>CM037885.1:0-1200000 GCA_021292165.1 Shinisaurus crocodilurus | reverse complement strand
AGGATGGGAAAGGGGGAGGGATGAGATCTGTGTGTGAAAAGGGGAGCCGTCCTTCTCTGTTTGTTTCATCTCCTGCGTTGCGAGCTTTCCTCCTAGGAGCGCAGACGTCTTACCTTGAAAGCAACTAACCCGGAGAGGGTGCAGCGTGCCCGAGGCCATCCAAGGCACTGGTGATCTGGGACCCGGGCCCTTCAGCTGCCTGCTCTCTCCTGCCCGCCGAGTTGCTTCTTTGCTGTAAAGGAGCTGCCAAGATGCTGCCCGGCTGCAGCTTCCCCTCTTGCTTGTCTTGGGAAAGGCGAATCTCTGCCGGAGGGAGCTGGCAAACAACTTTCTACTGCTTTTTCTTCCTGGTTCTGCCTAACTTGAAAGCTTGCTTGCTCTGCTGCCAACAGAAGATGGTCCAATAACAAAAAAGGAGAAAAAATAATCTTAACTTGTTTTGCATTAATTGCTGGGACCAGAGTAGCGAACGGCCGGCCTGTGGTTCATTGCCGTTTGTAGTGACCTTCCGCCGGGTCTTGAAGCTGAAGGAGCCGCATGTCAATAAAACATGTCACCTGGCTGTTGGCCCCAGCTGCATGTGGGGAAAGGAGGCTTGCGAGCCAGAACCAAGACAATGCCTCTGATCACGGCCTGGTGTCTGTGCTTTGGGCACATTGGTTTTGTTTGGGTGGGCTTTTTTGAATTAAAAGCGAACTTTCCACATTAAATGACTCCGATGACTTCTCTGCAGCTTACATGGCTTGCGTTCCCTCCTGCAGTTCGCGGGCAAAAGAGCTCTCGCGCATGAGTTGTTGGGGCTCGGGATGGGGGCTGGTAGCCCTAAAGCCTGGCCCGGTGGCCAAGAGCAGGGCTGACACCATCCAGATCTGCTGTGCCACAAGCCGCAAGAGGGCATTAAAAGTGCCTGCAGGTAGGTGGGTCCAGGTGAGAAGGGCAGTGAGGCGAGGCATGCCCCAAACGGCAAGTCCAACATGCAAAACGCGCACGTTCAACGTTAATACTAAGTTTTGTTCATTTATACCCGCCTTTTAAGATAAACTCTTTCCATGGTAGCTTGCAATGTGAATAATAAAACAACAGGAAATAGCAATTAAAATCAAAGAAGCGCCTGGGGACCGAGCCTTGAGACCGGTCTTGGATGCCACATTGCAGCAGGTGGGTGGGCCCAGATGTAAATGATACCTGTTTGGACATTTTTTCCACCAAGTATACAAGCCACAATGCTCAGTTCTATGTATGACTACACAGGAGTAAACCCCAGTGCAAAACAGCTCAACTCAGTAATTTTAAATACTCTCTTAACAGCACAAGAAGCTTCCAGGCCAGATGGGGAACCCTTAAGTGGCTGTGGGTGGAGATTTCCTATTCCTGATTTGGACTCTAGAGGGCATTGGTTCCATTTTACAGCTGGGGAACACTGAGGCACAGCCATAAGTGACTAGCCCAAGTTCAGGTAGAGAATTACTAAGCAGAAATAAGGACAGGGTTGCCCCTTGTAGGCCGAGGGTTTTCCCCTCCCAACAGTAACTGCAGCCTCCCCCCCCCCCCCACTTAGAATTAAGACATGGAGCTCACAGGGCAATGGAGTCTCTACTGCACAGATTCAAACTGCTGGGGCTCTCACTTCAGCAAGGAAGCACTGATCCCCCCCCCCAGCTCCATTGTCAGAAAACAACCTGGACAGAGATGCACGTTCTGGCCGCCATTCCCTCCAGTAAATCTTCACAGGTTGTCCCCCCCCCCCCCCAGTGTCTCCTGCTCTCCTGGTATATGCAAGCTGTATGTGTGTGTGCTTATTCTTTCATCCGCCCCCACCCTGAATCTTTGCCAAGCCCTCACCAGGGTGCTCAGCCCAGAAGTCTGTTTTCAATAAGAGGGCTGAATGAAAGATATATCTGAGCATGTGCAGAGTGCCTTCTCCTTCCCAGCGTGCCGTTTCCTGCTTCCCTTCCCCACCCTTCTGTGTAGAACTCAGGAACAGGTTGTTTCCAAGCACATCCTTTGTGCGGGATCTTCAGCATAAGTAAGGATGGAGCCCTGCTTGTGTCCCTGCACACGTGTGTGCACATAAAATCCACTTCTGGGTTCCTCTTCCCTGCCCTCACTTGTTCTAGCAGTAAAAAAAAAAAAAAAATTAACGAGAAAAAATGTGAGCAGAGTGGAAGAAGGCACTTTGGCTTTTTAAATGTTCGTCTTGATGATCTATCAATACTTAGGTGTGTGTGTGTGTGAGAGAGAGAGAGAGAGAGGGAGGCAGAAGAAAAACTACTTCCCTAACCCAAACTTGGGACAGGAGCAGGAGGGCGCTGTTGTTGAAGCCCTGCTTGTGTGATTCCTGGGCATCTGGTTAGCCGCTGTGGGAACAGAACGCTGGCTGGACTAGAGAGGCCCCTGAGGGTCAGAATTACATGTTCCATGAAAAGTATACTTTTTGGCACACACTAACTACGTATGTGGGCATCGAATGTACAGCTGAATATATACTACTTTGGCAGTCACATAATGCCTCACCCAGGGCTTTAGCTGTGGTGCATGTATAGAAAAAGAAAAAAGGTCAGGTGGACATGCAAATGACTTTGCTTGGGGTTTTGCCCTGGCCTGGGCCAGGACTCAGAAAAACCTGGTAGCCACAGCTGAAACGGGACAAGGGGAAGGTAAGATACTTGCAGGGATGTTGCAAAGTGAAGAGGGATGCGCTTCCAATTTAATCTTCACATTAATTTGTGTGAAATTTAGTGTGACAAGAAAATAAATACAAGAACATGGCAAAGAAGGAATAAGGAAATGTGTGCTCTTGCTTGTGCACCCCATAAAATGTGCTGGCAAAGTGGTAGAGCACCAAGTCGAAGATCTTCGGCCTGAATCCCACTGAGTATTTTCAGTTAAATGAGTCTCAGGTAAGCTGCTGATGGAAAAGACTGACTTCTCGTATTGGGTGGGTTTTCCTGGTGTGTGTGTGTGTGTGTGTGTGTAATTGCTTGTGCAGCTGTTCTGCCCCATTCAGTGTTCGTGCCGACACCTGGACATGATGCCATCGAACAGCATAACCTTTTTCTCACCAGAAGATAAGAGTTACATAATGCTTCCTCTGCTACGTATTTATTCTAAGGTGACCACACTGATTCAGGATTTGGCCAGAGCCCACATTAAGGGCTGGGAAGATGTTCCCACCTTTGAATCAAGTTGATGAGAGGCTGTAGGTGCTCCTTCCCGGCGGCTGCAGAAGGCAGATCTGTTCACTTTCTGGGTGCAATTCACTTTGCAACGGCCTGCCTGCAATGCACCTTTCCTTTCTGCTCAGGTGCCTAATTTCTACTAGTTGTGTAGAAGGGAGAATTTTGGCAGGTGCCAAGGGCGGCAGCAAATGGCGGACGGACCCACTTCCTTCCCCTGCAGAACCACACGCCCTCTGCCCGCTCCCGCCAAGGAACTGGCTATCGCTGAAGTTCTGCAAGTGAAACCAATGCCCAAGAGGACAGGTAACAGAACCACAACAAAGCACGCACACACACACACACACACACACACACACACACACAGCACATAGGGTACAAATAAACCGTCCGCAAGATGGCCAAAAATGGTTATGAAAGCAGTATTGGAAATTTTGGGAAACAAGGGCTGAAATAGCATGAGAAAAATGGATTGGGGAATGCACTGCATGCCGTGCCAACGAACATTACAATGGCGAAAAAACCTTGTGCGTAAGTCTGCCCCATGCTATATGGATCAGTTTCCAAAGAATCCTGCTCTTGAAATAGGATAGAAAATTCCCCAAAGAAGAGGTCATATGAACGGAAATACATTGCACATATACGAGGTTATTGTTAATAATCAGTTACACACCATCATCACCAGGCACGACACTTCATAGAATAACATAGGATAGGTCTCTCCTCCAAGGAGCTTACAAATTGAGTTAGAATAAGCATTACCGCAGCGACTGCATTCTTTCTCCCTTTTCTTACTTGCAGTCACCGATAGGTGTAGCTTTTGTAAAAACACCAACAAAACAAAAACAGTTTCTTTACCGAGGACGTGGGCCTCGATCCAATGGGGGTGGGGGCTCCTGCACGGCATTCAGAGTAGGGCTGGGGTGGTCACAGCCAATGTGAAGCCATATTTATTATTTATTTATTATATTTATACCCCGCCTTTTTTCCTGCAAGGAACCCATATGGACTTTTCTCCCTAGACAAAGATGTTTACTCGTTGAGGTCACTGTCCTAAATGTCCTTTCAGTTCATGGAACTGAGTTAATCTCCAAACAGGAAGGTTGTCTCCCTTGCTTTATTTTTCGGTGGGGGTGGGCTCAGAACGCCTTCCTTTTGTGCCTTCCTTTCTCCTGCAGAACTGAAGTGAGGATCAAAGGGTGCAGGTGACTGAGACTCTAGGAGCATCGCCCTGATAAGGCGCTGGCACAAGTGGAACTTTTCCTTTGTTGCAGTCTTTTTTATCCGTTGTATTTGCCCATTCATCGAAATCATTTAATCTGCAAAACAGAAAGGGCAGCATCAGTGCTTCATTACCACGAATGTAAATGGCATTGCACCGGTGTAAACAACCTCTGGGGTGATTCTGAGAGTGCTTGCTGGAGGAACAGCTTTCCCTGGAGCAACCATCGCACCAGCGAGTGCTGCTGGTGTTGCACTAGAGGTCACTCACGCGAGAGCAACGTGATTTATGTTTGTGGCCAATGTCACACTGGATGCTGCAAAACCTGGGTGTGTGCGTGTGTCACTCCTTGGGTTTATATGGATGGTCCCCGTTCCCTTTGCATGACCGAAGTTCATGGCCTTCAGCTCCCCCATGGGTCTGGTTGGCATCCATCCCAGGCCAGAACCGCCTTGCTGCTTGTCATGCATCATGTGCTAATATTCTGGGGCTGGCCCTATAAACATGATGGAATGTGGACTTTCTCCCCGGCAGCCTCGCAGTTAGCCTGTTGATAGAAGAAACACAATAGCCTGTGAACGTGAAGTGGTGGTGGTGGTGGTGGTGGTGTGTTCCTGGGGTTTATACGGAGGGCTCGGGGCGCCCGTCCCTTCCCTTGCACCACTGAAGTTGCAGCCGCAAAGGCGAGCACGGCCTTCGGCTCCCCCATGGGTCTGCTGGGAGCGGTGCCCGTCTTCCTGCTCTCCTGCATCACCTTCCTGCTCATCCTAATCAGGAGGAGACGCACCGAGAGGGGCAAGCTGCCCCCGGGGCCCGCCCCGCTGCCTCTGCTGGGCAACTTGCTCCAGATCGACGTTGGGAACGTCATCACGTCTCTGCACAGGGTGAGTGTGCATCCTCGGCGCGGGAAGGGGTGGGGTCTCCTGTTTGAAGAGGGTCTCTTGGAGCCACTACCGTGGGGTTGGAGCATGGAGGCCTTTGAGCCAAATGACACATCGCACCCATTGCGCAGCCTGCGGCTGAGGGTTCGCCTTTTATTTCGTGTATGTGCATGCGGTCCCAGAGCCTCTGCGCACCGGGAGGGGAGGATTAAACCTCCCACCACCACCACCATTTCCCTGCTGAAATCTCCGCCCCCCTGAAGGGGGTTAAGAAATGCCAATGGATAATTTTTTCCTTTTTTTTAGCTGGGCAGAGGGGAAATGGGCGGGGGGGGGAGGTTTAATCCTCTTCACTTAGTCTAGTGCATGATGGAGCCAGTCCTAATTGGGGCCGCATGCGATTACACGAGAGTAAATAAAAAGCTAACCTTCAGCTATGTGCTATGCAATTAGCGTTGACGAGTAGTTTGGCTCTTTATGATACTGTTTTACGCTTGAGCAGTTGGTCTGGATGGATCATGGCCTCTCCTGATCCCTTCCCACTCTGTAACTCATGACTCCTAAGATTTTTGTATGCAGAGATACCAGGATGGATGCCTTGAGACAATACCTCTTAAGAGATTTTTTTATAGGCTGCAATATTCAGCTGGTGCTTTTCAGTGGGAGCTAAGATGGCCCAAGGACAAGTAGGAGACGATAGAGGTGATGGGTGGAGAGAACTGACCACTAGGTGGGGGCAGCGGACAAGCCAGGTCGGTGTCCCAGCAGGAAGCCGGAGGGACAGGCCTGCAGGTTTGGAGTGAGACTGAAGGAGCCACATGGAGAGCTGCGTTGCTCTCTGCAAGAGTCCCATGGCAGGGGTGGCCCCCCTTGGAAACCCGATGGGGAAGCTGCATCTCTTGGAGCATTACTGTCGTGAGTCTCCACTTATGCCCCACCTGTATATGTGAGCAAATAAACCTTAAATCACAAAAGCACCGTCAGACCTCCATGACCTCATTCCAAAGGAAAGCAAAACCCCGGGGTAACACTGCAGCTCTCAGAGGATTGGGGCTTGTTGGGGTGTAACACTCGCGGCACAGAGCGTTGCCGTGGACCAGCTCCTCAGACCCTGGGTCCATTTGGCTCAGCTTTTTCTGCTGCACCGGCAGGCAGCCGTGGCTGTCCCTCCATGGCTTCAGGCAGGGCTCTTTCCCAGCGGTACCCAGGGATGCCCGGGTTGAAGCTGGGACCGCCTGCGTGCAAAGCAACAGCTCTACCTCTACCGTTAGGCTGCAGCCTTGATTGGCTGCGAGCGGGCGGGATGTTCCAGTCGCAGCCACTGTCATCTTGAGGAAGTGTGCCAGAGTTCCAACCTTGCTCAGCCGCCCTGTGATCTCCAGGCGGTTGTTTCTTGTTTGCTTGCTTTTGAGGCAAAGTCATGCTCTCCTGGCCTCAGTTCTCTACCTGTAAAATACCGAGTGCCTTGCCTTGCAGTGAGTGTGAATAAATGGATTGCTAGAGTGCTCTTTGCAAAGCACTAGAGGCCTTTCTTCTGCCAGGCCCCAGTTCTGGGCTCTGATTTCCCACATGTTGCAAAGATGGGAGTTGTGTGCAAGCTCGAAGAATAACGAGGAGACGTGAGCTCATCAGTAGAAACTTTACTGAGGTTCTTCACGCATAGACTCATTACATTTTACAGCTATACAATCAGTGCAAGGCTCCTCTTGCACGGCACAGAAAAGCATCGAGATAAAGACTAGTGGAGAGAGCATATTACAGCATATGACTGTTTATGACCTTGGGCACACTGCCCGACTTTAACAAGTTACACTCCCAACAAGAAACTCTATTCACAGGTGATCTGCCAAAGTCCTTTCTGCTTCAAGGACACACTAGACCAGGGGTCCTCAAACTTTTTACACGGGGGGCCAGTTCATTGTCCCTCAGCCTGTTGGGGGGCCAGACTCACTGGGACTCCCCTGTGCCGCCTCCTTCCTGCTGCCCCCGCCCCCATCCCCGCCCCCCGCCGCCACAGGACTGCCCCGCTGCCGCTGCCGCAGGACCCCGCCCGCCACCCCCCGCTGCCGCCGCCACCGCAGGAGCCCCCAGCTGCCATAATCCGCCCCCCCGCTGCCGTAACCCGCCCCACCCGCCGCCCCACCCGCCGCCATCCTACCTGGTCCCCTGTGCGCTGCTGCCGCCGCCGGTGCCTCCGCCACGGCCTCTGCTCAAGGCTGCCGCCGCTGCTCCGTCGCGTCCATCCTGGACTCCGCCCGTGCTCAGTTTTGAAAAACAGCGCGGGCGGGGTCCAGGATGGACGCGACGGAGCAGGGTCCCGTCACGTCACTTCTGCCGTGCTGGAAGTGACGCGACGGGACCAGCGGGTGGCGAGGCGGATGAGGAGCGAAGAAGGGCTCGCGGAGTCGCTCTGCTGCCTCGGCCCCTGGGGGGCTGGACCCGCCAGGCGGCGAGATGATGCTCAGCCTGGCCCAACGGAATCTGGCGGACGGGTAGCAACCCACCGGCTTGTCCTCGCCCACTCCCCCCCATCGCCTTCCCTTCTGTGTCTTGCTTTTTTGTTTGCAAGCCTGAGGGGAGGGCCCGCAACATCCCGTTCTTTGGTGGATGTGAGCTGCTTTGGGAGACAGTATTTGTATCCGAAATGGGATTTTTCATATCTCTCTCTCTCTCTCTCTCTCCCAAAATGCGGGCAGTGTTACTGTGGAGAAAGCCTGCGCACTCACAGTGACATGAACCCGACATAACTTCCCGCTAACGGCCCCATGTAGATTTCCCCAGCAACCCCTGTCTGCATAGTCCCCACCAGGGGGAAACCGGAGATCCTAGTTTGGCCAGACAGGCACACAATAGGGAACATCAACCGAATCCACAAGAGGACTCATGGATCACCCGGAGGTCAAGGGCAGTCTCAAAGAGCTGCAAAGTATCCCCTGAAGAAACCCAGTAACTGCAACACGTCACCTTTCCCGGGCAGGAATAAGCCACCTGACCAGCGAGAGGCGGGAGAGGGGGAGGGACGGGGTAGAAAACCCCTCTACCCACCCGAAGAGGGTTGTTGGGAACACGGGCGAGCTGACAACGTCCAAGTCCAGCTCCGGCTGGGTCAAGCAGCTCTCTTCCTCGAGTCCGGTGGGCTTGGAGTCAGGCTAGAAGCTGTACGGTGTAAAGTCTCTGGTCTGAGGTAACGCTTTGTTGCAGTACGCTAGCCTGGGAACCAGTTCATTCATAGATCTGAGGTCACGGCCAGGTCTAGTTGATGTTATAGTATTCCTAGAAGTCTATTAGTTCCGCTCCATTTAACCTGTAGTAAATAAAGTGTCTATTCTTTGATGTGAATAGGGTCCTGTGCTTCCTTTAAGCCGCGTACGAGTTTAAATCGTGTACACTTGCTTTAACGGGCCGGTATCTCAGTGCCGGTTAACCCGTTAAGTGCCGAACTCACGCAGAAGACCCAGTCGCTGCTCTTCCACAGTTATCCCATTGTCTTTCCATTGCTTCAGCAGCTCATTTCACATCGGCATCTTTCCCAAACCACTGTCACTGCCTCCTTGCCCTCCTCCACACGTGTGAAGGGTCCGGCCCTTGCTCTGCCGCCCAGGGATGTCCCTCAGCCTCCCGTTTCTCACCCTGTTATCAACCGATGCCACCGGGGCTGTACAGAGGCAGCATCTTTGCCTCAGCAAAATGTGCCACTCTAACCCACAAGCAGCATTTGTCTCCTCCTCGGGGATTTCGCAGAGCTGGACTTTCCCACGGGTGTCATCCATTTCCGTCATTACGGCCGCTCTGGGGCTTGCAGGACCCGAGGCTTCCTTTGGCGGCTCTGCAGTTGGTCCGGGTCAACAGTTACCCACTGCAACACCGTCCCTTTATGTCCAACCCGGGGCTCCTGATCATAGAATCATAGAAAAGTAGAGTTGGAAGGGGCCCACAAGGCCATCGAGTCCAACCCCCTGCTCAATGCAGGAATCCAGGTCAAAGCATCCCTGACAGATGTCTGTCCAGCTGCACCTTGAATGCCTCCAGACTGGGAGAGCCCACAACCTCCCTAGGTAGTTGATTCCATTGTCTTATTGCTCTGACAGTCAGGAAATTTTTCCTGATGTTTAGGTGGAATCTAGGTTCCTGTAACTTGAGCCCATTATTCCGTGTCCTGCAAACTGGGATGAACGAGAAGAGATCTTTGCCCTCCTCTGTGTGACATCCCTTCAAATACTGGAAGAGTGCGATCATATCTCCCCTCAGTCTCCTCTTCTGAAGGCTAAACATGCCCAGTTCTTTCAGTCTCTCCTCATAGGGCCTTGTTTCCAGTCCCTTTATCATCCTTGTTGCCCTCCTCTGAACCCTCTCCAGTTTGTCTATGTCCTTCTTAAAGTTAGGTCCCCAGAACTGGACGCAGTACTCAAGATGGGGCCTAACCAGTGCCGAGTAAAGGGGAATTATCACTTCCCGCGATTTGGAAGCTATACTTCTATTAATACAGCCCAAAATTGCATTTGCCTTCTTTGCAGCCACATCGCATTGCTGGCTCATATTCAGTTTGTGATCTACCACAATTCCAAGATCCTTCTCACTTGTAGTATTGTCTCCCAGCAGCTCCAGGAGAAGCATGGTTCAGTCTTCACCATCTACATGGGCTCCCGGCCAGTTGTGGTGCTGTGTGGTTATGAAGCCATGAAGGAAGCATTTATCGATAATGCCGAAGCATTTGGGGGGCGAGGGCCAATGCCGAATCTGGATGATGCGATCACCAAGTACGGTGAGCGGCCGCTTGTAAAAAAAAGACAGATTGTGAGCAGAAGGGGTGCGACACAAAACTGGGGGGGAGGGGGGAAGAGAAAATGCTCTTGCGATATTGGGGGAAGCAAGGGCCACATGGCTCAGTGGCAGAACACGTGCTTTGCATGCCCAGGTTTGATCTTCGGCATCTTCAGGTACAGTTGCGAAAGACCCCTGTCACTGAAACCCTGGCGAGCAGCCGGTCTGACTCAGCCTGGGTTCACACAATACTACAGCCCTCCATGGCTTATAAGCCACAGGGGGTTGGCGAGTCATGCATACCCACAATGGGTTTGTCAGGGTGGCGAAAATTTGCCTTACAAGCCGCCCTGACAACCGATGGCTTGTCGTTGGGTTTGTTTGACCCACAGTAGGTTGTCATGTTGTCTGAAGCCGGACGACGTGACCCATCATGGGTCAGGCCGAACCACTAATAGGCCACTTGGCAAGAGTGGCAAAAACCCCTTGCTGCTCTTGCCAAGAGGCTAGTGGGCGGCCCCCAGTGCCGGCGGCCCCAAAGTGCCCAAGTGACACGTAGGAGTGGCAGGCAGAGGCTTCCCCCATTCCCTGCCGTGATCGCAAGCCATTTTTGGCTCACTGCATCTTTTGGGGCATTTTAATATTTTGCCTGTCAAGGAGGCTTTTGCCATCCCAGTTTTTCCAGCCATGAGCAGTCCCTGCAAGGGGCCCCAGCAGAACTTAATTTTTAATCATTTTTTTTGTCAGACTTGCACTTTTGTGGGTCCAAAAAGGGGAAGCCTCACATGGGTAATGTCCTGGGGGGTACCTGCAGTCAAAGTGCAGCAGGCACTAACCCTGGACTTTGACCCAGAGAGGCTTCAAATGGGTTTATTTTTTACTTTGCTTTCCCCTGACAGCTGTCAAAAGGCGAGCTGTGAAGGGAAAGCAAAGCCACGAGTGATCTTTGCTTGTGAAAGCAGTAGCTGTCCTTTCCCCACCCTTTACAGCAAGATCCTCAGGGTTTTGAGTGTCCCCCACCCATAGGTCTCAGTGCCCCCAACTTTTCCAATTCCACCCATTCCTGAGACTCTAGGTGCTCAGGAAGGTGGAAAAGTGCAGCCCACCACCTTTTTGCTGACAGTTGCTTCAGACAGCTGACAGAAATAGGGCTTTTCCCCCCTTCTTTTTTTTTTGAAAGCAGGGATTTAGGCAGGGCAAGCTGGTTAGTTTGGACAGGGAAATGTACATATGGAATCTGTATACCTCTCCAAACTACCCTGCTCTGCCCTGCTGAAGTCCCTGGTTTTAAAAAAAGAAGAAGCCCTACCTTTGACAGCTGTCAGAAGCAAGTGTCATCAAACAGGCAGGTGGGCTGCACTTTCCCACCATTCTGAGCACCTAGAGACGCCTAGCGGGGGAAAGTTAGTCCTGCTGTGGTGTCCCCTGGATACCGGCTGGAGGACCAAAGGGGAAGGGGAGCTCTTGCCCTTCTTGGTGGTTGTTTCTACAGTAGGCACTTTCTCTATCATCCCCATCCTTCAGTCACTCATTTCCTGCCGAGAATCCAGTAGTACACGTCATTGCCAGCCTGTTGCATCCAAATGTGTTTCATGTTTTCCTCCCGTCCTTTTACAGACCTGATCTGTGGTGTAGATTCATAGAGTTGGGAGGGGCCTAGAAGGCCATCGGGTCCTAACCCCCTGCTCAATGCAGGAAACTCGAGGAGGGGTACTCCCATCCAAGTCATAACCAGGCCTGACCCTGCTTAGCTTTCCATGCTCAGACAAGCTGAGCCAGCGTGAGCCACAGGCCTGTATGTATGCCTCCATTTGCAGGAGTGGTCACCACCAACGGGGAACGGTGGAGGCAGCTCCGTCGCTTCTCCCTCTCCACGCTGAGGAACTTTGGGATGGGGAAGAGATCCATCGAGGAGCGTATCCAGGAGGAGGCCCAGTTCCTGGTGGAAGTGCTGCGGAAAACGCAAGGTGCCGCTCGTTCATGCTTTATCTCAGAGGATGCTGTTGTTTAATGTTGCCAGTGGAGACAAAAGGAAGACGGCTCTTTGTTTTAAAAAGGCCAAATGAAATTTTGCCAGTTTTTCATTCGTTAATCTCTTCAATTGTGCTGGCACAGAGCACCCAAGTAGACAGTCTAATACCAACCCCTCCCTCACATTTGTTCCCTCCAAGTTCAAATTACGGGGTGTGGAACCATTCCACGTATGAATGTGTGTGTCTCTCCACATGGCTGGTGTTCTTGCTCCTTCCCTTTTCTTAATGTACTGAGGAAGCAAGTGGGAAAGAACTGCAGCTACACCCTAAAAATCAGAGATGCTAGTCCTCATGAAACACAGAGTAGAAGGAGTAGCTCTTGGGAAGGTTCTAGAGGAGGACATTATGGGAGACTGACTATCATCACTGAATATTTACTTTTTAAAAAGGGAACTGTGAGGTCTGTGAACATTTGGACAATATGAAAGAGATAGGGGGGAATTGCTGGATTATGCTCGGAAATGAATCCAGCCGCCAGCTTCAGAAACCACGCCAGCAGATAACGCCCCGCTTCCCCCCTCTCCCACCCCTACAGGGCGTCCATTTGACCCCACCGTCTGCCTCGGTCATGCCGTCTCCAACATCATCTGCTCTGTTGTTTTTGGCAACCGGTTTGAGTATGAGGACAAGAATTTCATCACTTTACTTGACCTGATCAGCACAGTCGTGCAACTTGCGTCATCCCCCTCCGCACAGGTAAGTGTAAGCTCCACCTCTCCCTGTTTACAAGGTACAGTCCCTATCTTTGGGGACCCAATCCAGGTCACCTGGTTGCTCACTGGAAAGGAAATATGTACAGGGAAAATTGCTCTGTGTTTTTCATTTATTCAAACAACTGTTCAGTTTTTCCTCCTCTCTGCTTTCAGTTCTTTAACCTGTTACTGATCCATAATAGGACTTCTCCTGACCGCTAAGTTTGTTCAGGAGTCTTTGGTGAGGGACTTTTTCAAAGGCGTTTTCACAGTCCAAGTAAACCATTTCCAGAAGGGTTGCCCTGTTAGCCTTTTGCAGCAAAAACAACAAAGAGCTTTTCTACACGAGGCATTTACTGTGCACACTTCATTCCCTACTCACCGTTGTTTACAGGTTTTTTAGATGACATTGTGACCTTCCAGTTTCACTTCTGTTTTAAAGAGCACTTTTGGCGAGTATTTTTTAGAACAGGGGAAATGAGGTATTATTTGTGAAAGCAGAAGAAAACACCTTTTCTGCTTGTGTATTTGTGCTATTCTGCTATGCCACAGTGCCACCTAGAGGATGTGTAGTGGAAAAGCAGGAAAGGAAATGCTCCTCATGTGGCGCTTGGATCTCAGCTCTGCAACGAAACCAAAAGTAGATACAACGGATTAACTGCTTCTTGTAGAAAAGCTCAAAATGTTTTCAACCTAAGGAGGAAACCTGAGCTCTGAAAAAGGCCCATTCGTAATAATGTTTATTGTCTTTGCAATACCCTATGATCAGGGGTTGTCACTGTTTCAGTCACTTTTCAACCCAGTCAGCTTTTCTACCCAAGGCGTTTGTGTGCACTTGTTATTCCCTACTCATGGTTGTTTACAGGTTCTTTAGACGAAACGAAAGAGAAAGGAGTCTCAGGTGCCAGTTAAAACATTTTATTGCCCAATGTATTTCGGTTTACACTTCCAAATATGCTTGAAAAAAAATTCTTTTGAGTGTTTTTGGAATTTTTTCCCGAGTGTATTTGGAAAAGGTTTTGGCCCCCAACAAAGGTGTAAACCGAAACGCATTGGGCAATAAAATGTTTTAACTGGCACCCGAGACTTCTTTCTCTTTCGTTTCATTTATACATTGGTGCCTTCCCTTCTTGTTCTGCTTACAGTTTCTTTAGACCACATTGTAACCGTCAGTTTTGCTTCTGTGTCTTACGAGCACTTTCCCGGGACTTTTTAGAGCAGGGAACATAAAGTATTATTTCTGAAAGTGCTGTTTCTACTTTTGTATTTGTGCTATTTTGCTATACCACAGTGCCACCTAGAGGTTATGTAGCAGGAAAGCAGGAAAAGAAATGCTAGATCTAAGAACATTTACAAGCTGAGTCTCTCCACCGCAGCTTCTCGTTACGTGTGAACCGAGTGAAGGTGGGTCGCTGGAGCGGTTGTCAAGCCACCGAGAACCCTTGGGGTGTTTTAGGGTTGTGGGTGGCTTCTCCCCCACCCCAACGACCCACCCTTGCTGGTTTCCCACGTCATGAGAAGCTACGGTGTGCCCCCACTGTGCCCCGAATATTCAAAATGACAGTGGCTGCTGCAACAGCCCCATGAGGAAATTCACCCACAGGGGCTTCTTATTACATGCGAACTGGGCCAATGTCTGCTCTTTCTGCACTTCAGTTCTCTCTGACCTCACGGTTTGCAATCCCCACCCTGCCAACCATGGGTATAACATAGGATAACATGAATGTGTCAGATGAAGTGGCGTATAGACCATGAAAGCTTATGCCATAAGACATCTGTTGGTCTATAACACTGTGTTCTCCAACCTTGGGTCCCCAGATGTTTTTGGCCTACAACTCCCAGCGTGCCCCAGCCAGCTACGCTGGCTGGGGCATGCTGGGAGTTGTAGCCCAAAAACATCTGGGGACCCAAGGTTGGAGAACACTGGTGTGTAAGGTGCCACAAGGATTTCTGCTGTTTGTTTAAGTAACCAGTACCGGATCACCCCTGTGAATACCCCGTGCTTGTTGACACTCTTCAAGAACTCTTAAATGTTAGCGAGTCAGGACTTATTTTTGCAGAAGCCTCCCTGATTCTTCTTCAGCAAGACTATATGCTCGATCATTTTTATCTCTTATCACACTTTGCACCAATTTACCTGGGACAGATGTTAAGTGAGCTGACCTCTAATTTCTTGGACACCCTCCCACCCTGATCCCGTTTTGAAAATTGGTGTTACATTGGCCACTTTCCTGTCAGCTAGCACACTAGTGGATGGACTCATCATGATCTGTCTTGGCAGAAGACAGCTTCTTATGTAGTTAACCCTCAACGCAGGAAGGCAGATACAGAGAAAATGCACGCTGCGTATCACAGGTAGAGCAGAACCTTCACCGATAGATAAGGGTGGGCACCCACCCTCAGGCAGTAACACTTGGAGTGAAAATAGGCATGTTCTCTGTACCTAAGCTTCAACAAAAGCAAACCAGATATCCAAATAAGCGAATATTAAAGAGTGTTCCAGTACAAAATTTATCCATATAACAACCTCCTCCCCAAAAGAAGCAACTACTGGATGTTGCCAGAACAGATGTTTAAGAGAAGCATTTGCTGTGAAACGTTGGGAGTTTGCGGGTGGTGACGGCAGCTGCTTAGCGGCGGTGGAGACAGGTCCAGAGCTTCTAAAATAACCTCTTGGGTTAAGAAAAAGTGCCGCCTCCGTCGTGCCCGCAGCTGCCTCTGCCTATATTTTCCCTGAGCGAAATCACTTATTTCTGTTTCTAAGGAAAAGAACATGGCAGGGGTTAGGAACGAAGGTCCAAGGCATGGGATGGGAGATGTTCAGCCTGGGCAGGGCCTGACAGGGAAATATATTCCTTTTCTTCAAAGGTGAAGATTTTTTTCCCGGGCTTGATGCGGATCCTGCCTGGCCCCACACACAAACTGACCAGATGCTTCAATGACTTAAAAAGCTTTGTCACGCGGAGGGTCCAGACGCACCGGGAGTCATTCGATCCAAATTGCCTTCGAGACTTTATTGACTGCTTCCTTGCCAAAATGGAGCCGGTATGTGTTAGCACCAAGGGGAAGGGAGAACCACAAAGGCGACCCTGGGTGCCTGGATATTTGAGGAGGAGAGTAACTTAATTTCCGAGGGGAAGCTTGGCTGGTGGCCTTAACGTATGATAGATGCCTTTGGATTTAGGGTTTGGATTTCAAAAAACAGGACATAGATTTCATAGATCACAGAGTTGGAAGGAGCCTACAAGGCCATCGAGTCCAACCCCCTGCTCAATGCAGGAAACTAGAGGAGGGGTCTCCCGTCCAAGTAATAACCAGGCCTGACCCTGCTTAGCTTTCCACGCTCAGACAAGCTGAGCCAGCGTGAGCCACAGGAAGATTGGAATGTGGCAATCTACTAAGAAGCATCATTACCTTAAATGTTATCAGCAAGGAGATTTAATTTAAGCATCCCGCAAAATGTAATTTTGAAGGGTAGGGATTTGCGTGAAATGGCATTTTTCTGTGAGGCAGACATTCCAGGCATTGTCCAGGATGCTCCAAAGACCTGCTGTTGTTTTTACCAAACCATTCTGTGGTACCTTGAATCAGAATCAGACTGGCACAGAAATCCCGCTGACCGTTCATCGGCCTTCCTCAAAACTTCCCTGCAAGCATGCCAGTATGTTCCTGGCTTGATCATATTGCCTGCTCTCCTTCTTTCCTGTGTCAGGAGAGAGAGAACCCAGCTTCTGAATTCCATGATGAAAACCTGACTGGTACCATTCTCAACCTGTTCGTTGCGGGGACAGAGACGGTCAGCACCACCTTCCGATACGGGCTTCTTATCCTCCTCCGATACCCAGAGATAGAAGGTGAAACACCCCAGGTCAACCCTGTCTCTTGCTAGTTGCCCGTCTCCATGAAAAAGGGTTGCTCCTTGGCTGGCCGGTGGGTTCCTTCCTCGCTAGAGAAGTCAGGACTGTCATATTATCTGACTATGAGCCATGGGGCTTTGGTGGGGTGGATAGTTCTGGACAACAGAATAATGACCTCTGCCCTGGAGAGAACTAGTTGGACAGCAGTGTAGGGTTCTTCTCTTCCTAGGTAGGAACAAAGCCGAGAAAACGACCCGCTGCTCTCGACCGCCCTGTAACACACCTGATTGCTTCTTCAGAACCAGGCAGAGTTTTCTTTCCTTAATACACAGAAGAGATGGGAAGAAGAGCAGTTCCTGCAACAGTTGATAGGAAGGTTGGAAGCTGCCGTATGCGGAGTCAGACCCTCAGTGTTGTGTACTCTGACTGGCACCCCCTCTCTGGGGTCTCAGGCAGAGGGAGGCCTTTCCCAGGTCCCGTTTCCTGAGATGCTTTTGATAGGGATGCCGAAGACTGAACCTGGGACTTCCTGTATGCAAAGCCTGGGCTCTGCTATTAAGCCATGGTTCCTCCCATAAATATATCTAACCCCCTCCAGCCAGCAGGGAGTCCTTATCCCACTCCCTGTGTTCCGCGGCACACGGCTCTAACCCGCCTACTCATTTACAGCCAAAATCCAAGAGGAGATTGACCGAGTCATTGGGAGGAACCGGAGCCCCTGCATGGAGGACCGGAGCCGGATGCCCTACACAGATGCAGTCATCCATGAGATCCAGCGGTTTGGAGACATTTCTCCACTGGCGCCTCCTCATTTAGTCACTAGCGACACACAGTTCCGGGGGTACAGCCTTCCCAAGGTGCCGTAAGTCAGGGGGATAACTGGTACATGAATACATAGTTAAATGTATGTTAACTATTATTTATTTTTATTATTTATTATTTGCATTTATTTATCGCCCATCTGGCCGGCAAACCGGCAACTCCCAACTGGGTGATGTACAGAAGATAAAACAGAATAAAATACATTAAAACATTTTTCTCCATTAAAATACATTAAAATACATTAAAACGGTATAAAATTTTAAAATCTTAGCCCACCCCATATTCCCGCCTGAATAGCCAAGTTTTTAGTGAGCGGCGGAAGCTCAGCAGAGAGGGGGCATGGCGGAGGTCACTAGGGAGGGAGTTCCACAGTACGGGGGCTGCCACAGAGAAGGCCCTCTTCCTCGTCCCGACCAGTCTAGCTGCTCTGGCTGAAGGGACAAGGAGAAGGTCGTCTGTGGCAGATCTTGTTGAGCAGCCCACTTGGTGTTGCTGGAGACGCTCCTTGAGATAGACTGGACCGGAGCCGTATAGGGTTTTAAAGGTCAAAACCAACACCTTGAATTTGGCTCAGCAAGCAACTGGTAGCCAGTGTAGCTCCTTGAGCACTGGCGTGATGTGATCCCGCCGGCGGCTGCCTTTAACCAGGCGAGCCGCCGCGTTCTGTACCAGCTGTAGCTTCCGAACCGTCTTCAAGGGTAACCCCACGTAGAGCGCATTACAGTAGTCTAGGCGAGAGGAGACCAAGGCATGGACCACTGATGGGAGCAGGTGATTAGGAAGGCAGGGGCGCAGCTGCCGTATCAGATGGAGTTGATACAGTGCCGCCCGGCTCACAGCTGACACCTGAGCCTCCATGGACAGCTGGGAGTCTAGAATGACCCCCAAGCTGCGGACCTGGTCCTTCAGGGGTAGATGTACCCCATTCAGCACCAGGTCAACATCCCCATACCTCCTCTTGTCTCCCACCAGTAGTACCTCGGTCTTGTCGGGGTTCAGCTTCAGCATGTTCCTTCCCATCCAGCCACCCACTGCCTCCAGGCACTTGGACAGGGTCTCAACGGCCAACCTCGGTGAGGACTTGAAAGAGAGGTAGAGCTGTGTGTCATATTAGTTTATTTATTTATTTATTTATTTATTATGTTTATACCCCGCCTTTTTTCCTGCAAGGAACCCAAGGCGGCTTACATATAATCCTCCTCCTCCTCTCCATTTTATCCTCACAACAACCCTGTGAGGTAGGTTAGGCTGAGAGTCAGTGACTGGCCCAAAGTCACCCAGTGAGTTTCATGCCGAGCGGGGACTAGAACCCAGATCTCCTGAGTCCCAGTCCAACACTCTCACCACTTTAAAGCACTAAGCTGTGAGACAAGACAGCCATAGCCCAATGCTTACCTCACGGGGACCCCCCCCCCCCGGGTAGTTTCCACACTTACCTTTTTTTCCAAAATCCCCTTCATTTGTTCACCTACTTCTTACTGAAAACCAGGATTCTGTCACTGTCAGATCTTTGCATTCTGTTGTTTACTATGTTGTCCTCCCGTGTTTTCTGAAACCTGCCTTGTTGTGACCAAACTCATTGGCAATGTCAGCTATCCAGTGCAGACTGGCATAACAGTACTGAAGCTTTTGAGCCCTGTCAAAAAAAACCAAACAACCCCCTTTTAAAACTAGCTGTCACTCCTCTGTGCTCCAGTAAAAGGGGTGCCTCACACACACTTTTCCACCTTTCCAAGTGCCTGGAGTTTTGGGAAAGGGTGGAAAAGTGAGAGGGACCTGAGAGGAGTCAGGTACCCCACCCCCAAGCCCTGTTGGCCACGGAATGACCAGCAATGTGCTTGTTTCATATGCCACAGCTGAAACACCGTGTTCTCAGTCAAGCCAACAACTTCAGCACTATAAACATGGAAGCAGGCTGTTGAAGGCTCAGCCCCTGTAAAGGTGTGTGTGTGTGTGTGTGTGTGTGTGTGAGATAACTGGGGAGACCTGGGACAGCTTCCCTGTGCCTGTCCCCTTTCTGTTGGGCCCAATGCAGCCCCCCCCCATCCATACTTCTCTCTCCATGTAGTTTTTACCGCTTGCTCTCATTCTGCACATTTGTATTACTTATGCAAATTCATGTGCAATTCCATACCCACCTTTCCCACTTTGGCACAAGAAACCTGCCCCCCCCTGCTCACCAGCAGATTTATTTATCTATTTATTTATTTATTTATTTATTTATTTATTTATTTAATATATTTATTTTATTCACCGCCCATCAGCCAAAAGGCTCCCTGGGCAGTTTACAAAACAAAGCAACAAATAAGAGCAATCATCCTAAAACAAAAGTATCAACTCTAATAACATAAAAATACAGAGGATCTCACTGCAAGGGGGTGATCTAGTGGCCACTCCCTTTTTGTGAGCAAAGATCACTCGTGGCTTTGGTGTCTCTTAACAGCTCACCTTCTGACAGCTGTCAAGAGGAACCAAATTAAAAAATACAGCTCTTGGCAGCCTCTCTGGGTCAATGCCCATGAGGGGTGCCTGCTGCACTTTGTAACCCCCCCCCCAGACATTGCCCAGATGAGGCATGCCATTTCGGACCCATGGAAGTGCGCAAGGACGCACTTGTGTAATTCCGACTACAAAAAAAAGGAAGAAAGAAAACAATTGCGCACATTTGGGGTCACCCACAATGGGTTGCCGTGTCGTGTGAACCCGGTCAATGTCACACCGACCCACATTCCTGTTGATACTCTCAAAGAACTCTCAGAAGTTAGTGAGACAGGACTTACCCTTGCAGAAACCATCTTGATTCTTTTTCCTTCTATATGCTTGCTAATTTTATCTATAAAATGCTTTCCACCAACTTTCCAGAACAGATGTTAAACTAACCAACTTGTAATTTCCTGGATCCCCCCTGCCCAATTCCTTTTAAACAATTGGTGTTACGCTGGCCAGCCAGTTTCGAGTCCTCTATCACAGAGGCCAGCCTTAGGGACATGACGTATTGTTCTTAGAAGTTCAGCAGTTTCACAGTTGAGATCTTTAAAAACTCTCAGATGGATATCTTTATTTTCAATCTGTTAATAAGTTCTAGCACTTCATCTCTTATCACCTCTATTTGCCTCAGTTCCTCAGACTCCCTCCCTGAAAATATCAGTCCACACACAGATATCTGCCCTACATTTTCTGTAGTGAAGACGGGTGCAAAGGATTCATTCAACTTCTCTGCAATCTCCTTAGCCTCCTTTAGCACTCCTTGAACCCCATTTTCATCCAACAATCCAACCTCCTGGCCGGTCTCCTGCTTCTGTTGTAAAATGATTTGTTACTGTTGGTCTTCATGTTATTTGCAATATGTTATTTCAATTTGCTCCTCCGGCACCTGTGTGGAACCTCTGCCTTAATTCCCTTCCACCTAATTAAACGAAAGCCGTCTCTCACCAGCAAGGAAGGGCTTATACATTACAGTCTGGTAAAAACTGCCCAGCCCTACCTGAAATTATCCCTTTACCAGTGCTTTTTTTCTGGAGAAAAAGGTACCGGAACTCTTGGATTACATTTCCTCGGGAGTAGATGGCGATTAAATTGTAATGCAATTAATAGAAGGAAAGGTGCTGGAACTCAGTTCCGGTGAGTTCCACCAGAAAAAAAGCCCTGCCCTTTACACTTATATGTGAAATGCTATACAAACACAAAGTATGATTATGATTATGATTACTATTATTATTGCAGGAAGTTAACAGCGTTGAAGCCAGAGAGATGTGCAGGTGGATTGACCTATAGTTATTTATTTATTTATTTATTTAATTTATTTATTATATTTATCAATCGCCCATCTGGCCGGTCACCCAGCCACCCTGGGCGATGTACTATTAAAATACAGCAAAACAACACAACAAAATACAATAATTAAAACAATATAAAAAAATCTCATTAAAAACCTAACCCACCCCATATTCCCGCCTGAACAGCCATGTTTTTAATGCACGGCGGAAGCTCATCACGGAGGGGGCATGGCGAAGGTCACTAGGGAGGGAGTTCCATAACGTGGGGGCCGCCACAGAGAAGGCCCTCTTCCTAGTCCCCACCAGCTTGGCTGCTCTGGCTGATGGGATAAGGAGAAGGCCGTCCGTGGCAGACCTTGTTGAGCGGCCTACTTGATGTTGCTGGAGGCGCTCCTTGAGATAAGCTGGGCCGGAGCCGTGTAGGGTTTTAAAGGTCAAAACCAACACCTTGAATTCGGCTCGGCAAGCAACTGGTAGCCAGTGCAACTCATTAAGCACTGGCGTGATGTGATCACGCCGGCGGCTGCCCTTAATCAGTTAAAGGCAGAGTGCAAAGCTGGAGAGTCGCTGGGCCTTGCCCTTGCCCTTGCCCTGGACTGGCCTTGCTAACCGTTGCCTTTGGGGGGCTGCGTTTTTCCCCTCCAGGGCACCACCATTGTGGCTTTCCTGACATCCGTCCTGCATGACCCCCAGCACTTTGAGACGCCCAGGAAATTCAATCCTGGCCACTTCCTGGATGAAAACGGGGCCTTCAAGAAGAGCGAGGCCTTCCTGCCATTTTCGACAGGTGACCCACCTGTGTTTTTTCTTCCAAATTGCGGGGAGGAGGGAACGGGAGGGCTCGCTGCCGGGCTAGACCTTAGGGGGTTCTAATGACTTGTAGGGGGAACGAGAGACAGAGGGCAAAGATCTGGGGCTGGATGAACAGAGAGGTGGTAACCGTTGGGCTGAGCATCGAGTTAAAAGGACTCATCCTGGATCAGTACATTTTAAGGAACTTTCCTGTTTATGAAAACACACTGTTAAGAAGTCCCATTTCTTGTCCTTCCAGGGAAAAGGATTTGCCTGGGCGAAGGTTTGGCCCGCATGGAGCTCTTCCTGTTCTTCACGACAGTGTTGCAAAACCTGAATTTGAAAACGCTCCAGGACCGGGAGGAAATAGACATTTCGCCAATAGTGCAGGGCAGTGGGAAGCGTCCCCGGCCCTATCGGCTTTGCGTGGCCCCGCGGTAAATGGGCCCTGATGAACAGAGCTGCCATGTCCGGGGGGAACGGGTGTGGGGTGTGTTCCTGCTTAGTCTGAATGGCTTCCCCTTCCAGTTGGGAGATAACGACATAAATGGAAACTCAATAAAGCCTTCTGGTTGAGCTGGGCTACGCAAGATTCCCCCAAGAAAAGTCACATCTCGGAATAGCTTGTCAGGCGTTTACAGATATTCTTATCTGCCGCTCTTGATCTAAAGCAGTGTTCTGCAACCTTGGGTCCCCAGATGTTTTTGGCCTACAACTCCCAGCATGCCCCAGCCAGCAGAGCTTGTAGGCCAAAAACATCTGGGGACCCAAGGTTGCAGAACACTGATCTAAAGGAAATCTTTACTACAGCACCATCCTTTTGTTGTGCTCCTTCCTTTTCCTGGTATTTATTATGGCAGAAATGGAGCAGTAGGATGTCTCAGCGCCACCCCTGAATGAATATGCCCCCACTCAAGGTGGCGCCGAAGGCTCAGGTTGCTTCCACACTATGGTTCTGAAGCTCTGCCGAAACTTTGCTTTTCTGCAGAGTTGGCTGGAAGCATGAAAGGAGAAATATATAGATCCATCGTCTGCAGTGCGACGTGGCGGACGGCCTTCCGCTGCACTGCTGGCTTTGATGGTTCCGGG
Organism: Shinisaurus crocodilurus; assembly: GCA_021292165.1. Classification (NCBI taxonomy): domain Eukaryota; kingdom Metazoa; phylum Chordata; class Lepidosauria; order Squamata; family Shinisauridae; genus Shinisaurus; species Shinisaurus crocodilurus. The sequence goes on along the minus strand of CM037885.1, from coordinate 1,176,899 downwards.
GTTGACGGGCTCTGGAGCAAGAGCCGTGATCTCCGGGACAAGCGGGGGAGGGGAGCGTGCAAGGGTGTGTGTGTGTGTTTCGGCCTAGTCTGAGCATGTGCCGTCTTTGACCGGCAGATCATGTTGTAACTCCACGGAGAGGTGCCGGCACGCAGGGAGCAGCCGCTGGAACAGGAGAGGGTGGAGGGAGATGTGATGGCGGGAGGCGGCTGGGGCGTCCGGGGGGGGGGAGCGCAGCAGGGCGTTGGCTTCTCTGGGCGTCTCTGCTACCACAGCAGCCTGAGTGGGCTGTCTCGGGAGGGACCGGAAGCCAACCACAGACAGCCTCACGCAGGTTTGTCGAAACTTTGCCGCCGCCACACGTAGCAGAGATAGGAGTTGTTGTGTGCAAGCTCGAAGAATAACGAGGAGACGTGAGCTCATCAGTAGAAACTTTTACTGAGGTTCTTCACGCATAGACTCATTACAATTTACAGCTATACAATTCAGTGCAAGGCTCCCCCCCATGCACGGCACAAAAAGCATCGAGATAAAGACTAGTGGGGAGAGAATATGACAGCATATGACTCCTCCCCTCTCAACACTCTGTTTATGACCTTGGGCACACTGCCCGACTTTAACAAGTTACACTCCTTAATAGAACTTCTGTCCACAGGTGCTCTGCTGTAGTCCTTTCTGCTCACGGACACGTTTCACTCTCTGGCAAGGATAGCATGGTCTGCCCCTCCTGGAGGAGTGGCTGGACTGTCCGAGGGCCTTTGGCTGGTTTTGTAGCCGGAGACGTCTGCAAGGCTGAGGAGGCGGAGGTCCTGCTGGTGTCCTGCTCTGGCGGGGTTAGGCTCAGCGTCGGGGCACTTTAAGGGGCAAATCTACCGGCAAGTCAATAAACAGGCAAATGGTCCAGCACGGCGGTATCAGTAAGTTCCAATTGAATGACAACCACGATACAAGTACATTTAATGTACACTATTAAAAACAACTTTAAACTACAATAACAGTACAGAACACAAGGAACAGTAAGCATGTGATTAATTGCAATTATTTACAAGCCAGAGCCAGCCTGGGCAAACACGTGTGCATGTTCAGGAGGCATTTGAGATATTTATTTATTTATTATATTTATTAATCGCCCATCTGGCCAGCCGCCCGGCCACCCTGGGCGATGTACAATTAAAACAATACAATAAAATATGATAATTAAAACAGTATAAAAAATGCTTTTAAAATCCTAACCCACCCCATATTTCCCGCCCGAAATGCCATGTTTTTAATGCGCGGCGGAAGCTCATCACGGAGGGGGGCATGGTGAAGGTCACTAGGGAGGGAGTTCCATAACTTGAGGGCCACCACAGAGAAGGCCCTCTTCCTAGTCCCCACCAGCCTGGCTGCTCTGGCTGATGGGATAAGGAGAAGGAGAAGGCCGTCTGTGGCAGATCTTGTTGCCACATTTTCTGCCTCCTGAACTGCACGAGCACGTCACCAGAAGGCCTGCCTTCAAGATATTACGTGGCAACGTTCTGTTGGCCACGGAATGACCAGCAATGTGCTTGTTTCATATGCCACAGCTGAAACACCGTGTTCTCAGTCAAGCCAACAACTTCAGCGCTATAAACATGGAAGCAGGCTGTTGAAGGCTCAGCCCCTGTAAATGTGTGTGTGGGTGTGTGTGTGGGAGATAACTGGGGAGACCTGGGAGAGCATCCCTGTGCCTGTCCCCTTTCTGTTGGGCCCAATGCAGCCCCCCCCATCCATACTTCTCTCTCCATGTAGTTTTTACCGCTTGCTCTCATTCTGCACATTTGTATTACTTATGCAAATTCATGTGCAATTCCATACCCACCTTTCCCACTTTGGCACAAGAAACCTGCCCCCCCCCTGCTCACCAGCAGATTTATTTATTTATTTATTTATTTAATATATTTATTTTATTCACCGCCCATCAGCCAAAAGGCTCCCTGGGCAGTTTACAAAACAAAGCAACAAATAAGAGCAATCATCCTAAAACAAAAGTATCAACTCTAATAACATAAAAATACAGACATATTAAAATATAACATGATATATGAGCCCAAGCGTTCTTGCAAAAGAAAATCAGGGGAAGGCGCTCTCTCCCCCCCCCCCCCCCCGCCTTCCCCAAGGCACAGGGCAGCTCTTGCCCCGGTGGGCACGCCGCTTCAGCGAGGAACGAGGCACAGCTGGTACTGGCGTGAGGCTTTCCCAAAACCGCTGTATTCTGGGGTGATGTTGATTTCCTCGGAGCCAATGGGAGAAGCTAGGGCAAAGCTCTGCAACATGGTGCTGAGGTAGAGGAAGAGCTCCGTCCGAGCCAGGCCTTCCCCGGGGCAAGAGCGTTTCCCTGCAGGGGGACAGGATTCTTTTAACTGTACAGAAATAATTCCGTTGGAGAGAGGAGAGTGAAAACCAGAAGTAAGCCCCATTGGGTTACATGGGACTTACTCCCAATAAAGTGTATAGGACTGCAAGCTTAATTAGTTCAGTTCAGATGCTGTTTTCATGGTGACAAGTCATTGAGTTTGTCATTTCCAAGAACAAGACGTTGGCACTTTTAGCATCCCTGTGTTTGAAGAAGGTTAGTAGGTTTTTCGTTTTAAAAGTTGGGGATTTCATGGGAGTTGCTGCCATATGAGAGGGGGGGCGGTTTTTTTGTTTTTTTAATAGCATTTTTGTGCAACACTCACCTGCAGAAAATGTCATGAAGGCGGCAGATTTCTTAAACTTGCCCTTCTCATCTAGGAAGTGCCCCGGGTCAAAGTTCTCTGGCACTTCGAATTGGGTGGGGTCATGCAAGACGGAATTTAGCACTGGAAACACAAATGTACCCTGGAAAAGGAGGAAGAGGGCTGTCCAAACCGTGGGGTGCAATCAATGCAGTGCTAATTTCTAGACCTGGCTGGTCAGCAAGCGGGCTGTGTGCGCTCCCACATTTTATGTCTTTCCTTCTTTGTTTAGCCCAGCGGTGCACAACGCTGTGGCCCTCGGCTGCTCCTGGTACAGTTTACGGAGCCGTCGGGGCCCTGCCCAAATTTCCCCACAGCCCAGCTGAGTGGCTGGACTGCAGGGGGGAAAAATGCTATGCCAGGATCGCTATTAGTGGCGGTGGGACAGCGATGTCGCTGGAGATTGCGAGAAGCTTTTGCCTCTCCGAACTCCCACCCCCCTGCCTGAAAGATCGCTGTTTTTCCGCCACTAGTAGCGAAAGCCTCTCTCAATCTCCAGAGATCCCTTAATCTCAACGGAGGGGTGGTTTAAACTTTCCCATCCCTGCATGTTGAGGTGTGTGTGTATGAGTGAGTGTAGGGCGTGTGCCTGTACGTGTATGTGTTTCTGGTGTGTTTGCATTTTTTGTTTGGTACTTTATTGCATTATAAGCAAGGCATATATAGTATGCTAAATTCCTTTGCATGCCCACTGAGCATCATCTGCGTGTGAAGACCATTTTTAGCGCAGTGGTGCCTTGAGAACAAAAGCCCTCCAGTGTAGACCATAACTTAGTTCCAACAGGGCATGGGCCCTAAGGCGCTGTGCCAAAGACTTTTCAGAAATGGTGGGCTAGATGGACCTATTTTGCTCTGATCCATTAGGATAGGATGGGGGGGGGGGAGGTTGGTCATAAATTGAGAGCACATACCTTAGGAATTGTGTATCCTGCAAACTCAGTGTCACGCGTAACAGAATGGGGTATCCCAAGCGGATTAATGTCAATGAATCTCTGGATCTCGTGGATCACAGCATCCGTATATGGCATCATCAGCCTGTCTTCCATTGATGGGGGCCGGTTCTGCCCAACTACTTGGTCTATCTCCTCTTGGATTCTCTCTGTCATGGAGCAGCACAGGGGGAAGAATTAACAACAGGAAAGGCTTAGTTTTAATATCCTTTTCTGCAGCCACCCAGTGAGTTGCATTTCCAAGAAAGGCACTTGCTCTTTTTTATATGGTTCCTTTTCCAGCTCAACTCACCAGTGATTTTGGGGTACTTCAAGAGAATCAGGAGGCCATATTGCAAGGTGCTGCTGATGCTCTCTGTCCCAGCAAAGAACAAATCGAGTGCAGAGGCGATGAGATTTTCTTGGTGGAATTCGGTGCTGGGATTCCCACTGTCCTGCAGGCAAATGGGACAAGAGACACAAGCAGAAGGTGGTCTGGACATGGAATTGCGGTAAAGGCTCTGCACGGCGCTTAGCATTGTGCTATATGTTTTCCAGCAATGGCCAAGATCCTTCTGTAACAGCCTTCCACAAGCTGCTGCCCTCCAGACGTTTTGGACGATGACTCCCAGCATCCCTGACCCTTGGCCATGCTGCCTGGGGCTGATGTGAGCTGAAGTCCAAACCAAAACTTCTGGAGGGCAGCGGCTTGGGGAAAACTGTTGCATGGCATTCACACTCCAGTAAGATCCGTTCCGATATTAATGAGAAGCAGGCAAAGGATTGATGAGGCCGGGGACAGTGCTCCTTCCCTCCTACTTGGCTGCAAGAAGGGGTTGCTGTGGCGACCAACGTACCTGCCGCATCCGGATGAGGAAGGTGTCTATGTAATCCCGAGGAGAGGCTGGCTCCAAGGTGTCCTCGTGTTCCTAGACCATCCTGGCCGTGTATCTCTTTTGCTCCGCATAGTTCTCAAAGAGCTTGTTGTGTGGACCAGGCAGGTGCTTCATGACTTGAGGGAAGAGGCCATACAACTGTGGAATTAGAGCAGGGATCAGAAGAGGGATGAAAGCTGCCCCTTCCATCAGTGGGCAAAGGTGGAAAGCCACTGCTAAGCCCAAGGAATGGCGTCTTGGCTTTCCACTGGAGCGTGAGTCTCAGGGCAGAATATAGGCCTGAGGAGGCGGCCCGGTAATGAGAACTCTTTCTCGGCCCTGCGAGGTTTATATCTTTGACCGTAGACTTTGTAGTGATTTACACCCAATTCCTCAGTTGTCAGTTTCATCGCGAGGCACAGTGTCACCAGGTTAAAGTTAGACACAAGATTTCATAGGCCTTGTTCTGGTAGGACCTATTTTATTCATTTATTCCTTCCTTCCTTCCCATATCAAAAGTTCTCTAGCAGGATTACATAAAACTAGAAGAATAAAATACTATACCCCCACACACACACACACACAAGCACACACACACAAAACCCCAGGACAGGAAAAACAATATAAAATGTATTAAAACAGCCATAACAAACAAAAATCCTCACAAAATATAAAAAATAAAACACACAGACTAGCAATTAACTCAAGAATGTAGTTGTACACTCACCAGCAAGGCAGCTCCACAGATGGAAGAAAAGAACCCAAACAAAACTCAGTGGTAAATGTATAATTAAATAGCAAAGTTAAACACCCACATCCTGGACAGGCAGCCTGGCGCCTGAAATATAAGGAGGGTGCTCGGCTGGTCTGCCCAGGGGGACTGCTCCAGTCAAATGGGGTGCAATGGCAGACAAGGGACTCTCCGTGGCAGCCGCCCCTCCCTGTCCAGCTGGTTCGGGGGACACAGGCTTTGAGCCCTGAATCACTGGGAGCTAACACCAGTCAGTGCAACAAGGGAAGCAGAAACCACCTTGCAAGAAGTCTAAACATATTTTCTCTTCCTGGGTCAAATCTTGCCACCCAATACTGTGCAATGCTTGGAAGGGCCTTCCCCACCCTCCTCACTCTCTAGCCTCTACCCACCTGCACCCAAATGGTATCCACCCGCCGGAAGTTCTCTTGGATGAGATCAAGCAGGGTCTGGAAGTCCTTGTCGTCATACTGAAAGCGTTGCCCGAAGACCACAGAGCAAATGACATTGGAGACAGAGCGACGCAGGAGAAAGGTGGGGTCAAAGGGTGACCCTGCAAGGTGGAAGGGGAAAGAAAGAAGATGCAAGGGTGGAGGTGGGTCTCTCCGATGCTGGAATAGAATTATTAGAAAGCTGGAGAGGATCGGCACTGCCAGGTCCATGCTGGAGCATTGCAACCGGGTCCAAAGTCATGAACCACACCCGATTGCCAATCCACATGCAATCCACTACAAATGTCCAGGGGTCTTGTGCACTAGCTCAATAGCACAGGTGAGGTGGTTTCTATTTGGAGCAGGTGTGAACAGCACAGGGTGTGATCCTATAATTCTTTGCTACCTAGTTGGCAAGGTATTGGGGAGCTGATATTTTATTAAGTTTATATCCCATTTTCCCCACCACAAATTATTCTCAGGGCAGCTAACAACAATAAAATACAAAATAGAGTATAAAGTTATGAACAAAATATAATGATGGCCTTCTCGCTAGGTGGGCCCCAGCTTGTGGAACTCTGTTGCCATTGATGTCCTTCAGGCCCCATCATTACAGGCCTTCAAGCAGGGCCTCAAGACTCACCTGTTTACCTTGGCCTATAATTGAGTTAGGATTCTACTGGGGCCATTGTGACCTGGTTTGCATGTAACAAGAAGCCACCATGCGCTGGATTTCCCCTTGGGGCTTTTCATTGTGGTGGTGACCGCCATTTTAAATATTTGAGCTGCAGTGGGGGCACGCTGTAGCTTGCCGTTACATGCAAACCCGGAGAGGGTGGATTGTTGGGGTGACTGGCAAACCACTCACAACCCTAAAACAGCCCATGGGTTCTGGGTGGCTTGTCAACCACCGCAACAACCCATTACCCATCCATGCCAGACACACCCCCATGTTCAAAATGGCGGCCGCCACCACAACAAAAATCCCCGCAGTGAAATTCACCCACGGTGGCCTTTCACTACATGCGAACTGGGCCAGTGTATGACCTGGTTTGCATGTTCAAAACAAGCCACCGTGGCTTCTTCAAACCACCATGGCTTGTTTAAATCAGTGGCACATGCTGGGTGCCATTAGCCTAATTACCTGCCTGGGCGTGGCTTGTCGTGTTGTCTGAACCTGAATGGCACAGCTTGTTTGAGGGGGAAACAACCCTCAAATAACCGATGGCTTTAAAAAAAATATGTTATGTTCTTTGTCTAGAACTCATCATCCTAGGGTGGTTGTGTGGGGATGAAACAATAACAAGCATAATAACTGTAAGAGGTGTGGCATGTTCTAAGTGCTTGAGAAATGAATGTTTCCAGCTGGAATGAAGTGTGCTTGGACTGACATACTGTGTTAACATTCCAGCATTTTGACCCTTAAAGCAGTGCTCTCCAACCTTAGGTCCCCAGATGTTTTTGGCCTACAACTCCCAGCATGCCCCAGCCAGCTATGCTGGCTGGGGCGTGCTGGGAGTTGTAGGCCAAAAACACCTGGGGACCCAAGGTTGGAGAACACTGCCTTAAAGGATGCTCACCCTAGCTGACCTCAGCAGAAGTAGGTCCATTTAGGTCAGGGAACAAAGATCTAAACCTTGAGTATTCCTGAATTCCTCCATCAGGAACTGGATTTCCTCCTGGACACGTTCTTCGATGGACCGCTTCCCCATCCCGAAGTCCCGTAGGGTGGTGAGGGCAAAGCGACGGAGCTGCCTCCAGGTCTCCCCATTGCTGAAAAAGAGCCCTGGAGAGGAGAAAACACACCTTCAGTCGGGAAAGCCCGGTGGTGGGAGCGGAAGAGAAGGTAGCTAGGACTAGTCACGATGGCTCCGTATTACCTTCAATATTGGAGGCAGGATGCCTCTCAATATCAGTTGCTGGGGAACAGAAATGGAAGGGTGATAAAACAGCACTTGTGTCCACAGGCTTCCCATTGGGGCAGCCGGGTTGGCCACTGTGGGGACAGGCGGGTGGATGAGGTAGTCCTTCGGTCTGTTCCAGCAGGGTTCGTAAGGTGGGCAAACTCTTCCTTCACTCCAGCAGTCTCTCTGCTGCAATCTTGTGTTGCCTGCAGGCCTCAGCAACGGAAGCAAGTCTTGTGACATTCATTCCCAAGTGGTCACACCAACGATGATAAGTCCCCATGACCATCGCCTCTCCCTGTGGCCTCTCCTTCCGGAGGGCTGCATCCTGCTGAGGCAAACGCTTCCCTTTCTCCCTTCTTTGGAAACGACGAAAGAGATCCTTGGTTCTCAAAGGAAGCCGTTGCATCCATTTTTCTCCACAGTCGTGCACAAAAGTCTTTAGACTCTTTATTGTGGATTACATTTGTATCCTGCTCTTCCTCCAAGGAACTCTCAGTCGCAGCAGGGTACCCGGGGCTGGATCTGGGGGCAGGCGGCCCAGGTGAATGCCGGGGGGCACCTGGCACAGGCAGTTCACTCAGCTCTCCACGCAGCAATCGAAACAAATGGTACAATCAACACATGGCTAGTGTGGTGTCAAATTATTATTATTATTATTATTATTATTATTATTATTATTATTATTATTATTATTATTATTATTATTTTAATTTCTTACATTTCCATACTGCCCAACAGCCGAAGTTCTCTGGGTGGTTTACAAAGATTAAAACCTTTAAAATGCATTATAAAAACCATATCCATACAAACATATAAACATACAATACACAGAGAGACACACATAGATCTAAAAATGATTTTAAACAATCAACAAGAGGAATTATTATTATTATTATTATTATTATTATTAAAAATGTACAAAATCCATGCCCATTCAAAAACTGGACAATTTTGATCAGATCCGTGCATGGAAACTGATCAGCTGCCATGACAGGCATAAATAAGATGTGCAAACTGTGCGTCCAAGTCGCGCAATGGGCTACAGGTGCAGTGAAAACAAAGGTACTCAAAGGTTGGGGAGCTGGAGGTGGGCGCCATCAGGCCTTGGCCTCGTCTGCCCTGGGTGTACATGGCTCTCCTCCTACCCTCATTATTTCATCTTCACAAAACCCCTGTGAGGTAGGCGAGGCAAAAGAGCCATTAGTTCAAGGTCACCCAGCAAGCTTAACCGACACAACAGGGATTTGAACCTGGGTCTCCTCAGTCCTAGACCGATGGTCTAACCCATCCTTCCCCAGCCTGGTGCCTCTGGATGTGTTGGACTGCATTTCCCATCATTCCCAGCCAGCATGGTCAACGTTTTCATTTGACCCCTGGCTCTTTTGGCTGGGGATGATGGGGTTGCAGTCCAGCACATCTGGAGGGTGCCCGGCTGGGGAAGGCCGCTTGACCACCCCGCTCCAGCTCTCAGGCCAGCCTTGCCGGCCCTTCCCCCGGGTGGCCAGAATCCCAGGCAAAGGCCTTGCCATCCGTGCCGTACTGCGCCTAGCACACTTGGGGTGCTAAGCAGCCGTGAAGCAGCCGCAGGGAATCGGAACCCCAAGCTGACACACGGCACGAAGGAAGCGTGACCCACCGTAGCCTTTGCTGGTCCTCTCTGTAATGGAGAATTCGGCTCGACCGCCAAATTCCTCCGCTTGATCCACGAGCGCAGCTTTAACTGTTCTGTAGCCGCAGAGCATGACCGCCCGCTGAGATCCAAGGTAGATGGTGAACACGTCTCCATATTGCTCCCTCAGCTGTGCCCCAGATGGCAAGGAAAGAAAAGGGAAGCTGTCAGTGCTATGTGGAGGCACCCCGATTTCTCCTCTCAGAATTTCTCATTTTGACACAGCTGAAGCGAAGTGTGTGTGTGTGTGAAATATTTTCATAAAAAACAGAGATGGCATGTTGAAACGTAATTTTTTTTAAATTTTGTAACAAATGAACCTTGGAGTTTCTGCCAAGGAAAACTAAAACAATAGTTTGCTTGTTTGCTTCTCAATATCTAATCGTTCATCTGAAGCTTAAAGAGGCAATTTACAACGAGGAACACCTGAAATTACAATCCTGTTCACAATTACTCTGGAGTCACAATCAATGTAGGACTTATTTCAGAGTAAACATGTGTATGATGAAGCCGTATGCTGTGCCTCACCAGACTGAGTCTCAGACATTACGTCGCTCTCCAGAGTTCAGTCCCAGTACATGTGAAGGCAGAAATAACAAAGGAAGAGTGCTCTAAACATGCGCAGAGTGCATTTCCTTCCCCACTGAGTAGCCAGAACCGACTTCCCATGGTTCTGTAACAAAGGAGAAGGGTTCGTAGGGCAGAGACCAGTGACTTCCAGACCAGTGGTGTAGTGGTCAGTTTTGAAGCGCAGGCGCTCATCACGGCTGGCCCCCTAGCCACGGCCCCATGGAAAACCCAAAGATGCTGGCAGCTGTGTTTGTCCATGTCAACAAACCAGTTCTAGACATTTTCATCTCTACCGGGGAGCAGGTCTCTTGTAAAGCTGATGGACCTTCATTGCTCATTCAAGACCAGGCCACGCCAAAATACTTCGTATTGCAACAGGGAACAATTAATATTGTTGCTGGGAAAATTCATTTCCTCCCCACTACTGTGAGAATTGCTAATCAAAACTTGCGGGTGCTGCATCGCTGCCGTTCCAGACAGGCTGCCTTGAAAGCATAATGCGGAAAGGCAGGAAATCAAGTAAATGAATAAATGTGCCTGAGCACCTCTCTGCCCCCTCCCTCCCTCTATGGCAGTGTTTCTCAACCTTGGGTCCCCAGATGTTTTTGGCCTACAACTCCCAGCATGCCCCAGCCAGCTATGCTGGCTGGGGCATGCTGGGAGTTGTAGGCCAAAAACATCTGGGGACCCAAGGTTGAGAAACACTGCTCTATGGGAAGGAGCTGATTTCCCCAGCACTGCATCCAACCCAGAGCTTCCCGCTTTGCTAGGACAGGAGACATGGGGGGGGGGGGGCTCTTCAAAAACTCACCTTCAAGAGGCTGTGGAGCAAAGAAGGTCCCTTCAGGTGCAGCAGACTTCCCAGCAGAGGCCAGCTGGGGGGCCCCGGGGGCAGCAGATTCCCAGGGTGGTCCTTCCCCCAGAGCAGGAAAAGCAAGAGGAGGAGGATGGCTGCGGTCCAGCTGATCCCCAGCCAAGCCTCCATCCGTCTCCCTCTGCACCCAGCGAAGCGACCTCTTCCTGCCTTCTGCAGGAAGGAGAAAGAAGAAGTGAAAGGGAGACAAGCACACGAGGCAACCACCCCTGTAGCTGCTGCACCACGCCTGGAGTGCGTGCGGAGGAGGAACAGTCTGGAAAGTTTTTTCTTCTTCCAGGATCAAGTTTCCTTAGGGAAGAAAAACCCTTCCCAGACATGGCGTGTGAGCCTTGACCCTGGTTTCATAGATCATAGAGTTGGAAGGAGCCTACAAGGCCATCGAGTCCAACCCCCTGCTCAATGCAGGAAACTAGAGGAGGGGTCTCCCATCCAAGCAATAACCAGGCCTGACCCTGCTTAGCTTTCCACGCTCAGACAAGCTGAGCCAGCGTGAGCCACAGGCCTGTTTGCCTCAGTTGCACTTTGGTGCAAGGGTTAATTTCCAGAAATGGATGCTGGTGCTGAAGGCTCTTCCAGACCAGGCTGTTATTGCGCCACGGACCTGCCTCATCCACAGAATTATGCAGGGGGTCCGGATGACGCCCTCTCCCACTCGCAGCCCTCCCGTGTTTCCCACCTTTTTCCTGTCCACGGAGGGCGCTTCAAGGTGAAGGGATCCACCTGGCACTAGCAAAGCTAGCCCATCTTTTTGTTCTTAACAAATTTTCTGCAGTAATAGAAAAGACGGAAGAAGCAGTGGGAAAGCGTGGGAGGGTTACAAGTTGAACTCAACATTGTCTATTTATTATTTATTTATTTATTTAATACAGTTTTATACCGCCCAATAGCCGAACCTCTCTGGGCGGTTTACAACAGTTAAAATCATAAAATACAATATAAAATATAAAATTTAAAAACACAGATTAAAAACAAACAGCAGAGCTAGCAGCAGCAGTTACAATAACGGAACTAAAAACAATTACAAGATTAAAATGATTTAAATGCCTGGGAGAACAGAAAGGTCTTCACCTGGCGCCGGAAAGAATACAAAGTAGGCGCCAGGCGAACCTCTTTGGGGAGCTCATTCCATAACTGGGGTGCCACAGCAGAAAAGGCCCTCCTCCTCATAGCCACCTGCCTCACTTCCTTTGGCAGGGGCTCTCGGAGAAGGACCGCTGAGGAAGATCTTAGTGTCCGGGCAGGTACATGTGGGAGGAGACAATCCTTCAGATACCCTGGCCCCAAGCCGTTTAGGGCTTTGAATGTTAGTACCAGCACTTTGAATCAGGCCCAGAAACAGACTGGCAGCCAGTGCAGATGGGAAAGCACTGGCATAAAATGTTCACGTCGGCCAGTCCCCGTTAACAATCTCGCAGCTATTTTGGACCAGCTGAAGTTTCCGGACCGTTTTCAAAGGCAGCCCCACGTATAACGCATTGCAGTAATCCAAACGGGAGGTTACCAGAGCATGGATAACTGTAGCTAGGCTATCTCTGTCCAGATAAGGACGCAGTTGGTATATCAGCCTAAGCTGATAAAAGGTGCTCCGTGCCACCGAGTTCACCTGTGCCTCGAGTGACAGCTGTGGATCCAAGAGCACCCCCAAACTACGAACCTGACCCTTCAGGGGGAGTGTGCAACCCCATCCAGAACTGGTTGAATATCACTTAGCCGGGCAGACGAACCACCCACTAACAGTACCTCCGTCTTATCTGGACTGAGTCTCAGTTTATTAGCCCTCATCCAGTCCATTACTGTGTCCAGGCACTGATTCAGAACAGCCACTGCCTCACCTGGATTAGATGAAAAGGAGAGAGAGATAGAGCTGGGTGTCCTCTGCATATTGATGACACCTCAGCCCACACCTCCGGATAACCTCTCCCAGTGGTTTCATGTAGATGTTAAACAGCATAGGGGATAAAACAGAGCCCTGTGGCACCCCATGGCATAACTGCCAAGGGACAGCGCAGTAATCCCCCAGCACCACCTTCTGGAATCGGCCGCCCAAGTAGGATCGGAACCACTGGAGCGCAATGCCTCCAACTCCCAACCCAGACAACCTATCCAGAAGGATACCATGGTCGATGGTATCGAAAGCCGCTGAGAGGTCCAAGAGAATCAACAGGGTCGCACTCCCCCTGTCCCTCTCCCAGCAGAGGTCATCCCACAGGGCGACCAAGGCAGTTTCTGTTCCAAAACCAGGCCTGAATCCAGATTGAAATGGATCTAGATAGTCCGTTTCATCCAAGAGTGCCTGGAGTTGACCAGCAACCACCCGCTCAAGCAGCTTGCCCAGGAATGGGATATTAGCTACCGGCCTGTAGTTATTAACATCATCCGGGTCCAGGTTAGGCTTTTTGAGGAGTGGCCTAATCACCGCCTCCTTCAAAGAGGCCGACACCACTCCCTCTCTCAAGGAGGCGTTTACAACCTCCTGGACCCAGCCGGCTATCCCCTCCTTATTTGATGTAATAAGCCATGACGGGCAAGGGTCAAGCACACAGGTGGTCTACCGGACTTGGCCAAGCACCTTGTCTGCCTTCTTGAGCCTCAATAACTGAAATTCATCCAATAAAACCGGACCAGACGGTGCTCTGGACACCTCTACTAAAGGAGCTGCACTAATTGTGGTGTCCAATTCATGAAGAATTTGAGCGACTTTATCTTCAAAGTGCCGTGCAAACTCATCACAGCGTGCTACTGAGGGTTCTATCATTTCTCTCGCTGGCCCAGAGTGTAAAAGGCCATGGACCACTCGGAAAAGCGCCGCTGGATGGCACTGAGAAGATGCAGTGGTGGTGGAAAAGAATTCTCTCTTCGCCACCCTCACGGCCACAGAGTAGGCTCGATACTGAGCTCTAACCTGTGTTCGGTCAAATTCAGCATGAGTTCTCCTCCACCTGCGTTCCAGCCGTCTTCCCTCTTGCTTCATTGCCCTCAACTCTGGTGTGTACCAGGGAGCTGGCCGGGCTCTGCCCAGAGGGAGAGGGCGCTTGGGCGCGATCGTGTCCACCGCCCGGGTCATCTCTGCATTCCACAGAGCAACCTGGGCTTCAACAGGACCGCCAGCCATACCAGCAGGAAAATCCCCCAGAGCCCTCTGGAATCCATCGGAATCCATTAACCTCCGGGGGCGGACCATTTTAATAACCTGGGTCCGTGCGCATCTCCCGGGCCCTGGAATCAGTTTAGGTGGGGCAGAAAATGTTAGTGGGCAACAGGAACACCCTCAGGGATAACTCTGGGCATGCTTTCTGAATGTATGGGGATTATACCTGAGTTTTGGGATTAGGGTTAAAGCTCAAGTTAGGGTTAGGGTTAAGAAAACCCGTGTGCATATCCCGGGCCCTGGAATCAGTTTAGACAGTTTAGAAAATGTTAGTGGGCAACAGAAACACCCTCAGCTGTGATTTTGGGAATGCTGCCTGAAAGTATGGGGATTACATCTGTGTTTCAAGATTAGGGTTAAAACTCAAGCTCGGGTTAGGGTTAAGAAAACCAGGGTCCGTGTGCATCTCCCAGGGCCTGGAATTAGCTTAGGCAGGGCAGAAAATGTTAGTGGGCAACAGAAACACCCTCAGGGATGACTCTGGGCATGATGACTGCATGTATGGGGATTATAACTCTGTTTCAAGATTAGGGTTAAAAAAAACTCAATTTAGGGTTCAGAAAACCTGGATCCGTGTGCATGTTCCGGGGCCTGGAACTAGCTTAGGCTGGGTAGAAATAGATAGTGGGCAACAGGAACACCCTCAGGGATGACTCTGGGCATGATGCCTGAATGTATGGGGATTATATCTGAGTTTTTGGATTAGGGTTAAAGCTCAAGTTAGGGTTAGGGTTAAGAAATCCTGGGTCCGTGAGCATCTCTCGGGCCCTGGAATTAGTTTAGGGGCAGAAAATGTTAGTGGGCAACAGGAACACCCTCAGGGATGACTCTGGGCATGATGACTGCATGTATGGGGATTTTTTGATCTGGTAACCTCCCTTGTGGACTGTGGGAATACTGTGGACATCATATATCTGGACTTCAGCAAAGCTTTCGACAAAGTGCCTCATGATATCCTGATTAGCAAGCTAGCTAAAAGTGTGCTAGATGGAAGACCTATCAGGTGGATCCACAATTGGCTACAGAATCGGACTCAAAGAGTGCTTATCAATGGTTCCTTCTCAAACTGGGGAGAGGTAACGAGCGGGGTACCGCAGGGCTCGGTCCTGGGCCCAGTGCTCTTCAACATTTTTATTAATGACTTGGATGAGGAGGTACAGGGAATGCTTATCAAATTTGCAGATGACACAAAGTTGGGTGGAACAGCTAATACTCTGGAAGACAGAAACAAAATTCAAAGTGACCTCGATAGGCTGGAGCGCTGGGCCGAAAACAACAGAATGAAATTTAATAGGGATGAATGCCAAGTGCTGCACCTAGGGAGAGGAAACCAAATGCAGAGTTACAGAATGGAGGACACTTGGCTCAACAATACCACAACTGAGAAGGATCTTGGAATTGCGGTAGATCACAAACTGAATATGAGCCAGCAATGCGATGTGGCTGCAAAGAAGGCAAATGCTATTTTGGGCTGCATTAATAGAAGTATAGCTTCCAAATTGCGGGAAGTGATAATTCCCCTTTACTCAGCACTGGTTAGGCCTCATCTGCGTCCAGTTCTGGGCACCACACTTTAAGAAGGACGTAGACAAACTGGAGAGGATTCAGAGGAGGGCAACAAGGATGATAAAGGCACTGGAAACAAGGCCCTATGAGGAGAGACTGAAAGAACTGGGCATGTTTAGCCTTCAGAAGAGGAGACTGAGGGGAGATATGATCGCACTCTTCCAGTACTTGAAGGGATGTCACACAGAGGAGGTCCAGGTCCAGGATCTCTTCTCGAGTGTCCCAGTTTGCAGGACACTGAATAATGGGCTCAAGTTACAGGAACCCAGATTCCACCTAAACATCAGGAAAAATTTCCTGACTGTCAGAGCAATAAGACAATGGAACCAACTACCTAGGGAGGTGGTGGGCTCTCCCAGTCTGGAGGCATTCAAGGTGCAGCTGGACAGACATCTGTCAGGGATGCTTTGACCTGGATTCCTGCATTGAGCAGGGGGTTGGACTCGATGGCCTTGTAGGCCCCTTCCAACTCTACTTTTCTATGATTCTATGATTCTATGATAGGAATATGATTTTGTTGTTGTGACTTTGATTTCAATGGGACCTGAGATGCATTCCTGTCACTTACATAGGTGTAAGCTCCACTGAACTCAACGGGGCTAGCTTGCTTCAGATTATAGAGATGGCTAGGATTGCACTGTTGGTCATCACGGTCACATTTTGCTGGATTTTGCTCCTCAGATATGACTCTCCCTCCACCCCCAGTGACAAACAGCAGCACCTCAAAGGGTAATCCTGATATTGCCCTTTTTACTATTGGGGTCACTTAGGGATGCTTCCAATTCAGATGAGACTCTTAGGGTGTCATCACCTCATTCATGGATATTTACTGTGTGTGTGTGTTCAGACAAAGCTGTCTTCTACTCGCGACCCTCCCATCTTTTCTTATAGCCTTCTTCTGTCTTTTTTTCTTAATCCATTAAGGAGAAAAAGATGGCACAACTGCACAAGGCCTTCTGATGGCTGTCACTAGGAATCCATCTGGTAGCCCCTTTAGACAGCGAGTCTTCCGTCCCAGGGACTTCATGGGTTCACCCAAAGTGCCCCCCCCCCCATTGACCTACCACTCACTAAACATTTTGTGCAGTTTTTTTGCTTCATAATTTGGATTACCCCATACTGGTCCTTTCTCTCCATTAGCAACACCAGCAATGTCCACCCCCCCCAAAAATCGGATTACTCAGGTCAGGTTGACCTTTCCCTCCCCACCCCGCTTCTGGACCAATCCTTCCTCAGTGTGGAGTGGTGCAGAGCTGGAAAGTGGGTGGGGTGTTTGCAAAGCCGCTCACTGGTGGGGTGAGGCGTGAGGGCGAGGTCCTTGGGGCCAACAGGGGGCGTGAGTGTGAAATGCTGCAGGATCCACGTCAGGGAGAGAAAGAGTTCCACGTGGGCCAGGCCCTCCCCAGCACAGATTCTTCTCCCTACGGGGAGAAACAAGGAACATTAAAACACACACACACACACACACACTCACCAACCATAGCCAGGACTCGTGCATTTTGCAAGTCAAACAACAAAGAGCACATCTGACCAATGCTCCAGGGTCCTCCCATTTCTCTGCCAGTTTTAATCTCTTTTTACTAGACAGAGTAAAAATGCCTTGGGCAGCTCCACATTAGGCAGAAAATCAAGAGGTAAAGCTCTTCCCACGATCCTATCAGGGAAATCCTGACTATTTGTTCCTCAGCCTCTCACGCTGGCATTAAAAGCACACGGCTTCTGTCCAGAAAAAGAGGAGGGGGGCAGCAGAGGAGGAGAACGGGGGCAGCCCTACACGTGGAAAGGTTCATTTGCAGTTTACCTTCTCTCTCATCGACAAAATTCAGAAACTTTCAGGGTCTGAAATGACAAGCAGGTCCCAAAATAAGGAATTCCTGCACTAGATCTGCTTGTCTTACAAACGTGTTATCCCACAAAGGTCCACGAGAGGGAATCTGGTACTGCCTTCTGCAAATCACGGATTCGTATAAAAGTAGACTCTCACACAGTGGCTTTTCTCCGGGTTGCTTTTGGATGCCACTGTTTTGGGGTCTCCTCTGTGGCAGAAGTGACCATTGGTCTCCTCTGTGGCTAACCATCAGAAAGCGAGGCTTCAGCGTAGCTGTGACCAGGGGAGCAGTGTCCCCATGGCCCCTTCCCCAGAGATAGGGGATGATGCTTTCCCAACGCAGGTCATATTTTGAGTACATAATAATGTTAATTTGTAGTTTTACTTTTTTTTTAAAAAAAAAAAACACTTAAAGACATGTGAAAGAACAAGGCAGCTGCATGCAAGTCAATGGTGCATGCTGGGTGCTGGAATTTAAGCAGGTGGGAACAACAGAACTTTGCTGCAACCTGAGGGGTGACTTGTATGGGGGATATTTTGTTGGAAATCAAAAGAAGGCTGACTAGGGGTGGTGGTGGGGGTGGGGGTTTCACTCCAGAATTTCAAAGCACTATTTAACAACCACTGATGGGCAAACTACATTAAATATGATGTCAAGTGCATGAATGCTATTAATATGCACGTTTTATTCATTTATTTATTATATTTATACCCCGCCTTTTTTCCTGCAAGGAACCCAAGGCAGCTTACATAATCCTCCTCCTCCTCCTCTCCATTGTATCCTCACAACAACCCTGTGAGGTAGGTTAGGCTGAGAGTCAGTGACTGGCCCAAAGTCACCCAGTGAGCTTCGTGGCCGAGCGGGGACTAGAACCCGGATCTCCCGAGTCCCAGTCCCAACACTCTCACCACTACGCCACACTGGCTCTTTAAAATGTTTTTAACATGTACATAGCAGCTGGGGGTGGGTGGGTCAGCAGCAGCACCAGGAATGATGCAAGGGGTGGAAAGGGGCCACTTAACACACCCCTCCCCCTGCTGTGGCCTGGTTGGGGGGGGGAGCCCTCTTCAGCTGCTATTTGAATTGGGACGGAAACCTCCATCTCCTTCGGAGTTGCGTGGCGGGGGGCTTCCCCCCCAAGGCCAGGGGGCAGGGGCTATTGTTTTGTTGGAGCTGCAGCAGAAGAGGGAAGGGTAAATGGCCCCTCCATACCACCTGTGGCACTGATGCTGCTCACCTGCCCAGCTGCTATTTATATTTCTTTTAAAATGCACGTTAATAGCTTCCAGGCAATTAACGTCACTTTTAGTTTGGTTTAGATTAGTTCTTAAAAGAGAAATGTGTTCTGGGAGGGGGCTGTGGAGCTGAGTATCCCTCCCCCAGTGCCACTGCAAATAGACTTTGCACCCTCCTCCCTGAGTGCACTTCCCTAAAACATTTCACCCCAGCCACCAGCCTCCACCCAGGCTGCAGCGCAGCGCAGACCGGCGTGTCCCAGGCAGAGAGCGAGGGAACCGCCCTTGGGAGACGGCTGAGCCCGGCGAGCCAGTCCCCGTGCCACAAGGGAAAAGAGGGGCGCAGTGGCATCCCAGGCCGACCCATTTCCCTTTCTTTTGCTCCAGGAACACCTCCCCTCCTCACCCACCCTGTATCGACTTGGTACCTGTGGAGAAGGCCATGAAGGGATCACATTTTGCATTTCCACACAATGGCTGACCTCTTGCTTCTTCCTTAAGTCCCGTTTTCAGAGTGACTGCACCATGTAGAATTGAGATGCTGCTCTTTAGGGTGGCGAACGCACTTCACGTACATTATCTCAGAAATTCTTACAATATGCCTGCTAGATAGGTCGTTATTATTGCTATGGTTACTATATTAATATGCCACTTTTTGACCTAAATAATACTCCCAGAGCTGCCTACAAGGCTTATAAAAAACAATGGCTCACAGAAGCAACAGCAACACAATCTATATATATATAAAAGAAGGTGTCCTGACTGACTGACTGACTGACTCATCAATGCCCAGCTCAAACCGTTTAATCTAGGAACGTGAAATTTTGAAGTTGACATTGCTTTTATGACATAGACTCCCACTAAGGAAGGATTTTGGGAAATTCCGTCCTTAAGGGGGAGAAAAAAGGGGGCAAAATCGCCCACTCTCATATCTGCAGTTCTGCAAATAGGTCTCACCTCATAATTGCTGCAGGTGCCAACTTGCTGCAGGAGCCAATAGGAGCAGTTATGCAAACAGCCCATATGACACTTAGAATGTTCGCATGAATTCCTGCAAGGGCCAATAGGAGTGGGTATGCAAATCTCCCCTAGGCCATTTAGAATGTTCTCTGAGGGGGTGAAAAGGGAGGGAAACTTTTTACATGACTGACTGACTGTTGTGTGGGGGGCGTCGTCACATAGGCTCCATCACGTTTTGACGGATCTACCCCAAACTTGGCACGGTCACTCTTCATCACCTGTAGACTCTCAAGATTGACCTGATTTTTCTTTAAGAACAGATATTTCTGTCACAAAAGATTTCTGCTGCCGGCACCCAGCCTAAACGTTACACTTTCAGTCAGAGACACTGCATCTTTTCCATACATGTTTCTTTTAAAAACAATTATACCAAATCCTAAAATCCATGTAAGCGCAGCCGCGGGCAACAGCTAGTTTATAAAATAAATCACCTTATCTCTTCTCTGAAGAAGGGTAGACACAAGGAAGGCCTTCCGGAGGATGATCTTATTACTGGGTACGTCGGGAGACTGTGGCTCCGATTAGCCTCATGTGTCAATGGCCTTTTCTCCCCAGGACGTGCCCTCATAACCCTGCACTCACCTGACTTGGTCCCTCCCCCAGATCAGAAGAACGATACCTTTCCCATTTGATTAAGGAAGCAGTTGATAAAGTCCGGTGGGTTTTCAGGGTCGGGCGATGCCACAAAGTCGTAGATAGCCGCTGGTCCCAGCACAAACCTCATGATCCAAGAAAACATCTCAGACAGCTGCAGGGAAGGATGGAGGATAAAGATGGGTGATGTTTAACACACGAATCCTTCAAGCACCCTAATGTTACTTCTGACACCATGAACAGAACCGGCAGTTCCCCCCCCCCCCCAAGATGTCTCATTGTGAGATATCGCTTGAGGGGCTGGGCTGGGCTGGGCTGGGGGGGTTGTGTGTTTCTGCAGCGAGCGTCTTCGTAGCTTTGCCCCATCCTGCTCTTGCCTCTGATTGATTTGCAACTACGTTCCCACCACAGAGATTCCCTTTGCACCCCCACCGCCTTCGATTGTGCTGACTGACACACACACACACACACACACACACACACACCGGCTTCACTGATTTTCTCTTGCTCTTTGTACCTGGACACTCCTCAGATGCCCAGAAATCTCATCTATTGTGCGTCTAAAAATCTTACTCTTCCCCAAAGTACCTAGTTCTCATCTCTTTATCAGGATTCAAGCCCTGAGCGGTTCCCAAACCTAGGATTTTCAGGGTGCCAACAATTGGGGAAAGGATGGAACGGCCACAAAGTTGATCCAAACACCAGACAGGCCAGAAGAGGATAACATCTTCCACGCCAAGCCAAGCCTGGCTCTTTAAGCCAAGCAGCTGAGCTGAGGAACTTTGCTTGGTTTCTTTGTAAGAACAGAAGGCGAGGAGCTCTCCTGGAAGAGACCCAAGGCCCATCTAGCACAGCTCCCTGCATGCTTCCAGGTGAGGCCTTTATTGTGCAACGGCCCTGCCTCATTCATGCACTGAGCAGGGGGTTGGACTCGATGGCCTTGTAGGCCCCTTCCAACTCTACTTTTCTATGATGAGGTCTCCAGATGTCATAATCTTCTTCCACTTATAATTATCCCATGTTTACCCACCACTACTTCTGTCCTTTTCCTTACCACCAAAACGAAATCCCCCCCCCCCCCGGTTATGTAGGGAAAGATGCAATAGCTGTGCAATGCCTTTTGATGGGTAGCAGCTTGAGCTCTCCACCTGGAAGCACCCTCTGCATGCCACAGCGGCCAGCCAGATGGCTCTGAGAAGCCCACAAGGAGGACATGAAGGGAACAAGTCTCTCCTTGCTGTTGCTCCTGAGCAATGAGTATTCAAAGATAGGCTGCTTCTGAAGATGGGGGCTCCACTTAGTCTTCATGGCTCAGATGTATTTATTTAATTATTTATTTAAAGTGTTTATGTACCATCCTATAAGCATGTTCCCAAGGCAGTTTACAACAAGAATACAAACATCTTAAAAACGAATGTGAAATTGTGCTTGATAAACCTCTGCTCCTCTTCCATGAATTTGTCTAACTCCCCTTTAGAGCATCTTAAGCACATCTTGTGGCAGTGACTTCCACAAATTAATTCTGTGCTGTGTGAAGAGGGATGGTCCTGAACTTACTGCCAATCAGTTTTATTGGATGACATCAAGTTTTAGTATTCTGAGAGTGGGAGGGAGGAAAAACCTTCACCTTATTTTGCTTCACCTCACATCTGGAAACTCTCCAAGGAAACTGACTCAACACATTTTTGCTTTGGTAGGCCCAGCCCAAATGACCATATCAGCAAGTGCCCGTATCATTACAGTGAGCTACTGACTGGATTTGCTTGTAGCTTTGGCCTCTCTGTTTTCATCTGACTGCACAGACAAGGAAGGTAACAGTTCCCCAAGGATACTTCTTGCAGTATCTCTGCCTAATTTTTTCACGTTCCAGGCACAGTTCTCACCTGACCCCAGGTGGCACTCATCACTATGAAATTCTCATTTATCTTGGCCAACAGAGACAGGAAGCCTTTGTCTCCATTGGTCTTCCAGGTGCTCCAGCCAGACAGGCTGCACTCATGACAGTGGATATTAAACCTACAGCACGTTTTGGGGAGCAGGGCGTCTGGTACCGGTTTTGCTCCTTTTGTGTCCCCTTCAGGAGTGCTGCCAATTCTTATGCAAGTGCTTCAGCATAAGCATAAGTGCTTGCCGCAACAACCCAACCCAAAGGGCCAGCGTTCCTCTGCCCCAGAAAGAGCCCCACCCAACCCACCACCCTGACCTGCCTCTCTGCACATTCCCAGAGAGGTAACCTGATAGCCTTTCCAAGTGCTGCACCCCTTGGGAACAGGTGTGGCCAGGTAATTTAATACCCCCCTCGCCTGAATACTCCCTGGAAACATGCTCTTCTTTCTGTAGGCAGTAGAGAGTGTTACCGTAATCCAAATTTATTAATCCCGTTAATTAAATGCTCTCTGACATTTTCTGGCAGAATCCCCCCACACACACATTCTTTTGCTTGTTTGTTTTTCTCTCCCTCACCAATATGGTAACTGTGTTACAAGAGAAAGAAATAAACCAATCCTTGAGGAAAAAATGGCCTACAACCTAAAAGCCGATGAAAAGAAAGGGGGAAGAGAAAGAAAGAGAATTTTAGGAGGGAGAACAAAACAAAAATGGGACAAGTAGCAAAGTATTTCTTAAAAGAGGAAAACTAGATGGACGATGGGAGATTTTAGATGTTAGATAAATAAAAGCCCACCACTCCGAGTAGAACAAGACAGGTTCATAGATTCATAGATGGTGGCACATAGATTCATAGATGGTGGCACAGAAAGGTGGCACATCAATATTTAAATAAACAAATAATGAAAAGGAAAAAAATGGCCCATCCTCTGAACGGAGCTGAATACCGCTGCTGCTCTGCACACAGATTTAATAATACCGCCCCCTGCCCCCAGGTTCTAGCCCTTATAATACCCACATGGGAATTTGTTCTCATCAGTCTCTGGCAGAAGGATGTGGAAAGGGCCCAGAGCTCAGTGGGGAGAGCACCTGCTTTGCACGCAGAAGATCTCGGGTTCAACCCCAGCAGCATCTCCAGTTCAAAGGACCAGAAAGGCCCTTCTCTGGCTGAGCTCCTGGAGGGCGGCCCGTCAGTCAGATGGACAAATTATCTGACCTGATAGAAGGCAGCTTCCTATGAAAAGGGGTGTGCCACGGACTGCATCGTGGGCCTTCAGCTCCAGCAAGTTGCCCAGAATGGGGAGGGGCTGGGGGCAGTTGTCTCCTCAGAGCCATTTGCCTCCATGCTAAGTGGAGGGTCAAGGTCAAAATACAAAGCACCAGCACGAGTCAAGAGCGTTTCTCCCAGCTCCATGATCGCACTCACCGAACGAACAAAACTGAAAGCGAGTTTATCGCGGGACTTGTAGAAGTAACAGAGCCAAGCCCACTCTGACAAAGGACCTGCATCGCAATAAAATAACACAAACAAACAGGATTGGCGCAAAATCTGGAAACCTGTACCTTTACAGCAAACATATCTCCTCAGTAAACACAATTTCCATCCGACGCAGAGATGCTGTGAATGGTCATGTGCTTTTCGCTCCCAACTCCCGGACTGTGAACTTCCTTGATGTATGAGATCCAGCTCCTCTCAGCTTCCCTTTTGGCCAATGGGCACATGCAAAGGAAGGAAGGCTGTAGATTCTACCTGCCACTTTGATTGGGAGACACCCTCACCCCTGGTTTTAAGGCTGGTCTCCCATCCTGCTCCTGGTTTGAGAGCTGATTTCTTGATATTGCCTTCCATCTGGAAAGTTCCACTGTTCCCGTATAGTGAGTTTTCTAAACCACTTTCCTCTGCTGAAGAACTGGGCTTGCTAGATCAGCTTGGAACACTGCAAATCACTTTGCTCAGCCCTCCAGTAAGTTGATCAGAGGTTGCAAAACCAGAGCCATTAACTCCAAATCAGGGCACTCCCCCCCCCCCCTGCTGCCCATTTGATCACCATTATGAGCTACTTACCACCTTTGTTCTTCTACAAATTTACAAGCTTTAAATCTGCCAGTTAACCTTAAAGGGAACAACTTCCAGAAGGGTAGCTAACTGCTTGCAGCAAAACAAGAAACGAATAGTCTGGAGGATGTACTTTAAAGACTGATGCTACCACACATCTGTGAGCCTTTAAGGTACCATAAGATTCTTTGTTGCTTCATCCTTCTAGCATGAGAAAAAAAAAAAAGGCACTTCTGCCTTTTATTTTGCAAGGAAACAGAATAGTGCAGTGGTCAGCCCATAGTTTATAGGGAAAAAGCACCCCGATGCTAGAGAACCCAGGTGAGAGAGAAAAGGTGATAAACTCTTCTTTTCTGGCCAGCTTTTGGCTGGGGTGGATGCTAGCTGAGTGTTGAGATAACCAACATAAGACAATGGAATCAACTACCTAGGGAGGTGGTGGGCTCTCCCACTCTGGAGGCATTCAAGGTGCAGCTGGACAGACATCTGTCAGAGATGCTTTGACCTAGATTCCTGCATTGAGCAGGGGGTTGGACTCGATGGCCTTGTGGGCCCCTTCCAACTCTACTTTTCTATGATTCTATGATAATCACCAGGAAGGGAAATGGACCAAGGACAGTATAAAAGCAAGGTTGAGTGAAAGCAAAGGAGACAGAGGCAGAGGCCGTGCAACACCCACGGGGGCCGCCACTCCTCCTCAGGCTCGGGCACCCACGTGAGCTGCTCTTTCACTGCTCGAGGATGTGAGCAGAGAACAAGGCAGGCGCGCCAGCCAGCCCACACCACAGGCGGGCCGGAAGCACAGGAGACTGGAGCTTATCTTGGGACAAACGTCTGTTAAAGTGACTGACGTAAAGGCAGAGAGCCAGTGTGGCATAGTGGTTAGAGTGCCGGACTGGGACTCGGGAGATCCGGGTTTCTAGTCCCCGCTCGGCCATGAAACTCACTGGGTGACTTTGGGCCAGTCACTGACTCTCAGCCTAACCTACCTCACAGGGTTGTTGTGAGGAAAAAAATGGAGAGGAGGAGGAGGATTGTGTATGCCGCCTTGGGTTCCTTGCAGGAAAAAAGGCGGGGTATAAATATAATAAATATAAATAAATAAATAAATGGATGTTCACAACCATTTGCAATTTTGCCAGCACATTTTGAATGCCAAATGTTGAATTTGAAACTGGGATTCTCACCTGAGTGCTTTAGGGCACAGTCATCCTATGGCAATGTCCGTAAGCCCCTAAACTTGCGGGGCTGATGGTGGGCATCCCTGTCCTCCCCCCGCCCTGCATCTTCCGCTGGGCAGGCTTTCCCTCCACATCTAGCTGGAGCATCTCAGAGGCTGGAGCGGCTGCAGGTCGCCTCCCCTCCTGGCCTCTCCAGTCTCCTCCCCTCCCCAAGGTCGCCTTCCCAACCTCGGGGAGCAGCCAGCGTGGTTCTTTCTGTGCTAGTTGCGAGGGGCGGGACGGGTAAGGAGGCCGAAGCGCTGTCTCCCACCTTGGTTAAAGGCAGCCGCCGGCGGGATCACATCACTCCGGTGCTCAAGGAGCTGCACTGGCTACCAGTTACTTGCCGAGCTGAATTCAAGGTGTTGGTTTTGACCTTTAAAACCCTATACGGCTCCGGTCCAGTCTATCTCAAGGAGCGTCTCCAGCAACACCAAGTAGGCCGCTCAACGAGATCTGCCACAGACGGCCTTCTCCTTGTCCCTTCAGCCAGAGCAGCTAGACTGGTGGGGACTAGGAAGAGGGCCTTTTCTGTGGCGGCCCCCATACTGTGGAACTCTCTCCCTAGTGACTTCCGCCATGCCCCCTCTCTGCTGAGCTTCCTGCCAGCTCACTAAAAACATGGCTATTCAGGCGGGAATATGGGGTGGGTTAAGATTTTAAACTTTTATACTGTTTTAGATGTATTTTATATTTTATCATGTTGTACATCGCCCAGAGTGGCCGGTTTGCCAGCCAGGTGGGTGATCCATAAATGCAACAAATAAATAAATAAATCTGGGAATCTGCACTATCCTATGGTCCCCCCGATACTGTCTAGGGGCCATAGGATTGCTGCCTCCAGGTTATTGATCACTGTGACTTTGGCAGACATCAAATAAGAAATGTCTTACACTGTCAACTGTCAGAAATACCACTGCCACAAAGATTTATACCATGCAATACTCACTGCCATTGGATGTCAGCTGTCAAAGGCAGCCAGCCCCTTGCAATTTGGGAGGGAGTCCTGGGGCAAAACTCTTTGGTTGTCCATGGAAGACACTGCAAAAGGGTCCTTGGGTTCACCTCCCACAAATGTATTGGTACCCCTAAAAATATTGCCATGCCAGGGTTGGCTTGTTTCTTCCGTGAGGTCAGCCCTGGCCACTAATGAGGTTTACAAGTGAGAAGCTGAGGCCAAGTGGGAGCAGGTTGCCCCAGACCTTGGGCTGGAGAGGGTTCAGAGGAGGGCAACAAGGATGATAAAGGGACTGGAAACAAGGCCCTATGAGGAGAGACTGAAGGAACTGGGCATGTTTAGCCTTCAGAAGAGGAGACTGAGGGGAGATATGATCGCACTCTTCCAGTACTTGAAGGGATGTCACACAGAGGAGGGCCAGGATCTCTTCTCGATCATCCCAGTTTGCAGGACATGGAATAATGGGCTCAAGTTACAGGAACCTAGATTCCACCTAAACATCAGGAAAAATTTCCTGTCAGAGCATTAAGACAATGGAATCAACTACCTAGGGAGGTTGTGGGCTCTCCCACTCTGGAGGCATTCAAGGTGCGGCTGGACAGACATCTGTCAGAGATGCTTTGACCTGGATTCCTGCATTGAGCAGGGGGTTGGACTCGATGGCCTTGTAGGCCCCTTCCAACTCTACTTTTCTATGATTCTATGATTCTATGCCTGAGAAGGGGTGTGAGCCCAGGTCATCCTGGTTCATCTGAAGTTCTGTCCACTCGCTCCCGCTGTCTCTCCTGGGTAGCACCTGTTCTGCCAGCAGGTCAGTTCAGTTCAAGCGTGACTGAACTGCATTTCACAGTTGATGAACCTATGAAGAGTTCAAGCAACTGAGATGCTGATTAGAAAGGGAACAAAGGTGAATGAAGTGCACCAAAAAGTGGAAGAGAAGAGAGGAGCACCAAGTTGTGGCAGGAAGAGAGCTGGATTAGATTGCACTAATTTATAAGAAAATCTCAGAACCTCCAGTGGATTTAGGGAACAGCCTGCATTGCACAGAAATGACTGATGTCCCAGTATGCGCTCTAAGGGCCCGTCACACAGGCGCATTCCGCATTCATGACCTGGGTTGACCGTAACTCTAGAGATGACACTGATGTGTAAACGGGCCATCGGAGGAATGGAAAACCAGCAGAGGGAGAACTTTCACATCTCCCAGTGTCAACGAACGCAAATGCACGGGGACAGAGACAGTTCACAGCTTTGACTGAGATTTGTCAAGTGCGAAATAACTGAGCAATTGAGCAGCGGGAGATGAACACATGCCTATAACATGTGTTAACGGCACACAGTGCTCCCAAGAGTGCCCCTCTGAGGCTGCGACCTCTGCACCATCCGGGCAGCAAAGGGCCATGGAGAGGGAAGAACTGGCCGGCTGCCCCACAGTTGTGAAGCTCCCCTCCCGTGAGGACTCACCAGGCAGCAAACATTTGCCTTTGGGGGAGCTGAGTTCAGACCAGTACATTGAAAAGGAAGAGGAGTGAGTTCTGTATTTATTTCATTTATAGGTCACTCTATAGCCCGCACTCTCAGGGTGACATACAGAATAAAACTAAATACAATAATACCAATAATAAAACCAATAACATCACTTAAAAAGTAAAAACAACACACACACACACACACACACACACACACAACCACCCACAGAGACATTCTAAAAGAAGATAAATATCAAGTCCACGTGGATAAGGGCAATGTTAAAATGCAGCTTTAGAACATATAATTTGGAATAAAGCAAATAGCAAGCTAAAAACAAAAAACAAGAGAGAGTGAAACTTGTACCTCTGTAACAGCCTAACCTGCACAGTTGCATTTCCTTATCTGGCCCTGCAGGAATCAAAACGGCATGCTGTAAGCCCCAGGGCCCCCGTTTCATATTTCTTTGGAGTGGCTAGCAGCCAGTGTCCCATGGCTGGGCAACTTGGCTTATGCCCGAACATCATGGGAGCCTGGCCAGGCGACCTGTGGCCGCAGGAACAGGAAGAGTCGCAAAGGGAAGGTGGATCGGAGCCAAATATCGTCTGCCTCCTCTTGGCCGCCTGAGCTGGCCAAGGAGCCAGAAGAGCATCTACCACTGTGTGTGAATCCCCTCTGGGTGAGAAGGGGAGAGGCTGGTCCACCCTCTTCACTCCTGATTGGTAGGCCGTCGATTCAGCCACTTCCTTTCTCATCGATGCATTACGCACTTGCCTGGGTTCGGTTCCGTCTGTTCAGAATCGGGCGACTGAAGAAGCCTACCTGCTAGCACAGTGTTCTCCAACCTTGGGTCCCCAGACGCTGCCCTAAGTTATGTCAGTGTTTTCCTGTGTGTGTGTTCCATGCCTCAACCCATGTTCTCCCAAGCTGCACTCTGTGGGCTGGAACAGCTAATGTCAGCACATGGTCAGTTTTCCACCAAGGACCCCAGATGCTGAAGTGGACATGACTATAGACCAGTGTTCTCCAACCTTGGGTCCCCAGATGTTTTTGGCCTACAACTCCCAGCACGCCTGGGAGTTGTAGGCCAAAAACATCTGGGGACCAAAGGTTGGAGAACACTGTGCTAGAAACTGCAGAAGGCTGGGAATACTCACACCCTGCTTCAGAACCTGCTGCACGATCCCGTTCACACACCACGGAGCACAGCTCAATCCGGCTGAGACAGAGATTCAAGAGGAGCATTTCCATTTTGATAGGATCCGCTTATATATTTGAATCAGCCTTCTCCATGGCCATGCTGGCTGGGAATGATGGGAGTTGCAATACAACACAGCTGCCCCCCCCCCCGCCATGTTAGGGAAGGCTGGTGTAGTCCATGCCTATTGCTTGCTTGCTTGCTTGCTTGCTTATTTATTTATTTATTTATTACATTTATGCCCCGCCTTTTTTCCTCCAAGGAACCCAAGAGGGCTCACGTGATCCTCCTCCTCCTCTCCATTTTATCCTCACAACAACCTTGTGATGTAGGTTAGGCTGTGAGTCAGTGACTGGCCCAAAGTCACCCAGGGAGCTTCACAGCCGAGTGCTCCAAAAGCATTCTCCCCTCACCCCCTGAAAATATTCCCGGTCACGGCATGTGGAGGATGTCAGGATCCTTCAGCAGAAGAGTGGATTAGAGGGGGGAGAAGGGCGCGGAGGCCAGGATTCTGGGATGGCTGATGGGTGGCTTGAGAACTGAGGTTTCTGGGTGGTATTTAGAGCTTTTCTACATGAGGCATTTTTGTACATCGTTCCCTACTCATGGTTGTTCATGGATTCTTTATATGATGTTGTGACACTCCAGTTTCACTTCTGTGTCTAAAGAGCACTTTTGGTGAGTTTTTTTTAGAGCAAGGAAAATGGGGTAATATTTGTAAAAGCAAAACAAAATGCTTTTTCACTTGTGTATTTGCGGTATTCCTCTATACCAGTGCCCCCTAGAGGTCATGTAGTGGAAAAGCAGGAAAGGAAATGTTCTTCTGGTAGTGTCCGGATTTCAATTCTGCGACGATTCCAAAAGCAGATGTACAGTGGATTAACAGCTTTGTGTGCAAAAGCTCAAACTGTTTTCAACCTGAGGTGGAAACCTGAGCTCTGAAAAAAGCCCCTTCACAACAATGTTAATAGTCTCTGCAAATATCCCGTCATCAGGAGTGTTGCTGTTTCAGTCACTTTTCAACCCAGCCAGCTGTTCTACACAAGGCATTTTGTACACTTGTGCTTCCCTACCCATGGTTGTTTACAGGTTCTTTAGATCATGTTTTGTCCCTCCAGTTTCACTTCTGTGTCTAAAGAGCACTTTCCTGGGAGTGGGTGGGTTAGAACAGGGGAAATGGGGTATCATTTCTGAAAGTGAAAGAACTACTTGTGTATTTGTGCTATTCCACTATCACACAGCTCCACCTAGAGGTTATGTAGCAGAAAAGCAGGAAAATAAAATCTCTTTGTGTGGAGCTCGGATCTCATTTCGGCGACAAAACCAAAAGTAGATACAGTGCAATAGCAGCCTCTTGTAGAAAGTTGGATTTGAGTGATTGTGTATGTTTTATGCTGTATGTTAATATGTGTGTATGTGCATGCCTGTCTGTGTCAAGACTCAGGCTTCCTTTTAAAATGGTTTTTTTTAAACAGGGCTAAGCAGGTTTTTTTTAACAGGGACATATACGCATATGTCCCTGTGGGGCTGGGGGGCGGGAGAACCATTTTAAAAGGAAGCCTGAGTTTTGACAGCTCCTGTCAAAACTGACAGCTCCCGTAAATGGGGTGGCTCACACTTTTCCACTTTCCCGAGCACCTAGAGGCTCAGGAAAGGGTAGAAAAGGTGCAGGGCACTGAGAACTGTCAAGTCCACATATAAAAACTAGAGGATCTCACCATGAAGGGGGTGATCTACTGGCCACCCCCTTTCGCGAGCAAAGATCCATGCACGGCTTTGCTTTCACTTGACAGCTCGCCTTTTGACAGTTGTCAGGGAAAGCAAAGCAACAATTTAACCTATTTGTAGCCTTGTTTTCTCAATGTTCCTGGATGGTGCGTCCTGCACTTTGACAGGAGACACTTCCCAGGACATCGATGAGGCAAGGCTTTTAATTTCGCAGCCCCATAAGTGTGCAGGTGTGCACTTGCGAAAGACCAATTTTTAAAAAAATGAAAATTTGTGCAAATTACAGTTTGCACAAATTTAAAGACCAATTTTTTTAAATGCACAAATGGCTACCATTAAAAAAAAACCCAGAAACCTGCATGCTGGCTCGACTCCATACAAATCGAATTGAGGCTGCGGGGGGGGGGGGGGAATGGAACAAAATCTAGGGGACCAAACTGGAAAATCCATTGGATTTTCAACCCCCCCCCTCACAGAATTCTCACACATCCTTACCCACTACTACTACACTGCTTCCAAAGGCACCCTAGTTCACTCTTGGAACAAGGCCGAATTTGAGGGTGAAATGTAGAAGGCACCCCCCAAAAGTCCCTTCGCGAGAGCCAGAAAAGAGGACAAGAGCCCACCCCTCTCCTGGGAATCCACCTTACGCAGGGAAGAAAGAGCCCTCTGAGTTTGATCTCTCTACTCAACGTGGGATGACTGGAGAACTGGTAGAAGGGCGGGATGTTGGCAAATCCGCTCTCCTGGGGAGTTGGGTCTATGTCCTGAGGTGGCACCAGTGGCTTCAGCCAGAACCTCTGCAGGATGGTGGTGAAGAAGAGGAAGAGCTCCATGCGGGCCAGCGCTTCGCCGAGACAGATCCGCCTGCCTGCAAAGGAAAGAGGAGAATAACCAGGAGGGAAGGACACAGCGAGAGCGAGAGTGTTGCAACAGACGACTGACTTAGGTCAGGCGGTTTAACCTTTTCAGGGTGTGGCCAGAGCCGCTCATTTCCATGTGATCTGAAGCTGGAAACACCAGGACTGGCTCATGCATCCAGCAAGACAAGTAAGAAATGGGGCAGGGTGTGTGTGTGTGTGTGTGTGTGTGTGTGTGTGTATAGTCATGGTAGAGGTTTGTGAAATGATACATGGGCTGGAGGAAGTGGAGCGAGAGAAGCATTTCTTCCTCAGCATACTGAAGCTCAGGGTCATCCAATGAACATAGATTCATAGATTTCATAGATCATAGAGTTGGAAGGGGGCCTACAAGGCCATCGAGTCCAACCCCCTGCTCAGTGCAGGAAACTAGAGGAGGGGTCTCCCATCCAAGTAATCACCAGGCCTGACCCTGCTTCGCTTTCCACGCTCAGACAAGCTGAGCCAGCAACATGACCGGCGGGAGTTCCACCCACGGCAGATGAAAGGAAATCCTTCATTCTTTCCACTATGTGTATGTGCGTGTTTGGGTGTGTGTGTGTGTGTGTCCTATTTCGGAGGAGGGGCTCCTAATCCATTGCAGCTTTTATTTGGAGCTTTATAGTAGCTATCCGTGGGGCTCCATGGTGGTGAACCTATTTTGGGGATTGAGTTCAGCACCATGGATCGCTCCTATAAAGCTCCAAATAAAACCTGCATTGGATTAGGAGCCCCTCCTCCAAAATAGGCGTAAGCAGCCTCCCCTGGCGCGTGGGTGGGGCATTAACTGGCATGCTGCCTCCAGCATCAGAGGCTGATTACCCCTCAACCAGTGCTTTTTTTCTGGAGAAAAGGGTACCGGAACTCTTGGATTACATTTCCTCGGGAGTAGATGGCGATTAAATTGTAATGTAATTAATAGAAGAAAAGGTGCTGGAACTCAGTTCCGGTGAGTTCCACCAGAAAAAAAGCCCTGCCCTCAACACCCATTGCCGATTTCCAGGATTGCTAGCTGTGCAACCATCTGAGGGGGGTCCCTGGGGTACATTCTCAGTTCAGGAAGGATGGATCAGAGGCAGATCTCAGAGGCAATGCACAGAGTGAGCCTGAGGCTGGTCCCCGGCGGACTCTGGCGTGCTGTCTCAGCGGGCATCTCCTGCTCCTCAGCAGCCTGGGCCTCAGCAAAGCCTCCCCAAGGATAGTCAGGGACAAGCTAGGCTGGCAATTGGACCAGTTCATGGTGTGTGGGGTGTGTGTGTGTGAGAGAGAGTTCTATTAATGGCCTCTGTGAGTCATGATGGCCCTTCAGGCCCAGAGGCGGTCAGCCGGATGCCCACTAAGAGCACCTCCGGGGTGGGCTGCGGCCTCCTCCACGCCCTTCCTGCGGAATTTCCAGAGGCGTTTGTTCAGCCACCATGGAAAAGAGTTTGTTGGACTTGAAGGACCCAATCGGGCAAAGTGGTTCTTATGTTTCTATGGACTTTACGATATGACCAAGCTACCTCAATTAGTAAATATTAAGAAATGTCTTACCCAACTTTAAATAGAAAATAATCCCAATGCAGGTGGCAAACAATACACCTCAGTTAAATATTACAGCATTGACAAGAATCAAAATTAAACAGGGGAGGACAGAAAAAAAATTAACCACAGTTTACTCACTGCAGCAAAAGAAAAGAAAGGAGAATTCAGCCAAAAGCCTAGGTAAACAAATCGGTCTTTAGCTGGCCCCGAAACCTTGTAAGACTTTGTGCTGCCCGTATGTGAGTGCAGAGGGAGTTCCACGGTCAGGGTGGCTGTATGGAGAACGCCCTATCTTGGGTTCATAGATTCATAGATTCATAGAGTTGGAAGGGGGCCTACAAAGCCATCAAGTCCAATCCCCTGCTCAATGCAGGAAACTAGAGGAGGGGTCTCCCATCCAAGTCATAAGACGACGCTTGTATATCAAGTCAAAAAAATTTAAATAAATATTTAAAAATTTGCTTGTCTTGCAAAACGCTCTCAAACCAAGTTACTTGTAATCCAAGGTATTACTGTAATAACCAGGCCTGACCCTGCTTAGCTTTCCACGCTCAGACAAGCTGAGCCCGCGTGAGCCACAGGCCTGTATTTGGAATTGCGGCATATCAGACTCCAGGCAAACGCAGCACCATCAAGGGGCCACCCCACTTGATTTTAATATCTGGGCAGGTACATAAGGGACAAGGCACTCTGAACGTGGCCCAGCAGTAGCTTATTGGCAGCCGGTGCAACTCCTTCAGAACCGGTGTAATATGTTCCCGGTAGGCTGACCAACTCAGCAGCCTAACTGCAGATCTTCGCACTAGCCTAGCGGCAACCTCTGGGCCAACCTCACGGGCAGCCCCGCGTAACGTGCACTGCCGTAGTCCCCCTCTCAGGATTACCAGTGCGTGGATCCGCGTGGATCCCTGTGGCCGGGCTATACTGTAGCTGTCCAGGAATGGCTGCAGTTGGCGTACCAACCGAGGCTGGGAAAAGGCACTTCCCACTGCGGAGGCCACTTGTGCCTCCGTAGACCGTGGTGGATCCAGCAGTAGCAGCACCCCCCGGCGACGCGCCCGATCCTTCATAGGGCGTGCAGCCCCATCCAGAACAGGCAGCCTCCCTGGGTCCCAGATACAGGGGACCACCTCTCCACAGTGCCTCCGGTCTTCTCGGGATTCGTCCTCGGCTTATAGGCCCTCATTCAGCTTGGAGGGATTCCTCCTGTGAAACTTAACACCTGCTTTGGCAGAAACAAACTTTCCCACGGTGCCCTGTGGCGTATGGCTGGAGATTGTCCCGTCCTATCCCGCCATTCCTACACTAGAGGCTATTTTCAGCAGGCTTTGCCCATATCCGCCTATTCCCCACAGAGCCTCACTCTGCTGCACACTTATTGGTGAGTGTGCATGCTTTCTGTCCATGCTCCATGCTCAAGCCCACTTACGCCACAATCCCTGAGGTATCCCACCCTCTTCCTATTGCACACAGCATCAGCACCAAGCTAATCGGCATGGGCAGCGGTGCGCTCTGTCATGGACAGGTGTATCGGAAGAGATCTAGCCACTGCCAGCATGACTGTTTGCTGTAGGAGACGCACATTCGCGGGTTCAAAAACCGAGCATGAGAGATAAAACAAAAGGGGAACGACGGGATCCTTCCCATTTGCGGCAGTTCTCGGGAGGGCTCTACCTGAGGAGAAGGGCACGAAGGCGTCGCTCTTCTTGAAGCGTCCGTTCTCATCCAGGAAATGCCCTGGGTTGAAAGCACCGGGGGTTTTAAACTTTGTGGGGTCATTCAGGACGGTGGTGAGCATGGGGTAGATTTCCGTCCCCTGGGGAAGAAAGAGAGTGGAGGTCAGAACTGCACGGGGGCACCAGAAAGAACCAGAGCTCTCAAACTGTGATCCATGTAACCACTGGTGGTGGTCCATAAGCTCCATTCAGGCGGTCTGCAGAAAGGATGTGGAAAGGATGAGAGTATCGGCCCTGCATTTAGTTTATTTTCTCTCATGACGGAGATCAAGGCCCATTGGACCAGAGCTGGATTATCAAGGAGGCTAAGTAGGCCCTGGCCTATGGCCCATAAGGTTCATACTGTGATGCTGGTCCAGTCTACGAATATTTCCTTACAAGTGTCCCAGTCAAAGATCTCAGCATCCTGGCCTAC
This sequence comes from Shinisaurus crocodilurus, assembly GCA_021292165.1. Classification (NCBI taxonomy): domain Eukaryota; kingdom Metazoa; phylum Chordata; class Lepidosauria; order Squamata; family Shinisauridae; genus Shinisaurus; species Shinisaurus crocodilurus. The sequence goes on along the minus strand of CM037885.1, from coordinate 1,141,672 downwards.
AGCCCATGGTTTCCCTGATGTAGCTCTGGCTCTGACAATGATCCCAGTGATGAAGAAATTATGGGATTAAAATATGACCTATCTCTTTGCTTTGATTTGTAGAACAACTAGAACTTAGTTTATTAACAGGTCTGCTGAGACCCCAAGGAATTTTCAAGTGGTCTGTGGTGGGGTGTGGGGTGGAGAACCGCTGATCTAGCCCTCCACCCCGTCCCCCCGGCTGGTTGCCCCGAGGCCACTGGCCACACATGTTCCAACCAGGTTCTCCTCCTTGTTACATCTACAGAGAGCTGTGGTGGGTGTGATGCAGCCGTGTGGGTAGATGGCCCACAGGAGTATCACATGACCTCAGGGAGCTCCGCTGACCCGAACATCCCTCGTGTTCCCTGGTCAGCTGAGCTACAGGAGCGTCCTGTGGGCATTTCTCCCCCACGGAGTGCAGCCAGGCTCACGCCCTTCAGCCGGGCTCAGAGGGAGATGCCCGGTGGGGGAACTAACTAGGCTTCCACTCGGGGTCCCCCGTTTCTTTCATGGATGCCAAGAAAGGCGCCCCCGGCGTTGAGGGAGGGAGGACTCCCGAGCAGGCACCACATTGGCTCAGGCCCAATGGCCATGCAGGCCAGCAGGCCATCTCTGACTGGGGCCACCTGGGTGCCCCTGGGAAGCTCACAAGTCCTCCTTGAGGATGTGGACTCCTCCTTTGCATACAGCTGTCTCTACCAGTAGCCGTCACCACAACCTGCAGTCAGGAACTTCCACAGGCCGATTGTGGGCTGTGTGAAGAAGCACCACGTCAGCAAGTACTGCAGGTGTGAGAGCCAGTGTGGCGGAGTGGCTGGAGTGCTGGACTGGGACTCGGGGGATCCGGGTTCTAGTCCCCACCTGGCTATGAAGCGCACCGGGTGACGTTGGGCCAGACACTGACTCTCAGCCTAACCTAACTCACAGGGTTGTTGTGCGGATAAAACGGAGAGGAGGAGGAGGACCATGAAGGCTGCCTTGGGTTCCCTGCAGGGGAAAAGGCGGGATATGAATATAATTAATAAGTAAATACCTGTTGGCTGCTTGGCCCAAAGCGGGATCCCATGAATACTGGCAGCCTCTCCAACAGGTCACTTGGACACCCCCACCCCCCACTTTCCTGTCAATCTTCCTTCAAGCCGTACCTTCGGGATGACGTAGCCTCGGAATTCGGTGTCGCGGGTAACCGAGTGGGCCACGTTCATGGGGATGAGGTCGCTGACCCTCTGCACTTCGTGGATGACGGCGTCCACATAGGGCATCTGGCTCCGGTCCTCGATGTTTGGGACACGGTTCTGGCCAATCACTCGGTCAATTTCCTCGTGCATCTTGGCTGCCAAATGTATTTATAGAATTAGTTATACTTTGATTTGCATTGAGCAGGGAGTTGGACTCGATGGCCTTGTAGGCCCCTTCCAACTCCACTTTTCTATGATTCTATGATTTCTAACTCCAAAATGGAGCTGAATTACTGACTCCAAGCATAGCTAAATGAACCCTCCATGTGCAGAGGCAGCGCGTTGCTGGGGGACAAAAACCCAGGTGAGGGCGGTTGCCTGTCTGCCCAGGTTGTGGGCTTCCTTGAGCCATTTGGCTGGACAGTGTGGGAAAGTGTCTGGAGGACTAGATGGAGCTGCTTGGTCTGGCCCACCATGGTCACTTCCTATGGAGAAGGTACATGTGTTTTAAGAGCTCTTTTACGAAGCATGGAGCTGGAAGGCAGCAACGTCTCACTTACACTGAGATACCTACAGAAACACACACCGCTTAACACTCTGAAACGGCACTGCTGCGTGCTCAGTACAGAGATTAGTATGGTCGGCAACTGAGCATGCGAGGTTTGCCTCAGAATATCGTTAGGAGTGCAAAATATAGAGCAGAAAGGTGAAATTGGAACGAGCTTCTGTTGGATAAGAAGAGGCTTCACAGGAACAAACTGTGAACACAAAAATTTGGACACAGCAACAACGCATTCAAAGTTCAACAAAAATAATATTCCCAAGGATGTAGAGTCTTATCACACATAGACTTGAAAAAGACTTCTTGTGTATTCAGAAACGAATTCTACCAGTGCTCTGTAATAAATGGATCTATACGCCTGCAATTGTGCATGGTTACTTAATGTATGGACATATGTTTGTAATGGGCAGTTTAAAACACTCAGAGTCAGTTCTACTGTGTATGTATATTAGGTCTTGGCTGTGGCGGTATTGTACTCATTCAGGCTTGGAGAAGCTGTTCTTGACCTGGGGAGACAAGCTAGGGTGGATTTGAATAGCCGTTGCTGCAGCGTGCTTGTTTGCCCGAGTTTTCCCCTCTCCGTACCTTGCACCTCGGGGTACTTCATCAGCAGCAGAAACCCGTATCTCAGGGTGGAGCTGACGGTCTCCGTCCCGGCAAAGAACAAGTTGAGGGTGGTGAGCTCCAGGTTCTTGACGTTGAATTCACTGGATGGGTTGTCTTTTTCCTGAAGGCAAACAGGAACAAAACATCATTAGAGCATTCTGATCTGGATGGCTGGTGGGAAGAGGAGGCCAGGCCAGGTGGCCATCTGACTGTCTGTTGTCAGTGGGAAAGGGAAAGTGTTTTGTGCCTGCAGGGCGAGAGCTAGATCTATCTCTTTATTAGATCTCCATTGCCTTTCAATTTGTGCTGGAGCTGCAAAGTAGGTGAATGGATATCTTTAGTTCAGCTAATTTAAGCTGGACAGGTGCGAATCTCTGAGTTTCACATTTACTGGTGGGGTTGAAAAGTGACTGAAACTGCAACACTCCTGAGCATGGGGTATTTGCAAAGACCATTAACATTGCCTATTGTCTTTTGCTTGTTGCTTTTCTTAAAGAACTGATTATACATTTTGATTTCCTGGCACTTCTTTTGCCAGGTGTAAAAGCCACGACATCCATCTGTGTAAGCAGCGATCGCATGTCTTCCTAAATATTGAGCTATTCCTTAATGCTCATGTGGGCGCTAGAGGTGGCTGCTGAGTCGGGTCGGCAGCCCCCCACCCCCACCTCATGCGCCAGCAAGGTACCTTTTCCATCTGGATGAGGAAGCAGTCGATGAAGTCCCGGGGGGAGTTGGGGTCCAGGCTCTCCTGGTTCTCCTTCACTCTCTTGGCCATGAAAACCCTCATGTCTTCCAAAAGGTCGTAGACCTTGTTGTGTGGCCCCGGAAAGTGCTTCAGGATGTTGGCATATACATCGTAGAACTGCATGAGGAGAGGAACTGTGCTTAGTAAGCAACCTGCAATTCCCCCGGGCGGGGCAGGGCTGCAGAGCTTCCTTGGTCTGCCCCCCCCCCCCCGGGAGGATTTCTGAAGCTGCTGGCAAAGAGGCAGAATCTGGAAGGTCCGGATTCTGTGTACTGCCATTGTGCAAGAGAACCACGAAAAGCCCCTGGGACTTTGTGTGTGTTCCTGTGGAAAAGAAGCAACGGAAAGCAGGCGTGGATGCTGCGAGAAGAGAATGAAATCCACGTGGTTTGTGTGTCAGGATCATTTCAATGTTAGTACAAATATGTACTAAATAATAAATGCTTATTATTCTCCAGTAGTGTTTTTCTGCCTATTTCATTGTATTTCTCTTCTGCTTTTAGGGCGGCCCTGTGTCCTCTTTTACAGAGGACTTACCAACTTACCAACTGCCAAAAGGGGGGGGCAGATCTCACCAGCCCTGAGGGGAATCAGCCCTTTCAGCATCTCCAGGGCAAAAGACAAGAAGGGCGGGGGCGCACTGACCAACCACAGCTGCCCCGCCCCTTCTCCAAGCGGCCACTCCTTTTTTGCAAGGGGGAGGCAAAATCCAGACGTTTCTCTATAGCAGCAGCATGCCACATGAGAGGGCCATTTGGGGAGGGGGGGCTTGAGTGAGCACTCTCCTAATCACCTCAACAGATGGGAGAAGGGTTCTTGCTCCACCAGGGAATTTGGACTCTTTAAGAAGGTTTTTAGAAGGAAATGCCTCCGGAAGGATCCCACCCCACCCCACAACACTAAGTAACGGCGAGCTCCTTAATTGAGTAGCACTGCTGAAAGTGTACTATGAGATTTGGAGAAAACCCTCTTCATTAACTAATTCATGCTCACTGCAAGGTTGTCAGCACTTCTATTCTACAGGTAGAGAACTGAGGCCAGGAGAGCATGACTTTGCTTTAAAAAGGAAACCCAACCGCCGGGAGATCACGGGGCTGAGCAAAGTTGGAGCTCTGGTGCATTTTCTCAAGATCTCACACTCCCACCCAATCAACGCTTCTGATTGTAAGAAAGACCGCAGGGATGCAGCCCAATGGAAGAGCACAAGCTTTGCATGCAGAAGGCCAAGCGATGGAGGAGTGTTTTTGCTCCGCCAGGGAAGTTTGCATCATTAAACTGGTTTTCAGAAGGAAACACTTCATGTAGGACCAAGAAATCCCCACAACACGAATGTAATGTAGAGCTCCTTAATGGAGCAATACTACTGAAAGGGCAATATTGGCGCCCCTCCAACTGTGGAATGATTTCCCCGCTGAGGCCCGCCTGGCGCCAACTTTCTCACCTTTTCAGTGCCAGGCTAGGACAGCCCTCTATGTTGAGGTGTTTAAGGACGTCTAGGGTTATATTTTAATGGCTCAATGGGGACACCCATGTCAGTGTTTTTATCAGGTCCGTTCTGTATTAAATACTGCCTTTCTTGCTGAATTGTTTTTAAATTTTTAAAACTGTTTTAACTTCTGTACTGTTAAATAGTTTTACCGTTTTTATTTTATTATGGCCTTGTTTAGGCACTGTTGTAAACTGCCCAGAGAGCTTCGGCTATTGGGCGGAATAGATATGAAATAAATAAAATAAATAAATGTGAATATGAGATTAAGGAGAATCCTTGTAAATGCAGCTTTGGTGTAGGAATGGCAAGAAGCCAGTTTAGTAAGCTAACCCTTAAGAGCTTTGCCCCCCCCCCCTACTCCAGCCCAGCCCGTTTGTGATCCTCCCAGGCGAATTGTCTGGGTTACAGGGAAATCACAGAATATTCATAAACATGTTAACTGTTGTGGATGAAGACCGTTGACAAGGCAACTTTGGTGTAGGAAGGGGGATCGGTCGTTCGGTCAATTTAGTACACTAAAGAGTTCACCAAGAGCACAAGGACAGGAAAGGATTTATCCTGTTCGGCTATGGGGTGTGGAGAGAGGCACGGCAGGTGGAGACACCCAGCGAGGGGGGGCAAGGACAAGGGGGGGCAAAGAGATCAAAGCAGGAGGGCAAGGAAGGTGGAGCTCGTCTTTATTTTACCAGTGTGTAGCCTGCCCTTGGAGAATGAGCATTTCCAAGGTGCTGAAAGCTAACCAACAAAAAAAACACACCAATATAATCCCAAAACCAAAAAAACCCACAAACCATTACAAGCATAAAACAGCAGATCCATTTGTACCAGGAAACCAGTATCAGTGGAGGTTGAAAGGTATGGGGAGGGGGGAGGCCTTTGTGTGGTGCCAGAAAGACATCACATTCAGAGCCAGGTGAGCCTTGCATGATTATCGATACTGGAAATTGGCACCCGGTCTCTAGCACAAGAGCCTTTAGCTGTGTGGGGTGCGAGCTCCTCTTTCAGGCAGGAGGTTCCTCCTAGAACAGCCTTCCCCAAACTGGTGCCCTCTAGATGTGTTGGACTACAACTCCCATGATTCCCAGTCAATGGCCATGCGGGCTGGGAATTCTGGTAGCTGCAGCCTTCCTCCTCTTTTTGGTCCGAGCAAAGAGGGTTTGTTAGGTACCTGAGCCCAGGCTGTGCTCATCCCCTGGAAACTGTCATTCATCATCTTCAGGAGGGCCTGGAATTCCTTGTCTCCGTAGTCAAAGCGGTCGCCAAAGACGATGGAGCAGATGACGTTGGAGACGGCGCGGCTGAGGAAGAAGGTGGGGTCGAAGGGCTTCTCTGGAGCACAAGGGGAGAGAGGAAGAAGGAAGATGGCTGCACTGAAGGTACTGTTATTGCCTGGAAGACGCCTTGGGAGATGTAGGAAAGGACCTTTCGAATAACTGCAAAATCTGCCCCTGTCTCCATCCTGTCTAAATCAAAGTGGTGCCTGCCTCCTCTTCAGAGGGGGGAATTATATTCCTCCCTCTCTTCCCACTCATTTGGAATGAGGGAAGCCCCACTTGCTGCACAATGCCAGTTCCCTTTCTACTGTATTCTCCCAGTTCCTTTTCATAGATTTCATAGAGTTGGAAGGAGCCTACAAGGCTATCGAGTCCAACCCCCTGCTCAATGCAGGAAACTAGAGGAGGGGTCTCCCATCCAAGTAATCACCAGGCTTGACCCTGCTTAGCTTTCCACGCTCAGACAAGCTGAGCCAGCATAAGCCACAGGCCTTTCACTACTCCCCACAACCAATATTTGGGACAATACTGTTCTAAATACTTGATGTTTTTTTCCACCTCCCCTACTCACGGCTGGTCTTCTGAAATTCCTCCAGCAGAAACTGGGCCTCCTCCTGGATCCGCTCCTCAATGTTTTTTTTCCCCATCCCGAAATTCTTCAAGATGGTCAGGGAGAACCGGCGCAGCTGCTTCCAGCGCTCCCCTTCCGAAAACACCACCCCTGGGGAAAAGGAAAAGAGAGGGAAGACGTGGGATGTGAGGGGGGAATAGGTGGTGGCTTGTTCTTTGATAAATGTAGTAGAAGGGAAGAAATAGGGAATTGTATTAAATAAAACTAGAAAAGTTTTAGATTGGTAGAAGAACTAGAAGAATTAACATATATGTTTATTGTCAATAATTTTTTTTAAAAAATTAACTTGTGAGGTGGATGAATTAAAAGAAGAATGTTTGACAATAGAAAAAGTGAAATTTATTTATAAATTACAGAGTAGTGTATATAAGGTTACTTATACTTTGTTGTTGGGAAAATCGGAAGTCCATTTTAGTTTTGGGAAAAAAAGAAAGAAAGAAAAGAGAAGGAAGGTCATCCAGGAAAGAGTAGGAGAGATGCTCTTCTTGCGTGCGAGGCCAGCCTGGATGCCTCACCGTATCCTTGGAAGGTCCTTTCCAGGGTAGGGTTGGTTTTTCTTCCGCTGAATTCTTCGGCCTTGTCTATCAGGGCCTCCTTCACAGCATCATGTCCACATAAGACCACAATTGGACGAGTTCCAAAATAGACAGTGAACACTGGGCCATATTTTTCACGCAGCTGCACAAGAAAATAAACCAAAGACTTGTTGTTATTCTTTTAATGGGGAAATCTTTTCTCCACGGCTTCCCTTTTTAAAAACTATACCTTGACTGTTATGATGGCCACTGGTATCAGTGGCTTCGAAAGAACATCAAGTCTTGTTTGGCCACAAATGTGGATGGCTTAAAGGGGGTTAGACAAAAACATGCAGCACAACAGTATCAGTGGCTTCCTAGTCATGATGGTTCCAGGTTCAGAAGGTCTGTGCCTCTGAATTGCTCCCAATTGCTGGGGAACATGAGCAGGAGGACGCTATTGTGCTCATGTCCTGGTTCTGGGCCTTCCACCGGGGCGTCTGGCTGGCCACTCTGGGAACAGAACAGAACGCTGGACGAGAGATGGAACCATCCTCTGATGCAGCACAGAAGAGACAAGGTCCTTCAGTAGCCATAAGCCATAAAAGCTAATGGACCCCTCCATGTTCAGAGGACATCAGCAAGAGCTCCAACAAGGGAACCTGGAGGTGCCTTGGGGGCCCTGTTGTTGGAACAGAACGTCAGGATATAAACACTTTAATAAAGAAATACAATTAGCAAAGAAGATGCCAGCAAAACCACAGGGGGGGAATCCTCACCGTGTTGTCACACCAGCATTAGGGCACCACAGTAACACACACTCAGAGTATCCAAGGCAGGAGTTACTCATCAATTTCTCCATGACTGGATCTCCCCAAGACATCCAGTTCTTTCTCAATGGCAGAGCAAAGTTCTTGAAAAAAGATTGTACTTTGAAAATGACTAGAACATGGTCTTGGTGGGTCATTTTGTACTAATTAGAATCATAGAATCATAGAAAAGTAGAGTTGGAAGGGGCCTACAAGGCCATCGAGTCCAACCCCCTGCTCAATGCAGGAATCCAGGTCAAAGCATCCCTGACAGATGGCCGTCCAGCTTCACCTTGAATGCCTCCAGAGTGGGAGAGCCCACCACCTCCCTAGGTAGTTGGTTCCATTGTCTTATTGCTCTGACAGTCAGGAATTTTTTTCTGATGTTATGTGGAATCTGGGTTCCTGTAACTTGAGCCCATTATTCCGTGTCCTGCAAACTGGGATGATCGAGAAGAGATCCTGGCCCTCCTCTGTGTGACAACCCTTTAAGTACTGGAAGAGTGCTATCATATCTCCCCTCAGTCTCCTCTTCTGAAGGCTAAATGTGCCCAGTTCTTTCAGTCTCTCCTCATAGGGCCTTGTTTCCAGTCCCTTTATCAACCTTGTTGCCCTCCTCTGAACCCTCTCCAGTTTGTCTACATCCTTCTTAAAGTGTGGTGCTGGTGCCCAGAACTGGATGCAGTACTCAAGATGAGGCCTAACCAGTGCCGAGTAAAGGGGAATTATCACTTCCTGCGATTTGGAAGCTATACTTCTATTAATGCAGCCCAAAATAGCATTTGCCTTCTTTGCAGCCACATCGCATTGCTGGCTCATATTTAGTTTGTGATCTACCACAATTCCAAGATCCTTCTCACTTGTAGTATTGTTGAGCCAAGTGTCCCCCATTAAATTAAATTAAAGCATTCTCAACTGAAACGTTGTCTTAGATGGAAGCCATATGTAAAATTGGAAAGGAAGAAAATATTTTGTTGAAAACCAAACCATATCCATTTAGGATTTCCAGAAGTCTGGATATCAAAACACCCCAAACATTTGGGGAATAAAAAAAAGGGGTTATAAACACTTGAAATTACTACCAGTCATCATGTTGTGCATGTATATGGTTACATTTTTTGAGTGCTGGAACTAGTGCTTCACATTCACAATACCTACAGCAACCCTATCTGGTAGGCAAATAGTTTTACCACGACTTCTACCACCACCAGTAGTTCTGCTGCCATTACCTCTTTAAGTCTGAAAAGTGTTTTACAGGGTCTTTTCAGATGGAGGGCTCCTAACACGACCAACCAAAAGACATTGTGCAGCTATTCTGTCTTTCCCTCCTTAACGGATTATCGGAGGTAAGAAGGAAGATGGAAGAAGCAGTGGGAAAACATGGGAGGGTCACACGCCGAAGATGATGTCTTCCAGACTGCCCATGAAATTCCATGCATGAGGCAGGGCAATTGCACACTAAACGCCTTGTCTGGAAGCACCCACAGTCCAATGCTCCGAAAAGCTGTTCATGAGAAAAATTCAGGAAAAGCTGAGGCACAACAGAGGTGAAAAACAAGAACAACTCTTTTAGGTCGGTGTAGGAGTAAACAAGGTTTCAGATTTTGCAGAACTCTAAGGAGAAGAGTTCCAGGCAATGTGAAAGTCTATGTTCGAACCCTAAGCCAAATGAAGCTGATCATCCAACAAAAAGATTATCACTGTGTTGCCTATACTTCAGGATGGAAGTGTCACCTGCCATCTACCAAACTAGACACACACACACACACACACACACACACACACACACACACACGGTGGGGTGGGGAGAGATGCATACAGGAGGATGTAGGGGGATGAATGAAGATGTTTCGGTTGGAGGGATATGTACAGGAATATCCAGAAAAATAGAGGAAGAAGAAGATACACACATGAGCTTAGTTGGAGGGAATCACAAGGGAAAGGATGAATCTATTAAGGGCTGTGCAAAAGGGTGGCAGAGATGCAAGGGGAGAAAAGAGACAGCCAGATGCCTACAAGAATTCTGAACATTTCCTTTCATCTGCCATTTATTCTTTAATGCCCATGCTCTGTTCCAAGTGACAGTAAGGGTACTTCCCGTCCTGATGAGGCTTTTATTGTGCAATCACCTTGATTCATTCACAGAATATTACAGGGGTCCAGATGATCTTGTCTTCCAACTGTAACCCACCACCCCCATGTTTCCCTACCACTTCTTCCATCTTTTTTCCTTTCCACGATATATATGAAGGAGGAAAAGATGGAATAGCTGCACAACGCCTTTTGATTCTAAGCCCTAGGAGCCCGCCTCTGCCTGGAAGCACCCCAACTCACCTTGAGAAGGGATTGTAAGGTTTTTCCTGGCTTGAGCTGCAGGAAATTCCCTATCAGAGGCAGAGGAGTGGGTCCGGGGGGCAGCTTCCCCTTGCGTGATGTTTTCCTCTTAGCTGATATGACAACAAGGCAAGATAAGATGACAAGGAAGAGGGTGACCGCACTGGCCAGCTCCATGACATCGGTCGTCAACTGTTCTCCTTTTCCAAGCTGTGCAACGTCTCCTGCTTTGCTCGGGTTCTATGTTTGTTATCGGGGCTGGGTTTGGCAGTACCTTCTGCATTACCTAATCACACAGGGGAAACATCTTGAGTGCTTAATCCCTGAAACTGGTGCCAAATCTCATAGTCTCTTTCCTGGTTAATCTGTATTTTGAGTATTTGATCCATAGGACACATACGTTTTTTGTGTCTGTATTCTTGAAGATAGGAGGATTGCTAAGATATTGTCTCTTAACCCTTTTTTCTGCTATGTTTCTCCAATATTATGGTACAGTTTTTACTGGCAGTAAACTTACTACTAAGGTCAGAAGCAAAAGTCCAAAGCTGGCTAATTTTGGACCTTTTTGAGACTCACTCAGTTTTTGCAGTTCTTGAACAGAATCATAGAGTTGGAAGGGGCCATTTATGCCATCAAGTCCAACCCCACGCTCAGTCCAGGAATCCAGTTTAAAGCATTCTGACAGGTCCAGTCCTTGCTTGAATACCTCCAGCGACAGAGAGCCCACCATCTCCCTGGGTGGTTGGTTCCATTGTCTGACTGCTCTGACCATTAGGAAGTTTTTCCTGATGTCCAACTGAAATCTGCCATCCTGTAAGTTAAGCCCATTATTTTGTGTCCTATGGTCTTGGATAATTGAGAACAGGTTGTGGCCCTCTTCTCTGTGGCAACCCTTTAGGTACTTGAAAAATGCTACCTATCCATCCTAAGTCTTATCTTCTCTAGGCTAAACATACCCAGTTCCTTCAATCTTTCTTCATAGGATTTGGTTTCTAGTCCCCTGATTATCTTTGTTCTGAATTTGTTCCAATTTATCTGAATCCTTCTTTAAGTCTGGTGTCCAGTACTGGACACAGTATTTGAGGTGAGGTCCGACCAGTGCAGGGTAGAGTGGAACTATTACTTCCCGTGATTTAGAAACGATACTTCTACTGATGCAACCTAAAACTGCATGTGCCTTTTTTGCAGCTGCTTCACACTGCTGGCTCAGTGTTCAGCTAGTGACTGACTACGACTGCAGGATCCTTTTCACATGCACTACTGCCAAGCCAGGAATCCCCCATCTTATTCCTGTGCATTTTATTTCTCTTTCCTAAATGAAGACCTTTGCGCTTGTCTCTCCTGAATTTCATTCTGTTATTTCTGCCCAGTTTCTAACCTATCAAGATAATCTTGAATGTTGTTTCTGTCTTCTACGGTATTTGCTCTCCAACCCAATTTTGTGTCATCTGCAGATCTGACAAGCATTCCCCACATCTCTCTCTCCAAGTCATTAATAAAAATGTTGAGGAGTACAGGGGTCAGAACCGAGCCCTGCAGCACCCCACTCAATACCTCCCTCCTAAGTCCCAGTCCAACACTCTAACCACTACACCACACTGGCTCTCAGTTTGATGAAGAACCATTGATGAGCACGCTTTGAGGACGGTTCTCCAGCCAGCTGTGGATCCACTTAGTAGTAGTGCCATCCAACCCACACTTACGGTAGTTAGCTTGCTAATCAAGATATCATGGAGGTACTTTGTCAAATGCCTTGCTGAAGTCAAGATATATTATGTCCACAGCATTTCCATGATCTACTAAGGAAGTTACCTGATTGAAATATAAAATAAGATTAGTCTGGCAGAACTTGTTCTTGCCAAATCCATGCTGGCTTCCAGTGATCACGGCATTAGTGGCAAGGTGCCTACAGATCAAGGGCGTCTTAATCTGCTCTGGAGTCTTCCCAGGTATTGATGACAGTCTGACTGGTCTATAATTTCCCAGATCTTCCTTTTTGCCCTTTTTGAACAACATCATCTGCCCTCCTCCAGTCTTCCGGCACTTCACCTGCTCTCCAGGATTTCTCAAAGATAGGTTCGGAGAGTCCATCCGCTAGCTCCTTCAACACCCAGGGATGCAGTTCATCTGGACCTGGGGAGTGAACCCCTTCAGCCTGTTTGTCACATCTGCCAGATGGGACACAGATCCTCTTTTGGGACCTGAACTCATTTAAGATGCTTACTCCAGCATTCCGTAGCCACAGTGGCCGACTAGCTGCCTGTGGGGAAACTCACATGACGGACATGGCCGCAAGAGTACCGTCCCTCATTGCAATGATTGCAGTTGATCCGATCCTGCTCCATGTGGCCATTCCTTGTATTGCTATTTATTTATTTATTTATTATATTTTTGAATCGTCCATCTGGCCAGTCATCCGGCCACTCTGAGCGATGTACAGTCCAATAAAATACAAGAACAAAACAGAGTGTGAAACACAATTAAAAACAGTACAAAACTTAAAAATCCTTAATGGTGTCTTTTAAATGTGATTTTTAATATGTATATGTGATCTCCACCAGCTGCCAGCCCATTTCTGGTCCCAATTCAAAGGGCTCACCTGGCACCACACCTCCATTGTAATCTTTTTATTTCCCCAGGCTTTTAAATCCTTTTGTTATAAAAATCATATTGATGCATTTTAAGAACTTTTCGTCACTGCTGGCTTGGTTCCTACTTTGGTTTCATTCTGTTTTAAACTTATGGTTTTTATATTATGTTTAGTACGTTATAGTATTTTATGATTTTAAGTTTGTGAACCACCCAGAGAGCTTCCGCTGATGGGCAGTATAGAAATGTAATAATAATAAAACATAGGCTACATTTCCCCTATTTTTAGTCAGCCTTCAGCAGAGGAAGAATCAGGAGGGGTTATTGCAGTGTATTTGAGTAAGAGGATATAAGTAAGACTTGAAAATGTCTTTTAGAGTAATGTGACACCAAGGTTGTGCGGCTTGTGCTTCCAGTTCATGTGTGGGCTGGTGCACCGTCCTGGCTCTTTAGCTCTCCTGGCAACAAAGAACCTTGTGGTGCCTTAAAGACCAACAACCGTAGGATGGCATCAGGCATCAGCCTTTAAGGCCCTGCAAGAGTCCTTCTTGCTTGTTTTGCTGCAACGTACAGCTCCCATTCTGGGAGTTGTTTCCTTTAAGGCTAAATGGCGGATTTGAAGTCTGCTTGAAAATGAGCATTTGTAGAAGAGCAAAGGTACTATGTACTTAGCTCATACGTAATGGAACTGAAGTTGGGCAAAGTGTGCCGATTTGGAGTATTGGGAATCCTGGGGGGCAAGCATTTTTTTTGGTAAAAACTAAAGTGGGTGAGCAGCAATAGCCACGACATTTTGCTCCGTTCAAGAGGATGGCCCATTCCCCTCCCCCTTTGCATTATTTATTTATTTAAATATTGATATGCCACTTTTCTGGAACAAGTTCAGCCACCTCTCTTATTTTGTTCTACTCTGAACTTTTGTTTATCTAACCTCTAAAATCCCTTCTTCCATCATACACGTCTGTCCCTTTTTGTTGCCTTTCCTGGCTGAGTCTGGAGCAATAGCTCTTCCTAGTTTTCCTCTTTTAAGAAATACTTTGCTACTTGTCCCATTTTTCATTTCTTCTCCCTCCATTCTCTTCTGCTTTCTTTTCATCTGCTTTTAGGTTGTAGGCCATTTTTATTCAAGGATTGGTTTATTTCTTTCTCTTGTAATACACTTACCATACTGGAGAGAGAGAGAGAGAGAGAGAGAGAGAGAGAGAGAGAGAAACAAACAAACAAAAGAATGAAAAAAACATTTCCCACCAGAAAATGTCAGAGAGCATTTAATTAACTGGATTAATAAATTTGGATTAACACCCTCCACTGCCTACAGAAAGAAGAGCATGTTTCCAGGGAGTATTCAGGCGAGGGGGGTATTAAATTACCTGGCCACACCTATTCCCAAGGGGTGCAGCACTTGGAAAGGCTATCAGGTTACCTCTCTGGGAATGTGCAGAGAGGCAGGTCAGGGTGGTGGGTTGGGTGGGGCTCTTTCTGGGGCAGAGGAACGCTGGCCCTTTGGGTTGGGTTGTTGCGGCAAGCGAGAGGGAACAGGGGTTGGCTGTTGGAACTTCAATGCATGTGGCTCTTTCCTGCGCCTGGCTGAAGCACTTGCATAAGAATTGGCAGCACTCCTGAAGGGGACACAAAAGGAGCAAAACCGGTACCAGACGCCCTGCTCCCCAAAACGTGCTGTAGGTTTAATATCCACTGTTGTGAGTGCCGCCTGTCTGGCTGGAGCACCTGGAGGACCGATGCTGTGGTCAACTGCAGGGGCCATAGCTCAGTGGTGGAGCGTGTGCTTTGCATGCGGAAGTCCCACCAAGTTCAGCCTGTGGTGCCCCAAGATAAATGTCTCTTGGGGACCAGGGATGGGAAAGAACTCGGCCTAGGCCAGTGATGCAGATCTCCTGCTTTAGGGCCTAATCCAGCCATGGGCTCCCTAGTCCAGCATGCGGGGGGGGGAGGGGGGAAGAAGCAGCATGCAGGGAAATCCCAGTTGCTTGCTATGTCCCATCTCGGATCGGGAATGTGGGCAGCGGGGAAGTTGGCCAGTGCCAAGAAGAGCAGGGCTATCAGGCGCCATGTGGAGCCACGGACCTGGTCAGCCCTGGGAGGAGCAGCCCCCTGGTCAGCCCTTCCTTCCTGCTGAGAGGGGCACGTAAGCCCGTTCCTCTCCAAGCATGGAGAAATGCTGAAATGGGTGGGGAGATTGCCCCAGTGGGCATGGCCACACCCACCCACCCCATCCAGCCTGAGGAGGGCCTGCTGGGGGGGGGGGATCCAGCCCCCCACCATAGAAGTGTTCTGCACCCCAGCTTATTCAGCCTTGGAGAACAGCTGCTCTAGTTGAGCATACAGATCAGCCTTCCTCAATCTAGTTTCATAGAATTTCATAGATCATAGAGTTGGAAGGAGCCTACAAGGCCATCGAGTCCAACCCCCTGCTCAATGCAGGAAACTAGAGGAGGGGTCTCCCATCCAAGTCATAACCAGGCCTGACCCTGCTTAGCTTTCCACGCTCAGACAAGCTCAAGCTGAGCCAGCGTAAGTCAAGATTTGTCCGACATAACCTTTCCCAACTGTTTTAAGTCTTAACCTTAGCTAAGCTAACTCTTCTTAATGGGCTCTTGTAACAACCTCTTGGTTTGATGCAGGTTTGATGTAGCATCTTTCAGTGCCCCCAAGTGATCCTAATTGCCTGGAGAACCTCACTGAAGAAATAAGGGCTGGCGAGCAGTTTAGATGAAACTGTATAACTTCAAAGCTTACTGGGAATTGGTAGATAACATTTGAATATTATAGGAAGGGCGATCACTCAACACGATCACATTGGCAGATTAAGATTAAACAGAAGCAAATTGCTGTTTATTTGTGTATGTGCTCTCCCCTGTTTTGTTTTGTTGATTGATTGTTAGTAATAGATTTGTTGTGTATGATTTTACTGTGTTTTATTGGCATTGTAACCCTGTTTGGGATTATTTTATAATGAAAAATGGGTAATAAACTTTATAAATAAATAAGCCATATTTAGAATACTAAACACTGGCATTAGATAACACTCGTCTGGAGGGATGGAATTTGTGGGGCCTTCCTTTCCTTGCTCTTATTGGCTGCTGTTTGGGGTTTATTTCACAGATGGACCAATGGTCTGACTTGGTTTATAAGGCAGCTTCCTACATTACTAGGAGAAATGGTTTTTGTTGACTGCAAGCTCACCTTTTGACCCACCTTCTTCCTGAGCTGTTCTGTCAACACTCCAGTGTAATCTGCTCCATTGTCTTTGGCCAGTGCTTTGACTGCAAAGACAAAGAAAACGGAGAGGGCGAAGTTGCAAGCAAATCCAGTCCATGGCTTAGTAATGCTACAGGTGACTGTTTGGGCTGGGCCTACTAAAGCAAAAATGTGTTGAGTGAGTTGCCTTGGAAAGTTTCCACCTGCAAGGTGAGGCAAAATAAGGCGAAGGGTTTCTTTCCGCCTCCCTCTCTCAGAATGCTAGAAGTTTCTCCAATGAAACTGATCAGGCGTGTGTTCAGGATGGTCCCTCTTCACACAATGGAGGGAAGAGAAATTCTGTGTTTACCATCAGGTCTTGGCTGTTCCCTCCAGCCTTGCAACACCTCCCAGCCCTGGGGGCCTTCAGAAGGAAGCTCCTCCTCCTTTGGGGCGGTGTGAAGGTGTCTGGGCTGTGTCCAGGACCATCATCATCATCATCATCATCATCATCATCATCATCATCATCATCATCATCATCAGGCGATCACTCGTGACCGAGTAAGATTGTCTTCCAGGATAAAAATTTCCAAAAAGGAAATTTTAAAAGGAGGAAATTCTAAAGAAAAATTGTGTAGACTCTAGCGATGGGTCCGTAAGTGACTGTAGAGGCCAATTCTAGATCCACACAGCTTCCCACAGTGAGGACACAGGTTACCAGATGGAAGATGGTCTTGTAAAGGATTCATTTGACGTGCTTTTCGCTTAGCACGTTTCTCCCTTTCACCTTGCACTCGGGCTTCTTCAAAGTCCATAGAACTGGGGTTATCTACCCAAGGGGGGGGGTCTTTTCCATCTTGCCTCTCCTGGCACTCCGCTGCCGCCAAGAGGCAGCCAGGAGGGGAGATGCCATGAGGGTGCCCTCACTTTGCTCAGGACACGGGGCCCTGGCGAGAGGAGGGTCTCTTTCTATCGCTTGTGGGTGGGCTGCTTGAAGTGCTTTGTGAGTTTCTCTTTCCCTTTTTTGCTGTCAGTTTGGTGTGGATGAAGTATCTTATTGTTAGGTCTCTTAACTGTTTAGTGAATTGTTTAATACAAGTATATGTTATTGGGACTAGATATTGTTAACTGACATACTGGTATGCCTTGTGCTTATTTAAATTTTGGTATGTTTTAAATGGACTGTAGTTGAGTTAAGGTTGTATTGCAATGTGTTATAATATATGGCAATTGTATTTGTTTTGTGAACCACTTTGAGCACAATGTATTATGGAAAATATAGTATACCAGCAAACTGACCATGACAATGCAGAATTAATTTATGGAACTCATGGTCACAAGGTGTGGTGATGGCCAGGGGCGAAGATGCTCTAAGAGCAGCAGCTGCAGGGGCAGAGGTTAATCAAGGCCTATTTTCAATTTATTTTTAATTTGTTTGTACTCTTCTTGTAAGCTGCCCTGGAAACATGGTTATAGGGTGACATACAAATACCTTTAAATAAATCAATATGGACCATGATGGCCAAGAGGGACTCCATGTTCCAAGGAGGGCAACGACATCTGGATCCACCCCCCACCAGGCTTAAATTAGCTGACCTACTTTGCAGCTCCAGCACAAATTGAAAGGCAATGGAGATCTAATAAAAACAATAGATCCAGCTCTCGCCCTGCAGGCACAAAACACTTTCCCTTTCCCACTGACAACAGACAGTCAGATGGCCACCTGGCCTGGCCTCCTCTTCCCACCACCCATCCAGATCAGAATGCTCTAATCATGTTTTGTTCCTGTTTGCCTTCAGGAAAAAGACAACCCATCCAGTGAATTCAATGTCAAGAACCTGGAGCTCACCACCCTCAACTTGTTCCTTGCTGGGATGGAGACTTGATAATTCAGCTCTGGTCCAAAGGGCCTTGATCTCCATCATGAGAGAAAATAAACTAAATGCAGGGCCGATACTCTCGTCCCTTCCACAACCTTTCTGCAGACTGCCTGAATGGAGCTTATGGACATTGTCTGCCCTGGAACTCCTGCCAATCACCTTCATTGGATGACCCCAAGTTGCGCTACACTGAGGGAGTACAATAATACCTTGGATTGCAAGTAACTTGGTCTGAGAGCGTTTTGCAAGACAAGCAAATTTTTTAAAATAAATTTTGACTTATTTATTTATTTATTATATTTATACCCCGCCTTTTTTCCTGCAAGGAACCCAAGGCGGCTTACATAATTGCTTACAAGCGATGTCTTGCAATACAAGTAGTCACTGTAGGGATGTAACCGCTCACCTTGAGCGGGCGTAACAGTCCGAAATCGGCCCCGCTCACACCCGCCAGAGACTCGCTTTGATATAAGAGTGTATTGGATTACAAGCATGGTACTGGAACCAATTATGCTCGCAATCCAAGGTATTAGTACACACATCTCTCCCTCCCCTTTTCCCAGCCCATGCATCATTTCACAAACTTCTACCATGCCTCTACCCATATCCCCGTTCTTACTTGTATTGTTGAATGCTTAAGCCATTCCTGGTGTTCCAAGATACGGATCACAGGTAAATCAGCTTCTCTGGCTACTCCCTGAGGAGATTAGCCCTGGCCCAAGCCAGGCATCTATCAAAAAACATGCTGTGTCCTTCCCTCCTGGTTATTCTCCTCTTTCCTTTGCAGGCAAGCGGATCTGTCTCGGCGAAGCGCTGGCCCGCATGGAGCTCTTCCTCTTCTTCACCACCATCCTGCAGAGATTCTGGCTGAAGCCCCCCCTGCCCCCCCACCCAGGACCTAGACCCAACTCCCCAGGAGAGCGGATTTGCCAACATCCCGCCTTTATACCAGTTCTCCATCATCCCACGTTGATTGGGGGAGACCAAACTCAGAGGACTCTTTCATCTTTCTTCCCTGCGTAAGGTGGATTCCCAGGAGAGGGGTGGGCCCTCGTTCTCTTTTCTGGCTCTCACAAAAGGACTTTTGGGGAATGCCTTCTACATTTCACCCTCAAATTAGGCCTTGTTTCCACAGACGCACTGGGGGTGCCTTTAGAAGTGCAGGAAGGAAGTGGGTTGGGCTGCCCTTCCTATGGGTCCATGCTGGAACCGGTGCAGCCCCTTCCTACCCCTGCCGATTCTGAAGGACTTCGACGCCTCTTGATATATAATATGAATGTTGCCTTGATGCATTTAGCATTTGCATTTAGCTTCTAATTTTTTTTTATAAGCCACTCGTCAGTCCAAAGGACTGCCGATGAGATACATGGAACACAACCAGGTTTCCAGGCCAGTAGCATCAGCAGTCCAAGACCCATCAGCCTTGTTTAGTGTGATCCAGTGATAATAAAGAGCCACAACTGATGAGCCCCGAAGGTCCGGTCAGGAAAGTGCACGGCTTCAACCCCCAGTTGTAAGCGGCTTCTGCTCACACACTTGAGCCACAAACTCCCAGGGGTTATTTCATAACCGTCCTTGGCCCTCTGCAAACATCCTCCTCCTTTCCACATTTGCATGCATTTCTCTACTGCTATCACATAGTTTAGGAAGGACAATTTTGGAAGAACATTTTGTCCATGCTAAGGAATGTGTTTTTACATAATCTGGTTAAGCAGGTCTCTTTTCAAAGGCCAATGGCGAGTTGGTTTGGACAGTCTCTGTAAGAGGTTTAGGGTTACTTGCCAGCAGTTGCCGCCCTCAGGGCGGGTTCTGCAACACTGATCCTGTCTTTTCACTGCCTTCTGTATTACCGTATATCTTCTCTGCTTGTGTGCTTCTTCTGGGAGGGGAGAAATTGGCTGGCTTCTCAGGGAACTTTGGCAGCATGGGGCATTGTGTGTTCGATAAACATTTGGGCCAATTGGGTAACTCACTATATACTGGATCACGCTGGGATCCACCAGTGGAATGTTACACTGCAGCTGGAAATATAAAACATGAACAACATTTAGTTAATTTCAGACCCAAAGGCCCTAATAATATGCAGCACAATTAGATCTTTAAAAATAAGTGTGTATATAATTTTATATAGTAAAAAACCACACATTTACGCCTCACTTGGGGTGCTTCCAGATGGACAGGTCCTAAAAAGGCTGGGAGGAGGAATAACTTTTCCTATTGGAAGACCCCACACTTCCTAAACTCTTTACATGGGGAAGATTTTAGCCAGGATTCCCTTTTAAAACAATACAGCCCAATATCCACAGATAAAAAATGAGTTTATGGGGGGGGGGTAAAAAAGAGAGAAAACAAGGGAAGGCAACAATCAATCTCTCTCTCTCTCTCTCTCTCTCTCTCTCTCTCTCTCACACACACACACACACACACACACACAGAAAGAGAGAGAATTTTGAAAGAAAATCAAAAAGTCAATCTAATTTAGCTAGTTACATGTTACCCACTTGCGTGGAGTCTTGCGGTCCGGAGCACATGCAGAAGCTCAGTGCTTTGAAGCTGTTACCCTATTTTTTAAAAAGGGCTTCATGGTTCTCATTCTGAATGTGAGATTTTATCTCAAAATCCAACATTTGAGTGCTTTATGGATATTGAGATTTCATGATTATTGTGATCTTGGCAGACATCAAATCAGAAATATCTTAGGCTGCCAACTGGCACAAAGACAACTGTCACAAATTTCATACCATGAAATACTAAATGCCACTGGATGTCTGTCAAATGATGCAAAATATTAAATGTTATTCCACGCCAGCTATCAAGTGCAGCCCCAACCCCTTGCAATTTGGGAGGGAATGCTGGGGGGAAATTCTTTGGTTGCCCATGAACAACACTGCAAAGGGTCCTTGGGTTCACCTTCCAGCCTCCCACAAATGTATTGGTACCCCTAAAATTATTGCCACCCCAGGTTTGGCTTGCTTTTTCCGTGAGGTCAGCCCTGGGCATCGATGAGGCTTACAAACGTACAAAGGCCCTTCACAAATGTCCCATGACTGGGTTAACTCTACAGATGGCACTGATGTGTGAACAGGCCATTAAAAGAAGGAAAACCAGCAGAAGGAGAACTTACACTTATTTCTCTTCTGGATCAAATATTCACACTGCCGATCAATCTGGAAAGAGACAGATTTGGCATCAGTTTCAGGGTTAAGCACTCAACATGCTGGACCTGTGTGGTTATGCAACGCAGAAGGTGGTGCCAAACCCAGCCCCAATGAAATACGTGGAACTCCAGCAAAATGGAAAAGGTTCCACAGCTTGGAATAGGAGAAGAACAGTTGACGACCGATGTCATGGAGCTGGCCAGTGCGGTCACCCTCTTCCTTGTCATCTTATCTTGCCTTGTTGTCATATCAGCCAAGAGGAAAACATCACGCAAGGGGAAGCTGCCCCCCGGACCCACTCCTCTGCCTCTGATAGGGAATTTCCTGCAGATCAAGCCAGGAAAAACCTTACAATCCCTTCTCAAGGTGAGTTGGGGTGCTTCCAGGCGGAGGGCTCCTAGCGCTTACAATCAGAAGGTGCTGTGCAGCTAGTCTGTCTTTCCTTCCTTCATATATATCAGTCAGTCAGGCGATCACTCGTGACCGAGTAAGATTGTCTTCCAGGATTTAAAAAAAAAAAAAAAAAAGAAAATTTACAAAAAGGAGATTTTAAAAGGAGGAAAATTCTAAAGAAAATTGTGTAGACTCTAGCGATGGGTCCGTAAGTGACTGTGGAGGCCAATTCTAGATCCACACAGCTTCCCACAGTGAGGACACAGGTTACCAGATGGAAGATGGTCCTGTAAAAGATTCATTTGACGTGCTTTTCGCTTAGCACGTTTCTCCCTTTCACCTTGCACTCGGGCTTCTTCAAAGTCCATGGAACCTTTGTGAAAGGCCAACCTCCATTTAGATCGTTCATGGGCCAGAGCTTCCCAGTTTTTGATAATAATAATAATAATAATAATAATAATAATAATAATAATAATAATATCAGAAGGTGCTGTGCAGCTAGTCTGTCTTTCCTTCCTTCATATATATATATATATATATATATATATATATTGTGTGGGAGTGGGGGGAAGATGGAAGAAGTGGTGGGGAAACATGGGAGGGTTACAAAAAGAAGACGAGATCATCTGGACCCCTGCAATACAGTAATACCTTGGATTGCAAGTAACTTGGTCTGAGAGCGTTTTGCAAGACAAGCACATTTTTAAAATAAATTTTGACTTGATAAAGAAGCCCTCCCTCCCTCCAGCCCTATGCCCATTATGAAAGCACCTCACCCACCTCCGCTCCTTCCCTTCTTCTTCTACCTGGCTGGCTGCCCCCGCCCCCAAAACGAGGGGCGGAGAGAGATCCGTGCCGCAGGCGAGTGGAAGCGGCTGCGGCAGCACCGGCAGTGGCCCAGGAGAAAGCCCGCAGCCCACGCGGGGAAGAAGAAGCGCTCAGCGCATCGGCAGGAGGAGTCCCAGCCCGGCTCCTGCCGCGGATCGAGACGCGCATGCCTCCGCAAGCGGCTGCCCTTCTCGGAGGGCAAGATCCGGGAGCTCGCCGCGCCCACCGCCATCTTCTTCCAAGCCTCGCTGTTGCCGGCCCGGCCTCCTCCTCCTCCTCCTGCTCAACCCGCGGTGGTTCCGGGGCGGTGGCTCGCTCGGCTCTCCCCCCACCCCCCTCACCGCGAAGGGTGCAGAGGGGGAAGAGGAGCATCCCTGCCCCTGGGGAGGACTAGGAAGTCCAGATCCATCCGGCGCCGGCCATCCGCTTATCCGCCGCTGGTGCTGGCATTTGGGGGCGCGTGCCCAGGGAGCCGGAGAGGAGCCACCGCAGGAAGCGGCGGCGGATCCCGCCCGGCTGCCGGTGGGCTGGCCGTGCCCCCTTTAGCCACGTGCCCTAGGCAGCCGCCTAGTTCGCCTAATGGAAGCACCGGCCCTGCCCCTTGCTCAATGCAGGAAGCTAGAGGAGGGGTCTCCCATCCAAGTAATAGCTAGGCCTGATCCTGCTTAGCTTTCCACAAACTGACACTTCCTTCCTGAAGTGTAGGCGACACAGTGATAATCTTTTTGTTGGATCAGCTTCATTTGGCTTTGGGTTCAAACATATACTCCTACACCAACCTAAAAGACTTGTTCTTGTTCTTAACCTGCGTTGTGCCTCAGCTTTTCCTGAATATTCTCATGAACAGCTTTTCGGAGTGTTGGACTGTGGGTGATTCCAGACAAGGCTTTTAGTGCGCAATTGCCCTGCCTCATGCATGGAATTTCATGGGCAGTCTGGAAGACATCATCTTCGGCTTGTGACCCTCCCATGTTTCCTCACTGCTTCTTCCATCTTCCTTCTTACCTCCGATAATCCGTTAAGGAGGGAAAGACAGAATAGCTGCACAATGTCTTTTGGTTGGTGGTCATTTTCAAAGTACAATCTTTTTTCAAGAACTTTGCTCTGCCGTTGAGAAAGAACTGGATGTTTTGGGGAGATCCAGACTTGCAGAATTTGATGAGTATGGTAACTCCTGCCTTTGATACTCTGGGTTTGTGTTCCCGTGTGGTGCCTTAATGCTGGTGTGTCAACACAGTGAGGATTTTCCTCCTGTGGTTTTTTGCTGGCCTCTTCTTTGTTAATTGTATTTATTTATTAAAGTGTTTATATCCTGACGTTCTGTTCCAACAACAGGGCCCCCAAGGCATCTCCAGGTTCCCTTGTTGGAGGTCTTGCTGATGTCCTCTGAACACAGAGGAGGCAGTTAGCTTTTATGGCTTATGGCTACTGAAGGACCTTGTCTCTTCTGTGCTGCATCAGAGGATAGTTTCATCTCTCGTCCGGCGTTCTGTTCTGTTCCCACAGGGGCCAGCCAGATCCCCCGGTGGAAGGACCAGAACCAGGACATGAGCACAATAGCGTCCTCCTGCTCATGTTCCCCAGCAATTGGGAGCAATTCAGAGGCATAGACCTTCTGAACCTGGAACCATCATGACTAGGAAGCCACTGATACTGTTGTGCTGCATGTATTTGTCTAACCCCCTTTAAGCCATCCACGTTTGTGGCCAAACAAGACTTGATGTTCTTTCGAAGCCACTGATACCAGTGGCCATCATAGCAGTCAAGGTATCGTTTTTAAAAAGGGAAGCCGTGGAGAAAAGATTTCCCCATTAAAAGAATAACAACAAGCCTTTGATTATTTTCTTGTGCAGCTGCGTGAAAAATATGGCCCAGTGTTCACAGTCTATTTTGGAACTCGTCCAATTGTGGTCTTATGTGGACATGATGCTGTGAAGGAGGCCCTGATAGACAAGGCCGAAGAATTCAGTGGAAGAAAAACCCACCCTACTGTGGAAAGGACCTTCCAAGGATACGGTGAGGCATCCAGGCTGGCCTCGCAAGATGAGCATCTCTCCTACTCTTTCCCGGCTGACCTTCCCTCTCTTTTCCTTTTCCCCAGGGGTGGTGTTTTCGGAAGGGGAGCGCTGGAAGCAGCTGCGCCGGTTCTCCCTGACCATCTTGAGGAATTTCGGGATGGGGAAAAAAAGCATTGAGGAGCGGATCAAGGAAGAGGCCCAGTTCCTGCTGGAGGAATTTCAGAAGACCAGCCGTGAGTAGGGGAGGGGCAGGGAGGGCTCCACCCCACCAGCTCAGTTGAAACCCCCCAGCCAAGACGGGGCCGTGTGGGGGGCGGTGGTTTTCTTTAAAAGGAGATGGCATGTTTGGTGCTCAAGCATGATAGGTACGAAGAACAATCGGGGATGGCAAGCATTCGTTTGGCCCCAAATATGTGAGTGGTGGTGTGGGAGTAGTGAAAAGGAAATGGGAGAATACACGGAAAGGAAAGATGGCAGTGTACAGCAAGTGGGTTTTCCTTCATCATGAACGTGTGGGGGGCAAGGGACGGAGGAAATAATCCCCCCTCTCTGAACAGCAGACATCAGTTTGATTCAGACCTGCATTAGAGCAGCCTTCCCCTACCTGGGGCCCTCCAGATGTTTTGGACTTCAACCCCCATCAGTCCCAGCCAGCATGGCTAATGGTCAGGAATGCTGGGAGTGGGAGTCCAAAACATCTGGAGGCCACCAGGTTGCAGAAGGCAGGCTTAGCGGGAAGATGCAGGGGGAGATTTTGCAGTTATCCCCGGTGTCCTACATCTTCCAGGCAATAATGGTGTAAAGGACCGGAACCAGTCCTCTGCGTGGGTTCGGGATGGAAAGAGTTAACCGGAGCAGGGAAAACCCTCTCTGTGCGGCTTTACAGCACTTAAAAGGAAGCTGCGACTGAAATTGACTAGGAAACAGAGAATGAATGAATGAACCTGCTACACTGTTTATAGATAAACAGAGTTTAATTGAGCGTATCAAAACGAACACGAAGCGGTAACTAGGCACACACGCATCCAATTACAGCTGATAGAATGAGCAGCAGCAGTACAGCACAAGGTTTACCTGGAATGACCTTAGATTCCTCGAAAGCCGCGTCTTGCCAGGCAAGGAGAAATTGCAGCTTGTTCATTGGGAGCTTCCCGGGGTTGAGTCTCTGAGTCCGGACCTGGGGCCC
Source organism: Shinisaurus crocodilurus (assembly GCA_021292165.1). NCBI lineage: Eukaryota > Metazoa > Chordata > Lepidosauria > Squamata > Shinisauridae > Shinisaurus > Shinisaurus crocodilurus. The sequence continues at coordinate 1,116,255 of CM037885.1, read as the reverse complement.
AGACGTCCGCGCAGCCTTGAGCCCACCGACCAATAACCATTCCCTCCACAGTCCCCTTCCTTTTACACCCTCTCTGGCTACCCCCTCCCTCCTGTCCCTGCTCCCCTCTTGATCTCTGGAAAAACCTGTTCTTTTTTGGGCTTCCTTGGGTGCTTAGGAGTACTTGGCAGCTCTTTGAGACTACCAGGCATTTTGGTGCCCCTCTTGTTGTTTGGGGGTGCTTCACAGCTCATTGAGGCTGCCAGGGGAGGGGATGTTGCCGTGGGGTATGCAGACAAGTCTCATTGAAGTGCATGTAAATGATGGTTGAAGGCGAATACCCTTGACTGCTTGGTATCGAGCTGCTTCTGCCCTAGGCGGAGGCCCTGATGGTAGGGTGGGGTGGGGTGTACCTGACCTGGCTTCCTCTTCACAAATGGTACCTTCATTGCGATGACTCTTCCTTTTTCCTCTCTTCCCATGTGCTCCAGAGAAGCCCTTCGACCCCACCTACTTCCTCAGTCGTGCCGTCTCCAACGTCATCTGCTCCATCGTCTTTGGCGACCGCTTTGACTACGGAGACAAGGAATTCCAGGCCCTCATGAAGATGATGAACAATGGTCTCCGGGAGATGAGCACAGCGTGGGCTCAGGTACCCCAGCCCCTGCCTTGAATGCCACTCTGGAGGCATTCAAGGTGCAGCTGGACATCCATCGGTCAGGGGAGCTTTGACCTGGATTCCAGCATTGAGCAGGGGGTTGGACTCGATGGCCTTGTAGTAGTGGTGGGGCCGAGCCTGGAGTCATCTCGTGGCTCGCTCCTGGTTCGGCCCTCGAGGCGGAGGCAGCTGATCTCGCAAGCGGCAGCCGATCTCGCAAATCAACGTTCTCCGCACCGCCGCTGCCGCCACCCCCTGCAGCCGCCGGAACCCCCGCCACCCCCCGCAGCCGCCAGACCCCCCACCCCCACCCCCCCACCGCAGCCTACCTTCTCCGCGCCGCCTCCACCGCTGCCGGAGCCCCACCTGCGCTCTGTTTTAGCGGGGGGAACCAGGGCAACAGGGCTTAAACAGCCCTGTTGCCCTGGTTTCCCGCGCCAAAAACAGAGCGCGGGGGTCCCGTCGCGTCACTTCCTCCGCGCCGGAAGGATGCGATGGGACCAGCGGACGGGGAGGCAGGCTCTCCGGAGAGCCTGCTGCAGGTAAGCCCGCGGTGACCGAGTAGCTCGGCGGACACGAGCAGGCCCAGTTCGGGCCTTGCTCCTGTCTGCCAGGCTACTCGGTCACATCCCTACCTTGTAGGCCCCTTCCAACTCTACTTTTCTATGATTCTATGATTCAGACAAAAAAGAGGCCAAAGGCTGCAGCTCCATGCTGGGTGGGAATGATGGGAGTTGCAGTCCAACACATCGGGAAGCCACCAGGCGGTCAACGGCTGTACTAGAAAGAGCCTCCTGCCTGAAACATGGGTACCCACCCCATGAAGCCAAATATCTATATCTACCCAAGGACTCTATGCAGTCCCTGTGAGGAGCAAGGGACCCAGGGCTCTTAGCAGGTGCAGGAGGGGGCAAAATTAAATGGATGCAGCTTCACCAGGAAATCAGCAGCCCCTTCCCCTTAGGTACCAGGTCCAATTTACAGCCTTAATTTCAGCAGAGTATCAGCAGATTTTTGCAAAAAGAGGGGGGGGGAGAATAGAATAGAATACCAGGGGAATTATAATTTTTATCTGGAGAGAAGTGAATACAGTAATACCTTGGATTGCAAGTAACTTGGTTTGAGAGCATTTTGCAAGACAAGCAAATTTTAAAATATTTATTTGTTTATTTTTACTTGATATACAAGCGACGTCTTGCAATACAAGTACAGTAGTACGGCTTAAATTAAAAATCTCTGTACAAATTTTTTGGGGGGGATTTTGTTTTGATATAAGAGTGTTTTGGATTACAAGCAGGTTTCCGGAACGAATTATGCTCTCAATCCAAGGCATGACTGTACCTTGTTTACACGTGTGGAGGGGTGTGTGTGGGAGGGGTGTGCAGGAAACTCTGACCTTTTCTTCACACGTATGTATGTATATTTGTATGTATGTATAGAAGTCCTAATTCTCAAAATTCTTCACCTGCAAAAATTACACTGTTTAATGTATATTTCCTAGTAATCGAGACAATTAGCCTGGGAAGCTCCCAAATAATTCTGGGTTCTGTGTGTGTGTGTTTACGCAAGTATAAGCAAAAAAACAGATCAGAGTGAGTCAAATCGGGCACTTTTGATTCCCCTTTGCCCGCAGCTCCAGAAATCCTCCTTGGAGAAAACTAAGGAAATGTCGGCCCCATGAAGGCATTGCAGGTCACTAAGTAGACACATTTTCTTTTCTCCTGCAGTTCTACGATATCTATGCCGAGTACCTAAAGTACTTTCCGGGGCCCCAAACCAAGATCTATGACCTTTTGGAAGACATGAGGGTCTTCATTGCCAAGAGAGTGAAGAGGAACCAGGAGAGCCTGGACCCCAGCTCCCCCCGGGACTTCATCGACTGCTTCCTCATCCAGATGGAAAAGGTACCTTGCTGGCGCATGAGGTGGGTGGGGGACAGCGGCACCTTCCAGGCCCACATGAGGACTCAATGGGGAGCTCAACATTTACAAAGACACGAGATCCCCATGCTCACACAGAAGGGTGTTGTGGCTTTTACACCTGACAAAAGATGTGCCAAGAAATAAAAAGGCATAACCATTTCCTTAAAATGGCAGCAACCAAAGGACAACAGGCTATAGTTTAAATCAGGACTGGGGGGTTCCACAGTCAGAGTCACTGTCTGCACCTCTCTGCTTGCTACTGACAAACGTTTAGTAAAAGGCTCAGAATCAGCAGTGACAATATTTTCAAAGTCACTTGAAACTTGAGCGCTGCAGAAAAGGCCATTCACAACAATGTTAATCGCTTTTCCATGTTCAGGAGTGCTGCTGTTTCGCCTCTTGTCAACCAAGCCAGCTTGTCTAAATGTACATAGAAGATTTCATTTTGATGCAAACCTCCCTCACCAGCCTTATATATATATCTAGCTCACCCAGGGTTTGCTCACCCTGCAGGCACAAAACACTTTCCCTTTCCCACTGACAACAGGCAGTCAGATGGCCACCTGGCCTGGTCTCCTCTTCCCACCACCCATCCAGATCAGAATGCTCTAATGGTGTTTTGTTCCTGTTTGCCTTCAGGAAAAAGACAACCCATCCAGTGAATTCAACGTCAAGAACCTGGAGCTCACCACCCTCAACTTGTTCTTTGCCGGGACGGAGACTGTCAGCTCCACCCTGAGATACGGGTTTCTGCTGCTGATGAAGTACCCCGAGGTGCAAGGTACGGAGGGGAGAAACTCGGGCAAACAAGCACGCTGTAGCAACGGCTATTCAAATCCACCCTAGTGCTTCCTCATCCAGGTCTCCCCAGGTCAAGAAACAGCTGGTCCATGCCTCATTCAGAGCAACGGTAGCTTTATGTGTGTGTTTCCCACGGTGGGGAGCCAGATGCCTCTAGGAAGGCCACAACCTGGGCAGAGCGGCATCAGCCCTCACCTGTTCTTTTGCCCCCAGCAACTGACAAGTCAGGAAACAGGCAAAAGGCCAAGCACACTGGTCTCAGTTCAGCAAGAGTTCAAGGCAGGAGTATTCAGAGAATGGACTAGACCAAACACAGTGGCATCAGTATTACAAGGCAAGATTGACCTGCAGCCATCTCCCCCGAAGGATCCTCCTGCTCTTCAGACACAGGCTGTTCTTTTGTTTCTCCCTAGGAACTCTATCGCCTCCTCTTTGGAGGATTCTTCCAGTGGGGGCATGACGCTATGTTGGAGTCAGAAACTCTGCTCCATTTTGTCATTAGAGATCCAAGTAACTAAGTCTATGAATATATTTGGCAGCCAAGATGCACGAGGAAATTGACCGAGTGATTGGCCAGAACCGTGTCCCAAACATGGAGGACCGGAGCCACATGCCCTATGTGGACGCCGTCATCCACGAAGTCCAGAGGGTCAGCGACCTCATCCCCATGGACGTACCCCACTCGGTTACCTGCGACACCGAATTCCGAGGCTACGTCATCCCGAAGGTACGGCTTGAAGGAAGATTAAACAGGAAAGTGGGGGGGGGATCCAAGTGACCTGTTGGAGAGGCTGCCAGTATTCATGGGATCCCGCTTTGGGCCAAGCAGCCAACAGGCACCAGCAGGCACAACGCTTCTTCACACAGCCCGTAATTTGCCAGCTCAAGGGGACAAATGCAGGGAGCAGACATGGGCCCTTACTGGAGCTTGTGCACCCCCCGTGGTCCACAGAACCCAGTTTGAAAAGCTCTGCTCTAAATCTGCTCTGGTGCCTCCCTGAATCTTTGCAGTTCTGACCTCCACTCTCTTTCTTCCCCAGGGGACGGAAATCCACCCCATGCTCACCACCGTCCTGAACGACCCCACAAAGTTTAAAACCCCCGATGCTTTCAACCCAGGGCATTTCCTGGATGAGAACGGACGCTTCAAGAAGAGCGACGCCTTCGTGCCCTTCTCCTCAGGTAGAGCCCTCCCGAGAACTGCTGCAAATGAGAAGGATCCCGTCGTTCCCCTTTTGTTTCATTCAACATTTTTCAACTCTCTCCCTACAGCAGACAGCCGTTCTGGAAGGGCCTGGAACTCTTCGGATAGACAATTCTTTACACTGTGCCTTGTCTTCAGTAATGTTATAGCATTTCTAAACTGCTTCTCCAGCTTGTTAATGCTCACAAGGTGCATAGATGCTTCTTCATCCTGGTGGACACATCTCTGTCCACACCAATAACAGTGATGCTGTGCGGCATAGGAAGAGGGTGGGCAACACTGCCAAATGGTGCTCGGTGGCAATCTCCCTCTGGTCCTGGAGGAAACATATCGGCATCATAACTCGCGGCCGCCCATCCTCCTCCTCCTCCTCCTCCTCCTCCCTCTCCATGCATTAGTCACATCTCCTTTAAGAGCTCTCTTAGATAGTGGCTGTCACTACATCTTGTGCTACAAAAATCTATAAATTAATCTCTCCAACACACAGTGGAGGTAGTGTAGAGCGGCCATGACAAGCGGCCATCTCCCCTTCTCCCCTATTGGAGCTCCCTCAGATGTTGGCCATCATCACATCCTGCGGCAACAAAAACCTAAACTCTCTCTCTCTCTCTCTCTCTCTGTCTCACACACACACACACACACACACACACACACACACACACACACGGGAAAGAAGGAAGGACCCCCTTTTGTCTGCCCTGGAACAGTGCCAGTCAGGTTCATTGGGTGACCCTGAGCTGTAGTATGATGAGGGAGAAACGCTTCTCCGTGTGTGTGTGTGTGTGTGTGTGTGTGTGTGTCTCCCTCCCCTCGTTCTCCAGCCCATGCATCAGTTTACAAGCCTGCCCTGTCCCCTTTGCTCTTACTTGTCTTGCTGAATGCATGAGCCAGTCCTGGTGTTTCCAGCTTCAGATCACATGGAAATGAGCGGCTCTGGCCATACCCTGAAAAGGTTAAACTGCCTGACCTAAGCCAGTCGTCTGTTGCTACGCTCGTTCACTGTGTCCTACTCTCCTGATTATTCTCCTCTTTCCTTTGCAGGGAAGCGGATCTGTCTTGGTGAATCACTGGCCCGTATGGAGCTCTTCCTCTTCTTCACCACCATCCTGCAGAGATTCTGGCTGAAGCCACTGGTGCCACCTCAGGACATAGACCCAACTCCCCAGGAGAGCGGCTTGGCCAACATCCCGCCCTTCTACCAGTTCTCCATCATCCCACGTTGAGTAGAGAGATCAAACTCAGAGGGCTCTTTCTTCCCTGCATAAGGTGGATCCCCAGGATGCACAGAGAGAGCAGTGGGCCCTTCTTCTCTCTTCTGGCTCCCACAAAGGGCTCTTTGTGGGATGGCTTCCACACTTCACCCTCAAATTAGGCCACGTTCCCAAGGGTGCACTGGAGGTGCCTTTCGAAGTCCAGGAAGGAAGTGGGTTTTGTTGCCCTTCTCATAGGCCCCATCTTGGACTATCAGAGCCTCTCCTGTCTATGCTGATCCTGAAAGACTTTGATGCCTCTTCTATTTATGTTTACACATACATTAAACCTCACTTTAAGCCGTGAGGTTGCCTTGAAATGATCAAATGTAGAAATAAAGCATTTAGTATTTGCTTTTGTTGTTCTATTTATTATAAACCACTCACCAGTCCAAAGGACCACTGTGATACAAGGAACACAACCAAGTTTCTAGGCCAGTTGCATCAGTAGGCTATGGCGCATGGGCCTCTAGCCTGATCCAGCAATCAATAGACACCACTGATGTGCCCAGAAGGTCCAGTCAAGGAAGTGCATGGCTCCAACCTCACCTGGTTTCTCCTTGTGCAATGGTGCATAAAACATGAGCAGGGTCTGTGTAGATGTCAAGGGATAAAGTCTGATGGGGTTGGATCCAGTTGACATTATTCTTAAAGTAGACCCATTGAAATCAATGGAACCGAAGTTACTCATGACTAACCAACGTCTCATTCATTTCAATGGGCCTATGATTAAGTCTGGATCCAACCTATAGTTAGCAGTACAAAGAAAAATGGGTCCATTTTTAAGGGAATCTGTGTCCAGGAGCATTCACCCATAAAAAGAAAATAAGAGGCAAAGCAGACTTTCTTTGCCAGAAGGTTAAGAACACAGCAAGGGTCATTCTTGCATTTTTATTCAAGCGATTTACACACTACCTGCCACTGTTCCACACCCTGAGTGTCTTCCATAAAATAGTGAAATCATTAATCAACCTTAAAAAACCCACTCGCGCACACATCAAAACCCAAATCTATTGTACTTCATTTAAAAAAAACAAAAACAGCCTCTGAATTTGAGTGGAGAGATCAAACTCAGAGGGCTCTTTCTTCCCTGCGTAAGGTGGATTCCCAGGATGCACAGAGAGAGTGCTTTAAAAATGGATCCCTCAGTGGTGGCTTTGTTCTCATTAGTAGTTTGCCAAAGAAATAATAATATTTAACATTTACATATCTCTGAGTGTGCAAAGTGGTTCATAGGCCCAGCCTGCAAGCCCACCCTAAGTCTCATAGCAGAAAAAGCGCGGTCTCTCTTCTTACGGATCTCAGTGAACAGCTCCTTCGCAATAAGCCTGACTATGTTTAGTGAGACAGTATTTTTTCCAGTTCAGTGGAAAAATATTTCTTGTAAACTTGATTTTTTCCCCCTCAATGGCAAGGTATTTCTTCTGAGCTTGAGTTGCTATTTTGCCCTGAAAATGCGGGACCAATCCTGACAATTGTAAAACAAAAAGAAAGAGATTGCTCTGCAAGCGCTGACCCCGCCCCCATGAAAAACACCGGATATCAACAATTAAGGGTTTAAGTAAGGTTTAAAAAAATACAAAAGCCACTAATAAAATATTATATAATATAATAATGTAATAATTATAATATACGTACAAGATTTTGTGTGTTTCCTCGAATAACTTTTGTACTTGACCATGCCCTTTGGTCGCCTGGCCATCCCCTTGGCCACGCCCTGATGCTGCCTGGCCACGCCCTCTTGTTGATCACACCTTCATGTTGCTCAAGCATAGCTCTTACAAATCCACACGCGTGACTCTATCTTCAACAGTGAGATGTTGGAGGGTATGCCGCAGACCCACGGCCAACAGAGGCCCAGGTGGTGACCCACGGCTAGTGCGTTGGGCCTCAGCAGGGATGTTGAAGAGTCCTTGGTCTCGAGTCACGAGTCAAGTCACGAGTCTGTGGACCCGAGTCTCGAGTCCGAGTCCGAGTCCTTGGTCCAAAATGGTGACTCACGAGTCATGAGTCACTCCCAAAACTGACTCCACGAGTCCCTATTAAAATCAATGGGGTTTCCCCCCAACAAAATAAGGCTACTTCAGATGTGTGGCTTAAATAAATTCTAGGCACAAGTGTGCCTTTTTATTTCAAAACTCTGCCACTGATTTTGACAAGAACAGACCAGGCAGACAAACCCAAAATAACCAGGCAGGCAGAGGAGGCAGGGAACCCCAAAGCAGGCAGGCAGAGGCCTTTGTCTTGGACAATTCAACTGTTGAACATGGTCAAGAAGAGACCAGGCAGGCAGAGGAGGCTGGGAACCCCAGACAGGCAGGCAGAGGCAGCCAAACCCAAAATGTCTGACCCTAACCCAAAGCCCCCCACAACAACACATCAATCAAAATAAATCTCAACACATCGTTGGGGCTGCGCTCCTGGTAGCTGTCCATAGTGGCCGAGCAGCGGCGCGCCTCGCTTCCATGCGCTCTTCACCGGTGATCGCGCTCCTTCTGGCACAGCCAGAAGACTCGTCAACAGCCCAGGGATGTTGAAGAGTCCTTGGTCTCGAGTCCCGAGTCGAGTCTCGAGTCCCATTAAAAATATTGGGACTCGAGTCCGAGTCGAGTCAGAGGGGGGACTCAGTCCGACTCACGAGTCGAGTCCTCGAGTCCGAGTCCCCATCCCTGGGCCTCAGTCAGTCCTATGATCAGTCCAGGCGACAACAGGCACCCCGCACTACCCCAGGCCAGGCCTCTCACACTGGGAGATGTCCTTCCCCTCTTCCATGCTACGAGATCCCCGAAAGGGCAGCACCACAGGGCAGAAAGAAAGAGGGACGTGTCCCGCTTGGGCTGGGCCACACTGAGCATTAAGGTAACTGAGGGGCAAATCCAAAGACAGGTCAATAAACAGGCAAAGGCCTAAGGCACAGTTTGCAAAGCGGCCAGTTTCTGGAAGGGAGCCAAGGTCAAAACACGAGAGAGCAGACAAACAGAAGCACGGCACAAAGAGCAGAGCCCCGCGGGAGTCCCGAGGCCAGTGGCACAGAGGTTCAGCCACAAGGCAAGGTCCCGGGTGCAAGAACAAAGCCCCGGGAGCTGAGGCAAAGCGCTCAAGCTCCAACTGGGAGTGGACAGAGCCTCGCCCAGGGCTGAGCTGAAGTTCGCCACAGGCTTGTGTGAAAAGTCTCCCCGTGAGGAGGAGCAGCTGGTCACGAGGAGTCCGGTTGCGGTGGTTCTTGGGGCACGGGGACACCCACGGGTTTATTTATTTATTTATTTATTTATTATATTTATCAATCGCCCATCTGGCCGGTCACCCGGTCACCCTGGGCGATGTACAACCAAAATACAACAAAACAACACAATAAAATATAATAATTAAAACAATATAAAAAATTCTCATTAAAAACCTAACCCACCCCATATTCCCGCCTGAACAGCCATGTTTTTAATGCACGGCGGAAGCTCATCACGGAGGGGGCATGGCAAAGGTCACTAGGGAGGGAGTTCCATAATGTGGGGGCCGCCACAGAGAAGGCCCTCTTCCTAGTCCCCACCAGCCTGGCTGCTCTGGGGTTGTTGTTGGGTTAACCGCTGGGTTGCTTTTGCATGTCACACTGGCGGCAGTGCATGTCAGGACAAGCCACTGTGGTGATTTACCACGATGGGTTGGTTGTTCCGCGAAGCACCACGATGAGCCCGGCAGACAATCGGGCTCACTGTGTGTGCGCTTCGCTCCCCCTTCCCTCCCCCTCAGTCCTCCAGGTGGTGTCCGAGGGGATTCCGCACCGCAGGAGGAACGAGTCGCCTCTCTCCACCTGACAGGAAGCAGAGCCATTTTTGGCTCGCCGCGACTGTTTTGTCCCTTTAATCCCCCCCCCCCCGAGATCGGGAAAGCCATGGCTTGACAGCCGGCTTCCCCGACCCCCGTTTGGGCAGCAGCATCCTTGGAGGGGCTGCCGGGGGTTGCCCGGTATTTTTTTAATATTGTCAGGATAAAATGGAGAGGAGGAGGATTATGTAAGCCGCCTTGGGTTCCTTGCAGGAAAAAAGGCAGGGTATAAATATAATAATTTATTTTATTTATTTATTTTATTTATTATATTTATCAATCGCCCATCTGGCCGGTCACCCGGCCACCCTGGGCGATGTACAATTAAAATACAATAAAACACAATAAAACATAATAATTAAAACAATATAAAAAATTCTCATTAAAAACCTAACCCACCCCATATTCCCGCCTGAACAGCCATGTTTTTAATGCACGGCGGAAGCTTATCACGGAGGGGGCATGGCGAAGGTCACTAGGGAGGGAGTTCCATAATGTGGGGGCCGCCACAGAGAAGGCCCTCTTCCTAGTCCCCACCAGCCTGGCTGCTCTGGCTGATGGAATAAGGAGAAGGCCGTCCGTGGCAGACCTTGTTGAGCGGCCTACTTGAAATAGAATCATAGAATCATAGAAAAGTAGAGTTGGAAGGGGCCTACAAGGCCATCGAGTCCAACCCCCTGCCCAATGCAGGAATCTAGGTCAAAGCATCCCTGACAGATGGCTGTCCAGCTGCACCTTGAATGCCTCCAGAGTGGGAGAGCCCACAACCTCCCTAGGCAGTCGATTCCATTGTCTTATTGCTCTGACAGTCAGGAAATTTTTCCTGATGTTTAGGTGGAATCTAGGTTCCTGTAACTTGAGCCCATTATTCCGTGTCCTGCAAACTGGGATGATCGAGAAGAGATCTTTGCCCTCCTCTGTGTGACATCCCTTCAAATACTGGAAGAGTGCGATCATATCTCCCCTCAGTCTCCTCTTCTGAAGGCTAAACATGCCCAGTTCTTTCAGTCTCTCCTCATAGGGCCTTGTTTCCAGTCCCTTTATCATCTTTGTTGCCCTCCTCTGAACCCTCTCCAGTTTGTCTACATCCTTCTGAAAGTGTGGTGCCCAGAACTGGACGCAGTACTCAAGATGAGGCCTAACCAGTGCCGAGTAAAGGGGAATTATCACTTCCCGCGATTTGGAAGCTATACTTCTATTAATACAGCCCAAAATTGCATTTGCCTTCTTTGCAGCCACATCGCATTGCTGGCTCATATTCAGTTTGTGATCTACCACAATTCCAAGATCCTTCTCACTTGTAGTATTGTTGAGCCAAGTGTCCCCCATTCTGTAACTCTGCATTTGGTTTCCTCTCCCTAGGTGCAGCACTTGGCATTTATCCCTATTAAATTTCATTCTGTTGTTTTCGGCCCAGCGCTCCAGCCTATCGAGGTCACTTTGAATTTGTTTCTGTCTTCCAGAGTATTAGCTGTTCCACCCAACTTTGTGTCATCTGCAAATTTGATAAGCATTCCCCGTACCTCCTGATCCAAGTCATTAATAAAAATGTTGAAGAGCACCGGGCCCAGGACCGAGCCCTGTGGTACCCCGCTCGTTACCTCTCCCCAGTTTGAGAAGGAACCATTGATAAGCACTCTTTGAGTCCGATTCTGTAGCCAATTGTGGATCCACCTGATAGTTGTTCCATCTAGCCCACTCTTAGCTAGCTTACTAATCAGGATATCATGAGGCACTTTGTCGAAAGCTTTGCTGAAGTCTAGATATATAATGTCCACAGCATTCCCACAGTCCACAAGGGAGGTTACCCGATCAAAAAATGAGATCAGATTAGTCTGACAGGATTTGTTCTTGACAAATCCATGCTGGCTTCTAGTAATCACTGCATTGTTTTCAAGGTGCTTGCAGACTGACTTCTTTATAATCTGCTCAAAAATCTTCCCGGGGATTGATGTCAGACTGACTGGCCTATAGTTCCCAGGTTCCTCCTTCTTGCCCTTTTTGAAGATGGGAACAACATTTGCCCTCCTCCAGTCGTCTGGCACTTCACCTGTCCTCCATGATTTCTCAAAGATAATAGACAGTGGTTCTGAGAGTTCTTCTGCCAGTTCCTTTATTACTCTAGGATGCAGCTCATCAGGCCCTGGAGATTTAAACTCGTTCAGAGTAATCAGGTGCTCCTTGACCATTTGCCTATTAATCTCAAGCTGCAATCCTGCCCCTTCAGTCTGCACTTCAGGTTTGCCAGGGGGGTCATAGACCCTCTTTTGGGAGAAGACCGAGCCGAAGTAGGAATTGAACACTTCTGCCTTTTCTTTGTCTTCTGTTATCAATTTGCCATCCTCATTACGTAGTTGAACCACCAGTTCTTTCTTCTGTCTTTTACTGTGTATGTATCTGAAGAAAGCTTTTTTGTTGCTTTTAGCATTCCTCGCTAACCTTAGCTCATTCTCAGCTTTAGCCTTCCTGACACTATTCCTGCAGTTCTGTGCTACCTGCCTGTACTCTTCACTTGTAGCCTGTCCTTCCTTCCACTTCCTATACGTGTCCTTTTTTGTTTTCAGGTCGTCTTTGAGTTTATTGTGAAGCCACATTGGCTTCTTCTGTTGCCCTCTGCCTTTTTTCCTTTTGGGAATTGTTTGCAATTGTGCCTTTAAAATTTCCTTTTTTAAAAACTCCCACCCCTCCTGGGCTCCCTTTCTCGTGAGAGTCACTTGCCATGGGATCTTACTAATCATTGTTCTGAGTTTGTTAAAATTGGCTTTCCTAAAATCCAGGGTACGTGTTTGGCTACACTCAGCTTTTGCTTCCGTTAGAATCAAGAACTCAAGTATAACATGGTCACTTTCCCCCAGAGTTCCCGAAACTGCCACTTTATCCACTAACTCGTCTCTGTTGGTTAGAATCAGGTCAAGGATAGCCGATCCTCTAGTTCCTTCCTCCACTTTCTGTAGGAGAAAGTTATCAGCAGCACAGCTCAGGAATTTCTTGGAGGGGCCATGTTTGGCTGAAAAAGTCTCCCAACAGATATCAGGGAAATTGAAGTCTCCCATTACTACCACATTGTGCCTCCTTGAAACACTGGCAATTTGTTTTTCAAAAGTTCCATCCTCGTCTTCTCCTTGATTGGGTGGTCGGTAGTAGACTCCAACCGCCATGTTCGTTTTATTCTTTGCCCCCTTTATTTTAACCCAGATGCTCTCAATGGGGCTGCCAAGCTCCTCTTCCTGTATCTCTGTGCAGAGATACGTATTTTTAACATACAGTGCAACTCCACCTCCCTTTCTGTTGCTTCTGTTCCTTTTGAACAAGTTATACCCTTCAATTGCTGTATTCCAGTCATGGGAGTCATCCCACCAGGTTTCAGTTATCCCTATCAAGTCGTACTTGCCCTCATGTATCAAGAGTTCAAGTTCGTCTTGTTTGTTGCCCATACTCTGGGCATTAGTATAAAGACATCGAAGACTATGTGCTTTATAGTCCGACTTTCCCCCTACATTTTGTGGTAGACTATCAATGGGCACCGCTGGAGCTGTTCTCTCCATTGTGGCATAGAGGCCTTCTTCCATTGGTACCCCCGAGTTTATGTCTCCCTCCCCTGTTGGATTCAGTTTAAAGCCCTCCTGATTAAGTTCCTCATGCTGTGGCCAAACACATTCTTCCCAGTCCTTGTGAGGTGCAACCCATCCTTTGCCAGCAGTCCATCTTCCAGGAAGTGTAGCCCGTGGTCCCAGAATCCAAATCCCTCACGTCGGCTCCACCTTCGTAGCCAGTCATTCACTCGGAGTATTTTTCTTTCCCTTTCTATGCCTCTTCCAAGTACTGGAAGGATGGATGAGAAAACTATCTGGGCCCCGAAGTTCTTGAGTTCCCTTCCCAGCTCTTCAAAGTCTGCCGTGATTTCTTTGTAACTCCGCTTGGCAGTATCATTTGTACCCACGTGGAAGAGAAGAAAGGGGTATGTGTCGGTGGGCTGCATGAGCCTCGGCAGCTGCTCTGACACATCCTTAATCCGTGCTCCGGGGAGACAGCACACCTGGCGAGTCCATGGGTCTTCGCGACATACTTTGGCTTCGATCCCCCGCAGGAGGGAGTCTCCCACTATGAGTACTCTTCTCTTCCTCTTGCTGTAGGCCTTGGCTTGATTGCCTCCATTCGACTGACCCTCAGCCTCTTGCTCGCTATCACGTTGGGTGCCCGGTAATCCGTCCTCTGCAGGCTGTCCTCTGCTCTCGTCCTCAAGTACATGGAAGCGGTTCCATAGCTCCACTGCTTCCACAGGCGCAGAGTGTCTTGTAGTTCTTGTGCTCCTAACAGTCACCCTTTTCCAGGGAGTTCCCCCTGCGTTATTTTCCCTTGCCTCAGCAGTCTCCGACTCCGCCTCATCCTGCCGTTGCCCTTCTGGCTCCTGTACTGTGCTTTGGTGCTGTAGATCCACCGTTCTGTCTAAGAACTCCTCGCTTTCTCTTATGCTCCTGAGGGTTGACACTTGCTGCTCCAGTCCTCTGACCTTTTCTTCCAACAGCGTGACCAGCTTGCACTTGTTGCACGTGTAGGCCATGTCGATCTCCGGCAGGAAAACAAACATAGCACACCCCTTGCAGGTCACCACCACTGCTGAGTCCTTTCCTTCCATAGTGCTCGGTTTCTGTCTTCCTATATATATATATATATATATATATATATATATATATATTTTTTTTTTTTTTTTTTTAGGGACCTCCCCCTGGACCTCCCCTGCCGAACTCCGCTGCCAAACTCCTGTTTTCTCTCCCTGTTCGCTCGCTCTGTTCGCTCGCTCTCTGGGAGCCTGCTTGCCTTATCACAGCCCCAAAAACAGCTGGAGCCTCTCTCCTGTTGTGCTCCTGCTCAGCTGGGAGTCAGGAACAGAAATAAATAAATAAATAAATAAAATACTCATTTGCAGAAGTGCTAATGGGACCATTTCAACGGGAGTAAAATGGAAAATTAAAACATAATGTTTGTATGCCCCTTTCTGTGTACACAATTTTTAAAACAAAAACAGTGGGCAGCCCCCGGCATCCTCGCCACGGCGCTGCTGTCTGTGGCACTTTGAGTGGGGAGCTGGTGGCTGCCCAGATGGAGACCGGGGGAACTGTACTGGCTGCCAAGCCAGCTTTCCCGATCTCCAGGGGGGAAATTAAAGGGATAAACCAGCTGCAGGGAGCCAGGCTCTGCATCATGGCAGGGATGGGGGGAAGCCGGTGCCAGCTTCCCCCCAAATGCTGCTTGGGCACTTGTGGGGCAGCTGGCAGTGGCAAAGGCCAGAGCTAGCTCAAGAAAAGCGGCGAGGGCTTCCTTGCCGCCCTTGCCAAAGGAGTCGCTGGCTATGGGTCTTTACCCAGGGTGGGACTGGGAGTTCGGGTTCCTAGAATAGTCCATGGGTACTCATCATGGGTAGTTTAAGATAAACTACCCCTGGTGGGTAACCTGCGCTGGGTTTGCATGACATGACAACCAACCGTTGACTGTTTTCATTGGTTGCTTGTCATGCCGTGCGAACCCCATCACAATCTCTGATTGTGTTGATTGGAGATTGTTTATAGGAAGCAGAAGCGGCTCATCTGCGCTGCACATCCCAGCAAATTGTGGGTTATTTATTAACCCATGGCTTGCTGCCGTTCCGTGTGAACTGCCCCGTTAGCTGACTGCTCAGGGAACTTTGGCAGCACTGGGCATTGGGTATCTGATAAACATTTGGGCTGATTGTGTAACTGATTTACATACTGGACCTGGCTGGTATCCCACCAGTGGAATTTTATGTTGCAGCTGCAAATATAAAACATGAACAACATTCGATTCATAGACCCAAAGGCCCCGGGAATCAGCAGTGCAATTAGATTTTTAAAAATACCGTACATGTGAATATAATTTTATATATTTAAAAACACACAGTAGGCAGGGCCTCACTTAGGGCTGTTCCAGAGGGAGGGCTCCTAGCGGCAACAATCAAGAAGCATTTGAAATGGGCTGGGAGGGGAAATAACTTTTCCTACTGGTGGACCCCTTCGTTATAAGGTTTCTCCCCAAAATCATTTCTGGTGGGCGGGCGGCCACCAGTCAGGATGAGTCTCCTCCTGACACACCCTCGTCTGTACAGCTGCCTGGGGACTTTCTTCTTGGGGACTTGAATAGGATGCCGGGAGAGGATATGGGAATTATATATCGAATTATATATCGAACAGATGGAAAGCTTTTTAATCTCAGCAGGCTGAAAGCAAAAAGTAAGGTAATTACAACCTCCGTTGTGGAACTTCAGTATGCTGATGATAATGTGGTCTCCGCACATTCAGAGGACGATCTCCAAACTATCCTAAATGCTTTTGCAGAAGCATACGGAAAACTTGGTCTCTCACTTAACATCAAAAAAACCAAAGTGCTTCATCAGCAAGTGCAAGCCAACCCTTTGGTGATGCCATCTATCCAGCTTGGCGGGACAATACTGGAAAATGTCGATCATTTTCTCTATCTTGGCAGCTATCTTTCTGTTACAGCTAACATCGACAGTGAAATCCAGCATCGTCTGAGCTCCGCAAGTGCCGCATTTTCTCGAATGAAACATAGAGTGTTCGAGGATCGGGATATTTGTAAGAAGACCAAAACACTGGTTTATGAAGCCATTGTATTACCAACTTTATTGTATGCCTGCGAAACATGGACTATCTATAAACGTCACTTCCACCTCCTTGAAAGGTTTCATCAACGTTGCCTCCGGAAAATCCTGCAAATTACTTGGGAAGATAGGCGAACAAATGTCAGTGTACTGGAAGAAGCAAAGACTACTAGCATTGAAAAAATGATCCTTCAACGCCAACTTCAGTGGACCGGTCATGTTGTTCGAATGCCTGACTGCCGCCTCCCAAAGCAGTTACTTTACTCCCAACTCAAGGATGGAAAGCGGAATATCGGTGGTCAATATAAGAGGTTTAAAGATGTTCATAAGGCTAATCTAAAAAAATGCAATATAAACATCGAAAACTGGGAAGCTCTGGCCCATGAACGATCTAAATGGAGGTTGGCCTTTCACAAAGGTTCCATGGACTTTGAAGAAGCCCGAGTGCAAGGTGAAAGGGAGAAACGTGCTAAGCGAAAAGCACGTCAAATGAATCCTTTACAGGACCATCTTCTATCTGGTAACCTGTGTCCTCACTGTGGGAAGCTGTGTGGATCTAGAATTGGCCTCCACAGTCACTTACGGACCCATCGCTAGAGTCTACACAATCTTCTTTAGAATTTCCTCCTTTTATCCCGGAAGACAATCTTACTCGGTCACGAGTGATCGCCTGATGATGATGATGATATTGTGGAATATTGTCCTTCCTATCTCACCTTAATGAGATTAGCAGAGTAGGTCCCTTCTCATCTCAAGAGGAAGCTTAGGTTAGGCTAGTGTTAGCCTGTTAGCATTTGGTGATCCAGGATGCTTTAAGGCAGACTGGATTTCCCTGGTTTTGCCCCCTTTTCTCTCCCTCAGAACAATAATCAGAGACACAGTCTTGTAAAAGTTAAAAAAGTAACGTTTACTCACTCAGACTTGCAGTTTCATTCAGGCAGGCCTAAAACGGTTCCTCAGCAGTAAAAACGATCTTACATCTGGCTTTACACGGGCTCTGAGTTCGGGACTCAGACCAGCAGCTACCAGGTTGGAAGAGAGTTACAGAAGTTCCGTGTCCAGACTGGAAGAGAAGGAGCGCCGAGCTACGCCCACATCCTGCCAGGGCACATGAGGGGAAGTTACCCCACCGAGTCCTGTGTTTTGACTGCAGTTTAAAATAATACCGCGCATTTCTCAGCCCAGGTGCCAAGGACCACCTCCCCCCCCCCCCCGAGGCCCGAGCCCAGCCCTGGGGAAAAGTATGAAGAAGGGTGCTGTGGATACTGTGCCACACCGCCTTGATGGCTTTTTAGCAGATAAAGGTTGTCTATAAATGCTAATAATAAATAATAAATAAACAATATTATTTTATGTATTACTTATTGCAGTGCTTTTTTTCTGGAGAAAAGGGTACCGGAACTCTTGGATTACATTTCCTCGGGAGTAGATGGCGATTAAATTGTAATGCAATTAATAGAAGAAAAGGTGCTGGAACTCAGTTCCAGTGAGTTCCACCAGAAAAAAAGCCCTGACTTATTGATTTCATCTATATACCGCCCAATAGCTGAAGCTCTCTGGGTGGTTCACAACAATTCACAAAAACACTGGTGTCCCGGTGGCCCTGCTTCCCCTCTCATCTCTCAGGCTGGAGGGGGCGTCGTCGTCCAACTGGAGCAGGCCCTGATGTTGCCTTTGCCTGCTCCTGCCTCCCTCGCGCCTTCTTCCCAATATTCTTGTTGCCCAAAGCCCAGAAACACAGAACTTAATAAAACCTTGTAAAAATCCCAAGAATGCAAGTGGTAGTAGCCATGTGGTCCTTCACATGGGGAAGAGTTTAGTGAGAACCTAATCTAATTTAGCTACTTACATGTCACCTATTTGAGTAGAATCTTGGGTTCCAGAACATATGCGGAGTTCATTGGAGAGAGCATGGTCTGAGTGGGAGTACCTTGGCCTCTAGTTAGATGGTATATGGAAGGCTCCCAAGGAGTGAACAAAAATGTACTTTTATGTGGACCTGAATTCAGTAAAAAACAGCCCCTTAGTGAAGAATGATTGCTGTTTTGTCCAGTAATGCGATAGCCTCTGTTTCTTATGTCAGTGGCCTAGCCAGGAAGTCAGAACCTTCCTTAGTGGCTGGGCCCACCTTCCCAATGAGGGCAAACAGACATCTCAAAGGGCTCAGCTAGCTTGAGCCAGTCAGCCTATTCCAACAAGAGCTTAAGGGTTTGGATGCACATTGAGAAGGAAAGGGATGCGACCCTGGCATGGTGTCGTCTTACCGGATGCTCTAGGGGGCACTGTTGAGCTACATCAGCATATAGGGGGGTCTGTCACTCACAGCAGTGTGCGGCTATTCCATTTTTTTCTCCCATTCACAAATATATATATTTTTGGAGAAGAAAAAAGATGAAAGAAGCCCTGGTAAACACGGTGGGAGGGCTACAAATGGAAGGCAGTGACATGTGGACCGCATGTGAGATTCCGTGCATGAGGCAGTGTGATTACACAACAATGGCCTCATCCAGAAGCAGCCTTACTTGCTTCCTCACTGGGATATCATAATCATTAAGGTGCTTGCACACTAGACAGCTGAAATTTGCTAGACTTATAGCCAAAGGGGGAAATCCTATACTCAAGATCCTCCAGCTGAGGGGGCAAAGGATCTGGCGGAAGCCCTGATATAGCAGTGGAATCATGAACTCCTGCCTCTCTCTGCTTTGTGCTCAGCCTTTAGCTGGGGCAAGCGCCAGTTCAGTTGCTGATAACCAATATAATCACCAGGAAGGGAAGTGGAATGAGGAGGGAATAAAAGCAACGGAGGGCTCCTCTATGTTGGATGAAAGCAAAGGAGAGAGACACAGAGGCTGTGCTGCAGCACAGACAGAAGCTTTGGCACTCCTGAGCTGATACGAGCAGAGCTAGCCAGCAAGACAGGTCCACTAGCCCACACGTGACCGTGACGTGAGTGGGGAGCACAGGAGATTTGAACTTATTTTGGGCCCGACGTCTGTTAAAATGATGGATGTAAAGCAGAAATGGATGCTCACACAGCTATTTGCAAAACCTCCAATTTTGCCGTGTACATATTGAATGCAAAATGTTGAACGTGAAATGGGAATTCTCATTCTGAATGTGAAATTTTACCTCAAAATCCAACATTTGAGTGCTTTATAGATATTGAGATTTCATGATTATTGTGATTTTGGCAGACATCAAATCAGAAACATCTTAGGCTGCCAACTGGCACAAAGACAACTGTCACAAATTTCATACCATGAAATACGAAATGCCATTGGATGTCAGCTGTCAAATGCTGCAAAATATTAAATGTTATTCCACGCCAGCTATCAAGTGCAGCCCCAACCCCTTGCAAGTTGGGAGGGAATGCTGGGGGGGAATTCTTTGGTGGCCCACGAACAACACTGCAAAGGGTCCTTGGGCTCACCTCCCAGCCTCCCACAAATGTATTGGTACCCCTAAAAATATTGCCGCCCCAGGTTTGGCTTGCTTCTTCCGTGAGGTCAGCCCTGGCCATCGATGAGGCTTACAAATGAGGATCGGAGGCCAGGTGGGAGCAGGTGCTGGGTTTATCCCTGAGCAGGGACGTCAGCCCAGGTCATTCTAGGTGGCGTCGAGAGCACATAGTCCAGGCCACACGCTGAAGCTAAGCAGGCATGTGCTTGGATGGGTGACTGCCTGGGCTGCCCACATCTGTTCTCCTGCACTGAGCAGGGGGCTGGACTCGATGGCCTTAGAGGCCCCTTCCAACTCTACTATTCTATGATCCTATGATCCAAAATTCTGATCAATAGACCATTTCTGCCAGCAGTTCAGTTCAGTTCAAATGTGCCTTTCCCATGCATTTCACAAGTGATTGAGTTAGCAAGAGTTCAAGGAAATCAGAAGCTGATTAGAAATGCAATACAGTTGGATGCAGTGTACCATAAAGTGGAAGAGGAGAAAGGAGGGGCACCAAGTTGCCTGAGCGCGGATGCGAGCCCAGGTCATCTTCGTTCATCCAAAATTCTGATTACTGGATCCTTTCTGCCAGCTGTTCAGTTCAGTTCAAGTTTCCTCTGCATTCACAACTGATTAAGTTATCAAGAGTTCCAGCAAACCAGAAGCTGATTAGAAATGCTATAAAGTTGAGTGCAGTGTGCCATAAAATGAGGGAGAAGAAAGAAAGGAAGGAAGGAGCACCAAGTTGCTGCAGGATGAGAGCTGGATTGAATCGCATTTTTACGAAAATCCCAGGACCTCCGTGGATTTACAGAAGAGCCAGCATTGCACAGAAATGACTGATGTCCCATCATGCTCTCCAAAGGCCCTTCACAAATGCCCCATGACTGGGTGGACTTTAACTCTAGAGATGGCACTGATGTGTGAACAGGGCATTAAAAGAAGGGAAACCAGCAGAGGGAGAACTTACACTTATTTCTCTTCTGGATCAAATTCACACTACTGATTAATCTGTTTAAGTTTCAGGGTTAAGCACTCAACATGCTGGACCTGTGCGGTTATGCAACGCAGAAGGTGGTGCCAAACCCAGCCCCAATGAAATACGTGGAACCCCAGCAAAATGGAAAAGGTTCCACAGCTTGGAATAGGAGAAGGACAGCTGGAGACCGATGTCATGGAGCTGGCCAGTACGGTCACCCTCTTCCTTGTCATCTACCTATCTTACCTTGTCATCGTATCAGCCAAAAGGAAAATATCACGCAAGGGGAAGCTGCCCCCCGGACCCACTCCTCTGCCTCTGATAGGGAATTTCCTGCAGATCAAGTCAGGAAAAACCATACAATCCCTTCTCAAGGTGAGTTGGGGTGCTTCCAGGCGGAGGGCTCCTAGTGCTTACAATCAGAAGGCGTTGTGCAGCTAGTCTGTCTTTTCTTCCTTCATATATATATTTTATGGAAAGAAAAAAGACAGAAGAAGTGGTGCGGGAACATGGGAGGGTTACAAATGGAAGACAAGATCATCTGGACCCCCGTAATATTCTGTGAATGAGTCAAGGTGATGGCACGAAAAAAGCCTCCTTGGGAAGTATTCTTATTGATGCATGGGCACTAAAGAATAAATGGCAGATGAAAGGAAATGTTCAGAATTCTTCTAGGCATCTGGCTGTCTCTTTTCTCCCCTTGCATCTCCGCCACCCTTTTGCACAGCCCTTAATAGATTCATTCTTTCCCTTGTGACTCCCTCCAACTAAGCTCATGTGTGTATCTTCTTCTTTATTTTACTGGATACTCCTGTACATATCCCTCCAACCGAAACATCTTCATTCATCCCCCTATACCCTCCTGTATGCCTCCCCCCCCACCGTGTGTGTGTGTCTGTGTGTGTGTGTCTAATTTGGTAGATGGTGGGTGACACTTCCATCCTGAAGTATAGGCAACACAGTGATAATCTTTTTTGTTGGATCAGCTTCATTTGGCTTAGGGTTTGAACATAAACTTTCACGTTGCCTGGAACTCTTCTCCTTAGAGTTCTGCAAAATCTGAAACCTTGTTTACACCTACACAGACCTGAAAGAGTTGTTGTTCTTGTTTTTCACCTCCGTTGTGCCTCAACTTTTCCTGAATTTTTCTCATGAATTTTTCGGAGTGTTGGACTGTGGGTGCTTCCAGACGAGGCTTTTGGTGCGCAATTGCCCTGCCTCATGCATGGAATTTCATGGGCAGTCTAGAAGACATCATCTTCAGCTTGTGACCCTCCCATGTTTTCCCACTGCTTCTTCGATCTACCTTCTTACCTCCGATAATCCGTTAAAGAAGGAAAGACAGAATAGGTGCACAATGTCTTTTGGTTGGTCGTGTTAGGAGCCCTCCATCTGAAAAGACCCTGTAAAACACTTTTCAGACTTAAAGTGGTAATGGCAGCAGAACTACTGGTGGTGGTAGAAGTCATGGTAAAACTATTTGCCTACCAGATAGCGTTGCTGTAGGTATTGTGAATGTGAAGCACTAGTTCCAGCACTCAAAAAGTGCAACCATATACATGCTCAACATGAGGGCTGCTAGTAATTCCAAGTGTTTCCTTTTATAACCCCTCTTTTTTATTCCCCAAATGTTTGGGGTGTTTTGATATCCAGACTTTTGGAAATCCTAAATGGATATGGTTTGGTTTGCAACAAAATCTTTTTGTCCTTTCCAGTTTTACATACGGCTTCCATCTAACACAACATTTCAATTGAGAATGCTTTAATTAGTACAAAATGACCCACCAGGACCATGTTCAAGTCATTTTCAAAGTACAATCTTTTTTCAAGAACTTTGTTCTGCCGTTGAGAAAGAACTGGATGTCTTGGGGAGATCCAGACTTGGAGAAATTGATGAGTAACTCCTGCCTTTGATACTCTGGGTTTGTGTTCCCGTGATGCCTTAATGCTGGTGTGTCAACGCGGTGAGGATTTTCCTCCTGTGGTTTTTTGCTGGCCTCTTCTTTGTTAATTGTATTTATTTATTAAGTGTTTATATCCTGACGTTCTGTTCCAACAACAGGGCCCCCAAGGCACCTCCAGGTTCCCTTGTTGGAGGTCTTGCTGATGTCCTCCGAACACAGAGGAGGCAGTTAGCTTTTATGGCTTATGGCTACTGAAGGACCTTGTCTCTTCTGTGCTGCATCAGAGGATAGTTCCATCTCTCGTCCAGCGTTCTGTTCTGTTCCCACAGGGGCCAGCCAGACGCCCCGGTGGAAGGCCCAGAACCAGGACATGAGCACAATAGCGTCCTCCTGCTCATGTTCCCCAGCAATTGGGAGCAATTCAGAGGCACAGACCTTCTGAACCTGGAACCATCATGACTAGGAAGCCACTGATACTGTTGTGCTGCATGTATTTGTCTAACCCCCTTTAAGCCATCCACGTTTGTGGCCAAACAAGACTTGATGTTCTTTCGAAGCCACTGATACCAGTGGCCATCATAACAGTCAAGGTATCGTTTTTAAAAAGGGAAGCCGCGGAGAAAAGATTTCCCCATTAAAAGAATAACAACAAGTCTTTGGTTTATTTTCTTGTGCAGCTGCATGAAAAATATGGCCCAGTGTTCACCGTCTATTTTGGAACTCGTCCAATTGTGGTCTTATGTGGACATGATGCTGTGAAGGAGGCCCTGATAGACAAGGCCGAAGAATTCAGCGGAAGAAAAACCAACCCTACCCTGGAAAGGACCTTCCAAGGATATGGTGAGGCATCCAGGCGGGCCTCGCAAGACGAGCATCTCTCCTACTCTTTCCCGGATGACCTTCCCTCTCTTTTCCTTTTCCCCAGGGGTGGCGTTTTCGGAAGGGGAGCGCTGGAAGCAGCTGCGCCGGTTCTCCCTGACCATCTTGAGGAATTTCGGGATGGGGAAAAAAAGCATTGAGGAGCGGATCAAGGAAGAGGCCCAGTTCCTGCTGGAGGAATTTCAGAAGACCAGCCGTGAGTAGGGGAGGGGCAGGGAGGGCTCCACCCCACCAGCTCAGTTGAAACCCCCCCAGCCCTAAAGCCAAGACGGGGCCGTGGGGGGGGCGGTGCTTTTCTTTAAAAGGAGATGGCATGTTTGGTGCTCAAGCATGATAGGTACGAAGAACGATCGGGGATGGCAAGCATTCGTTTGCAGGGATGTGAAGAGTCCTTGGTCTCGAGTCACGAGTCGAGTCACGAGTCTTTGGACCCGAGTCCGAGTCTGAGTCCTTGGTCCAAAATGGTGACTCACGAGTCACGAGTCACTCCCAAAGCTGACTCCACGAGTTCCGATTAAAATCAATGGGGTTTTTTCCCAACAAAATAAGGCTACTTCAGATGTGTGGCTTAAATAAATTCTAGGCACAAGTGTGCCTTTTTATTTCAAAACTCTGCCACTGATTTTGGCAAGAACAGACCAGGCAGACAAACCCAAAATAACCAGGCAGGCAGAGGAGGCAGGGAACCCCAAAGCAGGCAGGCAGAGGCCTTTGTCTTGGACAATTCAACTGTTGAACTGGTCAAGAAGAGACCAGGCAGGCAGAGGAGGCTGGGAACCCCAGACAGGCAGGCAGAGGCAGCCAAACCCAAAATGTCTGAAAGGTTGCATTTTAGAAAAATGATTTTAAAAAATAAACTTGCTGTACTTCCGAAAACATATCCATGTTGCATTTGAGGAACATGATTTTTTCTAAATGTTTGGCCCCCATTCTGGAACAGTGAGATCTCATCACAATTCCACCCTCACTGAACACCCGCTCCACTGGTAATGAACTTGCTGGAACCAGAAACACACTCAGAGCAGCCACACAGAGTAATCTCAGGTTCTTCTTCTGCCTCTCCCAAGTACGCAACGCATCAATCAAAATAAATCTTGACACACTGTTGGGGCTGCACTCCTGGTAGCTGTCCATAGTGGCCGAGCAGCGGCACACCTCACTTCCATGCGCTCTTCGCCGGCAATCACACTCCTCTCCACTCATTCTGGCACAGCCCAGGGATGTTGAAGAGTCCTTGGTCTCGAGTCTCGAGTCGAGTCTCGAGTCCCATTAAAATATTGGGACTCGAGTCCAAGTCGAGTCAGAGGGGGGACTCAGTCCGACTCACGAGTTGAGTCCTCGAGTCCGAGTCCCCATCCCTGTTCGTTTGGCCCCAAATATGTGAGTGGTGGTGTGGGAGGAGTGAAAAGGAAATGGGAGAATACACGGAAAGGAAAGATGGCACTGTACAGTAAGTGGGTTTTCCTTCATGACGAACGTGTGGGGGGCAAGGGAAGGAGGAAATAATCCCCCCTCTCTGAACAGCAGACATCAGTTTGATTCAGACCTGCATTAGAGCAGCCTTAGAGCAGCCAACCTGGGGCCCTTCAGATGCTTTGGACTTCAACCCCCATCAGCCCCAGCCAGCATGGCTAATGGTCAGGAATGCTGGGAGTGGGAATCCAAAACATCTGGAGGCCACCAGGTTGCAGAAGGCTTAGCAGGTATCATAGAATCATAGAATCATAGAAAAGTAGAGTTGGAAGGGGCCTACAAGGCCATCGAGTCCAACCCCCTGCTCAGTGCAGGAATCCAAGTCAAAGTATCCCTGACATGTCTGTCCAGCTGCACCTTGAATGCCTCCAGAGTGGGAGAGCCCACCACCTCCCTAGGTAGTTGGTTCCATTGTCTTATTGCTCTGACAGTCAGGTAATTTTTCCTGAAGTTTAGGTGGAATCTGGGTTCCTGTAACTTGAGCCCATTATTCCATGTCCTGCAAACTGGGATGATCGAGAAGAGATTCTGGCCCTCCTCTGTGTGACATCCCTTCAAGTACTGGAAGAGTGCGATCATATCTCCCCTCAGTCTCCTCCTCTGAAGGCTAAACATGCCCAGTTCTTTCAGTCTCTCCTCATAGGGCCTTGTTTCCAGTCCCTTTATCATCCATAATGCCCTCCTCTGAACCCTCTCCAGTTTGTCTACGTCCTTCTGAAAGTGTGGTGCCCAGAACTTGACGCAATACTCAAGATGAGGCCTAACCAGTGCCGAGTAAAGGGGAATTATCACTTCACGCGATTTGGAAGCAATACTTCTATTAATGCAGCCCCAAATAGCATTTGCCTTCTTTGCAGCCACATCGCATTGCTGGCTCATATTCAGTTTGTGATCTACAACAATTCCAAGATCCTTCTCACTTGTGGTATTGTTGATGCAGGGGGAGATTTTGCAGTTATCCCCAGTGTCCTACATCTTCCAGGCAATAACGGTACCTTCCTTTCAATGACTCTTCCTTCTTCCTCTCTCCCCATGTGTTCCAGAGAAGCCCTTCGACCCCACCTACTTCCTCAGTCGTGCCGTCTCCAACGTCATCTGCTCCATCGTCTTTGGCGACCGCTTTGACTACGGAGACAAGGAATTCCAGGCCCTCATGAAGATGATGAACAACAGTTTCCGGGAGATGAGCACAGCGTGGGCTCAGGTACCCCAGCCCCTGCCTTGATTCAGATCAAAAAGAGGCGAAAGGCTGCAGCTCCATGCTGGGTGGGAAGGATGGGCGTTGCAGTCCAACACATCTGGAAGCCACCAGGCGGTCGAAGGCTGTAGTGGAAAAAGCCTTCTGCCTGGAATAAGGGCTCCCACCCCACGAAGTCAAATATCTATACCTGCCCAAGGACTCTTTGCAGTCCCTGCGAGGAGTAAGGGACCCAGGGCTCTTAGCAGGTGCAGGAGAGGGCAAAAGTAAATGGATGCAGCTTCACCGGGAAATCAGCAGCCTCTTCCGCTTATGAGGTACCAGGTCCAATTTGCAGCCTTAATTTCAGCAGAGTATCAGCAGATTTTAGCAAAAAGAGAGGGGGGAGAATAGAATAGAATACTGTACCAGGGGAATTATAATTGTTATCTGGAGAGTACAGAACGTATGTATGTGTGTGTGTGTGTGCGTGTGTGCGTGCGCGCGTGCGTCCTAATTCTCAAAATTCTTCACCTGCAAAAGTTACACTGTTTATGAATATTTCCTAGTAATCGAGACAATGAGCCTGGGACGCTCCCAAATAATTCTGGGTTCTGTGTGTGTGTTTACGCAAGTATAAGCAAAAAAATAGATCAGAGTGAGTCAAATCGGGCACTTTGATTCCCCTTTGCCCGCAGCTCCAGAAATCCTCCTCGGAGAAAAAACTAAGGAAATACTGTCGGCCCCATGAAGGCATTGCAGGTCGCTAAGTCAGTAGACACATTTCCTTTCCTCCTGCAGTTCTACGACATCTATGCCGAGTACCTGAAGTACTTTCCGGGGCCCCACACCAAGGTCTACGACATTTTGGAAGACATGAGGATCTTCATTGCCAAGAGAGTGAAGAGGAACCAGGAGAGCCTGGACCCCAGCTCCCCCCGGGACTTCATCGACTGCTTCCTCATCCAGATGGAAAAGGTACCTTGCTGGCGCATGAGGTGGGGGGTGGGGGACGGCCGACCCGACGCAGCAGCACCTTCCAGGCCCACATGAGGACTCATGGGGAGCTCAACGTTTACAAAGACACGAGACCCCCTGCTCACACAGATGGGTGTTGTGGCTTTTACACCTGGCTGGCAAAAGATGTGCCAAGAAATAAAAAGGCATAACCATTTCCTTAAAATTGCTGCAGCAACCAAAGGACAACAGGCTATAGTTTAAATCAGGACTGGGGGGTTTCCACAGTCAGAGTCACTGTCTGCACCTCTCTGCTTGCTACTGCCAAACGTTTAGTAAAAGGCTCAGAATCAGCAGTGACAATATTTTCAAAGTCACTTCGAAACTTGAGCGCTGCAGAAAAGGCCATTCACAACAATGTTAATCGCTTTTCCATGTTCAGGAGTGCTGCTGTTTCGCCTCTTGTCAACCAAGCCAGCTTGTCTAAACGTACCGTACATAGAAGATTTCATTCTGATGCAAAGTTCGGTTTACACACACACACACACACACACACACACCAGCCTTAATTGGCCTAGCTAAAGATAATATTTTACCTACTTTACAGCTCCAGAACAAATTGAAAGGCAATCCGGATCTAATGAAAATGATATATATATTTAGCAGGCTTTGTTCACCCTGCAGACATGAAACTCTTTCCCATTCCCACTGACAACAGTCAGTAAAGTGGCCACCTGGCCTGGCCTCCTCTTTCACCAGCCATCGAGATTGGAATGTTCTAAAGACGTTTTGTTCCTATTCCTATTTGCCTTCAGGAAAAAGACAACCCATCCAGTGAATTCAACATCAAGAACCTGGAGCTCAGCACCCTCAACTTGTTCTTTGCTGGGACGGAGACCGTCAGCTCCACCCTGAGATTCGGGTTTCTGCTGCTGATGAAGTACCCCGAGGTGCAAGGTACGGAGGGGAGAAACTCGGGCAAACAAGCACGCTGTAGCAACGGCTATTCACATCCACCCTAGTTTTGGCGTTAGAGATCATAGAATCATAGAATCATAGAAAAGTAGAGTTGGAAGGGGCCTACAAGGCCATCGAGTCCAACCCCCTGCTCAATGCAGGAATCCAGGTCAAAGCATATCTGACAGATGTCTGTCCAGCTGCACCTTGAATGCCTCCAGACTGGGAGAGCCCACCACCTCCCTAGGTAGTTGATTCCATTTGTCTTATTGCTCTGACAGTCAGGAAATTTTTCCTGATGTTTAGGTGGAATCTGGGTTCCTGTAATTTGAGCCCATTATTCCGTGTCCTGCAAACTGGGATGAACGAGAAGAGATCTTTGCCCTCCTCTGTGTGACATCCCTTCAAATACTGGAAGAGTGCGATCATATCTCCCCTCAGTCTCCTCTTCTGAAGGCTAAACATGCCCAGTTCTTTCAGTCTCTCCTCATAGGGCCTTGTTTCCAGTCCCTTTATCATCCTTGTTGCCCTCCTCTGAACCCTCTCCAGTTTGTCTATGTCCTTCTTAAAGTGAGGTGCCCAGAACTGGACGCAGTACTCAAGATGAGGCCTAACCAGTGCCGAGTAAAGGGGAATTATCACTTCCCGCGATTTGGAAGCTATACTTCTATTAATACAGCCCAAAATAGCATTTGCCTTCTTTGCAGCCACATCGCATTGCTGGCTCATATTCAGTTTGTGATCTACCACAATTCCAAGATCCTTCTCACTTGTAGTATTGTTGAGCCAAGTGTCCCCCATTCTGTAACTCTGCATTTGGTTTCCTCTCCCTAGGTGCAGCACTTGGCATTTATCCCTATTAAATTTCATTCTGTTGTTTTCGGCCCAGCGCTCCAGCCTATCGAGGTCACTTTGAATTTTGTTTCTGTCTTCCAGAGTATTAGCTGTTCCACCCAACTTTGTGTCATCTGCAAATTTGATAAGCATTCCCTGTACCTCCTCATCCAAGTCATTAATAAAAATGTTGAAGAGCACCGGGCCCAGGACCGAGCCCTGTGGTACCCCGCTCGTTACCTCTCCCCAGTTTGAGAAGGAACCATTGATAAGCACTCTTTGAGTCCGATTCTGTAGCCAATTGTGGATCCACCTGATAGTTGTTCCATCTAGCCCACTCTTAGCTAGCTTACTAATCAGGATATCATGAGGCACTTTGTCGAAAGCTTTGCTGAAGTCCAGATATATAATGTCCACAGCATTCCCACAGTAACTAAGTCTATGAATGTATTTGGCAGCCAAGATGCACGAGGAAATTGACCGAGTGATTGGCCAGAACCGTGTTCCAAACATTGAGGACCGGAGCCAGATGCCCTATGTGGACGCCGTCATCCACGAAGTGCAGAGGGTCAGCGACCTCATCCCCATGAACGTGGCCCACTCGGTTACCCGCGACACCGAATTCCGAGGCTACGTTATCCCGAAGGTACGGCTTGAAGGAAGATTGACAGGAAAGTGGGGGGGGGATCCAAGTGACCTGTTGGAGAGGCTGCCAGTATTCATGGGATCCCGCTTTGGGCCAAGCAGCCAACAGGCACCTGCAGGCACAACGCTTCTTCACACAGCCCGTAATTTGCCAGCTCAAGGGGACAAATGCAGGGAGCAGACATGGCCCCTTAATGGAGCTTGTGCACCCCCCGTGGTCCACAGAACCCAGTTTGAAAAGCTCTGCTCTAAATCTGTCTGGTGCCTCCCTGAATCTTTGCAGTTCTGACCTCCACTCTCTTTCTTCCCCAGGGGACGGAAATCTACCCCATGCTCACCACCGTCCTGAACGACCCCACAAAGTTTAAAACCCCCGATGCTTTCAACCCAGGGCATTTCCTGGATGAGAACGGACGCTTCAAGAGAGTGACGCCTTCGTGCCCTTCTCCTCAGGTAGAGCCCTCCCGAGAACTGCCGCAAATGAGAAGGATCCCGTCGTTCCCCTTTTGTTTCATTCAACATTTTTCAACGCTCTCCCTACAGCAGACAGCCGTTCTGGAAGGGCCTGGAACTCTTCGGATAGACAATTCTTTACACTGTGCCTTGTCTTCAGTAATGTTTATAGCATTTCTAAACGTTTCTCACGTCCAGCTTGTTAATGCTCACAAGGTGCACAGATGCCTTCTTCATCCGGGTGGAGCAACCACCTCTGTCCACACCAATAACGGGTGATGGCTGTGCGGCATAGGAAGAAGGAATTTCCTATGGAAAGTCCATAGGAATTGTGCACAACCGCCAAATGGTGCTCGGTGCAACCTCCCTCTGGTCCTGGAGGCAGCATGTCCTCGCGGCGCCAACACGCCTCTCCTCTCCTCCTCCTCCTCCTCCTCCTCCTCCTCCTCCTCCTCCTCCCTCTCCATGAATGTCACATCTCCTTTAAGAACTCTCTTAGTGGCAGGGATGTTGAAGAGTCCTTGGTCTCGAGTCACGAGTCGAGTCACGAGTCTTTGGACCCGAGTCTCGAGTCTGAGTCCGAGTCCTTGGTCCAAAATGGTGACTCACGAGTCACGAGTCCTGAGTCACTCCAAAACTGACTCCACGAGTCCCTATTAAAATCAATGGGGTTTCCCCCCAACAAAATAAGGCTGCTCCAGATGTGTGGTTTAAATAAATTCTAGGCACAAGTGTGCCTTATTTCAAAACTCTGCAACTGATTTTGGCAAGAACGACCAGCAGCCAAACCCAAAAAACCAGGCAGGCAGAGGAGGCAGGGAACCCCAAACAGGCAGGCAGAGGCAGCCACACCCAAAATGTCTGACCCTAACCCAAACTCCCCACAACAAACATCAATCAAAATAAATCTCAACACATCGTTGGGGCTGCGCTCCTGGTAGCTGTCCATAGTGGCCAAGCAGCGGCGCGCCTCGCTTCCATGCGCTCTTCACTGGTGATCGCGCTCCTTCTGGCACAGCCAGAAGACTCATCAACAGCCCAGGGATGTTGACGAGTCCTTGGTCTCGAGTCCCGAGTCGAGTCTCGAGTCCCATTAAAAATATTGGGACTCGAGTCCGAGTCGAGTCAGAGGGGGGACTCAGTCCGACTCACGAGTCGAGTCCTCGAGTCCGAGTCCCCATCCCTGCTTAGTGGCTGTCACTACATCTTGTGCTGTGCTACAAAATCTATAAATTAATCTCTCCAACACACAGTGGAGGTAGTGTAGAGCGGCCATGATGAGCGGCCATCTCCCCTTCTCCCCTATTGGAGCTCCCTCAGACGTTGGCCATCATCACATCCTGCGGCAACAAAAACCTAAACTCTCTCTCTCCACCTCTCTCCTCTCTCTCGCTCCTCTCTCTCACCACACACACACACACACACACACACACACACACACACACACGGGAAAGAAGGAAGGCCCCCCTTTTGTCTGCCCTGGAACAGTGCCAGTCAGGTTCACTGGGTGACCTGGAGCTGCAGTATGATGAGGGAGAAACGCTTCTCCGTGTGTGTGTGTGTGTGTGTGTGTGTGTGTGTGTGTGTGTGTGTCTCCCTCCCCTTGTTCTCCAGCCCATGCATCAGTTTACAAGCCTGCCCTGTCCCCTTTGCTCTTACTTGTCTTGCTGAATGCATGAGCCAGTCCTGCTGTTTCCAGCTTCAGATCACATGGAAATGAGCGGCTCTGGCCACACCCTGAAAAGGTTAAACTGCCTGACCTAAGCCAGTCGTCTGTTGCAACGCTCTCGCTCGCTGTGTCCTTCCCTCCTGGTTATTCTCCTCTTTCCTTTGCAGGCAAGCGGATCTGTCTCGGCGAAGCGCTGGCCCGCATGGAGCTCTTCCTCTTCTTCACCACCATCCTGCAGAGATTCTGGCTGAAGCCACTGGTGCCACCTCAGGACATAGACCCAACTCCCCAGGAGAGCGGATTTGCCACTATCCCGCCCTTCTACCAGTTCTCCATCATCCCACGTTGAGTAGAGAGATCAAACTCAGAGGGCATCTTTCTTCCCTGCATAAGGTGGATCCCCAGGATGCACAGCAGAGAGAGCAGTGGGCCCTTCTTCTCTCTTCTGGCTCTCACAAAGGGCTTTTTGTGGGGGATGGCTTCCACACCTAATCCTCAAATTAGGCCACGCTCCCAAGGGTGCACTGGAGGTGCCTTTAGAAGTCCAGGAAGGAAGTGGGTTGGGTTGCCCGTCTTATGGGTCCCTTCTTGGACCATCAAAGCCTCTCCTATCTATGCTGATCCTGAAAGACTTTGATGCTTCTTCCATTTTTTAATACATGTATGTGTGTGTTTAAGCCATGAGGTTGCCTTGAAATGATCAAATTTAGAAATAAATTATTTAGTACCGTATTTGCTTTGGTTGTTCTATTTATTATAAACCACTCACCAGCCCAAAGGACCACTGTGATACAAGGAACACAACCAAGTTTCTATGCCATTAGCATCAGTAGTCTTCGACCAGTAGGTCGATCAGTAGGGCTCGGTCCTGGGCCCAGTGCACTTCAACATTTTTTTTTATTTTTTTAAAAAAAATTATTTAAAAATTTTCAAAATTTATAAAACAACTAAATAACAAACATATAACTTATATGGTGCTCCCATCACCACGGGGCCAAAGAATACATTCTATCTCTATATAATCTATTGTTATTCATTATTCCAAAAATACAACATATCTTGACATGGCATGCTGAAAATAAACCCCAGATATCCTTAAAATTGTTTTTCTTTAATTGTCCCTTTTTACATTTGATATGCAGGAAATGCTTATCAAATTTGCAGATGACACAAAATTGGGTGGAACAGCTAATACTCTGGAAGACAGAAACAAAATTCAAAGTGATCTCAATAGGCTAGAGCACTGGACTGAAAACAACAGAATGAAATTTAATAGGGATAAATGCCAAGTGCAGCACCTAGGAAAAAGAAACCAAAATGCACAGTTACAGGATGGGGGATACTTGGCTCAACAATACTACAAGTGAGAAGGATCTT
Source organism: Shinisaurus crocodilurus (assembly GCA_021292165.1). NCBI lineage: Eukaryota > Metazoa > Chordata > Lepidosauria > Squamata > Shinisauridae > Shinisaurus > Shinisaurus crocodilurus. The sequence continues at coordinate 1,083,240 of CM037885.1, read as the reverse complement.
GGAATTGTTGTAGATCACAAGCTGAATATCAGCCAGCAATGTGATATGGCTGCAAAAAAGGCAAATGCTAATTTGGGCTGCATTAATAAAAGTATAGCTTCCAAATCGCAGGAAGTATTAGTTCTCCTCTACTCAGCACTGGTTAGGCCTCATCTTGAGTACTGCATCTAGTTCTGGGTACCACACTTTAAGAAGGACATTGTAGACAAACTGGAAAGGGTTCAGAGGAGGGCAACAAAGATTATGAGGGGGGACTGGAAACAAAGCCCTACTAGGAGAGACTGAAAGAACTGGGCATGTTTAGCCTTCAAAAGAGAAGACTGAGGGGAGATATGATAGCGCTCTTCAAGTACTTGAAAGGTTGCCACACAGAGGAGTGCCAGGATCTCTTCTCCACCATCCCAGAGTGCAGAACACAGAATAATGGGCTCAAGTTACAGGAAGCTGGATTCCACCTGAACATCAGGAAAAATTTCCTGACTGTTAGAGCAATACGCCAATGGAACCAACTTCCTAGGGAGGTGGTGGGCTCTCCCACTCTGGAGGCATTCAAGGTGCAGCTGGACAGACATCTGTCAGGGTCAGGGATGCTTTGACTTGGATTCCTGCATTGAGCAGGGGGTTGGACTTGATGGCCTTGTAGGCCCCTTCCAACTATACTCTTCTATGATTCTATGACCCATGGGCCTCTAGCCTGATCCAGCAATCAATAACTACAACTGATGTGCCCAGAAGGTCCAGTCAAGGAAGTGCACGGCTCCAACCTCACCTGGTTTCACCTTGTGCAATGGTGCATAAAACACGAGCAGGGCCTGTAGTGGGAGAGATATGTTAGGAAATTCCTAGAGTGTTGACAGACTGATTGAGCAATGGATAGAAAAGTGTGGGACAGGGGGGATATTTTGCTGTGTAAGCAATAAGAATGGATTGCACAAAATAAATGATTGCTTTCTTGGCTGCTTGGGCTTTCTTTGAAATGGACGCTACCCAGCCCTTAGCAATCATGGCCAACAGAGGCCCAGGTTGGGACACATGGCTAGTGCATTAGGCCTCAGCCCTACGATCAGGCCAGGCAACCACCACCCTACACTACCCCAAGCCTCCTACAGTGTCCTCCTCTCTCCCCGTTAGAAGAACCCGAAAAGGGCAGCCCCGCAGAGCTGAAAGAAAGAGAAATCCAAGCGGTGCAGGAGACAATGGCAGTAGATGTAATATTTCTCCCCTCCTTCCAAGCTTGATGAAGAATGCTCTAGGATTTATACTATTTCTCTCCTGCTGCACCTGTTGGATTTCTGTTTGTTTCTTCCTCCTCGTGGCGAAACCATGAAGAAGTATCTGGGAGAGGACAAAGGAGTACTCGATTCTGCAGCTAGAAGCAAGCATGAAAAGTGCTCTGGGATGGGACCAAGATTTGGGTCTTGACATCTAAACCTTGCAGCCAACAGAGACTCCCAGGTCCTGAAACACGTGCTGCCAAGACCCATTTTGATCCTTGGCCCTTGACCTTGATGGATACAGGGTGCCGGGAGAACTGCCCCAAGAACTGGATAAACCTCTTTGAACACCGTGCCCTTGAGTATGATTTGCTAGTTCTTATTCACCTTTTCCTGGCTTATCAACCAAAAGTACTTTCTCCACACATAGTTCTGGGTAGTGGATGCCATGGGCAGAGCTAACTGGGTTTTGTTTTGTTTTGTTTTGTTGATGGGGACATACACAGATATCATCAGATACCCATCAGCCTTTAGTGTGATCCAGTGATGATAAAGAGCCACAACTGATGAGCCCCGAAGGTCCGGTCAGGTAAGTGCAGGGCTCCAACCCCCAGTTGTAAGCGGCTTCTGCTCACACACTTGAGCCACAACCTCCCAGGGGTTATTTCATAACCGTCCTTGGCCCTCTGCAAACATCCTCCTCCTTTCCACATTTGCATGCATTTCTCTACTGCTATCACATCGTTTAGGAAGGACAATTTTGGAAGAACATTTTGTCCATGCTAAGGAATGTGTTTTTACATAATCTGGTTAAGCAGGTCTCTTTTCAAAGGCCAATGGCGAGTTGGTTTGGACAGTCTCTGTAAGAGGTTTAGGGTTACTTGCCAGCAGTTGCCACCCTCAGGGCGGGTTCTGCAACACTGATCCTGTCTTCTTTTCACTGCCTTCTGTATTACCGTATATCTTCTCTGCTCCTGTGCTTCGTCTGGGAGGGGAGACATTGGCTGGCTTCTCAGGGAACTTTGGCAGCATGGGGAGTTGTGTGTTCGATAAACATCTGGGCCAATTGGGTAACTCACTATATACTGGATCACGCTGGGATCCACCAGTGGAATGTTACACTGCAGCTGGAAATATAAAACATGAACAACATTTAATTAATTTCAGACCCAAAGGCCATAATAATCTGCAGCACAATTAGATCTTTAAAAATATCTGTGTATATAATTTTATATAGTAAAAAACACATTTGGGCCTCATTTAGGGTGCCTCCAGATGGAGGGATCCTAGTGCCAACACTTAAAAGGCATTGTTCAGCTATTCCATCTTTTTTTCCTTAAAAAAAAAAAAATCTGGTAAGAAAAAAATGGAAGAAGTGGGAAAATGCAGGGGGGCTACAAATAGAAGTCAATGATATCTGGAGCTCATGTATCTTCACAGTAGCTGGGGAGGGAAATGAATTTCCCCGCAACAATATATTGTTCCCTGTTGTAACTTGTAATGCAAAGTATTTTGGGGTGGTGCTTCAGCTGGGGACTGAAGATGTCAGTGGCTGTGGCCCAACCACATAGGTAATATTATTTGGCCCACAGAGTGCTGGGTGGTCATCTGCCGCCCCCGCCCCCCAGTGAAGGTCCCGCACCTGCCATAGATAATAGGGCATGTGGCATGGAGCTATATTTCTATGACCCAGCAGGGCCGGTGCTACCATTAGGCCAACTAGGCGGCTGCCTAGGGCGCCGGGCTAAAGGGGGCGCCAGGAGCATAGGGCTGGAGGGAGTGAGGGCTCAAGTGGAAAGAGGGGGGCGCTAAATATCTGATCTTGCCTAGGGCACCAAACTGCCTTGCACCGACCCTGTGACCCAGTCATGCACACTTGGAGCTTTTCTACATGAGGCTGTTAACTGGCTTCTAATCCACTGTATCTACTTTCGGTTTCATTGCAGAATTGAGATCTAAGCACTAGACGAGCATTTCCTTTCTGGCTTTTTGGCTACACTAACCTCTAGGTGGCAATGTGGTATAGCGGAATAGCACAAATACACAAGTAGAAACAATGCTTCCTTTCACTTTCACAATTTAATGCCACATTTTCCCTGCGCTACAAAAACTCGCTGAAAGTGCTGGTTAGACACAGAAGCTGAAACTGGAGGGTCCTAACATCATCTAAAGAACCTGTATACAACTGTGAGTAGCTAATGATGAGGGCACAATAGATGCTGTGCCGGAGTGACAGGCAGAAGCCCGGGAGGGCCAACCTGAACATTCCAGAGGCTCTGACTGGTTGAAGCAGAGCGTAGAACCCCAGGGAGCTGGCAGTTAAGGGGAGTCGGTTGTCAGTTGGGGAGAGAGTGGGTTGGAGTGAGAGAGGGAGTGGGAGGTTAGTAGAGTAGGTAGGGAAAGGTGGCACTGAAGAAAAGAGTTCAGACAGGAAATCTAGTAACTAAGTTGTGAGAAAGCAAACTTGAAGGTGCTAGTATAGAACAGTTCACAGAAGCTTCCACTTAGAAAACGAAGGACCTTCTGTCTGAGGAAGAAGGTGAAGCTCTGGACTAGTGAGAGGGACAGCTGGTCTTCTGATACTGTGTAACTTCAAGTAACCAAGCCAAGTTGATACAAAGAGCACTGTATAACATCTTCCTACCTTTAACCTGAATTTAAGCAAAGAACAAATTTGAACGTAACTGTTGAAAATCCAAGTTATCTGTGCCTGAGTTGAATATCAGTTTAGAGACTTTGTTAGAACAATAAATCAATCTTTTTATTCAAAGTTATAAGTCTCCAGAGTCTGACTGGTGGACAGGAAAGTAAGAAGTGAATTAACGAAGGGGCACCCTGCTTCAAGTAATCAAATAAAACAAACTGCTCCTTAAAAAGACAAACAAACGTGGGTGAACAGCTACATATAAGACCTAAGATATATCATCGGCTAACGCAGCTTAAGAAGACAGCTTAAAGTCTGAGGTGACCAATACAAGGGGGCACTTGGTGAGAGTGAAGTATACATTGAGGGTGTGAGGTTTGGAGGAGGGGTCCCGTCTGCTACAGTGGTGGCTCCTTGGGCTTCCAGACCAGCCCCACTCCATTGAAACCACTGGAGGTGCCAGAGGCAGCTTCCTCTGTGTCTACTCTGTCCTGGGCATGGATGTTCTCCCTGACCCAAAACAAATATCCCAGCGACAGTCACTTATTATTTAAAGTAATATGCTTATTGTTTGTTGCGGTTTCTGGGTCTTTAAACCCAAGCTTCAAACCTTTGAAAACAGAAAGAAGAAGATCCATATCTTCAGGGCCGGTGCTACCATTAGGCCAACTAGGCAGCTGCCTAGGGCGCAGGGCTAAAGGGGGCGCCAGAAATAGGGAGGGAGGGCTCAAGTGGGAGGGGGGGGCGCTAAATATCTGATCTTGCCTAGGGCACCAAACTGCACCAAACTGCCTTGCACCGGCCCTGCATATCTTAAGACAAGTGTTGCAAGAAAGGACAAACTGTTGTTCTCATTGGAGGAGGCGTTTTCCTGGAAATAAGAGAGCTCAAGAGTGTTGTGAAGGGAGTGGGTCTTGCAGAAAATGAAGCCAGATGATTCAGAATCCCCAACAACACTTGTAGATCTGCCCAGCCGCACATCCTCCACATGGCTTTTCACCCACATTGCTAAGCCTCTCAGAGACACCCGAGGACTGTTCACACCCTGGTAAACTTTTGTTGGTAAGGGCTGAGTTAAGGATCAGTCACCTTTCTCTGCACCCAGCTTCTGTTCACAAGGGATTGAATGATTATTAGGCAAATACACTCAGTGCAAAGGTGGGAATCACAAAAGGGAACAGAGGGGGAGTTATAATCCTAGCACAAGGTTGCATAACATCAGCTGCTTTGAGAGGAAATTCAATCTTCTTTTACATAACTGCAGATGCAAAGCTGATTCCCCACCAACTTTTGGAGGGCTTTTTGTCAAATTCAGGCATGGGGTGTTGATCCACTTGGACATATTGATTTTAAAGTTTATAAACTGCATTTCCATTAAAAAAAAAAAAAAAAAACCTGGAGGGGTGTAAAATACAATGATCAAGCCAGAGGATGAAGCAGTCATATTTGGCAGAGGAAACTTGGAATAACTGTGTCAGGGTGAAAGCTACAGCCTGCCTTCCAACTTAGCTCAGATTGGTGGGTCCCATGACTGGTCAATGAGGGGAACCTTTTCCAGCTGATAGCTGGGATGGCTGTTCCTGTAGCTAGAATTCCCACCCGGGGGATTTTTGAATGGACACCATGCTCCAGATGGTTGTTTGAACCTGTCCGTCCCCACCCCGGATGACAGACCCCCCAAGAGCACTGCTGTTTACTAAATCAGACCATCTGGCCCAGGAGAGTTTACCCAGCCAGGACTTTTTGGGAGGGGGCTGCAGGCAGGGTTCTCCCAATGGGCCTCTAAGCCTGGCAGAGGTGGGATGGGATGCGCAAATAGAGCCGTGTTCTCCAACCTTGGGTCCCCAGATGTTTTTGGCCTACAACTCCCAGCATGCCCAAACCAGCGTAACTGCCTCCAGCAGGAGCCATTCCAGCAGGCTGTGCAGAGGGAGAAGAGAGGGAGCGCAGGGCCATTCCACCAGCCCTGCCAGAAGGATGAATTAATATTCCCCCTTCTTCCCTCCCCATTCCTTTTTCCTTGTGTGTCGTGTCTTTTTAGATTGGAAGCCTGCGGGCAAGGACTGTCTTAATTGCTGTAAACCGCCCAGAGAGCTTCGGCTATTGGGCGATATAAAAATGAAATGAAATAAATAAATAAATAAATAAATAAATAAAATAAGGTTGCAGAACACTGAAATAGAGGATCCTCTCTCGCGTTGCCTCTGACTTGTTGGGGTGATCCGTGCTTCATGAGAATGACAGTGCTGATGGGATGATGAACCCTTCTGGGGTCTTGAGGATTTGGTAAGCGTCCGTCCTTGTCACCCTTGGGAGTTGGCCCTGACAGGCAACAGTTCTCTCCAAGGCCTCAAGCAAACATCTGTCTATCCAGACTTGCTTCCTGAGTTCCTTTAACTGGAAACTGAACTTGGGGGGCAATAGCCCCTCATACCGGTGGTGGCGGGGTCTCAAAAGAGCAAATGATCTGCCTAGCCCAGTATATGGTCTCCTGCAGGGGACAAAAGCTGCAGATAACAATAAGCTTTTATACAGATCTTCTGGATGTTCAAAGAAAATCAGTTGTCTTTCATCTTCAAACCTAAGTTGCCGATTCCGATGGGCTTTGGAGTGCTTGACTCCACCTAGGATCAGGCTGCTCACATGTAAGTTATGGCAGTAAGGTGGCAAAAAGTGCAGGGGTGAGGGAGAAGGACATCTTCAGTTTAGGCCAGAAAACTTCCATGAGCCCCTGACACTCACTTTTGACCCAAAGAGGAACCCCCCCACCCACCCAAGGGTAGTAACTGCCCAACAAATATTGCATTGATTGGACTGAAATCCAATCTTGTTTTCCTGCTCTGAACTGAACACCAAGAGGCCGGGCTGGCTGGTTTCACTTACAGGGCAGGTGCATATAATGGGTGTGCCGAGGTAGGCATCCAGGTGAGTTCCCTGCCTGCTCACCATGGAGCTCGGTGGGGCACTGACCATCTTCCTGGGCATTTGCGTCTCCTGCTTGCTTCTCGTCTCTGTGTGGAAGAAAATGCACAAAGAGGGGAAGCTGCTGCCCCCGGGGCCGACACCTCTGCCCTTCATTGGCAACTTACTGCAAGTGAAAACCAACGAGCCCTTCAAGTCCTTCCTTGCGGTGAGTTGGGTCCTTTTTGGGGTTGAGAAACCTTGGAGGAAATGGGGCTGGATGCACAGCCGAGTGTGAATCCAGCCGCATGGGGTGCCTGCCTGCAGGTTAGTTTTCAGGAGTGCCTATGCCTCGACGTGTCACGGCTACGGCTCCATGAAGGCTTCATGATAAGAACACAAAACGAGCCTTACCAGGTCAGACAAAGGTCCATTCAGTCCACACCGATGGCCAGCCAGATGCCTCTGGGAAGCCGACAGCTGGGCTTGAAAGCAACACCTCTCCTATTCTTTGCTCCATTGAGAGATCCATCCTCAGTGAATTTGTCTAATCCCCTCTTAGAGCCATCCAAGTGAATGGCCAGTAGCATAAATTAATTCTGAGTTGCCTAAGGGAAAAAAGCCTCAATTTGTCTGCCCCGAATCTCCTGCCAATCTAAGAACAGAAAAGGAGCCATGAAGCCTCTCTAGTCCAGTGTTTCTCAACCTTGGGTCCCCAGATGTTTTTGGCCTACAACTCCCAGCATGTCCCAGCCAGCATAGCTGGCTGGGGCATGCTGGGAGTTGTAGGCCAAAAACATCTGGGGACCCAAGGTTGAGAAACACTGCTCTAGTCCAACATTCTGTTCCATCTAACCGCCCAGAGAGCTTCGGCTGTTGGGCGGTATATAAATAAAATTAATCATCATCATCAACATCATCATCATCATCATCATCATCATCATCATCATCATCATCATCATCATCTTCTAGTGGCCAAGCAGATGCCCCAGTGCGAAGCCACACGCAGACCATGAGTCCAGGAGCACCCTCCCACTTGGGCTTCCCAGCGCGTGGCTACTATCTCTGATACTGGAGGTAATATATAGTCACATGCAGCTGTCTTATCCCCTTTTAAAGGCATCCAAGTTGGCGAACATCACCATATCTTGTGGAAGGGAATTCCATAATTTAACAGTGCGCTGCATGAAGAACTAGTTGGTTTTTTATTTGTCCTGCATCTCTCACCATTCAGCTTCACTGATGACCCCTTTTGGGTTCTGATATTATGAGGAAGGAGAACAACCTCACACCATGCACAATTTCGTACACCTACGTCATGTCCCTCCCCCCCAACTCGCCTTTTTTCTAAGCTAAGGAGCCCAGAACATCGTAAGCTTTCCTCGTAGGAGAGTTGCTGCAGCCTCTTGGTCATGTTGGTTGCCCTTTTCTGCACTTTCCCAGCTCTGCATATTATTTTTGCCATCCACAGAGACCAGAATCAACTTCATTGGATCGATGACACCGCTGGGTTCTAGTATTTACAAGGAGGGGTCCTCCTCTTACTCTACGCTATGTGTGATTGAATAAACCTCTACCACCCATCTTTTTCTTCCCTTTTTACCTCGTTAACTTTGGTTTCTCCTGCAGCTGAGGGACAAGTACGGCCCGGTGTTCACCGTGTATCTGGGGCCCCGACGGGTCGTGGTTCTTTGTGGGCATGAGACAGTGAAGGAAGCTCTGGTGGATCAAGCAGAGGAGTTCAGCGGGAGGGGGGAACTGGCGTCTATAGACCGGAACTTCAATGGCTTTGGTGAGTGGACTGGATTTTTATTTATTTATTTATTACATTTATACCCCACCTTTTTTCCTGCAAGGAACTCAAGGCGGCTTACATAATCCTCCTCCTCCTCTCCATTTTATCCTCACAACAACCCTGTGAGGTAGGTTAGGCTGAGAGGCAGTGACTGGCCCAAAGTCACCCAGTGAGTTTCATGGCCGAGCGGGGACTAGAACCCGGATCTCCCGAGTCCCAGCCCAGCACTCTCACCACTGCGCCACACTGGCTCACTGGATTGGATCATGTGACTTGCTATTAAAACAGGGTGGGGCTGCATGGCTGGTAAAAGGAGAAAAAACGCTGTAAAATCAGGGGGTTCGTGGGGGAGGCAGCACCCCATCTTCCTCAAATTACTATAACGTTCCATTTGGGGGAGCTTGGTTTTGCAAATGTCAATAACTTCCTTTCTAGGAGTTGCTTTGGCCAATGGGGAGCGTTGGAAGCAGCTCCGTCGCTTCTCTCTCACCACACTGAGGAATTTTGGAATGGGGAAACGGTCCATTGAGGAGCGGATCCAGGAAGAGGCGCAGTACTTGCTCGAGGAATTTAGGAAAACCAAAGGTTGGTGTTGGCTTCACTCAGTCCTTTCCATGGTGCTGGGGAAAGGGTGCTGGCAGCCCGGGCCGCGAAGAGCTGCAGGCAGGAACCGCTCTCCCTCTTTGTGCTTGTCAGGTCATCCCTTCGACCCCACCTTCTTCCTAAGCCGCACAGTCTCCAATGTCATCAGCTCTGTCGTCTTTGGCAGCCGCTTCGACTATGAAGACAAGACCTTCCTCTCCTTGTTGCGCATGATCAATGAAAGCTTCATTGAGATGAGTACCCCTTGGGCACAGGTAATGTGCACAGCTGGAGGAACCCTTCCTTGGGAGTGCAGGGGTGGCAAAGCAGCCTATGAATGGATGCTCCTTGGCTGGAGAGGCCAATGGGGTCTGGGGAGAGGCAATCAGCTTCTCACATGGAATTCTGTTGCTAATCTCTCTTCCTGGTTGCATGCGTCTACTCCAGTGCGCAAGCTGTGTTTCATATGTGGCCAATGCATGAAAACAAGGGCAACTGTTGCTCTCCCTTCCAGCTCTATGACATGTATTCCTGCGTCATGCAGTACTTGCCAGGGAGGCACAACCGCATCTACTACCTGGTTGAGGAGCTGAAGGACTTCATTGCTGAGAAAGTCAAAATCAACCAGAGAACACTCGATCCCAACAGCCCACGGGACTTTATTGATTGCTTCCTCATCCAGATGGAGAAGGTACCAGAATAAATTCCCTGTTACCCAAGGAAGAACCCATCTGGGATCTAATCTTTTTGTTCTGGGAATGGGAAATACCCCAGTTGATACAAAATCTATGGTGCATCTATATTTAGGATACTGTGTACAGTTCTCATCAACCCATCTCTAGAAGGACATAACAGAACACCCAAAACATGCAAGAGGAAAAGGCCACCAAAATGATCTGGAGCGCCTTCCTTTGGATGAAAGGCTATATGTTTTTAGGCTTTTTAGGTGAAAACCCCGGTGACTTAGGGAAAGTGTGATAAGGGCCTGTAAAATTATGCATGGGGTGGATATACATTCCCCCCCTCTCTCATAACAATAGAATTTGGGGTCACCCAATGAAACTGATGTGCAGGGGATTCGGGAAAGACAAGATTCAAGACACAACACGTAATTATTTCCAGAAGATGGCAATGTTAGTCTATTGCAGCAAAAGCAACAAAGAGTTATTTGTTTACATTAATAAATGTAAATAATAAATAATAATAAATAATAGTCTTGTGGCAGCTTAAAGACTAACAAGTTTATTCTGGTATAAGCTTTTGTGGACTACAGCCCACTTCATCAGATGCATGGAGTATTATGGAGAGTTTCAGACGTCTCATACAGTAAAATGGTGGGGGGGGGGAGAATTGTAGACAGTGAGGTCAGAAGGAAATTCAGTGCAGAAAGTACTGATGGAGACAATTAAATTATTAGCAGTGGTCATTTCCAGTGCACCTGTTGCTGATAACAAACATCCTGGCACTAAGTAAGCCAATTAACACATGTGGTGTGATAAAAAATCTGTTATCCTGCTTCAAGCCTCTGGTGATAGAATTAAACTTGTTCATGAATTGTAACTTGGCAGTCTCTAGCTATTGCCTTCATGCCCTGATTGTGGGCTTCCCAGGAGGCACCTGGTGGGCCACTGTAGGAAACAGGATGGTGATCTAGATGAACCCACCTTGGTCTGATCCAACTCCAGGGTATTCCGACGCTCCTATCTATCTATCTATCTATAATCTAAAATTATTTATAGACGGGCTTTAAGGGTGGAATCCTCTACGGAATGGGAATAATTCCTGAGAGGGTTCCAACCTTAAAGGCAGAATCCATGAATGACAGCTGGAAAGCTAGCTGTAACTTTTGCTTATCTGTTTAATCATTGTACCACAGAGTCTCCTGTGGTTTTTGGTTCAAAGATGAGTGAGCATCCAGATGTGTAAGTAATCTTGGGCTCCTATAAATACATTTGGTCAATTGTTTCCAACCCTAATAGCATACACACACACACACACACACACACACTTAAGATAAACCCTTTATTTGTTCCCTCAAAGGAAAAGGGAAACCCTTCCAGTGAATTCAACATAAAGAATTTGGTCCTCACGACCCTCAATTTGTTCTTTGCTGGGACAGAGACAGTCAGCTCCACCCTGAGATATGGATTCCTCTTCCTGATGAAACACCCAGAAGTGGAAGGTACGTACAATGGCCAAGATCTGGGCCTGGCTAGTGACAGACTATGCACAAGAAAAGCAAGGAATTTACTACCATGTTCATTGAGGTTTACAACAAATGGGCACATGATAATCCATGTCTTGACTGAAACGGCACCCCACTAATCTTAGATCTCCACTTGTAGCTATTATAATAGATTATTTATTCAAGTGCCTAATATTTATTTATTTATTCATTCATTCATTCATTCCATTTCTATATTACCCAATAGCCAAAGCTCTCTGGTCAGTTTACAAAGGTTAAAACCCTAAAAATAAAATATAATAACATAATATATAACCATTTACCTACAAAAATATAAAACAATTTCAAACAGTCAACAATAGAATCCCGGGACTTGTTAAAAAGCTTGTTGCATGCTGTCAAATCCCCGAGAGTAGAGGAAAACCTTAACCTGGTGCCAAAAAGATGACAATGTTAGCACTGGATGTACCTCACTGGGGAGAGTGTTCCATAACGGGGGGCAACACCAAGAAGGCCCTCTCTCTTGTTCCCATCCTCCGAAACTCCCTCGGAGGAGGGCCTCAAATGATGATCTTAGTGTACAGGCAGGTTCATGCTGGGAGAGGCGCTCCATCAGGCATTGCGGTCCCCAGCCATGTAGGCTTTGTAGGTCAAAACTAGCACCTTAAATTGGGCTCAGAACAGTATGCACACAATTGGGCCAGAATATGAAGAGCCGTATAAAAGTAGGAAGCCCAAATTCCCTTCTCACAGGTCCACTAGTTAAGGGCCCTGTCCCCCTACCTCATGTGGGGAAAATGCAGAGCAGGAGGTCAGACATTTGGTTAGCCCTGGTTCCCATTTCCTGCTAGGGAAGATGGAAGTAAGTTACTGCTGGATCTTCCAGGAGTAATTTTACAGCAAAGTCTGGCAGTCCACTGTGAACCCTACAAGTAATAAGGGAACACCAGGCATTCAGTGCCAGCAGTACACCTCACCTGTATGAATGCCCCCGGTCTGCCTTCTTTCAGTTTAAGACTTTATAAACTGAAGGCTTGATGTCTTCAGTTTATATCCTGCTTCCCAGGCTAATCTCTTGTCCCAAAGGCACCTGATCACAGCGCCTTTGCATGGGTCTACATAGCATCTCTTTCCCTGGTTGCTCACCTAGAAACTGTTTTTTGCTATCTTGGCAGAGAAAGTCCACCAGGAAATTGACCACGTCATTGGTCAAAACCGCACCCCTGCCACTGAGGACAGAATGAATATGCCCTACACAGATGCTGTAATCCATGAGATCCAAAGGCTGACAGACATCGTCCCCATGGGAGTGCCACACACGGTGATCCGGGACACTCAGTTCCGGGGGTATCTTCTCCCCAAGGTGGGACAAAAGTGGAGTTTAGATTGAGAAGAAAGAAATAACGATGTGTGTGTGTGTGTGTGTGTGTGTGTGAGAGAGAGAGAGAGAGAGAGAGAGAGAGCGCTTCACTGTCCCCATCACTTTATTTATTTATTTATACCCTGCCTTTTTTCCTGCAAGGAACCCAAGGCGGCTTACATAGTCCTCCTCCTCTCCATTTTATCCTCACAACAACCCTGTGAGGTAGGTTAGGCTGAGAGTCAGTGACTGGCCCAAAGTCACCCAGTGAGTTTCATGGCCAAGCGGGGACTAGAACCCGGATCTCCCAAGTCCCAGTCCAACACTCTCACCACTATGCCACACTGGCTCTGATTACAATTCAGTTCTCTGTCCTATGTTTTTTCCAGGGCACTGACGTCTTCCCCTTACTAGGCTCAGTCTTACGTGACCCCAAATATTTCAGCAGCCCCGAGAAATTCAACCCTGGGCACTTCCTGGATGAGAAAGGCCGCTTTAAGAAGAATGAGGCATTTGTGCCATTTTCCTCAGGTAGAGCCTCATTCCTGTCTTCTCCTACTTCTTCTCCTTCCTTTTCCTGCATGACTGCAAGCTTGTTTCAAAAACAAGAGCAGAAACTCAAGAGCAGCTCCTTCCTCACACAAAAGGATAGACATCTGTGGGTGCCGATTATATACTGCAGCCATGCTGGCTCGGGGATGTTGGGAGTTGCAGTCCAACGCATCTGGAGGGCACCAGGTTGGGGCAGGCTGATATAGCCCATCAGAAGATGAGGATGTTTCACTTATTATTATCAATAATAATAAATAAGTACATAAAAGGTGATGGAAGGGGGAATAATGTCTCATGAGAGAGGCATCCCAAGGCTGAGGGCAAGGCACCTTTCCCAGGGCTTTGCATCCAGTCCGGTGTTTGCAGCTGGGGCAAAACCCTCAACCCAACCCTTTCTCCTACCTGATGGCCATTGTCCGGCTTTCCTTCTCTCCACCAGGGAAACGAGTCTGCCTGGGAGAAGCCATGGCCCGCATGGAGCTCTTCCTGTATTTCACCACCATCCTGCAAAACTTCTCTCTGAAATCCCTTGTGCCCTCAAAGGACATTGACATCTCCCCCAAACTGAGTGGCTTTGGGAACATCCCTCCAACCTACGAGCTGCGCTTGGTGCCTCGCTGATCTTGGCTTTGACACGGCACCCACCTTGGAGGGAGCGGACAAGAGATATTGTGTGTGTTGATTCCTGACTCTTGGATTGGTGCATTTCCCCCCTCAGCTCCTTCAGAACCATGCAAAAAACGCACACGTGTTATGGATTTGGCCTTTGCTGAGTGTTTTCAATCTTTTAGTTCCAGTATTTAGGGAGCCTTTGGCTGCCAGTGAAGTACGTATCTATAGCTGATTAATACACTTTAAACAAAGGATATACCAGAAATTGTTCTAGGGTTGAATCAATTTTGATTTTGCATTAACATCAATTAGTAAGGGAAAACTCTTTGGATTCCTTTTTGATTTTTATTAAAAACATTCTTCTTACAACATCACATAAGATACATAAGAGCAAAACAATATTCTTATTATAAAAGAGAGCACTGGTCAACATTTTAAGACCTTAACATCAAGCAGTCATTCCCAACTGTTCCTTCTTATCCAGGGGTTGGATCCAGCATCTGCCTTCCGAAAGGGGAAGGAACCTGCCGTGAGAGGAAAGGCTCTGCTCTCAGAAGGTCCCTCCACCCGATTTTGGGGGATCCTCCCTCCCCCCTCCACAGTTCCCCCCATTCAGCAGAATCTCCTGACAATTGCATTGTCGGGGTTGGAGGGACTGCCGTGGGAAGGAGGACGGGGAAGTCCACTTCAACCAGGGCAGCTGGTCCAGCTGAAATCTGGATCCAACCCAAAGATTTTTGGTTGTCATCGTCTTAAAATGAGAGCACTTGGCAGAGTGCCGTGTTTTCCTGTTGTGCTGTGAACAGGCTTTTCAGCTGATCGGGCATACTACGGGCCTGGTGAGCTTTGCGATGGTAAGAACCCACCAAAATCAGAATAAACTTACACGGTTTCTGTATAGAGATTGCCTCACAGCTAATATTATCTGCTGTCCCATAAATTAACCTCAGAGTCTTAATTATCTCATTACTAAGCATTCCTAACAAAAATGAAAGATAAAAAAAGGCTTCAACATGCATATTTCAGGCTAGATAAGATCAATGCTGATTCATTCCTTTGAAAAGACAACTCCTCACTCGGACATTTCCCAATTAAACCAAAGTATATACATTGTTCTAGACGCCCATATAGCAGGCTTTTTGATGAGTATACCTTCTACCAGTGTTTCTCAAGCCACAGTCTGGCACCCACTGGTGGATCTCACCCCACATTTAGGTGGGTCCCAGTGCTTCAGGCTGCCCCTTTGCTTGACTGACGTTGCCATGGCTGCACCGTGCACACGATGCCAGAGAAATTCAAAATAAAAATGCCCTGGTTGGTTCTGTTCTCAGAAACACTAGCACAGATTAGAATTCATGATCCCACCATTAAAAGAAGGTGAAGAAGTGAGAAAAGTCATAGAATCATAGAATCATAGAAAACTGTAGAGTTGGAAGGGGCCTACAAGGCCATCGATCGAGTCCAACCCCCTGCTCAGTGCAGGAATCCAGGTCAAAGCATCCCTGACAGATGATTGTCCAGTTGCACCTTGAATGCCTCCAGACTGGGAGAGCCCACCACCTCCATAGGTAGTTGATTCCATTGTCTTATTGCTCTAACAGTCAGGAAATTTTTCCTGATGTTTAGGTGGAATCTAGGTTCCTGTAACTTGAGCCCATTATTCCATGTCCTGCAAACTGGGATGATCGAGAAGAGATCCTGGCCCTCCTCTGTGTGACATCCCTTCAAGTACTGGAAGAGTGCGATCATATCTCCCCTCAGTCTCCTCTTCTGAAGGCTAAACATGCCCAGTTATTTCAGTCTCTCCTCGTAGGGCCTTGTTTCCAGTCCCTTTATCATCCTTGTTGCCCTCCTCTGAACCCTCTCCAGTTTGTCTACGTCCTTCTGAAAGTGTGGTGCCCAGAACTGGACACAGTACTCAAGATGAGGCCTGACCAGTGCTGAGTAAAGGGGAATCACTTCACGCGATTTGGAAGCTATACTTCTATTAATGCAGCCCAAAATAGCATTTGCCTTCTTTGCAGCCACATTGCATTGCTGGCTCATATTCAGTTTGTGATCTACCACAATTCCAAGATCCTTCTCACTTGTAGTATTGTTGAGCCAAGTGTCCCCCATTCTGTAACTCTGCATTTGGTTTCCTCTCCCTAGGTGCAGCACTTGGCATTTATCCCTATTAAATGTCATCCTGTTGTTTTTGGCCCAGCGCTCCAGCCTATTGAGGTCACTTTGAATTTTGTTTCTGTCTTCCAGAGTATTAGCTGTTCCACCCAACTTTGTGTCATCTGCAAATTTGATAAGCATTCCCTGTACCTCCTCATCCAAGTCATTAATAAAAATGTTGAAGAGCACTGGGCCCAGGACCGAGCCCTGTGGTACCCCGCTCGTTACCTCTCCCCAGTTTGAGAAGGAACCATTGATAAGCACTCTTTGAGTCCGATTCTGTAGCCAATTGTGGATCCACCTGATAGGTCTTCTATCTAGCACACTTTTAGCTAGCTTGCTAATCAGGATATCATGAGTCTGTCTTTTAGTCACTGGATTTCAAGGGTCTTTACAGCATGAAGCGTTAGATCGGAAACAAAGGAGATTGGATGGGAAAGGGGATTCTTAAGCAAATTCTGCTAAACTGAGTTTACTTGGAAAAATCCATTTTTATTTTTCCTGGAATCTGACATTTCCCCACTGTTACAGATGCTCCATAGATCTAGAGGTTTTAGAAGGATTGGGTGCCAAATGTTGAATTTAGAGAGATAATACTTTACATTATTGTTTTGGCATTTGTGACAAGGTTAAAACATAGAATAAAGTGTATTTTACCATCAAGAGAATATGATGGTAAGGGGATTTATTTTAAAGTGTGTGTGTGTGTGTGTGTGTGTGTGTTGGCACCCTGAGAGTCACCTCCATAGGAAACATGGCAGGTAGTCCTGTTGGTCCACTAGAAAAATAATCCAAACACCACAGAAAGGTGATACCAAAATATTATTGCATATTGTTCTGCACGCTCACCCCACCTTGGAACAGTGAGAAGTTTTGGAGGCTCTCGTGCATACCCAGGATTCAGTCTCCTTAGAGGGTAATTGGCAACTCCTAGTGTTTCTGTGATCTAAGTTCTATTTACACACGTAAACAGGCTGAGTGTAAGATGGGGGTTCAAAGCGTGACCACTCCCACGGATTCCTGCTCCCCGCCAGAAGTCTAGGGGAACTCACAGGGCCTTGGGTGGTCTCCTGCAGAGAGCAACGGTCAACTCTCTGCCTCTGTTCAGATGCAGTTCCAGCACAGACTGCCTTCCTGCTACACATGCCTCCCCACCCCTTTCCTGGTGAGGGGGAGACACGTCAAAAGACGAGTCATCTCTGCCCACCCCCTGTGCCTTCTTGGGCCATCCTAGTGCTCACTGAAATACGTTGCCAGAAGGTTACTGGCTATCAACTGCCCAGTTTTCAGGTCTTGACTGATCGGTTTAGTTACAGAAATCTTAAGTATCAAGAATTGCAGAGTTGGAAGGGATCCTTTGGGTTCATCCTGACCAGCCCCCAAACCCATAACACTACTATGATTATCCTGCTGCTGTGGCTTTGGGGTCTCTTCACAGGATCAGCCCAAAAGAACGATTGTTTAACTCCTCCTCTGTGGGTGAACCTGGCTGAGTGAGGTAGCTCCCAGAGGTCCAAAGGGCTGCGTGAACAGGCTCCTGGCCAGCCCAGCGAGCGCACTGCAAGGCCGCCTCCCCGCTTCATGCTCAGCACCCCGCGACATTTATGCAGAGCCAACCGTGTGAAGTTGAAGATAGCCTCAACCAGTGTTCTCCGACCTTGGGTCCCCAGATGTTTTTGGCCTACAACTCCCAGCGTGCCCCAGCCAGCGTAGCTATGCTCCAAATGTTGCAATAGAGCTCTCCAATATGAAAAAAAAAAATGTGTACAAAAATGCATATATGAGTGAAAACAGAATGCATATATTAGGGAAAGTGCTTACAAAAAAAGATGTTTTACCAAAAAAGTGTGAAAACACCACCGTGATCAGAACTTTCTTTCATCTGTTTTTAATTTTTTTACAATGCATGTTGCAATATTAAATTTGTTGTATTAATATAAACTTTCAGTAATCAATCTTTACAAATTCTTCAATACTCATGCTGTAACATAGAGTCTTAAACATATATACCGTAATTATACAAATAACCAGTGGTAATTACCCCCCTACAATCTCAGGGGTTTAGCATCCACCCAACTTGCTGTATTGTGCTTTATAGAGTTAATGAAAATCTTCCTCTGTTTTTTCTTTTTCTTTATGGAGTTGCTGCAGCCTTTCCTCTTATTTTTTGAGATGGCCTTCAAGTAAGCCTTCCTCTCCATCTTTTCTTTCTGAGTGGCTTAAAGCATTATTTCTCCTTGGAATGATTTCCAGAATCCTGATATTCACAATATCCTCACTTATTTTCCCAACAAGCAGGGCCGGTGCTACCATTAGGCCAACTAGGCGGCTGCCTAGGGCGCCGGGCTAAAGGGGGCGCCAGGAGCATAGGGCTGGAGGGAGGGAGGGCTCAAGTGGGAAGGGGGGGCGCTAAATATCTGAACTTGCCTAGGGCACCGAACTGCCTTGCACCAGCCCTGCCAACAAGAAACCGGTTTGGAATTCTTGTTTCGTGCATAATTGCCTTTATCAAGGGTCTGAAGGATCCTTGTGCATAAGGCAAAATGGTGCAAAAAGGCACGTACCGGGGTGGGTGGGATGGGAGATTTTCTGATGGAGGTTTCCTTGCCTTGATCGGGGAGCCTCTCTGCAGCCTCGGCCACCCCTGTCAGATTAGCTTGAGCAGCCAGGGCTGGATGTGAGCCGTCACTGGCTCAGCAGGCTCTGGAAATGGGAGACTATCATAGACCACGCGAAGAGAGCCTCGGGAAGGGCTGTGGCTCGGCGGCAGAGCCCCCGCTTGGCATGCAGAAGGTCTTGGGTTCGATCCCCGGCGGCAGCATCTCCAGGTAGGGCTGGATAAACTGCTGCCTGAAACCCCGGAGAGGCACGGCTGCCGGTCAGCCCCGACAAGACTGGGCGAGAGGGACCAAGAGGGGTCTGAGTCAGTATCGGGCAGCTTCTGATGTCTACATCCCTCCAGGGCAGTGTTTCTCAACCTTGGGTCCCCAGATGTTTTTGGCCTACAACTCCCAGCTATGCTGGCTGGGGCATGCTGGGAGTTGTAGGCCAAAAACATCTGGGGACCCAAGGTTGAGAAACACTGCTCCAGGGTGAGAAGCAGAAGGTGTAGAGCATCAGACCCAACGGTTGGCACCTGTCCATTGAACAATTAGCCGCTGGAAACACCTGCATAAATGGCCAATCACTTAATAGAATTGTTTCTGAGCTTCTGTCTCTCCTGTTGGTCCCTCTTCGCAGTCTATCCCCACCACCACAGGGCTGGCCCAAGAGATTTTGCTTCCTAAGGCAGAACGGCAAATCCCGCCCGTCACAGGAGTCAAATGCATCAGGCCCACAGCTGGCACCGTATTTTGGCACCTGAGGCAGAAACTCCCACAGGTGCCTTTCCCGCTCCCGGGCAGTAAAAGCACAATGACGATAAATTGGAACAACTAACAATTTGCTGCTCGTTCATGATACCCAAAATCTGCTGCCTGTCGCAGAGACCTCACTCTCCTTGCACACTGAATGTACATTAAGGGAGCCAGTGTGGCGTAGTGGTTAGGGTGTTGGACTGGGACTCGGGAGATCCGGGTTCTAGTCCCTGCTCGGCCATTAAACTCACTGGGTGACTTTGGGCCAGTCACTGCCTCTCAGCCTAACCTACCTCACAGGGTTGTTGTGAGGATAAAATGGAGAGGAGGAGGAGGAGGATGTAAGCCGCCTTGGGTTCCTTGTGGGAAAAAAGGCGGGATATAAATATAATAAATAAATAAATAAATAAGGCTGCAGTCCTTACCCAGGAGTAAGCCTCATTGAACTCAGGGGGAGCAGACACGCATCGGATTGCGCTGTAAGTGATACAGCTTTTACTTCTTGTGAAGAAAAGCATCAGAGTCTCCTGCACCACACACACACACACACACACAGACACACGTAAATACATGGAATCCCAGCTGGAGGTTGAGAATCCATGCAAATGTAGCTTCCTCTGATGGCCCCTGACGCCTCAAAGTCTCCCATGTCTTTGATGTCTAGGTGCCACAAGTATTCTCATGCAAATATTCCCAAGCCCCTTAGTCATGAGCAAGGAACCGCCCCTCTTCTTCCTAGGCCAGATGAAGTTCATCCTGATTGGCCAAAGATAGCTGGGCTACTGAAAGGAGGGGTGGGGGGGAAGAATCTATACTGCTGCTGTGGCTTCTGGTTTGGGTTGTTGTCTGCACGCTTTCGCGGGAGTAGGTCTTTTTTGCTGAGGCAAGCCCTGAAGAGGATCAACTCTCAGGCAAGGAGTATGTGCCTGGGTATTTATATAGTAAGGGACTAGTTTTGTTGTTTTGTAGCTCTACTTCTGTATATCAAAGTGTCTCCCCACCTTTCTCCCTCTTCCCTCATTCCCCCACCTTTTATTGTAATCTGTTTACCTTAAATAAACTTCCCTGGGTTTACCCCACACTGGTGTGTGTGGTTCCTCTGTGGTTCAGTGCTAAATCCAGTGTATAGACCAGTGTTCTCCAACCTTGGGTCCCCAGATGTTTCTGGCCTACAACTCCCAGCATGCTGGGGCATGCTGGGAGTTGTAGGCCAAAAACATCTGGGGACCCAAGGTTGGAGAACACTGGTATAGACCAAGGGCAAGGCCCTGAGACAATCAGGTCAAGACGGCAGAGCCAAGGCTAGCAGTATGGCACCTTTGATCTCTGGTCTTGAGTAAAGGACCCGTTGGCAGTTCTTCACACTTCTGTTTTTCAGAGGGGAGAAGAAAATCCACGAAACCTTGTTTTAGCCCCAGTGTTTTCAGTACCGCACCTCAGCCTTGCAATGTGTGTATGGGGGGGGGGAGACAAGGACACCTCTGAGCATGTGCAGAGTGCCTCTGTCACACCATTGAGCAATAGGCTCTCAACAAGTCAACAATCTGTTTCTCTAGCAGACTTGTTTGGCCACTTGTGTGCACCTGCACACACACACACACACACACACACACACCCTTTCTCCAGTGGAGGACTCCCTGTGATCCAAGGGCCATCTTCCCACAGCAGCCAACACCATCAGCTCCAAGTAGGCTGCCCAGAGCCCCATGACCAGCATCCCAGTGACCGGCGAGGGGCAGAAGCCCATCTTCCACACCTTGCCCAGCTGGGCGGGGCGGGCGGCTCCTCCTCTTGCCTGAGTCAAAGCCGGTGGGGGAAGCCACTGCAGAGGCCCTCCTCGTGCTGCTGCCACTCACTTGCCCTCACTTGCCACCCACTTGCCCTCACTTGCCACCCACTTGCCCTCACTTGCCACCCACTTGCCCTCTCAGGCCAGTAGCCTCCTGTTCGCTTTTCTCCTCCCTCCCAGATCTGCAGCTGGACAACCTCGCTTGCCAGGATGAGCAGGAGCCCCCAGGGAGGGAAGGAGGTGAGGTGCTGAGGCACCAACCTAGCTGAGGCTGCCTGTGCAAGGGGGGAGCTGAGGGTCCCCCTGGCACACATGAGCCCCATTGCTACAAAGGGCAGACGGGCAGGCAGGCGCCTTCATGGAACTCTCTTCCGTGGCACCCATGGGGTGCTCTGCCTCGTCCTTCCTCACCAGTGCAGCCAGCTCACCTCTCCCTTCTTGGAGCAGGAGGTGGCTTTGGGGAGGGGAGAGGCTTTGGGGGAGGGGAGGGGATTTGGGGAAAAGGAGGAGCCTCAGCAGAGGTTTTGGCTGGCCAAATCTGGCCTGCGGACAGGAGGTTCTCTGCCCCAGGGGCAGACCATTGATAGAGAGAACTCAGTTCACACTCTCACTTAGAGGCAATCCCCAAATGGTATGCAAAATCAATGAATGCCCGATGCACAGAGAGACCTAGAAAGGACTCTGGACTTTTGGCTGGACCCTCTTCTCCATCTGGCTTGATGTAGTCCAGGTTTGGAGAGTGCAAAGAAGTTGCATAACTTGGTGTTACATTTCCATGGAGAAAGTTATATAACCTCCTTAATGCCAGCAGTGCAGGCACTTCCTCCACTGCCGGGGTGAGGAACTCATTGCCCCACAGAGGTCCTCAGGCCCCCATGGATCTTCTTGGAGGAGCAACCCTTCTCCTGGTCATCTTCCTCTCCGGCCTGTTAGGCCTCTGGACATGGCAGCAGAGGCACCGAAGAAGCAAGATGCCGCCCGGACCAACTCCCCTCCCCTTCATTGGGAACTTGTTCCAGGTCAACAGAAATGATGTCCCCCGCTCACTCATAAAGGTAACTGCTTATACCCCCCCCCCCTCTCTCTCATCTCAACCCCTAATTATTCCTTCTCTGGATCCTTAAGAATTGTTGTTACCTGTACTGCTTGTTCCTGAAGGCCATCTCAGCCCATCCACCTCTTTCTCCTTCCCTCTCTCCCTCTGATCTCTCATCATCTCATCTCATCATAACTATACCCGCCCCACCCTCATTCTTCAGCTTCTGAGCATTTCTCTCTCTGTAGAATTCTTCCTAAATTCTTCCATTTAATGCTGTTCCTGGTTGGCTCCTGCGATAGTCATATTTACACGCCTTGTGCTCTTTTGCATTCCACTTACTTCAGCGCCAGCTCCTTTGTGTTTTTGTTTTGGCTCCTGTGGCTGACACACGCCTTTATCAAGGGAGGCTTGGGCAGAAGAAGGAGCGCTGGATGGTGCCAAGCGCCTCCCACCATCTTTCTGGTAACCTCAGAAGCAGCTGTGGGGGGGTCTCTGCTTGGCCAGCAGAGAGGGGGGAGGAGGAGGAGGAGGGGGCGCTTAACCCTTTCTCCACCACACTCGCCTGATTAAAATCAGCCACCACAGCCTGCGGGAACTGATGCAGAGTTGTGGACAGGACATTGGGCAGAGGCGGGGAGCCCTTGCGGCCCTCCAGATGTTGTTGGACTGCAACTCCCAAAAGTCCATTGTACATTTAAATTTGTAGATTTGGGACTGCTGCGTGCTACGAGAGCCCTGCGCCCGGCAAGCACACGAGGCAGACGTCCTGGGTGGAATTCTGTCCTGCTCCCAAGCTGGGTCTCCCCAATCCTATCCTGGGTGCCTTTGATTCTTTATATCTAAATGCAGACATTCACTCTGTGAATCTCTTGTGACATTCACCCTCTTGACAGGACGGTCAAGGCAGTTGTGCCCTTGAATTTCGCCCCCCCCTCACATTGTGGTGGACCACCTTCCCCTCACCGCCCTGCTTGAATTCATCAACTAGCATTCGAGACCATCGAGGTCGTTTTGAATTTTGATTCTCTCTTCTATGGTGTTAGTGATCTTTCCCAGCTCTGTGTCATCTGCACATCTGATAAGCACACCCTTCACCCAAGACATTATTGATTAAACTGCTGAACAGCAAAGGGCCGAGGGCAGAGCCCTGCCGCATCCTGCTCAAGAGGCCTCCCTGCAGGTTGGTGCAGAGCCATTTAAAGCCTAAACCTATTTATTGGCCTTCTGTCCATGACAAGGGAGACAAAAAGACACCCTTAACCCTACCCCAGATCACTTATTTATTTATTCATCATACTATCCAGCTTAGAATACCAAGTCCACAGCATTTGGCAGATGTGTCGACCCAGATATAACTTGGGAGAGGCCCATGGTTGCCATGGAAGCCATAAAGTCCGGAGCTGTGCCAAACATGGGATGATGCTAGCAATCATCGCTCTTCTGCTGTAAGCTACAAGTGGGGGTGCAATTGATCATCCACACTTCAGGGGCCGGGTGTGCGTGCGCAACTTGCTATGTTCCATCCACATGGGGGCATGACGCAGCCATGTGGGCGCCGTTGTTGCTCCCCTTTCCCCGCCCCTTATTGGTTGCCACGCACTCTCTTCGCATGGCATTATGAAACGGGTGCTTCTCAGCACCATTTTAGCACCCTTTTTGTGTGTGTGTTTCTTACAGTCTTTGGAGCAGCACAATTACAATTAAAACAAACGAGCAAACCTTGATTTAAAAAACAGTGCTTGCTGTTTGAGTGAACATGGTTACGGACTAGGGCTTTAAGTCCCAGGAGAAAGCACAATCTCTAATCTAGTCAATTTCATGAGCCTCTAATGCAACGTTCTCCAACCTGGGGGTCGGGACCCCCAAGGGGGTCGCGACATGCTTTCTGGGGGGTCGCAGCTATACTGGAAGGAGGGAGGGAGTGGGAGGTATTTTCCTACAGCACCAGGCGCTTTGCAATCCAATTGCTGGAGAAGGAGTGAGCGCGCGCGCGCCTACCACTGGTGCTTATAGAGGTAACAAGGCACAGTGAGGCCTTGAAGAAGGAGCCGCTGCTGAGTTGACGACAAGCACAGCCTTTCGCTCCGCGTGCTTCTCTCCTGGTGCTGGTGAGTGAATGTGAGGAGTGGAGTCGCTGCCCGCAGTTGCCGCCAAACATTCAGCCTCCTCCTCCTCATGCTGTGTGTGGTGTGTGTGTGTGTGAGAGAGGAGAGAGAGAGAGAGAGAGAGGAGACGACGCTGCCTGCAGTTGCCGCCAACACCGCGCTTCTTCCTCCTCCTGCTGCTGCTGTTGAAGATCTCTGTAAGAACGAGTTGGAGGAGGGGCAGATTGAGCTGTTGTTGGGCTGGAAAGGGGAGGTGGTCGCGGCAGCGTCCAGGGGTGAGGGGAGGGTGGGGGGCATTCCACCCAGCCCTTCCTTCTCAGACGCAGCCGGCTGGGGGAGGGGGAGCGGCAGCAGGAGGACGACCTGGGCGACTTGATTATTTGCACAAAGGCAAGTGTGCTTACTTCCTCCTTAGCCCTTCGAGATTTTGGCAGCCCCAATGCAAAGCAGTGAGGCGTGCTGCTGGCTATAATTCTGTTGGGAGAAGGTACTTAACACCACTTGGAGAGCTCACGTTATGGTATTTTTTGACACACTCATTGGGAAGAGTTTCACTGAACTATGGCTTCTTCTGAGTGAAAATGAAGTGTGTGTGTGAGAGAGAGAGAGTGAGAGAGAGAGAGTGAGAGAGAGAGACTGTGTGAATGAATTTCATTTCACTTGCTTCTGTGGCTATTGCAGAACTATTTTTAGCTGTCTCCAGCAGAACAGAGAGCCAGTGTGGCGTAATTGTGAGAGTGTTGGACTGGGACTTGGGATATCCGGGTTCTAGTCCCCACTTGGCCATGAAACTCACTGGGTTACTTTGAGCCAGTCATTTACTCTCAGCCTAACCTACCTCACAGGGTTGTTGTGAGGATAAAGTGGAGAGGAGGAGGAGGATTATGTAAGCCCCCTTGGGTTCCTTGCAGGAAAAAAGGTGGGGTATAAATATAACAAATAAAATAAATAAATAAACAAATAAACATGTCTTCTCCTTTCTGATACAAAGCTGGCTGCTAGTCAAATAAATCCGCTCACTTGCCTGCTCCCTGTTGGGCCCTATTTCCACTAACATCCAGAGTCCAAAGAGAGGAAGGGCAGGTGAGCAAGTACAACAATAGAAATACAAAAAGAAATTGTTTTTCCTCAAAAAAGATTTTTTATTTATATTTTCGGAAATCTGTACCCATGGAGAAAAAACGGAAATATTCAGAAGATTACCTTAAATTTGGCTTTACCACCTTTAATGAATATTAGGTTAAATTAAATTATATTCTGAAAAATCTATTTTTCATGTGTTTTCTTTACCCCACCAAAATGCAAATTTATGCAAATGTGGTGAGGGGTCCCCGGTTACTTTGCCATTACAAAAGGGGGTCGCGACTCGAAAAAGGTTGGGGACCACTGCTCTAATGAGATAACAATAACCCAATCTAGTCAGTTTCACAATCCATCTAGAAAAGTTGCTGTCCTGATTTCTCCTGCAACTGATTTCTCCTGCCTGATTTCGCCTGCAGTTGAGGCTGAGAGCCAACAGATCAGGGGAAAAGAGCTGCAGTGCAGGCCACAAAATGGAAATGCAGAAAGGAAAGGCACACACACACACACACACATATTATCTGCCTCTGCCCCCACAGTGCCTCAATAGCGCGATTTCTTATCCACACCTGCAAAGCAATTGTGCCGCTGTTCCTCCCTTCCTTTCCGTAATGGATTTTCTGCAGTAAGAAAAATGATGGAAGAAGTGGTGGGAAAACACGGGAGGATTGTCAACAAGTGGTTGACAATGTTGCCTGGAACTTCTGTAAGATCGAGAACTTAAGAAGAGCCCCGATGCTGGATCAGAGTCAGAGCAAGGGTCCATCTAGTCCAGCATTTGGTTCACGCAGTGGCCGGCCAGCTGCCCACAGGCTTCATAAGGGGCAGGGCAGGTGGTGGGTGCTCACAGCAGGCACTTTCCGCACTGGCCATCTGGTAACTTCTTCCCTCACCGTGCCAACTTTTGGCTGCTCCCCTGACCCGCTTCCAAGACAAGAAGGAGGCTCAACTGCAGGGCATGTTTTCAGGGGGGGGGGGAAGTTGATTCACTAACTACTAATGCAACTATGGTTACATTATGACCATACAAAGCCTACTATTCCTAACACAAAATTAATCCTAACCCAATTGTTGCAAATGCTGCCAACCCAAGGACAAGAGAAAAGTGACTGAAGAGGCTCGTTGAGATTTAAAAAGCAGCTTTTAAAATAACTCCTCTCTGGCTTTGCTGCCCCCTTCGATCCCTGGATCCCAGTTTCCCAGTCTTCACAATGCCTGCGTGTGCGTGTGCCGCCCCCCCCCCCCGTCAACGCCAATAGCCCACAGCAGCAGCCTTCATTCCCAGGCCCTGTCTACGTGAGTTATTTTTCTGCGGTCTCCTTTGCCCTGTCCCCCCTTCTTGTTTCCCAGTGTGTCATCCTCCAAAACGCCTCTTTCACCCTTTCACACAAAGCCGCCCTCTCTGTGTGTTTTTAACAGATCAGCGAGGAATATGGTCCTGTCTGCACCGTCCACCTGGGCCCGCGGCGTGTTGTGGTGCTGTGTGGATACGACGCAGTGAAGGAGGCCCTGGTGAACCAGGGCGAAGATTTCTGTGGCCGTGGGGAGCAGGCCACGTTTGACTGGCTCTTCCAGGGCTATGGTCAGTCTCTTTGGGGGCAGGGGTCAAGCCGTGGCCATGGCACATTCTTACTGGCAATGTGGCACTTTTAGTGAGCATAGTCCAGATTTTAGTGAGAGTTATACAGTCCTAATTATCCTCCCTGTAGCAGTTCCGTTAAGGAGATGATCATTATGCCCATTTTACAGAGGAGGGAAAGCACGGCTGGGAGACTCTCTCAAGGCAATTCAGACAGTTAACAGCAACGGTGGGGTTTGAACTCAGGACTCTATAGTCCAGCATTCCATGCATCGTACCCCTGGTGTCTGCGTGCCTGGGAGCTCCCTTTGATTATCGTACAATCATAAGTTTGGAAAGGGACCTCTATGGTTCAGCCTCTCCTAGCAGAGGAAATCCTTATTTAAGCATTTTATTTTATTTATTTAATTATTTATTTATTTATTTATTTAATTATTACATTTATACCCTGCCTTTTTTCCTGCAAGGAACTCAAGGTGGCTTACATAATCCTCCTCCCCTCCATTTTATCCCCACAACAACCCTGTGAGGTAGGTTAGGAACATTTTAATTGGAACACCAACCACCCCACCCTGGCCACACTCATCTAGAGTGAAAGACACCTGGTCAGAAGTGGCTTTAGACCTGGCCTCTCTCGTGGACCTATCTAAAGCAAGGGTGGGCAACATGTGGCCCTCCAGATGCTTTGGCCTACAAAACAATGCCCTAGCCAGCATAGCAGATGGCTGACGGGAGTTGTAGGCCACAGGTTGGCTACTCTTGTTCTAAAAACTAATAAAGCCAGGCCTCCTTGCTGGAGGTTTTCAAGCAGCGGCAACAGGCCAGACCAAGCCATTTTTCTGCCTGAGGCATTCTTGGGGGCTGAGGTGGCGGCTCAGTCAGCACCTCCCTCTGGTTTAGAAGCAGAGCTTTCCTCCTCTCTACAGGGAAGACCTGAAGCTGTCTCTCCTGAGGGCCAAGGGCCGCCTTGGTCAGCCCCTGGGTCCCCTGGAGCAATTTGTTCCCTGGGATCATCCAGCTCAAGAGACTCCAGCAGCTCGTCCTCGGAAGAGGATTCCTCCAGGTGGGTGGACATGACAAGGCTCCACCAACACTCAGATTCTATGACTGTCTCGTTAGCTCTTAAAGACCTTCAGTGATGAAGACCCTGCTCTCCACCACACACACACTGCGTCCAGTTCTGGGCACCTCACTTTAAGAAGGACATAGACAAACTGGAGAGGGTTCAGAGGAGGGCAACAAGGATGATTAAGGGACTGGAAACAAGGCCCTATGAGGAGAGACCGAAAGAACTGGGCATGTTTAGCCTTCAGAAGAGGAGACTGAGGGGAGATATGATCGCACTCTTCCAGTACTTGAAGGGATGTCACACAGAGGAGGGCAAAGATCTCTTCTCGTTCATCCCAGTTTGCAGGACACGGAATAATGGGCTCAAGTTACAGGAACCCAGATTCCACCTAAACATCAGGAAAAATTTCCTGACTGTCAGAGCAATAAGACAATGGAATCAACTACCTAGGGAGGTGGTGGGCTCTCCCAGTCTGGAGGCATTCAAGGTGCGGCTGGACAGCCATCTGTCAGGGATGCTTTGACCTGGATTCCTGCATTGAGCAGGGGGTTGGACTCGATGGCCTTGTAGGCCCCTTCCAACTCTACTTTTCTATGATTCTATGATTCTATGATTAACTTTAGGAAGCTTATTATATCTATATATAGATATAGGGTGGCCGGGTGACCGGCCAGATGGGCGATTAATAAATATAATAAATAAAATAAATATTTAGATATATAGATATAATTACATTTATATCCCACCTTTTTTCCTCTTGCAAGGAACCCAAGGCAGTTTACATAGTCTTCCTCCTCTCCAATTCAACCTCACAAGAACCCTGTGAGATAGTTGAGGCTGAGAGTCAGTGATCCCTCCCAAAGTCACCCAGTGAGCTTCATGGCCGAGTGGGGACTAGGAACCCAGATCTCCTGAGTCCCAGTCCACCACTCTCACCACTATGCCACACTGGCTCTCTTGTTGGCTCTTTCAAATGCTTAATCTCAACTCTTAAAACCAGATTATCTTCTTTATTGCTTTGTGGCAGGGGGATCTCCATCGTCTCACTGTTTCAGCCACATTTTATTTCAGTGTTCTCCAACCTTGGGTCCCCAGATGTTTTTGGCCTACAACTGCCAGCATGCCCCAGCCAGCAAAGCTGGCTGGGGCATGCTGGGAGTTGTAGGCCAAAAACATCTGGGAACCCAAGGTTGGAGAACACTGCTCTGTTTAGTGGCCTTGCCCCTCACTCCTCTCTGCCTCTCAGGGGTTGCCTTCAGTAACGGCGAACGGGCCAAACAACTACGTCGATTCTCCCTCATGACCCTGCGGAATTTTGGGATGGGGAAGAGGACCATTGAAGAGCGGATCATGGAGGAGGCCCACTTCCTGTTGGAAGCCCTGAAGAGCACTGGAGGTGAGCTGAGTTTGGACATCTTCAGAAATTTTGCTTATTGGTGCCGGTTTGGTGTCATTTACCCAGGCATTTAATGGTGTTCAATGCATTAACAATACGCTGTACTTGTAGTCCGAACTGCATCTCCTCCTTGGACAACCAACCAGGAAGGACAGGGATTGAGAGGGCAGGTAGTCCTCTTCACTCGGCCAAGCAGCTTGTCCACGTCCTCGGTACTCACCAACTGAAACTGATCCAGTGTAATCCTACTTGCGGAGTTGCTGGACACTCCATTGTCTGCTTCTGCTACAATGAGGGCGTCTAAGTCAGCTCTTATCCGAGAGATTTTATCTGTGAAATGATTGTTAAAGGCATCACAGCGAGCAACCGTAGGCTCTAAAATCGGGTTCAGGGGGGAAGGTGTCTGCGTTAGACCCCTCACCACCCTGAACAGTTCTGCTGGACGCGAATTTGCAGATCTTGGGGCTGCTTCTGCTACAATGGGACTGATAAACTGGGACTGATAAACTGAATTTTGTCACTGTTAATTTTGACTTATTTTTGGTCGCTTCATATGTTTTACGTATTAATCGTTGTTATGCTGATCCTCTTTTAATTAATATAATATGCCAACTTGACAACTGACAACTGTAGATGAACTGTTAGATGTGAACATGTTTCATTTTCAGAATTTTCTAGCAACTAAGGTGTCTTGGACAATACGTATTCCAAGTCCTGCCCGCGCAGAACAAATCAGGGCCCACCCAGTGAAACAGATTCAGAACAGATAAAAACACGTGCAATTTCATCCAACACATAGCTAACTTATGGAGTCATGTTATTTCCATTTTACAGATGAGGCTAAGAAATTTTCCATGCTCAAGGTCACCCCCCAGTGAACTTCATGGCTAAGCAGAGATTTGAACCTGGATCCTCCCATGTGAGGATGGGGTGGACTGCAATCTATGAATGTATTAAACCAGTGTTCTCCAACCTTGGGTCCCCAGATGTTTTTGGCGTACAACTCCCAGCATGCCCCAGCCAGCTACGCTGGCTGGGGCATGCTGGGAGTTGTACGCCAAAAACACCTGGGGACCCAAGGTTGGAGAACACTGGATTAAACAATCAAATGAGTAATTTGCAAGGTGGCCAGATCAACTCTGGTTTAATTGGCTGTGTCACACATGAGGCCTAGATGTTCACATATTCCGTCCCTAAGTCACTTTTTAGGCAAGGACTGGGCTGGTTTGCAAATGGTAGCCTCAGTTGGTCCACGGCCTGAGTGACAAGGTGGCATCTCCCTCTTCCCGCAGGTGCACCCTTTGACCTCACTTACTTTCTGAGCCGCTCAGTGTCCAACGTCATCAGCTCCATCACCTTTGGCAACCGCTTTGACTATAAGGATCAGGAGTTCCTCTCTTTGCTGAACATGATGCTGGAGATCTTTCGCTTCACTGCCACATCTTGGGGGCAGGTACATTGGAGAGGGGGGCGTGTGCATCCCCCCCACCTATTTTCCTTGTGAAAAGGAGTTTCAACAGCTAACTGTCAAAAACTCTGGGTCCCTTTAAAAATGAGGTTTTGACAGGGCAATGGGTGGTTTTTGACTGGGACATATGGCTGTATATAATCTCCCAGTCCAAAAAAAAACCAAAACCCATTGCCAGTCAGAACCCCTTTTCTAAAGGACCCAGAGTTTTGACAGCTAGATGTCAAAACTCCTTTTCACAAGAAAAAAAAGGGGGAGGTGAACTTTTGCACCTTTCCAAGAACCAAGAAACTCGGGGAAAAGTGCAAAATGTGCACCAGCATGTGGACTGGGGGGGGGGGGAGCGGAGGATCTTGCAGCGAAGGGGGTGTAAATCACACCACCCCCTTTTTGTGAGCAAAGGTCACCTGCATCTTTGGTTTCTCTTGACAGCTCGTCTTTTGACAGTTGTCAAAAGAAACTGGGGGGGGGGACGACAATTTGGAGCCTCTTCTGGGCAATGTTCAGGATAGGTACCCAGCCAAGGCTTCAAATCTCTGCACTCATGCAACTGCAGCCAATTTTTTAAAACAAAATCATAGAAGTGCTTTCTTGCTCAATTTTTTTTGGTGCAATTTATTATTTTTTTAAATGTTCTGACAGCCCCTCCAAGGTGCCACTTGAGCACTTTGAAGGGGCTGCCAGTGGTTGTCAGAATGGGAATAATGAAAGCTGGCTGGCTGTTTTTCAATCTCTGGGGGAAAGGGGGGAAAGAGAAAAAAAAAGCTGTGGCAAGCCCAAAAGTCTTGTGATCATGGCAGGGAAGGAGGAAGCCAGTGCCAGATGCCCCCAAGTGCTGCATGGGCACTTTGGGGGCAGCTGGCATGGGCAGTTGCTCAGTAGCAACCCACAATGGTTTGCGGTGTCATGCACACCCAGTCACACGCACCCCCACATGTGCCCCAATGATCTGTGATCGTGCAAACCAGGGCAGTGTCTGTTCTTGTTTCAGAGTGACAAGATGGTTCTCATTTAGCTTTGTGACCAGTGTGTCCTCTGAGCCAGAGATGGGGAACATGGGGCCCTGCAGATGTTGTTGGACTGCAACTCCCATCATCCCTCACCATTGGGTTTAGGTCCAACAACATCTGGAGGGGGCACATATTCCCCAACCCTGCTCTAAGCGTTTCATGACAGCGAGGGAGAACGGAAGCGGGAGAGGGTAGGGGACGGGCAGGAAGGAAGGACTTTCTGGACTCCTGTCTCAGAAACTTCATCTGACACATTTCATTTCATCTTCACTTTGCATGATATCTGCCTTCGGTAAAAAATGTCCTTCCTTCCTTCCTTCCTTCCTTCCCCCTCCCCATTCCTCCAAACTCAACACACAGCTCTACGACATGTTCTCAGGTGTCATGAAGTACCTGCCAGGCCCACAATGTAATGCCTTCAAGAACCTCACAGGGTTGGAGGAATTTGTCACGAGAAAGGCAAAGGCCAACCAGGAGACCTTGGACCCCAACGCCCCCCGGGATTTCATCGACTGCTTCCTGGTGAAAATGCTGCAGGTATCGTTATGTTATTCTACGCAGGACCATTCCCTGTAACAAGAAGCTTGGTGGCCCCATGTCAGCCTGCAGGGCAGGGGTGAGCAACGCGCAGGCCACATGTGGCCACCTATGGCCACGTTGCCACCCACACTGTGTTCTCCTGCCGAATTTGCTGCTGCAGTGGCGGCTGCCAAAATAACAGAGATTTTTCAAGGAAACAAGGCGTGGGGGGGGGGGGGCATGGCTTGTTTTCAAGCAGAAAATAAGTCTCCCAGAAGCACGGTTCTGCTCAAAAACAAGGTACAACCCTCATGCCTTGTTGTTTCCCTGCAAAATTGCTGTGCTTTATGCTGCCCCTGCAGCAAAATCAGTAGTGGTGGGGTGGGTTGTGGGGCCCCAGTAGGCTCCAAGGGGGCAATGCAGACGCCCGACCCCCCAGAAGTTGTCCACCCCACTGTAAGGCATTGAAATACGGCCACATACAGGCAAGAGACGGGATTCTGCTTATTTGGGGTGAGTCACCACATATGTAGGAAAATATGCAGCCCTTTTTAAAAAAGGACCGGTCCTGCCCCCACACTGTGCTACTCTGGTAGGTTGGGGCTGAGTTTGCAGCTCGCTGTGCAGCCATTCTTCTGTTTCCTGTGCACCAATTAGCTGACTTCAGCTCTCCACATCTGCCCCTCCCCCTCCCCTGTCTGGTCATGACATCACAGCAACCCAGCCAATTGCTAGGGGAGAGACAGCTGCATAGACAGGTCAGTTGATAGTCAGATTTTAGCATATAGATCAGCTTTCCCCAACCTGGAGCCCTCCAGATGTTTTGGACTTCAACTCCCATCAGCCACAGCCAACATAGCCAATGGTCAGGAATACTGGGAGTTGTAGTCTGGAGGACACCAGTTAGGGAAGGCTGCTTTAGATATATTACCTGTGAAACATCCCCCCCCCCCACAATTTTCTTCTGCCAAGGAAAAGGAAAACCCAAACTCGGAGTTCTTCCTAAAGAATCTGGTTGCAACGACACTCAATATCTACTTTGGAGGCACAGAAACTGTCAGCACCACTTTGCGATACGGCTTCCTGGTTCTGCTGAAACACCCAGAAGTCGAAGGTGACTGCAGAAGGGGGGGAGGGGGGGAGGGTGCGGAACGCGGGCTCCGCCGCAGGAACTTCACATGCCCAGGAAGGGCTTCCCGCCTCCAGAAGTGCCCTCCACATGCGCTGGCCAAGCTGGCTGGGAATGATGGTGCCCTCCAGTCCAGCGCATCTGGAGGGCACCAAGTTGGGGGCGGCTGCCCAAGAAGGTTTAATTGTGAAGATGGGGGTGCCTTCCAGATGTGCTGTTTGGGGGCCCCCGTGAAGGCCATGCCCTTGGTCCGAACAGCCTCCTTGTTAAGCGGGGGGCTCCTCAAGGGGAAATAGGTGCTTGTCCTTCCCCAAGAGACATCCTGAGTTCTCAGCCAGGAGATCTACTACTCTGGGAGGGGCCGTGGCTCAGTGGTGGAGCATCTGCTTTGCATGCCGAAGCTCTCAGTCCCCGGTTGGAAAAACTCCTGCCTGAAAACCCTGGAGGGGGAGCCGCGGCTGCCAGCCAGTGTCGCCAGTACCGGGCTAGAGGGACGAGGGTCTGACTCGGTATAAAGCAGCCCCATACGCGCTTTGGGGCTGGGAATGCAGGCGTTCCAGGAACGTGCCAATGTCCACTTTACATCCTACTGAATTATCAACAGAGAAGCTCCATGAGGAGATTGACCAAGTGATTGGCAGGAATCGGACCCCCAAGATGGAGGACCGGACCCAGATGCCCTACACAGAGGCTGTGATTTATGAGATCCAGAGATTCACCGACATGCTCCCCATGGGGTTAGCACGACGAGTGACCCAGGATACCCAGTTCCGAGGATACACCATTCCCAAGGTATTATTATTATTATTTCATTTTATTAATTATTTAATCTTTATCCTGTCATTCCACCAAAACATGGTGCTCAAGGCAGCTAACAATACAATACAGATTAAAAACAAAATCATAATTGAAACATAACATAAAAACAAATAAATGAAAAATACAACAATAAAAGAAAAAAACAGCACCAAGCAATTAAAAACCCCTTCAGTAAAAAACCAGCTTATGTGCCAAAGGCCTGCCTGAATAAAAATGTCTTTGTCTGCAGGCAGAAATATAACAGGGAAGGGGCCAACTGAGCCCCACCTCAGCAGGGAGTTCCACAGCCTGGGAGCGGCCACCGAGAAAGCCCTCTCTCACGTCACCACCAAATGCACCTAGGAAGGTGGCAGTCTCAAAAGAAGGGCCTCTCCAGAAGATCTTAAGGACCGGGCAGACTCGGTATGGGAGAAGGTGGTCTTTCAGGTACCCTGGTGCCAACCCATATAGGGCTTTATAGGCCACAACCAGCACTTTGAATTCTGCTCGGAAACAGAATGGTAGCCAGTGAAGCTGCTGTAACAAGGGAGTCACGTGCTCCCTCTAACCAGCCCCGGTCAACCGTCTGGCTGCAACATTCCAGACCTGCTGGAGTTTCCAAACACTTTTCAAAGGCAGCCTCATGTAGAGTGTTACAGGAGCCCAAACAGGATGTAACTAAAGCATGCATGACAGTGGCCATATCAGACATCTCCAGGAGCGGGCGCAGTTGGTGCACTCGCCTCAGCTGCGCAAACGCGAACCTGGGCATCCAGGTTCAAGGCTGAGTCCAGTTTGGGGCACACCCAAACTGCGAGCCCGAGTCTTCACGGGGAGCGTAACCCCATCCAGCTGAATCCCTATTCCCTGATTTACCTTTCGACTCACCCGGAGCACCTCTGTCTTGTCTGGATTAAGCTTCAGTTTGTTCGCCCTCATCCAGTCCATTACCAACATCAGATTGGTTGCAAATCATTACTGAACAAGCCCTCAGATGAGCAATTGGACTGTACATGAAGCGTCAGCTCTGAGGCTGTGTCTGGAGCCTGGCAGAATGGAGAAGTTGGCCGCTGTGTCCTTCTACGTATTCAACTGGAACAAAGCTCTACTATACCCGCCCCGTGACCGCGCCTGTGCCCCATCTCCAAAAAAAGAAAGAAAGGACATTATGGGTTGGAGGCAGAACAGGGAATGTATTAATTAGTTTTATGCTTGCTATGCATGAGCCCCAACTTCCCACCAAATGTTGCTCAAGATGCTAGCAGCAATAAAATACAAAGTAAAACACAAAATAAAAATCAAAAACATTTTAAAAAAGATAATGGGGTAAAACACAACAATAAATCTGATAAAAACAACAAGTAAAAACAATGTCAGCGAACACCAGAGGTCAAAAACACGCCTGAACAAGAGCCTCTTCGCCTGCTAGCTGTACGTGATCAGAGACGGGGCTAAGCCGGCCTCGCTTGGCAAGGAGCCCTACCGTCTGGTAGCAGCCCCCCAAAGACACTCTCGAGTCCCCGCAAAATGCACTTCAGGTGTTGGCAGGATAGAAATCAGGGCCTCCCCCTAAAGATCTTCAAACCCAGGCAGGCTGGTTCTGAGATAAACTGGTCCCAAATCCTGTAGGGCTTTGTACAGTAATACCTTGGATTACAAGTAACTTGGTTTGAGAGCGTTTTGCAAGACAAGCAAATTTTTAAATATTTCTTTAATTTTTTTTTACTTGATATACAAGCGACGTCTTGCAATACAAGTACTGTAGTACGGCTTAAATTAAAAATCTCTGTACAAATTTTTTTGGGGGTGATTTTGTTTTGATATAAGAGTGTTTTGGATTACAAGCACATTTCCGGAACGAATTATGCTCTCAGTCCAAGGCATGACTGTAGGTCATAACCAGCACTTTCCATTGTACCCTGAAACAGACTGGAAGCCAGTGAAGCTGTTGTAACTACAGTAATACCTTGGATTGCAAGTAACTTGGTTTGAGAGTGTTTTGCAAGACAAGCAAATTTTTAAATATTTATTTATTTATTTTTTACTTGATATACAAGCGACGTCTTGCAATACAAGTACTGTAGTACGGCTTAAATTAAAAATCTCTGTACAATTTTTTTGGGGGGAATTTCATTTTGATATAAGAGTGTTTTGGATTACAAGCACGTTTCCGGAACGAATTATGCTCTCAATCCAAGGCATGACTGTATATGAGTCACGTGCTCCCAGTCAACCGTCTGCCTGCAGCATTCTGAATCTGACCCAGATGAAAAGCAGCAGTGCGGCTGGATCAATCGAATGCTCATGTCCAACAGGACCCTTTGCGTGCTGCTGACATGTCCCTTAACGCCAGTTCCTGCCCTTTTGTTAAAGTTGATGGCGCGGAATAGTGTCAGCTGGTAAGTAGCCTCACTTACTGCTCCCAGTCAGAACCCATGTTTTTTTACTCATTTCTTGCCCTCCAGAAGAATCCTCAACGTCTCCCTTCCGCTTCTTCCCCTCTCTTTTTCAGGGCACCGAGGTGTTCCCCATGTTGGGATCCGTGCTGAGAGACCCCGAATATTTTTCAAGACCAGAGGTATTTGACCCCCAACACTTCCTGGATGAGAACGGGCAGTTCAAGAAGAGCAATGCTTTTATGCCATTCTCCTTTGGTGAGTTCCTTTCTCAGTCCTGTTAACCCAGTGTTCTCCAACCTTGGGTCCCCAGATGTTTTTGGCGTACAACTCCCAGCATGCCCCAGCCAGCGTAGCTGGCTGGGGCATGCTGGGAGTTGTAGGCCAAAAACATCTGGGGACCCAAGGTTGGAGAACACTGTATTAACCCCAACCAGCCCCACCACCCAAGGTGAAAACAAGCTTGCAGCACCATCTTTGCTCTGCTGGAATTTGAAGGAAAGTATCCAAAGTGTGAGCTTTAGTTGACAGCTGAATTGTTCAGCTGTGTAACATTTGATAGGAAGCGGCGTCTCTGCCTATTTTAATCTCCATCTTGTAAAAGTGATCTCTCCCGGGGGGGCCCCCACTCGCACTGTATTGCCATGCCCACCCCATTTGTCGGAGCAGTGAGAGGTTTTTTTGGGGGGGTGCATCACTGACCCAGGTTTGGTTTCGTTTGGAAGGAGATCACTGGAGGATTGTTGGTATTTTGTAAGATTTGGATTTATTTACAAATATACAGGTTGAGCAGAGGTGTAGGTGTAGCTGAAACACTCCAACAGAGAGCCAAAATCCACTGCTCCCTCATCGGCCCTCCCGGGGGGGGGGGTAACAGACTGCACTTGAAGGCACTTGCAGACCCCCCAAAACTCAGCCCACTGTCTGTCTCAAACTGCAGTCTCTCTTCAAACACAGAGACTGGGTTCAGAGACACACACTGTGCTAGGAGCAGGTCTGTTATAAAGCTACGAGGTCTTAATTGCCCATTCAAGCCCAAGCTGCCCCAAAATACTTTACATTACAACCAGGACCGGTGCAAGGCAGTTTGGCGCCCTAGGCAAGATCAGATATTTAGCGCCCCCCCCTTCCCACTTGAGAGCACTGTATTTTTTTCCAAGGCGTTTCTGGTGCCCTCTTTAGCCCTGCGCCCTAGGCAGCTGCCTAGTTGGCCTAATGGTAGCACCGGCCCTGATTACAACCAGGAACTAGGAACTATATATCGTTGCTGGGGAAAATCCATTTCCCCACAGCTCCTGCGAGGGTTGCAGCTAAGCTCAGGGGAAACGGGGGATTCTGAGGAGGGTGGCGGACGGTGCCAGCGTCCCTGCTCGTAAAAAAAGTGCGAGCCCCGGCGCCACTACACCCAATCACTCCATGTGCAGCCCAAGAAGCCTGGCCATCCCCTGCTTTCCCTTCTTGGGAGGAGTTACTGTGCTGTGAGCCAAGCACATCAGAAGAGCAACTGTGTCATGTGCCCCCCCTCCATCTTCCCTCCGGCAGGAAAAAGATATTGCTTTGGGGAGCGACTGGCCCGCATGGAGCTCTTCCTCTTCTTCACCAGCATCCTCCAGAACTTCAGCCTAAGGCCTTGCATCCCCCGTGAACAGATCGACATCGCTCCCAAGCTGGTTGGCTTTGCCACCATCCCGCATTCCTACGAAATCCGCCTCATCCCTCGCTAAAGGAAGGCAGGCATCGCGGGGAAAGCGAAGCCCTGTCGTCGCCGCCGCCGCCAGCAATAAAAGCCATCCGGAGGACACCTGACAGTGCAATCCTACACATGTTTACTTGGAAGTAAGTCCCGTGGAGTTCAAGGGGTCTTACTCACAAGTAGGTGCGCACAGGATTGGCACGTGCCTCAGGGGTTCACAGCCAGAGGTGGCCGGCCATAGACTGGTGATGCTTACTTCTGTCCTTCAGAGACAAGATTTTCTCAGCGTTTCTGATAACCTTTGCAAAGATGGCTGGGATCGTTTCAGGCTGACTACAAGTATCTTCTAGCTTTTCACCTTCTGTTTTAACTCTTTCACAGAGAGAAATATGAATGAGCAACACAATTTTTGCTGGATTCTGCTGAGTCAGACATATTTCAAAAGACTTTTGTGACTGTGGAAGTGTTTGTGTGTCTGAGTGTGTGATGTTGGTGGTTTTCAGTTGAAATTGTAGTTTTCATTCTGAAATTGACTTCCAGACAGAACCTTTGAAACTTCCTTAACTGCATCAGGCTGTCTGTCCGTCCTGTCCCCCCCCCCCTTTAGCAGACATATAAGCTATCAGATGAGGGTAAGACTTTTCTCTTTTGCATCTGCACCAACTGTGTGTTTTCCATATTCACATGTATCTGATATGTTTAATTTGCTCAGATTTCAGGTCAGGTCTATTTTTACCTTGTTCAGTAAAGTTTACTAAATCTCTTCTAATGTCTGTCTGCATTCTGTGTCACCTCAAATGGAAGCTGGGATGAAGTGAAAGGCTGCCCAAATGACTGGAATCTAAGACAGATGCTTGTGCAAGGCAGCAAAAAGGGTGAGCTGTCCACCTTCCTTCACCTTTTGCTCAGGGCACTCCCGTCCAACGCAACAGCAGAAGCACAGAGGCCTTCGGAATATCTCAGATCTGGGCTGCATCCAGCGACACTGGCTTGTACCCCAAACGTCTCCCATTGGTGTCCCTAAAACACCACTATTATTGGAGGTTGGAACACCCCACACAACATTGTGCAAAAACAACAAAGGTGAGGGGGTGGACAGAAGTTTGCATGTGTGTGCATCCAAAACAAGAGAGCCCTGTGGCAGAAGCATGCCTTTGGGGCATGTTCAGTGTAATAGAAAAATATATGAATGATACGTAATTAAAAACATCAACCGAAGAACTAAACTAAAAAGCACAACACGCACAATCCTGGAGTAGTAAGGTCCCAGGGCCAAGCTACATTTCGAAGGCCCAGGTGAACAAATACGTTTTTAGCTGCTGTCCCAAACAAATGGGTCCAAACGGGGCCTTCCTGCAGCCCAAACTCCTTGTTGTTCCCCTGACAATTCTCCCCAGAACGCTGCAGCATTGTCGTCACATAGCGTCATTTTCAGGGGAACTGCGGGGGAAATGGGGGCTGTGAGGATGCAGCAGTGCTTCGAGGAGAAGTGTGGAGAGAGAAGGCAGCAGCTGCCGGAGGAAGCACCCTGCTGTGCCGTCCTCCAGTGACTACATACATAAGGTGAGCTGATGGGGCCATTGGGCTGACTCAGCCAAACCTTCAGCCCAAATGTCTCGGTGCGGAGGACTTTCAGCTCAGCTCGAAACATCACACCATTGCAGAGGCGGGACTGAGGTCTGAGGGAGATCAGAATCTGGTCTAGGGTCTCACTTCCCTGGCAATGCCTCTGAACCCGCCCCAACATTCCACGCTTGAGGGATTCGCAGTTACTGCAATAATGTAACTCTGGCGTGGATCCCCAATGGGCTGATTTCGCGTACGTTATACAAAGCCTAAAATGTTTACCGTAGTTTTCTTAGCTTTGCTGGAGTGGACCTCAAAGTTAGGAGGCAGAGTCTAAGTTATCAGTGTTCTCCAACCTTGGGTCCCCAAATGTTTTTGGCCTACAACTCCCAGCATGCCCCAGCCAGCTACGCTGGCTGGGGCATGCTGGGAGTTGTAGGCCAAAAACATCTGGGGACCCAAGGTTGGAGAACACTGGT
This sequence comes from Shinisaurus crocodilurus, assembly GCA_021292165.1. Classification (NCBI taxonomy): domain Eukaryota; kingdom Metazoa; phylum Chordata; class Lepidosauria; order Squamata; family Shinisauridae; genus Shinisaurus; species Shinisaurus crocodilurus. Next base: position 1,042,761 of record CM037885.1, on the reverse strand, counting down.
CTAAATCATGGCAGGCATTTGCCACTCCAAAAGTTCCCACCTCTCTGCTTGAATGGCTTCCGGGCTTGCCACGTGACAACAGGGGGCAAGCTTCCTGGAAGCTCTGGAGTAGCCGGAGGAAACCGGATTCGTCCCACATGGTGCCATGCACAAGTGCGGGTCACAGCCTCTGCTGCTGGGCAGAGCCTCGCTCTAGGCAGGGATCTGCTGGCACAAGGCGGCTACCCACCATGTCCTTTCAGGTGACATCAGTGGGGTGCAGGGTTGCGCTGCCTGTGAGCCCCGAAGGAAGACTTTTGCTTCTTTCCCAGTAACCCAGGAGGAGACGGCGAGCTGCAGCTGAATCTGCAAGGTAGGGCAGCCTGAGGGGCACCTTTTGGCAGATGTTTAGGAAGACGGTTTCAATTCATGTGGATCCATGGCAGGGCGGGGGGTAATTGTATCACGTTCCAAGCCACGGGGGCAAGTGTGGGGGGACTCCAGCTTACACAGGAAGAATCCCAAATGGTCCTGTTTGGGGTTTTCAAAAGCTGGCAAATGGGAGTGACGGCCAAGGGCCAAGTTCTGACTCCCCCCCACCAGGTAGTGGTGGATTTGAGCCTTGCTCTCTACTCTCTATTTTGGGCTGTATTAATAGAAGTATAGCTTCCAAATCGCGGGAAGTGATAATTCCCCTTTACTCGGCACTGGTTAGGCCTCATCTTGAGTACTGCGTCCAGTTCTGGGCACCTCACTTTCAGAAGGACATAGACAAACTGGAGAGGGTTCAGAGGAGGGCAACAAGGATGATAAAGGGACTGGAAACAAGGCCCTATGAGGAGAGACTGAAAGAACTGGGCATGTTTAGCCTTCAGAAGAGGAGACTGAGGGGAGATATGATCGCACTCTTCCAGTATTTGAAGGGATGTCACACAGAGGAGGGCAAAGATCTCTTCTCCTTCACCCCAGTTTGCAGGACACGGAATAATGGGCTCAAGTTACAGGAACCTAGATTTCACCTAAACATCAGGAAAAATTTCCTGACTGTCAGAGCAATAAGACAATGGAATCAACTACCTAGGGAGGTGGTGGGCTCTCCCAGTCTGGAGGCATTCAAGGTGCGGCTGGACAGACATCTGTCAGAGATGCTTTGACCTGGATTCCTGCATTGAGCAGGGGGTTGGACTCGATGGCCTTGTAGGCCCCTTCCAACTCTACTTTTCTATGATTCTATGATTCTCCTCCAGTATTGCAAAGGGAGCTGGCCCAGAGTCTTGCTTCCACCCTTTTCTTCCCCCGGCCCCATCGGAGCTTCTCTGGAGCCCAGCGAGACGCAGCATGTCACCTGGGGCTTGGCAGACACCCAAGCACACCCACTGGCCGTGCCCTTGCGTACTGGGCGTCTCGTGACTCTGCTTTCGCAAGCACCCTGGCGCCAGCCTGCAGTCCTCGCTGCCAGCGAAGTTTGTCAACCATCAATCCGGCATGATGGTCAGGGACCAGGTGTGTCCACCTGGGATCCTTAATGTCCATAAAGGAGTCGCACAAGGCGTTGCGGCTTAAGCGGCTTCACAAAAAAGGCACTCTGAGCCGCCGCAGTCACTTGGGACTCCAACAACAATTATGGATCTAGTAGTACGCCAAGACTACGAACCTGATCTTTCAAAGGGAGGGCATCCCCACCCAGAACAGGCAATGAGCCTGTCTCCTGGACTCGGGAACCACTCACCCACAGAGATGCCTTCACATAGAGATGCCCACCCAGCCAAACCCCCTCGGCCAGCTTTTATAAGCCAGGAGGGGCAAGGATCCGGAGGGCACGTGGTCAGTCGCATTGCTGCAGGCACCTTGTTTTTATTTATTTATTTATTTATTTATTTATTTATTTATTTATTATATTTATCAATTGCCCATCTGGCCGGTCACCCGGCCACCCTGGGCGATGTACAATTAAAATACAGCAAAACAACACAATAAAATATAATAATTAAAACAATATTAAAAATTCTCATTAAAAACCTAACCCACCCCATATTCCCGCCTGAACAGCCATGTTTTTAATGCACGGCGGAAGCTCATCACGGAGGGGGCATGGCGAAGGTCACTAGGGAGGGAGTTCCATAATGTGGGGGCTGCCACAGAGAAGGCCCTCTTCCTAGTCCCCACCAGCCTGGCTGCTCTGGCTGATGGGATAAGGAGAAGGCTGTCCATGGTGGATCTTGTTGAGCGGCCTACTTGATGTTGCTGGAGGCACTCCTTGAGATAAGCTGGGCCGGAGCCGTGTAGGGTTTTAAAGGTCAAAACCAACACCTTGAATTCGGCTCGGCAAGCAACTGGTAGCCTTGTCCACATCATCAGCCCGCAGCAACTGAAATTGATCCCACAAAATCAGGCCGATGGTGGCATCAGATACCTCGACTGGAGCTGCGCTAACGGCAGCGTCAAGTTGGCTGCGGAGACGAGTGATTTTGTCCTCAAAGTGCGATGCAAAAAGGTCACAGCAGGACTTTGAGGGGGCCAGGGCCAGGGCCCCATTCGCCAGGGAGAGTATTAACAGCCCCCAGACCACCTGAAAGAGCTCCGCTGGATGGCTCCTCACAATAGGCACGATGATGTGCTCTAGAGCATGCTCGCTCGGACATCATCGCTTCAAGTCTTGCACCATCTGTGCTCTAGCCGACATCCAAAATGATGACGCATGACGTGGAGAAAGTGGACAGGACAGGGAGATATTTCTCTCCCACTCTCGTAATACTAGAACCCAAAGGGGTCATCCCATGAAGCTGATTGGCGGGAGATTCGGCACAGGTAAAAGGAAGTCCTTCCTCACACAGCGCAGAGTTAAACTATGGAATTCACTTCCACAAGATGTAGCGATGACCACCAGTTTGGAAGGCTTTAAAAGGGGATTGGACAAATTCCTGGAGGAGGAGAAGGCTATCAACGGCTACTAGTTCCGAGGGCTATATGCTGCCTCCGGTATCAGAGGCAGTCTGCCTATGTAGGTCAGTTGCTGGGGAACATGGGTGGGAGGGTGCTGGGTTTCCTGCGGGCAGCTGTTTGGCTGCTGTGTGAACTGCATGCTGGACTAGATGGGCCTTTGGTCTGATCCAGCCTCAGGGCCCTTCTGATGTTCTTATTCGGAAGCCTGAGCCTTCTATTCTAGGCTGATCAGAGCCCTGAACTGAAGCGCTCCTCTTAGGGGCATATATATATAATGAAATTGCTGGCTGGGTTTTAAGAACATATAGATCACACTCACCTTTTTTTTTTTAAAGGTGCTTTTTAAATCATAATGATGAGCCTCTTTAATCACTTTTCTCTGGTCCTTGGCAGCATTTGCAACAATTGGGTTAGGATTAATTTTGTGTTAGAAAATAGCCTTTGTGTATGGTTATAATTTAACCCCTGATAGTTAGTGAATCAACTTTCCCCCTGAAAATGTGTCGTACACTTGAGCCTCCTTCTTGTCTTGGGAGCGGGAGCAGCCAGAAATTGGCACGGTGAGGGAAGAAGTCACCAGATAGCCAATGCGGAAAGTGCTGCGAGCGCCCACCCCCCACCCTGCATAAAGCCAGCTGCACCCTTGAACCCCTCCCAGCAGCCCTGGAGGATCTCTGGCGGAGAAGGCGGGCGACACAGGGGAGTGTCCTCCATGGAGCCGCTCTCTGCTTCTCTGCTGCTGCTGCTCTGCCTCTGTGGCGTCCTCCTCGCCTTGACATGGACGCACAAAGAGGGCAGAGGCCTCCTCCTGCCCCCTGGGCCCACCCCGCTGCCCATCCTGGGGAACTTTCTCCAACTGGACCGAAAGGATATCATCAAGTCCCTGGTGCAGGTGAGTCTCGATTCACCCCCACTTGGTCTTCTCTGGGGGCCAGAGAGACCGTGGAGGTGGACCAAGAGTCTCCTCCGAGGAGAGAAGACTGAGCCGGCACGATTTGCCGTTCTGGAGGAGGAGTGGGAAGAAGGAGGGACTCGCGGGGCGAGGTGGCCGGGGAACCTTCAAGGGGATTTGTGGCTTTCTCGGCAGATGAGCAAGGTGCATGGGCCGGTGTTCACCGTATACCTGGGGCTGCGGCGTGTCGTGGTCTTGTGCAGCTACAAAGTGGTGAAGGAGGCCCTGGTGGACCAGGCAGAGGAGTTCAGTGGGCGCGGACAGATGCCGGCCTTCTCTAAGGAGCTCCGTGAACATGGTGACTGAGGGGACCCTCCCTGGGGGGAGAAGGAGGGCTTGAGCGTAGCTCAGCTCTCCTGCGATGGGCGGGAGATGGACTGCCCCAACTCTCTGCCGTCCACCTGCAACTCCACCCCCACCAACCCACCCCCGCCGCCAGCTTTGGTTGGGGAGGGCTGAAATTGATTTGGCAGAAGCTTCACTTCCCAAGGCGTAACCACACACACAACTTTCTCTTAGGTGCCTCTTTCGCAATGCTTGACCTTGGCAAGAGTGGCATGGTTTTTTTTTGCCATTCTTGTCGAGTGGCTCGCTCCCCTCTTCCCCTCACCCATGATGGGGACGGTCATCCGGGTTCAGGCGACATGACAACCCATCATGGGTGACAACAACCCTAAAACAAACCATGGGTTGTCAGCGTGGCTAAAAAGCCAAAAATAACCCTCCCTGAGGGAAGTGGTCTGGGTTCATACAACAGACTAACCCACCGGTGGGTTATTGTGTCATACAAACCCAGTCAACACGTACACGAAAACTCTCTCTCTCTCTCTGACACACTCACTCTCTGTTAATATAAGTGAGTCTTCACAACTTACACTGCAGTTGGTTTAATTATAAGCAGCTTAGTAGCACTTTGGATTCTTTCCCTCTTCTGCATGAGGCCCACCGAGAAGTTCTCCCGTCTTCTTTTTGACAGGGGTTGCGTTTGCCAACGGGGAACGGTGGAGGCAGCTCCGCAGATTCTCTCTCAGTACCTTGCGGAATTTTGGGATGGGGAAACGTTCCATTGAGGAGCGAATCCAGGAGGAGGCCCGGTGCCTGGTGCAGGAGCTGCATAAAAGTGAAGGTAGGCCTTTGTGGAGATTGCCCGGCTGCCCTGGCTCCACCCATGGCTGGCCTGTTGTGACACCTCGACTTCTGTTTGTCACCACTGCTCAGTTTAGCCTACGCCTTGAGCAAGAGGAGCTACACAACATGCAGGTTCACATTCAAAACTGGGGTGGGGGCAAACCAAAGCTAACTCCTGACTCACCACTGAGTGAGTAAAGCCTGTTTCGCCCGTATTCCCTTTTGGGGAATGGTTTAGCATGAAAGCATGGTTTGGCATGGATCCTTGAATTGCCAAAAGTAAGAAGAGAAGCATGCTTCTAGACGAAGCTTCCCGCACCCCTGCGATAGCACAGCCCCTGGTTAATGCGTCATGCATTCTTTCAGGGAACCATAGTCTTGAGAGAGGATCTCTGGGGATCTCCGTGTGCACGAGCGTGCATGCACACACACACTGTAACTGCTCATTTCCTTGTATTATTTTCCTGCTTTTTCTTTCATACTGAAATAGTGCTGTTTTTTCCATAATAATAATTTTTTAAAACCCGGGAAAAAATAATACAATGAAACCAGAAATTAAACCCCCTCCCTCGATGGCCAGCAGAAGCTGACCAGTTAAGGAGCAATTCATCACTAATCCCCAGCCATGTTGAACAGGAAGCAATACAGCATCTAGAAGTGGCAAAAGGGAAGCTTTTAATTAAAGAATCAGATGCCCTAAAAAGACTCAAAAGCACTTTTCCTATCCACATCGAACAGGCCGAATTTGTGCTTTATGGGGGGGGGGGGGGGGGGAATCACCACAAATCTGAAAAAACATGGGAAGAGAATGCAGAAAAATCCCTGAATGCAATGATTTGGCAGGGACGTCACCTGGAGGGATTTCCCACTGAAAGAGGGTGCACATTAAGGATGCTAATTCCAAAGAAAAGGGCTGGTGGGGAAGCAACCTGGGCTAGGAGTGAATCCTCAGCACCTTTGCCAAACTATAATTTGGCACTATAATTTTTTGAGGGAAGCCACCATTTTAAGAGCTTTTCTACACGCGGTTGTTAACCTACTGCATGCATCCACTTTCAGTTTCATCGCAGAATTGAGATCTGAGCACTACATGAAGAGCATTTCCTTTCCAGCTTTTCCGTTACACAACCTCTTGGTGGCACTGAGGTACAGCAGAACAGTGCAAATACACAAGTGGAAACAGCATCTTTTTTCACCATCAGAAATAATACCCCATTTTCCCTGCTCTAAAAAAAACTCGCCGAAAATGCTGTTTACAAACAGAAGCAAAACTGGAGGGTCGGGACATCATCTAAAGAATCTGTAAACAGCTGTGGGTAGTAAATGATGAGTGCATGATAAATGCTTCCTGTAGAAAACCTCCAGGTAGCACAGTGATATATTGGAATACAGCAAACACACAAGTGGGAAAAGCTTTTTCTCTCATTTTCACAAATTATACCCCATTTCCCCCACTCTAAAAAAAAAACTTGCTGAAAGTGCTCCTTAGACACAGAAATGAAACTGGGGGGTCACAACGTCATATAAAGAACCCACAAACAGCCATGAGTAAGGAATGGTGAGCACATGGTAAATGCCCCATAAATGGGTTTAAAGCCGGTACAGAAGCCTGCAGTGTGGACATACTCTAGCTCCTCCCTCTCTCCCCCCGCCCCAGGAGCACCCTTTGATCCCACCTTCATCCTCAGCCGTGCCGTCTCCAATGTCATCTGCTCCATCGTGTTTGGGAATCGGTTTGAGTACAATGACGAGAAATTTCTCAGCCTGAACAAGCTGATCACGGAACGGTTCCGCATTGCCAGCTCGCCCCAGTCTGTGGTGAGGGTGGCAGGCCAATGCCCCACTTTTTTCTTATCTTAACTGTGCCACAGCTGCTAACCAATCAAGAGACGACTTGGCTATTTTCCGCCTTGTTCTTGGTCACAGCATTTCCTGTGTGAAATCCTTGATCGCCTGCAACTGGTTTTTCCGGTAGTCTATTGAGGGTGGGGGCATGAGAGACCACGTTCCCCTCCCAGGGCACTTGGACTAGACCGCCATTGCCTTTGTTTCAGCCTGGTGTGTGCAACCTCTCCCCTCCCCACAGATAGTGCTTCCTAACACAGCATCGGTGGATGCAGAGGGCAGAAGATGCGTTCCCCCCTCCATGTTGTCTGCATGCTGCTGTCTCCCTCCACGCCAAACACACAACTGCACAGCGAGACGGAGGGAAGGGGGAGAGGGACTTGTTGGCCAAGGCACAGGATTTGGCCCACCAGCTGACTACCCAATGCCAAGGATCCAGCCCAGAGAGCTGGCTGAATCTGGCCTCCGAGCGCAATATGAGAGTGTCCTTGGTTGTGGGGTTTACAGGAGTTAATCAGCACCACAACCTGTTTTGAGTACATCAGAGCAGCCCCGGGATATATGAAGTAATCTAAGAATGTATGACTGGAGTGCAAAGAAAGTAGACTACTTAGGACAGTCAGTGTTCTCCAACCTTGGGTCCCCAGCATAGCTGGCTGGGGCATGCTGGGAGTTGTAGGCCAAAAACATCTGGGGACCCAAGGTTGGAGAACACTGACTTAGGAGGTCAAGAGGGTCACGCCTTCTGGGAATTTGAGTTTACAGGATTTGAGTTTACAGGATGCATATAAGAAAGAAAGCCAAGAGTACTGACATGATCCCACTCTCGCCCCCACCCACCCCACCCCGCCCCAAAACACAGCTGTACAATATCTTCCCGGAGGTCATGGAGAGGATTCCTGGGGTGCACCACACAGGAAGCAAATGCTCCGAGGCTATTCTCAGCTTCATTAAGGAGAGGATCAAGAGGCAGCAAGCCTCGCTAGATCCCTGCGCCCCGCAGAATTACATCGACTGTTTCCTAGTGAAGATGGAGCAGGTAATGAGTGAACCTTGTGGCCACAACAACCACTAGAAAAATGTGAAGCCAACCTGTCTCACGGTCTCGCCCTCATCTTGACTCTTGGCAGGAAAAACACAACCCGGGTTCTGAATTTTGCATGGAAAATTTGGTCATGGCCACGTTCAATTTATTCTTTGCCGGGACAGAGACAATCAGCACCACCCTGAGACATGGATTCCTCATCTTGCTGAAGTACCCACAGATACAAGGTAAGGGGAGAAGGAGGAACCCCTACAAGAAATGCCATGCCAGCTCCAACGGAAGGACGTTTGAGCTCCTGCAGGTGCAGTCCTGTCTGATGAAAAACAGCAGGACAGGCCTTCAGGGGATTTTTCCACTCCCCACGGGTGTATTTTCCATAACAGGCCTCCCAGTGTGCAAACACAGAAGGTCCATGAGATACTTGACAACAGCTGGTGCCACCTGGCTGCCTTTCCCCCTTAGAGTGTGGAACCAACACTGAGGTTGCACAACGGGGAAGAAATGGCATGACCTCCAGACAAATGGATAGTACAGGTTTTTCAGCACCTCATGGACTGCCATGTGGTTTATTTATTTATTTATTTATTATATTTATCAATCGCCCATCTGGCCGGTCACCCGGCCACCCTGGGCGATGTACAATTAAAATACAGCAACAACACAATAAAATATAACAATTAAAACAATATTAAAAATTCTCATTAAAAACCTAACCCACCCCATATTCTCTTTTGGCCTTGGTGGCTCTTTTGGTTGCTCTTTTGGCCTTGGTGGGATTCAAAAATAAAAATTTCAAGGCATGGAAGATTCCAGTTTTTCAAACAACGAAACTGCCAGTCCAAAATGTGTATCCGCCGGTTTGCTCTGTTACTGTCCTCTAAACTCTGGTGAAAAGGTGTCAAGGAGGGACTGAACTGTCTTGTGCTGGTTTTGGGAAGATGCGTAAATATCACTCCCATCCCTTCCCCAAGAAAAAGTCCATGAGGAAATCGATCGAGTGATTGGGCAAGATCGAATCCCCGCCATTGAGGACAGGAACAAAATGCCCTACACAGAGGCGGTGCTGCATGAGATCCAGCGTTTCAGCGACATCCTGCCCATGAACCTTCCACACGCCGTGACGCGGGACACCCGCTTCAGGGGATACGTCATCCCCAAGGTAAGATTCCCAAGAAGACGCGTCCCACAGGGAACGGAGAGGTCAGGATCCTGTCTTTTAGACCTCAGCACGACCGGCAAGAGATTCTTGGGTGGGAGTGGGAACTGAGCCCGGTGCATCCTTATTCAGATGGGTCGCCCCAGGAGCTTGATGGAATCCAAAGGATTTCTGAACACTTTGGGGGATTTTCCAGTGGGGAGAGCTGCTGGCGATCCAGCCAAGGCCCTGGCCTCACTGTGGAATGGTGAGATGCGGCGGTCCATCGACGGGATTGCACCCGAGTGCCCCCTCCATCACTGTAGAGCCCGCTCTGCTCCTTGGTCTACGAGGCAGCTGCAGACAATGAAACAGGCTGAACTTCGGCTAGAGCTGAAGCTTCTAAAGCAGCGCACATTCTTCGAGCTGCAGATCTGCACAGACGTTTGGCCAGTGACATTACAACCACATAGATTTCATAGATCATAGAGTTGGAAGGGGCCTACAAGGCCATCGAGTCCAACCCCCCTGCTCAGTGCAGGAAACCAGAGGAGGGGTCTCCCATCCAAGTCATAACCAGGCCTGACCCTGCTTAGCTTTCCACGCTCATAGACAAGCTGAGCCAGCGTGAGCCACAGGCCTGTGTCTTGACCACCATCGGTTTATTTGTCTGTCACTCGTCCATGGTAAACTGTGCTCAAAGCGATTCACAGTATCAGAAGAGCTGACATAATATAACTCACATGTGCAATTTGGCGCTCCTCACCTTCCCACAGCCCTCCGCAAGTCCTCCCGGCCTCTGGCCTCTGTGCAGTTTCCCTCGGCATTTCCTGTTCCCGCACATGCTTCTCCCCCCCAGGCTCCGTGTGAGAATTTCCTCTGGCCTTTGCCCTCCCCCAGAGCAGCGTAGGATCCCTCCCCATCACCACTGACCACTCCCCCCCCCAGGACCTTCAGGAACATTGGGTGACATCACAGTAGCTCAACCAATAGCCAATGACGGAGGGGCTTGTGGACTAGCGCTCATCCTCATCCTCATCATGTGAAGCCACAGAGAATGGCTCAAAGTGGAATCTCACACTATACTTCCAAATTCATCCAGGATTGGGTCCCGGCTGCCCAACAGGCAGACATTCAACTGGGACAGCTTTTCTTGGCATGGTGACACAGTGGTGGATAACGCTTCTCCACTGGCATCTCCACCCTTTGCCACCTTTTCTTTTGGCCTCCGCCTCTCCTGCCCGTCCCCACCCTCGCCCCCCTTCTCTCTTCCCCAGGGAACCTACGTCTATACTCTGCTCAGCACTGTGCACTACGACCCGGAGCAGCACTCCAACCCGGAGCAGTTTGACCCCGGGAGATTCCTGGACAGCCAAGGCCGCTTTAAGAAGGTGGACGCCTTCATGCCTTTCTCAGCAGGTGTGTAGCAAGAGTGGGGGGGGGGGGCACCACTGACTAAAGCTCCCATGACTAGTGTGGGAGAAGGGTTGGGCTGCCAACATAGCAGCCTGCCTCTGTAGCCCTGCCCTTAACAGTGGCTTGCTTGACCAGTACGTATGCACAGGCGAGAAGGCCTACCTGACTTCTGCAGATCCAGCTGCTGTTCAAGGCACAAGAGCAGGCCAAGCTGGGCTTCTTTTCCTGGCCATTTGGCAACCCTGACTGTTCCTCCCCCTCTGCCAGTGCCCTGCTCTCCAGGGACCCCCCCCCACCAGATCCGGTTCACTCCTACCCGGCTGGATCTCACTGGCATTTTCTGACCTCAATCCAGCCCCAATGGGAGGAGACAGAACTTACCAAACAGGTTAGATGGTAAGATGGTTTACAGCGGCTGAGGTCTGTGCCAGTCAGTCAGTTAGTTGGCTAACCAGTCAACCCGCTCTGGTTTCCAGTGGGCTCTACAGGTGTCCTTTCTGTTTTGGCAGGGAAGCGTGTATGTCTGGGCGAGGGAATGGCCCGCATGGAGCTGTTCCTCTTCTTCACCACCATCCTGCAGAACTTCACCCTGGCTTCACCTGGGCCCCCCGGCGAGATCAGCCTTGCACCCTCCGTGAGCGGCTTCAGCAGGTTGCCCATGCAATACCAGCTCTCGATGCTCCCCCGCCGATGTTGAGCTCTCCGTTCCCGCATTTGGTCACTAGAGGGAATTTTGCGTGAGGCATGCTCCCTTGATTCCAGACAGCCAGCTGTGCAGTTCCAGGATACTCCATTGAATCCCTCCTCTCCACTACCTCCAGTTTTCCAGGTTTTCTTCCCCCTGGACTGTCAATCATGAGCATGCTCTGTCCTCATTGGACTGCTTTGGGTGTCCCTCCCCACACAATTCAGAATATCTTTAAAAAGTTTTTTTTTTGTACTTCTGCACACCTCAGAGTTCCCCTGAGTCTGCTGATAGCTCCTTCTTTTGCATGGGTGCTGTCATTTTGGCCACAAAAGGGTCCGTATTTGGAGAACTGAGGTCACTATTAGTATATATGATTTATTTAAAACATTTGATCCCTCCCTTCATCGAAACTGATTCTAGCAGCCGGGTTTACAAAGTTTAACAAATGTAGAAATGCCAAAAAACTGAGTAAAATGAACCAACAGAGAAAGAACAATAAAAAATACCTAAAACTGAATTTTTATTTATTTCTTATATTTATTTCTTATATTTATTAATGGCCCATCTGGCCGGTCACGAGGAATAGGGCCCTGCCTGCACCACCCATCTGGGCCCCTGTGTTGGACAGCGGTGCTGTGCAAATAGGAGTGATGGAGGCGGCCCTGGTGGACGAGGGGGAGGAATTCGGGTGGGTGGGCGGGGGAAGCAGACCAGGGTTGACTGCATCTCCCGGGGCTGCGGTCAGCCCTTAATTCAGAAGTGGGGATGTCCGTGGCCAGCCTTCCCCAACCTGGAGCCCTCCGGATGTGCTGGGTGACACTTCCCAGCATCCAGCTGGGTTACAACTCCCGGCTGACTGGGGGATGCTGTGGGTTGTGGTCCAGCACATCTGGAGGGAGCCCCAGGGTGAGGGCGGCTGTTCTTGGCTGCAGCAAATCACTCCATGCATTTGGTGGGACGCTTGTCCCCGCGTTTCCTCTAGTCTAGTGGAACACAAATCTCATTTTACAATGGAAGCGAGATGCTGCCTGAGGGTGATCTCACGTGTGTTAACGAAGCATATTCACTTCTCCTGCTAATCAGGGCGCGGCCATTCTGAGTCCATGGTTCCCTGGATCATAGTCCTGGGACGGCACTCCGCACTCCCAAGTGTTGCCTGGTCTCTGCTTGAGGATTAGCTTATTGACTTGGGTTCAATCCACACTTGATTCTCTCCCTTTAACGTTGTTTTTTGTCATGCTGCTGTGGTGGGCTGTTTTTCTTTTTGCTCTTGAAAAAAAAAACCCCTCTAAAACCATAATAAAACATACAAAAAGATGCACTCTTATTAAACCTAATAACATAACTTAATTCTTTACAAGGCTTTTCAAATCAAACCATTTTGGACTGAAATCTGGAGGGTCATTGATCAGATGATGGTCTGCGTGTTACCTCATGCGCTTACACATCTTGCATGCGGCAGCTGTGCTGCTATTGCATCATATGGATGCACAGTGAGTGAAATGTGCACAGTAAGACAATGGAATCAACTACCTAGGGAGGTGGTGGGCTCTCCCAGTCTGGAGGCATTCAAGGTGCAGCTGGGCGGCCATCTGTCAGGGATGCTTTGACCTGGATTCCTGCATTGAGCAGGGGGTTGGACTCGATGGCCTTGTAGGCCCCTTCCAACTCTACTTTTCTATGATTCTATGAAATGTTACTGTAAGATACACAACCGCACGTGTGGGCAGTCCCCAGGTCAGGCACTCCCTCTGCTTGCCCATGGAGCCGAGAATTAAGGTGCCTTGGCCCCTTAGAGACCCTGGCAGGAGACCCCCCCCCCACTGCTTCTGCATAACTGTGGGGCTTTTTCTCACCAAGTGCTAATATCCCACGGTGCAAAATGAAGTCAAGCAAAACATTAGAAGGAGAGAAAGAACTGATTAACCACGGAGATTCAAAAGCTGGCTGCCCAGCCAGGGTTCTGTGCAATGTTTAGCCAAGGGGAGGACTTTGAGACGGAAGCTGATTTCCTTCCAAGGTCTAGAGCGGACTTCCCCAACCCGGAGCCCACCAGATGCCTTGGACCACAACCCCACATCATCTCCAGCCCTCATGGCCCATGGCCATACTGGCTGGGGATGATGGGGGTTGTAGGCCTACACCCCTAGAGGGTACCAGGTTAGGGGCAAATGGCCCTCAGCCTCTCCAGATGAAGGGCCGACGGGGCTCAGTGGTAGAGAACCTGTTTTGCATGCAGAAGGTCCCAACTTTGATTCTGAGCAGCATCTCCACGAAAGGCTGGGGAACGTCCTGCCTGCCTGAAACCCTGGAGAGCCTCGGCTGTCAGTCAGTGTGGCCACAACTGGGCTAGATGGACCCAGGGCCTGACTGAGCATAAGGCAGCGTCCGATGTTCCTAACCCAGTGCTTCTCAATTATTTTCTGTCATGCCCCCCCTAGGAAGAAGAAAACATTTCGCACCCCCCGCGCGACTGTAAATAGTATCATTTGTCTATAAAATTGTTATAAGTACACCTCTGCATAACACTGTATCCTTATTAACGTATAAGAGAATAAAAAAAGAAAGAAATGTGGATCAATTTACAACAAAGAATAGCTTTATTAACTGTAGCAGAAAAGATTTAAAGGAGCACAGGATTTAAAGGAACACAATATTAAAAAAAACTTTTAACTGAGGTCAAACGAGCCCCCCTTTATGGAGCCTCGCGCCCCCCCTGGGGGGCCCGCCCCACTATTTGAGAAGCACTGTCCTAACCCCACCTGCTGCAACATGGGAGCAAGTTGGTTCTTCATCCTGCATTTCATTATTACTTCCTCTGTCTCCTGTGCTCTCCTTCTTTCTACCCTCTGCCCCTTTTCTCTCTTGGTCTTTCTTTCCCTTTTGCACTCTCCAAAATGTGACCTTGATGCAGCTGGTCTGACCCACCCTAGGTAAGATTAGCCAACTGTGGCTCATGTCCGTGCAGCTGCAGGGCGCGGGGGTGACTTTGAGCAAGGAACTGCCAGAGAGAGAGAAAAGATACTGAGATGATTCACGTAACTCTTGTACGATGTCTCTTTTGGTCCTCAGAATCGCAGCTGGACAAAGTAACATCAAGATCATCTCTCAAACTATCTAATGAAAAGTCTTTCGTTTCTTTGCAACTTGTGTTGTGAGGTTCAGAAAATATTGACTCAGATGTCAAATATATGGAAGAGAAAGATTTAGCAAAGTTTATGAACAATAAGAATACGCTAACTCCAAAATCCCCACAACCAACCCTAAATGAAAAAATAATTTGAATACAGACAATCTGTTGCAATCAAAATACCAAGAGAGAAATTCTTCTTTTGACAGTTGGACAGACAACAAAAGGGAGAATTCTTACTCTTAGCTATGGACTGCTCACATTTCTGTTGAAGGGAAGGTTCAGGGCAATGAGGAGTGGCAAAAGTTCCACCTAAAAACTGGTCCTTATAAAAGCTATTTGAAAACCACAAAGACTAGTTGGAGCTGATCTTCCCCCTGAGGCAAAATGTGCAGGAAACATAGCAATTCAAAGCATAAGAAGTCTCTAGAAATTACCAAATTTGCATACAGTAATACCTTGGTTTGCAAGTAACTTGGCTTGAGAGCGTTTTGCAAGACAAGCAAATTTTTAAATATTTCTTTTTTTTTTTTTTACTTGATATGCAAGCGCCGTCTTGCAATACAAGTACTGTAGTACAGCTTAAATTAAAAATCTCTGTACAATTTTTTTGGGGGGGGGATTTCGTTTTGATATAAGAGTGTTTTGGATTACAAGCACGTTTCCGGAACGAATTATGCTCTCAATCCAAGGCATGACTGTATATTTCACTCCCTAAATCCCACACCTGTTCCCATAGTTCATCATAAACATTTGGAAATGTTCCTAGAGGGTGCAGGGAGTCAAGCAAAGGAGGACTTAAACAGCAAAGGGTGCAGGGAGAAAACTACACAGAGGGCCTAAGGACAGGCGAGCGGGCTCGCGCATTCTGGATTTGGGGTGGGATGTGGGCCATGGAGCCCAGCCAGAAGCAACAAGGGCAACACAGTTTGACCCAGAGTTTCTGTTAAATTTTACAGGTACGTTTCAATAAAACAGACACTGACCCGGTTCGCACAACACAACAACCCGCCATAGGTACCCAGCCGGCTCAGTTACTGCCGGTGTGCAAATCTCCCCTCCATTTGCTTCCCAGCCCTTAAACTAGTGTGAATTTCCCCTCCATTTACTTCCCTTCTCACTCGTGGTATTGTTGAGCCAAGTATCCTGCATCCTGTAACTGCGCATTTGGTTTCCTCTCCCTAGGTGCAGCACTTGGCATTTATCCCTATTACATTTCATTCTGTTGTTTTCGGCCCAGCGCTCCAGCCTATCAAGATCGCTTTGAAATTTGTTTCTGTCTTCCAGGGTATTAGCTGTTCTACCCAATTTTGTGTCATCTGAAAATTTGATAAGCATTCCCTGCACCTCCTCATGCTCAACCACACCCAGATCTCACACTAGAACCTGGGCGGCACCACTCAGAATTACATCCAGGGTCACCTCTCCTCTGGTCGGTTCCACAACCAAGTGTTCTAGAGCACAGTCATTTAGGGCATCAAGAAATTTAACCTCTTTGTCATGACTGGAACATGCATTTATCCAGTCAATGTGGAGGCAACTGAAGTCTCCCATTCTTGCAACACTTCCTCCTTTGGCTGCCTCCCTGATTTCCTTTTCCACCTCAAGCTCACCTCTTGAGCATTCTGGTGTGGGGGACAATAGCATTCATGTGCTGAAAAGGTTTGGAGCTACATGTCAAGGAGGGCGCTGCATTGTGAACAACCATAAAACCAAGGTGTTCGGCAACAGACCTAAAGAGCACACATGGGGGACGGATGGATTCCCCAAGGAACAAGTGGATTGCTTCAGATATTGTAGTAGTATCCTGTTGCGCAAACAGTATTTCTGGGAAAGGCTGATCATTTCTTGACGTGTACATGATGCACTCCAGCCATTGCTACTACCGGTCAAACATTTATGAGCACTTTTGCTTTGCAGGTTCACAGCCTGGACGCATGGAACTAAAACCGGATGTCACTGTACACACAAAGCTCCACTGCAGCTCCCTGCAGGGGTGGGGTGGGTATTTCCCCAGCGACTGCAGGCGGAAGCAAGAGCCCTGGCTGGGCCCCCGCCTCTCATCCCGCTGCTTCCTCACAAGCACTGACTGTCCATCCAGGTCCAGGGACCACGTGTCACACGGCCGCTGGCCGCTGCTTGTTACTCTCCTTGTGTGTGTCCCCTTTTTGCGCTGCAACAGGGGAAGAGGACAGCACAGCCTCCCGCACAGCCAATCCTGTGCAGACCACGAGGGAGGCAGGCTGCATCACCAAGAACAGCGGGCCTGAGCACTTCCCGCTGTTCCACCCTGGGTTGCCAACCTTGCAGACAGGATCCTATGTCCTTGCACGTTCCATGACAGACAGGTATGCAGCAGGGGGATGGAGCCACGAGGGACACCACCGCTGCTCCTCTGTCTGCCGTCTTGTCAAGCAGCTGCCGAGCACACGGGGACTCTGCCGGCATGACTGGCGGGTGCCGTCTTTGCTTTCAGAATCCACCCCGCACTGTTCAGTAAAGGCTAGAACGTTGCCACACCGTGCGCGGTCTCTTTGTTGCTAGGAGTTAGTGGACGGACCTCTGCCCCACACCCGGCTTCAGTCTTGCCTCAGCTGTCCTGAGGATGAAGTCCTGGCTGGGGTGGGGTGCGGTGGGGGGGCTTGTTGCTGCCAGGACTCAGGGTCAGTGACCTCCCGTGGCTCCAGGCCAGGGAGTTCGAGACCCACTCAAGGAGGAAAGCAGCCATTTGCCTGGAAGGGCCAAGAGAGGCAACAAGGGGGACCACAGCCAGCCGCCAAGAACTGTCTCTGTGGGGCTGAGGAACAGTAGAAACAAGTTCAAGCCCTGCCATGCAGCACAGAAAGGGCACCGCTCCACTCACTCTTTGCATCCCTCATGCCACAGGCAAAGCGAGGGCACTGCCTGGACGGCAACCCACACGGCAAACTCCGTGGAACAGCTCCCCACCCACTCGGCCCGAACAGTCGTCGGTGGCTGACACATCATGGGGCACTGGTCACCCGCCCGCCCGAAGAAGGAAGAAGAACCCGTCCTCTCTGCCAGCTCAGGTTTCGCACGCAGAAAGTCTCAGGTTTCGGTCCAGGCCGTGGCCTCTTGTGGGCACTCCTGAGAGAACGGTGCCTGAGCCAATCAGGGAGATTTCTTCGTGGGCCAATAGCCTGGTTCTGGCATAGTCCACCTTACCCTTTCGGTTCACACCTCCCCCTAGCAACCCATGATGGTACCATTCCCCACCACTAATCCTTGCTTTTTAGCCAATCAGTTCACAAAGGAAATGAGAAGTTTTGCAAAAGTGCTCTGCTTTGCTTTGCTTTGGCAACTCAGCCCTTTCCTCTACTTATCAAAATTACCAAAGGAGAGGAGATTAGCCCCATTGCTGATGGTCTTTTGGTGGGCAGTGAAAACATTCTTATTCTACCTGGTTTTAATAGTGAAGGTTTTAACCCTGGTTTTTAAGGTTTTAGTTTTAAATTTTGATATTTCATGTTGCTTGGTTTTGTTTTGTTAACCATTTTAGAAGCCCTTGTTAGGGCTGAAAAGTGGCATAAAGATGCTTTTATAAATAAAATTGACTGGATCAAAGATGAAGTTAAGAAAAACATCAGATTCTGGAGCAGCAGTGAGCAAAGGTGCCACAGAAATGCACGTGTTGCTTCCTTCTCAAACCCACTTGTTGGTGGATGTGAAGTCTTTCTTGCTTGAAACATGGAGATACACGCAGAAACCCACATTTCTCAAGACAATTGCTCTAGTTCCTGTGATGCTCTATAATTTTAAGAAGGTTTTGCTGTTCCACCTACCAAAACACTTCATTAATGCTGCTGCGGCCATTTATGATAGCTGGAATTGTAGGCACCATCAGTAAGGTGTCTGCGTTTGTGTGCGCTGGAAGAGGGCAGAGTACAGCAAACAACCTTGATATCTGCCACATCTCCAAACATTTTTAAGGCCATGCGCACTTTCCTGGTGGTTGCATTTTTGGCATGCCATGTGGACATCACATCCATCCCCAAAGGTTTTGTGCTTAGTCAGAGGTCAAAGATCCCACTGTCTGCACATTTTTCTCTCTGCCAAGATATTTACATGTTTAATACCTAGAAATTATCACAGCCAGGGCTTTTTTTTCTGGTGGAACTCACCGGAACTGAGTTCCAGCACCTTTTCTTCTATTAATTGCATTACAATTTAATCGCCATCTACTCCCGAGGAAATGTAATCCAAGAGTTCCGGTACCTTTTTCTCCAGAAAAAAAGCACTGATCACAGCTGAAAGGTAACATACTCTCAAAACCATTCCCAAATACACTTTTTGCCTCTGACTGTTGGTTGTTTGATGCAGCTAAGATTGGCAGCTCTCAAAACTTGTCTTCTGATACATCTCTTTAAATGTGTGGCGAATGTGGCTGAAGCAGTAGGTGATGTGAACTGCAGTTCATTCAAATGAGAGCTCATTCGAACATAGGAAGCTGCCAGGTACCGAGTCGGACCCTGGGTCCAGCTAGCCCAGTATTGCCACGGCTCTCCCTCCAGGGTTTCAGGCAGGATTCTTCCCAAGCCTTACCTGGAGAAGCCAGGGATCGAACCTGGGACCTCGTGCACGCAAAGCAGGTGCTCTCTCACGCTGAGCTCTGGCCCCTCCAGAGTTCTTCGAAAGGGTTGGTGCTGCTGGGTCATCCTTGCAGACAACTCCCACAGGCGCCATGCACCACGCGCCTGTGAGAATTCAGCGATCACAGTCTCTGTGCTGAAATTATAAAAATCATAAAACCTAGGAATGCTTTATCTGGGAGAAGGAATATATCTTTTGCCAAGGTCCAAAATGTGATACTTTTGAGTACTCAGCTGAATTTCAAGTAAACAGTGCTCAAACCAGGACAAAAGTTGCATGGAGGGACCATAGTTCAATGGAGTTGTAGCTCAAGGGAGGAAACTGTATTTCAGTGGCGGAGACCCTGCTTTGACGGTCCCTCCACCCAGTTTTGGGTGGGATCCCCCTCCCCCCCCCATGCCACAGCTCACCCCATTCAGCAGGGTCTTCTGACTGACTCTCTGTGTATCATTTTCTGGGGGGGTGCAGGGGCTGGTGTAGGAAGGAGGAGGTGGGGAAACCCACTTCTCCTAATGTCACTGATCCAGTGTAAATCTGGATCCAACCTTCGATATTTTGCTGATCAGAATTACGTCTGCTCTTGGACCCTACCGATTTATCTGCTATGATAGCTTAATGAAATGTAGGACGTGATAGTTATTCTCAAGAACTGTGGCAGGACTAGATTTGCAGATTAACATATGCAAAAAAAGACCAGGTCCTGTCCTGGAGAAGCTTACAACCTCCATTCGTGTGGAACAAATGTCAACGACACCTTTTTAAAAAAAAAATAATAATGCAGAAATGTTATCCCACGAAGGGCAGAAAGGGCCTGTTTTAATTCCATGAGTAAACAAGCTGGTCGCTGCCAACAATTGCACCTGGGGTTGATGAACAACAGATCAGGGCACATGTTGTTTGTCAAGGGGGTGGTGCAAGGAAGCTAGCAGAGGACTGCCACGCTGATCTCTCTCTCTCTCTCTCTCTCTCTGTTCAGTTCACAGCAAAACTGCAATCAACTGGAGTCTGGTAAAAACTGCAGAAATGATGGAGATCTTCTCCATCACTAGGATGGGCTTCAGTGGGGCCTTCAGCATTCTCCTGGCCATGGCCATATCCTGCCTCGTCTTCCTCCACTTCTCCTCAAAAAGGAAGTTCAGCAGCCTGCCGCCGGGGCCTCCCGCACTCCCTTTCATCGGCAACATGCTCCAGGTGGATGTGAAGGAGCTGATCAAGTCCCTGCGAGAAGTAAGTCAACAACAGCGAACCCTGCCGGCCTTGGGGTCTTTTACTCTTTGCTGGAGCAGGATGGCCAGTGTTTTCTGTCTGGGAGGGCGGGAGGGCGCAGGGCGGAGCCAACCATCCACTTGGGGCAGGTGTGCGAATGTGTGCCCGTTCAACCACAGAAATTACTTGCTGAACATGTTTATCTGGGTTTACAGTTATTCCAAAACAAAATAAAAGGTTGCCATCTGGCTTGTTAGTCTCAAAGCCAGCAAAGTTGGTGGCCAATGCCACGTCTTGTGGTAGTGAATTCTATCGTTTAACTATGTGTGGTGTGACGAAGTATTCTTGTGCAGGGTGTGAGGAGGTCCGGGTTCATACCCCAGACGAGCCCAATCCAGGGGCAGGGGCAGGGCAGAAAACGAATCGTTAGAATTTGGGGCAAGGGTCGTAACTCAGTGAGAGAGAAGACATGCTTTGCCTGCAGAAGGGTCCAGGTTCAATCCCCAACATCTCTATGTAAGCCTGGCATCTTCAGATGGCTAGGATGGGAAAGCCCCAGGGCCGGTGCAAGGCAGTTTGGTGCCCTAGGCAAGATCAGATAAGCGCGCGCCCCTTCCCACTTGAGCCCTCCCTCCCTCCAGCCCTATGCCCATTATGCATGATCCACATTCATTCATTCATTCATTCACACACACACACACACACACACCCTTCCTCTCCAGTCCTAAAGATGCTTTTTCCAGCTCCATCGAGATCAAGGGGGTTTACTTCCGTGTATGTTCTTTCAATGGGATTCATTCAACGGCCCGTGTCGGCTGCCGCCGCCGCCGCCACTCCTCCTCTCACGTGCGGTGGATCTCCTCTTTGCTGCCGCGTCCCCCTGTCGCTTCTCTTCTAGCTTTTTGCCAGCTTCGCCACCTGCCGCCGCCTATCTCCACGCTGCCTGCATGCTCACATCAAACTTTGTTTCCCCGCCCAGCCGCCTCTCTTTTCTCCTCTCCTGCCGCGTCACGGGGGGGGGGGGACATTATTAACTGCCTTCTTTTTCTCCTTTGTCTCGATCGATTTGCTTCAAAAGTGGGCTCAATTTCCAACTCTTTAGCGCTGCATTTTTTTCCAAGGCATTTCTGGCGCCCCCTTTAGCCCGGCGCCCTACGCAGCTGCCTAGTTTGACCTAATGGTAGCACCAGCCCTGGAAAGCCCCTTTTCCGTCTGCAACCCTGGAGAGCTGCTGCGTCAGTGCAGACAATCCTGAGCTAGATTAGACCAGTGCAAGGCAGCTTCCTCTGTGCCAAACATCCCAACATCTGATACGTTGAGTTTAAGTCTTCTCATATGTGTGCTCTTCAGTTTCAGCCAAAAGGTGAAAAGTTTCATTAGATTATAGGAATCAGGATGTCTGCTCAGGAAGCCAAAAGTCTGCAGGAGGCCCAACTGAAGGTCAGAGGACAAAGTAAAAAAAGAGTTCATAAGAGGTTCAATTGAAGGTCAGAGGAAGAACTTAGGAAAAGAAATGTAGGTTGCAAAAGTGAGCAAGAAACTGATTGGTTCAAGTTGGCAGGGTAATAATAAGGTATAAGAAGCAGGAACAGTGGGTAGCAGAGAGAAGCAGAAAAGCAGAGAGACAGAGAGAAGGAAAGAAGACCAGACCCCTGGAGAAAAGAAAGAGCCAGAGCTGCTGGAACTGAAGTGCTGGATCTGTGATGGTAAACGTGCTGCTTGGATAACAGGCCTGGATAGGGATGTCACCTAAGTAGGTTAGCGGGATGTGTTTACCCCTGATTGTTTTATTACCCTGTTGCTCGTGTGTGTGTGTGTGCGTCTGTCCATTCAGATTTTAAAACCTTTTTCCTATTAACAATTTTCTTCAGTAAAATTTTAAACTTAGCTGTTTCAAACGTTGTGGTCTCTCGTGTTTGGATTACCCACCCACCCCATGTCTAATAGCCAAGCCCCTCACTACCCTGCACTACCTGAGACCCAGGGAGCTTGAGGGCTAGTTTGGTGGAGGCAGCCAGAGGGAAAAGAGGTCCACCGTGTGGCAGCAGAAAGGGAAGGGCTGAAAGGCGTGGGGGAGGCACCCTATCTTGCCTGTTCCCCTTCTACTCACAGAACAGGGGATTACTCTGGACTGTGATACTTATATTACAGTTTTGGCTTCTTTTAATCTCCATTTGCCCAAATAAAACTCTGAAGTCAAACACACACACACCCCAAGAATCCCAACGGAAGCTATATGTCCTACATCACTTTCCCACTTCTTCCCTCCTCCTAGCTCAGCAAGACATACGGCCCGATGTATACCTTCTACCTGGGCTCTCGGCCCTGTGTGGTCCTCTCTGGCTACCAGGTGCTCAAGGAGGCCTTGATCGACAAGGCAGAAGAGTTCAGTGGCCGAGGCGACTTCCCTGCCGTCCAGATGTGGAGCAAAGGAAATGGTGAGACCTGAGGCGATGGGGTGAAAGGAGCCATCTTCTGAAAGGAAGAGGTTCTGCAGCTCAAGCTTGCCTGGGGGAAGTCAGGACTCCAGGTCTATCCCCGGCCTCCCTGACCCTGGCTCTTCCCTCAGGGATCGTGTACGGCACCGGGGAGCGCTGGAAGCAGCTGCGCAGGTTCGCCATCACCACATTCAAGAACTTTGGGATGGGGAAGAGATCCATGGAGGAGCGGATCAAAGAGGAGGCCCAGTTCCTGGTGGCCGAGTTCCGCAAAACCCAAGGTTGGTTGTGTTGTAGAGGGGGATCTATTCCACGGGTTTTCCTGCGCGGTCTCAGGCTGGTGTCCTTTCTTCCCCCGTGGCACAGTCTCCCAATGAACGCAGAGCAATGTCGGCTTCCCGTGGAAGTTGCAAAGTCTCCTTTCTTAGTTGCCTTTGTTTTTCTTCACTGTCTCTGCTCCTGTACCTTCAGCAGCAGCCTGCCATGACAACATTATTTAGTGGATAAGCTGCTTTCCCCATCATTTCAGACCAAGAGCTTTTCTGCATGAGACTGTTAATCTGCTGTTAATCCGCTAATTATATCTACTTTCAGTTTCATCACAGAATTGAGATCTGAGCGCTACACAAATTGCGTTTCCTTTCCTGCTTTTCCGCTATATAACCTCTAGGTGGCACTGTGGTATAGCAGAATAGCACAAATGCACAAGTAGGAAAAGCAGATTTCCTTCATTTTCACAATTAAATGCTGCATTTTCCCTGCTCTAAAAAAAACTCACTGAAAGTTCTCATTCGATACAGAAGTGAGAGTCATGATGTCGTCTAAAGAACCCGTAAAGTGTGAGTAGAGAATGATGAGTGCATGATAACTGCCTCTGTAGAAAAGCCCAAAGTAACATTCGACTCACTAAATTTCAGGCTTCTGTTAAACAGTTGAAGGCACAGGAGCAAGGCCAGTAAAAAAAGAAAAAAGGTGACAACTCAGTCTCCTGATGAGAACTACTGTATACTGGACTTAAAGTGCATTCAGATCTGGTTTATGTAGTCCAGTTGACTAACACTGCGAGCATATATTTATTATATTCTAAAAGAATACGGCACACAACACAGATCCAACCATTCATGCCACTGAAGGCAACCTAAGCACACTTTTTAAAGGATGCGAAGACATTTTGTGGTGTGGATTGTGACAAATGTAAAACTCACTCTTTGAAATAATAGTTTAGAAAAAATGTTAAATTAAAACAATTTTTGTGTGGCCTTAGATAAAGAATATCCTATTTTATGAGAGAAGTTTGGTTACTGAGATTGTCCCTAGAAGAAGTCTATGAATTCTTTTTTTTTTTTTAAAGACACAACTTTACTTCAGACCTCCTTATTCACAGGCAAACCTTTTGACCCCACCTTCTTCCTGAGCTGCGCTGGGTCCAACATCATCTGCACCCTTGTCTTTGGAGACCGTTTTGAATACACAGACAAGAAATTCCTCACGTTGCTCGACCTCATCAACAGCAACTGGAAGCTCATGAGCTCCACCTGGGGACAAGTGAGTCCAGGCCTTTGGGAGGGAGGAAGCCGGGAGGCAGAGATTCCCCAAGTGTCCCGCTTCTTTACTGATTGTTTTAAACAAATGTATCCCATCTTTCCACTCAAAGATTTCCAAGGCAGTTACTGTATGTGTATATAAGAAACCTGCTGGATCACAGCAAAAGTCCAACATCTGGCCCACATCCTGACTTTGCCAGTGGCGGTCGGGATGCCTCCTCGGGATGTCTCTGAAGAGCCTGTTCTCAGGATATGGGGGCAACAACCTCCTCCCAGTGTTGCTCCCCAGTAAATGGTATTCAGAGGCACCTTGCCCCTTAACACAGAGATCCCATACAGCCCCATGGACCTGTCCTCCAAGAACCACAGAATAAACACCAGCAACTGCAGTGGACTACAGACTAAAAGAACAGAAAAACAACACTACAACCATATGAGCAAACAAACAAACAAACAAAAACAGCAGTAAAACAATAAACAGTAAAATGATGACACAATACCACTATCCATTAAAGGCTAGGGAAACAAAATTGTTTTAGCTTGCACCTAAAATCTAACAGGGTAGGAGCCAGCCACACATTCCTAGGGGGAGAGTTCATTACTGGGTGCCACAACGGAGAAGGCCCCATCTCCTGTAGCCACCCACCCAAAGGCAAAGGCCCCCGCAACAAGGCCTCTGATGATCATTTATGACCTCAGCAAATGGACAGGATCATACAGACGCCGGGGGTCCTTCCACTATCCTGGCCCCAAGCCACCTAAAACATCATAGGTCAAGAAGGCCAGCATTTTGGATTGTATCATGAAACAAACTGGACGCTAGTGTAGATAATTTAATACAGGCAAGTTCTGTTCCCAGTCGCCTTTGCTAGCCAATAATCCAGCTGCCATATTCTGGAACAGCTGAAGTTTTGGGGTAGTCTTCCAGGGCAGCCACACATACAACTCATTGCAGTAATCAAGTCTGAATGAATGCAGGGCATGAATAACTTGGGGCCAGGCTAGGCTATCTCTGTCCAGGAGGGGCCACAGCTGGCATACCAGCGCAGATTTCTGAGAGGCACTCTGCCATGGCTGCCCCCTG
Source organism: Shinisaurus crocodilurus (assembly GCA_021292165.1). Lineage (NCBI taxonomy): Eukaryota > Metazoa > Chordata > Lepidosauria > Squamata > Shinisauridae > Shinisaurus > Shinisaurus crocodilurus. Next base: position 1,017,617 of record CM037885.1, on the reverse strand, counting down.
GGCTTCTGGCCTAAAGCCAAAGTTTACAGCATCCCTGAGCTGCAACCTTGCTCTTTAAGGGGGAGGGGCAATCTCACCCACCCCCACCTTTTTGAGCACAAAGCTGCAAGAGAAGGAAGCACAATCTCCATCATTACCACCACCACCACCACCCCGCTTTCTAGTTCAGATGGATGTGCAACAGAAAGCTACAACTTGCAAGGGGGATGAAGACCCAGGTGTATGCCATAACTCAACGGAGACTCCATGTGCAGAGGCAGTGTATCTCCCAAGAGGGAGGACTAGCAGCAGGGGGCTGTTGCCTTCATACGGTGCGACTGCGCATGGCCTTCCCAGAAGCGTCTGGCTCGCCACTGCTGGGCTAGATGGACCCACTCTGGTCTGATCCAGCAGCCAGGCTCTTGAGATGTTCTCATGGTGACTGGATGAGGCATCCAGCTCCTCATCGAAAATGGCTGTGTGGGTGCACTGCTGGGGGGGGGAGGGGGGGCATTATAAACCAGAGGTCTGCGAGTGCCACATCTTCTTCTCCACTCCATTCTAGCTGCTCTTCACCTTCCCAAAGATCATGAGACACATCCCTGGGCCTCACCGGCAAATCTACAAAAATTACCTGAAGTTGGCAGAGTTTGTGGGTGAGCGGCTGGAGATGAACAGGCAGACACTGGACCCCAATTCCCCGCGGGATTTCATTGACTGCTTCCTCATCAAAATCCAGCAGGTATCCTCGGAGCCCAGGACAGCAGCGGACACTTCCTTATACTTCCCTTCTCTGCAGGGAACCCGGGGAACTATAGTGCTGTGAGGAGGAGGACGAAAGAAGAAGAGGAGGAGGGAGGGATCCCTCAGCAGACTATAATTCCCAGGATTCTTTGGGGGAAGCCACGGCAGTTAGACTGGTATAAAACTGGTGCAGGTTTGTAATGTAGATGTAGACACGTGCTTGCACCCAGGACTGCTTTGGCGGCATTGGATTGGCATGGGATAGCAACTGGAACAATGATGCAGACCGAAAAACACTACAAATACCAGCATATGGTAGCTCAAAGCTCTTCCTGCCAGGCAGTCACTGAGCCTTCAGGGAGGCATTTCAACCTTTTAGAGTTGGGGGGAAACCTTCACAGCAGCTGGGAAACCACCAGATGATCGGTGGTCGGGAAAAGGGGAGTCGGGCCAGGGGAAGGGGCCTTCTGGGGACTTCCAGGGGCCGCATTTACCACTGGGCTTGAGGTTCTGCACCCTCACTGTAGGGTGAGATCCAAAAGGGGCAACCCCATGTTCCCTTGTGACATCATAGACGATGCTAAGCCCCCAGTTTTTTGTTGCCCGGAGGGGTGCACCGCAGACTGGGAGAGTTGGATCCCAATCTCCTGCCCAGCCCTGGGCAAGTTGCAAATATCTCAGGCTCAGTTTCCCATCTGGGGAATGGGAGTATTCCTGATGCGTGATGAGCACAAATGAACTTGAGCTGTGAAGAATTGCCAGCTTCTCCCATCCCCTTGCAGGAGAAGAACAACCCCAACACACACTTCAACGAGGACACCATGTCGAAGACCACAGTGAACCTCTTCTTTGCTGGGACAGAGACTGTCAGCTCGACCCTGAGATATGGGCTCCGGATTCTCCTGAGGCACCCTGAGGTGGAAGGTAAGCTAGGAAGAGCAGAGGAAAGTTGGGTAGGACTTCTTCTGCTCAAGCTGCCCCCGCCCCCCACTCACTGAGCATTTAGGGATGGAAAACAGTAGAAGGCCAGGAAGTCAAGGGGACATAGGAATAGAACAGCCACCATGAGGCCAAGGGACAGAGCCTACGGTCTCCTTGGAAGGAGAGCTGGGTAAAATTTCACAAATAGACAGTCATAAGAACATGAGAAGAGCCCCGAGGCAAGATCAGACCAAGGCAGGTCCAAGTGTAGCTGTAGCATCCTGTTGCACACTGCAGCCAACTAGATGCCTCTGGGGAAGCCGCAACCAGGCCATGAAGGGGTTCCCCAATTGGGGTCCACCAAGAGAAGAGCCTTCAGTGTGGTGGCCCCATTTCTGTGGAACTCCCTGCCCCTGGAGGTCAGGCAGGCTCCGACATGGTGATGCTTCCAGCGCCTGCTAAAGACCTCCTTGCTCCGGGAAGCCTTCTCTGCTGTCCAACCACCATTTTAATGTTACCTTGTTTTCCATGTACTGTTTTTGTTTCTTTGATCTGTTTTTATCTTTTTATTGTTCACCGCTCCGGAATCTGCTTAGATATGGAGCGGGATACAAATACTGCAAGTAAATAAATATGCCGCAGCTACAGCTGGGCCCAGAAGATATCCTGGACACAAATGGAACCCTTAAGGGTGCTTATGCCCACTGGTATCAGCGGGTTTCTCTCCCCAACCCCCTCACCCCGCAAGGAGGGAACCATCCGCGCTGCTGCCGCCGCCTGCCCTCCTTGTACCCCTTACAAGCCGCCCCCAACATCCATCTCCCGGGCCATCCGATGCCTGCTGGAGAACTTCAGAACTCTTCTAGCGTCTTCCTCATTGCAGAGAAGCTCCACGAGGAGATAGACCGAGTCATCGGCGCGAACCGGAGCCCTTGCATGGAAGACCGGAGCCGGATGCCCTACACGGACGCCGTCATGCACGAGATCCAGCGCTACGCCGACATCGTGCCCATGGGAGTGCCCCACACGGTTACGAGGGACATCGAATTCCGCGGATACACCCTGCCCAAGGTTTGGAAACTGGCAAACATCCTGTGGGGACAGTCATTTTTACGTAGTGTAGGATTCCCAGCGCCCAACCTTAAATTTCCCATTGGCGCTTTTCTAAAACGAGAGATATTGGGACTCAAGCCAGCCAGGAAGGCACATCCTCTCTTCTCCACCCCACCCCACCCCACCCGAGCCTAGATTTTATTTTATTTATTTATTGTATTTATACCCCGCCTTTTTTCCTGCAAGGAACCCAAGGCGGCTTACATAATCCTCCTCCTCCTCTCCATTTTATCCTCACAACAACCCTGTGAGGTAGGTGAGGCTGAGAGTCAGTGACTGGCCCAAAGTCACCCAGTGAGCTCCATGGCCGAGCGGGGACTAGAACCCAGATCTCCCGAGTCCCAGTCCAACAGTCTAACCACTAGGCCACACTGGCTAGATCTGTGAGAGCTGGCTGTGGATACTCTGAGTAGAAGGCACTCTGCACATGCGTAGGGTCTCTCCCTTCTTTATTATGACATGGCCTTGAAAAAACAGGTGCTTGAACTAAACCCGTGAGAGCCTTGTCTGAACCTAAAATCCGTCCCCCAGTAACCAGCACTTGTCTCACATGGACGCCTCCTCGGCTCTTTTAACCCGTACCTTCCTGGCTTCCTCCTCCTCCACCTCCCTGTCGTGCTTCTCTCCCTCCATTCCCAGGATCTCAACATCATCCCCCTCCTCTGCACGTCCCAGTTTGACCCCACGCAGTTCAAGAAGCCGGACTCCTTTGACCCCAGCCATTTCCTGGACGAGAGCGGGCGCTTCAAGAAGAACGAGGCCTTTATGGCTTTCTCTGCAGGTAACATGAGCACTGGAGGGATCCGCTGCTGCGTCTAGATCAGTGTTCTCCCACCTTGGGTCCCCAGATGTTTTTGGCCCACAACTCACAGCATGCCCCAGCCAGCTACGCTGGCTGGGGCATGCTGGGAGTTGTAGGCCAAAAACATCTGGTTGGAGAACACTGGTCTAGATCCCTCTTTCCAAGACCTCCTTTTCTGGAGAGAGGGCTGTCATTATGCCTCTTCCATCCTTTGCCCCCGGCATAATGCAGCACGCCTTCTTTTCTGGTACTGAGAGGTTCTGGGGTTTAAGCCTGCCTCCAGAGAATCATGCTCCCTTCAGTCCTTCAGGCTCAGCATAATCCCTGGTGACTTAGGAATTTAGCAGTCAATTAAGAAACACAAAAGAACACAAACGATCTTGCTGTTCCTGTGATACTCAGTTGGGTTCGAATTTGCAATAGAAAGGGAGAAAAGAATCGACATGCCTGATTTAGTGATTCATGAGCAAGAGGTTTCAAACTCGACCATCGCAAATATTTTTAAACAGGCTGCTGCAAGATCGCTTAAATCACTACAAGATGAAGGCGAGGTGAGGACAGTTATGTGCTGGTGTGTGTGTGTGTGTGTGTGTGTGTGTGAGTGAGTGATGCATCCTGCAGGGGCTCAATGGCACACGTTCCTTCAGGGACATGCTGGAGCGAGGTGGCTTGAAGCTACTTAAAACCGAGACGCCAGGCTGCTGAGGCAGAGCACTCCCGCGTGGGGGGCCTTACCAGTTACCACGGCCCACCCGTCGGTGCCTCCGGCAAATTCCCCACTGACAACCATGGCCAACATGCCCTCTACAAGAACAGAGATGTGAACCCACAAGCAGTAGGAAATCTTGCCAGGGATGTTGAAGAGTCCTTGATCTCGAGTCACGAGTCTTTGGACCCGAGTCTCGAGTCCGAGTCCTTGGTCCAAAATGGTGACTCACGAGTCACGAGTCACTCCCAAAGCTGACTCCACGAGTCCCTGTTAAAATCAATGGGGTTTTCCCCCAACAAAATAAGGCTACTTCAGATGTGTGGCTTAAATAAATTCTAGGCACAAGTGTGCCTTTTTTTCTCAAAACTCTGCCACTGATTTTTGACAAGAACAGACCAGGCAGACAAACCCAAAATAACCAGGCAGGGAACCCCAAAACAGGCAGGCAGAGGCCTTTGTCTTGGACAATTCAAACTGTGGAACTGGTTAAGAAGAGACCAGGCAGGCAGAGGAGGCAGGGAACCCCAAACAGGCAGGCAGAGGCAGCCAAACCCAAAATGTCTGAAAGGTTACATTAGTAAAATGATTTTAAAAAATAAACTTGGATTGTTACTGCAACTAGGTCCAGACAGCACCTGCAGGCGGCATCAAGCAGGGATGTTGACGAGTCCTTGGTCTCGAGTCCCGAGTCGAGTCTCAAGTCCCATTAAAAATATTGGGACTTGAGTCCGACTCGAGTCAGAGGGGGGACTCAGTCCGACTCACGAGTCGAGTCCTCGAGTCCGAGTCCCCATCCCTGAATCTTGCTCACATTTTCTGCCCGCTGCTCTCGCTTGCGGCTGACATGGAAAGCGAAGAGAGAGGGAGATGGCAAGGCAGGACACTGTTAAGCAGCTCAGTCAGTGATGCTGTTAGGTAATTTAAGCCTCTAGACTTAATAGTTGGGGGCGCTTCTTTAGATGGTCAAGTTTACCGCTTCCCTCTCTTCAAAACGTGGCAAGCCAGCCCTGCTGCGGCATTTGGGGGCCCTCCTGCTCATTCTGCTGAGTGGGGCCCCAGCCATCTGCCCCAAAGTCCTACCCAAATGGCACCACTGTGGGAGCTCAGTCAGCAAGGGGTTAAATGGTTTTAGGACAGGAGCTAGTTCCAGCTTCCCTCCCCTAACCTTTGATGGGCAATTGGGCCGAATCCTGGTTCCACACATTTTGCCTTGGATCGCCGTAAGTTAGAGGACTAGAGGCTTCCCTTTTAAAGGGAAAGCTGTAACATCAGAAGGAGCAGGAGTGGGGTGTCCCTCGGAGGGCACGGACGGACACCACAGGCCCCACCCGTCACTCCATCCCCAAACCCACCTCTAGCCATCAGGGCCGGCGCTACCGCTAGGCAGACCCAGGCGGCTGCCTAGGGCGCGTGGCGGAAGAGGGCGCAAACTCTGCGCCCCTTCCTTGCCTCCGGCGCGCTCCTGCCCTGCCTGCCGCCTCCGCCGCACCTCCCCGCCCGCTTGCCGGCCACTGCCGCCGCAACCCCCCTCCCCCCCGCGCGCGCGCGCCCACCCGCCAACCACCTACCTACCTTCCCGTCGTAAAGCGCGGGGGTCCCATCGCGTCGGAGGAGGAGGCGGCGGCAGCAGCAGCCAGCAGCGGGGGCGGTGGGAAGGTAGGTGGTTGGTGGACGGTCGCGCACGCGCGTGGGGGGTGTTGCAGAGCAGGGCTGCTTTGCTCCGGAGCCCCCCCCCACGGCACGAGGGGGGGCGCCTAATATAATTTGGCCTAGGGCGCCAAACAGCCCTGCACCGTTCCTGCTAGCCATGCAGCAGGAGCCGCTCTGGGGACTCCGCTCTGCCGTGCCTCTGCCCACTTCCTGCGCAGAGAATGGAGGCCTTTCTGTTCCCTTCTCTCCCCACTCCCTTGCAGGCAAGCGAGTGTGCTTGGGTGAAGGCCTGGCCATCATGGAGCTCTTCATCTTCCTCACCACCATCTTGCAGAACTTCAAGCTGAAGCCCCTGGTGGACCCCAAGGACATCGACATCACCCCGGAGTCGACCGGGCTGGGGAGCATCCCCCGCCCCTACCAGTTCTGCCTCCTGCCCCGATAAGGCGCCCCGGATGGGCCGGCTTGCTTGACCCCCAGCGCACGGATCCCCAGCAGCCCAAGAGAAGAGGTTGCTCCCCCAGCCCTGGACTGCTCTTCCTCCCTCTCAGGCCTGGCAGTTCACGCTGCGCCCCTCGACTCCCGCTGGCCACTCCCTGGGTTGTGGTGGTCTGCCTTCCACAGGAGCGTCAACCCTCTTATCGCATGCTGCCACGGACACTGACTCCGCCGTTGTATAAATCATTAAATCCTTGTTCACGTGGTGCGCCTCGAGTGGTTTCAGCCTGGGGATCCTGAGTGCCGTAGAGCAGAGGTGGGCAGGCTTTTGGCTTGCAGGGTCTACTCTTTCTCTGCCAGGGTGTCAAGATCCGCCACCCACAGCTAGTCACGAAACGGCAGCTTGGGGCAGAGCCAATTGCAAAATGGCCGCTTCTCATCATCCTGTGATGAGTCTTACACAGAGTGGCCTGCCTCAATCGATACACTGTTTACTACAGATCAGAGATTCTAACAGCTAACCCTTTAAATAAATACAGAAAGACCTGGTTAGCATGGTGAAATGTATATTGTCCTGTGCAAAAACATTGAATTTGTATAAGTCAAAAATCCCCGTCAACCCCCTGTTCTCATATCCACTCTCGCCACACTTAGTCCAAGCAAAGGGACTGTGTGTATAGCATGGCCTTCTCCATATAACTCCCATCATCCCCAGCCAGCATTGTTTTTATCATAAAACAACTATTTGCAGCTTAACCATTTCCAGAAAGAAGAATAAAAACAGACAAACAAAAAATATACAGCACATAAGCCATGGCTCATAACACTAAAAACACATTTTTAAAAGGCCTGAGGGAATGAGAAAGTCTTCACTTGGTGCTGAAATGAAGAAGGCACCAGGCAAGCCTCTCTGGGGAGGCCATTCCACAGCCAGGGGGCCACCACTGAGAAGGTCCTCTCCCAGATAGACGCCCATTTCACTTCACTTGGGGGCAGTTGGAGGATCTCAGGGTTTGAGTAGGTATATATGGGCAAAGACAATCTTTCTGATATCCTGGTCCCATCCTGAGGGACTTTAAAGGTTAAAGCTGCCAGCACTTTGAATTGGGCCCGGCTTCCTTTAATGAAATTGAGACAGACACAATCAGCCCAAGACCGGACCTGCAGTCGTGTTGGGATAGTGACTGACAGACAGATACATCCCAGATATTTCTGCACCCCAATTTTAGCCTTTCTCTAGAAATGTGGCAGCAGGTCAAGGCAAGTACAGAAGAATTAGCCATGCTCTGTAGAGGGTCATCTCTTTGCTGGAAATTGCTTTTCCATCTTGTCACTGCTGAAATGAAATGTCAGGGTGCAGGACGGTGGCTGGAACACGGCTGCTCGCTTGCCTGTCCTAACACACGTCAGCAGGCTTCCCCAGCTGGCCGCCAGGGCAACAAGCACCTGGTGAGAACGCCCCGCCTTGCCCAGGTCTTGAGCAATGCATGCCAAGCTCCCACTTCGCCGGCACAATCCACCCACTGCTGAAGAAATCCATGCACTGACATTTGCAAGAACAGACACAGTCCACACCCTTTAAAGAAGGAGTGTTTTATTAGTAAATACGTAGACCAACTTCTTCACACCTGATTTTCTAATATTTCAACAGAGGAAAGGAACGGGGAGGGGGGGAGGAGGGGGGGAGTTGGTGGGGAAACTGGATGTCATCCCAACTTGTAAATATAGAAGATGCTAACGGGTCTTCTGGAATAGGTGGGACTTAACTGCCAGGTGTGTGGGTGAGACTGATGTGCCCTAAAGCATGGAAAGCATTTTGCTGCCCTGAGGAGCTTCACCACGTCATTTGAAAGCGCAGCACATGATGAGTGGAGTCTTCCATCACTGGCAGTTGACAAATTCGTGTTTGCTTTTTAATTGTGGGTGTTATTTTCATTAGCCATCTTGGGCATGTTTCATGGAAAGGCAAGGTACAAGTATATCAAATAATCAAACACACAAATGTGCATCAGTTCCCCACCACCTTCAGGGAACTGAACCTTCATACCACACAGTGCATGGGCACTGGTCAGTTTTTGCATTGCAAAGATATTTACCACTTTTCCCCTTTCAAAACCATCACATTGTTGGAGTTATATTTGTTTGCTAAGTTATAGCTGCATAGTTTCAGCGTGTAACTGCTGCAAGGCAAGTGCTATAGGAAGAAAGGAAGAAACACACACACACTGCTACTTCAACACAAACAGCTTTGTACTGGGAGTTCATAGCTCCTGGGAAAACAAATATAGTTTCTGAAGTAAAGGTTGGGTGCAACCATTATGAAAGCACTGTTCAGACAAAGGAACGTGTATGACCAATGAAGAAGGAGGAAAGAAGGAAGGAAGGAAGGAAGGAAGGCCGGAAGGAAGGAAGGCCTGAGAGTTGCACTCTACATCAAAGAGTAGTTACAAGAAGAAACTAGTGGATGAAGAAAACAAGTTCCCTTTTGTCTATCCCCCCCCCCACTGGTTCAGACTACTGATCACAAACTTTATTGCCTTACTCCAACACACATTTCAACAAAACTATGCACAGCATCCCTTCCTCTGAGCCCTCAGCCACTGAGTTTCCTAACATCATGTCCACGTTTGATTCCTACAGTTACCATACAGAGAAATATATTAAAAGAATTAAGCAAAAACATTCCTGACACTTTGCTGCATGACTGAAGTATTTACATGACAAAATAAATAAATAAAATAAAATAAAATAAAAACCACCAGAATAGAAAAATTGTTTGGGAAATGACTGTATACTACATCGCATTTGCACAAAGTGTACATAATAAAAGTTCTCATAACAAAAATACGAGGCTTTCACAACTAGAAATTCTGATAGCAAACTTTATATTACTCTAGCTTTTGCCCGTGGCTTCGCTCACATGATGAAGAGTGACCGTGCCAAGTTTGCACGGGTCGTCATTTTCCTATAGGCACTATTTATTCGAAATTCCTTAAGGTCGCTGACCGCTGTTTTGAATCGCTCCATAGGAAAGGTCCCCGGGACTGCACAATGAAATCCCAGCTCCCCCGGGACTACCTGCTCCGCCGGGACTACACAATGAAATTCCTTCTTCCCCCCTCCCCCGGGACTACACAATGAAATCCCTGTTCCTTCCCCGGGACTGCACAATGAAATCTCTGCTTCCCCGCCTGGACTGCACAATGAAATCCCTGCTCCCCCAGGACTACACAGTGAAATCCCTGTTCTCCCCCCCAGGACTGCACAATGATATCCCTGCTCCCCCCCCCTCCAGGACTGCACAATGAAATCCCTGCTCTCCCCTCCCACTGGGACTGCACAATGAAATCCCTGCTCCCCCCCCCCCCCCACTGGGACTGCACAATGAAATCCCAGCTCTGCCCCGGCTGTGGTTCATATGAACATTCTGTTTTGACGCAGGAAAGATTTGCATGTCCGCTCCTGATTGCCCCCTGTGGCAGTTCATACGAACATTCTATATGTCGTTGGAGCGATTTGCCTAACCGCTCCTGAATGGCCCCTATGAACATTCCAAGCGACGCCATTGTCTCTCATCTATTTTGGGCCGTACAGGCGCAGTGAGGGTTTTTCAGAGATTTGAACCCACCAGTCTTTGTCCTTGGGTGATGGAGAGTATGCGTGCCAAGTTTGGGGCGGATCCGTCAAAACGTGATGGAGCCTATGTGATGACGCCCTGCACACAGCAGTCATTCAGTCAGGCAGTTATTTAAAAAGTTTCCCTCGCTTTTCACCCCCTCAGAGAACATTCTAAATGGCCTAGGGGAGATTTGCATACCCAGCCCTATTGGCCCCTGCAGGAATTCATACGAACATTCTAAGTGTCCTATGGGCTATTTGCATAACTGCTCCTATTGGCTCCTGCAGCAATTCTGAGGTGAGGCCGATTTGCATAACTGCTGCCCTGTTGTTTTGCCCATAGGATATATGAGTGTGGGGTGATTTTGCCCCCTTTTTTCACCCCCTTAGGGACGGAATTTCCAAAAATCCTTCTTTAGTGGGGCTCTACGTCATAAAAGCAATGTTCCTTCAAAATTTCACGTTCCTAGATTAAACAGTTTGAGCTGGGCGTTTATGAGTCAGTCAATCAGTCAGTCAGTCAGGACACTTTCTTTTATATATATATAGATATATTAGGCCTATTAAAGATTGAGATCCTATTAAGCTTTATGATACAAATTCACAATAAAAAAAAACCAGGCTCACAATAATAACACAAATTGTGCATAATAAAGAACAGGCTTGACAGGCTTCCGGGCATCTGCCCATTTCGTATACATATATAACTTCTTTGGAATAATCAAAATGACCAGGCAGGTGTGCAAACATCTGGTTCTGCTTCAAGGAGATAAAATATGGGACTTTTTAAAGGTCCTTTCCATTCTCACACCTTGCAACCAAGGATCAGGCTATACTCATCTTTGCTACTCACAAAACTGGTTTCCCCTTAATCGGATTAAGTGCAGGAGCACAGGCTGTCTCAGTTGGTGGGGAAAGGAGGCTTACCGCTCCAGCAGCCACCTCCTTTCAGGGACATCAAAAGCAGGGGTGGGCAGACTTGCAATAAATTGGCAAGGGTTTCTGACTCTTATTATTGTTTAATAACAGCGACAACAAAATAAGTCCTCCACCACCACCCTAAATTACACTGCTGAAACTAAGGAGGCTTGGGATAACCAGGAGGAGTCAATATTTGTGTGGCAGGACAGTGGGCTTAGTTCAGCTCTAGCACTTAGAACAAATTCCTAGGCTTAAAACTCTTTAATTCTAAGTGCAAAAGGCCTCCGGCTGGTGGATCCTGGGGGTTCCAGTAAAAAGGAAGTAGATCCTGGAAGCCTGAGGTCTGCCCACCTCTGGCCCATAAGTTCTCATCTAGGGAGAGAGCAAGATAGGAGGGAAAGAAAGAAAGGAGGCTGTTCCTTGGTCCTCCAAAGGGGAACCCTTCAATTGTAGAGAAAGGCTCAGTTGTTGTCCGACTGGGCCATCTGCTAGTGACTGGTAGCTGGCAAAGGTGTGCTCACCTTCGACTCTTCAGGTGACTTGTGACCTGTTCCATGTATGCAGGCAAACACCTGACCTTACATAAGAACACACCCAACCCGAGAAGATACAAAGCCCAAGCAGAGTAGGGCCCTAGAAACCAGGATGACTGCTGAGCTAGGATTGGCAAGATGGGCACCCCTTTCTCTCAGATTACCCCAGCACCCCAACAGCACCATCCTTTGCCCCATGTCCGAATTAGTTTTCTTTTGGACTCCCGCATGCATCAATGGCCCAGGGAAGTTTTCACAACCTACTGGCAAGACACCCAGAAAGCCCATGGTGGAAGGCCAGGAATGAGGGACACACTCGAGGAAAGTGGAAACAGGAACTGCCGCTGTGCTTCAACGGGGGATTGCGTGGAACTTGTAGGGGGGTGGTATGTTCCCTATGCCCGTTATCATTGGTGAGATGTCGAGCTCCTTCAGAGGGCACGTGGGTTGGAAGGTGAAGCGTTGCAGAAGTGTGGTGAAGAACAGGAATATCTCTGTGCGAGCCAGTGCTTCTCCGAGGCACAAGCGTTTTCCTGAGGGGTGAGATTTGGGAGAGGGGAGAAGAAAGGGGGGAGGGCTAATCAGCTTCATGGGCAAGAGCTATGGCACCAGGCAGGGGGCCCATGCCCGCTGCGGATGAGAAGAGCCACACCAGGGGACGTCGGCCAGAACAGCCTGGCCTGACTCTGATTCCGATTCCTCATTTACAGCTTTAATTCCTAGTCTCACACAGCCCACCGGATTCCAGGTTCCTGTAGAGGCATTCATGCTGACATGCTGTAATTTTTCACTGACTTCTGAGTGTGTTATTGTTAAATTAAGTAACATGGGGAAAACAAGGTTGAACTTTTTCTCATCTAAAGTCAGGAAAAAATAGTATATGCTTCAGATAAAGAGTCCGGCGAAAGGATGATTGCTTAAGTATAGTATTGTTCATATGTTCTGCTTATGGCATAAACAAGTAAAGATGACATAAGTATTTTGGCAAGTAAATAAAACTGGAAAACACTTCAGAGCTAAACTAGCAAAGACAACAGAGGTTGCAGAAGTGAATGCAGATGTGAATCAAAATTAAGGATCCTGTTTTGGAAACTTAAGGAAGTATGTGCTTAGCTGTGCTGACAAGGATATAAAATACAATATATTACTCCCAAATGGTAGCTGGGAATTTTGGTAAACATAATAATACATTGTTAAACCGTGCTGAGACTGAGTACCATACTTTGTGAAACATCGTGTTAGCAGTTCTTAAGAAATAATCTAAATGTGAGAGGCAAAGCGAAGAGTCTTTAGGACAAACACACCTGTCCGCGTCTTGACTTCTCTACTCCTTTTGCTACGGTTCAAAAATATCATGTGGTTAAGGCATTTTACTCTCTTTAAAGAAAGGCATGCTCCTCCTGAGACCACTTCTAAAAATATTTTTGAAATGTGTTTTCTTGCAACAACTTTGTATTTCTGTTTGTCGTCTATGCTCTTATATCATAGTTTGGAAAATGTAAAGCTGGCTTGAATGTTAAAGTAAAAGATGGTGTGTGGGGGGGGAAGCCTGATCTCAGAGTCTTATATAAAACAATTTCTGTGTGTCAGTACCAGGAATTCCATGAACCTACAATTTCCTGGCTGCACTTAGTTCTTCAGAAATGGAATGGGGATACGTTAACTGCTGATCCATGGCCGATCTAAATACAAAAATCCCATCTCATGGAATCCTAGGCAAAGACAAATTCGTTGCACACCCACATGGATGACTCCTCTTCAAATTGAGCCTCCCACAATATTGGGAGAAATAATGGACCAGCCATAGTTGATGCTCCTTGTACACTCCATTCCACTGTAGCTTCGTGCCCTTGTGAACACACCGCGAGCAGCGGGGCTCCTCCTTGCTATCAAGAGGGCAGGACGAGAGATGCATCTTCTGACCTCCCATGCCTGCCTTGCCAGAACCCAAAAGGGAACTCACCAGCAGAGAAGGGCATGAAAGCGTCATGCCGGCGGAACTCTCCTTTCTCATCCAGGAAGTGGGTGGGGTCAAACATTTCAGGGTTTTTGAATTGGGCGGCATCTTTGTGGACGGAGTAAAGGAAAGGCATGATGTTAGTGCCCTGTTGGGAAAGGAAGGGAGGAAGCAAGTTGGTGAGCCCAGAAATGTATCAGAATTTGAACTGTTATACTAGTAGACGGTATCAACTTTTAGTCAGTTTGTTTACTCATCCTTTAGTACAGTGTTCTCCAACCTTGGGTCCCCAGATGTTTTTGGCCTACAACTCCCAGCATGCCCCAGCTGTCTGGGGCATGCTGGGAGTTGTAGGCCAAAAACATCTGGGGACCCAAGGTTGGAGAACACTGCTTTAGTACATTTATCCACCCATCCAGCCAGTCTATTAATCTTTTGGTTACTCTACCCTTCATTTGCCCATCTGGTTTTTCCATGTATTAAACTTCCAAAACAAAGCAACAGCATTAGGTGATACTACTTTGGTGATCCAGCAGGGTGTGCCTCATTTGGGTACTCTTCACCCACAACGTTTGTGTACATTCCATACTTCTTCTCAAGCAGGAAGTTCAGCAAAGTCTTGAGAGGCTATGCATGCTAGAGTTTTCCTCTACTGCACGTAAGGACATCAGAAGAGCTATGCTGGATCAGACCAAGGAACCATCTCATCCAGCATTATGTTCACACAGTGGCCAACAAGATGCCCTAATGGGAAGCCCAGAAGCAGGAGAGGATGGCAACAGCACCCTCCCGCTCATGTTCCCCAGCAAAGTGCCTCTGATACTGGGCACAGCATATAGCCATCATGATGACTAGTAGCCATTGATAGCCTTCTCCTCTTTTAAAGCCATCCAAATTGGTGGCCATCACTACGTCTTGTGATAGTGAATTCCACAGTATATGCGCTGTGTGAAGAAGTCCTTCCTTTGATCTGTCCGTAATCTCCCTCCAATCAGTTTCCTGGGATGACCCCATTGGGTACTAGTATTGTGAGAGCAGGAGAAACATGTCTCCCTGTCCGCTTTCTCCACACCAGGCATAATTTTGCACACCTCTATCATGTCTCCCCTTACTTGCCATTTTCCTAAGCTAAAAAGTCCCAAACGGTGCGACCTTTCCCCCTAGGGGAGCTGCTCCAGCTCCTTGAACATTTTAGTTGCCCTCTTCTGCTTGGCGCTCTCGGGGAGTTTTTTCACAGCCTTCCCCAACCTGCTGGCGCCCTGCAGATGTGATGCACTACAACTCCAAGCATCGCCCGGCCAGCCAGCCAGAGAGCGCCAGGTTGGGGAAGGCTCCTCTAGAGTGCATGCGGGCCTGAAGAAAATAGATGGAGCTGGCCCTAACTGGGCCATGATAGTTCAGAACTGGAGCAGCAGTTTTTAGAAAGAGATGGGCATTTCTCCTCATCCTGCCTGTTTATTTTTCCTCTTCCCAATTCATACATTCACTTTTGGCAGGGCTGAAATCCAAGGGCTGTGGTGCTGGTGTCCCTGGAATCAGGGCCGGTGCTACCATTAGGCCAACTAGGCGGCTGCCTAGGGCGCCGGGCTAAAGGGGGCGCCAGGAGCATAGGGCTGGAGGGAGGGAGGGCTCAAGTGGAAAGAGGGGGGCGCTAAATATCTGATCTTGCCTAGGGCACCAAACTGCCTTGCACCGACCCTGCCTGGAATCACCACCAGCACCTCATAGGGGGCAGCTTCACACAGACGTCCATGAAATGGCACCCATGTGGGCCCACCTCCAAGCAGCAACCATCTATCAAGCGGACATATAAACTGGGATAGGAACTAAAGTGTGTTATAGTGTTTGTTAAGCTGAACTGATTGCATGAACATAGTCAGCACAAACTGGAATTGGTGAGTCCAAATCCCACCACCAATAACCCTATGGTACGTTCTCCATCTGCCCTCATCTTGGAAACGTAGTGCTTGTCTTCCACGGTAAAAATCAGGCTGGCGTCTTGATTCTTAAGTACCTTAGGAAGCAAGTAGCCACGGAAGTTGGTGTCCCTTATAACGGCACAAGGGGCTCCCATGGGGAGGACATCGATGAATCTCTGGATCTCATGGACCACGGCATCGGTGTACGACATCCTCCCCCGATCTGCAATCGACGGGCTGCGGTGAGGGCCAATGACTCGGTTGATCTCTTCTTGGACCCTGGCGCTGAGAACAAATGGAGGAGGATACGAGTGGACGGGTGGAACACTGAATGGATGCTGCAGCATGCCGAGAGCTGCCGAGGATGAGGTATCAGCTGATGGGAAAGACTTTGCTCTGCCCCAGACGCTGGGGAGCCATGGCTGCCAGTCAGAGTACTCGGGCAGATGGACACCTCGCCCGATCTGCGGTGCCTCCAGGCGGAGGGCTCTTTGCGCCACCCACCCAAAGGCATTGTGCTGCTGTCATGTCTTTCCCTCCTTAACGAGTTTTTTGTGGAAGAAGCGGTGAATGGAGCAGGCCAGTTGCACAATAAAAGCCTCCCCTGGAGCCGCCAGTGAGTGGTACGGAGGAGCTTCCTTATCCACATGGCTGGGTAACTTCCCTGTCTCACCTGCTACCTCAGGGTACTTCATGAGGACAAGGATCCCGTAGCGCAGGGTGGTGCTGACAGTTTCAGTGCCCCCAAAGAAAAGGTTGTGGGTGGACATGACAAGAGAGTCCGTGTGGAAGTAGCTGAGGGGGTTCTCCTCTTCTCTTCCTGTGGACACAACGATGCATGCACAAGGCATGATGAAGCCACGCAGGCGGAAGGGGCGCGAGGCTCGCCACCCCTCGCCACTGCTAAGCAAGGCAAGCCTCTGCGTGCCTCCCACAGAAGTAAGCAGGGCTGATGTTATCCCACAGATGTCTGCTGAGAAGGAAGCAGGAAAACCTCTGCACGACAAGCCTCAGACAAAGCAGGACTGAATCGCTCAGCAGCTTCCGCGAAGACACCGGGGAAAATGGGAGTGGGGGCAAGAGATCAAAGGTAAGAGGGGGTGGGGATTTAAAAGGGGTGTGTCCACTGGCAAAGGTGTGGCAGGCCAAATTAGGGAGCCCCGTGGGCCAGGTTAGGTCCCTGGGCTGCAGGCTCCCCACCCACCCTTGCTCTACTGGCAAGCTTATGCAGCCTCACTTACCTAGACCTGCAACCTTTTGAGTTTGTTTATTTATTTATTTATTTATTTATTTATTTATTTATTATATTTATCAATCGCCCATCTGGCCGGTCACCCGGCCACCCTGGGCGATGTACAACCAAAATACAACAAAACAACACAATAAAATATAATAATTAAAACAATATAAAAAATTCTTATTAAAAACCTAACCCACCCCATCTAGTTCTCTAGATCTCGTATGCTTGCACATTTTTGTGGAATCTGAGCTGGTCTTGATAAAAGTATTGACAAACTGTGGAGTTTGCATTTCTCTCTCATGGGCATCTATCTTTATTATTGTGTTTATAATCTAGATGTGCATTTCCACAAAATCTAATACCCCAGAATTGTGCATCCTGCTGCTTCTTCCCAGTTCAGTTTCTCCACAGCTGGAGAATCCTGCTCAACTAAATCCGGTAGATGAGAGCTTGTCAACTGGCAGGCCCTGATCGAAAACTCGCCCTCTGTGGGGTGCTGCCTCGCCTTCAGTCTCCAACCTTCCGCTCCCTCCCTCCCTCCCTCCCTCCCTCCCTTGTGTTTCCTATTCTCTGTCTTTTGCTCTCATTTCTAGGGTGCCTCAGAAGTGGATGGGAAGAGCAGAGAACAGGAGACAGGAGCAACATTAGGGCTTTTCAACCATGGAGCTACTATGTGGCACACCAGACCTTTCCAGTCATTGCACAATTCCCAGATTCATTCAGGGATTATTTAGGATGGTTCTTGAGTTACCATGCTGCACTCAACCAAAGAATGAGAAGGTCATCTCCAAGGTGAAGCAAACACCCAGCAAGATCATTGCACAAGTCAGGGGTTATTCAGGGATTATTTAGGACGGTTCTTGAGTTACCACGCTGCACTTAACCAAAGAATATGAAGATTATCTCCAAGGTGAAGCAAACACCCAGCAACACCCCTAGTTGCCATCATTCAGAGCGAAACACATACCTGTCCCATTGTCAAGCTGCCAGGAAGTAACCCTGGTGACCCCAGCCAGGCATTCCAATGCTCCCCCAAGGTGGGAAGCATCATGTAACTAGAAGATGCGATCAAGAAGACCTGCTGTGCTTAACCCTTCGCCCAAGCTGAGAGTTTCACCTGTTGCATTTTGAGAAGGAAGCTGTCAACAAAATCGCGAGGGCAGTCGGGGTCCAGGGTTGCTTGGTGCGCCTTGGCTATCTCCAGAATGAAGAGACGCAATTTCTCAAAGTTAGCAAAAATTTGGTTGTGGGCTCCAGGCAGGTAATCCATGATGTGGGGGAAAATGTTGTACATCTAGAAAGGGGAAGAAAAAAACACTGAGGGCCTTGGCTGGCAACCCGTGTGTGTGTGTGTGTGTGTGTGTGTGTGTGTGTGTGTGTGTGTGTGTGTGTGTGTGCGCATACCCTACAAATATTTCAAGGCGAATGGGGGGGGGGGGGAGAGAGAGAGAGAGAGAGAGAGAGAGAGAGAGAGAGAGAACGAACATACCATCTACTATTCATCTTTTTAAAGAATCTAAACATGTCGAAATTGAACAGCAGGGGGAAAATAAAGGAATGAATCAAGACATGCCATCCCATAGCAGCCCTGCTGCTTCCCAGAACGTACTTGGGCACATCTCCAGGGGCAGGAAATCCAACAGGAGCTGCAAGTGATGCCTAGTTTCTACGCATCTCCTTGTGACGTTATTAGCAGCAAAGGGATGGCCGAAGTCCTGAGGCTGCTCTTGGGGCTGTGACGGCTGGAACCAGGAAAGGGGGGGAGGGGAGGAAGAGACACTCTGGAAGGGCCAAACTACACATGGGGAAAGCAGTCAGTCAGGGCCCCAGTCCAGATCAAGTTCCTGATCCCGATTGGGGTCCTGTCCTGTGCCAGTTTCCTGCCAAAAATCTCCCCTGGTTGCTATTTGCCTGACTGGCACGGGGCCCCAGTCCAGACTGGGAGTGTGATCTGGACTGTGGCTCCTGTGGATGCTTTTCCTTAAGATGTTTGAAGCAACATGAAGTGTGGCCCTAAGGCGGGATTGTCCACTGAAATTGCGGCACGGCTGCCACCTGCCTTGCACGTTCGCACAGCCCCAGCTGCCGCATTTCCTTATGACGTCTGGGTCACAGCCAGAGCAAGGAAGATGAGCGACCTCCATGGGGGCCATGTGCGTGCCTGCCTTCCACAGCATGTGTGACTCACCTGGCCGTACGCAGTGCTTCTCAATTATTTTCTGTCATGCTCCCCCTAGGAAGAAGAAAACATTTCGCGCCCCCCGCGCGACTGTAAATAGTATCATTTGTTAAAAATTTAAGACAGCCGTCCTAACGTTAAAGAAAAAAAATAAGGATCATTTACACAAAGATAGCCTGTAAAAAGATTTAAAGAGCACAGGATTAGGAATATACAAAAAACTTCTGAGTCAAACGAGCCCCTTCGACCTCGCCCCCCTGGGCCCCCCCACTAGTTGAGACACGCCGTAGGGAGAGCTCAACAGCCGGAAGTTGTCACTCAGCAGCCCAACCAAAGTGAGGAACTTCTTGTCCTCGTAGTTGAACCGGTCCCCAAATACGATGGAGCAGATGACGTTGGAGACGGCAAGGCCGATTAAGTACATGGGGTCAACGGGCTCTGCTGCAGAAGTGCCACCAAAAGGACACATTTAGGGCCAGTGGGCAAGGATGGGAAGAGCGTGTGACTAGCCAGCATCTGGGCGGCTGTAATGTCATAGGACTCTGATTTTTTAAAGAAATTGATTAACTCATTTAACTGGCTTTTCCTGAATGAGTTAATTTATTAAATAAATTATACAAAATATACCCCCCAAAAAATCCAAAGAGTACAAAAAACAACAATAGCCCAACTCCAGAAAGGTGGATTATGGAAGATCTCAAAACTCTGGCAGGAACTTGCATTTTAATGAATGGACTTTGTTCCTCAAGATTGGTAGGTAATATTCAATGCAGAATATTCCTAGGGCTGCAAGCTTTAATTGATTAGACTGAAACTAAGCCTCTTTTATAAATTTATATATGTAGATTAATCAACTGATTAAAACTAACTTAATTAACTGAGAAGAGTTCTTTAATTGGATGACAACCCTAAATATTTGCTATTGCAATAGCTTCACACACACACACACACACACACACACACACACACCTTTGGTCTTGGCAAGCTCCTTCACCAGGCACTGGGCCTCCTCCTGGGTCCGTTCCTCAATGCTGCGCTTACCCATCCCAAAATTGCGCACTGTCTGTATGGCAAAACGGCGCAACACCTTCCATTTTGCCCCATTGGATAGAGCAATTCCTGTAAGGGGAACAAAGGAGACAGTGGTTAGAGAAGTCACTCAAGGAGGCAGATTTCCAGGCAGCCTGGAACCCTGAAGAACATGAGCAAACCTTTGGCGAAGGAGGCCCAAAGTTTTACCCAGTCCAGTATCTTGGTTCCCTTTCCCACAGCAGCCAACCAGATGCCACCAGGAAGCCCACGAGCAGAGCATGATGAAGCCTGACGGCCTCTCCAGCTGTAGCCCCACAGCAACGGTATGTGTGGAGGTAGATTACCTCTGAACACGGAGATTCTATTTTGCTAATCACAAGTAATAGCCATTGGTAGACCCGCTCATCCTCCTACGTGAATTTGTCTAATCTGCATCTGAAAACATCTAAACTAGTGGCGGCAAATCTCAAGGAAGATACAGCTGTCGATGGCTAGTAATCACGCAGGCTATATATTGCTTCCAGTATTTTAGAAACGAACGGGACCATCTCATGGGACCATCGGTCAGAGAAACCTGTGCAGGTGGAGAAGGCAAACACGCTCACCGTTCCCTTGGGTGAATCGGAATATTACTGGCATGTCACCACGCCCACTGAACTCCTCGCTGTGGTCCACAAGTGCCTCCTTCATGGCCTGGTATCCACACAGCACCACAACAGGCTGGGAACCCAAGTAGAGGGTGTAGGCAGAGCCATACCTCTTGCTGAGCTAGAGACACAGGACAAAAGAGAGGTTGAACCATGCAGCTCTAGCCACTAGATACAGAATGAACTGAAGGCGGGGGGGGGACTTTCCTAGATATTGTGCGTCCCTATGAGAGAGCCAATTCAGCTAAAAAGCTGCCCCAGCCCTGGCCCCAGATCACCCTGGGAGCTGCTTGCCTCAGCCTTATTGGGACAGCTTTTTGTTAAACCAACAGTTCTATCAACAGACTGTTGCTAAGAGCTCTCAGGATTCAACCTCAGACCCCGAGGCTGCATCTCTCTTACCCTCTACATGATTGCAAAAAGGTTTCCTCCCAAAGGACTGCAACAGCATTGAGCTGAAAGGTGCAGGGACCAAACTTACTGCCAAGAGTGACTGGACCATGTTCTTATTAGCACCCAGGTGGAGCAAGTTGCCCACTATAGGTAGTGGCCGCGGTCCTGGAGGAAGATGCCCTGCCTTGCGCTGCCCACTCCTTCTGAAGAGCAGCAGCAGGCAGGAAATGCAGAGAGCCAGAAGGACCGCCGCGGCTGTGCCGACCTCCACGCCGAGCACCGTGGAAAGATCCTGCTTACAAAGCCACTGGGCTCGGGTTCAGATACCAGACTGTCCTTTTATGCAGAAGAACAGGGAGAAATGTTTGCCGAAAGGGGTGTGCTCAATTAGGCACCAGAACCTGATCTTTTAAAAAGGCAGACGCTGCCGGGCGGCAAGAGCAGGGCTGTGCGGATTATGAGGCTGCTGCCTGATGCCGGATCGGGCAGGTCACAGCAGATGCGTTACGTAAGAGTGTGGTGGCGACCATACAAACAGCCCCAAAGGCAGGAACACAGGCGGCTAATGTCATAACCAAGTGTTGTTATTTGTGTTATTATTATTACTATTGGCATGCATACAATCAGACTAAAATTATACGATCAAATAACATACATCAGTACAATGAGCCCAAAGGGGGGGGAGGGCTGCAGGCTCAGTGGTGCAGCGTGTGCTGGGAGGCAGGCGACCCGAGCCGCCCCCCCCCCCAGCATCGCCAGGCACGGGCGGGACAGGGAGAGCCTGTCTCAGGTGCTGCCGGTCGGCGGGGGCAATGCAGAGCGAGATGGACCAACGCTCCGGACTGGCATAAGGCGGCTGCAAACACGACCAGGCACAAACTCCAGCTTCTCAGATTTTAGGTGTCCTGTCAGGGCAGGTGTTCTGTACCAAAAAGATCCGGGGCTCAGGCCCACAGGACAAAAAGAAATGCACAAGTTTGCATATGCTAATTTACATATGCCCTAAAGTTCAGTCAGTCAGTCTGTCTGCTCTCTCTCTCTCTCTCTCTCTCTCTGTTTTTAAAGGACCCTGTCTTCTAAGGACACCCCTATTTGTAAAGAGGGATGTATGGACAGGGGAGAGGAGGGCATTTGATTTCAGAAAAAAAAGCTCAGGCAGAAAGATTCAAGTGGGGGCAGCAGGAGGGGAAGCGCATGTCGGCAAAAGCCAGATAATCCAGGGGGATCAGAGGCAACAGAGATTCTCAGGGCCCCTGAACCTTTATTTCAGCAAGTGCCCCTGGACAGCAGGGTGGTGGGGCAGAGGGCCTCCCAGGGATTCAGGACACCAAATGAAAGATTTGGAGTTCCAGCCTCAGTGGGTCACCCCCTGACACCTCCTCTGTGTTCTGTTCTCATAAGAAAAGCTGTACAAGACCAGCCCAAAGGCCTCTCAAGTCCAGCATTCTCAGCACATGGATAGTAGCTGGAAAGAGCACATGGATCCTGCTAAAGTAAAAGCTGAACATTAAAAAAAATTGGAGATTTCAAAGGTGGAAGGTGAGGAAGCAGGTTCTCCCCCTTCTTAAAATTTGGAAGCTAAAATCTTCCCTTAAATCCTAGATGCTGAGCTGTGGGATCATACATTCAAACATTGTACAAAAAAGTCATGTGCAGAGAAGTATTTGGGGCTTGTCTTTGTACTTCTACTCATGGAATCCAGTATATTCCCAATTGAGATGAGGGTGTATTTGTGTATATTTAATCTACTGGTTTAAGATTCAAGATGTAGATTTTCTGAAGGGCCCACTTTTTTCTGGCTTGGGGAAATGGCTGACTAACTTAAAGAAGGCCCTGTCCATGGTACCACCGGGCGAAGGCATTTTCTCAAAGGCATGCCTTCTGCTGCCACACTGGGTGGATGACATGGAAATCCTCCCTGGGAGGCACTGTGTGTGTAGCATTGCAGAGGAGCTGCCTTACTGTATCATGCTGTCCAGTTTGCCAGGGGCCAGGCTGAGTCTCGCCCTTTCTCAGCTTCCCCTGCATTTCGACTCTTGGTCAACTCAAGAAAAAAAAATGTGACTAGCTTAATTGCAGGAACTGAGTGTTCCTGTGACTATGGATTGTGTCTTCATTTGCTTTATCAGCAGGGGCTCCCTGCGCATGTCCTAATAAATGCATGCAAGTCGGAGGGAGCAGAGGCTGTTGCCACAATCATCATCATCATCATCATCATCATCATCATCATCATCATCATCATCATCATCATCATCCACTCTGCTCAGCAAGATACGCCAGCAGGGGCCAAAAAGAAGCGGGGCGTGCATAGCGCAAAGATATATTATTGTTATCCTTCATCTAAATCCCCTCTACCCCCAAAGCTTCCCAGTTTGAAAACTTAAACTTCATAGATTTTCATAGATCATAGAGCTGGAAGGAGCCTACAAGGCCATCGAGTCCAACCCCCTGCAGAGGAGGGGTCTCCCATCCAAGTAACAACCAGGCCTGACCCTGCTTAGCTTTCCACGCTCAGACCAGCTGGGCCAGCCTTACACCAACCTGGTATAACTAAATGCCCAGATGCCCCCATGGGAAGCCCACAAGCAGGATATGAGCACAATTTTGCCTCCTCCTGCCCATGTTCCCCAGCAACTGGTTTTCACTGTCTCTGATACTGGAGATACAGACATCATGACGAGTAGCCATTGGTAGCCTTCTCCTCCAAGAATTTGTCTTAAGCCCCTTTTAAAGGCATCCAAGATGGTTGCCATCACAACATCTTGTGGTAGTCAGTTCCACAGTTTAACTATGCACTGTGTAAAGAAGTTCCTTTTGTCTGTCTTGAATCTCCTACTATTGAGCCTCATGGGATGGCCCTGTTGGGTTCTAGTATTATGAGAGAAGGAGAAAACCTTCTCCCTTTCCACTTTCTCCACACCATGCACCATTTTATCCACCTTCCATTTCACTTCATTTCATCTGTGACATTTACAGTATATACTGCCCAATAGCCAAAGCTCTCTAGGTGGTTCACAAAGATTAAAACTTTAAAATACAATATAATAGCATAATATAAAGCCGACATGCAAAAAGATGTCCTTCTATCATGTCCCTACTTGCCTTTTTTCTAGCGAAAGAGCCAACCAACATTGCAGTAACCCTTCCTGCCTCATATAGGGGACTTGGCTCGCTACTGGCTGATTATCTCAATTAGCGTACTGTGCACACAATTGCAGCATTCTGTGTGCATCCTGCCCTTGCACCAAAGGTTGGATCTACTACACTGCCAATTAATCAAGCAATTGTGATAATCATTTTCCAGCAGTATATAAACAGTGTCAGGTCTTGCTGCATCCCAGGAACGTATTAGAAGTAGCATAATATATGCCCTGGAAAGCAGAAGGGAGGGATGGAATTGTTGGCTGGGCGAGTTGTTTGAATGAGCAGCGTCACTCGCACAGAGGCCGGGCCAAAATCGGCCTTGGGAGTCGGCTGCCGGGGCCCCTTGCGCAAGATCGCATTCTTCCTGCCCACATTGCAGCCAAGACTCACAGAGCGTTTTGCTCACATGGACTCAGCTGAGCTCAGAGCTTAATGATTATACAAAGAGGCGCTGGGGCTCAAGCCTCTCATGAGCCCTGCACCTTTGGCCCTGGGAGTTCTAGTACCCCGAGGTATGAGGGAGCTGGCTAGGGGTACACAACGGTGAGGGCAACAAGGGTACTTCCAAACGAAGATTTTATTGTGCAATGGCTGTACCACAAACATGGAATCGACGAGGGATCCCAATGATGCTGCCTTCCAAAATAATCCATTAAGGACGGAAAGACAGGAATTATTATATTTTTAATTATTATTATTTATTGTATTTATGAATCGCCCATCTGGCCAGAAAACCGGCCACTCTGGGCGATGTACAACATGATAAAATATAAAATACAGTTAAAACAGTATAAAATCTTAAAATCTTAACCCACCCTATATTCCCGCCTGAATAGCCATGTTTTTAGTGAGCGGCGGAAGCTCAACAGAGAGGGGGCATGGCGGAGGTCACTCGGGAGGGAGTTCTACAGTATAGGGGGCCGCCACAGAAAAGGCCCTCTCTTCCTCGTCCCCACCAGTCTAGCTGCTCTAGCTGAAGGGACAAGGAGAAGGCCGTCTGTGGCAGATCTTGTTGAGCTGCACAATAGCTGCACCATAGCTGCTGGCAGCTCCAGGAGCCCTCCAACTAGAGCAGTGTTCTCCAACCTTGGGTCCCCAGATGTTTTTGGCCTACAACTGCCGGCATGCCCCAGCCAGCTACGCTGGCTGGGGCATGCTGGGGGTTGTAGGCCAAAAACATCTGGGGACCCAAGGTTGGAGAACACTGCCCTAAATGGTGAAGCTGATCAGGGTCAGAAGAACTCTCAGAACCACTGTCTATTATCTTTGAGAAATCATGGAGGACAGGTGAAGTGCCAGACGACTGGAGGAGGGCAAATGTTGTTCCCATCTTCAAAAAGGGCAAGAAGGAGGAACCTGGGAACTATAGGCCAGTCAGTCTGACATCAATCCCCGGGAAGATTTTGAGCAGATTATAAAGAAGTCAGTCTGCAAGCACCTTGAAAACAATGCAGTGATTACTAGAAGCCAGCATGGATTTGTCAAGAACAAATCCTGTCAGACTAATCTGATCTCATTTTTTGATCGGGTAACCTCCCTTGTGGACTGTGGGAATGCTGTGGACATTATATACCTGGACTTCAGCAAAGCTTTCGACAAAGTGCCTCATGATATCCTGATTAGTAAGCTAGCTAAGAGTGGGCTAGATGGAACAACTATCAGGTGGATCCACAATTGGCTACAGAATCGGACTCAAAGAGTGCTTATCAATGGTTCCTTCTCAAACTGGGGAGAGGTAACGAGCGGGGTACCACAGGGCTCGGTCCTGGGCCCGGTGCTCTTCAACATTTTTATTAATGACTTGGATCAGGAGGTACAGGGAATGCTTATCAAATTTGCAGATGACACAAAGTTGGGTGGAACAGCTAATACTCTGGAAGACAGAAACAAAATTCAAAGTGACCTCGATAGGCTGGAGCGCTGGGCCGAAAACAACAGAATGAAATTTAACAGGGATAAATGCCAAGTGCTGCACCTAGGGAGAGGAAACCAAATGCAGAGTTACAGAATGGGGGACACTTGGCTCAACAATACTACAAGTGAGAAGGATCTTGGAATTGTGGTAGATCACAAACTGAATATGAGCCAGCAATGCGACGTGGCTGCAAAGAAGGCAAATGCAATTTTGGGCTGTATTAATAGAAGTATAGCTTCCAAATCGCGGGAAGTGATCATTCCCCTTTACTCAGCACTGGTTAGGCCTCATCTTGAGTACTGCGTCCAGTTCTGGGCACCTCACTTTAACAAGGACATAGACAAACTGGAGAGGGTTCAGAGGAGGGCAACAAGGATGATAAAGGGACTGGAAACAAGGCCCTATGAGGAGAGACTGAAAGAACTGGGCATGTTTAGCCTTCAGAAGAGGAGACTGAGGGGAGATATGATCGCACTCTTCCAGTATTTGAAGGGATGTCACACAGAGGAGGGCAAAGATCTCTTCTCGTTCATCCCAGTTTGCAGGACACGGAATAATGGGCTCAAGTTACAGGAACCTAGATTCCACCTAAACATCAGGAAAAATTTCCTGACTGTCAGAGCAATAAGACAATGGAATCAACTACCTAGGGAGGTGGTGGGCTCTCCCAGTCTGGAGGCATTCAAGGTGCGGCTGGACAGACATCTGTCAGAGATGCTTTGATCTGGATTCCTGCATTGAGCAGGGGGTTGGACTCGATGGCCTTGTAGGCCCCTTCCAACTCTACTTTTCTATGATTCTATGATTCTATGAAAAACATCTGGGGACCCAAGGTTGGAGAACACTGATCTGGAAGCACCCCGAGTTACTTGGTACGACCCAGGGCTGCCATCTGGAACTGAGAACGGGCCCCATCTCAGATTAAGACCCGGCTAGACTTTGACCCAGCGAGTGGACGACTGTGAGCCACCTAAAGACAGGAAGACACCCAGGAAGCAGCTTATGTGGTCCACTCCGGGTTATTTGCCTTTGCGTAGGGTCAAGAGCGCAGCTTCGAAAGTGGACTGGCCACATTCATTCAAATGGTTGTTCTTCTCTCTTTAGCCTCTTCATACATTTGCCCAGCCACATATATCAGCATGTGCAACGGAGCCATTATAAAGAGGACCTTCTTCCCCCACCACCACCACCACCACACCCAACAGGCAACATTCTTGGATTCTTGGGTGAAATAAGTGAGGATAAAGGAACTGGTGGGTGAAGGGGAACCGGGCTGCTCTGCGAAGGCAGGGGGTGCTTGTAGCATCCTCAGTACTTCAAGGGGAATAGGGGCCAACACATGAGAAGGCGTAAAGGGCTCAGGGGTTTCCATCCCTCGGAGAGAAGGTGCCTGTGCGGAGGCTTAAAGGTAGCTAAGGTGGCAGTGACCCCAAGAAGGGCTGGAGCTCAAGCCTGCCTGGGAGCCGTTCCTTCTCTGACCTGGGGGCCCTAATCCCAGATTCCTCAAAAAACTACTAATTACTTTGACCAAGTGTGCTGTGGTAGTGAAGGGTCTATAGACGGTGAGGGGGAGGTTCCTAATTCGAATCTCAGTGTAGATGTGAACAATCTCTCTCTCTCACACACACACACACACACACAAACACACCAAAGCACACAGCCCTGCAATATGGAGATGATGACAACAGCCTCACTGAGTGACAAGAGCTGCTGCAAGGAAGCACTTTGAGGATTTCGCAAAAGTACTAAGTATTGCCAAACAGCAGATAGTGAAGGGCACTCTGCACATGCTCTGACACATGCTAAGGTTGAGATCTGATTCTCACGGGTGACAGGGGTTCTGTGAGTAGAGGATTTTCTGCTTCAGGCATCTAAATGTCTTGGGCCAACAGGCCTGTGGCTGACGCTGGCTCAGCTTGTCTGAGCGTGGAACAGCTAAGCAGGGTCAGGCCTGGTTATTACTTGGATGGGAGAGCCCCTCCTCTAGTTTCCTGCACTGAGCAGGGGGTTGGACTCAATGGCCTTGTAGGCCCCCTCCAACTCTATGATCTATGAAATCTATGAAAGGTCATGGGCTAGACCAAAGGGGAAGCAATGCGGGAAGAGCAGGCCGGAGGATTAACTGAGAGCAACCGCCAAGGTTCAGTTGAATTCTGAAGACTTTTAGAATATAACAGGCATAAACTCAGTCTCCTCCACCACCACCCCTGGATTGTGTAAAGTTTGCAACAGAACATTCTCATTCTTCTGGAACAGTTCTGGCAAACCCGCATTTTGGCACCGGTCAGCGGAACACTCAATGCGCTCACAGGGCGTCTGTAGACCCCAGAAATGTAAATAAAGATTCGGGGGTGGGGGAAGAGAGTTCGCTCGCTCTCTCTCTCTCTCTCTCTCCTGATTTGCAATCTCCTAAGGAGGCACAGAGCAGGGTCCCCGTGGCTCTGTGCCATGCCTTCTGTGGAACCCGGTGGAGGAATAAATACAGCCAACCTGGCCTGCACGCCTTAAGGGCAAAACCAGAGGGGGGGAGGAGGGAGGGAGGGGGGAGCTATATCTAGTCCCAGAGGGGAAGAGAGAGTCTCCCACTCCACTCCAGCCTCTTGGCACCCATGGATCTCAACGGGGCCATCACCCTGGCCTTGCTCCTGCTGGCTTGCCTTTCCTGCTTGATTTTGTACCTGAATGGGACCGATGGGGGGAGGAAAAAGAAGGGGAGGCTGCCCCCCGGCCCAGTGCCGCTGCCGCTCATTGGCAACCTCTTCCAGTTAGACCCCAAGGAAATGCACCGATCCCTGGAGAAGGTAAGAGACGGTGTGTGTGGGGGGGTGTCTCTTGGCGGAGGGGAAGTCCCAGACCACGCTCACGCTAAATTGGGTGGAAACTGGATTAGCGAGCGTGATGGCTGCCCTGTGTGCCCATCCGGACCGGAGTGCCGCTCGGACTCCGTGCCAACCTGCCTGGGAGCAGATCGAGATGCCTCTTCGCGGGGCCAACACTCAGCTCCGCAACTGCTGAAGTAATGCAGACAGTGCCTCAGAGTATGTGCAGATTGCCTTCTCTTATGGGCAAACCGGGGCTCGAATTACAGGGGCGAGCAGGCAGAGAGGGCCTCCCTAGGCTACTGCTTCTAGAGCAGTGTTCTCCAACCTTGGGTCCCCAGATGTTTTTGGCCTACAACTCCCAGCATGCCCCAGCCAGCGAAGCTGGCTGGGGCATGCTGGGAGTTGTAGGCCAAAAACATCTGGGGACCCAAGGTTGGAGAACACTGTTCTAGAGTGTTTCAGGGAGGCATCATTTGACTAAAACTGGGAGAAGTCGGGGGGGGCAGGGCTTGTGGT
The DNA here is from genome assembly GCA_021292165.1 of Shinisaurus crocodilurus. NCBI lineage: Eukaryota > Metazoa > Chordata > Lepidosauria > Squamata > Shinisauridae > Shinisaurus > Shinisaurus crocodilurus. The sequence goes on along the minus strand of CM037885.1, from coordinate 988,425 downwards.
TTCAATTAAGCCCCGCACCTTTCCCCATAATTTCAGCCCTGAGCCAGACTCCAAGCTATCACTGGGATCCGAGGAGGGAGGCTTTGGGGGCAGGAGGGGGCAGCTTCTTGGCTTCAGCCCTGGTACCTCTCTTTTTACAACTTAAGTGTTGCTTAAATAGATTGGGACAGCTGGCAGATTCATGCTTTCTGATTAGGGCAGTGGTGAAATCGGCCAGGGGCTCCGTGGCACAAGCAGACCACCCAGTCCTGGCCTGTGTGAGGGGGTGTGGCCTGGCCGTGTCCTTACGGGCACGTGTGTGTGTGAGGCAGCTCTGGGCAATCCACATGGTAGACCTCAACATCCTACATGACGCGGCGAGTCCCTGATTCCTGCCGGTCTCTCCTGTCTGGCTGTGCAAAGCAATACGATTACAGAACAAAAAACACACTCAGCGGTCCTCCTCCGGGAACCCCCAGCAAAGGAAGTGAGGTGGGTGGCTACTAAGAAGAGGGCCTTTTCTGCTGTGGCACCCTGGTTGTGGAATGAGCTCAGAGAGGCTCACCTGGTGCCCACCTTGTGCTCTTCTCAGTGCCAAGTGAAAACCTGTTTATTTTCCCAGGCATTTTAGTTTTTCAGTTTCTGTTTTAAATCTGGTTTTGTATTTTAAATCTTTGCACTGCTGCTAGGTTCTATTTGGTTATTACCGTATTTTATTTTTATTCTACAGCTTTAAACTTTTATTTTTTATATTGTAATGTATTTTATGGTTTTAATTGCTGTGAATCTCCCAGAGAGCTTTGGCTATTGGGCGGTATATGGCCCTGTGTGTGGCGGGGGTGTGTGGGTGTGTGTTCCTGAAACAGAGAAAGTGTTTTTTGTATGATGTGTGTTCTTCTTTTGTGTGATTTCCAATTATTTGCGGGAAGTAAATTTGGCGGAATAAATTAAATTTTAGAGGTGATAGGGGCAAATCAATTAACTTGCCTTTCTATGCAATGGCTTTCTGCTAGGAGCAGGAGAACTGTGGGCTCCAAGGAATGGTTTTGTGGGTCAGGGCTCAGACCCAACCTCTGTCTTATATTCTTTGCAAGTGCTTGTCTTTAGCCTCCAGTTTGCCTTCTGTAAAATGGGTGTTTTGCGAACAGGCACGCGCCCCCCATGGCAGCCATTTTGTGACTGCACCCATGAACATTCCAAATATGCCCACTGGTCCGAAAAGGTTGGGGAACCCCATGTGCTTGATCAAGATGGGAGTTTAAAAACAGTGCCAATGTGAGAATTTCATATGATGAACTCTGTTTACCTCCAGCTGAGTTATCAAGCTTCTTGATCTTAATTTAATTGGTTTCTTATCACTAACCGTAGGAGCATGTGGCTTCACCACATCTGGAATTCATCTTTAATTAAACTTTGCTCATATCACATTTCTTGCCAAAGTGTTGCTGACTGTTGCTCAACACCAATTGCTCTTGGTAACACTTCTTGGGCAATCTTCTTGACCCATCTGACTCTGCACATTCACACTCAGTAGGAGAGCAGAACTTTTATAGAGTCAAGAGCGGTGGTGGCCAGACAAAAGGAAGGCCTTTTTCACACAGCACAGATTTAAACGATGGAATTCACTTCCACAAGATGTAGTGATGGCCAAGGGTTTAGGCAAATTCATGGAGGAGGTGGTGTCTAGCCATGGCTACTGGTCAAGATGGCTCCCTATCGTCTTCCAGGATTGGACACAGCACGCCTCTGCATGCCAGTTGCTGGGGGGGGGACGGGACGGCTGTTGCACTCATGTCCTGCTTGTGGGCCTCGCATTGGGACATCGGGGGATGTTGATCTCCAGGGGTCCCAAGCAGAGCACATCGACCTCCACATATGGGGTGAGAAGGCTTTTTTTCTTCTTCTTTTTTAATCTCTCAGAGCAGCATCCAGTGAATTCCCCAGCCACGTGTTAAACATCCAGTTTAAAGTAGAATCACAGAATGTGAGTTGGAAGGGGCCTACCAGGCCATCGAGTCCAACCCCCTGCTCAATGCAGGAATCCAGGTCAAAGCACCCCTGACACGTCTTGAGCACCCACCCAGCAAGCGTGCCAGGTCTGCATTCACAGGCAGAAACCAAGCCCCCACCTTGGCTACTATCTCACCAAACTCTAACTCCCAGAGCTTGGGCTAAAAGCCACACACCCATGCCCTTGGGCCAGGGATGTTGAAGAGTCCTTGGTTTTGAGTCACAAGTCTTTGGACCCGAGTCTCGAGTCGAAATGTGACTGCGTGGTCTAATTCCCTTTATCGGCCTGTAGGCCATCTTGAGTACTGCATCAGTTCTGGGCCCTCACTTTAAGAGACATAGACACTGGAGAGGTTCCGCAAAGGACTATAAGACTGGAACAGGCCCTATGAGGAGAACTAAGAACCATGTTAGCCTTCAAATGAATGAGGGGGAGATATATCGCACTTTCAGATTGAAGGATTCACACAGAGGAGCAAAGATTCTTTCATTCATCCCGTTGCTGATGGCTTACAGGAACCTAATAGTTCCACCCTAAACATCAGGAAAATTTCCTGACGTTCGAGCAATAAGACAATGGAATCAACTACCACCTAGGGGAGGTGGTGGGGCTTCTCCCAGGTCTGGAGGCATTCAAGGGTGCGGCTGGACAGACATCTGTCAGAGATGCTTTGACCTGGATTTCCTGCAATTGAGCAGGGGGTTGGACTCGGATGGCCTTGTAGGCCCCTTCCAACTCTACCTTTCTATGATTCTATGATTCTATGAAATCAATGGGGGGGTTTCCCAACAAAATAAGGCTATTTTGTTGGGAAAGCCCCAAAATAACCAGACAGGCAGAGGAGGTAGGGAACCCCAAAGCAGGCAGGCAGAGGCCTTAGTCTTGGACAATTCAAACTGTGGAACTGGTTAAGAAGAGACCAGGCAGGCAGAGGAGGCAGGGAACCCCAGACAGGCAGGCAGAGGCAGCCAAACCCAAAATGTCTGAAAGGTTGCATTTTAGGGAAATGATTTTAAAAAATAAACTTGCTGTACTTCCTAAAACCTATCCATGCTGCATTTGAGGAACACGATTTTGGAACACGAGTCCTTGGTCTCGAGTCCCGAGTCGAGTCTCAAGTCCCATTAAAAATATTGGGACTCGAGTCTGACTCGAGTCAGAGGGGGGACTCAGTCCGGACTCACGAGTCGAGTCCTGGAGTCCGAGTCCCCATCCCTGCCTCGGGCACCCCTTGCTCTCACCCAGGAGAGCCCTCGTGTGGTGAGGCTGGCAGAGTGACCCTTCCTTGGAAGCAGGGGCCAGGCGTGCTCCATCCCCGCTCCTTCAGTGTGCCGCTGCCTCGTCGTCTTGTGTTCTGCCTCCCGCTGGCTTCCCACCTCACCTGGGAGCTGCGGGGCTAGAGCCTCCTGTTCTCGCCCTTTGGCTCGTGCCAAAGGCTCGCACCTTTGCCCAGGCCCAAGCTTTTATTACCTGGATGGGAGGGAGGTGAAACAGCCTGAAATCAGGAGCCGCAGGTGAAGTCAGGTGGCCGGACACACCTGGCAGAAGCCCTCCTTCGGGGAGCACCGACCCGCTCTCCCCTAAACGCTTTCGCTCTCACACACACACGCCGTCCACACACCCCATCCATTCACGGCCTCCCATTCCTCCATCTCACAAGCGCACACGTGACCCTCCCTTCTGCTCTTCCTCCCACCCCACTGTCACCCCACAGCCCTGCCCCCCAAGCTTACCTGGCAGGCAGGGCGAAGCAGCAGGGGCCCCTTCTGTTCTTCTGCTCCTTCTCCTCCCTTGTGAGGAAGCTTCAGCGTGGGGCTTGGCAGGACTAGAAGGGGTCAACGTTCCTTCAAGGTAACCTGGACCCGTTAGTTTAGAGCCATTTATGTGCTGTTTTTTAAAAAATTTAATTGTACCTTTTATTGACTTTATTGTTCGGTTTTTGTAAGCCAGGAAAGTGGTATAGAAAAATATAACAGCAGCAGCAACAGGTGCACAAGAGTAAGTGATTGTGCAACGGAAGACAGCGCGTGACATTTGCGGCTTGTGGCTCATTCCCAGAGTGGTCGGCTGGTGGGAGCTGATGGCTAAGAGATAGTCGGGACTCTCTCTGCATATTTGGATGAGAAAATCTCTGCATATTCTCCATGCCAAGGCATTCAATATTTAACTGTTCAAAATAGCACGTGGGGTAGAATCAATTTCATAGATCATAGAGTTGGAAGGGGCCTACAGGGCCATCGAGTCCAACCCCCTGCTCAGTGCAGGAAACTAGAGGAGGGGTCTCCCATCCAAGTAATCACCAGGCCTGACCCTGCTTAGCTTTCCACGCTCAGACAAGCTGAGCCAGCGTGTAGCCACAGGCCACAGGGTAATTGTCACCTGTAGGCTTAGTTTTATTAACTTTTAGTATTGTCATTTTAAACTGTGCTTTTAAATTTGGTTTTAAACTTTTTAACTACCGTAGGTACATTGTATGTTTTTATTGTTGGTTTTTATGTAGATTTTATTGTATGAATTGTTGTGAACCGCCCAGAGAGCTTCGGCTGTGGGGCGTTATAGAAATGAAATAAATAAATAATATTTGAATCCCAACTTGTCCAACCTCCTCTTTCCTTCCGTGCAGCTCAGCAAGAGATACGGGCCCGTCTACACCGTCCACTTGGGCTCTCTGCCTTGCGTGGTCCTCTGTGGCTACCAAGCGGTGAAGGAGGCCCTGGTGGACCAGGCAGACGACTTCAGTGACCGCGGGGACTTCCCCGTGTTCTATCGCTTCACCCAGGGCAATGGTAAGCAAAGTGGCCGGGTGTCCTCTTCTACAGCGGGGTGTCCTCTGTTTGAAAGCGCCCTTGTTCAATTCCGGTTTACAGGTAAAGAACCCTCAGAAAGCTGCCAATCAGCAGGGAGCAGCTGAAGAGGAAGCAATCATCCTGGTGGTCACAATCTTCTGGGCGATGCTGAGAGGCGCTGTATTTCTATTAAAATGATCATGATTATGTATAAATTTGCATCTATACATTGAGATCAGCATACACAGATTTTATGCAAATCAGCACTCTTCTGCTCTCCTCTTTTTGGCGATTCATAAGTGGCCACCCGAAGGAAAGAGCACCTCAGGAGGAGCAGCCAGCTAAGGGGGCTCCCTGCGCGCGGGGACGGAGCCCTGGGAGGGGCAGGGTGGAATCCTGTTCACTCCCAGGCACTCGTGCAGGAGAGCCTCCCGAGGGTGGATGGGGCCCCGCAGCTCCAGCCTGCTCTGCAGCTTTTAACGGCGTCCGTAGTCTGCCCTCGCAGGCACTTAGTTATGGCCTCACCCGGCCTTCTGGTTGGGTTATCTCGGGGGAGGGCCTTTTCTGTGGCGGCCCCTGTACTGTGGAACTCTCTCCCGAGTGACCTCCGCCATGCCCCCTCTCTGATGAGCTTCCGTCGCTCATTAAAAACCTGGTTGTTCAGGCGGGAATATGGGGTGGGTTAAGATTTTAAAATTTTTATATTGTTTAAATGTATTTTATTGCATTTATGTATTTTATTCTGTGTACATCGCCCAGGGTGGCCGGTTGCCGGCCAGATGGGCGATAAATAAATATTAGCAATAAATAATAAATAAATAAAATAAGGCTTAAGCTAGGCGTTGCGTCTTGCCTTGGAGAGAAAAGCGATAAGCAAACAGGGCCCAGAGGGCGCACGCAGTGCCCAGCCCAGCCCAGCCCCCCCCCCGTGCCCCACAGCCGGGGCTGACAGGCTGCTCTCCCCCTTCCGCAGGCATCGCCTTCTCCAACGGGGAAAAGTGGAAGACGCTGCGTCGCTTTGCCTTGCACACGCTGAAGAATTTTGGGATGGGGAAGAGAAGCATCGAGGTCCGGATCCAAGAGGAGGCCCAGTGCCTTGTCCAGGAGTTCCGGAAAACTGGCGGTGAGTCCCGTTGACAGGGCAGACCTGGGGGCTGCCAAATGTCGAGGAGGGCCACGAAGCTCCCGGACCTTTAGTGGCGGGGCGGTTCGGCAGGAGCAGCTCCTCCTCGGCCTGGCGAGCCCCATCAGCGCCCCACACACAAACGCCCCGTCCCTTTGCATGGCGACTAGAGGTTCAGCAGGCCCAGGGATGTTGAAGAGTCCTTGGTCTCGAGTCACGAGTCGAATCACGAGTCTTTGGACCCGAGTCTGAGTCTGAGTTCTTGCTCCAAAATGGTGAGTCACGAGTCCCTCCCAAAGCTGACTCCACGAGTCCCTATTAAAATCAATGGGGGTTTTTCCCGACAAAATAAGGCTACTTCAGATGTGTGGCTTAAATAAATTCTAGGCACAAGTGTGCCTTTTTATTTCAAAACTCTGCAACTGATTTTGGCAAGAACAGACCAGGCAGACAAACCCAAAATGTCTGAAAGGTTGCATTTTAGGGAAATGATTTTAAAAAATAAACTTGCTGTACTTCATTCATTCATTCATTCATTTATTTCATTTATATACCGCCCCATAGCCGAAGCTCTCTGGGCGGTTCACAACACTCTCTACATAAAAACAACATTAAAACATGCAAAACAGTTTAAAAAATTAAAAACCAAATTTAAAAACACAGTTTAAAATAACAATACAAACAATACTTCCTAAAACCTATCCATGTTGCATTTGAGGAACACGATTTTGGAACACGAGTCCTTGGTCTCGAGTCCTGAGTCGAGTCTCGAGTCCCATTAAAAATATTTTAAAAATATAAAAGACTCGAGTCAGAGGGGGGACTCAGTCCGACTCACGAGTCGAGTCCTCAAGTCCGAGTCCCCATCCCTGAGCAGGCCTGCTGTGTTGCTCGCAGCTGAGAGGAGAGGTGGGCATAGGGGAGGCAGGGCCGAGCCTCTTTTGGCACACAGGGGCCTGCCCAAAAGGCAGGATTGGCCCGAGGATGCTTCTCGGGGGGCCTGTGTGGAGCCCCAGACACTCTGAGAGGAACCACGAGGAGCTGCTTCTATTGTCCTTGCCTGCTCTCCTTGGGGCCCCCCGGGAAGGAGCCCTGCCTGCACCCTCAGCACCACCGTCTCTTCTCGCCCCCAGGGGCTCCCTTCAACCCCATCGACCTCGTTTGCCGCGCCGTCTCCAACGTCATCTGTGCGGTGGTTTTTGGCCACCGCTTTGACTATGAAGACGCCAACTTCCTCGCCCTCCTCAATCACCTCAACGAGAACTTCAGGATCATGAGCTCCTTCTGGGGCGAGGCAAGTGAGGGCAACACGATGCGGGCCGGGAAGGGGATTTACTGGGACCCGAGTTCCCAAGGACGGCTGTCTAGGGTGGGAGGCGAGAAGGATTGCTGCATGGCCAGGGGGAGAGGCTGCGGCGGAGGGGGGGACTTTTATGGGTGAAGCAGAATCGGGGAGCCCCCCAGTTGGTCCCCTGCCCAACGTCCACTCCAGCAAGCCCCTCTCTGGATGCTTCCAGGCAGAGGGCTCCCAGTGAGCAGGCACCGTGCAGCTGTTCTGGATTTTCTGCAGCGAGGGTAGCCTAACCTACCTCACAGGGTTGTTGTGAGGATAAAATGGAGAGGAGGGTTATGTAAGCCGCCTTGGGTTCCTTGCAGGAAAAAAGGCAGGGGTATAAATATAATAAATAAATAAATAAATAAAAGATGGGAGAAGAGGTGGGGAACGGGGAACGGTTACTAGTGGGAGAGGCTGTTGTAAAATTCCAGGAATGAGGCAGGGCAGGCCGAGGGCGCCATGAAAGCCTTGTCTGGAAGCACCCTCCCTGCCGAACCTTCCCTGTTCAAATCAAGCCGGATCCTTTGAAAGCCCCTGGGGTGCTTCCAGATGAGGCCTTTGTCCTGCAATCGCCCTGCCTTATTCGCAGAATGTTACGGGGCGGGGTAGGCGTTTTTCAGGTCTTCCACTCATAACCCTCCCATGTTTTCCCATCGCTTCTGCTGTCTTTTTTTCTTGGACAAGAATTCCATCGAGGAGGAGGAGGAGGAGATGGAATAGCTGCGCGAGCCCTCTTGACTGGGAGTGCAAGGAGCCCGCCCCCCATCTGAAGGCACCCCCTGGCCTCCGGAGCGCATGGGCACAAGGCAGGCTCTTCCTCCTATGTGATAACTGTGGCTAAAAGGGATTAATTGATAGGTTGGGTCATTTACTAAAGCTTGAGTTGGTTAATTGGCAAGGCAGGTCTTAATCGATGGGGCTCAAAGTTAAAGGCACCCCAGTTTATTTTTTGGAGGGTATTTTGGTTCTGGTTGCACACACACACACACACACACACACTCCTGCAGCAGCTTCCATAACCAGAATCGACAATTCAAACAAATGAAAAACTCACACTTCAAATATGGCCATTATAAACATTGACAGCGTAATCCTATGCTTGTCTACTCAGAAGCAGGCCCCACTGAGTTCAATGGAACTTACCCCTGTGTAAGTGTGTATAGAATCGCAGCCTAAACTGCGCACATTTCTTAGGAAGGGCCGTCCGTCGCTCAGGGGCAGCGCACAGCTGGCTTCTGGTCTTCCTGGAGGCATCTGGGTGGCCACTGTGCAATGCTGGGCCAGACTCTGCTGGCATCCAGCCTCGGGGCGCTGGCATCAGGTATATTATTAAAGTCTGTGGAGCATGTTGGGACTGACGATAAGGAACTAGGAGAGGATACATTTGTGACATGATCCCTCCTTTCCGGCGTTTGCGAGAATAGCAGAGTTAGTCCCCTGTCAGTGTTAAATGGAAGCTTGGATCTGCCTGTTACAGCAGCGTCCTGGATTGGCCCCCGTTTATCTCCCTTCAAAATACCCATCGGACAAACAGTCTTTGTAAAGGTTAAAGATTACATTTACTCACTCAGACGTTGCAGTTCAACTTCAGGCAGACAAAAAAAGATATGTACAGTTGCAAAATACTCAATTCATCCGGGTTCACTGGATCTCTGAGCAAGGAGCTCGGAGATCAGGAGCAAGGTTTTACACTGCTGCCCCCACGATGAGTTCCTAGATTCAAGGCTCTGCGCGTGTCCGCGGGCGGGAAGAAGAGAGGCCACGAGCCACGCCCACTTCCTGACAGAGGACACGAGGGAGTTTGGACCTCACAGAGTCCCCTCTGGGAATGTCCAGGAAAACTCGTATCAGGCCTCCCTGTGGCTAAACAGAACTCTAGGGCAGTGTTCTCCAACCTTGGGTCCCCAGATGTTTTTGGCCTACAACTCCCAGTGTGCCCCAGCCAGCATAGCTGGCTGGGGCACGCTGGGAGTTGTAGGCCAAAAACATCTGGGGACCCAAGGTTGGAGAACACTGCTCTATGGTTTTGACTGTAAACATCCCACAGAGCAGTTGTGGGCTTTGTTTGCAAAGAAAGAAGACCCTTGTGGGTGTCCCTCGCTAACCCTTTGCTTTCCTTTTCCAGCTCTACAACATTTTCCCCCACCTCATGGACATCCTACCGGGGCCCCATCACCAAATCTTCCATAACTTCGAGAAACTGCGGCAGTTCATTGCCGAGCGCATCCGGGGGCACCAAAAAGACCTGGACCCCAATGACCCCCGGGACTTCATTGACTGCTTTCTTGTCCGCATGGAGCAGGTACCCCCCCCCCACCCACCCCACACAGCTCACCTGAGGCGCAAAGCACTCGGCCATCACAATCCAAGATCCCTTCTGCCCTAGTTATTGATCTGTTTCGAATTACACCCTGCCTTGTCCTGAGGTCTCAGGGTGGCTAAGACCAGTTTGTTATAGATAAACTAAAATCCGTCAAGACCAATCGGTCAATAAGGCAGAAGGGAAGTGGCCGGGGGCCCCCAAGACTAGTCCTCACAGTCCCTGCTTCCTGGCCCACCAGCTGTTTGGCAGGCTGCCGGGAGCCCAATTCTGCAGCCAATTCTGCCGGGGAAAGAAGGCGCTCGCGGAGCAGGCACCTAGTTTGCCAGCAGAATTACTGGGATTTCAAAGGTGGTGGCAACCTCAGCGGCAGCAGGGACTGAGTGGGAATCGCACGAATGACTGTGGCGGGCCGTATGTGGCTCACCCCCCTGCTTAAAAGGTTTGCGGCTGGCAAGCTGACCACTTAAAAGTACCCAGGGGCGGAGGGGGGGAGGGGAACAGTAAAAGAACAGGATTTTTTCAAGTATTGATCAGAACAAACAAACCCCGTGCTGGACACTGAATCTCCCTGAACTTGGCAGGTTGGGGCACAGTGGGGAGAGCACTTCAGCTCTCACCGGGCCCAAGACCAGGCACATCCATACCCACCAGTGGTATCCCTGCCAGGGAGGGGGGCCGGGGGGGAGCAGGGCTCTCTAGCTGCTGCCCCTGCATTCCAGCCAGAAGCAGCTGACCTGGAGAGGAAGAGAAGCCCTGCGATCGCGGAAGGCGTGACACGGTGACAGGGCCCTGGAAATCTGGGGGAACTCGTGGAAGTGCGCGCCACATTAGCTGGACTATCAACCCCAGCAGTGGCGCAACGGACGGCCATTCATGGAATAAGTGTGGCCCGCGGCCGCCGGCTGAGCAGCCCTGTGCCAGCCCCTCACATCGCAAGGGAGGGGGGGCTGCAGGTGTTTGTCCCTGGGGGGGACACCGTCCGTCCGTGCTCCAGCCCCCAAAAAAGGAAAGGCCGCCTGACTGAGCGGCTGTTCCCGAACTGCCTCCCCCCTTTGCCCCTTTCAGGAGAAGCAAGACCCACTGAGCCACTTCCACATGGAGACGCTGGTGATGACCACCCACAACCTGTTCTTCGGGGGCACCGAGACGACCAGCACCACCATCCGCTACAGCTTCCTCCTCCTCATGAAATACCCCGAGGTGGCAGGTGAGGGATGGGGAGAGGGCAGGAAGGCACGGGGCGCGCGGGCAGGGTGTGTGTGTGTGTGGGGGGGGTAACCATCGCATGAGCACCCCCAGAGAGACCGGGCACGGGCTGGCTGAGCCTCGGCGCTAGAGCACCCGCTCTGCACACGGACGTGCCAGTCGCGGCCCCACACAGGCACCCGCGGCTGGGACTGGGAGAGACCGCCCTGGCCCGGGGCCCCGGAGAGCCGTTGCCCAGCAAGACAGACCAAGAACTTGGCTCAGCAGAAACGAAGCCCCCCCCCCACCGTCCCCGCGCATGCCTGTTCCTGTAGCCCAGTGTTCTCCAACCTTGGGTCCCCAGATGTTTTTGGCCTACAACTCCCAGCATGCCCCAGCCAGCTATGCTGGCTGGGGCACACTGGGAGTTGTAGGCCAAAAACATCTGGGGACCCAAGGTTGGAGAACACTGCCCTAGAGTTCTGTTTAGCCACAGGGAGGCCTGATACGAGTTTTCCTGGACATTCCCAGAGGGGACTCTGTGAGGTCCAAACTCCCTCGTGTCCTCTGTCAGGAAGTGGGCGTGGCTCGTGGCCTCTCTTCTTCCCGCCCGCGGACACGCAGAGGCTTGAATCTAGGAACTCATCGTGGGGGCCCCCCCCCCCCCCCACCGTCCCCGCGCATGCCTGTTCCTGTAGCCCCAGTGTTCTCCAACCTTGGGTCCCCAGATGTTTTTGGCCTACAACTCCCAGCATGCCCCAGCCAGCTACGCTGGCTGGGGCGTGCTGGGAGTTGTAGGCCAAAAACATCTGGGGACCCAAGATTGGAGAACACTGCTGTAGCCCAAGACATGTTTGCTCTTCCCTGTGGGGAACAAGTGCCTCAGCCGGCTGGGCACCCCCACGCCTTCTCAGTCACAGACTAGAGTCCTTGTGCAAATTAGAACGGGAGAGAAAATTTCATGCAAGTGAATGACTGCCTTAGCTATTTCAAATTTGGGTTCTGACCCTTTATGACTACACCAGCAACCCGGGTTACATGCAAGAATGATGAATCAACGCATTATCCAAGAGGCACACCCAGCGTATGTTCCGGAGTGCCACAAAGACCCCCCGCGCACACCACTTACCGGTAGATGGTGCGGGTCAGCACCACCGTGGGTAGCCAATTTTCCTGGGTCGGCTCCAGGGGCCAGGAAGCCCACCTGAGTGGAACCCGAGTCTTGTCGCCAAGTTGGGTGTGGATATGTCCCTCTCCAGCCACCGCCTCCGTCCTTCCGTCTTGCCTCCCTGCAGCTCGAGTCCACCAGGAGATCGACCAAGTGGTCGGGTCCCACCGAGCTCCCTGCCTGGCCGACCGCAAATGCATGCCAGTACACCGATGCCGTCCTCTATGAGATCCAGCGCTTCATCTCCATCCTGCCCATGGGGCTGCCCCGTGCTGTGACCCGGAACACCCCCTTCAGGGACTTCCTGCTTCCCAAGGTGAGCGATCCCCCCCAGGCCAGCCTGCCTGGCCTGCCTCAGTTTCCTTTATGGGCTCCCACTCAAAGTTGGCATTTGTGTGAACTGAGAGCAAACAGCATTCTAAAGGGCTTTGACGGAGGTTCCACAGGAGAGAGGGCAGCAAACGAACGAGAAAAAGTTCTCAGGTACCAGACAGACAGACAGATACAGTAAATGCATTGGGAAATCTTGGAAAACCAAGTTTTTCCTTCCTCAGGAGCTGCTTATCTTACTTCAGATGTATCAAAAGACTCCTTCCAAATGTTTATTTCATCTTGAAATGCTCCATTCACCTTTTGCACAGAAGATCATACTCAACAAAGCCATGTGGAGCTGCTTCTCTTCTGCTTTCTTTAGAGAAAGGAGTCCTACACCCCTAACGTTTACATGAACAAAGAGTTCAGAAATCAGAATATTTACTTCCTTATTATTAAAGATGAGGCTCCACTCCTGTTGTTTCCTTCTCACTTTAAATCTCTGAAAATAGGAGTTAAAGCACATTAAAGGAATATTTCCACTGCAGTCCTAAACTGGTGATTTCCTAGGGAGTGTGTGTGTGTGTGTGTGAGAGAGAGAGAGAGAGAGAGAGAGAGAGAATTCTCAACACCTCACCAAACTTTGGTTCTCCGTGCAGATGTGCCTTAAGTCAGCCTCCCCCGACCTGGGGCCCTCCAGATGTGTTGGCCTGCCATTGGCCATGCTGGCTGGGAATGATGGGAGTTGCAGTCCAACACACCTGGAGGTCGGGGGGAGGCTGACTTAAGTCGTCATTAAGCTGAAGCGATGCTCCCTACAGACATGGCGTGAGCCATTTCCACCCCTGCCCGACACACTTTTGCCAGATGTCTACAGGAGCCCCCTCCCCCGTTGGCCCTGCTGCCCCCTCCCTCGAGCCCCAGCTCATTATGACACCCATCATGACACCCACTTAACATGCCTGTGGCACTTTGGCATGTGCAGACTGCGGCTGCGAAGTGCCCTGGGGCCTCCCGGACCCGGACCGTAGGGGAGCAGCGGGTCACGGGGTTATCCCCACCAGGCGGCAGGCCGGACAAAGGAAAAGCAGCGAGGTGCCAAATGCAATGGGTGGGTGTGCACTGACACGATGAGCCCCCCCCGGTGCGCCTGACAGGCGATCGGGTACTTTGTGGGTAGCGGGGGCCCTCCCCCTCCCCCTCCCCCTCTACCCCCCCCCCGCCACAACAGGCTTCCCTCCTCAGGCTAAAAGCGCCACCCCCCACACACTGTTTTGAAAGGGAATGGAGTTTGACAGGTCACACAATCAAAACTCGGGGTCCCTTTAAAAAGGGGCTTTTGAGTGGAACGGGGGAGGAGGTTGGACTAGGACATACTCAGAGGTATGTCCCAGCCCAAATCCACCCAATTCCAACGCAAAAAAAACCCCCTTTTTAAAGGGACCTCGAGCTAGCTGTCAAACTCCTTTTCCCTTTAAAAAGAGGGAGGAAGCACTTTTGGCCTTACCCAAGCCTGTAGAGGCTCAGGACAACGTCCAACATTTGTTCCCCCATGGAGACCAAAGGGGGAAAACTAAAAAAAAGGTAAGGGTCTTGCTCAGAACAGGGTGTAAATCCCAAAAAAGACACCCACTTCTCAGGCAAAGATCCCTCATGGCTTGGTTTTCTCTTGACAGCTCGCCTTCTGCAAGCTGTCAAGAGAAACCAAGGGAGTTCTTGCTGTGGGGCTCACTAGCTGATTTCCTCTATCCACGATGGGCCATGCTACCCTGGTTCCAACGACACACCAACCCATTGGGGGTAGAACCCCTAGAACAGTGTTCTCCAACCTTGGGTCCCCAGCACGCTGGGAGTTGTAGGCCAAAAACATCTGGGGACCCAAGGTTGGAGAACACTGCCCTAGAACAAGCCATGGCTTGTCAGGGTGGCTCATAACCCAAAATGAAGCCACCCTGAGGAAACCACGGTGGGTTTGGATGACACACTGATCATCATGTCGTGTGGACCCAGTCAATGCGATGTGGCTGCAAAGAAGGCAAATGCAATTTTGGGCTGTATTAATAGAAGTATAGCTTCCAAATCACGGGAAGTGATAATTCCCCTTTACTCGGCACTGGTTAGGCCTCATCTTGAGTACTGCATTCAGTTCTGGGCACCTCACTTTAAGAAGGACATAGACAAACTGGAGAGGGTTCAGAGGAGGGCAACAAGGATGATAAAGGGACTGGAAACAAGGCCCTATGAGGAGAGACTGAAAGAACTGGGCATGTTTAGCCTTCAGAAGAGGAGACTGAGGGGAGATATGATCGCACTCTTCCAGTATTTGAAGGGATGTCACACAGAGGAGGGCAAAGATCTCTTCTCGTTCATCCCAGTTTGCAGGACACGGAATAATGGGCTCAAGTTACAGGAACCTAGATTCCACCTAAACATCTGGAAAAATGTCCTGACTGTCAGAGCAATAAGACAATGGAATCAACTACCTAGGGAGGTGGTGGGCTCTCCCAGTCTAGAGGCATTCAAGGTGCAGCTGGACAGACATCTGTTAGAGATGCTTTGACCTAGATTCCTGCATTGAGCAGGGGGTTGGACTCGATGGCCTTGTAGGCCCCTTCCAACTCTACTTTTCTATGATTCTATGATTCTATCATGTCGTGTGGACCCAGTCAATGAGTTCCAGATATCAGGTAGAATTTGAGCCCGGCTGTCTGTCTGTGGAGCACAACGCTATCACTCCCCGTTGGCTTCCGTCTGCTTTATTGCCTGCGTTTCTTCTCTTTCCTTCCAAAATCCTAACCGCACCCCTTCTCTCCCCGCCCTCCGATCCTGCCACAGGGCACCACCGTGATCCCTTTATTGAGTTCCGTCCACTACGACCCGACCCAATTCAAGGATCCAACGTCTTTCAACCCAGCCAACTTCCTGGATGAAAACAACACCTTCAAAAGCAGTGATGCATTCATGCCCTTTGCCCCAGGTGAGGAAGGGGGGAGGGGGGGCTCAGTGCAAAGTTCAGTGCCTCCCAGATTTCAACGAGATACATTGCACAAGACTTGGCAAGAGAAGTTGCTATCGGTACCACTCCAAAGCAGGCTGACCAAAATGGGCAGCAGCTGGGAAACCGCCAAAGAGAACACCAGCTAGAGAAGAAGGGATCACACCACAATTTGTGTCTGTGAGAGAGAGGGAGAGATTTGTTTGCATTTATTAATATAAGTGCAGCTGTATTCATCACAGCCATCCTACTACCAAGCCAGACTGCGAGTCCCTCTGTCTAAGCCCCTCCCCAGGATAAAATATACAGGCCTGTGGGCTCACGCCGGCTCAGCTTGTCTATGAGCGTGGAAAGCGAAGCAGGGTCAGGCCTGGTTATGACTTGGATGGGAGACCCCTCCTCGAGTTTCCTGCACTGAGCAGGGGGTTGGACTCGATGGCCTTGCAGGCCCCTTCCAACTCTATGATCCATTAATCTAAACCCGCACTACCACACCTGCAGCTGACAGGCAGGTTGCAATGTAAACAGACATCTAAAGTAGCCAAACCAAGTTTGGATGAAAAAGCGACACACACCAAGGCCTCCTGACCAATTAAATCCTTAATTCTGAGCACTGCAAGCCAGCCCAGAATAGAAAGGGACTGCAGAGCTTCCAGACCCATCTCTGGCAGTTCTCCAGGAGATGGGCCTTTACACACACACACACACACACACACACACACACAAACCCCTTCTGAACTTATTGTAAGAGTTGACAGAACCCGCAGGCAGCAGCAGCTGGTGCCAAATTGGCCGGGAACTGGTGCTGAATTCCCATCAAAAACACAAAGACTGGCATGAGAGAAGTAGAAGGAAGTTGGACGGCAGGAGGCATTCACAAGATCACTTTGCCAAGATGATTCTCCCACACCCCACACATGTTTGCTGTTAACATGATTTGGATACAAAGCCAAGGTCATTCGCTGTGAATTAATTGCTCCCGGCCTCCACGCCCTCCAATGCGCAACTGGCCCTTTTAGTTCTTGCTTGTGGGTACGAAGGGGAAAGGCCATTAAAAAAAAAAACTCTGCGGTGCCGTGAGTTGCAGAACTGGATCATGGACATTATTTGGGAATAATTCATGCAGAGTAAAATCACTATTATTTGTAAAATTGCTGTTACTTACTAGTGGGTGGGCCACAGCTCAGTGGCAGAGCACCCATTCTGCAAGCGGAAAGGCCCAGTTTCGATTCCTGGCATCTCCAGGTAAGCCGGGAAAGAAAGACCCCCGGCTGAGACCCTGAAAGCTGCTTCCGGTCAGTGTTGATCATCTTCCGCCAACTCAGTGCCCTCCAAATGGTTTAGACCAGTGTTCTCCAACCTTGGGGCATAGCTGGCTGGGGCATGCTGGGAGTTGTAGGCCAAAAGCATCTGGGGACCCAAGGTTGGAGAACACTGCCGTAGACGGTAGTTTCATACGTTCAAACAGCTCATATATTTCACCGGGTAAAGCTTAATAACAAAGGTCTCTGGCCTCAGGCCTGGGAAAGGCCAGTCAGTGTAGGACAGTGCTAAAATGGTGTCAGGACACTTCCTGTGCTTTTAGAGGTGGGGGGGGGGGTCCCTTGTGCGGGGAGTAAAAATGCTGGGCATAAAACTAAGCAGACACAAGGCCATTCAAGAGTGGTGGAACAGCGCCCTCACCTGCCTGGTCCTGGGCTGGGGAAACACACCTGATGGGAGAACTCCCAGAGGTCGCATCGCATGACACCCAGAGAGAAAGAGAAAAGCTGCGAAGCAGACCAGAAAAGGAGGGAAAGATTTTAGTGTGCATTATTTATTTATTTATTTATTTATTTATTTGAACTGTTTCAAGGCTGCCTTTCAGGGCTCTGCCCTCACAAGGTGGCTTCCAGCATATAAAGGGCATCACATCAAAATACAAACATGATTGCCTCGCTCTCCCACCCCACCCCACCACACACACACCCCCCTACACCCAACTCTGTGATATGGACCTTCCTTTGGACAAAAATGCACAAAGGGCACCCCTAAAACCCCAAACCCATCCACAAATGAGAGGGGCTTAGGGTTGCCTGGAAAGCTCTGCCGTCCGCCCAGGCAACCCCTAGTCCCACCTACGTGGGGCTGCCAGTGCTTGCCCAACAGCGAAGGGACAGCATCGTTTCACGTGCCCAGAGACACTTTATGCATGTTCCAAAGAGGAGTCTTGGCACTGACAACAGATTCTCTGGGGCAGAGTCCTGGAGGATCAGGTTCTGTGAACCGCCTCAGAACGCCAATAATTGGCTGAAAGGCAGAATATTACTTAACTCGCTAATTCACTAACGGGGCCCTCCGACCGCCCTGTCCTCCGTTTCTCACCTGCAGGGAAGCGGATCTGCCTGGGAGCCGGCCTGGCCCGCATGGAGATCTTCCTCTTCCTCACCACCATCCTCCAGCACTTCGCCCTGCAGCCACTGGTCACCCCTGCCGAGATCGACCTGACGCCGCAGTGCACCGGCCTGGGCAACGTGCCCCGCATGTTCGAGTTCAGAGTCCTTCCTCGCTAGCTCCGTGTAAGGGGCACGGCGACTCCGAGCCGGCTTGCTTTGCCGCCAGGCCCTCCTTGAGCTGGGCCAGGGCC
Organism: Shinisaurus crocodilurus; assembly: GCA_021292165.1. Lineage (NCBI taxonomy): Eukaryota > Metazoa > Chordata > Lepidosauria > Squamata > Shinisauridae > Shinisaurus > Shinisaurus crocodilurus. The sequence goes on along the minus strand of CM037885.1, from coordinate 970,581 downwards.
CAAGAGCTCCTCGGGGCTGTGCTGTGCCCACCCGCTTGCCTGGCGGTGCTGCCTTGCGCCCCCTCTGACAGATAGCCAGCTGCAGGAAGTGCGGCTTCCTGCACTTCAAAGCACATCCAAATTCTGCACCTTGCGTATATTATGCACGTGTGTGTGATTTCTCTTACTTTGCATAACTTATCCTGCATTTTGTGAAAGTTCATTCTGCCTTCGCCACTCACGAGCTATGCAAGCCCTGGAGCCCCGCACCCCAAAGAGCTCCTGAGCACTGGAAATCTTACTCAGCCATGCCTTCTGAGATTTCCGCAGGCAATGCCCGCATGCTTAAAAGCGAATCTTAGTCCCTCATGAGGGCTAGCAGCCTGGTTTGAACAATGAACAGAGGCTACAATTCTGAGAAATTTATATTCTGTGCCCGTTGCCGACCTTCTGTGTTAGTGTGGAAATCGAATCATGGCATGCGCACTGTCCTTGCTAAAACCCCACCGGGCCCTGTTCCCGCCACCCCACCCCGCTGCCGTCCTCCTCTTCCTCCCGCGATAGCCTTTTTCAGGGCATGCCAGGAGAGGGAGCTCAGGCCCAGAGCAGCAGCACTGAAGAGCGTGGCCAATCTTTCCACGCCGCTTTTCCAGCACGGTAGGGGCCAAACTGGATGTGATGTTGGATTGGATCTCCCAATCGGATCTCTCCATTTCTTTTTCTTTAGTTACCAACAGCCGTGTGTGTGTGTGTGTGTGTGTGTGTGTGTGTCAGGGCCGGTGCAAGGCAGTTTGGTGCCCTAGGCAAGATCAGATATTTAGCGCCCCCCCTTCCCACTTGAGCCCTCCCTCCCTACCTCCAGCCCCTATGCCCATTATGAAATAAAGGTCAATTGGCAAAACCTAAAAAAATTATTATCATAAACATTGACAAACATACATAAAATACATGTTGATGTACCAATTTGCTATATAGAAAAATTCCTGGTGAAGTGTGACAGAAACTACATTTATAATGTTTAAAACTTCATTTTCCAGATTGGTAAAACAAACTTGAAATACGCATTTTAGTGCTGTATTTCCCCCCCCCCCAAGGCGTTTCTGGCGCCCCCTTTAGCCCTGCGCCCTAGGCAGCTGCCTAGTTGGCCTAATGGTAGCACCGGCCCTGGTGTGTGTGTCCTATTTCCCCCAATTTAACCCCCAAGCTATTAGCTATGAGGGAGGGGGAGATGTACAGGTACCTCATCCCCCGCTCCCCCAGCATGCACAGTCACACCTTCAGGGAGGGGCAATTTAAGTCAGAGAAACAGCGCAGAAGGAAAGGGTTTAAAAGGCCTCCTCCACAGCCCTGATCCCAGTCGGGTGGATGGACTTGGCCAAGCGTGGCCGGCAGGCCGGCAGGCCGATGGTGGAGCTTTGCAGCACAGCAACATCAGGGCACGTGGGGCAAACGCCAGGTCACGTCCCCAGCAGCTCCCACTCGAGGCGGCATATCCCGTTCTCCTGCCGGCAACCAGTTCCTCATCCTTCCGAGGGCCTTGCTAGAGGACAGCCTGCCAAATCAATTGCTTGAAATGGGGAAGAACGCGCGCCCCGTGGCACCGGCCAGGACGCACTGGTGGCTGCCACCGATCCTCCAGCTGGCAGGGAAGGCCACCGGCTGGGTGAAGGAAGTGGGGGCCCCGCTCCCCTTTCAGCATCTGCAATCTGGGGTCCGACATACCTCCACATTTAGGAATCGACATGACTTCCTAAAGCTGTCACCAGTTCAAGAAATCTTAGTTGAGTAATGGCGTGAGTTGTAATCGATCAGTCGTTCATCAATACATGTACATTTGAAGATGAATAAAAACTGGGCCTGAAAGGGGGGGGGGAGCGTGCTCCGTTTCCCCGATGCTGCGTGCGCGTGTCACAGCAGGTGCCGCCTTGGAGAGGTGTGCCATGAACTCCAGCGTGACGGGGGGCTGTGGAAACACCTCTTGGAAGGAGCCGGGGAGTTCGTTGTATCAAATATATCTGTTTTAAACATTTGCTGCCTGGTTTGGGACTTCTTTTTAACTCAAGGTGGAAAACCTTTTTTGGGTCAAGTGGACTGGCCACATTCTCTTTTGGCTAACCAATGGCTAACCAATACACAGAGAGAGAGAGAGAGAGAGCAGATTTGGACATCACACTATCATCATCATCAGGCGATCACTCGTGACCGAGTAAGATTGTCTTCCAGGATAAAAGGAGGAAATTCTAAAGAAGATTGTGTAGACTCTAGCGATGGGTCCGTAAGTGACTGTGGAGGCCAATTCTAGATCCACACAGCTTCCCACAGTGAGGACACAGGTTACCAGATGGAAGATGGTCCTGTAAAGGATTCATTTGACGTGCTTTTCGCTTAGCACGTTTCTCCCTTTCACCTTGCACTCGGGCTTGTTCGAATCACACTAAGCCACCCTGCAAATAAGGCACTATCATGGGCTGGTTGTTCACTCACTAACCCAGCAGATGATCCAGTGCCCTGTGGCTTGCTGCCCTCCTGCCAGCTCCGGCATGCCTCTGAGGCGCCTTGGTGGCAGAACTCCTCATTTCCTCAGTCCCTGCGTCAACACCCTTTCTGCAATTGTTCCGCTGGGGTTGCTGGTTCTGGAGGGAAACTCCCCCACCCCATCAGATCACCGAATGGAATTAGTTTTCTGAGCCCTTATTAGTTTGCAAACTTGTTTGCAAAGTTTTTTTATTATTATTTTCGGGGAATTGCACTCTTGTGCAAGAACGCAAGACCACCTGTCTGATACAGTAATACCTTGGATTGCAAGTAACTTGGTCTGAGAGCATTTTGCAAGACAAGCAAAAAAAAATTTTAAATTTGACTTGATAAACGAGCAAGGTCTTGCAAGTCAAGTCGTAGGGATATAACCGCTTGCCTCAAGCAGGCCGAAATCGGCCCCGCTCACACCAGCCAGAGACTCGCTTTGATATAAGAGTGTTTTGAATTACAAGCACGGTTCCGGAACGAATTATGCTCTCAATCCAAGGTATTCCTGTATTTTGCAGAGCATACCAATATCCCCCTCTTGTCAGCATCCTGGTCAATGATGCTTCCCTTGCCAGCAAACACCTTGTTTTAAAGGCTGCTTCATGTTACACTGAAGTAAAAACACCCACCACTAAACCTCCTCCTCTCCTGTAGCCACCAGCCGCTTTCAGCTCCCTGCGGCTGCCCCCCACTTCCTGCTTGTCAGTTTTGCCAGGAGCTGTCAAAACTCATGGTGTGAAAATGCGTGTAGTGTGAGACCAGAATGGAGGACCCCCTTTTGGTATGATGCAAGCAACTCCCTGCTTCCATTTTTACACATGCAGACTGGGCAAAATAAGTTAATTAAAAATTAAATTAAATACCCAGTACACCTGACAGATCACCCAGAGAGGAATCCAAATGAGGAAGTGTTGTAATAATGCCTGACTTCAATTACCATCACATTGACTGGATAATTGCATGTTCCCGTCACAACAAAGTGGTTAAATTTCTCCTTCAATGACTGTGTGCTGGAGCAGTTGGTCATGGAACTGACCAAAGCACATCGGGACTTAATCCTAAATTGTGCCGACCGAGTGCGAGATGTGACTGTGGTCAAACCAGCTGGAAACAATGACCGCTGTGCTGTCGAATTTAATACATATTTAAGTGGAAAATTCAAAGGAAGTCCAGCACAGTCACATTTAACTTAAGAAGAAGAAACTTCTCTAAAATGAGGGAACTGGTAAAATGGAAGATGATAGGAGGAGTCAAGAGGTTAAATCTCTCCAAAATGCTTGGAGGTTATTCAAAGCCACAATGAGAGAAGCTCAGATAGCATGAATACCACAGGTCAGGAAAGGCAGCACCGAGTCCACGAGGTCCCGTCCTGTCCCCGCCCCGGCATGGATAACGAGCAGCAGTCAAGGAAGCTGTTAAAAGGAAAGAAAGCTTCCTTCAGAAAATGGAAGTCTTGCCCAAATGAGGAGAGCAAAATGGGCCAAAGGAGTGCAAGCGGACAGCGAGGGACGCGAAAAGATGTTCCGAGGAGCAGATCACGAACAACGTCAAAGCCAACCATACAGAATTCTATAAATACATCAGAATCAGGAAGCTGGCCAGGGAGGCAGCTGGATGGCAACGGAGTTAAAGGGGTGATAAAGGGTGATCAGGAGACTGCAGAGCTGAATGAATTCATGTGTCCTCGCTGCGGAAGATGTGGGACAGATACCCATGTTTTGTCCTCTGCAGCGCTTGCGCTACCCTGCTGAGTGGGAGAAATGGCACTTGCGGAGCAGTATACAAATGCTGTACTGTAAATAAATAAATAATGCTCCTCTCATAAAGCAAGCTCTCTTCTGTGCATGTGCCTGTTGCAGAGAGATCAGAAAATACTGTTACGGTGCCCCGGCTGGCATGGCAAAAACACAAGAATGCATGGAAGAGGGTATTTTGTAAAATATTTAGTGAGGGGGGGCGGTTGATGTGGGTGGGTGCACAAGTGGGGCTCTGCCCCCTTCACACTCAAAGATGGGCCACAACTGCTGCCAGTCCCAAAGCACTGTGCATGTTCCATGTTCTTCTCCTTGATGGATTTCCTGCCCTAAGAAAAAAAAAAAGGCGGCAGTGGTGGAAAAACATGGGAGGGGTACGAAGGGAGGACCACGATGCCCCCCCCCCTGTACAATTCTGTGAAAACGAGAAAGGTCAATTACAGAATAAAAGCCTTGCCTGGAAGCACCCCAGGCAGGGCCAGCCCTCTCATTGGGCAGCGTGAGGCATGTGACTCAGGCAGCAGATGTGGGCGAGCGGTGGATCGGTGCCCCCCCAGCCAGCACCCCTGTCTCCACCCGCACATCCCGAGGGCTGCCCACCTGCCCCGTTCCACGTGGTGCCTCTGCACTGCCCTTTGCCTGCTGCTGCGGCCTCCGCCGGCACGGTCCCGCTGCCCCCACGTGCCACTGCCCCCCCCCCCGTGCCACCCTGACCTGTCCCACACGGCTGCCTTGGCCTGCCCTGTGTGAGACACACTCTGTCGCACCACCCGACAACCTTCACTACGATGGAAGTGCGCAGTTGGAACCCACCGCAGTGCGCCCGACAGATGATTGGGGTCTGTCTGACCGTGGGCTGTTTGGCCCCTCCCCCCTCCTTCCTCTCAGTCCTCCTGCAGGTATCCCGGGGGACACCGCAAGAAGACCAAGTTGTCCCCCTCACTCCTCCCCCCCCCCAGGATTGCAAGCTGTTTTAGGCTTCCTGTGGCTTTTTTCGCCTTATCATACATGTATATACCTGCATAGTTCCCCGTCCAAAAAAATAAAATAAAAAATGACCCTCTCTAAATCCCTTTAAAAAGGGTAAAGTGAAAAAAAGCCCAAAATGGCTCACAATCGCGGCATGCGGGAGGGGGGGATCCAGTGCCATCTGCCCCCCAAGTGCTGTTTGGGTGCTTGTGGGGCGGCTGCACTGGCAAGAACGGCACGGGGGCGGGGGCTGCCTGCCAAGGGACTCGCTTGCCGCTTCCCTTCACCCACGGCGGGGACGGCCCGTCCAGGTCCAGGCAACACAGCAGCAACCTGTCGTGGGTGACGACAACCCTAGGACAGGCCACAGGGTTGTCAGGGTGGCCTATAAGCCAAAGACACGCCACCCGAGGGAAGCAGCTCAGGTTCACACGACACGCTAACCCACTGTGGCTTATAAGCCGCAGTGGGTTATTGTGCTGTGCAGACCCAGCCTGTGTGTGGGGGAGAGATGCGGGGGGGGGGGGCAATTGTGAAAGATTGTGCGCGTGAAGTATTCACTGACCCTCTTCACCTGCAGCCCAAAGTGGGATTTTCCAGCACAAGTTGTGACCACTTGACTCTGTTGCATGGATAAAATCTAGGCTGACCCGAATGCCCACTGAATCCAAGCAGCCCAGCCTGGCACTCTGGGGAGCGGGAGGAGGAGCCCTTGGGTACATCATCACACCCTGCTCAGGGACCGTGGGAATTTTGCCATCCCTGCTCACAAATGCACGTAGGAGATGGGGGTGGGGGGATTGTTTCGGCTTCAGGATGGTTCTCCCATGCAGAAACATTTGTCCAAGCCTTCTGTCATTTCTCTCTCTCTACTAATAGGAAGGTTGTCACTTATTTTCCCTAGCACACACGGTGTGTGTGTGTGTGTCTGTAAGAGAGAGAGAGAGAGGAGGGGAAGGGGACAGAGGGGGCCCGACTGATTGTGCGAATCATGCTGTCAGTGCGTGAGAGACTGCTGCAGCCCTGCGTCTTTTTTATTCAGAAGCCAGCCACTGAATTGGGGGTGGGGGTTTCCTCCCAGCTGCTCCCTCCTTTGGATCCGCCCATTTGTACTCTAGCACAAGCACAGAAGTACAAGGTTTCTAAATGACATTGGGCAGTCCAGAAGCCAATTCCCCCAACCCCGAACCCACCACGGGCCACACTCCCACCACCGCACCACCAAAAAGGGGGGGGGGAGGGTTAAAAGTCACCATTTGAAAGCAAGCTAAATGTGTCTGTTCCATTCTCCTGCAGCCGCTCTTCATGCGCAAGTGTGCGCCTCTCGCACAGAAGATCCGTACGTGACAAAGCCTCGCGGGGGCTGCTTCTCTCCTCCTTTCTAGACAGAAAGGAACCCTACTTCCTTAACATGCACGTGAACAAACTGTCCAGAAATAGGAATCTTCTTCCCATGAGAAAGTTGGGGGAAAGGAAGAGGCTAGGAACACAGGAAGCTGCCTTACACGGGCGTCGACCATGGATCCATCTAGCCCAGTGTTTCTCAACCTTGGGTCCCCAGATGTTTTTGGCCTACAACTCCCAGCATGCCCCAGCCAGCTACGCTGGCTGGGGCATGCTGGGAGTTGTAGGCCAAAAACATCTGGGGACCCAAGGTTGAGAAACACTGATCTAGCCCAATACTGCCGGCCCTGGCTGGCAGCAGCAACTCCCCGGGGTTCCACAGGCAGGATTCTTTCCCAGCCCGACCTGGAGACTGAACTGCCGGGGACTGAACTGGGGTCCGTCTGCATGCCAAGCGGGGTCTCTAAATACAACCAGTTCCAGATACAAGGTGGAATTTGAACCCAGCTGTCTGTCTGCAAAGCACAAAGCCTGTCATTCCCCGCTGGCTCTCCTCTGCCTTACTGTGTTTCTTCTTTCCTCCCAAAATCCTAACCACCGCCCCTTCTCTCTCCCACCCTCCCACCGGGCACCAATGTGATCCCCCCCTTTACTGAGTTCCATCCGCTATGACCCGACCCGACCCCAGCTTCCTCCAGCCCAGCCAACTCTTGGATGAAAAGAACCCCTCCAAAAGCCGTGAAGCATTCATGCACAATATTGCCAACACCGGCGGGCGGCCGTGGCTCTCCCTCCAGGATTGCGGGCAGGATTCTTTCCAAGCCCGAGCAGGAGGTGCCGCCGAGATTGAACCGGGGACCTTCTCTGTGCAAAGCATCCCCCAAGCCCAGCTCTGTGGTTAGTCAGTATTGAGGAAATAGCACTCTGTACATGGCTAAAGGAACTTGTCCGAGTATTTCTCAATCTTTGTTGCCAAGGGCTGGCATTAAAAACTGATTCAGGGACTGGCTGCCTGGGGTGGGAGGGAGGTCAAATTATAACCTGCTGCCATCAGTCACCAAAAAGAAGGAAATCTGAAGTAGGTTAGGGAAGCAGACAGAACATTCCTCTTTTCTACAGGCCAGGACTCAGGCGGATAGCTACAGTAAGTATCCATCTCCTGCACCTTCCCAGCCCCAACAGGCAGAAAGAAGCCCCTCCGCCCCCTAGCACTTCAGCTAGCTAACCCCTTCCCAACTTAGCTCCATGGCACCACCTTGTGGCCATTTCCCTCAGCACATTATAACCCTTTCCCAAAATCCGGTCCATGCAGTTATGCGGGCGGGAAGAGACCCTGAACCAGAGCCAGGCCTGAACGCAAGCCTGCGGGATGCTTTGCCTGTTTGGATGTCCTATAGGCAGCTTCCCCATCCACACTCAGGGCATGGAAACGCATGCAGCGTGAGAAGAGCATGGAGGTCTCCCGTTTGACATTACGCGATCATCTGCAGGCAACTCTGTGCTTCCATTTTCACACATGCAGATTGGGCAAAACAAAAATGAATTGAAAATGAAATGAAATGAGTACACCTGACAAAACACACATGGAAGCATCCAAACAAGGGTTGTAATGACGGGTGCCTTCAGTTACCGCCGCACTGACTGGATAATTGCACGTTCCAGTCACGACAAAGAGGTTACCGTACATTTCTCAATGCCCAGAGATGATGGTGACCCGAGATGAAGTTTTTGACCTTATTGACAAACTGAAAGCTAACCAGTCACAGGGTCCATGTGGCACCCATCTGGGAGTTCTTAAAGAACTCAGATGTGAAACTGCTGATCTTCTAACAAAAATATGTAACATGTCCCAAAGATCAGCCTTTGTACCAGAGGACTGGCGAATGGCAAATGTAACACCAGTTTTTAAAGAGATCCAGGGGAGATCTGGGAAATTACAGGTCAGTTAGCTTAATGGCTGTTTGGGGTAAATTGGTGGGGAGCATTATTAAAACTAAAATTAGTAAGCATGTAGAAGGACAAGCCCTGCTGAGAAAGAATCAACATGGCTTCCGCAAAGGTAACCTTTTAGAGTTCTTTGACAGTGTCCATAAACATGTGGACAGGGGTGATCCAGTAGACATTGTTTACTTCCAAAAGGCTTTTGTCACAGTCCCTCACCAAAGACTCCTGAGCAAACTTAGCAGTCACGGAATAAGAGGGAAGGTCCTCCAATGGATCAGTAACCAGTTAAAGAACAGGGAGCAGAGGGTAGGTACATATGTGGCTCACGCTGGCTCAGCTTGTCTGAGCGTGGAAAGCTAAGCAGGGTCAGGCCTGGTTATTACTTGGATGGGAGACCCCCTCCTCTAGTTTCCTGCATTGAGCAGGGGGTTGGACTCGATAGCCTTGCAGGCTCCTTCCAACTCTATGAGCTATATATACTAAGGACTGGTCAATTTTCGCAAATGGAAGCAAGCAAGCCGAGGGGTCCCACAAGGATCTGTATTGGGACCTGTGCCTTTTAACCCATAAATGATCTGGAATTAGGAATGAGCAGTGAGGTGGCAAAGTTTGCTGATGATACCAAGTTATTTAAGAAGCTTAAAACAAAAAGAGGTAGCAGAGATCTCCAAAAGAATCTCTCCAGACTGGGAGAATGGGCATCAAAATGGCAAATGTGGTTCAATGTAACCGAGTTCAATGCAAATTGTGAACCGCCCAGAGAGCTTCAGCTGTGGGCCGGTATAGAAATGAAATACGTAAATGAAATGAGTGTAAAGCGATGCACATTGGGGCAAAAAACCCCAACTGCACATATAAGCTGATGGAATCTGAGCTAGTGGTGACTGATCAAGAAAGGGATCTCAGGGTTGTGGTGGACAGCTCGATGAAAACGTTGACCCAGCGCACAGCTGCTGTGAAAACAGCAAACTCCATGTTAGGCATAATTAGGCAAGGAATTGAAAATAAAACTGCCAATATCATATTGCCATTATACAAATCTATGGTGCAACCTGCACTTAGAATACTGTGTACAGTTCTGGTCACTGCACTTAAGCAGGGATATTGTAAAGCTGGGGAAAGTGCCGAAAACGGACAACTAAAATGATCAAGAGGCTGGAGTATGACTGGCTGGGAAATACTGGGAGTTGTAGGACTTTTTTCTGTCTAAAGACGCATAGGATAACACCCTAAAAGACTTTAAGGACTGTTGGTTTAGCTGCAATAGACTAACATGGCTACCCTCTGGAAATTTTATGTATTTATAACCCTTCCATCCCAAAAGGGAGCTTCTGCATGACTCATAACAACAAAGTTATAAAACCATAAACCAATAAACTGATTAAAGAACAAAATACATACTTCTGGCAACACAATACTAATCAGCTACCAAATCTAAACTGACTCAAACCAGAAATTGTCCTTGTAAAATGCACTTCTAAACCAAGCCATCTTGACCACCACCACCACCACCACCCCCGACATACACACACACACCCAGAACAGAAGTGATCCTCCAGATCTCCTGGGCAAGTCGTGCAGCAGCAGCTCCGTCCCTGGACCTTTCAGTCCTTCTCTGTTGCTTGGGAGGGAGGGGTGACTTGCACCACACATCAGACCACGGGGGCTGGGGGGACAGGGCAGCTCTGGCTCCTATCCCAGGCAAAGTTTTGTTTCCAAATGCTGAGTTAAAGGGAGTCTGAAACTGACCTGAATGTCCTTCTCACTAATCCCATCTATCTAGGAGGACATTGTCCTTGTTCAATGTACTGAAAGAAAGGCTCTCTGCACATGCTCATGAACCCTCTTGTTTGAATTACTGAATCACAAGTTGCATGCTCGAGCCGTGGCATGAAGAACAGACTCCACGTACTATCCTCAGATGTGGGAGAAGGCGGTGCAGGGAGTGGTCCTCAGTGTGGCTCCTCCGTAAAAGGCCAAGAGATGCCAGGATGCATTACTGGACTTCTACTCCCCCGTCCTCTCCCAGCCCTGTGGATCCTGACACCCCCAACACCCTCTTTTGCCACGTGCCAGTTGCACCAGCTGGCCCAGAGGGAGGGATTGACGAAAACTCCTACACGCTGGGATTGCAGCGTGTAGGAGGGACGGATTAGCTGCCGGTGGAGGCTGGCTGCTGCTTCTGGGCAGGAGCTAACCCCCGGGGAAGGCTCTCTCCACAAGGGGGGGGAGGCCCAGGTGACCAGTCAAGACTCCGCAGGCGCAGCTTCGGCGTCCCCGAAAGTGATGAGAGTGAAACCAGCTGCTCGCTCACAGCAGATTCTGGAGCAGCCAGTGTCGGGTGCTGGTCTGCTCACCACAGAATCCTCGCGTTAGAGGGGCTGTGGGGGCCATCTAGTCCAGCCCCCTGCTGAATGAAAGAAATCCAGAAGAAAAATCATTTCCATCATTATTTTCTGAGCACATAAGGATGAACCCTCTGTTAGTGCCCCAATTTATTTTATTTATTTATTTATTATATTTATACCCCGCCTTTTTTCCTCTTGCAAGGAATCCAAGGCGGCTTACATAGTCCTCCTCCTCCTCCTCTCCATTTTATCCTCACAACAACCCTGTGAGGTAGGTTAGGCGTAGCTGGCTGGGACACGCTGGGAGTTGGAGGCCAAAAACATCTGGGGACCCAAGGTTGGAGAACACTGCTATACAGAGAGGAGAATACCCTCTCTCCTGGTTGGATTTCTGCCAAGGCTCGCCCAGCATTGCTGTTCTAACCACTGTACAGAACTCCCTTCAATGGAACTCAAGAGTCCTCTCAGGCGCAGCTACTCCCAGGTTCTGTTTGTGGGCTGGCTCTTTGGCAGGCTGCGTGCGGGGGGGGGGGGATTTGAATCTGCTGGGAATTGGAGCTGAGGAGTGTCCTCTTTCCGGTTCCGGTTTCCCAGCTGAAGGGGGGGGGGCTCCCAACTTTCCCAGCAGATTCAGCACAGCCACCAAACGGCATTCCGCTTCTCTTCCTCCTTCTCAGCCATTAATACAGTGTTTCTCAACCTTGGGTCCCCAGATGTTTTTGGCCTACAACTCCCAGCATGCCCCAGCCAGCTATGCTGGCTGGGGCATGCTGGGAGTTGTAGGCCAAAAACATCTGGGGACCCAAGGTTGAGAAACACTGCATTAATATGATGTAACTGGCAGGGCCCCCCCAACATTCCAAATGAGCTGCGATGGGGCGGGGGAGCTGCCTGCCGAGCACGGCCCGGCTGATCGTTAGTCTCACTGACCATCATCACATGTTTTTTTTTTTAAAAAAAAAGAAAAGCTTATTTTAAACTCAGTGAAAAAGGAACTTTGAAAGAAAATAGTTTCCCACAGACTCCGATACAAAAAGAATAGAAAATCATTACTGTTTTAGGTGACCAGACCAGCCTCTGATCTTTTCAGGAATTGTGGCTCTAAAAAGGTCACCAGCACATTTGTGGAAATCATTTTTGACAAAGGGGCTTGTTTTTAATTTTTGTCCCTAAACTGCTTTTCTCCCTCAAAAGTTTACCAATCATTCTGAAATTTTCAAGGTAGGTATGTAAAATGAACATTTGCTTGGAACCTGAACATTTCAGAAAGGCTTGGTCAGGCGATTTAGAAGTTCTACAGGTTCAAACGACCCACTCCCAGTCATCCCCCAAGGGTCAAGGAATGCTCAGTTCACCGACAGGCCTTTGTGTGAAGGACTCTTTTCTCTGTCCTGAATTCCCAGCCAGGTAGTGTTGAGAGACCTAGCACGGAGGTATGCACAACCAAGCACACTCACGAGGGATCTTTGGGTGCTGAGCTCGGGGCATGTAGGAAGACCTGCTACCCAAAAAAGCCGAGGGAATCAGGGACACAGACAAGGTCCATGAAAACTATTATTTGTTTTATTAAAGAAGAATAAAAAAATAAACTTAAATCACACATCAAGGGAATTGGAACCACACATACATCAATGGAATCAGAATCATAATTCCGAAGGCAGTAACACTGAGAAGGTTCGACGGCAACATGCATTTAAAACTCAGCAGTAAAGCCGAGTGCAATGGGAGGCGTCAGAAATTCTGTGCGTGCTCAGAAAGGGGGGATGGCCGTGGGACACGGCGAAGAGCAACGGCTCACAGCTGCATGAGTGCAAAGTGGCCCTCAGAGCGCGGAGAGAAATGCCAGCCCAAGATCAGGGGAAGGAAGGAGCAGGGGGGGGCGTGTTTCAGCCTGGGAGGCTGAAGGAGGAAGAAACCGATTGTTTGGAATTGTGAGAGCTTGGGGAGGGAAGAGCAGAGCAGACGCTGAGGTTCTGGACGTAGATGAAGAGGCTGAAAGAGCAACAGGCAGCTCCCGAGGTTTTTGGAGTCGATGATGGGGTAGAATATTAGGGAAAGGGAGGAAGGGAGGAAAAGGGCTAAGTGGCTCATGGATCACTTAGGAGGAAAACAGACGTTAATGCAAAGATTTACCTCTCCTTCTCTGCCGAATTGTGAGCGCCAGAAGCTCTGTTGAGCTCCTTCTGGAAGGACAAGGGAGGAGAGAAAAGGAAAGGGGCAGTTCCTCTTCTGGGCAACACGTATGACGGTCCTTCCTGGACAGAGGGAATGCTCCAGATCCAAAGGCTTGGGGCGCCCTTTTTCTCCCTCCTCTCAGGATTTAGTAATTAAAACAAAGCAAGTTCTCACTTCAGGGTAGCCCGCCAGGTTTCGGAGATGAATTTCAGCGTGCTGGTCAGAGGCCTTCTGTCTCCATCCAGATGTGACGGGAGGGGGAGGAAGCTGTTCTTCTGCTTCCACGTGTTTGGCTGTCACCCATCCAGGTGGGAAAGAGGGCCAGGAAGGTCTTGGGAGATCATCTTAAGCCAAGGCCTCACTGAGGTGACAAAAGGAAAGGCGTGGGCATGTCAGCCTTGGCCCTGCGTCGCTCTTTTGAGTCAACAGTTGCTTTTTCCTTCCAATTCAGTTCTGGACAGAGGCCTCGTTCGCACTGATCATGATCTCCCCCCTGCCCCGCCCCTGCTGGTTGTGAGACGCCTCATTAGCATAATTTCCCTCACCCGGTGCAGGTGTTTGTGGCATCTGAACGTGGTGATGGTGGGTGGTCGCGGTAGGGTTAACCACCACCCTGAACCCCAGGGCTGCTTCTAGGGCTGCGGTGGTTTGCAGTCTTCCCTCGCCAGCACTCTCGCTGGGTTGAGACCTCACGAGAACCCACGCCCAGTGAGTGCAATCATGCTAATTGGGTGGCTCGCCACCAGCACATGCAGAGATGGAAAATAAGCCGTCGTGGCTTATTTTCCCTCCATGATGGTGCAAAGCCACTCACTCACTGATCTGGTTTACACAACATGGCCAGGTCAACCTGGGTTATTTAGCCCACAATGAGCCATGGTGCAGAGCAGACGTGTGCAGCCACCCTTTTCGATATGCAACCCCCAATCAGGGTGGAGCAGGGAACCCTGCCGTCCCTGGGTTATTCAAGGGTTAAACAACCCCCACGTAATCTTCCGTTAGTAACAGGGTTACGTGAGGGTTGTTTAGCCCACTGCCATTTCCATGCAGACAGTGTAAGAAAGAGACACCATCTTTGAAAGCTTAGCCCATGCCATTTCCATGCGCAGTCCTATGGGTTGTGCCCCCAATGATCACAAGCCCTTGAACTCAAGAGGCGTAGGGGCATCCTATGCAGGGGTGGGGAAGCAGCAGAGGTGATCTCTGCCCTGCCGGTTTTGCTCGGGGGGGGGGGGGGAGGCCTCAGGATATCCCCGCGCCCTGGCCTCTCCAGTCTCCAGCCCAATGAAATGCCCCCTTCTTCCAGGTAGAGGTCCCGACCTCGGAGAGCAGCTGGTGCAGTTCTTTCCATGCTGGCTGATGGGGGAGGGAGCCAGAGCTCCGATTCCCCCCTCCGAGGTCGGAGTGCCATCTCCGACCTTGGATCGGGGGATCCAAAATATCCTAGGGGCCACCCAGATGCGGTCTGGGCTCCCTCTGCCCTGTTTCCAGAATCTGGGTTTTGTACAGTATTTATTTTGATATGTTTAGCTTTATACCAGCAGTTCATAACAGTATTTTTTGTTGTCCCTTCCTTTTGTACCCATGTTGGTATTTTACGAGTTTGTATTTTAAATTATGGTTTTACTCTCTTAAGATTTTACCATTTAAACGTTTTGCTCATTTAAAGGGCTTGTTATTTACGGAGTTGATTTTAAATGTGCTATTCTCTGTATAAGAGGAAAGAGCTCTCGGTTCCAAAATGCATTGGGTTCCATAAAAACGCTTTTCCTCGGCATCTTTGAGAACACGTCCTCTTTTGTGCGTTCTGTTCAGCTTTTGGTGTTAACCCTCAACTTTTTGTTTTATAGCACAGCAGCGTTCGGGCATGTGATGCCAAGCACCAGCTTACGTTCCAAGCAGCTTCCCATTCAGGGCACTGCAGATGCCTTTCTCTTGCCAGCAATCAGGCCCCAGCCCTTCCCAAGGCCTTCCAAGGGAGCAGTCTGCCAATCATTGCTTAAAATATGAAGGACAGCCACAGAGAAGGGCAACAAAGGTGATCCGGAGAATAGAAACAAAGTCCCACGAGGAAAGACGGAAGGAACGGGGGGATGTTTAGCTCTGGAGACTGGGGGGGTGGGGGTGGGGGGGTAGAATGATGGGTTGCCCCACAGAAGAGGCCCACGACCTCTGCTCTCTCTCGTCCAAGCCTGCTGGACACGAACTAGCAGGCTCAAGTTACAAGGAGGCGGATTTCGGAGGATCAGTAAAAGCTTCCCAATGGTCCAGAGCAGCCAGACAATGGCCCAGGGAGGTGGCGGGCTCTCTATCGCTGGAGGTATCCAAGCAGACTGGACAGCCGTCTGTCAGGGATGCAAACCAGGTTCCTGCACTGAGCAGGGGGTTGGCCTCTTCCAACTCTATGATTCTATGAATAAAATCAGAAGGATGTTAGAAAAGAAAACGGAATGTTCCTCTTTTCTACAGGCCAGGACTCAGGACAGCTGAGTATCCATCTGCTCCTGCCCCACCAGGCAGGCAGGGAGGCAGGCAGAAAGCCCCCCAACCCTTCAGCCAACCCCTTCCCAACTTAGCTCCATGGCACCACCTTGTGGCCATTTTCCACAGCACATTTCTTCACCCTTCCTGCACACAGGGATAACCCTTTCCCAAAATCCAGTCCACTGCAGTTATGTGGGCAGGAAGAGACCCTGAACCAGAGCCAGGCCTGAACGCAAGCCTGGGGGAAGCTTTGCCTGTTTGGATGTCCTATAGGCAGCTTCCCCATCCACACTCAGGGCATGAAAACGCATGCAGCGTGAGAAGTCATCCCAGTTTGCAGGACACGGAATAATGGGCTCAAGTTACAGGAACCTAGATTCCACCTAAACATCAGGAAAAATTTCCTGACTGTCAGAGCAATAAGACAATGGAACCAACTACCTAGGGAGGTGGTGGGCTCTCCCAGTCTGGAGGCATTCAAGGTGCAGCTGGATGTCCATCTGTCAGGGATGCTTTGACCTGGATTCCTGCATTGAGCAGGGGGTTGGACCCGGTGGCCTTGTAGGCCCCTTCCTTCCAACTCTACTTTTCTATGATTCTGAGAGCATGGAGGTCTCCCTTTTGACATGATGCGATCCTCTGCAGGCAACTCTGTGCTTCCATTTTCACACATGCAGATTGGGCAAAACAAAAATGAATTAAAAATGAAATGAAACTGAAGCATCCTCACAAAAACCACACAATGTCATGCTCAAGTGTGGACCTGAGCAGGCAGGAGTCCCTTAGGACTCTTCACGCGCTTGGCGCTGCCTCCAAATTACACCACGCCCCAAGATGCCAGGGGTGAAGGAGTTCCATACAAAAATGCAGTTTAACCTGCTTTAATCATCCGAGGACTTTGGAGAGGGGAGACCCTGCTCTGTGCTGGAACTCCCTGGACTGAGATACCACATGGGAAGGCCTCTTTCCACCTGACCACCCCCAAGGCAAGCAAGGAACAGCGGAGGAACCACACTGCAGACAACGAGCTGTGTCCCCACCCCACCCCAGGGGAGGAGTGCATTTCTGGGGGCTGCCACAGGTGGCCAGTTGCCGCTGCAGGGGTGAGCCAAGGGAGCGGCCTCTTTGGGGCGCTCCTTCAGGCCGGGTGGAGCACACAGACCCCACAAGCACAGCTGATGGGTGGAGGGGCATTTTTGCTGCTGTCTCTTGCAGGAGTACTAAAGGGGGGGAGACAAGAGGCAGGTGGCGGGGGGGGTCCAATACCTGTGAGAGATGCGAGAGATCCCCTAAAAACATGTCCTCTCTCGCGCACTCATCCTCTGAGTAACATAAAGGGATAGTTGGGGGGGCGGGGGAGACTCCCTCTCCACTTGCAGCCCATCTCCCAGCCTCATCAACCCGGGGGGGGGGCCGGAAGGAGCTGCCGCTGGTGCGGAGCGCCGCTTCGGTCAATGAAAAGGCAATGGCCGGCTGCGACCGAAGCCTGGTTGGATGGAGGAGGAGGGGCAAGTGTTTCCCAAAGGTTCGCCTCCCTCTAATGTGGCCCCACCCTTGGCTGGCAGGCAGTGGGGGGGCAGGGGGGGGCGCCCTTGGTCTAGACCGGGGTGGGCAGTGTGGCGCCTGCGGGCACCAACGCGCCCCTGGACTCCTTTCTGGGTGCCAGCCAAGGTGCCCCACCCCTCTTCCTTTAAAAAAAAAATCAACACATTTCCAAACCAACAGCCAGGATTGCTGTGAAATAGGTTTCTGCTGGCACCGAGGGGTCAAAGGAGTTGTCCTTTGCCATGCCTCCCATGGCAGCCATTTTGTGGTGGTGCCCGCAGGCAGTTTCTCAAATTGCCCCATGTGCCCACGGCCCGAGGAGGTTGCCGCCCCCCGCCCCAGTCCAGACCCTTCCGTCAGAAACCCGAGAGCGCCCGTGCCCGCCGGAGGAGATAATTCCGAGCTCGATGGACGACAGTTCGGCCCGGCGCAGGCGGCTTCTTGCCTTCCCCGAGGACATGCAGGCCCTGCGGATCAGCTAGGCCAGAGGACACGGGTGCAAGTCTTTGGAGGTGGCTAGCAGTCCCCTGCACAAGGGCTCAAGCGGACGACCGAAACCTGCACCTCATTTCCCGACCAGGGGAAAGGACCCAGGAGTCCGGGCTCTCCCTCCCCACCCCCTTCCACAAATGGGCAGTCCGAGGCCGTTTTTGTGAGGTAATGTTTATTCCATCTCGGAGCCCACACAATGGTTCACTCTCCTCCTCTTCCTCCTCCTCCCTCCCTCCGGTCCAGTCCGTCTCGCTCCCTGCTCTCACTCGATTCCTGGATGGATTAAAATGAGCGGGACCAAGCGATCACAGCAGCACGGGGGGGGGGGGGGGGATAACAGGAAGGTCCCTGCAGTGTGGAGGTGCCCCTCACGCATTGGGGGCTCCCCCCTCAGCAGGGGAAATGCAAAAGGAACCCCAACGAGGGGCTGCTCCTCCAGACCCATCTGCCCACACTCACACACGCGCGTGCCCCCTTCCTCCTCAGGGTCCACCTGTTGCCCAGGCCACCCCTCCTCCTCCGGGGCGGTGGCCAGAGAGCCTCCAGCTGCATCGGCCAGGGTTGCGGGCGGCGGCGGCGGCAGATGGGGGCGGCGGCGGCGGCAGTGGCAGGCAACAGGCAGCTTGAAATGGCCAAAGAGAGGGGAAGGTCTTTGGCTGTCAGGTTCCCATGGCGACACCCCTGCTGTCTGTCAAGTGGGGCCGCCGGTCTGAGTGCCAGGAGAGGGTCCTCCCTTCTGAGCAGCCGCTGTAAGAGAGACAGACCCAAGGAGGTCACTCCACGCGCAGCCGCGAGACGGGTCTTTGGTGCGGGGTCCCCAAGCACGTGGGAGGGAGCCAGCTTGGTGCGGGGCTGGGAAGGCAATCTGCACATGCTCAGAAGTACTTCCCCGCTCTTTATTATGCCACCATGCGCGCCGAGGCCAAGGCCAGGCACTGAAGAGAGATCTGGAGGCCAAGCACTGGCACATGAACTAAGCACGGGCGGGGGGGCTGCAGTCCAAAGGCTACCTGGAAGTCAGGCCTCTCTGATCTGGAAACCCTCAACCCTTCCTTCCCTCCATTTCATTCAAATGTACTTTTTAAAATGTAAGATTACCACCACCAAGAAACCTTTTTCCCAATGCACGTTGCATGACAGAATAAATGGAACGGGATCCATTTCCTCAGGGTTCCTTGCTGACTTGACAATCTCCAGAACTTTCATATAGCCATTGTTCAGTTCTTGGGGTTACAGGTTTATACAACGTTGAACCTATACAAGGCATTCCTGAACCTAGGTATCTGGGGAGCGGGTTCGGGCTACTCACGGGGTGTGGAGGTGGAAAGGGAAAATGCACTCTGCATATGGCCCACGACTCGGAGGGAGAGCACAGGCTTTGCATGCAGGGGCTCTCAGCTAGCTCCAGGGCTGTGGGGGGTGGGATGGGGGCTGGCAAAGGCCTCTCGCCGCTACACACGCCAGGGAGCAGCCGCAGGAGCGCGCGACACGGGGCCCGGCGGGCCGACGGCTGCCTGGCTCAGCGCGAGGCTGTGGCTCCCCGCCTCGGTTCCGCCCTTTCACATACCCAGCTGGTGCTTCCCTTTGGCTTCTGCCCGCTCCTTTGCGTCAAAATACCAGAGCGTGATGGCGTACCTGAGGAAGACCGAAACACAGACAAGTAGGCAGAGGGAACCTGCAGAGTTTAGGAGCCACCATGCAAGGAGGACCGGCAGAACCAGAACCAGGGGCGGCTTTACTGCGAGAGGAGGGAGGCGGCAGAGCGGGGCGGCCGGCAGGCAGGCAGGTCGGGCTGGTGGGGCACCCAATCCGCCGGGAGCGCTCCTGCGCAGGCCTCAGCTGGAAACGAGGAGCTGGGCACGAGCACCCACAGAGGGCCGCAGACGGCGCTCCTTGGCCAGCGCCTGCGACGTCGCCAGCAACTACCAGGCCTGGTCATTTCAATGGGGCTTGAGCAGGAAAACTCCCCAGTGGATTGAGCCCCATGTTGTTATTATATTATTATTACTGATTACATTTATATCCCACCTTTTTTCCTTTTCTAAGGAAACCAAGGCGGCTCACATGGTTCTCCTCCTCTCCATTTTATCCTCACAACCACCCTGCAAGATAGGTTACGCTGAGTCAGTAAGTGGCCCAAAGTCACCCAGTGAGCTTCATGGCAGAGTGGGGACCAGAACCCGGGTCTCCCAGGTCCCAATCCAACACTCTACTCTCACCACTACACTGGCTCTTTATTGGGGAGTTTACTCCCCAAATACAATGAGCAAGTTTAACCAGCCATCCACTACCCAGCCATATGATTGTTGTACACTTAATGGATGTATATAAGCACATCAGCTCCAAAGTGGTCCCATAAGCAGCACCCTTTCTAAGTTCATGCTTTCTTATCAGTGGGGGATGCAGCTCAGGGCAGGCGCCAAAATGCTGTTGGGAAGGCAAGGAACCACTAACAGGATGCAAACAAGCCTGGTTATTACTTGGATGGGAGACCCCTCCTCTAGTTTCCTGCATTGAGCAGGGGGTTGGACTCGATAGCCTTGTAGGCTCCTTCCAACTCTATGATCTATGAAAAAATCTATGAAACCCCGGCCCTTCCCAAAGGCTGCAAGTTCTACAGGAAAAAGCAGCAGCTCTTAGACCTTCCTAGGAAATAAACCTTCCCCTAAATCCTAGGCTGGGGGGTGGGGGGCTGGTTGGGGCTGCTCTGCAAATATATATATATATATATATATATATATATATATTACTGTGAAGAATGTGTAAACAAGTGTAATCCCAGCCAGAGGCTAGGAACCTCATGCAAATGTAAGTAGCTTTCTTTGATGGCCCTGTGCAGCCTCAGAGTCTCCCACGTATTCACATGCAAATGTTCCCCAAGCACTCTAGCCATGGTCAGGAGTTCACCCCTCTTGACACCTGGGAGCCACCCCTCCATGAAATTCATCCTGATTGGCCAAGGGCAGCGGGGGCTACCGAAAGGAGGGGGGGGAATCGATACTGCCAGCCTTGGCTTCTGGATTTGGTTGTTGTTGTGTGAAGGAGTAGGGCTTTTGCTGAGGCAGGCCCTAAGAAGACCAACCCCCCAGGCAAAGAGTAAGTGCCTGGGTATTTATATAGTGAAGGAACTAGTTTTTGTTATTTTGTAGCTCTACTTGTATGTATCAAAGTGTCTCCCTACCTTTTTCCCCTTCCCTCATTCCCCCACCTTTTATTGTAATCTGTTTACCTTAAATAAACTTTCCTGGTTTTACCCCACACGGCGTGTGTGGTTCCTCTGTGGTTCAGTGCTCAGATCCAGTGTAACTATAGACCAAGGGCAAAGCCCTGAGAGAATCAGGGTCAAGACGGCAGAGCCAAGGCTGGCAGTTTGGCACCTTTGGTCTCTCGTCTTGAGATAAAGGACCAGTTGCAGTCCTTCACAATTTTATTCATATATATATATTCTATTCTATTCAATTCAATTTATTATGGTCATAAGACCAGCAAACATATATATATATATATATACATATATATAGTCGGGGCACTGGCCTGCTCGTGACCACCCAACGATGTCGACTACGGCTCCCCCGAGTCTGGCACCCACTGAACTCTGCATCCCGCTCCTCAACCAGCTTAAACCCCACGTCCCAGCCAGAGCTGGAGAGACACTCAAGGAGTTGGGGGCTCCCGAGACACTCAAGGAGTTGGGGGCTCCCTAAACACACACACACACACACACACACACACACACAGGCCCCGTTACCTTGTAGCGTAGGCTGGTTTCACCTCATGTGGGTTGCGACGGTCAGACCAGAAGATGAGCAGCCGGTCAAAGATTGGCTCGATGTTTGCAACGACCGGCCGGCCCTCTGGGTAGATTTGCAGGATGCCACCGTGAACCTGGCCAAGACAGGGAGGCAGGAAAGGATCGGTTCACAGTTTGGCCAAGGACGGCACTAGTTAAATTGGAGGGGCAGGAAGTGAACGCGCCCCTGAACTGCTGCCTCACAGGAATGCCCCCCGGACCCCGTGGTCCTTAATCTGGCCTCTTCTCTAAAATATTGTAGATGGTTTCTCAGGCACTCCTTCCAAGGAAGGGCTCTGTCCCTGTGGGGAGGGGCCTGTTTGCGCCTTCCATAAAGATGACCGACACAGATTATTAACTCCTCTCCTATCGAAATAGCCAGACACAACATTTGAACGGTATCTGGTTTATTTGCTACCAGAGGGGGAAAAATAAGAACAGAAATAGTGGCCAGATTTCTTTTCTTTTTTTGGCTGCAAAGGCAGGTAAAAGGATGCTCTCTGCTTAAATTCAACTTGTGTTGTCTCTTCCCCAGCTTGTATATGTACCATATATTCCAATTGTTATTTCTGAATTTACTATTCTACGTATTTTAGTCTATATTAATCCACTGCGTTATATATCCTAATCTAGATATTCTAATTTAGCATATCACTTTTTTCCCCTTTGGCTATTTTAAAGTATTCTGTCATTTATTTTAGTCCACATATTGTACTGTATCCTGTGTTAAACTTGAACAATCTTGGTGTTTCTCTGCTCTTTGAACAGGTCTGTGACTGTACAATAAACTTTGATTTGAATATTGTAAATATTTTTAATTGCTGTTGCGCTGTTATTTCTCCTGCTGTTTTCATATTCAGTGTTTATGTTGTAAATGGAAATGATTTTTGCTGTTAAATATTTGATACGATCATCATCATCATCATCATCATTATTATTATTATTATTATTATTATTATTATCCAGCCGGGTGACCGGCCAGATGGGCAATTAATAAATATAAGAAATAAATAAATAAATATTATTATTGCTAGCCCCCTTGAACTCTTTTGAGAAAAGGCAAGGTATAGGTATTTTTAAATAAATACAATAAATCACTACACGCTTGGGCATCCTGCAGCACCAGAACAGAAGAGGCCGCTCCCTCCAGAGACATTCTCCCGGCACAGGGCTCCCCACCAGTCCTCACTCGCAGCAGGGGAAAGAACCCCGGCATCCTGCCCCAAAGTTCCCAGAGCCAGGATAGATGCAAGGACTTGTGCCTGCCTGTGTAAGTCACGCCCTCGTGCCCTGTGCTGGATTGTTGCGGTTGGTTAGGTGTTGCGGGAAAGGCACTCTGCACGCTCAGGTGCACACACTTTTTAAAGAAGTAGTACTTCTCAAATCCCCAGGATCGGATCTAATCTCTTCACCGACAATCCCTCTTCTGTGATTTCAGGTGGAAACCCCGGAGTCTTGGGCCCCGAGAACCCACAAATCCCACGCTGCAAGGGTCGTCAATCAGACCCAGGGGTCCTGGCAGTATCTCACGTGCGGGAGGGCAGGAAGGAACACGGAGTAAAGGAACGGGGTGCCTTCTACATGGTGGGGGAAGAAATCTGTGCCATGCAGGAGACTCTTGGGGAAGGGAAGGAGGCAGAGAACCCGTGCCCGGCCCAAACCAGCCCCCCACCTACCTTGCTATCCCACAGCCGGTTTAGGTAATAAATGCACGTGACGCAGCGCCCGTCTCCGTGAGGGTTGTCCACGTGCCGCACGTAACCCATGCCGTTGCCAGGGTAACATGCCACCATGGCCTGGAGGGGAGGGGGACGAGAGAGGAGGGGGGTTCATTGCCAGGGACAGGACCAGACAGCTCACAGATCCGCCGACACCTCCCCTGCTCGGGGGGGGGGGGGCACACCCCCTTTAGGCAGGCTTGTCAGCAGCCACTCCAGCTCGCCCCTGGCCAGACAGAGTCCCCTCCAGGCAGCCAGGCTGCAAGACGTGCGTCCGAATCGGTCCTTCCTCCCAACCTGCCCACTTTAGGCCGTCGGTGACTGAGCGGGTCACAGGAGCAGTTGGGCCGGCTCAGCTCGCTTCCTGGGACTTGATCTGCAAGGCTGCCCTGGGGGGGCCTGGGCTGGGGCACCCGCTCAGGAGGCACCGCACCCTCAGGGGCCGGGCAGCAGCAGTCGGCTGGTCTGTAGCATTTCCAAGGACAGGAGTAGCATGCACGGGGGGGGGGGGGTGGCAGTTGAGGCGGGGGGGGGAGAGCACGCGAGCACGGCAGCAGAGCACACAGGGGGAAACTGGGGGGCTTAATTTCTAAAGCAAATCAAGTTGGGGCTTTATGCAGATGGCCGTTACTGAAAAGTGTGGGGCAGGCACTCTGCGCGTGCTCGTGGGCTGCCCTTGCTTTTTGCCTTCATATTTATGTACTATTTAAAATATTTTTATGCTGCTCCTCAGCCGAAAAGGCTCCCAGAGCAGCTTACAGATATAATCAATTAAACAAGACAGTCAGAGAGATTTCATAGATCATAGAGTTGGAAGGGGCCTACAAGGCTATCGAGTCCAACCCCCTGCTCAATGCAGGAAACTAGAGGAGGGGTCTCCCATCCAAGTAATCACCAGGCCTGACCCTGCTTAGCTTTCCACTGCTCAGACAAGCTGAGCCAGCGTGAGCCACAAGTCCCTGCCCGCAGGCTTACCATCTAAAAGGAGGACGCGACACACAAGGAAAAAGGAATGTGGAGGGAAGAAGGGAGAATGAAGAATGAAGTCTCCATACTGAGCCTGGGCTCTGAGGCTAAGCCCTCAAGACCCCGGAGCTTTTTCGCCCAACGACTGATGAACTCCCCACCGCAAACACCCCAAATATAGCAGGCTAATCTAAGAACACCAGAAGAGCATCTAGTCCAGCATTCTGTTCACACCGTGGCCATCCAGCTGCCCACGGGATCCCACAAGCAGGACATGACGGCAACCCTCCCACCCATGTTCCCCAGCAACTGGTGCACATCAGCATCCTGCCTCCAATACTGGAGGGGGCATAGAGCCATCAGGACTCGTAGCCACTGATAGCCGCCCCCTCCTCCATGAATGTGCCCAAGCCCCTTTTAGAGCCCCCCAAACTGGTGCCTGTCGCTGCTGCTGCTGCTTGCGGAAGCGAATCCCATAGTCTAACCCTGCGCTGTGTGAAGAAGGGCCTCCTTCCGCGCAGGAGACACAGCGCCAGTGCGGAAGGCAACCTATTTCAGGCACTATGACCCACAGATGCCTCTAGGGATCCTCTCGCTTCAACGGGCCTCAACTGTAACCCCTTCTCCAGCCTGGCCGCTATAGCCTCCCATTCTAACCCGAGACATGCAAAGACTTCTTGCAGTGTCTCAACATGACTTAAACATGAACACCCGAGAGGAGCCTGGGTTGGACGAGCGGCGGCACGCCACAGAGGCTGGGGTCCACGAACAGGCGTCACATTCCCCACAGCAAAAGGTTAACACGGGCGGGGGGAGGGGGGCACGAGAACACTGTTGTTTACTGGCAGGCAACAAGGGAGGGGGCAGGCAGAAGGCCAGCATCGCTCCCCGCCCTAAAAAAGCAAGTGGAAATTTCTAAAGTGCTCGCACAGAGCACTGGAATTCCGCCGGTTTCCACTCACTCCCTGCAAGCAGCAGCCAAGAAATGCTGCAGAAGTGTTGCGGGGGTGGGGGAGCTGTCACCCCACCCCCACCCCGGCAAAGGCCGGTGCGTCCTGTTCCCGCCGTTCCTGGGAGCACCAAGGACATCAAGTCCCCGTGACGCAGGATCCGCTCCCGGACCAAACGGGGCCGTGAGCCCACGTGGGACATTCCCTGCAGGGTCACCCAAGGACAGCAGCAGCTGCCACCACAACCACACTCAAGTGTGGCACTCCAGATAATAACACGTTCAGCACAATTTCACTGCTTATGCTGGCAGGAGAAAGATCGTTCCCCCTCCAGGCTTTTCTCATCACCTTGGGGGTGTGGGGGGAGGGGGTATTAGCAGCTGTTCCAGATCCGTTTCCCTATCTCTCAGGGGTCACGCCAGCGCTGCTTCCGAGATGTGGGGGAGCCACTAGCAAGCTACCTGAACAGCTATCAAAGTTAATCTAGGGACCGCGAACTCCCCCTTCCAGAGTTCCAGGGGGTGGGGGATTAAAACCCAGGAGTTCCGGTTGCCAGTTTACACACAGCTGTGAAACGCTGAGCGGATCCCTGAAAGAAGGGAGAAGCCACCAGCGGCACTGGACTGCCAGGCCTCGCTCGCCAGCCGGATCCAAGAAAAGGATCCAAGAAAAGGACCCAGGAGTCCTGTGCGCCACCTTCTCTGGCCTGAAGCGGCTCCGCTGCCAGTGACTCAGTTTATGCGTACGCCTCTGCAACCCTCCTGCACAGGAGAACATGGGAGTTCTAGCCCAGGGGTTCTCAACCAGGGGGGAAATTTTAGGGTTGGGGGGGGGAATTGGGACCACAGACTCAGACTGTTGGAATACTGATCTTTCTACAAATTACAATTCTACAGATTGTACATAATCTACAGGACATCACATCTTAATTGTATGGCACAGATTAAATTAAAAAATAAAGATAAATATTTCACTTGTTACCGTATCTGTGGAAATATTCCATTTATAGTTATTATATATTATATGCATATTATTTGTGTGAAGAAGAGCTGACCCTTCTCCAACACACACACACACACACACACACACACACACACACACACACGTGTAATCCCAGCTAGAGGCTGGGAAACACATGCAAATGTACACAGCTGCCTCGGAGTCTCCCAGGGGCATTCACATGCAAATGATTCCCAAGCCCCCTAGTCATGATCAAAGAACCACCCCTCCCCTGCCTAGCCCAGATGAAGCTCATCCTGACTGGCCAAAGACAGCCAAACTCCAGAAAGGAGGGGTGGGGGGAGAATTTGATACTGCCAGCCTTGGCTTTTGGGCTTTGTTGTTGTCTAGACGGAGTAGGGCTTTTTGCTGAGGCAAGCCCTAAAGAAGACCAACCCCCAGGCAAGGAGTAAGTGCCTGGGTATTTATATAGTAAGGGACTAGTTTTGTTGTTTTGTAGCTCCACTTCTGTATACTAAACTGTCTCCCCACCTTTCTCCTTCTTCCCTCATTCCCCACCTTTTATTGAAATCTGTTTACCTTGAATAAACTTTCCTGGTTTTACCCCACACGGTGTGTGTGTGGTTCCTCTGTGGTTCAGTGCTCGAATCCAGTGTATAGACCCAGGGCAAGTCCCTGAGAGAATCAGGTCCAGACGGCCCGTTGGCAGTCCTTCACAATTTGGAATGCAACCTTTGAGTCAGACAATCTTGGAAAGGGGGGAATGACATTCTGACATATAGTGAAAAGGGTGCACGGGGCAAAAAAGGTTGAGAACCACTGCTCTAGTGGATCTGCACACTGAAAGGGCCGTTGAGAACCTCTCGCGCAGGTCATTTCCGCAGGAGAGCAGTCCTGCGGCTCCCTAAAGAGACTAACATGGACCTGACTTTCATGGACCGCTTTCCTCAGATGCACAAAGAGGGTAATCCTGAAGTGGACTCCAGTCCACAAAAGCTCCTGCCATAATAGGCTTTGCCAGTCTTTAAGGTGCCACAAGCCTCTTCAATCTGCCTTCCCTACCGGGGGCCCTCCAGACATTTTGGACTTTAACGCCAATAGCTGGCTGTGGGATTATGGGAGTTATAGTCCAAAACATCTAGAGGGCCCCGGTAGGGAAGGGCGCCTTTTGTTGCTTTTCCCCCATCAGTCCATATGTCTATTCTGGTCAGCCTGAATTTGGCATCCCAGGACACGGGGGGCCTTCAGCGAAAGGGGGTTTCCGCATGAAATTGTGCAAAGTATTTCAGACTAACCCTGAGGCACAACACCG
Organism: Shinisaurus crocodilurus; assembly: GCA_021292165.1. Taxonomy (NCBI): domain Eukaryota; kingdom Metazoa; phylum Chordata; class Lepidosauria; order Squamata; family Shinisauridae; genus Shinisaurus; species Shinisaurus crocodilurus. The sequence continues at coordinate 943,325 of CM037885.1, read as the reverse complement.
CCACCGTCTTGCAGCGAGGGAGGAACCCAGGAGTCTGAGACCCCACGCTCCTTGCCTGGCCTGGCCGCGGCACACACAATAAAACCAGCCCCCTCCAATGTCGGAGGACAGATCCTTTCGCGCGCCCCTCCACAGAATCGGCTGCAGGGAACACTGAGGCACAGCCCGCAGATGTCACACGTGCCCCGCTGTGGCGCCCTCCCCAAAATATTAAGTCCGGAGCAACTGTTTGCACTGCGACCGTTCTTGGGAGGGAAACCTGGTGGAATTCCAGGAAGAGCAGAAGGCAGCCGGAGCCTTCCTGGAAAAGACAGAATCGCTTCTGGCTCTCGGGAGCCAGCCACAGAGTCAGCCTCTCCTGGACTGGCCCAAGAGGCACGGCCCCCTCCACCAGACAGGGAGCGGGAGAAGGGACTGGAGAGAAAAGGTTCCCATTCCGGTGTAGGTGTAGGTGTTGCCCCGGCAAATTTACCGTATATACTCGAATATAAGCAGAGTTTTTCAGCACATTTTTTGTGCTGAAAAATGCCCCCCATGGCTTATACTTGAGTCAGCGTCTGCTGCCAGAAACTCAAGCTTTTGTCTCTTAATTGGTGGTACATCTACATAAACTTTCTTCTTCTAACTTGAGGAAAACCAAAACCTCTATGCACTTATGCTAATCCTACTAACAAACACCAGGATTTGTAATGCTAATTTAACAGCCTCTGCCTCTCTGGCTACTAGATTGAAAGGCTAGCTAGATTGAAAATATAGACTTGCATTCCTACATTTTACTGAAGCTGAAGCTCTGTTTGGACATACAGATGATGAGGAGGAGAACTCCAGTTTTGAAGGATTTTAGCTCTTGTGTTTTAGCTTGGTTGCTGATTGAGCTAAGGTTGTTGTACTTTTAAAGTTACGGTATTTTTGATACCATATTGTATTTGTTGACCCCCTTTTCCACTTACAGAGCTAGTTTACTGTTTTTCTTTGAAATAAATATTTAAAAACATTTAACCTACTGATGCCTCAATTAATGTTAATTTTATTGGTACCGGTATCTACCGTATCTTTATTTTTTTAATTTATCAGTAGCTGCTGCATTTCCCACCCTAGACTTATACTGGAGGCAATAAGTTTTCCCAGTTTTTTGGGGTGAAATTAGGGGCCTCGACTTATATTAGGGCCAACTTATACTTGAGTATATACGGGTATTTTGATCAGCTTTTTCTGTGGCATAGAAAAACAGAACCTTAATAGCTTGACAATGACAAGGAGCAAACAGGGGGTGCAGAGCTTGGTAAAAACTCCACCACCACCACCCCTCTGCCAAAAAGCCACAGGGGGCCGGCCTGGGCAGTTTTTGACCCAGCTCTGCATACAAAGAGCCATCTCAATCAACTCCACAGTAAGCTGTAAGTCACGGCCTGCTTTGAGCCAAGGCTCAGCACAGCTTAGCCCCAGAACCTAGTTCAACTATCAGAGTTCTGGGTGATGAAGTATTCGCAAATAAGCCAGTGCCACTGAGCAGACACAGAGTTCCTTCCCTCTCCATGGGGTGACCACAACCATCCCCCCCACCCTGTATCTGGGGTGAAGCAGGATAGCCTCCAGGGCAGGTGGGCTCAGACCCACACACACACACCCCGGGGCAGCCAAGCGGAGCGTCTCCATCTGCATTCATTTCAGCAGGAAAAGGCCAAGAGGAGCCTCAGAGCTCCTCACACCCCAGAGCCAGCTCCAGATCTGCAAGCGCTCCACCACACAGGCCGTCACGCTGTGTGTGGACATGGCTGAAAGGGGGCCGGGGGGGGGGATCAGGCCGTATTCTGGGGTCAAAGACTGTTGGCGCAAAAAGGAAAGCATCGACACAGGACACAGCTGCTTGCAGAGGGATCTGCCAAGACGTTGCCTAGGCCAGTGTTCTCCAAGCTTGGGTCCCCAGATGTTTTTGGCCTACAATTGTGTAATTTTATGTTGTTCTGTATTTTATTTTATGTTCTTTTGTTTTTAAGAACGGTTTATATATTGTTTCTGTGAAGGAAAAAGCCTGTTTCCTGCACCACACACACACACACACACACACACACACATTGGGGAATGTGTGGGGAATAGGCCTGTGGGTTATGCTGGCTCAGCTTGTCTGAGCTTGGAAAGCTAAGCAGGGTCAGGCCTGGCGATTACTTGGATGGGAGACCCCTCCTCTAGTTTCCTGCATTGAGCAGGGGGCTGGACTCGATGGCCTTGTAGGCTCCTTCCAACTCTATGATCTATGAAATCTATGAAACACAGGCACACCTCCACACCTGTAAACAGTCTCAGCTGTCCCTTTGATGCCCCTGTGCCTCAGATATTCATATGCAAATGTTCTCAAGCCCCCCAGTCATGAGGAAAGAGCCACCACCACCCTGCCTAGCCAGATGGAAGATCATCCCGATTGGCTAAAGACACTGGGCTACTGAAAGGAGGGGTGGGGGGAAAGAATCTATACTGCTGCTGAAGCCTTTGGGGTTCGTTGTTGATCATGGGCAGCGAGCTGCGCGGAGGTCCAGGGCTTCGGTCTGACCTCAGGATCCAGCCCCGAGTAGCTCTCGGTGAACTAGCTGAAGTAGGGCTATTGCTGAGGCAAGCCCTCAAGGGGACCACCAACCTGTGTTGGGGTCTGCACGTGAAGAAGCACCGAGTAGGGTTTTTGCTGAGGCAAGCCCTGAAGAGGACCAAACAACCCCCAGGTAAAGAGAGAGTAAGGCCTGGGTAGTGATATAGCAAAGGAACTAGCTTTGTTGTTTTGTAGCTCTACTGTGTATACCAAAGTGTCTTCCCCACCTTTCCCTCTTCCCTCATTTCCCACCTTTTGTTGTGACCTGTTTACCTTGAATAAACTTTCCTGGTTTTACCCCACACGGCGTGTGTGGTTCCTCTGTGGTTCAGCGCTAAATCCAGTGTATATAGACCAAGGGCAAGGTCCTGAGAGAATGAGTGTCAAGACGGCAGAACTAAGGCTGGCAGTTTTGCACCTTTGATCTCTGGTCTTGAATAAAGGACCCGTTGGCAGTCCTTCTTCAGTTTCTTTTTGTAAACCGCCCAGGGAGCCTTTTGGCTGATGGGCGGTGAATAAATATATTAAATAAAATAAATAAATAAAATAAAATAAAATAAATACATACATACATACATGGGGCATGCTGGGAGTTGTAGGCCAAAAACATCTGGGGACCCAAGGTTGGAGAACACTGGCCTAGACCACGGCTGGAACAGCTCAGATGGCTTCCTTGTGAACAGCCACCAGCTGGGTGCGGGGGGGGGGGGCACTGTAACGGGGATGGGGCAGCAGCCCAGGGCAGAGCCCTGACCCTGCGAGCAGCCACACCCTTCTCCCTGCTCCCAGATGGGGGCGCATCCACAGTGGGGGGGGGGCACGTCTGGGGACTGCAACCAGTCTCAGTGGCCAGGCCCTGGCTTAATCTTTGCCGCCTTGGACAGGCCAGGGAGCATTTCGACATTCCTGCCCACCCCACAGCAAACACCCCAAAATCCTCCACTGCCCTCCCACCAAGAGCCAGGGCTGCTCAAGCATCAGCTCAGGGACGCGGCAAAAGATGTAGCCGGAGCAAGGAACACTCCGGGGGAAACTGGGCATTTGTGGCAAGGGGGACCCGAAACAGATTCAAGATGGCGGTAGCATCAAGAACAGCTGCCTCACGCTCCTGGCAAGAGATCTGGACAACCTCTTTAAAGCAAATGAGAGATCAGGTGACCCAAGACAGCCTAGGAGCCATTCTTCCTGATCTAGGAGACTTCACCCCACCCCAGTTCCAGGATACAGGAGAGTGGGCTGCAGTTTCCCAGGTATTAATAGAAATGAAGCCTGCACACGCTCTGAGGTGCTCTCTGCCTCAGCCTGTTTCAGGGCCCTGCTCATCATTCCCTAATGAATTCAGCAGGCACCCCCCCCCGCCCTGCCCTGCCCTGCCCCCCAGACGCGAAGGAAAAGTACAGAGGTGCTTTTGCCCTCATGATATGATGGCTGCTGCTCCTGGAAAAGCAGGAAAGACGGCAGACCGAGACAAGAAAAGGAACCCATCTCCAGGAGGAACGTGTTAAAGACTAACACGGCTAACCCCACAAATACAGCAACTATGGTTATATTATAAGGATCCTGCAGAAAAGCAAGATTCCCCGTGGTGAGGGCCGAGGGGGGGGGTGTCCTCTCGTTTCAGGCACCTCGGAGACCAGGCAGCACCCAAACCTCCCCATTCCCAAAGCAGGCCTGGCTGCCTGCACAAAGGACCGAGCCAAAGGCAAGCGTCTGCACAATAAAGAACACAGCCTGAGCGTGAGCCAAGCGAAAAGGTAAGGAAACGGAGAAAATGCCTCCCAACTTTCCACAGGGCGCCTTCCTGCATGGGGGGGGAGGAAGAGGGACAAGCGCTCAATCTCTGCTCCCTTCCACAGTTGCCTGCCAGAAGGGAAATGGTCAGTGTGAACACCTAAACACTGGCCCCAGGATGGGCCCGGTCTCTGTAAGCATGAGAATAAGAGAAATGGAATAAGAAACCTCTGTGCTTCTGCACAAAAGCCCCCCCCCCCCACACACACACACACACACACGAGCGAGAGTGTGCATGCAGAGCTTCGCTGGCGATGGCGACTGGCAAAAAATGGGCTCCCCCCCCCAACTCGGAACGACCCCTTGGAGCCCAAGAAAAGGCGGCCTTGTTGTGCCCCAAACTCTTTGGTTTCCCTCGGGGGAGAGGGAAAAGCACGCTGCACGCACGCGGAGAAGGCATGCTCTGACTGACTCTGGCTTCACGTGCCCAAGGGCTGAGCCCTGCGTCGCAAACCGGCCCCAGCCTGGACGGCTCCGCGCGCCCCGGGCTGGCCAAAGCTCACCTTGGTCCTGCCGTTGATGTCGTACCCGCCCAGCTTGCCGGCGCAGAGCAGGATGAGCTCGTCGACCCGCGCCATGAGCGCGCCGATGGCCGGGCAGCCCGGCTCGCAGCCCTCCACCCAGGCGATCTGGTCTCCTCGGATGCTGCGCGAGGGCACCGTCCTCTGGCTGACCAGCTGCCCGCTGCGGAACTTGCCGCCGCGATGGAGCGCCTCCACCTCCGCCAGGATGCGCGCGCCCAGAGGCTCCCCCAGGAAGGCGTCCTTGCACGCAAATCCCATAGAAGCCCATACAGGGCACCACGTAGTCCCGCGCCAGCCGGCTGACGGGGACGCGCCGGCTACACTCCGGGTCCGGGCCCGCGCGGGACCGCTTGGCGCCCCCTTCGCCCTCGGCGTCTCCATCCTCCGGCCTCCGCCGCTTGGGCTCCCGCTGCCCGGTCAGGGCCAGCAAGAGAAGGCCCCCCACGGCGGCCCCCTCGCTCTCCAAGGGGCAGCCCTGCTTGCCCTGGCTCTCCCGGCCCATGCTGTGGCAGGGCAAGCCGGCTACGGGGTCCGGCGGGCAAGAGTCCTCCATGTCATGTCGCGGGGGCCCGTGCCGGGGGCCGTCGCCATGTTGCGGCCGGGTCTGGTGCCGACGACGGGGCGGCCAGTGCGGGGTGGGCAGCCCAAGGAGTTGCGGAGCGGCCGGCGAAGCCACGGCACCCTGCCGTCGTTGGGGTGGGGGGCGGGCCCCTTCGCCTAGGCCTGCAGAGAGGGTGGGGGGAAGAGGTCAGCTGGCCCGGCCCCTCAGACCCGCAGGAGCCCTGCCCGGCCCGCCGTTCTGGCAGGGAGCCCGCGGCCGCCTTCGGGCCAAGCAGTGCGGAGGAAAAGGGAGACAGCGGTGCCCTGCGGGGGGGGGGGCGCACGAGGCCCGCAGGGAGCCAACTGCGGAGGCCAGCTGCAAAGAGGAGGGTGCGCGCCCCCGTGGGGAGGCCGGCTGGGGAGCCAGCCGGAGACTCGCAAGCCGCGCGGGCGCTCCCTCCGCCACGCCGATCAGGCCCCCTTCGCTGCCCCGAGTTTCTAAGTTGGCCTGGAAGGAGGGCGCGGCGGCGGCTCCCCCATCGCAGGGAAAGGGCGCGATTATTTTTACCCTGGCCGGGGGTGGGGGGGCGTGGACGTGACCCCCTGCACAGGCCAGCCCTAGAGGGAAGCGCTCCGGGGAGGTCCCCGGGTTTAAATCCCCCCCCCCGAGCCGCTTTCCCTGAACCTTGACCGGCCGAGGCGGGGTCGCGGGACTCCTCTCCAGCCCAGCACACGCAGCCCGCTTGCTAAGACGTAGCGCTGCTCGAACAGAGGGGCCACCATGGGGCTAGTCCTCAGCGCGCCACCGGCCGGGCGCGTAGGGACCCCCCCCCCCCCCGCAGCCTCACTCACCGAAGCGATCCGCCGGCCGGCACCTCTCCGTCTGGCGCTTTTGTGCGGCGGGCGGGGCGGGGCGAGGCGAGGCTCGGGCGGGCCCTCCTGAGCCCGATCCGGCTGGGGGAGGAGCCCAGCACCGGCCGGCCAACCTGCGTCCGCCCGCCCCCTCCCCGCCCTCCCTTCCCGCACTTGCCCCTCCTCTGGCCCCCGCGCGTGCAGGCGCTGCCCAGACGCGCTGGAGTGGGCGCTTGGGCAGGGGAGCTGTGCCTCTGACCATGCGCAGAGCAGAGCCGGGGCATCTGGAGGGCCACTTCAGCTCGCCCGACAGATGGGGAAAGTTTGGTCACGGGTAGGGGGCTCAGGCCAAGTTTCAGCCCCGGCTCTCCCCCCCCCCCCAGCCTGTTTTCGGTTACTCCCCTAGTGCATGTGCAGACGGCCAGTCCCCCTCCTCTTCTCGGCGACATGCCGAGGCGCCGTTTCAAGCTAACCGTGCCCACCCTTAGAACCCAGGGCAGCGAGGAGGAGCACGTGACACAGACGCGGAAGGGCTAGAGTGCCTCTGAGCGCGTGCAGATCGAGGTTGCCTTGAGCCACCCCAGCAGCCTGCCGCCACACGCCAGGGAGGGGAGATTCCGAGCCGACGCTCCTCCTTTCAGCAGGCCAGCAGAGGGCTCGGGAAGTCGCCACCACACGGCTGCAGCCGGCTATACTGACTAAATGGGGTATTGTTACAGAACTGCCGACCGCTAAAAGCTGTGCTTAAAGTCACCGAACAGGCTGGGCAAAAGGGTCCCGCTCCTGGCTGGCCCCGTCCTGCTCCCCACCCCCACTGCACACCCCCACCTATGAAACTGCAGCCTTAGAAGAGGAAAGAAAGCACGCTGCCCCCTCACCAATGTCATCGTGGTCACGGGATGCCTCTTTATGGGAGCTGGCAGTTTAAAGAGGTGCTTTCAAGATCTCATCAGGCAAGATGTTAACAGAGATTCAAATTGGGCCCTGCCAGGTGAAGTGACGGTTTCAGTCGCCCTGGGACCACGGGGGCGGCGGGGGGGCGGCAAGAAAATAGCAGGCGATGCTTGATTCTCTATTTCCGAAAATCTAAATTCCAGTAGTTAACCCGCTTTTGGAAACATCTTACCTAAGAGATCTGGAGATCTCAAAAGCTTGCATGTTTTTTGTGATCTTTGAGCTGGCCTAATAAAAGCTTTATATGGATGTTATGGAGAGCTTTGGCTATTGGGCAGTATAGAGATGCAATGATAAAATAAAGAGGGTTTTGCTTGATACCCAGATTTCCCTGGGATGTTCTGACAGCAGGGCCTGGACAAGGCGACTCACCCCCAAGGGTGGTCCTCAGGGGTGTGTATGAGAACAACAGAAGCATTTGGGGGGGAACGTTCAACAGAGAAGCTGCACTGAGAATGAGAGCTTAGTGAGCTGGAGGCAGCAGAGACCTAGGGGAGGAGGGCAGGCCCCTCTCTCTCTGGGGGTCTGCGGGGAAGCTGGCTGCTATCTATGCAGAACCTGCAAATTTTTTACATAAACCCAAATGTTACAAAACACTGTAAGCTTCCAGTGATCTCTCCTCCCAAAAGAAACCAAACCCAGATAAGTGCTCCACTTGGCGTGCCGGGAGGTAGGAAGCACCTCACAGCATATTCTATCCAGAAAATATTAATGCAGTTTACATTCCACCTTTCTTCCCCGGAGCTCAAGGGAGCATACTTAATTCTGCCTGCCAGTGTTTCTTCACAATAGCCCTGTGAGGTAGGCTACACTAAGAGATAGTGACTGGCCCAAAGTCACCTGTAGAGCTTCATGGCGGAGTGGGAACCAGAACCCACATCTCCCCCGTTCTAGTCCAGCACTCTGACAGATTAAAGTATTTTTAATTCAAGTGCTTCCAAAAGCTGCCGATGGCAAGCATTTTCAGAAAAGCTTTTTCCAAGCAGAGGCGCTGCTATGGGTTTCATCTACAAAGAGAAAGGATATTTTTTGGTTCAGAACTATTTTTTATTACCCATATTCAAAATTAATTGATTAAAACTCTTAAAATTAATTCACTTAGGGCGCCATCCTATGCATGTTTTGACAGAAAAAAGACCTACAACTCCCAGCAGAGCTGGCTGGGGCATGCTGGGAGTTGTAGGCCTTTTTCTGCCTAAACTTGCATAGGAGGGCACCTTCATAGATTTCATAGATCATAGAGTTGGAAGGAAGGAGTCTACAAGGCTATCGAGTCCAACCCCCTGCTCAATGCAGGAAACTACCTTAAGATTTCTTTGATCTGGTGGCAGCTCTGATCGACAGGACAGTAGCCACACTCAGTCTCAGACCTGTCCAGGGCTCGTGACTCAGTGACCTTGCCACCCCCATGTCACGTGATGGGCCCGTTCTCCCCGGCCTGCTGTGAACTTCCTTGTTTCCCCCTCTCCGGCGGGCACTGCTGCCTCCACACTCTTTGGCGTGGGGGCACTGGCAGCCCTGAAAAGCCAAAGGCCACCTCTAGCAAAAAACCTGAGCAGGCCCGGCGCTTGTTACTACGGGTGTGGGGCTTTGCAAAGCTCTTTTTCCTCCTTCCTCTCACCCCACCCCCACCGCCCCTACCCCACCGGGCTAACAAAGGCTGAGTGAATTGTGCATAGTAAGCAGATAGATGCAGATTGGATTAGCGCATCACGCTCTTGGCACGCCGTTTCGAAAATGTAGAAAAACATCAGGACATCTTGCCCTGGCTTGTAGTAGGGGAACGCCTTGCGGTCCCACGACGGAGGGGGAGGAGCGGAGGGGACAATCGGGGGAGTTTTCCCCGCCTCAAGCTGCATCTTGGCCAGCTCTATCTGCATCTGGATCATTTCACGCTCGTGGGCCATCTTCTCTCGCTTGTGTGCTATCTAGTCTGAGGGAAGCTCGAAGGGCTCTAGGGGCTCTAGGGGAGCGGGGTCCTCGGTCCACACATCTTCTCTCTCATCTGTCGGAACTGGGATAGGGCGGCCCCTGGGTCGGGCACCCGGCCCCAGACTTGCCAGCAGCTCTCTCTGCCGCTCCGTCAGCCGGATCAGCGCCGCCAACCCCGGGGTGATGAGGGTTGCGGGCAGGGACCGCCATGGCTCGGCTCCCCCAGTTGCTCTGTCTGGGTCGCCCATGGTGATCTTTAGGCTCTTGCTACTTTGGGTCTGGGAGATATTCTGGGCTAATAAGTTATCCCACCGCTGCCACCAAGTGGAAGACCGCCAACCTGGTCTTCTGCGCGGGTTCAATACTAAGGGGGTAGCGAGTCCTGGGGGCGGGCCTTCTCTGAGGCCCCTTAGCGACTATCACCCTTAGCCTAGAACAAAGGGATAACTTATAGCTGTTTGCAGAAGATGGCAGCTTATTTAGCAGGAAGGACCTAAATCTCCCGCCAACAGTGCTCTGCAGGGGGAAGGGCCCGGAAGGAGCAGCACTGCTTGAGGGTAGCCAAGGGAAGAGGAGCTGCTTGCAGAGGGGCTGCCTGGCAACCACCCGTCCAGGCCTCAGTTCTTACCCAGCAGCCGAAACAGGTGAGGCAGAGATGATGTGATGCTGTTGGCTGCACCCTCTTGGCAGGGCAGGTGCAAGGCAGTTTGGTGCAGTTTGCTGCCCTAGGCAAGATCAGATATTTAGCACACATCCCCCTTCCCACTTGATCCCTCCCTCCCTCCCTATTTCTGGCGCCCCCTTTAGCCCTGCGCCCTAGGCAGCTGCCTAGCTGGCCTAATGGTAGCACCGGCCCTGCTCTGCGGGCCGACCAGTTCCCTACAGCCCCCTCCCACCGGGAAGACTTGGGATCCAGACCCAGCCCCCAGCTAATCAAGGTGTGTTCATTTAGCCCATCCCTCTTTGAGCAAGACAATCAGAAGCATCATAGGGTTGGCGGGGGCCCTGGAGATCACCTAGTCCAACCCCCTGCTCAGTGCAGGCTCTACAGCATCCCTGACAGACGGCCGCCCAGCCTCTGCTTAAGCGCCTCCAGTGAAGGAGAGCCCCCCCAGCTCCCGAGGCGGCCGCCCCACTGCCAATCAGGATCTCACTCTTAGGATGTTTCTCCCGATGCTTAGCCAGACTTTGCTCCCCTGCAGTCTCAACCCACTGGCTCTTGTCCTGCCCGCGGGAGCAACAAGTCTGCTCCATCTTCGGCATGACAGCCCTTCCGATATTTGAAGACCGCTATCAGGCGCGCCGGTCTATCCTATCCCCCGGCCCTCATCTTAATCCTCTCCTCTCCAGACTGCACATACCCAGCTCTTTGAACTGTTCCTCATAGGGCTTGGTTTCCAGACTCCTCACCATCCCAGTTGCAATTCAAAGAACCGTTTGCAAGGCTCGCTTCCGCCCACTCCAACTCCCAGCAAGTGCACCAAGTTTTCAGTATGCACAAAGGCTCACACCAAATTATGCTGGGGGGGGGGTGCACAGGGGCCCCAAAAGGATCCTGGCAGGCCAAAGGAGACACAAGTCACGAGTAGCCTGGTTGGCCAATTAGAAAAAGGAAGCAGAAGCCACAGGAGGCAAGAACTTTATTTGGACCAATAAAAATGGCACAAAGTTGTGAGCAAACCCTTCCAAAATGGGCTGGATGTCAAACGAACAAGAAAAGCAAGGGGTGGGAATCGTGTCAGCACCTGAAGTCTGCCTCAGTCTTCCGATGCAGTTGCTGGTCAGAGCGGTTGCGCAGTTAACTGGGTCCAGCCTCCCCAGGCCAATGCCTTCCAGATGTGTTGGACTACAACTCCCATCTTCCCCAGCTAACAGGGCAGCCAGTTGGGGAGGGCTGGCCTGCTCGGTGCTCAGTGGATTTCAGGTTGCACCGGAGGCCCAAGGGAAGGTGGCCTGGCCCAGAGCCATTGTCGGGGGGGGGGGGGGAGGATGAATGCTCTGAGAGCAGGCGTGCGCAGCGCGCACGCACACACACACGCATCTCATCACCATGGGAACCACTTCCTTTCGCTGCTGCTTCTCCATCCCCCACCCTTTCCAGGAACTGCTTAGATTTCCAGGAAGAAGAGAAAACCAAGTGATTTAAGGGGGGGGGCATGCAGAGGAGAAGACACCGTTCCTCCACCCTTTCCCCATGGATAGAAGGGGGGGGGGGAGAATCAGATAGTTGCAGGGAGAGGACACCAAGGAGTCCTGCCCTGGCTATGCAGTACCATCAGCCTAATACACGCAGGGACACCCTCTCTTCTTTCTTCTCTTCCCCACCACCAGCCCCCATAGGACGAGACGGCAATGCCCTGTGCCTGCTCAGAGAGGAGCAAGTGAGAGGCAGCGGAGAGGGGGCATCGATCAGCAGGAATCAAGTGCTGCCACACGCAGGAAGGAGCGGAGACCAGCTCTGGAGTGTCTCCAAGATCTGTGCTCCAAATGGACCTTGTTGTCCAGGTGATGTTGGTTAAGGACAGTTGGCCTCCAGTACCGTGGGAACGGCACCCTTTACTCCTAGAGGAAAGGACCCGGCTGGCGTGAGTTTATACAAAGCCAGCAGGGTCACGGAGAAGGCCCAGCTCTGCCAAGAGTCTATGCAGCTGGATTCTCTGGACAGCACTGATGGAAATGTGTATCTGAGGCCCATCTTCGGGTCCCTCTGCAGTAAGATCTATGGTGACTTGGCTCCCTGAGGGGCAGGGGACTTCTTAGTTGTGGCACCCAAGATCTAGAACCGCCTCCAAGAGAGGTATGTCTAGCTCTACCACTGTCCACTTCTAGGTGAGCGGCAGACTGTTTTGTTTGCAGGTGGGGGGGGAGATGACTTAGAGTACTGTCTCCAAGGATCTGACCACCACAGCTGCCCTTTTGGTCTTCAGCTTTTGCGGCAATGTGTTGCTTTACTATCTAATCGTAGTTTTATTAATATGACTCTTGTAAGCTGCCTTGAGTACTGGGCAGAAAGGTGGGGGTAGACATTTGGGACGTAGGGCAAGGAAGAGGAAGACCAGGTATTTGCCCTGCGGTGTGGGAAATGCCAGGTCGCTGATCCTCGGGAGACTTCAGCATCTGTGCCGAGGCCGCCGCACACACCCAGCAGCTGCCCCAATGTATATGGGAGCCAGCCCATTGGCAGGGTCATGCGCTCGGTGCTGTGCTCCCGTGGGATAGGCGTGTACACCCGTGTCATCATGGACCAGTACTCTGGGGATGTCCAGACTCCCTGCGGCCTCTGACCCCGGCAAGGATGGGACCAATTTGGGTAGCCCAGCCAGAGGATCCTACTGGTTTCCAGAAGCCCTCAGGGATTCTTGGGCAGGCTCTGCTGATGACTGTCCCCAGCCTATTAGACTTCTGGAACAGGAAGTTCACATAAGTGATCGACACAACTGCTCCTGAACCAGCAGCTAGAACCTGCTCCACGCGCCAATAAAACAAGGTGTTGAGAGCAACAGAACAGTTGGGACGACGGGCTAGAGGTAGAGAGACGTGGAGCTCTCCCCACAGCAGTGGCAAAACACTTATTTCACCACTGCCACAGCACCTGCTCAGTGCTGCCTGGCAGAATTGTTCCGAACAGCATGGGGCTGAATGAGTCCTGGGCCCTCCTCTGGTTATGTTGGCTGCTTTGTAAACCATCATGACATGCTTGCTAAGCAGTTTGCGGACAAATCTCTCCATCTGATCCACTTGAGAGTCCCTTTGTTCCGCTTGAGAGTCCCTTTGTTGATGGTATCCATAACTGGGGGGGGAGGGGATTTATAACTCTGCCTGGATGACTTCCAGTTGCACACACGGTTCTTGGAGCGGCCCAGCTAAGCCACTGAGCTTTAACCTTCCTGGCTAAGGAAATTAGGCTGAGTGTTACTATACCTTGGAGGGAGAGCAAGACCTCAGACTGAAGGACTGGCAGATGGGCTGCTCTAGATATGGGTCACATGTCTCCCCCAGGCCTCCACCCCAAAAGGAGAAGGCTGGAGCCTGGGGGTTCTCCTACATGCAGCCTTGCTCCTGCAGCCAGAGGCGGGACCAGGCGGGCCTAGTTACTCCAAGCTCCTAGGATAGCACCCTCTGTGGACGGCAAGCCCCATCACGCCTCTGCACCCTATGCCTTTGCGACCCCTAGATTGGAAGAGTGATGTGCGTGGCCTCCTTTGAAGACGGTTCCCCAGAAGCTCCACGTGGCCAGAAACGCAGCAGCTAGAATTTCAGCTACCACCTCCCACTGTGCCGGGCACGGTGACCTGCTAGTTTCTGGGCCCAGATCAAAGTGATGGTCTTGACTTTTAAAGCCCCATCGGTGTTTGTGCTTTGCATCAGACAGCCCCAGGTTCAATCCCGGCAGCATCTCCACGTAGGGCTCCCTCCACTGAGTGGGATGGACCCACGGCCTGACTCTGCAAAAGCAAGCTTCGCATGATCAAGGAGCTGCCGGCAGAAGAATCACCTCCCCCCCTGCATCTCACCCATCCGAGATCATTGTAGGCAGGCTCTCTGGTCAGTGCCAGCCACTCTCTGACGTACAGCAAGTTGCAGAAAGGCAGGCTGCTTCTTGGCGGGGGGGGGGGGGAGTTAGCTCACCGGCTGCTCTTCCTGCTGCCTTTTAGGAGGGAGGCAAGGCGCTTTTTATTTCAGAAGAGCTTTTCCCTTGAGTTTCAAGCTGGAGAATTGCTCTTTTTATCCTCACCCTTTATTTTTGGTATTGGCGTGTGATGTATTGCAACCTTCCCAAATTCGGTGCCCCTCAAATGTGTTGGGACTACAACTCCAATAACCCCACTGGGCCATGGGGCTGGGGATGATGGGAACACACCCACCGGAGCTGCTCAGAAAGCTTTGCTGTGGCACAGGATAGAAAAGTGGTAATAGATGTACAGCCACTCAAGGAAGACCTCTGGGGCTCGTGTACAAATGTCAAACATGTTTTGCGGGGGGGGATTCCGCAAACAGCTCAGGAACAGCCAAGACCACGAGCAGCCTCAGATGCTTTGAACTACAACTCCCAGCATCCTTGACCATTGGCCATGCCGGCTGGGACTGATGGGAGTCCAAAACATCTGGAGGGCACCAGGTTGAGGAAGGTTGCCCAGGAGGGACAAGCCGCCCAGGAGGCAGAAAGATTTGGGGGACCAGTTGCTCTAATGCGGATGGAACCTTGTACAGGGATTTCACATGGCACCTAAAAAAAAGTTATGGTAGAGCTGGAAAAGGTGCAGAAAAGGGCAACCAAAATGATCAAGGAGCTGGAGCAGCTACCCTATGACAGAGGTGCATAAAGTTATGCATGGGGTGGAGAAATTGGACAGGGAGACATTTTTCTCCCTCTCTCATAATACTAGAACCCAACAGGGTCATCCCACACAGCTGAGCAGTGGGAGATTCAGGACGGACAAAAGAATGTCCCTCTTCAGACAGCTCAGAGTTAAACTATGGCATTTGCTACCACAAGGTGTAGTGATGGCCATCACATTGGATGGCTTTAAAAGAGGATTGAAGTCATTCGTGGATAAGGCTATCAATAGCTACTAGTCATGATCACTATATATTGCCTCCAGTATCGGCAGGTGCTGTCGCCCTCATGTCCTGCTTGTGGGTATCACACGGGCAGCTGGCCGGCTGCTGTGCGCACAGAATGCTGGACTAGAGAGGCCTTTGGTCTGAATCAGCAGCGCTCAACCCATGTTCTTACGACAGAGACGTGCACCGGGGGAGTACTGCTCTCTTCAGGCTCTGCTTGTGAAGCTTCCCGGGGTGGGTGGCCGGCCTGTTGGAAATAGGGGGCTCCGGGAAGATTCTTGTGTTCCTAAAGCGAGAGGGGTTGGAACTCTGGAATGGGTGGCCTAGGGATGTACTGGAGTCTTCATCACTCCAAGACACTCATTTGTGTTGTTAGATGCAGCCTTATGTATATGGCGAGCAACTGAAATGCTCATTAGTGTTGAATCGCATCTGCTATTTGGCTACTTGGCCAGTATGCACACACCATGCCCAAAAAAGGGAAGGAAAGAAATGCACCAAGAGTCTCCCATTTGGAAAAAGAAAGAAAAGAACACTTTATGTAGGAGGATCAGTTTCACAGCCTTAAATTGGAGGGAATGTTTGCATTTAAAGAGGAAAAAAACCCAGAGGGATCTGGGTTATAAACTGCTTTGTAACAGTCAGCTGCTCAGCCACAGATTAAAAGCAACCCTATCCAAATTGCCCATCCCTTGACAAACCTCAAGGGAGACTACCCAGAATCAGAGAGACTGTTTGTAGAGACATGGAGGGGGGGGCAGGAGGGGCCACAGAAAAGGTGACAGTGGGCGTTTAACCCCAACACAGAAGTAATAAATAACAAAGTTAAACATTACACTTTAAAAAAAAAAGACAGATAGAGAATCCAAATGAACTCCTCCCACCCTTTCCTCTTGGGACTTTTTTTTTGAGTGGGGCTCAGTTGCAGGAACTGATGTGGCAGCTGGGCGGGGAGATCTTCCCAAACCAACCAATAAGGCATGTAAGAAGCACCAGCTCCAATATTCCAGCAGAAGACAAGAAAGACAGCAGAAGTAGAACCTGCCCTCCAAATGGGACACCTTCCCCCCCCACACACACACACCAGGTATCTGTAAAGCCAGGAAAACGGGGAGAGGGGAATCCCCCACACGCTCGGAAGTGCACGCGTTCTCTCCACCATGTGTGCAAACTCCACACGTTATCAGACGTAAACACCAGCAGGCGCGAGAGCCTCCGTTCTACCGCCCAATTCCACACTGATTTTTTTTTAAAAAACTTGCCACGACGGTGCCTCTTTACCCAGAACACGCTTCTGAACGAACCTGTCTCGTCACAAGAACCGTGGCCCTGCCACATTCTGGAGAACACTCAAAAGCCAAACCCCGGAGGGCAAGGTGAAACTACAGATCAACTCAGGGAGGAGCATTCGGAGAAAGGCCCTCTGGCGCACCAGAGCAAGAGACTCCAAGGAAGCCCCCAGGCCAAAAGAAAACGGGGCCTCCAGAGGGAGGGAGGCACACTGGGAAGGGCCCACCCAGATGTTTTGGCCTACAACACCTACCTTCCCTAGTTAGGATCGCTACTGGTGAGGGCTGATGGAACTTGTGGGCCAAAACATCTGGAGAGCCGCAAGTTGCCCACCCCTGAGCTAGGGCTGGCCCCCACAGCTGGCCACTAGAAAAGGAGGAAGATTATATTTGGTGGGGAATAGACCCGGCTTACAAAGAAGTGCCTCACACTACGCCACTCTCCTGCCCACACCGACAGCGCCAATCCAACCTTAACGTTGGAGGAATTTGAGGGGCGGGCGTGGCTGTGAAGAACAAGGGCTCGGAAACTGGGTTTATTCAGTAAGCTGCCAGAAGGGAGCCGATTCCGAGGGCGACCTACTCACGGAGGGATCGAATGGCTGTGGGAAACTATGAACATTCCTTACAGTGGAGCCTTTGGAACAGGGCCCCTAAAATCTCCCAAGCACGTCATGGCAGCGCCTGGTCAAAGGTTTTTATGCACTGGGGCTTGTTGCAGCTCTTGGCAACTGGCAGGAATCCAACAGAACACAAACAGAAGGGTACGGACACAGACACACACACCGCTTCCCCCACATAAGAGACATGATCACACAAGCAATGGTTCCTTCTCTGAAGAGCTGGGCACCTTACTGGGTGCTCAGATCAAAGTAGGAACATCCAGTGAAGAGCAATGCCGACTCCACACACACAAACACCCAAGAAATGTCATTTCTCTTTCAGCTGATACCACACACAGGAGTGGCAAAGACGCACATATTGAGCGTGCAGCCCTTTCTTGGCCTGACCGAGTGGCTGCAGCCGCACGGAGGAGAAAAGGGGAGGCAGAGAAAAACAGTGGGGGAGAAAGTGCCTGCAAAAGGTACCATCTATGGCTTTTATAAAACAGAAGAGGCGCCCACAGAGCGGAGCGGAGGAATGAAAACACACCCACCCACAAGTGGCTCTGAAGGAAACATAAATTCAAGCCGGACCTCACGTGCAAACGGCGCACACCGGAGATCCTACCAAGAAGAGGGGTCATCCGGTTTTGCTACCAAAGCAGAATATCCCCATGTAGGAATCTTAGTGGGGGTAGTCCCTGTTCCACCGCATCAAGAACCCCCATACTGACCTCTTCCCCAAAAGGCGGGATTAAGATTCACTCTTTAGGGCAGGAGGGGAGAGAAATTAAGTATCTCCAAAGTGACTCGCGCACACCTCGCCCCCAAATCAGAATCATATTTTGTCATTAAGCCGGTGGCAGCAGCCACAGAGCATGGAAGAAATCAACCAAGGAGGCCGAGATTCCTTCATGGACCCCCCCCCCCTTTGCCGCTCCTGAGCAGGCAGACCGCGGACCCCGCAGCCGGAACAGTCCCGTGGTGCCAGGAGAAGGGGATCGGCATCTCCCTCGCAGACCTCCCACCAGGAGGTCTGCCTGAGAACTGAACTTGCAACGCTTCTCATCGGGAAGGGAGGCGAGGAGGAAGGAGACAGTGGCGGCGGCGGCGGCAGCATGGAGATGGAGCAGGGATCCTTGGGAAGGAAGAGGGCTTCAGCCAGCAAGGCACGGAGTCCCGGAGAACAGAATGGAAGAAGGTGCTTCACACAGCCCTGGATCTAGAGCAGCACTGAAGGCGAGGGAGAAAGAAGGGGGGACGGGGGGGAGAAGAGGAGCTCAGTTCCAGAGGCCGCCAGGAGGAGAATCCCCAACAGAGATGCCCTCTTTGCAGCAGCTACTCTGGGGTCTCTCTCTCTCTCTCTCTCTCTCTCTCTCACACACACACACACACACACACACACACACACAGCATGCCCCCGAGTTCTCACCCAGGCAATGAGCCTGCTTCCGGACTGTGCCACTTCAGGGTGTGGGTGGGGAAGGGAAGGGAAGGGCGGGGCTCACACCAGCGAATGCTCCTCCAGACAAAAACAAAAAGACGCCCTGCCCACGCCAGCCTGTCTTATCTAGATGGAGTCCATCTAGCCCAGTGTCCTCCAACCTTGGGTCCCCAGATGTTTTTGGCCTACAACTCCCAGCATGCCCCAGCATGCCCCAGCGCTGGCTGGGGCATGCTGGGAGTTGTAGGCCAAAAACATCTGGGGACCCAAGGTTGGAAGACACTGGGCTAGCCCAAAGCACCGCCAGCAGCCTCTCGCAGCGGTCTGAGCCCTTCCCAGCCAGTCACTCAAAAGCATTTTGGCAGGGGACCGCTGGGATGAGGCCCGCCCGGGCCTTCTGCGTGCAGAGCAAGTGCTCCAGCACTGAGCTGGGGCCCCTCCCCGACTAGCATGCCTGGGGAGGAAGGGCCAAGGCTCCCCTTCCGCCCACCGTGCTCGTCCGCTCTGTAAAGGAAGGCGCGTGTTCTGTGGAGAGGAGCCCACTGCCTCGGCCAAAGTCAGACGGAAGCCAGGGCAGGGGCTGGCCGAGGGGGAGCCGGCAGAAGGGCGGGAGAAGTGAGGCCGCGGCAATTCGAGCAAAAGCCTGCGCGGAGGTGGGACTGGAGGAGGAGAGGCACACCCGGGGGAAGGGCTGCGGCCCAGTGGACAAAGCCCCCGCTCGGCCTGCGGAAGGTCCCCGGTTCAGTCCCCGACAGCATCTCCAGATGGGGCTGGGAAAGAGCCCTGCCTGAAGCCCCGGAGGGGGGCCATGCCTGCCAGACAGCACTGGGCCGATGGACCAAGGGCCGGACTCCCTGTCAGGCAGCTTCCCAGAAGCAGGCGGGGGAGCAGCAAACGCTGAGCGTGGGAGGGGCAGTGGGGGGGCAGTGGGGGGGGCAGTGGGGGGGTCAGGACTGCACATGCCTCCCCGCTCTCCCCGCACGCAGGCCTGGGCACGACCCGTCAGGATTTACAAGCCCATCCTGCAGCTTCATTTTTAAAGCCCTCCTTATACAATCTGGAGAAACAGACGCTTCTGGGGGAGGCGGTTCCCACATCCGGGGTGGGGGTGTTTTTGCGGAGCAGGTACCACTTAAAGAGTCCTGCCCAACTTCCGCCTCTTTTATTTTATTTATTCATTCCTCCGTTCCATTTATATCCCGCCTTCTTCCCTGCAAGGGGCCCAAGGCGGCTTCCATATCCCTCCTCCTCCTCCTCCTCTCCCATTTTATCCTCACAACCACCCTGGAAGGTAGGTTAGGCCGGGAGCCAGTGACTTTCCCGAGGCCACCCAGCCAGCACGCCTCTCTCGAGACGCCCCCTCACATGCAACGGGACTCCCTCGACCGTCGGGGGCTGGGCCCAGCGCACTCGCCCCAACCCCTCCCCTGAAGCCTACCTTGCAAGACAGTTTCCAGGCGTGCTGGCATTTCGCCTCTAGCAGTTGCATTGCTGCCTGGTCTGTGTTTGGGTCCCGCGTGGTTGCCGAAGTTGTCGCAGGGAGGCGTCCCCGTACTGGATGCCCGAGCCCATCCTCTCTGGATCGAGTTCACCTGGCAGCGGGGAGGAGAGAGGGTCACAAGCGCAACCACAGGTGGGCTCTGGCTGCCACCTTCCACACCCAGCCGGGACTCCTGAGCTCTTCCCCAGCCACCCCCCTCCACGGGTTTATTATTCTGGCAGGAACCCAAAGAGCAGGCCCAAATACTGTGAATAACGCCGCCACCACCACCAGGGCTCATCGCAAGCAGACGTGCCCCACCTGAACCATGGGTGGTTAAAGGTGTCCAGCCTCTGGCTCAGCAAGGTAATTCCTATTCAAACCCTGCGAGGGGTGCAAAGCAGCTGAGCATTTCTGCGGTGGCAAGAAAACTGAACCCCCCTCCGTGTCTGAGCAACTTTGCATGTAGCCTGATGAAACCTTCTGTTCCAACTACAGAGCCTTCGCCCTCCTACATCCCTGGTTTCCAAATCTAGTATCTTCAAGGGAACCCTTCCCATGTCAACTTGTCTGAGGAGCCACTGCACACTAACAGAGCATTCAGCGCATGCTCTAGAGTAGGGATGAGGAACGTGCAGCCCTCCAGATTTTGTTGGATGGCAACTCTACACTGTCCTTCTGCCGGCAGGCAAAGACCTTTGTATTCAAGCAGGGCTTTGGCATGTAAGCGGGCCTGTTGGGTTGGATGCTGTTTTTATTCCCTAATTGTGTTTTTTATTGTATTTTAACACATTTGTTTTACTACTGTTGTTATGATCCAGCTTTATTTACGAGGGTAAGCCGCCTTGAGTGCCATTTTTCTTGCAGGAAAGGCGGGGTACAAACCTAATAAATAAATTAACTCCCACCAGCTCCAGCTAACATAGCCAATGGTGAAGGATGATGGGAGTTGCAGTCAAGCAACATCTGGAGGGCCACAGGGTCCATCCAGGGCACAAGCCCAGTCCGCTCATTGTGCTGCTTGAACAGAAAAGGCACCTGAAGGCACACCCAGCACTCCCTCCCATTCCGCCCTGTACGCAAAGTTCAGCCGTAGCAGCCGAGCAGTTGTTCGGTGAGGAAGACCCAATAAGCTTTGGGGGGGGACCCCTGGAACACAACTTGAAAGCCCCCGCACCTGTTGCGCACAGTTTTATTAGCACGGAAGCTCTTGGGCAAATTCACTAGAGGTGTTATAGTGCAGCTGTTGCGGCCACATAGAAAATTAAATGCGACACTTCAAAACAGGAGCCACGCCCCTTCCAAGCAGTCGACACTTCGGGGCTGTGAACATTAGACAGCGGCGGCATTTGTGCTCTCCACCACCGCAGGGCCGTCGCTCAGTGGCAGCAGGACACCTGCTTTGCACGCAGAAGGCCCCAGGTTTGATTCCCAGCATCGCCAAGTCAGGCTGAAAAATTCCTGCCTGAAACCCAGGAGAGCCACTGCTGCCAGTTCGGGGTCGGCAATACTGGGCTCAATGGACCCGGGGGGGGGGGGGGGGGTCCGACTCAGTCTAAGGGAGCTTCCCGTGTTCCTGTTCCCTTCCCAGGCGGGCTCACTGCTTTCGCTTGGAGTCATGTGGGGAGGAGGCCAAGACGCACCTGATTCAATTTTGTTCAGTATGGTCCGTGCACATTTTAGAAAGGCTTCTTCTACATTCTCCCCGGTCAAGGCGCTCGTCTCAAGAAACATTAACTCTGCCAGGTTAAAAAAACAGACACAGAATAATCCCAGCTTGCTCAGTCATGTGAGTTAAAGCAAAGCGGGGCGTGGGGCAGAAGCTTCTCCCCCCAGCTCCAGGAGGAAAACATAAGCACGGAGGAGATAGAGAAAGGGGGCGGGGCTTGCTTGTCGGCCAGCTGAGCTCATCACTCCAGGTTTGCCCATCCCGTTTCCCACCCACCCCCACCACCGCCGCCGCCGCCTCCAAGTTCGCGGTTTAGTTGCCTCATGAGGCTTGCATGTGACCACAGAAGTAGTCACAAAATGGGGCGCAGCAATCGGGCAGCTGAGCTGGCTGCTGCAAGCTGAGGAGGAGATGGGGGGGGGGGGACACACAGTTGCTCCCCAGTCCCAAAGCCATCCCTAGGACAGCCCTTCAGCAGCCCCTGCTGGACAGGAGGCGACACAGCTCCACCGGCATCCCCGCTCCAACCTTGGTGGTGCAACCACGAGGACAGCACAGGAAGGAAGCAGAGGCACACCTCGATAAGCGACTGTTTTCACCCTGCACAAGCGACTCTTACAGCCTGGCCGGGCCCAACGCAAGGGGGAGCGTGGGCGGGAAGGGGGAAGGCGAGGAAGCCCTTGCGCGAGCAGAAGGGCCGGGCTGCAACCCGCCTCTGCCCCCATCACAGATGTTACCGTTCTCCTGAGCGAAACGTGAAGCTTCCAAAAAAGTAACTTCCCGGTCAGCATCCAGATCCTTCTTGTTGCCACAGAGAATGATGACTATGTTGGGGCTGGCCAGAGTCCGGGCATCTGTTAGCCAGTTGGTCAAAGCATTGTACGTCTCTCTGCTGCAAGACAGGACCGGGAGAGGGCGGGGCAGACACTCACCGGACATGCAGGCAGAAGGAGAAGAGGGCCAAGAGAGGAGGCGGCCTCCAGCCTCCCCTGCGGCAAGCTGCTAGACCGGCCTCCGGCCTCCTACCCACCCTCTCCCCTCCGCTCCAGTACCACAGAGGACGCTTCCATTAACCCCAGCAACCTACACTCACCCACCGACCTTCACTGGGATACTTCCCCTGCACTGGATGGGTGCTATCTTACCACCTCTCTCCAAAGACGGTAACAGAAGCACACAACCCTCAGGAGTCAGAACAGGACCCGATACCCCCCAACAATTCCACCCTCCCGCACCCTGCCTGAAGGGGAAGGGAAGCCACTGCAGAGACCCACCTGGTGATGTCATAGACCAAGAGTGCCCCGGCTGCACCCCGGTAATAGCTTCTCGTTACAGACCTAGACAGAGGGAGATCAAAGCCTCAGGTGGGTGTGAAAGGCAGGGCCCACTTTTTCGGCTGCAATCCGATACAGACTTACTTGAACTCAATGGGGTTGGCTTCTGAGTGAACACACACAGGACTGCGCAGTTAGAGGCCCAGACCACTTTGGATCCTCTCTGGAGACAGGAACTCCCCCTCACCCACCCCAGTATTTCTGTACAGCCCTTGGGCTGACAGGGCTAGTCCCTCTGGCACTCACAGACATAGAGAGGGACCTGGAAATGGGAGGGGCATCCGAAGCCTTGTAAAAATAAAATACTCTCTCCCTTGAATCTGGAGATAAGATTCTCCCATTAACTTTTCAGATATCTGAGGTGTGGAAAGAAGTGAAGTGACACCAGTTTTTGGAAGACTGATGATCTTGCAGATTTGTATGCAATGGTACTGAATATTCTGCAGTGCAGACTTTGATGAATATCTATTTGTACATTGCTTAATATCTGGAGTCTAGCAGCAGTTACTAGAAAACTTCAAAGACTCTCTTCCCACATTGTTACCGCTTTGGCACAGGGTACCATCCACAGCCATCTCCAAACCCCCCAGGAACTCCCACTCTCCAGGCCTGATAAATGGGCAGCACTCTCATACCCCTGTCTTCCCCCATAAATTCAATGAGTCTGGAATCCTCGCTTCCACACACAGTCTGGAAAGAAAGCCAGCCACCTCTTGAGAGCTTGCAGACCAGCAAATAAGCCTAGAGTCTCCGCCAAGTTCCAGGAGATCCAGCCCCTTACCTAAACCGCTCTTGCCCGGCTGTATCCCAGATCTGGAGCTTCACTGTTTTGCCACCAACATTCACAACCTTTGATCCAAATTCCACCCCAATTGTGTGATTGGAATCCTGTTTGACTGGAAAGAAAGAAAAATGAGCGATGTGCAGAGGACACAAAGGCTCAGCCACAGAAATTATTTTTAAAAACACAAACAAGAACAACAATTCAGAACCCGTAAGTCCCACAGCGCCAGAGAGGAGGCAGAGAACGGCATCGGCCACACGTTAGGGTCGAGTGTGATTTAGCACCACCAACAACAGATTTGGGGCTTGGGGTGCGATGGACCAGTGGACCAAGGGATTGAGGTGCCTGGGTAAAAGGGAAGAGATGGCAGTTGCTTCTAGAATGAGGGATGCAGGTGCAGTGTCCAAAACTAGCTGGTGAAAGGGAGGCATCCTGCATTGCTCTTTTGCAGCCTGTTGCAACACAGGAAGGAAGTGGGGGGGGGGGGACTTTGCCTTTCATCTCCAGCTTGCTCAGCTTAGCCAGCCCCGTGCACCCCGCTAAAAGGACGTTTTTGCATCATTACATTGTGGACAAAGAGCACACTTCCAATCCATCCCTCTTATGCTTCAATGAAAAGCAGGAAAATAATTAAAATGTATTAGAGGACGGGTGGCAGTGGAAGTAGAGAGACAGTTCAGCAAACAGACGCATGGATTTTTTCCTGAGGAGACGAGTTACGACCCCCACCGGCCCGCCCACCCTGTCGTTCAGAGACCTTGATGGGATGGTAACGTTAGCCGTAATGGAGATGTGGTGAAATCAACGCACACAAACACGGCTGGCCCTAAACCAGTGTTACCCAACTTGGGGTCCTCCAGCTCTGTTGGACCACAACTCCCAAAATTCCCCAGCCAGCTATGCTTTCTGGGAGTTGTGGTCCAACAGAGCTGGAGGACCCCAGGTTGGGGAACACTGCCCTAAACGCTTGCCTGATGCGAGTGGGAATGGCGTCTCAGAGTTCAAACTGTAGACCAGGAAGCCTCCTGGTCAGATCTTGCCTTTGCTGTGAACACCAAAACGGTCTTAGGTATGCCTCTCCCTCTTTTTCTCAGACTCCCATCTGAACTATGAGTTAATAATATAATCTTACTTTCCAGAGTTGCTGTGAGGATTACCAACATGATATCTAAAGTGTGATATCAGTGCCAGATTACCAGCGATATGCAGGAGCGCCTGACGTGAACACAAGGTCACAGCACAAGCCGCAGCACCATCTCTGGCTGCTAAGGCCCCTGTTCCATCTGTTTCTCAGCACAAAGCCAGCTGCAGCAGGGCCTTTAGGATAGCAGCCCCCAGGCTGCAGTATGACCTCCCAGTGGAAGTTAGGAGTTAGTCGTTCCTTCTGACCTTTCATAAAATCCTTCTATTTTAGATGGCATTTGACTGAGAGTTATTTATTGACTCCTGCAATGTTTAGGGGTTGTTGTTTTTATTGTGTAAACTGCTGCTTAAGCTCCATTTTTTAATTGTGTAAACTGCTGTTTAATCTCCATTGTTACAGATAAAATAAAATAACTCACATTTGTTCTCTATGAACTGATGGAGGAGGCAGGACTTCCCTGTGCCAGCACTTCCAATCACCAGGAACTTGAAGAGGAAATCTGGAGGGAGAGCAAGAGAGGCGCGCCATGATGTTCACACCCTTGAAAACGTGGGGAAGATAGCGAGCTGGATCACGTAGGAGATGAGCAGCATCCTGTACTAGCAAAGTTCTACTAGCAAGACTGGAGAACAGAGACAATCCCAGACATTTAGGAGCAGGAAATCCAAATGGTACCCCACCGCCACTGGTAAAAAAATATTATAAGCGAAATAACTGTCCATTTGCTGCCTTTTGTCCGTCCCCCCCCCCGGCTTTTTCTCTAAGGTGGGGTACGTCACCCTGCCAGCCAGTCCTGCTGGAGAAATATTTCAAGTTCCTTGAAAGGAGAAGCAGCAGGAAATCTAGGCACCCGGGCAGCTCAAGTTCCTCCAGCCTGGCAGAGGCAAGAGGTTTTTTGTAGGCAACAGCCTACTCAACAAGATGCACATGGTGGCCTGAGGAGGTTCCAGCATTTTGGTAACAGAGTAAGGCTGGGAACATACACCAGCCTGGACAGAGCTGAGAAGAGAACGGGGAATGTCTTGGTGCTGGGGTCATATTTTCAGGACCTGTGGCATCTACATAAACACCAGCTCAACTGCTTTGGAATTGTATGGTGGGGCTGGGAAGAAAGGTACTCTAAAGTCAGTTTCCTATACCGGAGGCGTGTGGCACCTGAAAGTTTAACTAGTTTCTTGGGAAAGTTTTCATAGGGCAGTGCCAACTTGACCAGATGACTGAAGAGGACTAGAAACATAGTGGGTACGTAAAGATGTAGTCTGATGAACACCGAATGGGGCAATGAACTTAATAAAGCAGAGAGAATGCCCGCACTTGAAGGTGAAGTAGCAGAAGTGGGCTTTTAGGCACACATTCACTGCATTCCAAGGCATCCGTTTTCAGGCTGGAAAACGAGTGTTCACTTCCATCACACTGGAGAACGTCTCGCTTTCCCCTTAGAGAAGATCTCCTTGCTGGCATAGGCTGCCCCCTACACTCCAGAGCTTTAATCAAAACCATTTTCATGGAGGGAAAGCGCAGGACGTGAATTCAAAGCCAAGAGCTGGGCAACGTAATTCTGCCAGAGACCTGAAGCTTGTCAGGCTGAGTGCTTAGATGGCAACTGCAGCACTGGTCTGTTGGCTGGCTAGCAGGTCCCCAGTTCTGGAAGGGGAACTGGTTTGACCACTCTAAAAAGAAGAGTCACACACAACCCCATGCACCAACCCCCAAGCCCCTCATAACAGTTATCAACAATCCTGCCAAGATGCAAATCCCCTCTCTGGGGCAGTTTCTTTCTACACAACAGAACCATCCCACCACCTCCAATGCTATGGATGACAGATTTCCAGCAGGCGGGCGCTCGATAAGCTCTATTTGTGAGGTCAGGAGTTTATTTTGCCGCAGCCTGCACCCACCTGGCTTGTATGGAAACAGACATGCCCTAGAAGAAACCAACACCTCCGCTAGTTAAGATAAGAATTGCTTCATTCAACAAAACTAGGGCCAAGGCCAGGTTTTACTTTCCTTCTTTGCCTTCCTCCTTTGTTTACTAGGGAAATGTTTTGAGAGCTGCTGTTGCAAAGCTACACAGGAGGCAAAAAGCAATGAAATCTAGGAAAATATTGTCTTCTCTCAACACACAAAGTGGCAGGGTAAGGCCTCAAAGACATCAGGACAGAGGAAGAACATATATACAATAGTATTGCTGGGGTTTTAAACGCATCACTCTGCCTTCATGGCAATCCTAGCAGAACCCAGCAGCAATTCTGCCTTGTCAAATTCATTTTCTCCTTCAACGTTCCTCAACCTACATCTTCATATACCCACTATATTTCTAGTCCTGTCCTTTGTTTTGTTATTCAAAAATTTATTAATTGTGAAAATTAAGCTTAATAAGGGGGGGGGATCAACAACAGCATACTAGCCAGCCAGTTTATGCCAGTGTTTCCTCTTCTTTAGGTCAACAAAAATGGGCTATCAATCAATGTAGTTTGCTGGCTATTCCAAAACTGTTTAAACCACTTCCATTGTTGCTCAAACTTAGCACTAGTCTTCTTCCTGTATCTGACAAAGTTGTCTATGAAAGCTATCCCAGTAAACAAGTCAAACTCTGAGATGCCACAGAATTCTTTAGTCTTTCTTGCTGTAGGAGATCCAACACAGAATCTTCTAGAATTTTAAGGAATGAATTGACTGTTCCAAAACTTTTGCTCCATGCTCCAGGTCAAGGAGGTCCAATTTTTCATGATTCCATCAACTGTGTTTCTTCCCCATTTTTTAACTTGTTCCTGAAATATTCTGCACTGGTACTCTGCAGCAGCTTTCACAAGCAGCTCTTACACTATTTGTAGTTCCAGCATCTGCGTAACGATAATCACACTGGCCCACATTACACATGTGTTACTATTTTGAACATTCTCACACACCCATAAGTGCCACACCCACCAGTTTCCACACACACCAGGCAGAGGGCTCAGGCTTGTGTGAACAAATATGGCATCTGGCAACCAGTGTGCATTTTTAAGGCCTGCTCCTATTCACAGAATACCTTCAAGCACCAGATCATTTAGGTTAAGTAGCCACTATCCCATAAACGTAAAAGGGCTGTTCTGCACAGCAGCTGGTGCAATAACCACACACAACTGGGTTTGGTTTAAGTGTTAAAACACCAAAGGCTCTTTTTTTGTCACTGTTCCTGGCATTATCCAAGGCCTCCGGCTTCCTACAAGCAGTGCTGTTAGCATCATTCATGATCTACCCCTTTAAACAGCATGCTACTTGCAGTTTTCAGCCTAGCCATTAATCACCGCAAGAAACACAATTTCGGCCCTGCCTTTACAACACCCCCTTAGCACAGAGAGCAAAATAAAGGCATTTCCAATCCTACAACCAACTATTCACTTTTAAGCACCAGATATTTTTGATGGAGTGTTTACACCTCTACTGGATCTTGCTCACCTGCCATGCAGGTAATAAAGTTATCATTATTAGGAGATCTTCTCCAACGAACAACATGATATGGCCTGCTGCTTCCTTCCCCAGCAGGTTTTTCCAAAACCTGCAAACTCAGTGGACTTGTCTTCCATGGAAGACACACATGGAAAAAGGCACCTAAGCCTACGTAATGGGACATAATGAGGACTATTATTGGAGAGGTGGAGTACTTCCTATACAAACAGGATATAATTACAACCTAAGCCTCCTCATCCTGCCCTCAATTCAGGAGCACAGGAGAAGATGGCTGGGGCGGGGGGACAGGCCACCGGCCACCCACCCTTCAACTCCTGCTCACAACAGCTTCATGTCCTAAGAACACCAACAAAGGCGTACAGCCACTAGCTGCAAAGCAAAGTAATGAAACCCATTCCCCCTTTTTAAAAACAACAACAACACCACCACAGGGAAACAAGACGCCTTCGCAGAATTGTTTCCCAGCTCTGACGTGGCCTCTCTGCTGAGCCCTTGGGCAAGACCCCCAGCCAACTTCTTGGTACATGGAAGGAGGGAGACAAAGAAAGAAAGAAAGAAAGTGGTGCGGGGGGGGGGGGCTACTTGGGGAAATGCTGCAAAGTTCTCCCACCGCGTTCTCGAGGGGAAGGTCTTCTGCAGCCCGGGCGGGGAGCGGCCTCGGTCTAAGCCGCTGCCCGGAATGCCGAAGACGACCCCCCCCCCCGCACTGCCGATGCCCTGCGTTGACCCCCGGAACGCGCCCAGCGCCCAATTACGGCAGCCACGACAAGGACCCCGCCTCCCTCGGAGGGCGCCCCCCGCCCCGCCGCCGCCGCCCCCCGCCCCGCTCTCCGCACCTTCCCCGGCTGTGCCAAGCACAGGCCTCCGCCGCGACCTCGAGCCTCGCCGCCCCCCGCCCCGGGAGCCCCCCAGAAGAGCTGAGGGGGGCCCAACAACACACACACCCCGGCGCCCCTCCTGCCCCCCCAGTGGGCCGCTGGGCACGACCCCCCAAAATACACGTCAAGGGGCCACGCAGAGCCCTCCCCACAGACCAGCCCGCCCCCACCCATTAAGCCCACCCCCTCCACGTACCATAGGTCTCAGACATGGCTGGGCCGCGGGGAGAGGGGAGGCAGCCCCTCTCCTCCTCCTTCCTCCTCTGGCCGCGGCTGCCTCGATCCTGAGAGATTCGCGCAATATGGCGGCGCCCAGGGAGCCGGCCGATATGGCGGCGCCCAGAGGGCCAGACGCTTCCGGGTTGTCGCTTCCCCCTCGCCTCTCCCCTGGGCGTGGCGTCGCCGTGAGTCTGACGTCACGCGGCTCCGCTCCAAGCTCCGAGAGGGGCGCTATTGCGCCCGCTCCTAAGCCGCGCCCCCCCCCCGGGGCTGCTGGCGACGAGCGGCCCCTAGCGCTCCAGCGCCAGAACTGCACCCGGATTCGGCATCCTGTTTCCGACGGTGGGCAGCCAGACGTTCTCCCGCGAAGCTCACACGTGGGCCACGTTCCGCTGAACGTGAGAAGCTGCCTTTGTCCCCTACCGCTTTTGCACTTTTTTCTGCTGCTGTTATGCTTGACTCTGTCGTGTTATTATTTTTTATCAATTAGTTTTAATCAGCTAATTGATAAAATTCATTTCAGTTCAGTTGAGCCTGAAATGGGGGACAGGGTAGTTTTTCAAATAATATACAAATAAAATACATGTAAACCGCCTTGGTTTTTATGTTAATGGCCCTGGGGATTCCTATTGAAGGGCAGTGTAGAAACATCCATAATCATATACTGTATATGGTTATACACCAGTGTGGTGTGTAGTGGTGAGAGTGCTGGGCTGGGACTCGGGAGATCCGGGTTCTAGTCCCTGCTTGGCCATGAAACTCACTGGGTGACTTTGGGCCAGTCACTGATTCTCAGCCTAACCTACCTCACAGGGTTGTTGTGAGGATAAAATGGAGAGGAGGAGGAGGATTATGTAAGCCGCCTTGGGTTCCTTGCAGGAAAAAAGGTGGGGTGTAAATATAATAAATAAATAAATAACAATATATAAAGCACACACACCCCTACTCCCAAGCTGGCATTCAGAGACAGGCTGCACCTAAACATGGGGGTTCCATTTAGCTAGCATGCCTAAGAGCTACAGCGAGACCAAGACTCAACCCAGCAGTCGTGTGTTCTGCAGACGTCCTCGGGGAGCCCCCAGTAGGGTATGAAGGCAACAGACCTGCTGCCGGCCCTGCATGCAGTAGGGCCATCCTTGGAAGGGTTGCCTTCTAGCAGGTCAGGCTGCTTGTCCCTCCACCCAACCTGGTGCCCTCCAGCCGTGCTGGACTACAGCTTCCATCATTCCCAGTCACCACTGGCCATGCTGGCTGGGAATGATGAGAGTGGCAGCCCAGCACAGCTGGGGGGGGCTGTGTGGGGGAGGCCGCAGCGGACTGCAAGCCTTTGGGCAGGGCTGGTCTGATGCTTTCGACTTCTGTGCAGCACCGAGATTTTCCAGTAGTTTCCAAACATGTTTGCGCTCCATGCAAGAGATCATGTCCAGCCCAGTTTCATGGCTCAGGCTCTCACCTCCTCCGCCAGCAAGCATGTTCCCAGTGGGATTTTAAAGACGTGCTGCAGCCTCCAGGCTTGCTATTCCCATTTTAAGGGATGCCGAGCTGAGGCTGAATTTGTGTAGGCCACGAAGGGCCACCGTAAGACATTTGCATGCAGCCCAGAGCTGAGGGGCTCCCCAGCACTGCTGGGGGTCCTGGGGTGCACTCTTGGACCGGGTGCTGCTTCACCACCCAGCACCCCAAAACCTTGCTGCTTCATCCAAGCTGCTCATGCAGTCAAGCCTGCCCAGTCATGAAAGCACCTCCTATTACTTGGATGGGAGATCCCTCCTCTAGTTTCCTGCATTGAGCAGGGGGTTGGACTCGATAGCCTTGTAGGCTCCTTCCAACTCTATGATCTATGAAATCTATGTGTGGAGGAAGGGGGGGGCTGGCTGGCCCGCCACACCCCCACCCTTTCCTACTTCAAAGGAACCAAGACCCCCAGAGATCTCAAGGTACCAGATTGCCAGCCTCAGCTGTCTGCAATCCTACTTGGATCTCTGTTGAGGGACTCGCCTTTATTTCTGTAACCTGGATTTAGTTACTTAAGCCACAGAGCAATCCACAAACACCATGTGGGGTAAAACCAGGACAAGGTTTATTCTGGTAGCATTTTACAACAAGATTAGGGAAATGAGAGAAGCACACAAAATAAAGAGAGAGACACTTTAGTACACAGTAAAGCTGCAAAACAAGAAAACCTGATTCCTTAAGATCTCTCAGGCACACACCTGTTACCTGAGGGTGTTCTCTTCAAGGGTTAAATCCAGCACAGCCTCGCTGCCCGAGGGAGATTACCACACCTACCCGAAGGTCCGAGTGGGTAAAACTCCCACAAGGCTTGCCTTTACTAGAGCCCTCAATCCAGCTAATTTCACCAGGAGCTGCCTGGGGTCCTTGGCTTACCGCCATTACCACAGCCGGGTAGAACAAAGAGCAAAACCCACGCTTTAGGAAATATACCTTTCCCCCCCTCTGCTGCCTCTTAGCCAATCACCATGCACCTCACCTGGCTAGGCAGGGGGAAGGGAACTCATGACTCATGGCTTGAACTATTTACATATGAAAGCCCTAGGCCAGTTTCTCTAGGCATCTAGGCACCATTCGAGGCTTTCGTTTCCTCCCAGCCCCCTCAACTGGCCCCACTTGGTTTACACATGAGGCGTGTGTGCGTGCACGTGCATGCATGCAGGAACCCCCAAGGGCCCCTTTCTCCACACGCTAACTATGCACACCCCACCCACCCCAGCGGGTTCACACATGAGGTGAGTGTGTGTGTGAGAGAGAGAACCCCCAAAGGCTCTTTTCTTCACACTATGAAACTGCCCAAAGCAAAAGCAACCACAGAGCTGCCAGCACGGGACCGTGAAAGCTTGACCTGTTGCATTTCTTCCTGCCATGTAGCTGTAAAAAGGCTAGGGGGCTGAGAGAGACCACTGGAATCAACACCAAGCCTGGTTTTTTGAATATATGCATGCATAATATGCCCTGGGGCTTGCTCTCACCACTGACTAATCCGCCCATCCTCATCCGTTGAAGATTTAAGTCGCAGCTGGGCTTTTGGGCAGGTCAGCCCCTCCCCCCACTTCACCAGTATCTCTGTTTTGAGAAGTTAAGCACAGTGCTCAAGTTGCGGGGTGGCGGAGGGGGGCTACACCCCACGCCTTTTGTGTTCGCCCCCTTAGTGGCTGTTTTGGGGAGGCTACGCGGGCATTCTTTGGCTAAAACGGGGGGGGGAGTCGGGGGACGGGGCTTGCGGATTGCATCGAGGTTGCCCTCGCCCGGCTCGCATAATCCAAGCGCCGGTGAAGCGCTGCCAAAGGCAGGCCCGGGCCCCGCTCAGGAGCAACCGGTGGCCGCCACAAGAGAGCAAAACCGCGGGTGCCGCCTAAAACAGAGGAGACGTGGCGACCGCCAAAGAGGCCGAGATGGAGAATCTGTTCTCCAACATCAGGTTCAGGTTGGTGCCTCTGGGCTTCTATAGAGTAGAGGGCTTCTCCTCTGCGCCGAGTAGACACAGCCCACACTATACATCTGAGTGCTTCCAAGAAAAGCTTGCACTTGCAGCAGCTTGAGCCCCAGCACCTCTCTTTTAGGGAAGTGGTACGTGTAATAGTAAGAGCCCCCGGCCGCACTGCCCGTTTCCAGCAGAGGGCGGCAGCCTTGAGCTAGCTTTGCCGACGCAAGAGCAGGCGATTAAGCCAGCCGGAGGCCGCTCAGCGGGCCCCCTGCTGCGTCCGGAGGGTCGCGCCGCCCCTGCTGCGAAAGCCGAGGAGAGGAAGAGCTCCAGGCGGCGGCTGGAGAGAGATGCCCGCCTGGGGCTGGCCGCAGGATATGGGCAGCGGCGGCAGCAGCTGGGCCGCGGGACTTGGGGGGCTGCTGCGATACTGGGGGTGGGATGGCGGCGGCCCCCTTCCTCTGCCTTCTCAGCTTGCACGGATTTTCAGGAAGCCTCTTCCAAAGCTCCGGGGCTCTTCCCCCCCTCTCGAAGCAACCGGGGAACTTCCCCAACGGACTAGAGCCCCAGAACTGGCGTGCGCGTCCCACGGAGCGAGCGGGGCCTGCATTTCTGATTAGCGAGGCGTGCGCTCTGCTGGCGAGGAATAGCGTTAGATGTGTTTGCTTTGTACATTTGCGGGACCCCGCCCGGCAGCCAAACGACAGCCAGGGCAGTTCACAACAAGCAGAAGGAATAGTAAAAGCAGTGCAGCGAAGCAAACGCACACCAGGAACGCCCTCTGATGACCTGGAACGCCGACCCGGACTCCCCCGGGGTGCGTGTGCTGTGCCCCGGCAGTGAAGGCGCGAGGAAAGGGCCTCTGCGCCACGTTCAGAAGTGCTCTCCTGAAGCAGTCTCTTCCGTACAGTGCTTACCGTAGTTTCCCATTTCAGGCATGCTGGATTCAGAGTGTAAGGGGACCGGTTGTGTTTGCTTACTCGGCATGGTGGGGTGGCAACTCTGCACATGCTCAGGAGCATTTTTAATTTGTTTTATTTCCCAAGTTCCTGGACTCAGCCTTGGTACTGAACACAGATTCGAGGGCAGAAGCCTAGCCTTTGGTCTTCCCTCTCCGAGTCTGCCAGTCTTTGGGTCTGGGGCCCATCCTGCCATAAGCCGTATTCGATCCAAAGCACACCTGAGCAGCTGGCAGCAAGACAGAAACAGGGTGCTTCTAAAGCTAACCTTTTCAGTAATGTCCTTGTTTTTGTGTTATTTTTTTTTATTGTCTGAAGGTTTTATTGTGTTAAATTGCTGTGCACCGCCTTGATCGCTTCTTAGTGACGGAGGTGGCATATACATGTTGATAAATAACGATACTGTTTGCAGGGACCTGACACACGCCAGCCTGGGGCAGTCCCTTCCTTTCCTCTCCCCAACACCCCCCCCCCTTTCCGTTGAAAGGCCACCAGGTCAAGCCGGGAGAGCTGGGGCGACTGGGAAACACACACAGGCACCAGGCCAGCCAGGACCCCGAACAGAGAGGCCCCCTCCTTGTTGCAAAGAGGGCCGTGCACCAACGGGTGCTGGAACGTGATTCCCAGTCGCAGCTCCAGCTGGGAAGGGATGGTGGAGTCTTGCAGGGCACAGCTTGGGGAATCATACACCCAAATCCAGATCCTGCCCTAAGCTGACAGGCTGCAGGTGGAGGCCTCGAAGCTCTCCTGCTCTGGGCCCAGCTGCAAAGGACCTGCGTTGCCGCTGCCAATTTGATCACAAGGGAGCAGACTGATCGAGGCAAAGCCTGGCACCGCGGAAGGAACAGCTAATCCCTCTCGCAGGAGGGAGCTGGCAGGGAACTGAAAAACACCCAGCCCAGGATATGCAGCGGTCTGGGGAGCCGGCCCAAGGGAACGGGCATCCCCAAGGGGGAACACTGCTTCACTGGGGTCTGGGAAAGCCCCACCAGCTGTGGGGCAAGGCAGGCTGCACCTCTTGCGGTCGAGCACGGAGCCCCTCTTGCCCACACAGCTGTTTTCAGCCCCCAGCTGCCCTCACCACCCTTCCTAGCCAGTCCCGGGTTGCAGCTCAACACATGCTTGGGAAGGCTTCAGTAGAGGCCGCCTAGGCCTGGCTGGGCAGGGGAGCTGCCAAACTTGTGAGTGACAAAGACTTTGCAGGATGGAGCCCCAGAAGTCTCCAGCCAGGGACACGGTGGGGTCTTTCCAGCAGAGGAGCAGGGTTGGGGGCGTTTCCCAGTACTTCATTCCCAAAACCAGGGCTGTTGCTGGGGCTCCCGCTATCAGGCAGCACAGCCCTTTCCTTCAGATGCCTTTCCCGGACCCCTTACATGGGGGCTGATTGCAGTTACTTGGCAGGGAGGGAAACACGCTGCACATGCTCAGAGGGGAGCGTGCCTTCAGTAAGACTCCGCCTGCCCAAAGGCCTCAAATCCCAGGCATGGGAAGACGGAGCTTGGAATTAAGCTGGGCTGAGGGCAGAGAAGAGGACCCGGCCGCAGGGCCCGCCCCAGCGGCAGAGCAGGGCAGGAGGAGGGGCCGCCCCCAGCTGGACCCTGCTTCAAGTCCTACCTCTGCTGTGGAGGCTGAGAGTGGCTCTGGGGGAGTGGCTGCCTCTCCGGGGCATGGCACGGTGGAGTGAGGTGGGCTGTGCCTGTGTAATCTCCAAGCAGGCCCCCTCCGGACGCCTCCACCAAGGAGCTGACTTTGGCACAAGTCTGCAAACTCTCTGGCAAGCAGAGTTTGCAGGGAGGGGGCTCGCCCGAAGCCCCCCCAGCCATGGATCCCAAATCCACCCCACCCAATCCACTGGCTCATGCCCCCTAGCCCAGCAATGTGGGGGGAGGGACCCAGGAATGCTGGACTCCACCCCTGCAAGCATCCCCCCCCCCCGGCGCACATGTGCGCGTGCACACGCACACACCGGGACTCCCGGTTCCTTCCTTCCTTCCCCCTGCACAGGCCCCTGCAGGCCCGCCCTGCAAGGACAGTGGGGGGGGGGGGGGGGGAGGCCAGGCCCAGAGTGAAGCAGGAACAGCCTGTCCTTGCCAAGCAAACAGCCCTGCCCTGCTGGTGCTCGGGGGCAGGGCGCAGCCGGGCACTTCCTCCTCCTCCCCATCAAGTTGGATCCTGCAGAGCCTGGCAGCCCCAGAGCGCACTGGGCAGGAGAGGAGACAGGCCAGGCTACTCCCAACCACTAGGTGTCACGCCCCTCTCAAGGACCCAGGAGCCCAGCACTCAGACCCAGCTCTGAGGAGGGGCAGAGTACAGGGCTTTCGTACCATTCACAGGGGAGACCCCCCCATCCCTTGGCCCAAGGGATTATCCACCTAGGCTCAGTGAATTTCTAAAAAGAAACAGATGGGGGGGGGGGAGGATTGCCACGACCCAGCTGCTGTGGCGAGGAAAGTGCACTTCGCACATGCTCAGAGGGGCTCTCAGTTGGGCTGCTTCCTCCTAGTCTGGGGCTGAGCCCTACTGCCAATTGAACTCCAATGACCAAGGATGTGTCCAGGCCGAGGGCTCCGAGCACTGCCAGCCAGAAAGACTATTCCACCTGTTCCGCCCTTTCCTCCTGAACAGCTTTTTGTGGAAAGAAAGATGGGAGGAAGCAGTGGGAGAGGATGGTTCGGAAGCTATAGCTGGTGCAGAACACAACACGGCGGCTCGCCTGGTTAAAGGCAGCCACTGGCGGAACCACATCATACCAGTGCTCAAGGAGCTGCACTGGCTACCAGTTGCTTGCCGAGCCGAATTCAAGGTGTTGGTTTTGACCTTTAAAACCCTATACGGCTCCGGTCCAGTCTATCTCAAGGAGCGTCTCCAGCAACACCAAGTGGGCCACTCAACAAGATCTGCCAAAGACGGCCTTCTCCTTGCCCCTTCAGCCAGAGCAGCTAGACTGGTGGGGACGAGGAAGAGGGCCTTTTCTGTGGCGGCCCCCGTACTGTGGAACTCTCTCCCAAGTGACCTCCGCCATGCCCCCTCTCTGCTGAGCTTCCGCCGCTCATTAAAAACCTGGTTGTTCAGGCGGGAATATGGGGTGGGTTAAGATTTTTTTAAAAATTTATAATGTTTTAAATGTATTTCATCTTGTTTTTAGCCTATATACATCGCCCAGGATGGCCGGTTGCCGGCCAGATGGGCGATTAATAAATGCAAATAATAAATAAATAAATAAATAAATAATGGGCGTGGGGGTGGGGAAGAGATCAGGTCCTGCATCCTCCAACCGCAGAGAGGCACTCTGCACGGGCTCCGAGTGGGGAGGCCCAGCTCCCATTCACCCTTCCCTGTGAAGCAGCTGGCTTTATGCCCCACTGGCACAACCCTGGGGGGGGTGTCCCCACGACTCCTGCCCCCTTCCGCCCGTTGCCCTCTGGGGTGGTGGTGCTGTGGCCAGGCACTGTGCCAAGCGGCTGCCTTTGAAGCACCGATAAGACAGAGGCAGCGAGGCAGGTGGAGCCTCATAAAAACGTATCTGGCAGGGGAGTAGGGAGCGGGCGAGCTCTCCCCACCCCATTGCAGCCGCTGGAAAACTCTTCCAGATCGGGGAGGGGTGTAAAGAAAGGGGCAGGCCAGGTTCCTGGGGCAGGAGCGCCTTCTCCGAAAAGTCCCCAGCTAGATGCGGAAGAGGCAGGTCGGGGCCAGGAGGCCTGGGTTCAAGGCGCTCAGCTCCAGGGCCTTCATTCTCTGCCCTCCAGCCCGCCCACCAGCTCTGGCAAGGACACCGCAGGGCCGGTGGCTGAGAAACCTCCCGCCTCTTGGGCACCTCCGCGGGGCTCCCCACTCTCGGCACGCTGGCAAGGGCGAGGCAGCCGTGGCTGGGACCCAGCCTACGAGCCCCGGGCGGAGGGCGCCGGGCGCAAGGTGTCACTCTGGCTTGGGGAGGACGCAGCTGCTGCCCAGCCCCTTCGGAGCCCCACACACACACCTGCTGTGGGCCGCAGCCTATCGCCACCGAGCACCGCTCGCCCTCTCGCAAGCACACATTTCTGGATAGTCGGGGGGGGGCAACACAACCCAAAGTGGACCTTGCCAGTGGGGGGGGGTCATCTTGCAAAGGATTCCTGTGCCCCTCCCCCCCCTAGTTGGACAACACCTTTTGATTCCGTTCTAAGGCTCCAAACATTCAGGGGGCATTTTAAATCACGGGGACTCGCAGGGCTCTCCCTGGGTCCTCAGAGGCGCCCTCCTCCACCCCTCATAAATGCCAGGAGGGAAGCCACTCAGGAAAAGAGCAGCTTCTCAGCCTGGCCCATGAGAGGGGGGGGTGTCTACTGCCTCCTTATAGCTCTTTCCTTATCTCTAATAAGTCAGCTGCTCTTTGTTGAGTCACCCTCTTCTGGCCTTGGCCAGCTCCTGTGGGGGGGCAGGGGGACAGTTTCTCTTTAAGGCTCCAGGTGGGCAAGAGAACTGCCCCCCCATACACATACACACTTAAACTTCAATAAAGATTTACTGCCATCCTGTTAATATTAAAATTCCAATGCTGAGCCCCATAACTTGGTGTGATGGGCAGGATTCCGCCCTAGGATATCTGAAGCCACACACTGAAAGATCAGGTGCCTCTGAGCACATGGAAAGTACCTTTCCCTCCTCAATGAGGGAATAACTAGAATCAGCACACACAGAGCCCACCGCCACCTTCCTCACACTCCTCCAGTTAAATCTCCCTCGGGCTGAATGGAGGGAACTGGGTTCTAGTCCCCGCTCGCCCATGAAACTCACTGGGTGACTTTGGGCCAGTCACTGACTCTCAGCCTAACCTACCTCACAGGGTTGTTGTTGTGAGGATAAAATGGAGAGGAGGAGGACTATGTAAGCCTCCTTGGGTTCCCTTGCAGGAAAAAAGGTGGGGCATAAATATAATAAATAAATAAATAAACCCTCACTTCTGTTAGAAAACTCTGGAAGCACCCAGCAAAATAGGGATGCTTCTTACTTTGTGGGGCGGGGGTGGGGGGGACCTCAGCCACTCTTGTGAGCTGCTGCTAAAGCACCGAACCCCTTTCCTCACCGCCCCCCACCTTCAGCTGTGGAAGCAGCTCACTGGATGCACGCACAGGAGTGAGAAGGAAGAGCTTTCTTTTTCTTTTTTTTTTAATTGTTTCCATGCGGAAAAACAAACATCAAGTAGATTTTTGCCCCCCAAATATAGAAATGCTGCAGTGTAAATTGCAACCTAGAGATCTGGGGTAGGGGGCGAGGGGCTGCTCTCTCATACACGGGAGAGACAGTTGTGCATTCCCTCTCTGGAGTGCGGCAAAGTTTACAGGCCCAGCTAAGTCAACAGAGAGTCATCTTTTGCAATTTTCCAAAAGTTCTGCAAGTACACAATTCTCCAAGGTTTTCCAGGATGTAGTAGAGAGAGAGAGAGAGAAATACAAACTCTGGCAGACACTCCCCTTTCACATCAGAAGCACGGGACATTTTTGCCTGCAAACCATTCAATCAGGGAAAGCTGAACACCAGCAGAATCTCAAAAGGGAAAGCGCTTGCCTGATCTTTGGGAACCAGGTGTGAGTTGCAGAGGTCCCCATCAGCTGGGCACCAGGCTCTGAGAAACATGAAATGGAAAGAGAAACCAGCAATGGAGGGTTTAAACTGCTCCTCCCCCCCAAAAAAAACCCAGGAAAAAGAAATGGCGGGGGGGGGGGAGTGGGAAGGAGGGGAGGTTTTGCACAGTCCTGTAGTAGCAGTAGTGCAAGGAGAACTTGGGCCTGGCCAAGAGAAAAGGAAAGAGCGACCGCAGCTCGGCTCTTATTAAGCGAATGCAGACCGACCTGCCACTGATCCACAGGCGTAGTCCTGCCTGGAGCACAGACTCGGGGGGGGGGGGGTCAGGGCTGGGTTCGGACTTAAGAGAAAGACAAGGCCTGAACAGTTCACCCTGTACTGCAAATATTAAGCTCAAAATGTTCTCTTTCCCCCAGAAGCATCTCAATAACTGACTTCTGAAATCAGAATTCTAAAGTTTCAGGTTCATATTTAAAAAAAATTTTTTTTTTACCAGTTTGCACATTTCTGTAACAAACAACACTCGCCAGCCTGGCCATAACCTTGCTCCATCATCTACTGGGTGGGGGGGACAGAGAGGGAAGAGGAATGTTTCATCTCACCTGCTCTCACACATGAACATCCTAAACCAAGGCCCCTCCATGACCCAGCAGGGCAGGGGTGCACAATCTTCTCAGCCTCTGGTCAGCTAAGGGGCCGGGGGCCATACATGTGCGCACGCACACACGCACCCCCCCCCAGCGTGATGAGATCTAGGGATCATGGGGGGGGGGAAGTGAAAGCTTCCCCCATCTCCCAGTGGGATCACTGCCCGATGCGGCCGACCGCAGCGCCAGAGCAGCACCCCGCCCGCTCCCACAGTCCTGCCGGGCTGCGGGGAAAAGTGGGTGCCGTTCCACCAGCTTCGAGGGTTGCATCGGGTTGTGCACCCCTGCCCTTGGGGCTGCGAGATGTAAACTTTGCCGTGGTGAGATTCCAGCTACATTAACATACAGGCCTGTGGCTTACGCTGGCTCTGCTTGTCTGAGCGTGGAAAGCTAAGCAGGGTCAGGCCTGGTTGTTACTTGGATGGGAGACCCCTCCTCTAGTTTCCTGCACTGAGCAGGTGGTTGGACTCGATAGCCTTGTAGGCTCCTTCCAACTCTGTGATCTATGAAATCTATGAAATCACCTGAAAGGGCTGCGGAAGCCAGGTTTGGAGCCGCCGCCGCGCTCAGCAAGCAGCCATGGGGAGGCTGATAAAAAGCCCCTCGGCCCCTCCTCAGGCCATCCAGTCCACAGGTAGAGCTCAGGGGCCGCTTCCCACCCCGCCAGGGAGGGAGCTCCGGCCCTGCCACGGGGCGCCAAGTCTCACCAGCGCAGCACCAGTGCAACCCTGCCAGTCAGGGGACCGCATCGCGGGATCACAGCCCCCTCTGCGGGGGAACATGCGCAGTTCGCGGGCAGGGTGCCCAGGAAGTCTCACCTCCCGGAGGAGGCGGCACAGGGGCTACCGCGCACACATGTACTTCCTCCACCAGGCTTTGGAGAGGGTCCGGACGCAGCTCGCTGCGCGGGCCTTGGGGCCCGGGGGCTCGGCGTGCCGCAGCAGCCCCACCGTGATGGCCGTGTCAAAGACTTCCTTGAGGTTGTGCTGGGTGAGGGCCGAGCACTCCACGTAGCCCACCAGGCCCAATTTTGTGGAGAGCGCCCGGGCGGCAGCCAGAGGCACCGGCTTCTCCTGGCGGCGGGAGAGCGCGATCAGCACCTTGACGTCTTGGCGCAGGTCGGACTGCGTCCCCACCAGCAGCACCGGCGTGGCAGGGCAGTGGCGCCGCACCTCGGGGTACCACTTGTCCGCAATGTTTCGGAAGGAGGTGGGGGCCACCACGCTGAAGCAGAGCAGGAGGACGTCCGCCTTGGGGTAGCACACCTGGCGGAGCGTGTCAAATTCATCCTGGGGGCGGGAGGAGGCAAAGAGGAAGGTGGGTGAGCAAGACACCTGTGCGACTGACCTGACCTGCGCTACAGCAGGGAACAGACACACACACACACACACACACACACACACACAGCCTTGTTAGGGGGCACGGCCGCCTTCCTCCACCTCCTAAGCTTGTAAAGGTAACAGTATCTCACGGCACAATTTACACGGAAAGAAGTCCTACAACTGCCAGCATTCCCCAGACAGCGTGCCTGGCTGGGAAACGCGCGGGGGGGGGGGGTTGTAGGACTTCTTTCCGTCCAAGCACGTCGTAGGATTGTGCCTTTGGCTGCCCATAAGACCAAGCCGCCCAAAAAACTTTGCATTG
The DNA here is from genome assembly GCA_021292165.1 of Shinisaurus crocodilurus. Classification (NCBI taxonomy): domain Eukaryota; kingdom Metazoa; phylum Chordata; class Lepidosauria; order Squamata; family Shinisauridae; genus Shinisaurus; species Shinisaurus crocodilurus. The sequence goes on along the minus strand of CM037885.1, from coordinate 902,039 downwards.
CCGCAGAGGGAGCTCACAACAAAGCAGTGTGCCTCCATTTCCCCAGCCGCTGCCTGGATTGCAGCTCAGCTCAGCGGGAACGGGGGGGCGGCGGCGGCCAGCGTCCCTGCTAACAAAAAGACACGGGGCGGGCCCTTGTCTCAGCAAGCCCTGGCTCCACTGCCGCCGCCCCCCCCCCGGGCCACGGGCCACTTCCTGCTCACCCCAAAAAAGCCCATCGAAGTCTCTGGGCTGGGAGCAAAAGAGGAATCCCATTCGCGAGGGAAGCGGGGTCTGCATAGCCCATGCCCCCCACTCTCCAAGTAAACATACACAAGAGGACGGAAGCAACATGCCCTCTTGAGCACGCTTACTTGAAGCGGAGTCCTGCTGTGTCTAGTAGGGCTTACTCCCCAGTAAGCAGGATTGTTTACACTCCTGCCCTCGCTGCGGCCGTTTTGAAGCCGCCGGAGCGCCAGGCCCGCTGAAGGGCAGGCAGCACGACGTCGACGGGGCTCTTCCAAACAGACGAAGCAGCGTCCTGGGCTCGGCCGGGGGCGAGATGCAAAAGAAGGGGCTTGGAGCGCAGCCTTTACCTGCCCGGCCGTGTCGCACAGCTGGAGCCGGATCGGGGCGCCGTCCACTTGAACCACCGCTAGGAGAGGAGCAGAAACGCATTCAGGGCTGAGGGGAGGGGGCTCTGCAGTCATAAACCCCGGAGGCCTCTGCCCCGCCCCCGCCCCCGCGGGCAGTCATGGCCAGGAGCCCTTAGGACGACCGGGCGCCCCGGAGCCGCAGCGGAGGCCGAGCGCCCAACTTCGGGAGCGAGTCCCGCGGGCTGCGATGGGGCCCGCCGCGGTCCGGGCCGGCAACCCCCTCCGGGGCTCAGACGAGGCTTCCTGGCAGCAGGCACGCGTGCAAAGGGCCGGCGCCCGCCCGCCTTTTCACCCCCGGCGGAGGCTGCGGCCACACTGCCCGGGGAGGGCTCGGGACGTACCGGAGAAGCGGTCGAGGGCGGTGGGCACGTAGCGCGCCGGGAAGCCGTTGGCGCTGTAGCTGAGCGCCAGGCTGGTCTTGCCCACGGCGCCGTCGCCCAGCAGCACGCACTCCAGGCCCCGCAGCAGCAGCAGCCGCCGCCCGCGAGGGCCGTGCGGGGGCACCGGCGGCAGCGCCTCCTCCTGCGGCGCCATCGGCGAGCAGAGCGGCGCGGCGGCGCAAGGGCAGCCCGTCCCGTCGGGGATTGGCGCTGCCGCTGCACTGGAGCGGCGGCGGGGAGGCGAGGCGGCCTCATTTGCCTGGCCACGCCTCCGCGTGGAGCAGGCCGCGCCCCCTGCCCGAGGGGCGGGGCGGGGCGGGGCGGGGCGGAGTCGGTACAGCGCCCTGCACCGGGCGGGACGGGGTGGAAAGACCAGCCCCAGCCTCGCTCCTCCGGGAGAAAAGTTCTAGCGCAGTTCTTCTCTCCCTGCAGCCTGTGCTGCTAGCTATCCACTTGCAGGGAGCTTTTTGCAGGCGGGGCGGGGCGGGGACGACGACGACGAGTTTTTGAAGACGGGACGTCGTCCCCGCTGGAGCCTGACGGGGAACTGTTTGCTCGGTCGTAGCAGGACTCGGAGCGTTCCCGGCGTGGGACGGGGCTGCAGCTCAGGGGTGGCGCCCCTGCTTGGCACGCAGAAGGGCCCCGGTCCAATCCCAGGCAGGGCTGCCCAAGACCCTTCTCTGCCTGAGGACCCCCCCCCCCCGTCCCCACAGAGTGTGAGCTAGGTGGACCCAGGGCCTCTCGCTGCAGTAGAGCATCCATTTCCTTTAGGAGGGGGAGGCCCTGATCCTCATGCGCAGGGTCCCAGGTTCAACCCCCCCCCCCATCACATCTGCAGGTAGGGCTGGGGAAGACCCGTGCAATGTTCTCCAAGCTTGGGTCCCCAGATGTTTTTGGCCTACAACTCCCAGCATGCCCCAGCAAGCTACGCTGGCTGGGGCATGCTGGGAGTTGTAGGCCAAAAACATCTGGGGACCCAAGCTTGGAGAACACTGCACCTAGAGGGTTGCAGACAAGACACAGCTAGGCAAACACCTTTCCCAGTTTACCTATAAGACTTGAAGATGGGGCTGCATCTCCTACAGGTGAGCCACATCTGGGCCTGTGAGGTGGGGGGCAGGGGGGCGGAGACTGATCCTTTTGACTCCCTGCATGGGTACCTCAATGCCTCCCTCCCCCCGTTTCTTTCAAGGCCCCCAGCCTGCCCCCACTCCTTCCCTGAGAATCATTCAGACTTCTCAACAGAGAGGGGTGCCAGGGTTCAAGCCACCCCAGCTCCCTGTCCCTGGCAAGGAGTACAGCCCAGGAACTCTTTACGCTGCACCCATTACTAATGTAGCGGCCCTTCCTCGAGCTGGGACAGAAAGCCAGGGCACTTTGTAAAGGAAGCTAGAAAAGGCCCCGCTGGGGAAGTGGTCGCCCCAGAAGGGACTGGGGATGGAGCAAAGAAGGCAGGGGGCTTCCCTTCAGTCACAGCCAGCTTTGGCTGTGCTTACTCAGAGGGAGGGATGCACTCGGTCTGTGCTCAGAGGCAGGTGCCATCTTCAGGGCCACTTAAATAGGTCTGTCCCTCCTGAAAAGCAGAGAGGTTGGGCCAGGATCCACTCTGTCTCTCCTGAAATGGAAAATATATATCCTACCCGCTGTTTTTTTGTGGGGTGGGGGAGGATCTTCCTGCATTTTGTACCAGACAGCAGCCTGGAAACCCCCCTCAGGGTTGCACAGACCAGCAAAAACAGGAAACACCCGAACTGTTACTGGAAAGTTGGAAATGGGGGCGGGAAGGTCAGCCGGCCCTTGGGCAGAAGCTGCTTTGCACAGCAAAATCTCCTTGGCCCATCCAACCTCAGAAGGTGTGTGTGTGTGTGTGTGTGTGTGTGTGCGCGCGTGTGTGCACGCGCATGGCGCGTGTGCAAATTTGCCCAGGCAGGCCTAGTCTTTGCCTCTTTCTCTGCTGCACCTCAGGCTGAAGGGCTACGCTGTTTTCCCCCCAAGGAGGGAGTCAAAGGTGTCAGACCTGGCGCACTGTGTGCTCCCTGGTGTCCTGATCGTCCCCTCCCCCACCACCATTGCCCCCAGTGCTTGGGGATCCTGTAAAACCTGCTTGGCCAGTGGGACCAAGGAAGGAGTGTGGATCCAGCCAAGGACATTCAGATCTCTCCAAAAGGATCTCGTCTGTCTCCAGCCTTGAAGGATAGAATAAACCTGGAAAGGTACAGACGAGAGCAGGCCCCTCCATGGGTCCTCCTGAGAACAAAGAGGCCCTTACATGACCAAGAAGCTGAGAGTGAACCTAGACACTCTCTCCCTCTCCCTCTCTCTCTCTCTCTCACACACACACACACACACACAGATTTCGCTTTGCACCACCACCACCAAACAACCTGGGAAGAGACAAACAATGGAGCATCAAGTGCTGCCATCCAGGGAGGCTGGCAAACGATCCTCGAGCGCCTTCATCAAGGCCACCCATGGCAAGTCCTTTATTGGGCTGCAGCCTTGGCATTAAAGAGAGCCCCAATTAGCAAGTCCAGGCAGCTTTGCCCAGGGTGAAAAAAACCTCAGCTGGTGACCTAATTGAGGGGCCTCCCGTCTCTGTGCTTGGCCCTGCGTCCCTGCGGAGTTTTGCTAAAAGGTCACCAGTTGAGCTGGCCTGGAAAGGCCAGGAGGGGAAATGTGTGTTGCAGCTGGGGGGACCACCTCTCTGAGCCCCATTCAAGAATCTCTACTTTGGAGCTACTTCGGCTGGCTGGCCGGCTGGCCGGCCGGCACTGGAGCTGATCCCTCCTGACTGACATCACACCTTGTGAACTGAGAACACTGCTCTCTAATCTCTGATGTGTCCAAAACTAGCATGGTGATGCACACTGCATGTGCTCAGAGGCAGACACACCTTGATGATTGCATCTCATGTGCCAGGCACTTGAGCACAGGTTCTTAAGCTAACCTGGTGGAGGCTGTACTATGACTCAGAAAGCCCACCTTTTGAATCTAGGCTCTGCCACCAGGCGCCCCCCCCCCAGCCCCGTTGAAGATTAAAATATTGGCCTATTTATTACAGCCTTGCCTCCTGCGAAGAATGTAAAGTCATAAACATACACGCAAAGGTACATTAGCAAGTGTGCGCATGATGCACCTACCAGAGAACTGGGACCAGGTGCTTGCATAGGTAGTGACCACGAGGCTCAAAGCAGCTCCAGCTTTCTAGTCCTCACCATTTCTCTTTCCTTTGTCAGATCAGGAAGCTTCCCTCTGCAGCAGCGCCAGGGGAACAGCAGCTGCTCCCAGTCCTTCCTGAAATGGCAGCGCCTGCGTTTATTTATGACAAATGCGTCTCCAGCAACACCAAGTAGACCGCTCAACAAGATCTGCCACAGACGGCCTTCTCCTTGTCCCTTTAGCCGGAGCAGCTAGACTGGTGGGGACGAGGAAGAGGGCCTTTTCCGTGGCGGCCCCCGTACTGTGGAACTCTCTCCCGAGTGAGCTCCACTATGCCCCCTCTCTGATGAGCTTCTGCCGCTCATTAAAAACCTGGCTGTTCAGGCGGGAATATGGGGTGGGTTAAGATTTTTAAAAATTTTAATACTGTTTTAAATGTATTTTATCTTGTTTTAAATGTATTTTATCTTGTTAAATGTATTTTATTTTGTACATCGCCCAGGGTGGCCGGTTGCTGGCCAGATGGGCGATTGATAAATGTAAATAAATAAATATAAATAAATAAATAAATGGGAAGAACTGATAACATGATGTTCCAAAAACAGAACGCCCTCCCAGTCAGTACTGGAAATATTACATACAGAGCGATAGGGCTTGGGTCCAGGGCTCTTTCAATGGGACTTGTGGGGAGGGAGGGAGGGAGGATGAAGATTGGGGGCTAGGACAGCTAGCTAGGTTATTCACGCTCCGGTAACCTCTCTCATCTGGATTACTGCAATGCATTATATATGGGGCTGCCTTTGAAAATGGCCCAGAAACTTCAGCTGGTCCAAAGTGGGGAGGCGAGATTGTTAACAGGGACTGGCCGATGTGATCGTATTACACCTCTGCTTTGTGGTCCACGCTGGCTGCCAGCCCATTTCCGGGCCAAATCCAAAGTGCTGGGATTAATGTACAAAGCCCTAAACAGCTGTAGGTTGTGGAATGAGCTCCTCAGAGTGGCTCACCTGGCACCTCCATTGTGGTCTTTTCAGCAACAAGTGACGGCCTCTCCCTTTCCGCAGCCTTTTTAGCCCTTCAGTTTTAAAAATGGAGTTAGTGTGTTTTAGATCTTTGCACGAATGTGTTTTGATGTTTTTCGTTTTGTTTTGTGAATTTGTGTGTGTGTGTGTGTGAATGAGAAGAGGTGTGCTAGTGGTAGAAGGCTAGCAAAGGCTTTTAGTGGAAGACCGACAACCTGGTCTTCTGCGCGGGTTCAATGCTAAGGGGGTAGCAAGTCCTGGGGCGGGCCTTCTCCGAGGTCCCCAGCGCCTCACCCTTAGCCCAGAACAAAGGGATAACTTATAGCCACAAAAGTATCTTTTAGAAAACAAGTTTATTTACAAAATTACCTTCACAAACCCAGACCCACGCCAGCAATACAGCTTATCAGTACGGTACAAAGTAACAAGCAAGAAGTCTCAAGGACACCGTGATTTCAGGGCTCTCAGCTAGTTAGTTCAGCTCGGGCCCTGGCAGAGGCCCGGTCTACCCAAGCGGCTAGCTGGGTTCCTGGCGGAGGCCCGGTCTGCCCAAGCGGCTAGCTGGGTTCCCGGCGGGGGCCCGGTCTACCCAAGCGGCTTGTGAGTGATTTCAGCTTGGTTTCCCGGGGGCCCGGTCTACCCAAGCGGCTTGTGAGTGATTTCAGCTTGGTTTCCCGGGGGTCCGGTCAACCCAAGCGGCCAGTGATTCCAGCTAGCTAGAGCGCGCCGGGTGCTGCTACCCGGGGTTGCCGATCCTTCGTTCCCTTACCCCAGGCATGGGCAAGATTGCTGAACTGCCACCAGTTCCCTTGCGCAGGGTGTTTTATACCTTGGTGTTTCAGGTAGCCCTTCCCTCCGTGATCAGGTGGGTTGACACCCTCCCTGAGGGGCGGCCTTTTGGGTCAGGTGGGGTGACGCCCTCCCCACCCCCCACCCCCGTGGGATGGGGTCCCTTTGAAGCCCCTTGCTTAATGGTCCCATCCTGTGGTGTTGAATGGCCCTTTCTTATGGGTGCCGAAATGTCTGCTCTCGCAAGGTATTCAAGTCTTATGTAGATGGGGCTGATATACGAGAGCATTGACGAACCTGGGGATGCTTCCTGCCTTCCCCCCTGGGGTGATTCTATGCAGATGTTGTTTGTCCCCTTTGGCATCTGTGGAGACTGGCTGTCTCCCCCCCCCTGGGTCTCCTTCCACCCTCCTTGGTGAGTGTGCGTGTGTCAGGCAGGGGGCTTAGGTTGGCTTTCTCCACACTTTTTCTTTTCAGTCAGTTTAAAATGAAATGAGAGGATTGACCTCTCAGGTTTCTTTTTTTTTTAAAGGGGGCATGTGGAGAAAAGAGCCTCTGAGGGTTCCTACACACACACACACACACTCATGTGTGAACCGGCTGGAGGCTGGGTGTGTGTGTGTGCATAGTTCCTCTGGATGGCCCCTGCCTGGCGTCCCCATGCCTGCTAGGTCTTTTGAGATGCAAAATGCAAATGTCATGAGTCACCTCCCCCCTGCCTGGCCAGGTGAAGTTCATCCTGATTGGCTAGAGGCAGCGGAGCTACAGAAGGGAGGAGGGGAGGGGGAAGAAAGATATATTGCCAAGGTGTGGCTTTTGTCTTTTGTCTGGTCGTCGTGTCCTTGCTGTGGCTCATGGCAGCAAGCTACGTGGAGGTCCAAGCCTTCAGGCTGGCCTCAGGATCCGGCCCCAGGTGGCTCCTGATGAAATTAGCTAAATGAGGGTCAGGCAAAGGCAAGCCTTGAGGAGGGCTACCCATCCCAGACCTTAGGGTGGGTGTGGTAGTCTCCTCGGGCTGGCAGGGCTGTGCTGGAACCAACCCTGAAGAGAACTGACCCCCAGGTAACTAGCTGTGTGCCTGGGAGATATAAGGAATCAGGTTTTATTGTTTTGCAGCTTTACTGTTTGTACCAAAGTGTCTCTCTATTTCGTGTGCTTCCCTCATTTCCCACCTTTTGTTGTAAAATGCTACCTGAATAAACCTCCTTGGTTTTTTACCCCACATGGTGTTTGTGAATGCTCTGTGGTTTCAGCTAAATCCAGGTTATAGTCAAGGCAAGTCCCTGGCAGAGATTCAAGTAGGATTGCAGAGCTGAGGACTGGCAGTCTGGCACCTTGAGATCTCTGGGGGTCTTGTGGGTAGGAAAGGGTGGGTTGTGGCGGGTCAGCCAGCCCCCCTTCCTCCACAATTATATCTGTGCCCCGCCTTTTTTCCTGCAAGGAACCCAAGGCGGCTTACACTAATCCTCCTCCTCCTTTCCATTTTATCCTCACAACAACCCTGTGAGGTAGGTTAGGCTGAGAGTCAGTGACTGGCCCAAAGTCACCCAGTGAGAGTTTAATGGCCGAGCGGGGACTAGAACCCGGATCTCCCGAGTCCCAGTCCAACACTCTCACCACTACGCCACACTGGCTCCCAGTGCTTTAAAGTTAGGTTTTTCTATTATGATCTGCTATGTCATTATGATCTACTGTGTTATTGTATTTCAGCTTTGTCTTGTAAACTGCCACGAAGTGCTTCGGCTAATGGGCGGTTAAATAGAGATGTAATAAATACAAGGAAAGAGGCCGCCTTCTCCCCCCCCCCCCGCCCACCCGCCAATTGCAGGCAAGGGGCCTGCAGTTGGAGCCACGAGGGCAGAGGCAAGGGGGGCCTTTCTCTGCCCCTGCCCTGGAACTCGCTCAGGCTGATCCCCCCCCCCCCCGCTCTCAGAAGCAGAGGAAGAGCTCTGTGGGGCAGGTGCCCAGTGGACAGGGAGGCACCTCCGCAATGGCCCTGCTCCGAGGCCTGGGAGGGACCGCCTGACACAGTGAGCAGCAAGTGGGTGGGACAGGTGAGGGGTGAGGGGTGAGGGGTGAGCGGTGAGGGGTGAGCGGTGAGCGGTGGGCCCTCCCCAGAGCCAGCCCAAGACCCCCAAGACCGTTTGCCATCTGAAGCGGAGCATCACCTGGCAATCCCTCCCACCCCCAAGTCATGTGGCCCACACCCATCCAGCAGCACGGCTGGGTCACCTCACTCGGATATGCAGAGTTTATACGCCGGGGATGGGATGCTGCAGATGGGGGCCACCCTGGAACAGCCGGGGATCTAAAGCAGCGCCCTGGCCACACGTGCTTCTGTGCAAAGAAGGGTTTTGCAGGTGCTGCCCTCACTTGTTCAAAACCAGGCCCAGCTCTGACTGACACACACATCTGAGGACAGAGGAATCAAAGTGCTAGGCCTGGGCGGGGCATGCGCAGCTCAACTGTGCATGCGAGCCCGCGGCAGGTGTGCTAATGAGCAAGAGGTCAATCTGGGGGCCGCCCACCTTGGCACCCTCTGCACCAGCTTCGCAATGGGGCCCCTGGGCCCCACCACTTCGCTCAGCTGGCCGGGGAAGCAAGGTGCAGGACAGGACAGGACGGTGTCCGGAGGCCCTTTGGGCCGAAAACAAAAGGGAGACGTGAAGGCCCATTGATCTGGGCGCCTGCCAGCCTCTCCGAACCTGGGGCCCTCCAGATGCGCTGGACTGCAATTCCCATCATCCTCAGGCAGCATGGCCAATGCTCATGCTGGCTGGGAATGATGGGAATTGCAGGCCAGCACACCCAGAGGGCCCCAGGTTGGAGAAAGGCTGGTGCACGCATTCATGGACCGCTATGTTGGATTCATGAGATGTTCCCCACAGGTGGCAGGGAATATACTCGCATGGGGGGGTGTTTATAAACAGTGAGGCCAGGGGACGGGGACTGAAAGGCAGAAAGTACAGGCAGTGGTAATTATCTGGTGTTCTCACCAGTTGTTGGATGAGAACACAGACACCCTTGCACTGGTGCGCAGATTAACACACGCAGCGTGATAAAAAGCCTTTGTCCCTGTTCAAATCTCTGAAGTCAAATCTCTTGAAGGATTGTAGTTCGGAGGCAGATTTCAACCCCAAAATGCTGAAGTCCCTTTGTTCAAGCACCACGGCCGCCTGAAGGACGCTGACGGAGTGGGCTGTCCCAGTTCGCCCTCCGGGTCAAGGGCTAATGTCCAAGTCTTAAGCCGGTGGCGCCACCTCGGCCTTTGCTCACGGAGTCAGCTTTTGAAGCAGACACCAATCTCTGGAAACCAGAGCAGAGGCCAGAGTGGTGGTGGTGGTGGTGGGGAATGGCCTCTGACTCCCCCCCCCCCGCAGCAGGAAAATATTAATCACAGCCAGGCCACCTGGATACACGGGCCGGCCCCCTTCTTCGCAAGCAGCCACTGGCCCCCAAGCAAAAGCAGGACCGCCTCGCTCCTGAGCAGGGGGGGTCCCTGCCCCCTTACACATCCTGCAGCGGGGGGGGGGCACTGGTGGTGCCCCCGCCTGCTGCCTCCCTCTATGCCAATGGGCTCCAGGCAGTGGCGGCAGCAGCCAGGAGGAGGGGCGGTGGTGTGATCCAGGCCCTCTGCCAGGCCCAGGAAGTGGGTCACAGCGGCCACTTAAGAACAGGGGCCTCTGCCAGGCTGCAGTGCTGGGGTAAATCCAGCATTGCTTAACAACTGCTAGGGGGGCCACGGGAGGGAGGGAGGAAACACGACCTACATTCTCGCAGCTTGGAAGGCAAACTCCCCCCCCTTCTGGAGTTGCAGCCCCCCCCCCCGTCCCACCTCTGCTGTGCAGCCCCACAGCCTGCCGATTGCTCTGCTGCCCCCATTTAGCAGAGCTCAGTTGCGCCTCAGCCCCAGAAGCTATTTTCAGTACCTTGACTTGACCTGGAAGCATGAAATGCTGCGGGTGAACTGCCCATCAACACGTGCAGAGTATACTTCCCCCTCATCCCTCAGCGACTATCACTGGAGTCTATTCTCCACAATTCTGGGGTTAAGGCAACAGAGATGCCAAGGAGTACCCTGGTTCCTCCCCATCCTGTTACTGCAAGTGGCTTAATCACATATTTCCCCCATCTTTATTGTGTTCTCCCTCAGAACAACCCTGCAGGGGAGGTCATTTCCTTTTCCACCCTCCAGCCTCCTCGGCTCCCTCATTTGTAGTGGCAGGAAGAGCAGGGCAGCCGTGGTGGATGTGTGCCCAGCCCAGGCCTCCTCCACTCCACCCCTTGGTCCCGTTGGCTTCTCTGAGCCCAAAATATCCCCGCCCCTGCCATGCACCCCTAGCCAACACCTCCCCCCACTTCCCCAGGGCACAGTCTGATGCTGCCAACCTTCTAAGCCAGTGGTTCTCAACCTTTTTTGCCCCATGCACCCTTTTCACCATAGGTCAGAATGTCATTCCCCCCTTTCCAAGATTGTCTGACTTAATCTGTGCCATACAATTAAGGTGTGATGTCCTGTAGATTATGTACAATCTGTAAAATTGTAATTTGTAGAAAGATCAGCATTCCAACAGTTTGAGTCTGTGGTCCCAATCCCCCCCCAAACCCTAAAATCCCCCCCCCCGGTTGAGAACCCCTGTTCTAAGCTAAGCCTGCACCCAACTTTTGAGTTCCCTTGATGGAGAAAGGCAAGATATAAATGTACTAAATATTGATTTCTTTGAAGTATCTTTATGCCCCTCCTCAGCCAAAAAGGCTCCCAGAGTGGCTTACATATAATCAATTAAACGATCTTGAAAACTAATTTAAACTGCACAGATCCTTTCCTCCCATTGCAAAGCCATTTAAGGAAGATCCTTGAGATGCCCCCTCCCCAGTTACTCTCTCTTCATCCAGATATAATAGCCAAGATTAAAAACATCAATATATTTTGCTTTGGAGGAGCTTTATTTATTTATTTATTCTTTATCGATGGGTGGATATCTGCATTACTCAAAGTACAGCTTACGTTGCTGTCTACGCAGCGGGGGGCTGCCGGCCTGAATCAAGGGGGGCAAGGCATGAACCCGCTCCCCACCCGGCACACCCAGAAAGAGCAGCAGCAGCAGCAGCTAGGAGAGAGGGCCCATCTTTGCAAGAACAGAGCAGGCAGAGGCCGGGCCTTGAGGCTCGCTCGGCATCCGCCCGGCCCACCCTGACGGACCGGCCCAGCTTCTGAACAAGAGAAAGTGTCAGGCGGAGCAGGCGTTGTCCAGATCCAGGAGGCTTGTCACTGGCAGTAGAAGTCCCACTGCTGAAAGAAAGAGGAGATAAATTGGGGGACACTTCACTGACTGCATCTCCGGCGCGAGCACCATCGAAACGCATTTCAAGATATGGCCGCGGTTACGCAGGAGGTGAGGGGAAGGCACACTCTGCACAGGCTCAGGAGCCCCATCGCCTTCCACATTCAGCCTTGGGAGCCCTCGCTCAAAGCCACGGGCAGGCAGCCAGTCCCACACAGGCGGCAGCCGACCAAAACAGGGCGCGGTGATTTCAAAGAGGCAAGGCACGGAGGCCAAAGGAATAAGTAGTTATGTGAAGGAGACAACAAGAGACAATAAAAAGGGCTTGGGATCGAAAAGTGAGGGGCACGGGTGGGCGAGATGGGGAGAGTGAAGGGGGGTTACCCCCAACGTGCCCCACCCCAGTTCTCAAGCAGCGCAAGGACTTACATCCGTCTTCACTTCCACCTTGCCAGGCTTCAGGTACTGGTTCTCCTGGACCACGGAGCTGGGGAAATAGCCCAGGCGGGCGGGCTGCTCCCCGTAATAGTCACCTTGCACCTGCGCAGAGAGAGGGGCTGCGTGAGGTCCCACGGTCAAGTTTCCCCATAGCAGGAGCCCCCTCTGCTGGCCATTTTGGGGAAGTGCCCACAGCACCTCCCCGGCAGGGATTTGGGCTGGGGTCGTGAGTGTCCATGCCTTTTTAGAAGCCTTCATAATCCCAATTCCTCTTAATAATGTTTATCATTCTTACCATGCAGGCAGTCCCCAGGTTACGGACGAGTTCCGTTCTTAAGAATGTCTTTAAGTCGAATTTGTATGTAAGTCAGAACAGAACAGCGCTCTATACGTTAAAATCGGCATTCACGCAATTTGCGTAAATTATGCAAATTGCGTAGTATACGACGCTATGCACTCTATGTAAATGACGCAGCGCCGGGGAACCCAGAAGTCCGTTCTTAAGTATGGGCTGTCCATAAGTCGGACATTCTTAACTCGGGGACTGCCTATATATGAACACCTTTAACTGGCAACAAGGTTTACAGGATTTTTTGAGATCATCCCCCAATATAGCCTCCATTTCAGAGATGGAGAACTGAGAACTGAGGCTGAAAAAGGATAACAGAAGCAGCCACCCAGAGCCACTGCGGGAAGAGTGGAACTTGAACCCAAGACTCACACGCGGAAACACATCTGCTGGCTCTGACTGCGGGCAATGGCTCCGACCAGCCAGCGATAAAGGCAAGGCACTCTGTACATGCTCACTACTTCTCACATTTCATGGCTCACACCGCTGCACTGAGCTGTGGTCACAACCACCCAAACCCCGGCAGAAGGGAAGGGCCCAGCGCCTACTCACGCTGCCACCCCAGAAGAGTCGCCCGCGGCCCTTCAGCTTGGAGAAGACGTAGACGACTTGGCCCCGCTGAATGTGGATGAAGCGGCAGTCGGGAGCAATGTAATCCTGCGAGGCCACTGCGATGGAGATGGGATCTGGGGAGGGCGGGAAGCAAGAAAAAGGGCCCAGGAGCCGGAGATTCATCCAAGGAAAGGGATCTCCACACGCTGGGGTGAAATACAACCCTCACCGCCCTGCAACGATGCCCACTTCAGACAAAGGATAAAAGAAATGGCAGAATGCTTTGCCACAGGTGAAGGCGCCTTGTGTGAAGCTGGACTTTTGCATTTCCTGCCTCTGCTGCAAATGGATTTCATTGCATGACCCTGAGCTTAGTATGCAGGAAAGCCTTTTGCCACACCATGCATCCTTTTATAAAGCTGCCACATCCCCACCAATCCGCACTCATGCTCAGTAGCCTGTTTTCTAAACTACAAAGCCCAAAGGGCATTTTAGCCCTTCCTCTACAGGAGTGGCTCCAGCCCGGTTGCCCTTTCTGCACCTTTCCCAGCCCTACAATATCCTGTCCCCAGCCAACAGATGCTGGGAACAAACTCCAGGTCCAAAGCCAGAGTTTCTTCTTAGGGACATTTGGCGGATCAGTCAGAGGACGCTGTTGACAAGATGGACCTTCGTCTACCAGCCCGCCGGTGCTTCAGTTCTCATGGCGGGGTGGGTGGGTGGTCAACTTCCACAAAAAGAGAGCACACTCACGGCTGCATTCAGCATCTGCGCACAACTTCTTGTCTGCCAGCTTGGCCATCCGGCGCCCGCTCCACACAGGTCCCCAAAAGGTGCAGAGAAACAGACTGGCCCAGAGAAAGCACCAGGCAGCACCCCGCATTTTTGCAGTCTAGAGACTGAGACAGCCAAATAGCTTCTTTGATGGGAAAACTGGTCAGCATCCAAGATAAAATAAGGTCGTTTGTGGCTCTCGCCCTGACCAGTTTTGTCGATGCAGTAAAATTGGCTAAAACCAGTCACCAACTCACCCTCAGCCGCTGGTTTGGTTGCTGTGATGTCAACACTATAATTGACGAGCAGCAAGGATCAATACCAGAAATTAGTAAGTGTTGCAATGTTACACCTTTGCCCCGGTTTCTTGGAAGACCAAGCACATGAATAGCCTTTCCCATTACCCCCTTCCCCCCCCCTTTCTACATGCACGAAGTGGTAAGCCGAGAACCTCCAGGGTGCTTCTTAAAACTCTCAAGTGTTGAATTTTCTCCCTGCCACACAGTTTTTGCAGTCAAATAATTCCAGTGCCACAAACACAAGTTGGGGACTGGCAGCTCCGAGCTGCTGTCCTTGCCTGGCTAAACGGGAAGCAGACGCCAGGAGAACAGGCTGGCCCTTGATGAGCACACTGAATACCTTTGTATGCTGCCCACTCGCTCCCCTTCTTTCTAGGTGGGAGGGCAGGGCAGGGGGCCAAGAACCATCGCCTCCAGTATCTAGGACAGAGAGACCTCCATGCCAAGTCCCAGAAGACAGCACACACCGCTGGGACCCTCTTGGCTGCTGCAGGAGTTAGCCCCACACTTGACTTTATCCTCTGTAATTCCAGGGGGTCTTGGAACTGCAGCAACAGAATTGCTGGTCAGTTTGACCAGGAAAGCCCCCTCAGCCTACAACTTCCGAAGGACATTTTATATTCACTACACAGGATTCCGCTGAACATGTCCAACTCCTGCTAAGACTGCATATCTCCCTGTGTAGAGAGAGCACACATGATCCACAGAGCAGCGTGATCCTTGCTCTTAAGCAACCCTCGTAGATGCATGTACATAGGCGATCACTCATGACCAAGTAAGATTGTCTTCCAGGATAAAATTACAAAAAGAAAATTATAAAGAGGAAATTCTAAAAAATTGTGTAGACTCTAGCGATGGGTCCGTGACTGTGGAGGCCAATTCTAGATCCACAGCTTCCCACAGTGAGGACACAGGTTGCCAGATGGAAGATGGTGCTGTAAAGGGTTTGTTTGACGTGCTTTTCGCTTAGCACGTTTCTGCCTTTCACCTTGCACTCGGGCTTCTTCAAAGTCCATGGAACCTTTGTGAAAGGCCAACCTCCAGTTCATGGGCCAGAGCTTCCCAGTTCTCGATGTTTATATTGTATTTTTTTAGATTAGCCTTGAGAACATCCTTAAACCTCTTATACTGACCACCGATATTCCGCTTTCCATCCTTGAATTGGGAATAAAGTAACTGCTTTGGGAGATGGCAGTCAGACATTCGAACATGACTGGTCCATTGAAGTTGGCGTTGAAGGATCATTTTTTCAACGCTAGTAGTCTTTGCTTCTTCCAGTACACTGACATTTGTTCGCCTATCTTCCCAAGTAATTCGCAGGATTTTCCAGAGGCAATGTTGATGAAATCTTTTGTAGATGAATCACATGCCAGCATATCAGGCCTGTGGCTCATGCTGGCTCAGCTTGTCGAGTGTGGAAAGCTAAGCAGGGTCAGGCCTGGCTATTACCTACTTGGATGGGAGACCCCTCCTCTACTTTCCTACATTGAGCAGGGGGTTGGACTCAATGGCCTTGTAGGCCCCTTCCAACTCTATGATCCTATACAGCCTAAGGCCTGCCCCTTCGGCCTCATCCTCCACCCAGCAACGGCCCTCTGCTGGCTCCTTTGTTTGGTGCCAGCTTCTGGGCTACCCCCAGCCTGAAAGCACCTCAGCCCACTGGGTTTCTCTTACTGGAGCTGAAGAGTCGGGTAGCCAATGCTTCAGTAGAGCATTTTCTGGCAGATTTGTGATGAGAAAAACGCCAGGAAGGAAAAGCCCCAGAGAGCATCCCTGAGAGCAGAATTGTTTGAATCCAGTGGCCCAACCAGGCTTTTAGCCCAAATTGCATTGCAGCCTCACTCTCACAAATATTTCCCCCCAACCACACCCAGTCTTGAAAGGCCTTTCCCACCAGGGTGCAATATTTCATTCCGGAGTTGACCCGAGTAAGTAGCAGGTAGTGGAGGGACAGGAATTCCAACAAAAGGAAAACTGCCCCGGAGTCTCCCAGGGGCAGCACCACCCCTAGCTTGACCACACCAGCTTAGCTCTTGCCCATGACATGTTAAGAATTGCCTCCAGGTGATCAGGAAGGAAAGCTGTGCTGCAGATGGTTCTATCAGGCTACAGTGACTAGCTCAGGTCTAGGTGAGACAATGGGCCAGTAAAAGGTAGTGGGATCCTTTGCAAGGCTAACTGCATACCAGCTTCCCCCTCTCCAAAAAAAACCCAAGTCTCCAGACAATAAGAGCCAAAACCAAAGATCTTTTAAAAACCAATGTTTTTATTGCAAAACAGTAAAGCTCCAGGTGCAATGTCTGGCCGTCAGACCCTGGGTACAATGCTTTTGCAAGGAATCGGCCACTATCTTCCAGCAGTGCATGCACACACACAGACACGCCCACCTGACTCCCCAAATCACTGAGTAGGTCCTCTGTGCCAAGATCTGCCTGCCTTTTTGTGCAGCTGATTCTGCCTGCCTGCTCCTCTCTCTCTCTCTCTCTCACACACGCACGCACGCACACACACACACACACACACACACACACACCACTTACCTCACAGAACAGAACACTAAAAAACACAACCCAAACCATTGTACTAACTAGAAGAGAAGGGAAAGCAGCCCAGGGACACGAGGCCGAGGGGGACATCACTTCTTGGCAAAGGAGATCTTCATGGCATTGTTCTGAGTGATCTTGAATCCCTGGAGGGCATCCCGGGCGGCTCCGGCCTGCACCTCATTATCAAACTCCACAAAGGCAATGTCATGGCGGCCGGGCACTAGCCGCACTTCCTTGAAGCCTGGGAACCTGGGGGAAGGCAAGCAAAGGGGGCTCAAGGCTGGAGTTTCCCCAAGGAGGACATCACATTTTCTGAAGGGCAACACGGCAGGGTAAGATGGAAGAGACACAAAGGAAATATGTGGCCGGGCCTCAACACCTTTGTCGGGCTCTTGAACCGGGCAGATGGGAGCAGGACAGAAGCCAGGGGCTTGCAGGCGCAAGCCGGCAACGGAGGGCTTACAAATCAGGTGCAAAGGAGGGAGGAAAAGAGGACCGTTCTTGAGAGCAGCCAAAGGGTCTCCATCGTAACAACTCTTGCAGATATTAAAGAGCACAAAACATACATCAAGCGACATGGGGTGAAGGATGCACACAGAGGCATTTCTATGTTCCCATGTGACGCAGAAGGGGAGAACCTCAAGCCCAGGCCCCCGGATCTCAGTCCTCAAACCCTCACACCGACAGAGCCTTGTGCCAGCAGCCAGAGACCCAAGAAGTCAGCCTACAGACCCCACTGCTCCATCCACTGAGCAAGCCCTCCACTGCTGGTCCCGCTCTGCCCCCCACACGCCCAACATCAGCCTGCCCTTTAGCGGGGGGGAACACCCAGGCACTCACTGGTTGAAGAGCATAGACAGCATCAGTTCGTTCGTCTCCTCAGGCAGGTTGGTGAGGAACAAGATGTGGTTGGGCGGGTTCTCGGACAGCTGCAAGGGGCAGAAAGAGCCAGTCACGCTGAAAGCTCAAAGAGCCACGTGCCCCCCGGCCCCACCCACAACCGCATAGCCCGTTATCCCACTGGATGCAACTCCGTATCTTCCCGTGGACTCCTTTACACGACCTGCAAACGCAGCGCCACACGCACTGCCTCCGGCGGCCCCGGGAGCCTCACCACTCACCGGCTGAGCGGGGGCCATCTGCCCTGGCAGCATCTGTTGGGGTGGCATCGCCCCCGGGGGCATGGACCCTGGTGCCATGCCGGGTGGCGGCATCATCCCTGGAGGAGGCATGTAAGGGGGCTGGCCCGGCATGTGGTGCATCATGCGCGGTGCTTGGTTCATGGGTGGCATGCCCTGCGGAGGAAGAAAGAAAGAGAGAAATGCACACCTGAGTGGTAAAACACCAACCCAGGACACCCCTCACCTTACCAGACAGCTGGGAAAGTTTTGGCTCGGGTTCAAGAAAAGAGCTGCCCAAAGACCCTCTTGTACAATCCCCTAAAAGACCGCCTGCAGCTGCATCTCAGAGACAAACGACAGGCTCACAATAGAGGAAAGGGTTAACCTCAGATTGCAAGCCTAGCCAACAGCTCTAATGTCTGATTCACAAAGGTACAACCGGAGTCCGCTTACACTTTCAAATTCTACTGCCTTTGATGGAATACAACAATGAGCCCAACCCTACCGGGGTGTTGGCCCAATCATGCAAAGTGTCTCTGTGCAGCAGATTTAAATGGAACAATCCAGAGAGATCATGTGAGACAGATTTTAGTGACTTTTCCCCACACCCTGCAGCCCCCAAGGTGCCGATACTCACAGGCACAGCACCCTGTACAGCAGGAGCAGCGGGTGCAGCTGCCCCAGGGATCTGCTTCTTGACAGCTGGCGCTTCCTGGCCCTTGGGCTTCCGTTTCTCTCGTTTCCGGTCACGCTCCACAAATGTGCCCTTCATCTTGGCTATGATATCAGAGTCAGATTTTGAATACTGGATCCGCTGGATGTGAAAAAGAAGCACTTGGTTGCACAGGACGGTGGGCATGAAGTACAGATACAATAACTAGCCCTGCCGGAACCCAAAATCCAGGTCTACTGCAGAATAAGCGCTCATAGGCTATAGCCAAAGGCTATTTACCGGGTGAGTAACATGGCTTAGAAACTTGATAGGTATGCAATGGAGAAAACTCCTCCACAGAGCGGAAGAGAGTGTGCTAGAAAGTGAAAGCATGTTTTCTTTGAAATCTGGAATATTCCCATGCCCCAACCAACTGACCCTTCCCAGTTGACAAATGAGTACACTTTTGTAAAGCGTACACATGCTCTATTCAAGTCACTAGTCCTGAATGTATTTGTGTTGTTGCCACTGAATGTATCTTTCTTACTCACTAACAGACACACATCCCAGAAACATTTCCTCAGGCTCTGATGAAACTTTAAGCCCCAACCTAGGTGGCACTTTCCCTCTCAGCCAAGAAGGCAACAAGCAGTCTGCCCTTGGAAGTAGATTTCTCCGACACTTACCATGGGCCTGTCATAAAAGGGGAAGCCTTGCATGGAGCGCAAGGCATTGGTGGCACTGCTGATCTCCTTGAAGATGACAAAGGCCTGACCCCGCATTTTCAGGCTGCGGGACACCAGAATGGCAAGGATCTGGCCAAACTGGGAGAAAATGGCGTAGAGGGACTTCTTCAGTTCTAAGAAGGAGAAGCACAAGATGAAGAAAAGCCACATTTACACTTTGCTCCTTGGATGCGTAGCAGCGGCTTTTGTGGTTAAAGTGCTGGTTCGTTTTACATGTTTCTAAAATATCACAGCTAACTCTGAGCTTTTGGAGTGAGCATCAAATCCCATAAAATGCAAATAAACAAATAAATGGTGAGCCCCTCTGGTCAACACACATACTAAAGACTCAGCCACTCAGAATATGCCTCTGCTCAACTGTAGTAGGAAAGTGGAAAGAAAAAGTACTCCCTTAATATGCCAACCCCTCCCCCTCCCTGGAAAAAACGTTGGAAGTTGAAGCAGGACTTAAATCAGTAGAACTGAAGCAGGGATCAACAGCTTCTCACCATCCTTCTTGATTTTCTCATTGAGATTGTTAATGTAGATTGTGTGATTGGGCCGGGCCTCTGGGACAGCCATGGTGACCCACAGTCAACAGCAGACTCTGGAACTGGGTGGGGAAAGAAACTAATCAGAACAAGCAGGGTGATGAATTCCTGGAGAACAGGAAACTGAAAAAGAGAACACAGCTGCTGACAAAATTATGGCCTGCCACCAAGGGCCGGTACCCTTTCCTGGAAAGGCAAATGCAGACCTTTCCAAAGAAGCAACTATTTACAGTCATGCTTTGGATTGAGAGCATAATTCGTTCCGGAAACGTGCTTGTAATCCAAAACACTTATATCAAAACGAAATCCCCCCCCAAAAAAAATTTGTACAGAGATTTTTAATTTAAGCCGTACTACAGTACTTGTGTATTGCAAGACGTTGCTTGTATATCAAGTAAAAAAAAATTAAATAAATATTTAAAAATTTGCTTGTCTTGAAAAAAGCTCTCAAGCCAAGTTACTTGCAATCCAAGGTATTACTGTATTTTATTTTTATTTATTATATTTATACCCCACCTTTTTTCTTGCAAGGACCCCAAGGCAGCCCACATAATCCTCCGCTCCATTTTATCCTCACAACAACCCTGCTGAGAGTCAGCGACTGGCCCAAAGTCACCCAGTGAATTTCATGGCCAACCTGGGACTAGAACCCGGATCTCCCGAGTCCTAGTCCAACACTCTCACCACTACGCCACACTGGCTCTGGTCTTCCTTTAACTAGGAAGTTAAACAGCACTCTGTACCAGTTCAAGCAGCCCCACGCAGTTAAGAGAGGCTCCCAAGTAAGCGGTCACCATGCACTCTATACCAGCTTTAGTGAGAGGTGAACTCTCCTCTAACACTGCGGCCATTCTAGGGCTACACACACACACACACACACACACACACACAGAGTGCACAATGACAGAAGGAAATGGAGGCAGTTCAACCAAGGAGGGGCATGTGAGCTAAGGTCATGAGGCCCAAAGAACCAGGGACTCCCCACGAGCAAGCTGGGCAAGGAGGGAGGCATGGCCCAGTTCAGAGCTAGCTGTCTTCCAACATGGTGTGGGCGTTGACCCGGCTCAATGCAGGGCTGGGAAAACACTCAGGATTTTAGAAGTTTTTACGTTTCTCTCTGGCCTGCGGGCTGAGCGGCCTGCAGGGCGCAGCTCGGAAAGGGAACAAAGCAATACTTTTCCTGCCCCAAAGCGATCTCCCAAGAGTATCTCCCTTCCCCGCCCGCTCTTTTGCCCCCTAAAAGTCGACAGGCCTAAGCTGGGCTCCCCGGAAAGACCCGGATGAGCACAGCCAGAAAGGACGGCGGAGACGTCCGGATGTTGGGTGCCCCGGATGCGGCGGCTCACCCGCCCTGGCCGGCGGCAGCGAGGGGAGGGGGTGTCTTGGCCTGCCAGACAGCGCCCTCCTCGGCCGCGCCCAGCAACAATCGCCGGACCGGCAGGAAAGATCGGCCCCAGCCTCCCAGCCCCGCTCGGCCTGTGGCCCCGATGGCGCCTCTCACGCCCGATCCCTCACCGATTCTACGCAGGCGGCGGCGGCGGCGGCGGCGGCACCGGAGCAAGTAGAGACCGCGTCCCTGCTCGCGCGAGGAACTAAGCCACGCCCCCAGCTTGGACTGACCAATCGCGAAGCCCTGCTCCTTCTTTCCTCTCTGTGCGCCCGCTATTGGATGCCCCGCTGCCCAATCAGAGGCTGCGTTGGCATCCGCCAAGAAGGGATGACGAGCCCACCCGCCCGAAGCCCTGCTGCCCAATCGTCGTACTGAACCCGCTTTTGTCTCCGCCGCCTTTCCAAACAAGAGGTTCGGATTGGATGTCCTCTTCGGGAGGCCTTATGCCTCGCAGGCACCGCGTTCTTTCGGCAACTCCGGAAAAGGCGGGGCAGACGCTGTGGATGCCGAGACGGTCGCCTAGCGATGACGTCTGGGCACGTGACCCGAGCAGGTTATCGGAGGCGCGGCTTACCCTCGTCGTCGCGTTATGATTCATACCCTTTGACCCCCTCCCGACGCCGGCAACAGTGGACAGCCGTTCCTGGAGCGACCCCTGACCCTGCCCGATCTCTGACCGTGACCTTTGGCCTGAACTCCAGCGTTGATCTCTGACCTCTCTTTCTGTGGGGTCAGCCATGGACTCTCCCGCAGCGAAAGCCCCCAGCAGCACGTGACCTCTGACCCCCGCCCGAATTGCCGCTGGGAAGCCACGCATGGCCCAGCCCCCCCCTCCGCCGCCCCCCCCTCCGCCGCCCCCGCTCCCCGGGCCGCGCGGGGCTCAGCTCCTCAAAGCCGCGCTGGAGCAGGCGGACCCCGGGGACCAGGACGGCGTGCGGGAGCTCCTGAGGCGCAGGAAGGCCAGGTGTGGTTGCCTGGCGGCAGCGGGACCCCCCCTTGTGCGCGTGCGCAGTAGGAGGCGCCTCCGTGTCCGGTGGGATTCTGCCTGCCCCGGAGAAAGGAGGCGAACGACAGACGCGGAGGCGGCAGCAGCACCAGGCAGACGCGGAGCTGCTGCCCCCTCCGCCGCCGCTCCCCACCCGCAAACAGCAGGATGAGAGTTTGGGTCACCTTTGTGGAGATGTGTTTCATAGATCATAGAGTTGGAAGGAGCCTACAAGGCTGGCGAATCCAGCCCCCTGCTCAATTGTTAAAAGCTGGTTTATAAAAATAAGAGTCCCTGTTGCTGTGTGCTTTGGTTGGCATTTAACATTAATCGTGCAAATTGTCCTTCCCCCCCCCCCCCCCCATTGAGGTTAGATGTTAAGGACAAAAATATAAAGCTGTGTTGTACAGCCAGGCCACTGTGGCTGCATATCAGGTTAAAATACAGCCTGGCTTCTCCTGCCCAAGCACTATTGGCTGAGCTGTTGTGATGTTATAGGATGTTTATTATTTATTTATTATATTTATACCCTGCCTTTTTTCCTGCAAGGAACCCAAGGCGGCTTACATAATCCTCCTCCTCTTCTCCATTTTATCCTCACAACAACCCTGTGAGGTAGGTTAGGCTGAGAGTCAGTGACTGGCCCAAAGTCACCCAGTGAGTTTCATGGCTGAGCGGGGACTAGAACCCGGATCTCCTGAGTCCCAGTCCAACACTCTAACCACTACGCCACACTAACTTTTCAGCGGGGCAGTTGGCACTGTGTAGTGCTGGATGGTGCTCACAACATCTGCTTCTACTTCCTGAGTTTTTTTTAAAAAACCTGTAGACCTGTCTGGGCAACCATCAAATGCAGGGGTCCTCAAACTACAGCCCGCGGGCCACATCTATCCCGCCTGGTCTTTTCATCCGGCCCGGCGGCCGATCTAGAGTTGTGAGGGAAGAGGGGCGGCTGAGCCGGCGGGGGGGCATGGGCCGCCTGCCGGGCAGCCTGCCTGCCGCCCTGCATCTCCTGTGGGGGGGGAGGGGAGGAGGGGTGGCTTAGCCAGTAGCGGGGTGCGGACAGGCTTTACTTTATCCGCCTCGCCGCCTGCTGGTCCCGTCACGTCCATCCTGGACCCCGCCCATGCTGTTTTTCAAAACTGAGCGCAGGCGGAGTCCAGAATGGATGCGACAGAGTGGCGGTGGTGGCCTCGAGCGGAGGCTGTGGCGGAGGCAGCAGCAGCGCGCAGGGGACCAGGTAGGATGGCAGCGGGGAGGTGGGGGGGTATGGCGGCGGGGGGTGGGTTACGGGGCGGGGGTCCTGCGGTGGCGGCGGCAGCGGGGTGGTCCTGCAGCGGCAGCGGGGGGCGGCACGGGGGCGGGGGGTTCTGCGGCGGGGGGGTCCTGCAGCGGGGGGCGGTTCTGCAGCGGGGGGGGTGGGGGGTCCTGCGGCGGCAGCGGGGCAGTCCTGCAGCAGTGGGGGATAGGGGGTGTCGGCAGGGGGTCCTGCGGCGGCGGCGGGGGGGGCAGCATGAAGGAGGCAGCACAGGGGAGTCCCAGTGAGTCCGGCTCCCCAACAGGCTGAGGGACAATGAACTGGCCCCCCGTGTAAAAAGTTTGGGGACCCCTGATCAAATGAGACATGCACCATCTCTTTTTGCTTTGAATACTTAGGACAGAAGTGGAGCCCTGTGTAACTCTGAAGCCTGCTTTAGGAGTTGCAAATACGACAAGATGACACCTCATTCCTCTCCCCTCTAAGTCAGCTTTTGACTTGACTGGGGAGTTGCATATACAACACTCTTGGAAACCACAGCTTCATTTGTAATGTATAACTAAAATGCTCTAATTACAAACTCTTCTCTCCCCCTGGAATATGGGTGTTTGCTTTCTGAAGTCCTGTGGGCGGTGTTCCATTTTGTCTCTTTGTATCTCCATTTCCACACTGCCCTCCTTTCCATTTCCTGTAGGGCAAGGAGCCCCTCCACCCCAGAGGCAGCTACAGCTGAGGCAACTTTCTTGAGTGGCTCCTATTAAGTGTTTGGGGATGAGAATTATGCAGAGCCTTGTTAATTATGCAGGGGGAGAAAGTGCTGGTAATGTTGGGCCGGCCCATAAGTGGCTCTTAAGGGTATTGTTTTTCTCTCTCTCCCTCTCTGTGTTCCAGCTTTAGCGAGCATTTAAAGTGGCTTCTTTTCAACAACCCTGTCCCTTCCTTAATCCAGGAGGGTCCCCAGTGAGTACTGGTTTTTCTTCTTTACTGTGAAAGGGAGCTGTACAGTAGTAGATTGCTGAGTAGGTAGGAGCTTGTGTAACACAGTCCCCCACCCCAAACTATATATGTTACTTGCTCCAAGGAACACAAAGCAATGTTGTATCCTCACAACAGCCTTATGAGGTAGGTTAGGCAGAGGGGGCGTGTAGCCCCCCCCCCCCAGTGAGTTTCATTGTAGAGGTGGGATTTGACCCTGCATCCAAGCCCTTCGCTCTAGGTGGGGTGTTTCAGGACTGGGGACTGAATCCAATGTTGCACAAGTGGACTACCACTCATACAACAGGAATTTCCCTTCCTCTCCTCCACTTCAGCTCCCTGCATTCCCCAAATCATCTCCAGAGGGTCCCCAAATCCGGAGCAGATTTAGGGGCTGCTAGGGGCGGCGGGATTTGTTCTGGCAGTGTCTTTTCTGGTCGTGAAAAGACACCATTGTTTACAATCCTGTGAATCTTCCACAGTTGCATTGTGGCAAGCACAGAACGTAGCAGCAGGTACAGACTACAGCATCATAAAAGTATTGGCTTTCTTCTACTTAAAGCAAGTTTCCAAACCCTTGTGGTTACAAGGCTTAAAAGCATGGGAAGAGTGCCTGGTCTAGCCAGAAGGGGATGCTAAGCAGTGCTCTCAGAGAGGGTGGGAATCCATGTTCAGCACTGCCTCTTGCTCTTCCCCCATCCCCTCACCTTCACACAGGAGAAAAAGTTATGCAAAACAACAGGCAAATATAATAGAGGCAAATAGTTTTGGCTTCTATAAATACGATTCTGGAAAACTTAAAACGTATTGTTTGGGCTTTAGCACCGCAGTGTGACCTTTCTGGCTTTCTCCCTCCTCTAGGTGTGGCCTGGTGGCCTTGTGGATGGCGGGTGCGCTACTCTGTCTGCCCACAGCTGTTTCCTTAGAGAGAATTGTGCAGGTGGCTTCGGAGCGAGGCTACACAGCTCAGGGGGAAATGTTCTCAGGTTGGTAGCTGAGGAGAGGCAGTGCATGTATCCTGCAAACCTGCGAGAATTGTGCCCATCTTGGGTCTTTGGGGACAGAACCTGGAAACATTTCAGCCCATGGGCTGGCTGCTCACACAGGTCCCATCTGCCTTCGTGAGCCTGAACTAGGTTGGGGGGGGGGGGCTTGCCCAGGGGTTGTTTGATAGCTACCCCAGCACCACCTTTCTCTCCACTTCAGCTGCCGACATGGCCCAGCTTGCCGAGGTGGTGTTCCCCTGCAGAACGGAGCTGCTTTCTGGAGGCCTGGAGGGAGAGAACTGTGAAAGGATCCTGCAGCATCTCTGTGCCGGCTTCCCAGCGCTGATCCCGTATCCTTCCTGCTGGGATGTTGGGTGGAGGCTTTTCTTGTTTACTTTCTTGCTCAAGGCTTCCGGGAGGAACAAAGTTTGGGCCTGCCTTGCTCCATGGGTTCTCCTCCACTTTCAGTCAGCCACACAGGGTCTCTTACTGGCATCCCCTTTGGTGAGCAGTGGGGCAGGAAACAGCAGCTTCTCCCAAGGGTTGGCCAATGCCAGGAGATTCATTTCTTTCTTCTCTCCCCCCCCCCCCCCCCAATCATACACACTGTGTCCATCTCAGCAAGAGTCCTTTAGGCCAGACCTTAACATCTAGCTTAGCTACGATGAAGACTCCAACCACGAACCCTGCCTCAGGCGTGGCTACAAGGCTCACTGGGCCATCGCCTCAGGTATATTATGCTGTCCACTGTGTCCCCTACAGGGTGGAGGGGGCTGGTGGAGCCACTAAGGCTGGCTGTTTCCTCTCTCCCTCCATAAGGCTGAAAAGAAGGAAAATCACTCACTGGCTAGGAGAGCTTTGCCCACAAGGGGGTGACAGCTCCCAGGCTGGAGTCCTGGGCCACAGGGGCAACCCTCTTTAGCCGTCTGGGAGCAGAGCCTTCCATGTGGCCTGAGAGAGGGGCAAATGAGAGCATGCCACGGCCCCAGCGCTCAGAACTCGTTTCCAGGGTATAGGGACTCAATTCCCCCCACTCCCCCAGAGGAACCAACAGCTTTCTCCTGCAGCCTGTCAAACCTTCTCTCATTTGGGCCCACATTCTGGAGGAAACTTCACTCTCTTTCTTCCATTCTATGCTTTTAAGCCAGGGATGGGGACCTGTTGGACTCCAGCTCCCATCAGCCCCAGCCAGCATGGCCACTGGTCAGGGATGATGTGAATGAGAGTTCCACAACATGCCCCGCCCATTTCAAGCAAATGCCTAAAATGCAATTCTCCCTAAATTTGAAAAGAAGTCAGGTTTTTTTCTCTTTTTGTGTTTTTGTTTAATACATTTTTAGTCTGCCCAACAACAGAAAGTTCTGTGGGTGGATTACATGATAAAGGTTATTATTTGCATTATTTTACCCCGAAGTCTCAAACTGGGCTTTGGGACTTCTTTAGGGAAACAAAATCAAAATCTGAAGTTTAGCTGCGTAAAAGAGGTGTAAAATCCAGCAAACTCTTATTAGAATTCCACCCCCCTCCACCTATTCACTCCCCCCCCATAACACACACACAAATACATTCCAGTGTTGCCGCCCATAACACAGTTGCCAGGCATTGGGGAAGCAGCTGCCGGTGCAATTAACAGCACACAGTGGAGGGGGAAGCCACTGGGAAGGACAGACTTGGCCAGAAGACCCAGTGGGAGGAGCTCAGTGGGCCAACGGCTGCCAGTTGAGGAGCAGGGCTGTCAGTGCACAGCCTGCTCGCAGGAGGGGTGGGGACTGTGCACAGGTAACTTTCAGATTTCTCTCTCTCTCTCCTTCCCCAGGTGCTCTCCTTGGTCTGAAGAGCAACTTCCAGCTGCCTCCCTGTCAGGAGGATGAGGAGATCCGGGGACTCTTCCATGCTGGCCCAACAGCCTCGGCCCTCCCCCTGGGTGCTGTGGGCCAGGTGTACTTGCTGTCTAAGCAGGGCAAGAGCTGCCGCTACCAGCTGTGGAGCTACTCTCAGGTGCAGGAGAGCAATGCCCAGCTGACAGACTTCAGCCCCAAGCGGGCGGCTGATGGCAAGGTCTACATTGTGCCAGCAGGGGGCATGCAGGAGGGGCTGTGTGGAAAGGCGGTGCTGCTGTGGCCAGGTGCGCTGGAGGGCTCCGCTCCCCACTGAGCAGGCAGCGCTGCAAGCCTGGGTGGGCAGGCGCTTCTTTCCAAAGGCGGCCTCATCGGGAGCTTTTCAAAAGGCTTTAGACAAATTCATGGAGGCAGAACAGACGTGAACAGAAGCTGCTAGGCATGGTAGCTACAAGGAACCTCCATGTTCAGGGGCAGTATACCACTGAATAGCGGCTTGGGCGGGGATGGGGGGGGTGAACTGCAGAGGGCTCTTTCCTTCATGCCCTGTGAGTGTCCCAGAGGCGGCTGGCTGGCCCCCATGTTTAAATGGGATGCTGGAACAGATGCAGCTGAAGGCAAGGTGAGGCAGTAGATTCTGGGTGCCATTGAACCCCTGAAGCACGATCCCACCCCAGGAAGCTCTCCTGCACCAGCCTTCTTGACAGTGAACAGTGAACTCCCACCTGTCTGAAAATATAAGCAGGCATCTCTCTTCCCCATCCCCAAACAGCAGGAGCCTCAGCAGGGAACACATGTATCCCGCAGCAAATTAAGAGTTTCTCATGAGCCCAAAGTCCCCCCCCCTCACCTGCCACAAAGGAGGCAGCCTGTAGTGCCTCTGACTGAGTTGCTGTGCTAACCTAGTCGGTACTGCCACCTTTGGGGAGGGTGTGTGTGTCATTCAGCCACATCTCTGCACTGGGCATGGCTGGATCATTCATTCCCTCCCCATGCAGTGACTCGGTAGCATCGCACCCAGAACGGGCTCAACAGAAATCCAGCAGGTGAGCAGCTTGTGCTCTCTCACACGAGTCTGAAATGGTGCTGCTTCTTGGGTTAAAGAGTGAGGCATGCCTCCACGTCTCATTTGGAATACTTATGCATGAGTTAGAAGGCCCGTTCCCCTCCTGTTTTGTGTCTCTTAGCTTTGGCAACAACATTGGATCTGTCTTAAAAATTTGAGGCCTTGTGTGGTCCAAGGTGGTGGTGGGGGTTGTGAACCACCTAGAGAGCTTTGGTAATTGGGGCAGTATAGAAATGCAATGAATTAAGAGAAGATGGGCCTGGATTGGGGGGGGGGGGGGATGTAAGCTCAAGTCTTGCCTCTGCAGTGGATTCTTGGGGTGTGACCTTGGGCAACTAGCTGCCTCTCACCCTCGGTTCCCCATCTGTAAAATGAAAACACAGATTCAGTGCTGCTTCTGATGGTGATCAAAACAATGGTTGTAAAGTGCTTTGGAAATTAAAATTGCTACAGAATTGATAAACAGCAGAACACTTTGGTTTTGGAGAAACACCTGCATGAAAGTACTCTCAAAGTGTAGAATTACATCTCTTTTCCCCTAAGGATGAAACCTGCTGAGTGGGTTGCTAATTTTGTAGATCAGATCAGCTGCCCCAGATGCGTTTGGCCTGGAAGGAGTACTGTTCAGGGTCTGTGTGATGTCAAGCTAGCCTGTGTGCTATTTTCAACTCACTCCCTCCACCGCTGCCATTGCCCCCTTCCTTCATTAGGTCTTCCGTCCATGGTGACAGGAAACAAGAAGCTTTTGTGGTCTGCTCCCAAAATAGCTTCTCCTTCCTTGTTTCATCCAGAGTGGAATGTCAGGGTGACGGTCATCTACCGGCCCCTCCCTGCTGGATCTTTGAAATTACACAGAGATGTGTAAGTCAGCGCATAGGAGGACCAGCCCGCAGTAGGCTGTTTGGAGAAAGAACGCATTCGGGGCCTTTTGAGAGCCTTGCAGGGACAGGAGTGGGATCTGGCTGGCCATCGCTCACTGTAGGTCACAACAGATGCTAAGGCCCCAGTCTTTGCTATCAGGTTCCCTTCCAGTGCCATGCGTGCGCACACCTATGAAGTAGCTTAGGGAAACATGGCAACTCGGGTGGCTGGAGACAGGTGGCCCCCACCCCGTAGCAAGCCATGGGCTGGGCTACCTGGCCCTCAGCATAAATTAGTTCCTACAAAAGTGCCAGTAGTCCGAAGTTATGCACACGCTGGTCCAGCACACAAGTTTGGAAGAAGCTAAAAAGGCACAGTACACATGTCACTTAGTCACGGTGCTTTTAAAAAAGGTTTCCACATCTCAAAATTTAAATATGCACAAAAACACACATTAACAACAGGATTGCTGCTCCCTTCTTCGGTGGGGTGAAGCTCCCCCTTTAAAAAGTCCAGTGGGATATTCCACCCGAGAGATTTTTCCTTTTTAAGACTATCCCAAATTCAGCACCATAAAATAGGCAGCCTGGCAATGCCAAAGCAGTTTTTGAAAAGCCTAATCTCTGTATGGATTTGAAAAGTGGCTCTTGTCTAACCCGCAGAGGTACCAGGCTGTAAAGCAATTGGTTTGGTTCCACTTGTCTTGGCAAACCGTGTTATTTAGGTGCCAGGAAAGTTAACAGTTCAAGATTCACCGTTTGTCTTCATATACCCCCTGCCCCCTCCCCCAAAGAGAAACAACAGTTTTGTCAGGACAACATTTCATATTTTTGATGTGGGAGGAGCATTATATAAGCACCACCCCCTTTTTGTTTTCCTGTGTCTTAGTTAAGCTCTTGGGAGATGTCTTGTTTTAGAAATGCTACAATCAACACCCCAAAGTCTGCCTCTAAACTGGGCATCCCTAGAATCTCCACTCCATTCTGGTTCCTGTGGCAAGCTCTTCCTTGGTCCCCAGAAGTCTTCTCTCCATCACACAGTGGCTCAAGAAACTGCAGAGCAGAGCTGAGGTCCGAACCACGTCCATCACTGGAATAAACAGCATTGAGATGCAGCAACTCTGGCTGTGCCATGCCAGGGTCCTTTCAAAAGGCTACTGCCAGCAGGGCCACCGGTGGGAATGGAGGCGCTTCTGCTGCTGATCAGGTCTTCTTCCAGTTCTCCAGGGGTCCTCGGGTTCCCTAGGTTTGGTAGCATATCTGGCTGAATAAATTAAGGGCAGTCACTGGGACCACGCCTGTGGGGCAGTCCTCTGGTTGCATCGCGGGTGCCCTGTGGGCCACGGCTGGCTCACTCTCCCAGCATGCTCTCCAAGATTGCAATGAGGTTGTCCAAGCCCCAGAGGTAGCCGTCCTCGCGGTTCCCTTCCACCCACGGTAGCCGGTGTGTCAGGGTCTGCTGCTCGGGCAGCGGGACCGTCTTGCCGAAGTCGATCATCCACACCCGGGCCAGGCCCGTTTGGTCATGGACAAAGAGCAGGGAGCTGCCCACCACCTGAAAGCGAGAGAGAGGATTCGGCAAAGGGCACAGAGGCCCAGGAACGTCCCCCGTTCACAGGCAGGGATGCCAAAGTCGCTGTGCTGGCTCAGCAAAGGAACCCCCCTCGTTCACCTCCCCATCTACTGACAGCAGTCCAGCAGTGCCCCAGGAAGGTTCCCACTCGCCCCACAGAAGGACACCCACCTCGTGCACCTTGAAGAACTCCGACTGTTCAAGTCCCAGCCTCACCTCCTGCAGACGCTCCAGGTAGCTTGTCTAGGGACAAAGGAGGGAGGAGATTATGTTAGGGGGCGAGGCGGCCACCCGTTCCCAGGGCCGGATTAACGATTTGAGTTAGCTCTGATCGTTATCATTCAGCATAATTAATGATTTTTTCAAGATTAGAAAGGTGTTCTAAGCACATCTGCATTACAGGCTTGAGGCAAGACCTAGCAAGAACTGTTGTTCTCAAATTAGCATTTCGGTAGGTTTTTGCATTTCAATCACTGTTACTACATTTCTTTGTGAGAACTTCTAGCACATGGGGGGCTTGCTAGGGTCTGTAATATTCAGATTTAGAAGGGACCTCTCCAGCCTCGAACAAAAGATCTTTCTGATTCGCAGCTCAATTGTTCAAATGCTAGTTTAACAAAAAACAACAACAAAAAAGCAACAAGAACAACACAATTATTCTTGGTCAAGCAAAGCTTCCTGGCTTTTTGTTGTGGCTGCTTTTTCTTTTTTAATAAATAAATTTGGGGGAAATTGGGAAGACCCTTACTGATGAGCTGCAGGAGTTTTTGAGTTTTGGCACTTTAATGGTAATTAAAATATTTAATTTGTTTTAATATAAAATTGCGTCTTCATTTTATTTATTTCCATAAAAAGGCCCACCAAAATCCTCAGCACCAGGCCCATAATGCTCTTAATCCAACCCTGCCCGTTCCCCACAACCCATTGCACCATCAACAAATGGGTCTGTGGTTTGGGCTGCCATTTGGAGAGGCCAGAGTTTGGTGATGGAGCTGCCTTGAGCACTTCCTCCGGGAACTGGAAAAGCTGGATCTCAACCCTGCATCCTTTCTAAGCGTGCCTCCGGAAAGCAGTAGATGGATCCCAACCAGTACCAGCCACCCTCGTGTCACAGCGCAGAGGCTGCCCCTCCTCACCAGAATGCTTCTGTCTCCGCCCACGAAGTCCCAGAAGGCCTGCACCACTTGCTCTGGCTGACGGGTCTTCTTGAAGCTGGTGTTGCAGGTGCCATCGGCTTTCTGGGAGAGGATGAGAGGGGGTGAGAATTAGAAAGTCAGCCAGACTGAGTCTTAAAGCAACCCTTTGCCTCCAGGGTCTGATGATGAGCAGAGCAAAAGGGGCATGCCAACGCAGCGGGAGAATGGGCTAGGCTGCCAAGCTGCGGGCTGTGGGGGTCCCCTGGGCGACACCAAGCCTTCCGCTCTGCGCAGTGCCCCCACCCAAACCGTTGCAAGCTCCACCTCAATATGCTTTTCTGGCCGCAGCAGCAGGGGAAGCAGATAGGTTAGTGTCCTTGGCTAAAGAACTGCAAGCACAAGCAGCTGTGGTGCTGAATCTCTTAACACTCGCAGGTCGGCAGCTTCGGAAACGAGCCCCCACCCCCATGTGCACACACATCCCACCTGCTCACCTTGATACCCTCGATGCGGAAGCCAAGTGTGGTGGTCGAGCTGAGCGTCTCCCTCCACTGCATGTAGCGAGGTTTCAGGACGCCACACTGCGCGTGCTCCTCGGCCGTGGGAGCCATCGGATCGACAGCCACCATCTTGTCATACATGTCCCTGCGTGGGCAGGGCTGCTGCCTTGCCTTTTCTAACTCCTCCTCTAGGTACGTCCTGTGCAAAGAAGAGAAGTGCAACGTCACTGATGCAGCACACCCATCGCCGGAGGGGGTCAGACTAGATGACCCTTTGGCCACAGCCCGCTGGGCTGGTTGGACATTTCCAGCTGGAGGAAGGAGAGATGGGTTACCTGGCTCCCATTTTGCAGTCCATGATGGAAGGGGCGTCAAAGCCACACAGCAAGTCCTCCATCTGGATATAGGTCTCCCCATCCTGCTCCACCACGCCATAGTATGCCGGGACGTAGGGCTTCAGCGTGTCACGCAGCAGGTGCTCCAGGCACTGCTGCTCGCTGGGGCAATACTTCTTCAGGATGCGCCCAAAATCCCCCGCCTTGAAGTTGCCTGAGGAGGAGAGAGAAGGTAGCTGGGAAGGCGGCGTGGGGTCCTTGCGCTTGCAACGTCTCCCCCCCCCTCGCAACTCTCGGGTTCCCTTCCTCTAGGGCAGGGCTCTCCAACCTTGGGTCCCCAGATGTTGCTGGCCTACAGCTCCCAGCATACCCAGCCAGCTATGCTATGCTGGCTGGGTATGCTGGGAGCTGTAGGCCAGCAACATCTGGGGACCCAAGGTTGGAGAGCCCTGCTCTAGAGATTCAGTACAGTCAGCGATCTCAGATCAAATCAGGCCTTCACCCATTAGTGAAACTAGCTTGGGCTGGTAGAATCCCTGAGCCTCAGCACCAATCACTTAAAAATATATTGGCAGTTATCCAAAAATGGCAGTGTGATGTGTTCTTTTTCAGTACGGAACAATTAAGCATGTTTTCAAGAGGACTAAGGAATATCTGGATACCGGCTTGCTGAGAGGCTTAGTAAGGGCAGCAGGTTAGTACTGCTGCACTTTTTCACTTGGCCTCTGTGCTTGCACTCTTCGCCAGTACTGTGTATTCATGTGCTAAATACTACGAGGTAGGGATGAGAAAATAGGAGACCTGTGATACTGGACAGCTAGTGGGGGTTTTGCCGCATGGCTTCGGAGCAGGAGTGTCTGTCTGAGCAGTAAGAACTTGGAATTTCAGCAGCAGGACCCTTAAAGGTTTCACAGTCATCCTTAACTGGCCTAGGGGAAAGTTCCTGGGTGGGACGCCCTGGGCATTAGTGACGGCACTGCCTGCTTACCCCCTCCCATTGGCTCTCAGGATCTACCTGCAGCCCCTGAAAAAAGTGTGGTCATTCACACGCTCCCTGTGGCAAACTGCAGAGCCCAGCCCAGCCCACGCACTTTTCGCCACCACGGTTACCTGCATGGCCAGCCAGCTGCACCCACGGGTAGCGTTTTCGGAAGGACACAACGCACGGCGACCAGTGCACCATGTTTTTCAGCTTCTTCCACGGCTTATTCTGCAGATCAAAGCAAAGGGAGAGCATGGTGAGTGGCCGGGGAGCGCCCCTCCAGTTACTCCAAAGGCCCAGACGCGTCTGGGCCCTTTGGGGGCGATCCAAGGAGGAAAGGAAAGCACACGCGAGTTAATATTTGGGGAAAGCAATGGAATGCGCAAGCCTAAGGCCGACTTGTGAAGCACAAAAAGAGCTGCTCTCAAATGGAACTGGAAGCCCCCTTCCCCGAATGGTGCAGGGATCGCAACACTTGGCCCCTTCACATCTAAGTCAGCCCCCAGCGGTTAGGTACGATGTCCCAGTTATGTGGCAGGAAGGAATGACTCCCCCTCCCTGGTCCCGCTGAAAGCAGGCAGCTGCCCGGAGTGCAGCAGAGTGACAGGCAAGGCCCCGGGGAGCCCGTGGCCGACACAGCGGAGCATGAAGTGGATGGAGCAGGAGGGCCGGAGAGACCCAGCCTCGCGGTCCTCCTCAGCCATGAGCCTGTCATGCTATCACCCACCTCCCAGGGTTGTTGTGAGGATAAAGGGGGGGGGCACGTATGCTTCTTTGTGTCCCTTGAAAGAAAGGCAGGATATAAATGTAAAAAGTAAAATCAAGTGTCCTGTGGCAATGAGTTCGAGTTCCTGTACTACATAGGAACACTATTCCATTTGTGTGCCTTGGACAGTAAGATTTGGGAGGGTGGGTAGCTGCTCACGCTCTCTAGTCTGTAACGTTAGAAGCTTCTATCAAGCACCTCCCTGCCACCATCTTTCTTCTAGGCTAACAAAATCAAAATCACTTCAAGGCTTTCCCCTCTGCAGACCCCCCACCCCCACCCCACAAGCCTCCAGACAGGTGAAGACCTTGGATGGTCCCGAGCAGAGATGTCCGGGGGGGGGCGGACTGGCCCAGGCTGCTGGAAAGCAAGGGAACCCCTGCCTCAACCCCAGGGCTCCCAGCATCACACCTGCCCCAGTCTCTGCGCAGCCGCCTCCTCCGCTTGAAGCGCTTAAGCGGCTTAGGTTGGGGATCTGGCAGGCTGAAATGGGGACACAGTGGGGTGCCGAGGCAAGCAGAACGGGGAGCGGAAATGTCACCATGCCATCGCAACTAAAAATGGGCATTATTGATACAGTGTGGACTTCCCCAAGCTGGTGCCCTCCAGATGTGTTGAACTGCAAGTCCCATCATCCTCAACCAGAGCAGCCAGGTTGGGGAGACGTGAAATCAAGCAGTGGGAAGCAGAGAGGGCTCTGCGCAGGCATTCTTCCTCCCTGTCCTCTGCTGATCATTTGTTCCAAAGCTTCGGGGCCACTACTGAAAAAGCCTTGCCCCAAATGAGGGAGCCTTGAGCAGGGCTGGCCAGAGAGAGCGAGGAGGCAGGGCTCCTCCACCCTTGGCGCGCCCGCCCGCCCCTCCCCGACGTAAGCCCCTGCGCTGAGCTTCCCCAGCCACTGTAGCGCTCCCCAGGTCCGCCCTCCTGGCTCACAGTCACACACCCGCCATGCGCCGGAGGCCTCTCACCTCGCTGGAGAGCCGCCCCGCCCAGCCCCCGCCAGCAGCAGAAACCACAACATGACACAGAGTTTCCACTGCGAGCACATGCTGGGGTTTTAGCTGGAGCTCAGAGATGAAGATCAACCGCCAGGTGTGCACAGTTTCCAAGTCTAAACATGTACTGGGGCTCAGGCCTGCTTAGAAGTGAAGCTTTACACTCAGGTGCTACGGAGCTGGCTGGGGAGCTGGTGAATGGTGCTCTGTGTACGCTCAAAAGCACCCTCAGTTTGGAAATGTCAGGGTTGACCATCACCAAGTTAAAAAGAGACAATGGGGCGCTGGGCACGGGGGGGAGGGGGAGTTCTCCATGGCTTGGGCCGGGCCCTTCCGCAGCCCGCGGAGCTCCTGGTCCGCGGGGAGGGGGGTCTGCCCCCGAGTCACAGGCAGCCGAGCCGGGGCACAGCGCCAGCGCCCGCTTCCCGTGCCAGGGCTCAAACCCGAAAACTGGACGCGCCGGAATCCAGGCAGGCTGCCTCTGAACATGCACAGCGTCTTTCCTTTTCCATCGGGGACCTTGTCTGGGGTGGGCAGCTGGGAGCCCTCCAGATGCTTTGGCCTACAACTCCCGTCAGCCCTAGCCAGCGGTGAGGGATGATGTTGTAGGCCAAGGAGGACCACAAGTGGCCCAGCCTTGATAGAGCCCACAGAGCCGGGATCTGGACAGAACGCGGCTTCCCGGTCAGAAGAAGCCTCCAGGCAAGCTCCAGCACGCGCGCGCGCGCTGAGCTTTGTGGGTCAGTGAGGGTCCCTCCGTGCCCACGCACTGCAGACAACAGCACAACCCCGCCATACCTGGCCAACAATCCCCCCTCCCCCAAAACACCCAGCCAGGTCGTTGCCCTGCCTTGGCTGAGGCTCTGGCACCCGTCTGCCCCCACCCTAGTAGGACGGCTACCCAGGCCGGGTGGGAGGGGCAGCGGGGAGAGGTCTTCATGGGAAATGGCAGCGCAGAAGCCTCAGCGTTTCCAACTGCCCTGACAGGTTCGGCCGGTTGGCACAGGACAGGCTGCGGGCAGCGCCAGGAACCGCTGGTGCCAATTTTTCCACCTGTCTTCTTGTAAACAGTCGGCATGTGCCAAGCCCACGGGAGAGAAGCGGCAGTGCTTCTACACAGGGGAAACGGGGGCATGCCAGGGGCAGCTGCAACCAACGTTTCGAGGGCTGCTCACGTTCAAGAGGACCGCCCAAGACTTGTGGGCCCAAGTCCCTGCTCTGCTAGGAATCCCATTTCCAGCATCACCACCTAGCCAGGGCTGAACCCTGTAACCTATTTGTTGGAAGTGGCAGGCTCACCCCTGAAACACCAGCCAATTAGCATAAGTTTTGGGGAAGAGAACACAGCACAAGCCAGAGACCCAGCACAAGCCATGGTACCCCACAGACCCAAGGAGGGGGGTGTCACAGAGAGATTGGAGGATATTGAATGCTTAGCAGAAGCCCCCTCCCACTGGCAAAAGTCTCTCCTTCATTTTGGGGTACTAGCTGCTCCGAACCCCAAATCCTAAGCAAACACTTCAAGCCGTACTGCCAGAATCCTATGTGGCAGGAGGCGCACGTTCCCACAATACAGCTGAGTGAGTGACACGTTCTGAGTGCTACATACACCGAGGGCTGGGGGGGGGGCGGGGAGAGAGAGAAAGGCTTTAGAGGAAGGATTTAAGCAGTCCCAGCCAGCATCAATTTTAAGGGCCAAGGCTCATCACACCAAGACATGTCATGTAATAAATCAGGATGAGGTTGCCTCTGAGCACGGGCAGAGTGCATACCACCAGGTAATCATGACTGGGCCCAACACAGAGAAAGCACAACTTCCAAGCCAGAAAATGACAATCACAGGCAGAAGCCAGTAACAACTTTACACAGTCCACACAGTTTAAATGCCACGGTTTGCGCATGGATAGGGTGGCACAGAGGAACACAGGAAGCTGCCTTATAACGAGTCAGAGCACAGGTCCATCTAACTCAGTATTGTCAACACTCACTGGCTGGCAGCAGCGGCTCTCCAGGGTTGCAGGCGGGACTCGGAGTCTTTCTTTCCCAGCCCTACCCGGAGATGCTGCCAGAGATCCAACCAGGGAGTCTCTGCATACAAAGGCGCTAAGGCCAGAGACCGGCTCCCCCGCTTCCGAGAACACCCCACCACCGCGCGCGCGCGCGCGCACACGCACACACGTGTCAAAGATTCTGCTGCCTCTCTCTGGTCCACGCTGCCACTGGTCCACTGGAGACACGCCGGCCCACAGAGAGCCCCGGCCGGCCCCGGCGCTTGGAGGAAGGGGATCCATCGCGAGGCGGGACACTCACTCACCCGGCAGGAGCTCCTGTCCAGCTTTCTCATGGCCTCCCCCAGGCCTGCCGCACGGAGGAGAGCAAGGGGGGACGTCCACATGCTCCTCTCGCAGCGCGCGCACAGCCAGCGCTTTTATGCACTTCCCTCCCCACTCCCCCCCTCGACCAATATTTATGACACGGGATGCCCCTCCCTCTTTCTGAAAGGAGCGGGGAGGAGCGGGCAATGATGATGCGAGCGGGCTGCTGAGCAACCGGGGATCTTGCGAGCGATTTTCCATGACAGCAAAACCAGAGAGAGAGACACGGACTCTGAGGCAGGTCTGTTGTAATCATGGAGAGTTGACTTCAGGTCTCTGGTTGACGAGGCTGACAGGCTCCTCTCCGCTGTGGGTGTGCCAGAACAGAGTGACACTGCTTTAGGCAAGATGAAATAATCCAGCATAAGCGCCTGCGCACCTGCCCCACCTGCTTTGTTACTTGCCTTCCTTCAGACAGGAAGATCGGGTTAGAATCTGCCACTCTGCAGAATTGGGGGGCAGGGGAGGGTGACAAGCAGCACCCAATGTCTGGTTCTTCTCTTACTAGCACAAAAGGAACCATTAAATTTCCAAGAGGGAGACCCAGGCGGTGTTCAGCCTCCCTTTCCACCAAATTCCAGTCACATGGAAGACAACTGTGGTTCATAGAATCATAGAAAAGTAGAGCTGGAAGGGGCCTACCAGGCCATCGAGTCCAACCCCCTGCTCAATGCAGGAATCCAGGTCAAAGCATCCCCGACAGATGGCCATCCAGCTTCACCTTGAATGTCTCCAGAGTGGGAGAGCTCACCACCTCCCTAGGTTTCATAGATTCCATAGATTTTTATAAAGTTGGAAGGAGCCTACCATCATCATCATCAGGCGATCATTCGTGACCGAGTAAGATTGTCTTCCGGGATAAAAGGAGGAGATTCTAAAGAAGATTGTGTAGACTCTAGCGATGGGTCCGTAAGTGACTGTGGAGGCCAATTCTAGATCCACACAGCTTCCCTACAAGCCTACAAGGCTATCGAGTCCAACCCCCTGCTCAATGCAGGAAGCTAGAGGAGGGGTCTCCCATCCAAGTAATAACCAGGCCTGACCCTGCATAGCTTTCCTACGCTCAGACAAGCTGAGCCAGTGTAAGCCGTAATTGGTTCCATTGTCTTATTGCTCTAACAGTCAGGAAAAATTTCCGGATGTTTAGGTGGAATCTGCGTTCCTGTAACTTGAGCCCATTATTCCGTGTCCTGCAAACTGGGGTGATCGAGAAGAGATCCTGGCCCTCCTCTGTGTGACAACCCTTCAAGTACTGGAAGAGTGCTATCATATCTCCCCGCAGTCTCCTCTTCTGAAGGCTAAACATGCCCAGTTCTTTCAGTCTCTCCTCATAGGGCCTTGTTTCCAGTCCCTTTATCATCCTTGTTGCCCTCCTCTGAACCCTCTCCAGTTTGTCTACGTCCTTCTTAAAGTGTGGTGCCCAGAACTGGACGCAGTACTCAAGATGAGGCCTAACCAGTGCTGAGTAAAGAGGAATTCTCACTTCCCGCAATTTGGAAGCTATACTTCTATTAATGCAGCCCAAAATAGCATTTGCCTTCTTTGCAGCCACATCGCATTGCTGGCTCATATTCAGTTTGTGATCTACAACAATTCCAAGATCCTTCTCACTTGTAGTATTTTTGAGCCAAGTGCCCCCCATTCTGTAACTCTGCATTTGGTTTCCTCTCCCTAGGTGCAGCACTTGGCATTTATCCCTATTACATTTCATTCTGTTGTTTACGGCTCAGCGCTCCAGCCTATCGAGATCGCTTTGAATTTTGTTTCTGTCTTCCAGAGTATTAGCTGTTCCACCCAACTTTGTGTCATCTGCAAATTTGATAAGCATTCCCTGCACCTCCTCATCCAAGTCATTAATAAAAATGTTGAAGAGCACCGGGCCCAGGACCGAGCCCTGTGGTACCCCGCTCGTTACCTCTCCCCAGTTTGAGAAGGAACCATTGATAAGCACTCTTTGACTCTGATTCTGTAGCCAATTGTGGATCCACCAGATAGTTGTTCCATCCAGCCCACTTTTAGCTAGCTTGCTAATCAGGATATCATGAGGCACTTTGTCGAAAGCTTTGCTGAAGTCCAGATATAAGATGTCCACAGCATTCCCACAGTCCACAAGGGAGGTTACCGGATCAAAAAATGAGATCAGATTAGTCTGGCAGGATTTGTTACAACAGTGGAGAGGGAAATGCAGTCTGCACATGTTCAAAAGCACTCTATTTCTATCTTGCATGTTCCACAACCGAGGCCTGGAACACAAAAAAGATTCAGGGGCTAAGCCTTAGCTCCCATCACTTTGAATCTCTACTGCAGCACAAAGCACATATAGCGCGACCAGAGAACGCCACAATAAGCAGCACTTGAGTGAGGGTGAGCTCAACAGTGCAGAGATTGTGAGAAAAACACAAGCCTGGAGAGCCAAACGAAAGAGGCGATGCCAGGAGATGCAGGTTAGATCCCCCGCTACTCGCAGTTCCGTCCTCCCACAAATAGTCCAGGGGCAGGAAGCTGCATTGGGCAGGTGTGGGTTTAGGGGACTCCCTCTTGCCACAGGTGTGTTGAACAGCTGTGGGCAGATCTGTCGCTCTCAGCCTCAGTTCTACATCTGTAAATTGGGAATTCCACTAGCCTACTTCACGGGGCTCTTGAGTGAGAGAGAAGGCGAAGCAACCCTACAGTTTGCAAGGCAGCACTGGGTGGGAAAGAGCAGCTTCAGGAAAGCAGCCCCCAGGCTCCCGGCGAGAAGTCGAGGGGACAGCCATGCGCAGCCTCTGGGGCAGAAGAGTCCTCCTCCAAATACCGTCTCCTGGGGGCCTCTGCTACTGCCACCCGTGTCCTGCCTGTGGGCTTCCCCGTGGCATGCGGCTGCCACGGTGGGAAATGGGGTGCCAGGCTAGATCGACCAGCCTCGGGGCTCTTCCTCTGCTCGGGGTCCCTTGCAGACGGTGATGTGGGGCAGAACGTTTCCCAAAGCGGAACATTTTCCAGTGCTTTATTTTTCCACAGAAAATTTCCTGTTTCATAAGTTCATTAGTAGAAATGAGTGTGTGCCAATTGCAAACGCAGTACTAGGCAAGCTTGGCCGTTTCAAAGTTGTAATTAATGTTTATCCTTAGCAAGTATGTGAGAGAATCCATATATGCCGTTGAAATACATTTACGTCTCAGAGTGAAATGGAACTGAAAAGTAGAGACAGCGGAACTGAGGGTGTCCCGACGAGCTCCGCAGGGGAACTCTGTTGGAACCAATATGGGTGGTTGTCAGCGCATATCATGCACAGCTCTTCAGCATGCTAGCATTAATTAGTGTGTCAACACTTCTGAGTACCTTTGTTGTTGTCTGCCTAAATGCAAACAATGTAAGGGAAGTACATGCTATTGTCTTTTAATGTTTACATGTATTCCAATTTATTTAAAAATATATATATATATATATTTACATACCGTAACGCTTAAATCACATTAACTGTGTTTCAGCTTTTTCCCTCAAATATTTCAGGTCAAATACTTGTGTATTGGGACAAAAAATCAACACAGGGGTACTTTTTAAAAAGCTTTGTGGTTTACTAAACACAAACAAGATAAACATGCTCGATTAGGTCTCCCCAGGGCGAGGCAGGGCAGGGCAGGGCAGGGCCACTCGTGGCCCTCCAGATGTTTTGCCTACGGCTCCCATCAGCCCCAGCCAGCAAAGCCAAAGGGGAGGGATGATGGGAATTGTAGGCCAAAACATCTTGCCCACCCCTCATCTAGGGCATTTTCCAATGCAAATGGAATTTTTTCCGATGCAAATGAACCTAATTTGCATGGGGAATTTTTCCGGAAAACCCACATCACTGCTTGCACAGGATGCAAGGGGGCAATGCTCTACTGCACCTGATCCCAGCACCTTCTGCAGGGATGTGAAGGACCCTCAGGCATGCACCGCTCAGCCTCCTGGTGCAACTGCCTTGAGCTGCAGGCAACCTCCTGCTAAGCACAAATGCGGTTAGAGCACTCACACCCCAAGAAACTGCCCCTTCAGTCTATAAAATAGGGCTAACCACCCCCACCTTGCTAGCTATGGGTCAGGAACGTCTCTCTCGCCATGCCTGTGTGACCTCCAGCAGAATCCCCACCAAGATGGGGAGCAACAGGATGGGTGCCAAAGGGGGCTGCCTGTCTGCCCTGCCTCTGCCTTCTCCCACTCTTCAAAGTCCTTTGCAAGTCTAATCCACAAGCAGGAGATGAGAAACTGGTTGTGTGTCTGAAACAATTGCATAGGGGTTTCGAAGCTTTTGAATCCCATAGTTTACTTTGGATTTTGCAAAAGTCAGAATTTGTTGCAAATCAAGGCTGATCTCTGGTATATAAAGTGGGCACCTCACTTTAAGAAGGACATAGACAAACTGGAGAGGGTTCAGAGGAGGGCAACAAGGATGATAAAGGGACTGGAAACAAGGCCCTATGAGGAGAGACTGAAAGAACTGGGCATGTTTAGCCTTCAGAAGAGGAGACTGAGGGGAGATATGATCGCACTCTTCCAGTATTTGAAGGGATGTCACACAGAGGAGGGCAAAGATCTCTTCTCGTTCATCCCAGTTTGCAGGACATGGAATAATGGGCTCAAGTTACAGGAACCTAGATTCCACCTAAACATCAGGAAAAATTTCCTGACTGTCAGAGCAATAAGACAATGGAATCAACTACCTAGGGAGGTGGTGGGCTCTCCCACTCTGGAGGCATCCAAGGTGCAGCTGGACAGACATCTGTCAGGGATGCTTTGACCTGGATTCCTGCATTGAGCAGGGGGTTGGACTCGATGGCCTTGTAGGCCCCTTCCAACTCTACTTTTCTATGATTCTATGATTCTATGATTCTATTCTGCTCTGAAAACAAAAGAATTTTTAAAACAAGTTGTACTAATTGAATTACAGATTATCAAGCCATCACAGACTAAAAGTCTTAAGGACTCATGATGGAATCACCATCCTGGTTGTTCTCAGCTCCTTTAATTCTCAAAACAGAAGAGCCAGCCGCAGTGGGAGAAAAATCTGCTTTTAGCTTTTGCTGCAAACACCCACACTTGAAGAGGAACCTGAAAGACATCGCAGCACCCAAAGAGATCCACTCACAAGGGGAGCAGCAGGCAAAGCGTGTCCTGCCCACGGCAGCAGCAACAGGTGATCTCCTCATCCTCAAGGCAGCCCCTATTTGGAGGCTGTTATCAAGTCCCTTCACAGGTGCCTGAGGTCTGTGCTGCCTGCCGGTCATTCACTGCATCTCTCATGCACGCACAGACACACCCAGAAAACACAGGACTCCACTGGTCGCACCAACATGGCATTGAAGACTCCAGTTGAGTCCAACTCCTGCCCCACTAAGCGGGGGTGCAGAAGCTCTTTCACCCTGAGGGCCAAATTCCATTTTGGAGAAGCTGGGGGGGGGGGGGGATACATTCCAGGGGGGGGGGAGGGAAAGGACTGAAAATCCCAGCCTAGTTTAAGGCTCTTCCAGCCAGTCACTGAGCCTTAGGAGAGGCATTTCAGGTTTTTAGAATTGGGGGAGGACCTGCACAAAAGCCAGGAAACCATGCAACAATTGATAGCGGGCCTGAAGTTCTGTACCCCTGCGATACAGTGACAGAGCTGCGGGTGGGGGATATCCCAGCGCCAGCAGCAAACGTGGGACTGCGAGAGGCCAGAGGCTGCTCCAGCCCTGCCAGCTGCAGGCCTTTTCCCCGCAGAGCCTGCTTTTCACCGCCACAGGCACACCTACTCCCAGAAAGCCAACGTGTGTGGGCATGCGTGCGCATGCGTGCGCATGTGGATTTCATAGATCATAGAGTTGGAAGGGGCCTACATCGAGTCCAACCCCCTGCTCAATGCAGGAAACTAGAGGAGGGGTCTCCCATCCAAGTAATAACCAGGCTTGACCCTGCTTAGCTTTCAACGCTCAAACAAGCTGAGCCAGCGTGAGCCACAGGCCTTTGATAAGCCCATGGTAAGCCCTGAGAAGCATTCCTGATTTGGCTGCATTCATCAGCTGGGCTGACTCAGCCTGCCGCGTCCTCCTTCTGGGGTCTGCCTTGCTAGAGGAACAGCACCAGCTCATGTGGGGCGGTGACAATTTATTCCACTTATGAGTCACCCAACAGCCAAAGCTCTAGGGGCAACATTCATACTAAAAGCATACACAATAAAAACAAGGATTGCCACTGCCTTCCTCCCCCCCCCCAACATGGCAAAGCGACAACATCCACCCCACTTATTTTGGTGGGCAGAAGACCTCTTCATTTGCTTGGAACCAGATCGCACCTTTCTAATGCACACTGAACTTTGTAAATGGAACCATTTGGGGAGCAAAATCTAACCATCTGGGGCTGCAATGAGAAAATATAGACTAAACTCACCTGTAGTACATAAATGTGAAGATGCACATTCAAGGTCGCAAGGGCCCTTGTTAAAAATCAAAAATTCTTTCTGGCAGGGGATGCGAGCAGATCTCACAAACGCGGTGCCCTCGTCCATTTGGCCGGCCACTCCCCTAATCATGAACCCCACATGTGCCCTTCGCATGACGCAGGCGCGCCAATATTTTCCCTTCTGTGAATGAGCTCTCGCGCTGAGGGCAGATGGAACCAGAGCTCTCTGTTTCCAGAGAGTGTTTAAACAACACCCAAATTCTTATAAGAGAGTCAGAAGAGGGAAAATGAATGTCTTCCCACAGCTCATCTGCCTTGGGCCTTCATGATGGCTTCAGTCTGTCTCAATCCTTCCTTTTGGCTTCTGAAGTCTCATTTTTATTCATAGGAAAATCTGAAGCCACAGGAATTTGCAAAAAGATTTGGCCATCCTTCTATTTTTTTAAAAAAATTAAACCACCCAAACTAGCGGCCACCACTGCATTTTGTGGTAGTACCAAACATATAGCCTGCCCACGTCTTAGGATCTTCTGTAGAGGCCCTCCTCTGAATACCCTCTTTAGCAGGTGTGTTTACAAAGGAAAGGGCCTTTTCTGTTGTGGCACCCCAACTCTGGAACACTCTCCCCAAAGAGGCTCAACTGGCACAGCCACTACAATCTTTTTGGCGCGAGGATAAGGCCTTTTGATTTGCCCAAGCATTTGAGAGGGAATTTTACACTGATTTTATGCATCAGTCTGTTTTTTATTATGCTTAATTGATTGGTGGATTCTGCTATCTT
Source organism: Shinisaurus crocodilurus (assembly GCA_021292165.1). Taxonomy (NCBI): domain Eukaryota; kingdom Metazoa; phylum Chordata; class Lepidosauria; order Squamata; family Shinisauridae; genus Shinisaurus; species Shinisaurus crocodilurus. The sequence goes on along the minus strand of CM037885.1, from coordinate 857,565 downwards.
TATTTCTTGTTTTTATTATATTGTTTGTGTGAATAGCCTTATTCAGACTTTTGTATACTGTCCTGGAATCCTTGCGAAGAAAGGGGGGTAACAACAATTTTGAATAAATGAATAAGAATAATAAATTCCACCAGTGTTCCTTTTGCCCCTCTTTCAGTCCTGACTTCCCGTCCGTGAAGTGGGAGGGGATTATTAATATTAACCGTAATAATATTAGTGGCCTAAGCCACAGCACTGCTGCAGAAACAAACAAACAAACAAACAAACAAACCCACCCATAAAGCCCTTTTCCAGTTTAAAAGTGAAAAAGAAAGCAGCTGGGGATGCTTTCTCACAACGACTGGGTTCACGCAGCGCCACTCTGGGAAGCACCAGAAAATCCCCATCGGCTCCTGTTCAGACAAGCTGTGACAGCACTGCCAGATGGAGGAGTAAGGCAGCAACGTGGTGGAATCAGAAACCAGTATCTCCGGTCCTGGGTTCACCTTCCGCCATGGACTGAGTCAGCCCAGAAGAACGTCCCAGTTCCGGGCCCCACAGTGCCCCTCAGTCCTGGTTTCGGTGCTTCGAAACACAATGCCAGCAAAGAGCGAGCGAAAGCATGAATCAGCCGGGCATTCGGCTGCCTTTGGAAGTGGGGATTATTCATCCAGCAGGAAATGAACTCCTCCGAGGCAAGGTGAACAATGATTCCACCTGGAGCAAATGAAGCATCCAGGAAGTTGCTCACTGAGAGCAGCAGGGTGGGGGTTGCTGAGGCCCAAGCCCTGCCCGGAAGCCCTGCCAATGATCCCAGACTTGTGGATGTGGTGACACAGTGGGCCGGGAAAGGTGCTCTGCACATGCTCAGAGGCACTCCATGCAACACAATAATCAACCAGATGATGGTCAATATAGACTCCCTGAGGACAGTCATGGTTCTTTCCTCAGGACATTAAGCATTCCAGAAGCAGGAGTTTCTGAAGGTTTAGTGTCCTGATCTTTGACGAGGGCAAAACAGGCACAAATTAATTTACAGTAGCAGAGCCCTGCAATGGAACGAGCCTTTCTCAAAACTCAGAATACACCCAGCTATCACACGTGGGTGTTCTTTTAAAGACAACACTGGCAAGGCCCCGTTCCTCCTCTTTGCCTACATCAGAAGTAGCCCAGTCTCCTACTACAAATTATCACAAGCCTTGTACACACACACACACACTTCATTCTGCAAGCGCCAAAGTTCAGCAACCGCCGACACATGGCTAGAAGGGAAACACTATTTTGTACTGGGGCAGGACCTGGAAGCCACGCTGGTTTCTTGAAGTGAAACTACATCAAGAAAAACTCAAGGGTTTAAGAAGGCACATTTCAGTCTGTGTGGTTTTTAAAGTGCCAATGTAAACTATTTTTAAAAAATATGTAAACCAATTCTTTCCTGGAACGACAGGAGGAGGAGGAGGAGCAGGGGAAACACTGGTGATCTGCTTGTTCAAAAATGCTTTCATCTGAATGGAGGGAAATATTGGGTAGTCAAATTTCCCTATTTGTCTTTTCTTCCTCCTCGCTACAGCTAAGACCTTTGTTTTGAAGAAAAAAAATTCTATAAAAACAGGAAAGTGTGACCTGCAAACTGACAAGAAGTAGCAAAAGGCCCAGGATTCAGAAAACAACGTTATTTTTACTTTAGTGTTCAGCTCTCAGGTTGATGGAAACACTTTGCACACCCATAAGTAACTGAGTCAAGGGAACAAATTATTTTGCACAGCGCGGGGGACAGAGAGAGGTTGGGAAACAATCAAAGATACTGCTGAGTTGTGAAAGTCCAGGCAAATTGAAGGCCTGGCTATTTATTGTGCTGCCAGCCTGGGTTATAATTAGATGTGGCTAATTATACTTTCCCTGATCCCTCTGGATTCATCATCCATTCATCATCCATCAAGTTACAACTTGGCAGTGGGAAAGTTCCTCTCTCTTTCAGTCATCCCCCCCCCCCCCTGCATCATTTGTAAAGCATGGAGCCAGGGCAATTTCCTGGCTCCATGCAATGTCTGCAGTCCAGAGCTCAGCTGAGCCAGGAATTCCTTAGGTGGCTGTTGGTAATCCCCTCCTCTCTGGCTACATCCCCCACCCCTCCCCAATCAACACAGGGCGGGAGGATAAAAGCCTAATCCACAGGCTGGTCTTGTTATGATATAAAAATGTGGCCAGAAGGTGGTTCTGACGGTGAGACAAAGTGCACTGCATTTTAAGAAGGCAGCAGAAGTTATTAAACAGATAAAAAGGCTTGAAACCCTACTTCCATATCCCCACCCCCACCCCAAATCTGAACAGACCCAAGACCTTTAGGAGTGGCAACAGCAGTCATGCAAAGAAATAGAAAAAAAGCCTTTTCTGGAACTCCTTCCCCTTCCCCCACCATTGGCTTTTGGAAAGGACCCTGGCCCAAGATGCAGCTTTTCCTGTAACTTTTCATAGGGGTTTGCCACTGTTGTTGAATTGTAATTTGTTGGTTTTATTATTTTTATTTTATTTATTTATTCTATTTATGCCCCGCCTTCTTTCCTGCAAGGAACCCAAGGCGGCTTACATAATCCTCCTCCTCCTCCTCTCCATTTTATCCTCACAAACAACCCTGTGAGGTAGGTTAGGCTGAGAGGCAGTGACTGGCCCAAAGTCACCCAGTGAGTTTCATGGTTGTTTTTGTTGGTTGCACATTTTTGTGTGTGCAGTGGTTTTATCGCAATTATTTCTCTACTGTTAGTCGCCTCAGGAATCCTTGCGACTGCGAGTCAGAGGTGCGGGTGGGAGATGGGGAGATCCACATTTATATAAAGCGGACCGGGTCCAGTTAGTGTAATATCACAAGTGTTGCACCAAAGCACAGCTCGTGCCGGAGCTCACAAGGGCCAGGGCTGGGCCAACAGCCACATTGTAAGGACAGGAGCTAAGCATCCACAAACACCCAAGCGAGCCTGTCTCAGGCACCGAGGAGGCCAGCCAGACCTCAGGCACCAACTCAAGGTGAAACCCGGCCTGGGCTTTCATTGGGGAGCAGCAGCCTCATGGGTGAGGTGGCTGGCATGCCCATTGCCCCGCCTCTCTGCCACAACGAGGCAACTGTTGCCTGAGTCTCCCGCCCAAGTAAGGGGCAACCACAAACACATGCGTACTGGTACTGGGCTCATCTCCCCCTGCCCCCCCCCCCCGCAGCCTGCTCCTTGCAACATGCAAAGCAAACGGAAACTCTCGGATACCCAAAAACACACAGGCTCCCATTCCTGCCCTTGAAGGGCTCCTGCAGCTGGCCTGTGTGTGTGTGTTGACTGGTCTGATTCAACCCTCTCGCCATATCACGCTTTGCTTTGCCCATCAAATGCCGTCAGGGATAACTTGCTTCCTCCTGTTGGTTTAGAACAGCGCCTTCCACCCTAGAGCCAGGGGTGTTGACCAAACTTGCAGCTCCGTGATACAGACTGCAAGCATGTGCCCATTTCTCTCAGAGTAAATTCAATGGGGCTTCTGTCTGAATAGACACCTACAGGATTGCACTGGCAGTCTCTCTTGGTAAAATAGGTTGATAAATTCAATAAATAATAATACTGTGTGTTGTGTGTGTTTCAAGTGTAAAAGCGCTTCAGATTGTTGCAGTAACCCACGACAGCCCTATAAGGTAGACCATCCAATCAGCATCTTCATGTTTTCAAAGAGGCGTCCTCCATTTCTCAAAATATTATGAAATGTGCATAACACCCCAGCACTGACTTGCTTACTCAAAAGTAACTCCCACCGCTGCCTTGGAGGGGATTTGCTTCCATGCAAGTTTGCAGAGGATTGCTACCTTACAAGTACTGTCATCTTAAGAAGGAGAGAAAAGGTATGTTATTCGCTTAAGATAGCTGTGCTATATCTTTTTCAATGCACATTTTAATATAGCATTTTTACGGCAGGATCCTATTCATTCCTACTCAAAGGTAAGTCTCACTGAGCGCAGGGGAGCTCGATTCCCAGAGAAGCGGGTGCAGAACTGCCGCCTCGCAGTGCGATCCTCCGCCGGCCTATTCAGACGCGGGCCCCGCGGAGTGCAGCGGGTCGCGCTCCCCCCCGCGAGGGTGCCCCGCGAGGGAGCCGAAGCTACGGAGCCTGCCCGCCCGGCCCAGGCGCAGGGACAAAGGCGGCCGGGCTCTCCAGGCACCCTCCACCAGGCGGGCCGTGGCGCACCTCGGTTCAGATCGCTGCAGCCGGGCGAAGGGGGCGACCAAGGCACGCTTACTGCTGATCGCCATGGGATTTACTTCCGAGTAAAGACACGGCAGGATCGGGCCGGGAGGCTGTGAGCTGCTGCGCGGCCCCAGCGCCGAGCCGAGCATGAGGCAAAGTCAGCCGCGCCAGCGGCGGGGGAGCCAGAGCAGGCCGGGTTTACTCGGGAGTAAGTCCCTTCCAGCATCAGGCCCGCCCAAGCCTAGGGCCCGGACCCACCGGGGCTTGCTCGCGCGAGGAGGCGCGCCTCGGGCTGGCCCTGGCCGTGATGGGCTGCCGCCTCGGCCGGCGGTCGACGCCCGGGCTCGCTCCGGCGCGCGGGGCTCCCCAGCTGCCTTACCTGCGGCCCGGGCTCGTCCCCGGCGGCGCTGGAGCCGCGTCCGGCGGGGAGAGGGGCCTGCCCGGCCGACGCCCCGCCTGCTGCCGCCGCGTCCAAGCGCATCGCCCCTGCGGGCCGCCGCCGCCTGAGCCCCGCCGGCCCGTCCGCCCCGCCCCGGGAGGTGGAGCCGCCGCCCCGCCGCAGGCGTTGCGCGCTCCAGCCCAGCCCAGCGCAGCGCAGCGCCCGGAGAGGCTCGCCGGGGCTCCCTCTGCGCTCGCCTCCGCCGACGCGCGTCCAGCCGCGCAGCGAGGGCATTCCCGGCCTTGCGCGGGACGGGCGGGGGCGGGCTTTAGAGGGCCGGGGGTGCTCCTTCCGCGGACACGTCTCCCCCCACCCCGCCCCGTCCTTCCAGGCTGCACAACCGCTGAGACCTTTGACTCAGGGCTCTCCAACCTTCGGTCCCCAGATGTTGCTGGACTACAGCTCCCAGAATCCCTTGCCATTAGCCATGCTGGCTGGGTATGCCGGGAGCTGTAGGCCAGCAACATCTGGGGACCCAAGGTTGAGCTTCCCCCTTCATTTCAAAAGAAAGGAAGAAAGACTCTGAGCATGTGCAGTTTTGCATTTTAAACTCAATTCGATCACGCCACCATCATGAACTGGCGTTCGCTTCTGCACATTTAAAGCAACTATATTGGAATGAGCCCCGGCGTCCGTTGCATGCCTGTCCGGCCAGCCCCTGACAATGAAAGACTGCTAAAAACGAGGAAGACAGCCCCCCCCGCCCCCCCCCCGCGCAGCCCTGGCGCGCCCACGCCAGCCGGTCACCGCCCCATCGCCTGCTGCTCTCCAGGGGGTCATTGGGGGCGGGGCGGGGCGGGGCGGGGCTACAGGGCCCTGGACTTTGGCCCCAGGGTCCGGCCTAGATGCACCACCGAGTGTGTCCCACCACAAACTCTAGGTCTGGGTTCCAGTCCCCCCTCAGCCATGAAGCTCACTGGGTGACTTTGGGCCGACCACTGACTCTCAGCCTAACCTTGTTGTGAGGAAAAGACTGGAGAGGAGGAGACCTTCTAAGCCGCCTTGGGTTCCTTGCAAGAGGAAAAGAAGTGGGATATAAATGTAAAGGTAATAATCAATAGTGACAACAAGCCCACCCACAGAGGGACACTTCTTCCTTCTTCCTGTTGGGGGACCCAAGTGTCCCCCCCCCTTGTGCCCCGCCCTGCACTCCAGGGGTCTTTGTCACATCAGAAACATGGCCGATCAGCCTTCCCCAACCTGGGGCCCTCCAGATGTATTGGATGACAACTCCCATCGTGCCAGCTGGGGATTGTAGTCCACATCGAGTGTGCCAGGTTGGGGAAGGCTGTGGTAGATGCCCACCAGGGAGCTGCAGGCGATGGCGCCTTCCCGGGGGGGGGGGGGTCTCACCTCCATCCATGACAGGGAGGGAAGCAAACTGCCTTCGAAGCACCTTTGGAGCCAGTCCGGACTCGGAGACCCACTCTGGGATTTCTAGGTACACAGAGGTGGCAATCCTAGACATGCTTTCCATAGAGTAAGCCCCTTTCAGCACAGTGGGGCTGACTCCTGAGTCAACAGGCGCAGGACTGTGCCACAGCTCTGGGGTTCTACAGCTAGCTGGAGCGCCAATGTGGCGTGTTGTCTCCCATTGTCGTCGTAATATGGCACCCAAAGAGGTCATCACCTGAAGCTGGCTGGTGGGAGATTCAGGACAGACAAAAGGAAGCCCTTCTTCACACAGCACAAAGTTGAACTGTGGAATTTGCTGCCACAAGATATAGTAGTGATGGCCACTAATTTGGACAGCCTTAAAAGGGGACTGGACAAATGCATGCAGGATTAGACTCTCAATGGCTGCTAGTCCTGATGGCTCCAGCACTGGAGGCAGATGCTTCTCTGTGCCAATTGCTGGAGGGCACGGGTGGGAGGGTGCTCTTGCAGTCACGCCTTATTTGCGGGCTTCCCATTGCAGCATCTGGTTGGCCACTGTGGGAACAGAATGCTGGACTAGACTGGCCCTTGGTCTGATCCAGCAGGGCTCTTCCTTGTGCTCTTAGGTGTTTTGTGATGGGACCAAGAACACCTGGGTTCTCAGATCCACCCCAACCCACCACATGCCATGACGGACACTGGGTGACCTGGGGCCAGCCACTCTCTCAGCCTTCCGGGTTCCCTTCTGGCTCCTGCCAGAAATGCCACATTCTTCTGTTGCTCCCAGATGACCCGGGGTGACTCATGCCTCCGAGGGGGTGATGTCACTTGTTCTTCCTGGACTGGTGCTCTGGCGTCAGGGCGGTCTTGTGCCATCCCCTCATGCGTGTCAGCAAATGCTGCATCACCAAAGGCCACCAGGCTCTCATCCTGGGAAACACGGGCACCCTTTTGTCTTTATAGTGATGATCCTCACAGCATGGAGCTGAGTGAGCCAAACGTGCCAACTTCCTTCACAGTACATTTTTAAAAAGATCGTTGAACTATGCACGTGTCATATAATAAATGCCCAAATACGCATTTTCTCTCCAGAAAGCACAAGTTGTAGATTTAGAAGGGGGGGAAGCCACATCATGACTCATCTCCCAAATACCGTATTTTCGTCATGTCAACGTTCAGTGTACAAAGTCTTGTGGCACTGCAAGGCTGACTTATTTACAGCGGCGTGAGCTTTTGTGTGCCACTCATCAGATATGTGATGCAATAGGCTCTGGCGCTCAAGTGATTGATGATGATTCTGCTTTTTAAGCAAAAATACATATAGTGGCTCACAAGAATGATAAAAACAACAACAGTAAAATACAGGAAAATACACAATACAAAACAATAATAAAATGCTACCCGGGTTTGGTTTCCTTTGAATGAGAGCACAGCGGAGACTTACAGCATCGCAAGTTGCAAGGCCGGGTCCATATGCAGAACTCTGTGCGTGTGGCGATATGGGCTGCTGCTGCTGTGCCACTTGAACAAGTTACAGTCAGAGCACAAAAGAGAGCGGTACTGTAATGGTCCCAGGAGAGGATCTCCAGCAGTTGAACCACAAGGTGGGCTGCTCTTTCTAGCAACGTTCAGCCAAAATCACAGCAGCCAGAGACCAAATTCTTACCTCACTTCCCAAATCCGGAGCAGCTGCAAAGCAAAGCAGGAGTAGGCGGGCCCCAAGGAACAGGGGCTGTTGCTTTCTTCCCCAGTGCCTATGACAACCCTTTAACACACTGCCTGGGCGCTGCCTGGACATTGCTCCAAATGTGGGTGCCTTCTGAACATCACCTTCCAAGCTACAATTTGGGAAAGGAGTCACCACACCCACCCACCCCCTTGGTGCTTTTTCAAACCCGCCACCTTCTGGGAGCACTCTTGGCAGGAACCTTTCTGTCAAGGAAGCCTTGTGCATTGCAAAGACCACATGGTCAGTTCATGGGGGGGGTGGTCCTCATCCTTGCTCTACATTTCAGTTGATCAGTACCCCCCACGGTCAGAGCTGCAGGCAAATCCAAGCATATGGTGAAAATCAAAGCCACAAGGGCCCCATTTGTTTTGTAGGTTTCATATCAGAGGCACAGTTTAACAAGGGAGCCCCTTGTGAGGTAGTGTGAGGGAAGGAAAGGGGGTGAGACGCTGCCCTTGCCCTCCTGCTCTTGCCCCACCGAATCTTTCTCAAGCACAGCATTAACCACACACGGGACACGCCGTCCCCACAGTTTGAGTAAGAAGCTCTTGCGCAGTTTGCTGGTGAGGAAAGGGTCTCCCTTCATTCTGCAATGTCTTCCTGGTCCCTACCCCACCCCACTCCCCTCGAATCTTTCACGTCCTCCCATAAGAAAGCTGACAGACAAAGCGGAAGGAACAGGGGAAAGAGGAGCAACCAAGGAGACCCGTGTATCCATCCTCTCCCGAGTCTGGGCTTGGAGGTCTAACCCAAGGCTCCATCCAGAACAGCAAACAGTGCCTCCAGAGTCCTGGTTCCCTCCTCTCTTCCACCCTCATCCCAGAGCTGCAGGCAGAACCCAGGTGCCTGCAGTCTCTCTGCTCTGACCCATGGTAAAGTCTTGCTCCTTATACCACAGTGGTAGCAGAGTGTCTTCAGTGGACAGTGTTACAAGCCCTCTGTGTAGAGACCAAATCACTCTGGGGCACTATACAGCACCTAGCACATTGGGGGACAATCGATACATGTTCAGCAGCAGCAGTGTTTTAATTCATCTAACCGTGCTTTGCATCTCCTAGAAGAAAAGTTTAGGAATGCAATTAACATCTTGCCCATAATCCCAAGAGCTTTTAGGCCAATCTTGGGCCTGACTCATCGAGGGCCGATATCCGTAATCCAGGCCCATGTCTTAATTCAACCGTATGTCATAGACAGGAATTGTAGGCTGGGAAAATCTCCCATCTCTTGCTAAACACCATGGAGGTACAGATCCCCACAACGGCTTCCTCCTGAGTCACTGATAGTGGCTTGTGATTCTGTCCCCTAGAGCCATCTGATATTTTCCACCCACTTTGCATTCATCATCTCAGCCTTTTCCTGGATGCTCACGATCTCCAGCCTGCAGGAGACCTCTGACTCCCAGATTGCTCAAGCCCAAGGCAGCCTGTTTGTTCTTCAGGCTCGCTTTGTTTGCACGCAGACAGGAAGTTCCTCACTGCAGAGATGTCATTTCTGATCAGTTTGGGAATGACAGGAAATGTGGCTTGAGAGCATGAGGAAGAGGAGAAAGCAGATGGGCAGCAGTCCATCATTCACAGCACATCCACAGAATACCAGCAGGGCTTCATCTGCGCCAGGGCATCGCCCCCAACCCTACGTTTCAGGGCCAATCCTCAGCCTGGGGCCATGGGGGTGTAATAATCAAAAGGCCTGTCTCTGGGTGTGCCTGTGCCTGTCTGCACAGAGGTCTTTCCCTAACTGGTCAGCAATCAGTGGGGAGGCACCATGGCTCAGTAGAGGCACATGCCTTGCCTTGCATGCAGAAGTCCCAGGTTCAATCTCCAGCATCGCCAGTTAAAAGATGGGGAAAGACCTCTCTCTCTCTCTCTCTCTCTCTCTCTGCCAGAAACACTGGGGAGCCACTGCCAGTCCCAGCAGATGATGCTAGGCTGGAAGGACTGATGGATCTGGTGCAAGGCAGCTTCCTAGTACACAAGGACAGTCTGCCCCACACATCTTGGGACAAGGGATTGTGCTTCCTAATTACAGGATACATCTACACCGGCGTGAGGCCTGCTCTTTGTTTGTTTAAAGAAATTAAACATTAAGAACTGGATCTATCAGGAGACGATCCCTTCTGCCCTAGGAGACAAATGATTGAGGTAGCAGCCCCAGACAGAACAGCGGAGTAATTACCCAAGGCATCACCCTAGGAGTAAAACTAAATGGAAACTACCCTGCAGAAAAGTTCACCTAAGGCAGTGTTCCCCAACCTTGGGTCCCCAGATGTTTTTGACCTACAAGCGTAGCTGGCTGGGGCATGCTGGGAGTTGCAGGCCAAAAACATCTGGGGACCCAAGGTTGGGGAACACGGTCTGAAGAAGGGTGGGTGGGCGGGAGGAGTTACATCGCCTTCGGGAGCACTAACTTAACTGAGGGTATGTGTGTGTGTCACATGTTAATCTTAACTGTAAAGCTTTAATCAACCAATAATGTTCATTAGATGAAGGCTGCAATCCACGCCCATTGAACAAAGGACTTACTTCTGAGCAAACATGCATTGGATTGGTGTGCATGCACCGCTTGTAGCCCTGACCGTGCGTGCGCAAGGTGCGCTCTGGCTCAGTGTAGGGCTTGCCTGTGAGCAACTGGCCCTTGCCAAGGCCCATTCGGAAGTGGAGAGGCCCCGCTTGGCAGCAGAGGTGAGCATGTGCCTCCCTCCCACGGGAGCCATGCCTCTGAAGCGCCATCTTGTGCTGCTTCATGGGTGTCCACCGCCTGCCCCCCCCCGCTGCTGCCATGTTTATTTATTTTATTTATCCCCCCCCCTTTATTCTTGCAAGGAACCCAAGGCGGCTTACATAAATCCTCCTCCTCCTCTCCATTTTATCCTCACAACAACCCTGTGAGGTAGGTTAGGCTGAGAGTCAGTGACTGACCCAAAGTCACCCAGTGAGTTTCATGGCTGAGCGGGGACTAGAACTGAGCTGAGTCCCATAGTCCCAGTCCAACACTAACCACTCATCATCATCAGCAGCAGCAACAGCAGGTGATCACTCGTGACCGAGTAAGATTGTTTTCCAGGATAAAAGGAGGAAATTCTAAAGGAAGATTGTGTAGACTCTAGCGATGGGTCCGTAAGTGACTGTGGAGGCCAATTCTAGATCCACACAGCTTCCCACAGTGAGGACACAGGTTACCAGATGGAAGATGGTCCTGTGAAGGATTCGTTTGACGTGCTTTTCGCTTAGCACGTTTCTCCCTTTCACCTTGCACTCGGACTTCTTCAAAGTCCACTAACCACTACACCACACTGTTGCTGCTCTGCTGAAACAGTTCGCTTCTGCAGCTGTACCGGCCCAGGCTTGGCGCTGGGACACGCCTCTATCAGCATCCGGAGCGTAAGAGTTGGCTCTGTGGGATCAGACTAGGGCGGGGTCCCCAACCTTTTTGGCCGAGTGGGCACATTTGGGAATTCGAGAAACTCCGCTGAGCCCGCGCGGCTACGGGCCGCCTCCCCCAGGAACTGTGCCTGATTTGCCCGCCCCCAGAGCCGCCTAAGTCCAGGGCCGGCTTCCCCACTCGCGCCGCAGTGAGTTCCGCAGGTGCGCCGCTCTGCCGCCGCCGCCGCCGCCGCCGCCTCCCGCGCTTGTTCTGTCCGAGCCATGAATGGGCCGCGAGGATGAATGGGGGGCGGGGCGAAGGGCCGCTCCTGGCGCCCGATTGGCTGCCCGCTTCCGCCGCCCGAGAGGTACGCTGCCGCCTGTGACTGGACGCCTCTTGTGCTCGTTTGGAGGGAGGGGAGGCGGGGCTAGCCACGGCCGGAAGTCGGTGCCGGGCGGACTGCGAGGAGTGAGGGTCGGACCACGATGTGAACCGCGAACCGGCTTCCTTTTCCTCCCAGGGTTTGCTGACCTTTGACCCCGCCCGTTATTGCGCTCATCTAACTGGCCTTTGGTGGCGGGGGTGTTAGACCCGCCTCCTCCTTTGACCCCGAGCCCCCTCCTCTCTCAGGGGCTCTTGGCCGCAGGCAGCGCCCTTTGACCCTTGACCCCGAGCCCCGGCCTCCATAAGGCTGAGATGCATTGGAAACTGGGCTTTAGGTTTTTGGGGGGCAGCTCTGTGGGGAGGGCTGTGCCTGGGGGGGCAAGGTCAGCATGGCCCCCCTGTCATCCCAAGAGCGCCGCAGGCAGCCTCAGTAGCAGTAGCAGCAACAGCAGGAAGAGGAGGGTGAGTGTCTGGCTAGGGAGGGGGAAAGCGCATGCTGGGGGAAGGCTGGGCGATCACGGAAGAGCCTCCCTGCAGGATCGGGCCCCGAGCGCAGCAGCCGGTATCTGCTCAAGAAGGATGCAAAAGTCCGCTGAAGGCGCTCAGTCACTGTGCACCCTGCCCTCCCTGGCACTAGATGGGCGCTGGGGAAGATGCCCCGTGCGACCTTCGGAAGTTGCGGATGATGCAGCCTTGGCTCACAGAGGCACAGACTTCTTTAGAATATTTCTTAGCCACTCTTTATCCAGTGGGTGCCAAGGCAGTGTGGAAGGGGACACACAAGGACTGCCAGCCAAACTAAAATGGCTTTTGGAAAAGGAGTCTGCTGTTTACTCTTGGCCTCGCTGATAAAAACAAAACCTCCCATAGATGACTCAACCGAGTAAATGGATTAACAGTTGCAGCTTTAATAGAAATCCCACTACTTAGCAGTTAAACAGCGGACTGCATTTGCAAAGTGCTTTCTTTCATTCTGTTCTGTGTATTCTCTTAAGAGCAGCCTGGGTTGGTCAGTTATTCCCATTGCACAGGTGGGGAACTGAGGGGTTGGGACAGAGTGGCTGTGCAATGCAGAGACTGGGGCAACACCAGCGTGCATGCGTAATTCCTCCAGTGTTAGTACCTGGTCCAGTGTAGTATATTGCTGTGTGCACCTTGTATTTTTTGTAAAGTATTCGAGCTGGTGGTGGAGCTCACTGCAAACTGGAGGGCGGGGGGGGGAGGGGGGAGGGAATGTTCTTGCATACCAGCAGGCTTAGTTTTCCCTGTTGCACCATGTCTTTTAAAAACCAAGAAGCAGAAAATGGAGACATCTCCTGGCATGAGCTCTCACGGTTCCTAGTCCCTATCTATTCCAGACATACATCCACCCTCCCTTCCATCGCAGAGTTGTTTCTCTCCTGGCACTTTGGAATGCGTTTGTGGCCAAGTGGTGTGTTGCCAGGGGCTTTGTCCTGCCTCTTGGCTGCTGGGGTGGGGTGTGCTGGGACTGGTGTGGCGGCCACACGCAGAGCCAAAGAGCAGCTGGTGGTTTTCTTCTTCCTGCAGGAAGCTAGGGAGCCTCCTGCAACTCTCCAAAGAGAGCAAGGCCATGTGCCTCCCCAGGGAAGATCTTCATTATGGGGAGCAAATCCTCGCCACACCACTAGTCCTCCAGGTTGGTCAGTTGGTCCTTTGGGAGCCCGGTCCCTTCCCATCATCCCAGGGGGAGCCAGGATCTTGAGAGGCTCCATGTTTGGGCATCCCCATCTGATCCATCAGGCTGCACCGCTCAGAGGCCTCACAGTGGAAGACATCCAGAAAGCGCGGGAATGTCGGCCGAAGAAAGACCAGGAGAGCCTGGGCAAAATGAGACAGAAGGTAAGAGCTATTTCAGGGAGGGTGCCGTTGAACTGCCTGTCCTGCTTGTAGGTTTCCCATTGGGGCAGCTGGTTGGTCACTGTGTGAACAGAATGCTGGACTAGATGGACCTTTGGCCTGACCCAGCATGGCTCTTCTTATGTTTTTGAGAGCTGTCTCTGGCAGGAGAGAAGTTGGTGTCTTGAGTAGTCTTATTATCCCACCAGGATCTTTGGGAAAGCATTGGGGAATTCTTGAGTGAGTGACTGGGGGGTGTCACTGGAATGGTACTGAAGCATTGCGTAGAACAGGGGTGGGCAACCTTTATGCCCCCGAGGGCTGCATGGAGAGATCGGCAGTGGGTCGGGCTGCACTGCTTGTGGAAGCGTGGCACACGCATAGCGCCTCCCCCCCCCGCTCACTCTCTTATGTTATACACACACAAAGAAAGCGAGAGGCTCCTCCCCTCGTTCCCACACTCACTCAGTCTCTCACGTGTAAACACACACCTTTTTCCCGGACACTCACGCTCTGCTCCCCGCACTCCCCCCCCCCCCAGTCTCAATGCACAGGGATGGACGCTGAGCTGAGCTCTCCTCATGCCTCAGCCTCCTCATGCCTCCTCTCCTCAGCTGACGCTGAGCTCTCCTCATGCCTCCTCCCCAGTGGGTTGGCCTTGGAACGGCGGAAGCAGGTGGACCAGCTTTCCTCAGCTAGGTGCGCGGGGGGGGGGCAGTAGGTGCGCGAGGCAAATGGGGAAGGCAGCACATGGGGACGACTCTCCCATGTTCCCCATATAAATTGCGCTCCCACCAAACAGCTGTTTGGCCATCTGGCAGGAGCAGTGGCGGGAGAGGTGCCCATGGGCATCGGGTTGCCCGCATGTGGTTGAGACCAACAGCTAAGAGGTCAGCACAGGCATCGCCACTGACTGTCACTACGGACCAGGGCTGGAAAAATCCTCCAAATCATCACTCGAGAAACTTTTCAGCCCCGCTTGTGAACATAACCATGATCTCGGTGGATCAGGCCAAGGTGGCTCTGTGTTGTCCAGCTGGGCAGATGCCTCTGGTAAGCTCATGAGCGAGCGAGCGTGAAAGGGCTGAGCCGGCTCTCCTTCTCCCCGGCATCTGGCTGGCCCTGCTTTCTGCTTGTTTGATTTCTGCTTTGTTCCTCAGCTTAGTGAGAGAGCCCGAGAGCGGAAAGTGCCAGTGACACGAGTCGGACGGCTTGCAAATTTTGGAGGTAAGGTCCACCAGTCCAGGGGTGCCGAACCTCTTCCAGCCCTGAACGCCAGATTCCATTTCAGAAAAGCTCTCTGCAGCCGCATTCCAGTGGTGGACCGGGCCGAAGTCCAAAGGGACAGGGCCCCAAACCCCCAAATGCCAGCCTACTGTAGCTTAAAGCTCCTTGTGCCGGCAACTAAGCCTCAGGAGAGACATTTCAACCTTTGAGAATGGCGGGGGGGTGGGGGGGGGGTGCACAAAAGCTGTGAAAATTACCAAGTGGTCTGTGGTTGGGGAAAGAGGGTGGGGCCAGGGGAAGGGGGCGTGGCCTTCCACGGAATCCTGGAGGGCCAGATTTCGCCCCTGGGCCTGAGGTTCCGCGCCCCTGCACGAGGCTGCAACATGTACAGCTGAGGGTGTGTGTGTGTGTGTGTGTGAGAGAGGGGGGGAGCAGGGGGGCTGGTTGAAGGTTAATGGTTGTTGTGACTGCCTGTAACTGCCAGCAGTTTGGGTCAGCACTGAGATGCTGGTATTGCATATGGTTAAAAACTGACGTTGCCTTTTGTTTGCAAGCCTCGCCGTCATCGGTTCAGCTGCTCTGATGTTGCGGAGTGTTTACAAGGATGCTGATGGGGAAGGGCCAGTCACGGAATGTTGTGGCGGTGCAGCTGCAGCCAGCCAGGGGCCCGGGAGCTGGCCTTTACTCCTACAGAAGCTAACTTCTAGGCAGGCTCTCGCTTTTTAGAAACGAAATACTGTTTTTAATGCAAGTAAACAACTAAACAATAGCAGGAAACCTTGAGAATGATAGACTGGACGTGCTGAGAATTCATGGCTGGGCATGGATGTTCTGCTTACAAAATAGCAATTCTGGTGGTTCTTTCAGGGTAACTCTGACCTGGTTTTAGGTTTGTAGTGTAGACATACGCACAGAGGCCATGTTGTTCCCCAGGTGTGTGTGTATGGGGCGGCGGTTGGAATGAATACCTTCTGGTTCCCAGCTGCAGAGTCGCTTTGTCTTACTAGCCAGACCTGCTGTTCTGGCCCCGAACTGGACTATTTGGCAGCGCCCAAAGAGCCACCCCCTCACAGAACCTTTTCTTTCCAGGTTTGGCCGTGGGCCTGGGACTTGGAGCCTTGGTGGAAGTAGCGAGGAACTCCCTTAATGGAGAGCAAAAGCCCACGGGTAAGAAAGGCCCTCCCCCCGTCACCCTCACCTGCACCTGCGTTCATGGATGTCCCGGGGCAGGCAACGGGGGCTTGTTTTTTAAAAAGATTTCAGGACCTGAGAGAGGGGCGGATGCTTGCTGTGTCCAGTTTTCTTCCTGGTTTTCAAATGGAAACAATGTCAGGGTGCTGGCTGGCACAGGGAAGAGGGCGGTCGTGGTGGTGCAGGAGGCACATCGAAGCTGGGGCGGCACTGGCCCGTCTCTTCAGGCCATGTCTTTGTTTTATTTTGTTTCTAGGTTTTCAGCCAGATCTCCCAAAGCTTCTCATGACATTTATAAAACACAATAACTTCTTTAAAACCCTTACAATTTAAAAGTGAAAATGGTAAAAGAAATCAACCTGTGAGTAGGTAGAGACGGAAGGTTGAAACAACAGAATTTTAAAATACTGAACTCAAAAAAAATGCCACGTACGAGAAAAACAGCTTTGTTTGTTTGTTTATCGCATATGTATCCCACTCCCCCTTCCTCCAGGGAGCTGGGGGCAGAGGCAGAGCACATGACTCCCCACTCATTTATCCTCACAACAACCCTGTGAGGTAGGTCAGGCCGAGAGCCGGTGCCCATGCCAGGCTTGCCCAGGGAGCTTTGTGGCAGAGTGGGGATTTGAACCTTGGTCTCCCCAATCCCACACTCCAACCGCTGTGCCACACGGGCTCTGATTCCCCTCAGCCTGGCAGCAGCAGCAGGGGTCAGTTCCGAGCTGGCTGGGGAACAGGGTGGCGGCTGGTGCCTTTGCCTGCCTCGTCTTTCGGCTCCCCCGGCGGGGTGGTTGGTCCTCCCGCAGGACCATCGTCTGGCGCTCCCCAGCCTTCGCCCTCCCGTTACTGTTGAGCCTCTGCACCCTCCTGAGCCCATCAGCACAGAGAACAAGCCCCCGGGGCGGGGGGCGGGGCACCCTGACATTCAGGGAATGCTACTTCTGCCCCGGTTCTGTACTGGGGCACAGCTGGAGGTTCTCGGTGGAGACAGAGGCTCCCCTGGAGCGTGCGGGGGCCCTTGCCTCAGACGTGCTCTCACCTCCCTCCCGCGCCGCCCCGTTCTCTCTGCAGACGGCAGCTTCCTGCTGGAATCCAACCCCTTCCTGTCGGAGGCCAACGCAGAGCGGATCGTCGACACCCTCTGCAAGATGCGCGGGGCGGCCCTCAAGATCGGCCAGATGCTTAGCATTCAAGGTACGGGGGGGGGCTCCTCTTCCCCCTCTCCCCGGCCACCCATGGACGCCTGCAGGGGCCTGCTTGGTTGCTGGCTGCGGATCTGGGCCGGACATACTTCTAGAAGGCTTAGCACTGAGCCCATTTGCCCTGGAAGGCCGTTGCAATAGCGGCTCTGACCAAAGGCCTCCTCCCGCTGAGCGCTTCTCTGCCGGGTGCCTCTCGAGTAGGGCAGTCGGCGGGGCTAGCTGCCCCCCATCACCTGTCACACGTGAAAATCCCCAAAGTGTGTGTTTAGGGAAAGCAGAGGATCCTTTTCCTGTCAACTTCTGACTTTTCAAAACTGGTTTTCCTGAAGCCCCCAGGGCATCGTGCCCCCTCCTGGAGGCGGCTGCCTGGCGGCCTGTGCGGCGTGGGCCGTGCTGGAGGATGGCTCCCCACTGCCCCCTCTCCCCGCAGACAACAGCTTCATCAGCCCCCAGTTGCAGCGGATCTTTGAGCGTGTCCGCCAGAGCGCAGACTT
The DNA here is from genome assembly GCA_021292165.1 of Shinisaurus crocodilurus. Lineage (NCBI taxonomy): Eukaryota > Metazoa > Chordata > Lepidosauria > Squamata > Shinisauridae > Shinisaurus > Shinisaurus crocodilurus. The sequence continues at coordinate 840,105 of CM037885.1, read as the reverse complement.
CATGCCGCCCTCGCAGATGATGGTGCGTCGGGTTTGCGGGGGAGGCGGGCAGCAGGAGTCCTCTTCGCTCTCTGGGCCGTGGCTGGAGTTGCAGGGAACTGGTTCTGGGGCCGTGGAATGGGTGCTCCGGACCCCTGAGCAGGGAAACTGGACTCGGGAGCCTTTTGGCCTCTTCTCTCGATTCCTGGCTCATTCTAAGTTGTGGGTCAGGAAGGAGGGAGAGAAAGGAAGGGGGGCCCACACAGTGGAGTGTGGTGGGCCCTGGAATATGTCTGGGGAGAGGGGGGGCTCTGTCCAGCTTTGCGCGCCCCTCGCTCTGCCTGGCCCCAGGATGGCTTTCCCGCGTGGTCGTGCCACCTCCCCCCCACCCGGTGCGAGGTTCTCTGCTTCTGACCTTCCAGGGGGTCCTGGTGGAAGAATTGGGCACCGACTGGCGGGATAAAGTGGCCTCCTTCGAGGAAATGCCCTTTGCAGCCGCCTCCATCGGCCAGGTGCACCTTGGGGTGCTGAAGGATGGGACGGAGGTGGCAATGAAGATCCAGGTGAAGATTGGCCGTGGAGGTGTGGGGCGGGCACCTGCCAGCAGGCTCGGTTCCTCGGGAGGGTGGGAGATGGAACGCCGGGCTCTGTGGCAAGGCACGTCGGCTGCCAGCCCGGCCACCGGGGCTGGCAGCGTGGGGAGCCTTTGGTCGAGCCGCCCAGCCAGCCCCTTCTCTGCCTCCTTCTCTGCAGTACCCCGGCATCGCTCAGAGTATCCGGAGTGACGTGGACAACCTCCTCTCGGTGCTCAAGATGAGCGTGATGCTTCCAGAAGGTAATGCTGGGGCCGCAAGCGAGGCGGGGGCTGCAGCGCATGCCGCACCATGCAGTGCCTCGGTCTTCTGGAAGTCACGGAAGGGGGGAGGCGGCCGGGGGTGTGTGTGCTGGGGAAACTGGGTTTGGGGAAGCTGGAGAAGGACCGGGGTGGTGGTGGAGGCAGCTGGAAGGTGAGGTGGGGGACAAAGGCTCCAGGAGGTTTGGGAGCCTGTGTGTGTGTGTCTCGGGGGGAATCTCCGGTATGCCCACCCCATCTCCTGAGGGTGGGGGTGGGCAGGAGGAAGGGTGGGGTGCGGGTGGGCCAGGGTGCGGGTGGGCTGGGAGGCCCGGGTCCTGCGGTGCACCTGGGGGCGACCAGCGTCCACGTTGCTCTGCCCGGGCTCCCCACTGCCCCCCTCCGCCTCCCCCCCCCTGCAGGCCTCTTTGCAGACAACACCCTGCAGGTGCTGCAGAAGGAGCTGGAGTGGGAGTGCGACTACCAGCGCGAAGCCGACTGCACCCGCAAGTTCAGGTAGCTGGGAGCGAGCCCCTGCCCTGCGTGGTTTCCCCCGGAAGAGCTTCCTGGGCCTGCCTTCTCTGCTCTCCCTCTCGAGGCCCGGTCCTGAAACTTCTCTGCCTCACAGCATGTGCCCTCTTGCTTCTCTGGGCCACTCTTTCCTCCCTCTGTCTGCAGAGAAAACCTTCACCTTCGACACTCACCTTTCTGGCAGTTGTCCCATAAGCAAAATGGAAAAAATGTCCAGGCCAGTTCATCTTCTTCCCCCCCCCCCTTGTTTGGCATCCAAAGCCTTGCCCCATAACTGTCCTCCATGCTGTCCTGTGGCAGCCGTGGAGCCCCCTGGGGTGTTGTTATCCGTGGCACGGCCATGTCTGGGCATAAGGCAGGGGGGTGCCTCTTGGGACAGGGCCGGGGGACGACCCGCCCAGAAAGAAGTGCTCTGTTAGGGAAGCCTTCCCCAACCCGGCCCCCTCCAGGTGTGCTGGACTACAACTTCCACTATGGCAGTTGGAGTCCAGCACATCTGGAGGGGGCCGGGTTCAGTGCACGTCCAGCCGGGCGACCTGTGGCCTTGGGGCACGTTGAACGCTTCGCTGCAGCCTCCTTGCCGCTGCTTCTCAGTTGCCCTCTTTCCCCAGGCGGCTCCTGGAAGGAGACCCCTTCTTTGAGGTGCCGGAGGTGGTTGACGATCTGTCCACCAAGAGGGTCCTGTCGATGGAGCTGGCGGGTGGCGTCCCGCTGGACCAGTGCCAGATGCTTGACCAGGAGATCCGCAATGAGGTGAGGGGTGGCCAGCAATGCAGCCACTGCTACTTATGGAGTCGGTTGCCACAAGCTCGGGTGGATACATTCCTAGAGGAGAGGCCTCTGTCAAGGGAACCATAGCTTCAAAAGAAAATGGAGCCTCCACGTTTAGGGGAACGTAAGCTTCCCAGCACTCTGGGACCTCCTCCTCTGCCTGTCCGTGGCAGGCTCGCTCGCCACTTATTCTGCAAGGGGAGCTGAGATGCTGGCGGGCTTTTTCTCCCTCTAGATCTGCTCGCACATCCTCCGCCTTTGCCTCCGGGAGCTCTTTGAATTCCGCTTCATGCAGACCGATCCAAACTGGTCCAATTTTTTCTACGATGCCGAGAGACACAAGGTGGGCTGGTGGAACCATTGGATTCCAGGGGGTGGGGCGGGTCGAGAGGCCGGGCTCCCTCCCTGTGGCGGTGGCGGCCCCAGCTCTAACCCTGCAACCCTTCCAGGTCACCCTGCTGGACTTTGGGGCCAGCCGAGCCTTCAGCAAGGAGTTCACCGACCATTACATCGAGGCAAGTGCTGGGTTTCTGCCCGACGTTGGCACAGGAGCGGCCAGCTTAGGGGGAGGGCGGGCTGAGCGGCCAGCTGGGCCTCGTGGCTGCTGGAATCCAGGCAGGCACTCGCGGAGACGGTTCGGATGTGTGGGACTCCTCGCCAGCCTCCTTCCCAAATCTCCCCCCACCGTCTGTGAGCCCGGGGGTGGGGGCACAACCGTACTCGCTGGCCCCGCCTCCGGCGTAGCCTCCCCTGCTGGCTCCGGCCTCCGCACGTCCGTCCGCGGAAGTTCTGACGGGTGTGGTGATGCACATTCAGCCTCAGACCTCCTGCCAAGCGTGTGGCGGTCGAGGTCGGCGACGTTGGGAGTGGGGCCAGCGGGCATGCCTTCCTGAGTGCACGGAAGGGGATTTGCGAAGGGGGTCGCAGCAGGTTGTGAATAATGGGTCAACCCAGTACCTAGACAAGCTTCACAGCATAAACGGACCCTTTCCCGGTGCTGCCAGGTGGTGAGAGCCGCTGCTGACGGCGACCGGGCCAAAGTGCTCCAGAAATCCAAAGATCTCAAGTTCATGACGGGATTTGAGACGAAGGTGAGTGCGCCTGAGCTGCCCGCCGCTGCTGGGCCGAGACTGGTGGGGCTGGGCCGTGGGCTGGCACTGGGGAGGCCTCAGCAGAGCCGCAGGGTCCTGAGCGGAAGCGGGCCAGGCGAGGGGAGGAGCGGGGCCTTGGTCTCCTCGCACCCAGCAAGGCTGCCGGAACTGCCCGCTGGAACTCACTTGGCTGCCACCGTTCCTTTGCATTATAAGGGTGGGCCAGATGTGTTGGACTACAGCTCCCATCATGCCTCACCATTGACCATGCTGGCTAGGGCTGACCGGCATTGTAGGCCAAACATCTGCAGGGCCACAAGTGCCCGTCCTGCTGCACAAGGGCCCCCAGAAGCCGGCCTCCCTAGAAACGCCTCCCCTTTCAGTGTCCTCCTCGGCACCGTCACAAACCTGCCATTCGCAGGGGTTGCTTAGAGAGAGTCGCGGTCCTTTAGACCTCCCCAGGGCTGGGGTCGAAGGTTGTTCTTCACAGCACGGCTTCTGCTGTGGGTAGACAAGTTTCCCAGACCCAAAGCTGCCCATCTCCAGCCGCCGCTCAGCGGGCGGTCCCGTCGTCGCCCCTGCATTCGCTGTGTGCGTGTTAAGGATTATTTGGGGGCTCTTAGCGGATGTCCCCCTGGAAGTTACAAAGCCCCACGCTCACGACAGGCTGCTCCAGCAGCAATCGCAGTCACGGCCCGCCTGGGACTGGAGTGGGCCGCCTTGGCGAGCCCAGCGCCAAGAGCAGGAGTCCTTACTGGCTGGCGACTGGCCCACGGCCCGGCCTCATCAGGATAGCACAGCGCCACCTGGTGGAATCCGGGGTCAATCTTTGTTGTGACCACGTTTAACTTGATAATAACAATTACGAGAGGAGGAGGAAGATGTTGCCTTAGTGTTCAGCAAGCTTCCGGTATAATCTGAGCAGTCTGCGTAAGGAGGCTGTAAGGCTGGCCAGTGTTAGCATTCCTATATTGCAGAGTGAGGGACCGAGGCAGAGCGTGGCTTGCCAAAGACCTGAGGCTCTTCTTGGTTCGTGCTGTTAGTAGCCACGGTCTCCTACCTTGAGAAGGAGGGAAAGGGAAAGACTAAGAGCCAGCTGCCCCCGCCCCATTGCCACAATGGCCATTCCATCCAAAAGCGTCTTTTGCCTCCAGATGAACAACTGGAGGGCAGGGACCTTCCTCATGCGGCCTGGCTTGACCCAGCTGCCGACCGTTTGCAGTGGCTTGGATGCTGTTAGTGGTGGTTTGGCTGTGCCACGCTGCTCCTGTCTAGGAAGGCCACTGTGGTGTCAGAACGTTGCATTGTCGGGGCGAGGGGAGAGTTTGGATGGCAGGAACGTGGGATGGAGGGGGAGCAGCCGTGGTTTCTCGGGGGGGGGGGCGAGGGAAGTGGCCCAGCGGATCGCTCTTGCCCCTGTGTCTGGCGCGTGCAATCTATGCCTGACCTCCCCCGGGCATGGCAACCTGCTTCCGGTGGCGCTGACTTCCCTGCTCCCGCCAGGTGTTCGAGGAGGCACATGTCGACGCGGTGATGATCCTGGGGGAGGCCTTCTCCACGCCACGCCCCTTTGACTTCAGTGCCCAGAACACGACCCGCAGCATCCAGGACCTCATCCCTGTGATGCTGAAGCACCGGCTGAGCCCCCCGCCAGAGGAGAGCTACTCGCTGCACCGCAAGATGGCCGGCTCCTTCCTCATCTGCGCCCGCCTCGGAGCGGCCATCCCCTGCCGCGAGATGTTTGAGGAGGCGTATGCCCGGCATGCGGCACAGGGGTGGGCCCCCGCGCGGGCGGAGGGAGCCTAGAGCGAGGGAGTGGCGGCACGCCCGCGGGTTGTTACTCGTCGAGTGGACCAGAAGGCTCCGAGAGCGAGATCCGCCCGTCCGTCCGTCCGTCCGCCCCGCTGCTCGACTGAGCTGGGTTCTAGACTGGGACCTCCTGGATCGTGATGCAAGATCTCTCCCTGGAGACTCTGCTCTGAGCCAGCCGCTGCCGTGGCCCACCCGAGCCGTGCACAAGGGCCGGCCGTGGGCTGCCCTGGTGCTTGCAGCCTCAGCCCCTGACACGGCCACCGTCTCTCCCTGCCCTTTGGAGCCACTAGGAACCCCTTTTGGCCAGGCAGTTGGCAATGCCAGAAAGCTCAGCCCCTCTCTTTCGGCCTCTGCTCACTCTCCTGCTCCCCGAGTTCTGGGCGCTGTTAGGTACCCTGGGCCGCACCTGGGCCGCAGAGGCTGCCTCCACCGCCAGAGAAAAGGCCCTTTCCTTCCAGGTCAGCCCCAGCGCAGTTGCCACTTCCACCCCAGTCCCCGTGGCCACGTGTGCTTGCATTGCTGCTGCCGCTGCTGCCTTGGCCTACATGGGAGAGGCGGTGTCCTGAGCAAATATGGCGGCAGGGGCTGTGACACAGGTGGCTGCCACGAGCCACAGAGGAAGGGGCAGGGGCAGTGAAAGGGAGGGGAAGGGGCTTGGCCGCTCACTTTGGGGAACAATGCTTCTAGTCCTCAAGCAAAAGCCTCGAATGCACTCAGCGGTGTGGACAGTTTGGGGGGTGCTGGAAAAAGCGTGCAGCCCCACTGCTGCCACCACCTAACCCAAGGAGGCCGCCCCTCCTTTGCGCGCAAAGCCAGGGGCTCCTGACATCTTGCGCCTGTGGCCTTTGCCGCACAGAGACACAGCTCTTGATCTGGTGCCAGTGCTACTCAAGAAAGCAACCCCGTTCCCCGTTTTTAAAAAAAAACAAACTATAAACTCACGGGGTGAGGAAGAGCCAGACTAAGCCCTTAATGTTGTAGGGGAGGGAGAAAGATTCCAGGGCAGCGGGATCCGTTCCTGCTCCTCTAACGGCAGCAGGAGCAAGAAATCTTCAGGCAGGCAGGACGTGTGTGCGCCCCCCCCCCCCCGTTGCAGCCATTGACTTTTGAGCCGGGTGTGTTGTCCCTGCCATCGAAGCTGGGAGGGGCCGAGGACTGAGCGAGCCAGGGGCCGTCTCTTGTGGGGGGGGCGGGCAGGGGAAACTTGAGCTGCAGCTCGGGATGTTTGTGCTGCGCAGGGAGTGCCCGGCGCCATAGTCTGCCCTGGGAATGGAATGGTGTTTGGCTTAACCCTATTAAAGAGCCCGCCCCACCCCCTGCGGAAGAGCTTCCTGTTTCTGCTCAGTTTGTCCTTCCTACTTGGGAAACGTGGGGTCGGATTTTGTCTTATTACAGGTTGTCTTTAGCCGTGGCACTTTGCCGGTGTTCAGCCCAAAATGAAAACAAACCACTCAACTGATGGGAGCCCAGAGTTGGGCTGGGGGGCGGGGCAGGTTAACTTGCTGGACCTTCTAGTGCCCACTGGGCAGCAGCAGCTCCATCCTCAACGCAGCATAATCCAGTAGCAGCACAGGAGGGGACTCTTCCCGGCCCTTTCCTGCAGCTTCAGCAAACTGAAGCTGCAGTTTATTGACAGCATCCCCCCCCCCCCTTCAGCCAAAACAAGCCAGAGCGGCTTCCAGAGATTAATAATAAGACCATCTCTGCCCTCAGGCTTACAGTCTTAAGGGCACAGTCCTACGCAGCCTGTTTAGACAGGAAAAAAAGTCCTACAACGCCCAGCATTCCCCAACCAGCATGTTTTTTTCTGTCTAAACACACATAGGATTGCGCCCTAAAAGACACAACACAAAGGGAAAACGGAGTGGGAGGGTGGAGGAAAAAAGCAGAGCTTACCAACACTTTTCGTTCCTTTGTATCAGGAGGGGAAGCAGCCCTGATTTCTGAGCTCTTGGGAGGAAAGGCTTCATAACGTTCTTTTGTTAAAATATGATTTACCCCCAACAGATGGCATTTACCAGGCATACGGTGAAGTAGCACTCATTGAAAAGCACTGACCCGAGAGCCCCTGTGGCCAAAAGCCCCTTCCCCTTCCCCTTCCATCATGAAGGGCTAGGCGTGCACTTGGCTTCAACTATGCCAGTTGCGGTCTCTGACCCTGCAGCAGGATCCCACCCACATCTCTTGGCGAAGGCAGCAGACATCCTCTCGTAACAGCGCGCTGTCCAAAGTAAACTTTGTCTCGGCAGCTTGGGTCCTGCCTGACCTCTGCCGAGATCTCCCCTCCTGTCGTGCTTCTGGGAGGCTGCCGTTCAGTCTTTCAGCGTACCCCACCTCTCCGTCTCTGCCTCCTTGATCTAGTGCTGGAGGTTGTCACATATGTGAGGAGCAAGAGATTTGTTCCCAAGCCCAACAGGCAACTCGCTCCCGTCGGCTCCGTTGGTGCATATTCACCACCACCCCTTCCCTGCACTGTGCAGCTTGGCTCACATGTCTGAGCTACCCGGGCCGACTTTGCTCTGTGGGTACATCTGCTCTGAGCCGGTGGAGCACAGCAGTTGAAAGCGGCAGCTGTGCACGAAGAAGGCCTCATTACAAGCTCGGCAGGTCAGAGGCTCACGCTCGGCCTTGGCTATGCCTCCCCCTTCCCTCTGAAAGAGGAGGGTAATAAACTGCCCTACCGCGCAGGCTTGTTCTGTTGGAAGGGGCACGTCTATACTGATTCCTGAACACATACCAAAAGTATGATATAAACATGATTATTTTTGATGGTGTTAAGTAAGTGTTCATGGGTCTCACTTCCTGGCCCTCATCTCCCCATGTATCCACCTGCTTCTCCCTGCCCCACCACAGTGGTCTTTAAAAATACGTTTATTGAGGACAGTGACTTAAATAAGGAGGAACAACAAAACAAGAAATGCAAACTGTAATACAACTGCTTGCAATCTAGTATGTCACAAGGGGAGAGCTGTGCTGCTAAAGGGGGGTGGGTGGGTGGCGGAGGCTCGGGGAAGACCACGGACGGCGTGATCCAATGCATGCTTGCTCAAGAATGAGTCCCGCTGTGTTTAATGGGGTTCACGTCCATGGCTGTGCGTGGCATTGCAGTTTTCCACCTGATCCAGTCAGGCCTATAACTCTCCTCGATCCCAGCCTCGCGAGACCACACACCGTGCATGTCTTCTCCAGCGAGGAAGAGGACGGCAGGTTTCATAAGGCCACGAGTAAGCGATGGAAGGCATTTGCTCGGCTTCTGCTGGAGCGAATGTCAGACGTGTGTCAGTCGATACAGCGAGGGTTCAATTATTAATGCATTTAATGCAATAATTCACTTTGCTAAAATAGGGGAGGCCCGAAGGGAGCGGCTGTTTTTTGGCCCATTCCTGTTTTAGCTGTGACAAAAGTTGTGCCAATGGAGCCCCAGTTTGGCAGAAATAAGTTCAACCATAATGATTTGCTTGTGTTGGCATTTATTTTCCTTCTCTATTTGGTTGTGAGAAAGGAACCTAAGAGATGGGTTAATCTCTCATCTAAGGCACTTCTGGCGAACTGGTGAGATCTTGCATAACGAACTGATCTTTGCAGTTCATTTATCTGAGCTGCTGTATTGCTTTTCTGTTTTTCTTTTTTAAACTTGGCGTCCATGTAGGCAATTCTAAATTTGTATAGATGTTTAAAAGATACTTAAAAAGAATTAAAATTGACATGGTTACAGAACATTCCAATCTTGTCAATGCATAATATTGATTGCAGCATGAAATAACCTGGTTCTGCATCATGAGAAAATCAGTCAGTCTGATCTGTCAGGCCATTTCTCCACTGAACCATATTCATCGGCTTGCCCATGTTAGCAGTTTCCAGTTCAGAGGCTTTTAAGAACCAGTTTCATCATAGGAAGAGAAAGCCATTTCTGGGCATGAGCCAATGTAATTTTAGCCACAATAAGGTTCACTATTCGAGAATTAGAACTCCTTGAGGAGCCTCCCAGGAAGTGTTGAGTGATCTGCATATGTTTAAATTAGCTCAAGGTTTTGCCGCCATGTGGGTTTCCCAGAACCGGAGGTACAAAATACAATCATATTGCAAAACATATTTTCATCTCATGCATTTGGGTGATCCAACGCTTGCAAATGACTAATCGCATAGATCATAGAGTTGGAAGGGGCCTACAAGGCTATCGAGTCCAACCCCCCTGCTCAATGCAGGAAACTAGAGGAGGGGTCTCCCATCCAAGTAATCACCAGGCCTGACCCTGCTTAGCTTTCCACACTCAGTCAAGCTGAGCCAGCGTGAGCCACAGGCCTGTTTCTCTCACTGCACACAAACCTCTCCTGCTGCCCCGGGTGAATTGGCAACCCGCTGATCATAGAAGAACTTTGCTTGTACTGCTGCAGGGAGCGCTAACAGGATCCGGGCTTTCGTTTAATGAGGCGGCCAGAGCGAGTCCAGCAATCCCGACATGTGGGAGAGGATCCTCGAGCTGCTCCAGTGAACCAGATCCTGTCATTGTCGTTGGGAAGAGGAATGTCGGGAACAACTCCCACTCCTAGTCGCAGCTACACGCACCCCCAGCCTCACAAAGGCCACTTGAGCTGGCTCGGGTTACTCAGGTGCAAGCCTGGGCCTTCCTCCTGGACTGTTTGGGCACGATTTGCATGCAGGTGCATCTGGCCCAGGAGTGCCAGGTTCAGACCAGCCAGGCTAGCCCAGCGGTCTCCAGTTCCTAGAGTGGAAACACTCCTCCATCGAGAAGGCAGGGCTTGCTGTGGGGTGGGGAGAGAGACACGGACACTCAGCTGTGCAAGCAGAAGTGCAGAGGTAATCACCGCTCTGGGTAAACCCACCTCAGAAACAAAGGGTCCTATATAAAGGAGCCTGTGGCTCACGCTGGCTCAGCTTGTCTGAGCGTGGAAAGCTAAGCAGGGTCAGGCCTGGTGATTACTTGGATGGGAGACCCCTCCCCTAGTTTCCTGCACTGAGCAGGGGGTTGGACTCAATGGCCTTGTAGGCTCCTTCCAACTCTATGATCTATGAAATCCCTCTCCTTACTAGTCTTTAAATCCTTGCAAGGAACAAGATGAAGCCTTCTCTTCTCTTATCTGCCCCGCCAACCCCCTACCCGTAAGCCGAGGGGCCGTGGCTTGGTGTGGAACGGGCAGTCAAGCCCTGCCCCCCACTCCAGCCAGTCACTAAACAGCCGGGCTGGCAGCAGTGCCCGAGAGCCGATGCTGTGGATCAATGGGGAATGCATTTAGGGCAAGAGCGTTTAATGCAGGATGATGATCAATACAGCTGCCAGCCCTCAGAGCTCCCAATTCTCTTCCAACTGCCAGGTTTAGGAGGAGGGCAAAGCAGAGGGGGGGATGGGTGCAGTGGCATGCTCCGGTGATGCAGCTTGGCTTGGAGACTGAACAGGGCAGGGCCTTTGTTTGCTCTGAGCCGGGGCCATTTGGGCCTACGCTGGAGCCAGCCCATTACCTGACATCAGTACAATGGACCTCTTCTGTGTGGCAGTGGCTGGCGTGGGGAAAGGCCCACTGTGGCTATCTCCCAAGGCTCTGGACCTTTTCATCCCCACCCCCCACCTGCTTTCTACAGCACAGGCGGGGCTGGTGTACTTTGGGCCAAGGTGCACACGCACACATGTTTGGCATCCGCAGTAACAGGCTGTGCCTCTTGGAGAGATCGCTCTGCATTTGGGGAGGTGTTACTCTGCATCTAGGACTGAGCAATGTTCAAAGAGTTTGGAATTATCAAAGAGGTGGTGGTGGGGAAATAGAAGGAAGGGTAGGAAAGATGTGGAGACTAGGGAGAGATAGGATGCGAAGCCCGAGGGAGGGGAAAGGAATTGTACAGGAAGCAGAGGAAGCACGCCCTTCCCACCATCCCATGCACATCCCAGCACTGTTTCCGGCGTCTGAGAACTAACTGGGCATTTCTTAAGGGCCAGAAATGTGTATTTTAAAACAAGGACGGCGGTCTCCTGTGGCTGAACCCTCAGCTCTTGCCATGAGGGTTCATGGCAAGAACCCTTGTTTATATGGAGTGTGTATTCCGGAATGGTCTGACAGCATATACACATGCAGGAGTCGTCTGCCTGTGCGACCAGCTCCAAAGAATGCCCTCACACATGCGCACACGCACACGCACGCGTGAGCCAAGGTTTCCTCTAGCCCAGGGGTGGGGAGCCCATGCATGGCCCTATATATGCTGTTGGGCTCCAGCTCCATCAGCCCCAGCCAGCATGGCCAACGGCCAGGGAAGATGGGAGTTGTGGTGCAGCAACATCTGGAGGGCCATGGGTTCCACATCCCCACACCAGCCAGTGGCAACAGGTGCCTCAAGTTACGCCTGGTCCTGCCACGCCAACCTTGAGCGGGGTGAGTGAAGCGAGCATTTCTGCTAGCTTCACGTTTCTGTAATCCGAGCACTTTACTCCAAACCGTCTCCAAAAGCTTTTTAGAGGCTTTAAAGTGCTTTGCAAAGCAGTACGTGTTAAGACACCCTAAGCCCTTTAACATGCCATGGGCTGCCCTGGTCCCACACACACGCACACCCTACCTCCCCTCCTGGGGTTTCTTGTTTTAAGTCCCTCTTGGCCTGTTTTGCAGCTTTGCCCTCCAAGCACCACCAGGGCAATTAAGGGTGGCTGAAGGAATGCCTCAGAAGCCCTCTGCACCCGTGCAATACACAGTCCAAATGCCAAGTTACCGTATTTCATTCAGTGTCAGGGGTGGGTCTCCCAACACACGCTTGCTTTCTCCCCACCACCACTCTGCTCTCCTCTGAAAATTCTGGCCTTCGAAATCAGGGATGGGGACTCGGACTCGGGGACTTGACTCGTGAGTCGGACTGAGTCCCCCCTCTGACTCGACTCAGACTCGAGTCCCAATATTTTTAATGGGACTCGAGACTCGACTTGGGACTCGAGACCAAGGACTCTTCAACATCCCTGGGCTGTGCCAGAAGGAGTGGAGTGCGATCGCCGGCGAAGACTAAGGGTGAAATTGTGATGAGACCTCACCGTTCCAGAATGGGGGGCAAACATTTAGAAAAAACCATGTTCCTCAAATGCAACATGGATAGGTTTTAGGAAGTACAGCAAGTCTATTTTTTAAAATCATTTTCCTAAAATGCAACCTTTCAGACATTTTGGTTTTGGCTGCCTCTGCCTGCCTGTTTGGGGTTCCCTGCCTCCTCTGCCTGCCTGGTCTCTTCTTAACCAGTTCCATAGTTTGAATTGTCCAAGACAAACGCCTCTCCGCCTGCCTGCCTGCTTTGGGGTTCCCTGCCTCCTCTGCCTGCCTGGTTATTTTGGGTTTGTCTGCCTGGTCTGTTCTTGTCAAAATCAGTGGCAGAGTTTTGAAATAAAAAGGCACACTTGTACCTAGAATTTATTTAAGCCACACATCTGAAGTAGCCTTATTTTGTTGGGGAAAAACCCCATTGATTTTAATAGGGACTCGTGACTCGTGAGTCACCATTTTGGACCAAGGACTCGGACTCGAGACTCAGGTCCAAGGACTCGTGACTCGACTCGTGACTCGAAACCAAGGACTCTTCAACATCCCTGTTCGAAATGCACGGCTTCCTTGAAGCCACCCCCCAGCCCCTGCACCCACTGGGACCTAGGGATTTGGCTCTCCTGCCCTGCACATGGCATGGGGTAGGAGGGAGGAATCAGGCCCCTGCCCGAACCCTGTAACATGCGGGATTTTCCTAGCTGTGTCTGATCCTGCTGGGCTTCTCCTTTTGAGTGCACCGGGGCATTAATCCTCTCTGGGTCTTCCATTCACAAACTAATCCCATCTGGGCAAGCATGGCTCCCTGGCTTTAGAGTTTAAGTATCCAGCTGTTCTGTGGGCTCTGAGTCTGAACTGCTTTGCGGGGCTGCCAACTATTTGTATTGCATGGTGCTAACCAGAGCAGTGTAATGAACCAGGCAGGCCCCTGCCCTGAAGAATTTACAATCTACATTCAGCCAAAGGAAGGGGCACGGACAAACAGAGAGGCAGCCCACTCTTCCCCATTGCTGCTCTCAGCGAAACAGGGAGGGCCGGTTTCCTTGGTGCGTCAGTTCGACTCTTGTACCGGGCATTCTGTAGGCCTCGCCACCACGTCTGCTGTGCCTCCAGAGGAGGCCTCTGGCTCCAGCCGCTCCCCTTTCCTGTTCCTTGGCGTTGCCCCTGAGCTTTCTGCGGCTGCTCCAGTCCCAGCGTCCCCCGTGCATTTCCTTCTGACGTTAGGCACAACGTGAGACTAGAAAGCCAGCAGTCACTGCTGCTAGCAGTCGAATGGGGCAGGCAAAATGTGGCCAAATCCACCACCCTGGCCCTTTTCCTGTTCTAGCTTCATCTAGACAGGCAGTTTCAGCCTGGAGCTGCACAGCAGAAAACCTTTTTCTTGGGGGTCCTCCTTGGGCAGCCTCTTCTACTAGCACAGCTTAGGGAACCCAAATCCTGCCGCCCGTCACCCACCCAGATCTTTCTCCTCCTCAGCAATTTTAGCTTCCCAGGTGCAGCTCTTCCTCGCAGTCTCCCCATCCTCCAGCAGCTGGTTTTAATCGAAGTATTATTTTCCGGAAAAAGGAACCGCAGCTCCCAAAAAGAGAGCACATTTTTTCCACTGCAAGGATGTGCAAAAATGTAGGGGCTGATAATCACGTTCCTCCTCCTCTTCCCTCCCATAAGAACTGCCTTGAGGCCATGGGAAGTCCTAAGCATCATGTACACAAGGGTTATAGCAAGGGGGATGCCCCCCCTCCCAATCATGATTGGCTTCCCAGAATGCTGGAGATACTACTCTAGAGAGGGAGCGCCAGGCCTTGTTCAGGGCGGTCCCCAAAGGCAAAGGGATGGAGGGGGTTAGCTCAAGGTCACATCCATCCCATCACGGGGACAGCTGAAGCCATTTTGCGCAGCAGCTGCTGGAGCTCCTGATCTGCGCAGTGTCCCAGCACTTCAAGAGGTCCCCTTCTCTTCCTCTTGTTATTTTTCTGTCTATCATGTTCCCATCCTACCCTTCCTCCTGGGCAGCATATATGGTTCATATAAGGTCACCCAGGGAGTTTCCTGCCTGAGTGGGGATTGGAATCCGGCCTCCCCGGTCCCTGTCTGGCACTAACCAGAGCACCGCACTGGCTCTCGCTCCTGGAAAAGCGGAGACGGTCAACTCCTGGGCCGGGGAGGGGCTGTCCTGTTTTGGCTGGTGTCGTTCTGCAGGGAGCGCCAGGCACACCGAAGCCCCCGCCGCCATTCAGGAACTCGTGGACGCGGGCCAGGGGCGCGCAAAGGCGTCTCCTGCAGGCCTGCCGACTGACCCCCAGGAGACCCCTGGACGAGAGCGCAGGCAGGCAGGGCTCGCTGCGCGGGCCGTTGACCCTCTGGGCCCAGATCCAGCCAGGCCAGGCCTTGCGCGCGTCCTTCCCGGTGCTCCCCTTCTGCCCGCGCCAGCTCCTTCTCGGATCCTTTCCCAGAGGCGGGCAGAGTCGCAGCCGGATCCCCGGCGGGCTCTTCCCGGGGGCTCTCCCTCGGCGTGGCCACCAGGGCGGGGAAGGCGATGTTCTCGGCTCTGCCTCGGAAGGCGGGCAGCGGCTCCTGACCCCGCGCGGAGCCAGCCCTGGCCGGCAGCGGCAGCGGCAGCGCCGCGCAGGCGGGCGGGGCGCCCAAAGGCAGCGGGCATGGCCGGGAGAACTCCCTGCGCGCCTGGCCAGGGCCGCCCCGCGCCGGAGAGCGATGTGCATTCGCGGCCGCAGCTACGGACGGCGCTCCTCCTTTCCCGCGGCGGCGGCGGCGGCACTTTGGCGGAAACACTCTGGAAGGGCGAGCCCGGGCCGGGCCGGCAAGGCCGTCCTGCGCTCCGGCCTCGCCGGTCTCTTCCCCGCACACCCGGACAGTGGGCGCCCCTCGAGGGAGGCGGGGCGGGAGAAGCATCGCCCACGAATTCCCTGCCAGGCCGTTTTCTTCTGGATGGGAAAAGGCAGTTGCGAGCACGTGCAGAGTGCCTTCCTGCCACAGCTGCAACTGCTGAGAGAAGCTGCTGGAGTTTGCGAAGGGATCGGAGGAGAACCATAAGCCCCCGGCACCTCTGCTTCCCAAGCAGCTCCTTCCTTCCATTTGGGGAGGGGGCGCAAGGAAGGCTCATTTGCATAATCGGGGCCCGTAAGGGTGAGTGATGGATGTATTTGCATATGCGAAAAAGTGCACCAATGGCAGGCCGAGGGCGGGACCGAGAGACTTTTGTAAATATCACTGCGGGAGAGGAGGGAGAGAATGCGAGTGACGTTCTCTTTTGCATATTTATGAGCATGCAGCCAATGGGAGGCAAAAGACGGGAGAAGGCGGAGCCTGTGGTGATTTGCATTAATGACCGAGGGCAGGGCAGAAGAGCGGGAGCTCAGTCGGCCAGTGGGGCGTGCCCTCATTTGCGTATTAAGGAGCCTGGGGCGTGGCCAGGCAAGCTGGAATGTTTCCCCGGGAGGAAAAGGCGCGTGCGTGCAGCAGCAGCAGAGGCAAGTCGGGGAGCCCGCGGACGGAGGAGGAGGAAAAAAAGGGGAGCAGGAGCGGATCGGGGCCTTCGCTCCCCGTGGATGCCGAGCTGGGAGGAGGTGTCGCCTGTGCTGGGTCCCCGCCGCGCCCGGGTAAGGACCGGGGGGGGGGGCGATGCAGTAGCGATGCGGGCCGCGGGTGCGGATGCTATTGGGGGGGGGGGTGTCTATCCATCTGTCTCTCTCTGCCGCTCAGCCAAGCGCCCCCTCCCGCCGGGCCGCATCTCTCCCGCCGCCGCCGCCTGCGTCCTCCTCGCTGTGGCCGGGGCGCCTCCCCAAGTGCGACGCCTCTTCTCTGGGGCTCCCCCCCCCCCGCTGCTGCAGCGGCAGCAGCCTCCTCCCCGTCTCTTTCCATCCCTCGAGCCCCTTCCGAGAGATCCATCTTCACCCTCCCACACACCCACATCCCGCGAGTGACGGCTGCAAAAGACCCTGCCCGCCCCCCCCCCCGTACAGGCCGCCCCCAAAAGCTCCCCCCCCCGCCGCCGCTTTTTGCTGCCCTGATCGAAGATCATCCCTTTCCGGGTTGCCAGAGGAGGGTCTCGGTTGCGGGGGAGGAGATGGGGGAGGGGGAGAACCGCACCTCCTTCCCCGCCCGCCCGCCTCCTCTTCTCTTCTCTGCCGGCTTCGCTCCCGCGGGAGGCGGCGGCGGCGGGCGGCGGCGGCGCTCGGGAAGGGCCGGGGCTGCGCCTCTCTGGGCTGGGCTGGGCTGGATTTCCAGCCACTCTGGGAAGGGGCGGGGGGCACGAAGAAGGGGGGGGGGCTCTTGAAACTCCCTCCCTTTCTTGAATCTGCCTCACCCGCCACGGGGGGCGGGGGTAATGGTTGCTCGCCCCCTGATGCTTTTCCAAGATCGGCCGAAGTGGATGCGGGTGGTTAGGAGGGACAGAGCCGGCCGGGCCAATAATTTTGGGAGGGGGTCTTCTGGAAACTTTTCATTCGTCCCCCGTTCTCCAGAGAGTGGGAAAGCAACTTCCCCAGGAGACCATGAAATGGGTTGGGAGCATTTTGGGGGCTCCTTCAAGAGTTGCGTTCACACACGCCCCCCCCAGCTGTTTTCAGATCAGTGTGGCTTGGGGGGGGGCATCGCCAGGTTTCTGATGAATTAAGGGGGGAGGGAGAGTCATGTGGGGGGGGCTGCCTTGGCCTCTCTTTGGCAAAAAAAAAATATGGTGAAGCTTGAAAGCAAGTTGGGGTGCACAGATTAACCCTCCAAAGATGGGTGCCACCAGGAGAAGAACCTTAAATTTTCCATTCTTGATGAGGGAGGGATGGATTGATTTTTCTTCTGTCTCTTCAGAATCCTTTTTTTAAAATCCCCTCTCTGAGTGAGCATCCTGTGTAGCCATCAGACTGAGACCCCCACCTATTTAGAGGAATAGGTTCCGGGGGTTTCCTCAAGACCCACTTGGGGGAGCGTCAATGACAAAGAGTGAAGGTGGGTGGGTTTTGGCTTCACCGCAGCTGCAGCTGGCCCAGAGAGCGGGGGTCCTCCCTTTCCGAGTCTGACTGCTCTGTATTTGAAAGCATGTGCATTTGATGTGTGGGGTGTGTGGGGTGGGTGGGAGGCCGGCCATGCCCTCCATCCGAGCCCTGAATGTTGCAGGGATTTCGCAGTCTGAGAACAGGTGGCCTCAAAGAGCCCAGCCCAGCCCTTGCGGTGGGTGAGGGTGGTGTCGGTGGTGAGGTTGCAGCATTTCCTGGACAGAGACTCATCACCCCCCCACCCCACCCCACCCGCTTGGCCGGAGGAGGGAGGCCCCTGTCTTCCTCTGGCCAGGAGCCCTGGGCCCAACCTTGCTGGCAGCTCGCCTGCGTGTGCCTCAGCCATTTTAAGGCTACTTGTGATGTATGGATTCTCCCCCTCCCCTTCCTTGATGCCGCTTTCCCGGGGTGGGGGCCGCCAGGATGTTCTGTGGACTGTCAACTCACTTTTAAAAATGGGGTTTGAGACTAGGGGAACTCCAGGAGGGCAAGCTCACATCTCGGCCCTCAGACCCATGAGCTCTGGGCCTGCTTCTCAGTATCCGGCCTTGGAACAGATGAAAGAAGGGTGGGTGCTTCTGGGCATGTGTAAAGTACATTTCTTATATCCATTCACACAGGTGCATCTGGGATTACGGGGGGGGGGCTTGCAAATGGAGGTGTCTTACTTTCAGGTGGGTTTGTCTGAGCCCCAGCACTTCCTGTTTTAGACATTAAGGGGGCAAGTGGGGAAAATCCCAGAGCCTGCTTGGTTTTGTCCCTCACTGAATAAACAGCTACCCCCATCCTGGAGGCAAACTCATTTAGAAGGTCAGCACCCCCGCCAACCACAGGGCTCTGGGGTCCAGATCAGGTGCTGGGATCAAATAGGGTTTTGTTTTTGGGGTACGAGGGCATTTCAGCCCTGGGCTTAGGCAAATTCCTTTTTCCTGCCTGAACTTTGTTCATTTCTGCCTCTTGCTTGCTGGGAAGTATTTCTTTGGGGAAAGAAGTCGATTTGGACAAGTAGGACTTCCGTAGGTTCTGGGGCAGAGCCCTGTGAGATGAGAAGCACTAATCAAGAGTGCTTCTGAGCACATTCAGAGTTCTTCTCTTTCTCCACTGCATAACTAGAGGTTATTTAGGGATTTGTGTCTGCAGCGCTTCCAACCCTGGCACCTCTTTTTAAGAAAGGACTCCAGAACTTGCCTTCCTTTTGCCACAACAAGCAACAGCTTTTTGCTGTGGGAAGGATCCAGTGATGCTAAAGGGGGCCCAGCGTGACCGGGACTGGGACTCTGTTACTTTCTGCCTGCTCAGCATTTGCAGCCAGCCTGAAGGTAGTGCGGGGGTCATGGAGTCCTTTGCAGGTGGGGGTGTCCTGAGCCCCCAGGGATCCCACCCGCCTCAGGAGGGGGAACCATCTCAGAGCCTGGGTGGGCGTGCTGAGTTCTGGGTCTGCGATGGCCGCGGTCGTCTGGGGGCGGGCGTGTATAGAAGGCTCCCACTTGGAGGCAATGTGTCAAGACGAGGGGCGCCTAAAATAAGCGGCAGGGCCGGTGCAAGGTAGTTTGGTGCCCTAGGCAAGATCAGATATTTAGTGCCCCCCCTTCCCACTTGAGCCCTCCCTCCCTCCAGCCCTATGCCCATTATGAAATAAAAGTCAATTGTGAAATTCCGTCTACTACAAGTCAAGATATGAATTGGTAAACGAAACTTGGTAAAATACGCATTTAGCGCTGTATTTTTTTTATTCAAGGCGTGTCTGGCGTGTCTGGCGCCTAGCCCGGCGCCCTAGGCCGCTGCCTAGTTGGCCTAATGGTAGCACCAGCCCTGATAAGCGGTCGTGCCCACAGACCCGGAAGACCTTTCCCCTCGTGCCAGATGTGTGCGGGGGGGGGGCATTCATGGGAAGCTGCCTCCGTGTCCATCTAGCCCAGTCCTGTTCACGCTGACCGGCAGCGATCCAGGGTTTCACAGGCAGGATTCTTTTCCAGCCCTACCTGCAGATGCTGCCGGGATTGAACCGGGGACCTTCAGTTCTCCCCGCAAAGCAGGGGCTCTGCCCGTGAGCTCTGGCTTACCCCCGGTGGAAAGGAAGAGGCATTTTGCACATACTCAGAGGTGCCTTTATTCTCACCTGTCATGGTACAGTGCTGAGCCCTGGGATGCCGTGGAGCATCCCCCGGAGATTTCATTCTCCTTGTCCCAGAGAACTGTTGCTTGCAATTGCTCTTCCTGGCTGCCCCCTTGGGGAGGCAAAGAGGGGCACGTGCCACACCCTGGGCTGAGAGAGCCACAGCTCTGGGCGGAGGGCAGGCGGGTCTGTGCCGTGGAGAGGGCTCCTGCCTTCTTGCCATGGCTGCGGGCAAGAAGAACGTGGCGGCGGCTGCTGCTGCTGCTTCGTCCCTCAGACTGGCAGGAGCAATGGAAGGCCTCAGGCTGTGGAGGTCTCCCCCAGCCTGGCTTCATGAGTCCCCTGGAAGTGCCGAGGCGGGCTGGAGTGGGGACTGCCTGTGCTCTGCCGTGGAGCCCTGGGCGGCCATCAGAGGGGGAGACGCTCTCCTGCCTTGCCCCGGAGCCTCCGGCTGTGACGGCCTCTAACCCCCTTGGTGGGTGAATGGACTGAGTGGCGGCCAAGGAAAGGGGTGGCTTTATGCAGAGGGTGCAGGGCCCCCGTTTGCTCACAAACCAGATCCTGTGGCCTCCTTGTTGCCCCAGGTGTGTGGATGCTGGCTGTGGTTCCCCAGTACATACGAGCCGTGCAGGATCAGACCCAGGGTCCATCTAGTCCCGCATTCTGCTTCACCCAGGGGCCAGCCAATGAGATCTTGTGGCCCACGGGATCCCACAAGCAGGCCGCGAGCGCAGCAGCGCCCTCCTGCCATCACGACATCCTGAGGAATTCCACAGTTTAACTCTGCGCTGTGCGAAGAAGGACTTCCTTTTACCTGTGCTGAATCTCCCACCGGTCAGCTTCATGGGATGACCCCTTTGGGTTCTAGTATTACGAGAGAGGGAGAAAAATGTCTCCCTGCCCACGTTCTCCGCACCATGCCTAATTTCTGTACACCTCTATGACGCATCTCCCCTTACTTGCCTTTTTTCGAAGCTAAACAGTCCCAGGCTGCTGTAACCTTTCCTCGTAGGCAGGGCTCTCCAACCGTGGGTCCCCAGATGTTGCTGGCCTACAGCTCCCAGCATACCCAGCCAGCATGGCTAATGTCAAGGGATTCTGGGAGCTGTCGTCCAGCAACATCTGGGGACCCAAGGTTGGAGAGCCCTGCTCATAGGGGAGCTGCTCCAGTCGTGAGGAGAGGAGGAGAACGCACTCTGCACGTGGCCAGGGGAACACTGTTCTTCATCTTCACCTACTCCCAGGACTGGGGCCTGGCTCAGGTGCGGCAGCTCCTCCCGCTGTGCTTGAGTCCCCTCAAGCCAAGAGAGAGGGAGGCCTGCTTCCCGACCGACCCGGTTGGGCCCGGCTATCGTTCTCCACAGGCATCTGGACTACGGAGGGCAGCCGAGTTCATGGCTTCCCAGACTCTGGTGGAGCCGACAGGAAGTTGGGAAATAAGCCACAATTATTACTGCCCCGTAACGAGGCCCAATTAGCTCCAGAGGAACAGCTGCTGCTGCTGCTGCCTCTGCCCGGGGAGCGGAAGGACTCCTGGGGTCTCCCTATTATGAAGCGGGGAAAGGGGAGAGGTAAGGAGCTCGGACTCCTGGGGTCTCCTGTGACTGGGGTGGGAGAAACTGGCTTCTGACGTTTGCCGGCACTTGTTGGTTTGCAAGAGACAGGACTGGGATGGTCAAAGGAGTCGGGTTTCAACTAGGCCAGAGTAAGAGGCGGCTCCTCTTAGTCATTCTGTTCCTCCAGGCGTTTGGCCATCGTTGTCTCTCGTCCCCCTTGTGTTGCCGCCGCCGGCAGTCCTCAGCGTGGGTGGGGGCAGCCCCTGCCCAGAGCGCTTGGGATGCCTGCGTGTGCATGCGCGGGGCAGTCGTCCATTGCTTCCCGGGGCAGTCTGGCAGCCTCTCATGCAGAAGGCTGGGTGGTGGCCTAGACCCTGCGCTCCAGGCCCAGGCCCTGTCATGGTACAGTGCTGAGCCCCGGGATGCCGTGGAGCATGCCCCGGAGATTTCATTCTCCTTGTCCCAGAGAACTGTTGCTTGCAATTGCTTCCGGGAGGGAAGGGGGTGCCCGGAGGGAGGCATAAGGAGGGTGGCTCCCCTGGCCTTGCTTGGATCCGCCTTGGGAATCCTGCGCCTGGGTATTCTGGTGCCCCAGCCGGGCCGGGTTGGAGCCTGGGGCCCTGCCCTTGCTCTCGGGCTCTGCGGGGCTCGGAGGGCGACGAAGAAGGAACGGGCAGCTCTCTGGGACTCCGTGGGTGGCGGCAGGCCCTGCTGCTTCCTCTCTGCTCCTTGGCAACACATTTTGCTATCTGGGGCTGGGGGAGAGGCTGCTGCTTGGGCAGGCTGGGAACCGAGCGGTGCCGCTGACTGTCCACTGCCCGGAGAATGTGGGCTGCTGGGCAGTTTGTTTGGTTCTTACTACATCTATATACAGTCATACCTTGGATTGCAAGCATAATTCATTGCGGAACCGTGCTTGTGATCCAAAACACTCTTATATCAAAGCGAGTCTCTGGTGGGTGTGAGCGGGGCCGATTTCGGCCCGCTCCGCCCGCTCGAGGCAAGCGGTTACATCCCTACGACTTGTATTGCAAGACCTTGCTCGTTTATCAAGTCAAAATTTATTTTTAAAATTTGCTTCTCTTGCAAAACGCTCTCAGACCAAGTTACTTGCAATCCAAGGTATTGCTGTACTGTCTTTTTTGTCTTGCAAGAAACCCAAGTCCGCTCCCATGGTTCTCCTATCCGTTTTATCCTCACAACAACCCTGTGAGGTAGGTTAGGCTGAGAGTCAGTGCCTGGCCCAGAGTCACCCAGTGAGCTTCATGGCTGAGTGGGGACTAGAACCCGGATCTCCTGGGCCCCAGGCCAACACCCAAACCGCTACATCACACCAGCTCTCAAGTGCAATGTAAGAGTGCAATAATGATGAAGCGGGGGCGGTGAGGCGGCACGCAGGCGGATGCGCGAGAGTAAGGCGGTGATGCCGGAGAGCCAGGCCAGCAGGTGCAGGCTGTGAACTTTCCCTGAGCACGAGGAGTGGGAGGCAGACAGGATGGAAGGGGCTGGCTGGACCGGCGGGGCAGGGCGGGGCCGCTCGGTGTGGGGCAGAGCCTGGGGTTGCTGAGGACGGTGGCTGTGATCTCGCCCCGAGCAGGGCTGATGGCAGAGGACGCCGGGACTTGGCTCCGGACCGCTGCGTGGCCGGGAGGGTGCCGGCCTCTCTGCTTCTCCACCAGCCCTCCCAGACCGTCTCTGGGGGGAGCCGTGCTGTGGAGGCGCTGCTGCTAATGGCGGGGCTCTCTCTCTTCTCTCTCTTCCTTTCTCTCAGCGGACTAAGTGAGGTGCTGAGGGGGTGACAGCAGATGGAAGCCGTTTCGCTAATGGGCAGGTCAGAAGAAGCCGACCAAATGCGGGGAGAGAGGGAGATCCCCTTGGGATGGGCGTTTGTGGCGGAGAGATCCCCGTGCTGCTTCTGTTTGGGGCAGTGCACACATCGCAGGAGGGGCCCGAGGAGGCCCAGCCTCCAGGCCTTTTGTGTCGGCCCTCTTAGCTGCTGCTGCTTCAGAAGGCTATGCGGGGTGTGTGTGGGGGTTTTCAGGGGGTCGCACTGTGAGTCAAGCATTTTGGCCGCCACGGCCGCCGTCTTTTTGTTTTCTAGTCTGTTCCTAAAATGGTTCGTTTTTGGAACAGAAGTGGGGGTGTTGGCAAGGTCATGACTCACGCTGAACTTCCGCCATTAGATGTGTTGTGTGAAGTGCTTCACGGCCAAATGAACCAGGTTTGGGCATACCGGGGGACCCTCTTTTTTCTCTCCCACCCAATCTTTGCACATCATGGCAGCAAGAGAACTGGGGTCTTATTGGCTGGCACCACACAGGATTCCCACTAAACTGCTGGGCAGTGGCTGGAGCTCTTTGGACACCCCCTTCCTTGGGACGGAGTCCTGTGTGGTCCGCCGCTTTGGCCTTAGCCGCCGTCTCCCACAGGCATAGTGGGCAGCTGGCCAGGCAGACTGTGCCAGGCGGCTTAGCCGGAGATCCTAGAGCGTGGGGGACTAAAATGAACAAATTTCGCCTCCTCACAGAACCGAGCCAAATGGGCACTTTAAAGAGATCCCTCCCAAAAATAAATTGGACCTCAGCTGGTACACCTCCATCCAACGTGCTTCTGTCTCCCCCATCCCTGACATGCCCCTGGGAGAATCCGCAGTTCCAATCCATCCTGGGGCTCACCCAGCCCCTGTAGCCTGTTTCAGATGCCAGCTGGATCAGCCGCCGCTACCAGGAGAGCTCTTGCCATTCTAGTCCTGACTGAGAAATCAAGTGCGGGGCATGGCTGTGCCAACCTGCCTGGGGGCAGAAGGGGCTTCCGACTCCGAAGACACACCTTCAGGGCAGGCTTGAGCCCCCTCGCCTGGCACGGCGGGCCGCCCCAGCCCCTTCTGGCCCCGATGAGCACGCGCCTTTCGCCATGTGCATGCATCCTCTCCCTCTCTTGTCGGTTGGGCATTTTTGACATTTTTGTGCTCCTGCACGAGGCAGACTTGTCCTGGCCTTGTGCTTCCAGGTGGAGACTTCCCCTTCCTTCTCCCTCCGCCACTTTTTAGCTCAGCTCGTCTGGGAATGGCTCCCATCTGCTGAACCAGACTCTGCAAGGCCCCAGCTGCCTGTGTGTGCCGGGCCGAGGGTGATGGGGCGGGATTCGCTCTGGCGGCAGCTGAGGCAACAATCCCCTTGGCCAAATGTTTGCTCAGGCCCAGTACAGCTGGTGTGCTTGAGAAGGGGGTGGGGGGGGGAGGGGGGCCGGGACACACACAGCTGTTGGGGGCTCCCCCCAAGCCATTCAGGGGCAGCTGTCTCGCCCGACGTGGGGGGGCCTCCATGTTGCCCCTTTGTTCCCACCAGCTCTGGTGCAGCTGTTGCAAAGGGAACGCTTGACTTTGCTAAAAGGCGGCCTTTAAGCAAGGCCTCCACCTCCTTAGAAATCTGCTTCAGGGTCTCCATTCTTTTTTCCCCTCTTCCCCCCCCCCTCCAAAATACCCAAGAGGGGTCAGAGTCATTTGGGGCTGGTTCGAGGCGGGGCTAAACTTGTCCGGCGTCTGGACGCCTTTTGTGTGACTCCGCAGCAGCGTGCTGGGGTCTGGAGGCGGCCAAGCGGGGAGTTGGGCTTTGTGGCCATTGTGCAGGGCACACGCTCCGCACAAAAGGGACCCCCGTGTTGTCGTCTGCACTGGCTGTTTTCTGTGGGGCAGATTTAACGGCCCGGGCCATCTGTGAGATGAGAGGAGGCACTTGTGTGTGCGTGTGTGTGCGTGCGAGAGAGAGAGAGAGAAGGTCTCTGGCTGCTTCACCAGCCACCTTTCAGCCAGTGAAGAGTTACATAAACTTTTGTTATAACTGAAAGTGAAAATTTATTTATTTATCATATTTATCAATCGCCCATCTGGCCGGTCACCCGGCCACCCTGGGCGATGTACAATTAAAATACAATAAAACACAATAAAACATAATAATTAAAACAATATAAAAAATTCTCATTAAAAACCTAACCCACCCCATATTCTCGCCTGAACAGCCATGTTTTTAATGCACGGCGGAAGCTCATCACGGAGGGGGCATGGCGAAGGTCACTAGGGAGGGAGTTCCATAATGTGGGGGCCGCCACAGAGAAGGCCCTCTTCCTAGTCCCCACCAGCCTGGCTGCTCTGGCTGATGGGATAAGGAGAAGGCCGTCCGTGGCAGACCTACGGAGGTTATACCTTCTTCTGGAAAGGAACAGTAGTGCAGATTATCATCATCATCATCATCATCATGCAGGCGGTCTGGACTCAGTGAAACTGCTCCATGGCCCAGGGCCGTGTGTTCAGAGCGGGGTGGGGGTCAGGGGGGGTTATGTTTGATGTACAAGATGGGAGGGGCTGGACAAGCAGCCCAGAATTTGGGGTGCCAGCAGAGCAGCCTGAAAGCCAAGGTGGGATCACCCTTCTGAAAGGGGCCAGCTGGGGTCCTGCAATGTTGAAAGGTGGCCCCTCAAAATCATGGAGGCCCAAAGCAGAGCCTCGTGCTGTGGACCTCTGTGGCGCGCCACGTCCCTCCCAGCCTCGTGGTCGGAGTGGGTGCCTGAGTGGCTGGTGCTGTGATGCGGCGGGGGCTGGTCTTTTCAATCCCCAGCAGCCCATACTGCAGGAAGGGGAAACTGAGGCACATGAATTTTAAGATCAGGAGTGCAAAAGGGGGATCCAAACAACCACTCAAAAGCACTCCATTGGACCCACATACTCCTGTTACAGCAATAACTCCCACTGCACGGAGGATCCAGTGATTTCAAGATCATGAGTGCGAAACAAGTGTGTGAGGAGGGGGGAACCTGCACAAGAGAACAGCAACAATCGCTGCAGCCTGTTGCAAACGGGGATGCCCAGAGAGCTGAGCTGAGAGCCCACTGACCTGACTGTACCGGGGGTGGGCGGCGGCTGCTGCTGCTGCTGATAGCCTCGTTCAAAGCCACGCAGAAGAGCCTTCTCTGGGACCCGGCAGCAAGTTCTGAAATCATCCGCCAAACCACCCTTCAGCGTGACTGCTTGAAAGTAACTGAGAGTCAGCACAGTACAAAAATCCAGCTTCTGCCTGTAAACCCAGAAGTAAGGTGGACTGGATTACTCAGGAGTAAGCATGGGCAGCAAGTTCTGAGACCGTTCAAAATCCACCCTTGTCACATGTAGTAGTAGGAATCGTTTTCCTCAGCCACACAAAAAGACTCATTTGGAGCCACATTTTTCTGTTCCAGCAGCAACCCACACACCACGTTACACCGAGAAAGAAAATAAGACAAGTGTCTTACCTTCTCTCTCTCTCTCTCTCTCTCTCTCTCACAGACACACACACACACACACACAGAGATCACTGCTAATTCCCACCCCAGACATTGCACCAGCCAACCAGCACAAACAATTAAAAAAAAAAAATTGAACAACAAAAATATTGCTAGCCAAAGCAACCACAATTTTTTTAAAAAGTGAAATAAACCTTGCCCAACCAATCACAATAGATTTTAAATTTTGCTCCGAAGTAAACAGGGCAAGCCCCTGCAGGACAAGCCTCGCAACTGAGCAGGACTTAATCATGCGGCAGCTCCCTTTCCTGGCCTTGGCCCTCTCCCCAGCAGGGAAACGCTCTTATTACTGACCAGGAGATAAGAGCTTTTCCCTGTGGGGAGGCGAAGAAGGTGGTGCCAGATGGGAAACCCCATGGGTAGCATGTGCTCAGCTCTGGTTTTTGAAAAAGCAACAAAAAGGGGGGGAGAATCAGAAAGGAGATTAAAAAATTTAAAGCGACAAAAAATAAGCAGCTTGCTTATCCCATGCCTGCTGCCAGCGGTGCGGTGCTCCCCCCGCCCCCGCCAGCACAAACATCAATTCATTTCATTCACACACATGTACTCTGTCTCCTGGAGAAGTGCTCAGAGAGGCAAAACGCGATGTGTTTTCCCTGTTCGGCATGCGCACTGCTGCTCTGCTCATGACTCACAAGTGCATTCCATGCTCTTGAGGGAGCAGAGAGAAGACGTCACTACTGAGCTCCTGCTCTCTTAGAAATGCCCAGGAAAAGATATTTTCTTTAAACGAAGTGCGATTGGCTGAAGGGAAGATGTGTAAAATAACTGTGATTGGCTAGGGCCATCTACTTTCCTGCCCATTCCTGGTCTTCTGTTCAGCTGCATCGGGATGCCTTGAGGGGAGGAATATAAGACCATATACGCCATATACACGTGCGGCCTTGTCAAACGCCCTGCCTGCTTGGTGCAGGTTGCCGCTTCTCATTCTGTGTGCCTGCGCTAGCACTACCCTCCTGCAGAGGAGAATGGACCGACCGTGCACAAAGCCACGGTCTTCTGCGCCAGCTCTCTTCTGTGTACCTGCCAGTTGGGGAGAGACTGGAGAGATCATAGAATCATAGAAAAGTAGAGTTGGAAGGGGCCTACAAGGCCATCGAGTCCAACCCCCTGCTCAATGCAGGAATCCAGGTCAAAGCATCTCTGACAGATGTCTGTCCAGCCGCACCTTGAATGCCTCCAGACTGGGAGAGCCCACCACCTCCCTAGGTAGTTGGTTCCATTGTCTTATTGCTCTGACAGTCAGGAAATTTTTCCTGATGTTTAGGTGAAATCTGGGTTCCTGTAACTTGAACCCATTATTCCGTGTCCTGCAAACTGGGATGATCGAGAAGAGATCTTTGCCCTCCTCTGTGTGACATCCCTTCAAGTACTGGAAGAGTGCGATCATATCTCCCCTCAGTCTCCTCTTCTGAAGGCTAAACATGCCCAGTTCTTTCAGTCTCTCCTCACAGGGCCTTGTTTCCAGTCCCTTTATCATCCTTGTTGCCCTCCTCTGAACCCTCTCCAGTTTGTCTATGTCCTTCTTAAAGTGAGGTGCCCAGAACTGGACGCAGTACTCAAGATGAGGCCTAACCAGTGCCGAGTAAAGGGGAATTATCACTTCCCGCGATTTGGAAGCTATACTTCTATTAATACAGCCCAAAATTGCATTTGCCTTCTTTGCAGCCACATCGCATTGCTGGCTCATATTCAGTTTGTGATCTACCACAATTCCAAGATCAGAAAAGTCTGTTAAGGCACTCTGGCTGGCGTGACAGACACAGGAAAGAGCAGGCGTCTATTTTACTTCTGAAGGGGGACTTTGATGCAGGCAGGGGACACAAACGAGGCTTTTGCTCTCCCTGGCCTCAAAGACAGACCCTACATGGGAGGCTGCATTGCGTGTTCCTTCTATAGCACCATCCTTGTGCTTGACAGATCCCTGCCCTGCTGTGCTTACAATCTAAACTTTGGCACAGGGCAGATAACAGGAACGGGAGGGAGAGGGAGGCAGGAGGGTCAGCAGAGGGGGAGTTTGTGATGATCGCAGCTGCACATGCTTAGGCTTAGTTACAGCCGTCTCTGGGGACCAGGGGAATATGCTGAAGTCTTCAAAGACACGGTGGGTTTCGAGGAGGGCGTTGAACGATGTATGAGGAGGCAGCGTTACAGGGGCAGCTTGGGAGGCAGTTCTAGGCATCGGGGGCAGCAAGGGAGGAAGAGTGGGAGGGAGCAGGAGACCTTTGGACGGCTGAGGGTGGTGGAGCTGGACGAGTGAAGGTCACCGGCAGAGACAGAGGAGCGGAGAGACAAGGGGGCGGCGAGGCCGTGGAGGGACGAGGGGTTTGTGCAGAAGTGATGGGTGGGGGGGCTGATGTAAGACGCCGCCTTCCATTGGCTTACCTGGCTGGTTCACCTGGTCCAGTGTTCCTCTTCCACCTGGCAGTGACTCCAAGGTCACTGGGAGCGCTGCTGCCGAGATCCAGTAACGGGCTGGGCCCTGGTGCACCACGCAAGGGATCTGCTCTGCTTCTGAGCAATGGCCCCTGCCAGCCCCGCCAGGTGCGGCTTGAAACTTAATGTCTCCCTCTCCACCAGGCCCACGCGTGGCACAGCACCGCCACCAGCGTGGAACAATTGGCAAAGAACGCAGCCGAGGAAGGGACCTCAAGATCCCGGCGGCTCGGTTGCGTCCAGGAAGCTGACACTCCTGCGCCTGCCCCATATCTGCAACCCACGGCCGGCGTCTGGCCCCCTGGCCTTGTGCTGGGCTGCGGAGCAGCCACTGGCACCCCGTGCCTAGGGGTCCACGGTCTTCTGTGGCAAGGTGTGCCCCTTTCTTCCCTTGGCAGAGTCGCTATGTATGTACAGTCATGCCTTGGATTGCAAGCATAATTCGTTCCGGAAACGTGCTTGTAATCCAAAACACTCTTATATCAAAGCGAGTCTCTGGCGGGCGTGAGTGGGGCCGATTTCGGCCCGCTATGCCCGCTCGAGGCAAGCGGTTACATCCCTACACTACTTGTCTTGCAAGACCTTGCTTGTTTATCAAGTCAAAAAAATTTGCTTGTGCTGGGACAGAGTGACACAGTCCCTGCCAGGGAAAGGAAGAAAGGTGGCACCCGTATTTCTCCCTCCCGCTGAGATTCGGAGGAAGGAGCGGGCCGTGTGCACTGGGCCGTGTGCCCCTGTCCTGCTTGTGGGCTTCCCGGGGGCATCATGTCGGTCTGATCCACCGCAGTCCTTCCTTTGTTGTGTGCATGACTTGCAACTGCAAGAGGAGGACTTGGGCCTGAAGCCCGGTGTTCAGTGTGAGGACTTAGCCCTTGCAAGAGTGCTTCTGGGGATGTGCAGAGTGCATTTCTGTCATCAGCCGTCACTAAACATTAGGGGAAGGAGGGTTTCAGGCTAGAGCACTTAGTTAGTTCCCAAAAAGACGTTTGGGCCCGGGTTCCTTCTGGGCGGAAGGGGGCAGGTTTTTTGTCGTCTTCGTCTTAAATTGAGACGTCCCAGTTAAATCAGAGAGGGTGAGATCAAAGGCGTGGGGAGGCACTCAAAAATGGCAGAAGTAACTAATCCCCCCCCTCGACGTTGGCACAGCTTTGATCTTGGGAATCCAGAGCTTGCTGTAGACTTGTCTCCCAATCCCTGCTTGCAAAAAAGGAAAGCAAAAGGCGGGAAAGAAGGGGAGGTGGGCGGGCAGGTGGGCAGCAAGTCCCCGCCTTTCTGTCGCTGTGCCTCATTGCCAGCCAGCTCTCCTGTTTGTGTTTCCTATTTGGGCATGAAGGATAATCGCTACTGACGGAGAGGCAGGGTGCGCGTCTGTGTGGGGGGCAGTGCTCCTTTCCACCTGCCGGTACCCCCCAACCCGCTCTCGTAGGCAGCTGGGTCTCCTGTGATTTTTGTGGGGTGCACACAACAAAGGTAGAGGAATCCTTGATTCGGAGCCAGCCCTCCAGGCCCTGCTTGTGCCCAGGCGGTGGCGGGATTGGGGCCCCAGAGTCCTGGCTCCCACCCGCCTTCGCTTTTGAACAGCACGGCCCTCCCCCTTCACCCGCTCTGGGCGCGTGGCCCCGTGCCCCGTGTCCAGCGAGCTCAGCCCCCCCTCCCTCCCTCCCTGCCCGCAGGCGCGCAGGGGTCAGCGATGAACAAGCTGCGGCAGAGCCTGCGACGCAAGAAGCCGGCGTACGTCCCGGAGGCGAGCCGCCCCCACCAGTGGCAAGCGGACGAGGAGGCCGTGCGCAAGGGGCGGTGCAGCTTCCCTGTGCGGGTGAGCGGCGGCCAGCAGCGACGGCTTGGGCTCCGGCACCTCCTGCTCCGCTGGGAGGGCCAGCGTAACCGTGGAGCCCAGGGGGGTGGAATATAAAGGAGAGTGCCTCTGTGCATGTGCAGAATGCCCTTTTTAATCTCTAGTTGGTAACAATGGAATCCATCCACTTAGAAATATGTGTCTTGGATTAAGACCAGAGCTTGGCCTTCTCAGGCAGCTTGGAGCCTCACAATCTGTTCACACTGAGATCTGTGTGTGCGATTTCCCTTCTGCGGGCCGACCGGGAAGGGCAGAGCCGGGAGGGAGACGCTTGTCCTAAACCTCTTTCTCCCCTGTAGTACCTGGGCCACGCCGAAGTGGAGGAATCCCGTGGCATGCATGTTTGTGAAGAAGCTGTGAAGAAGCTGAAAGCCGTGAGTTGGGGGCTCCCAGGGCAGGGGGCGAGGTCAACCAGCGCCTTTGTGGCTCTCGGGAAAATGCACCTGTGGGGAGAACGGGGCCGTGGCGGCCTCCTGATGCCCCTTGCAAGTGTGCTCTGCTGGGTCCTCTCCCCAGCAGACACGGTGCCCGCCCACAAGGAGCGACTCCGTGTGTTCCATCGTGGGGACTGGGCCGGAACCTGCCCGGGCCGGGCCCGGGCCGCTGCAAGGTGGATTCCATTCCCCCTGATCGGCTGGTGGGCTTGTCAATACATCAGAGGGCAAACTGTTCTTTGTTTTCTTCTAATGCCTGTGATCTGAAGGCCATTGCAAGATTTCTAACAAGCAGGTAGAGTTTGCACTCCGTGTCCCGTTCACCCGCTGGAGACGGGGTGGGTCTCCAAGAGGTCTTCTTAGAAGAGGCACCTTGCCTCCTGCAGGAGAATGCCGGGAGCATGCCTCTACTGCTGTCTGCCGTTTCTATAAGTAATATGAAAAAACACTGTCAGTAACAACAAATACGCGGGGCCTGATTTCAATCAGATAATGCCTTTCTCGTTATTTTTAAAAGGGGTTGTTGGAAGGAATACATTTGCTCTAACCCAGTGTTCTGGGTTAGAACCAGCTACGCTGGCTGGGGCATGCTGGGAGTTGTAGGCCAAACACATCTGGGGACCCAAGGTTGGAGAACACTGCGGTCTAACCAGTTAAACAATTTTAAAGGTTGTTGCACTACATCAGCCTTCTCCAACCTGGTGCGCTCCAGACATGTTGCACTATGACGCCCATAATTCCCAGCCAGCATGGCCATGCTGTCTAGGGATGATGGGAGTTGTGGTCCAACACATCTGGAGAGCACCAGGTTGGGGAAGGCGGCACTCCCCTCGCAACCCTGTGCTTTCCTGTTTAGGACGCCTTCTCTCGCTGCACTCCCAGGCCTGTGCGCCCCTCCCCCCACCCACTCCCCAGGTGAATTAGCACCTTTCCACATGTTACAGGGCAGCCACAGGTCTTGCCACTGAATGCCAGGAGCAGTATCCAGTTCCGGTTCTGTGGCAAACGTACCAGTGTGAGTTGTGGCCTCACTCACACAGCATGTGTTTAGATGTGCACCTAAAGAACACCTTAGGTGTGCCCTTAAGAAATGTAATGTGTGAATGAGCTTTGAGGGAGTCTCTGGTTGCAAGTGGCTGGGAACACTGGTATCAACTCTGGAAATAAGGTGGGGAGAAGGAAAGCAAAACGGGCTGCGGATATTCCCACCAAGAAGTGTTTGGAATCCCTCCCGCCCCACACACAAGAGGGCTGTAATCGACCCTGAGCCTTAAGGGGAGGGGCCGTGGCCCGGTGGCGGAGCCCCCGCTTTGCCTGCAGAAGGTCCCGGTTCAACCCCTGGCAGCATCCCTTCAGGCAGGGCTGGGAAGGGGGGGGGGGGAACCACTGGCTGCCAGACAAGACTAGGCAAGATGGACCCAGGGCCTGACCCAGTCCGAGGCAGCTGCCGATGTCCTAAATGGTGCACGCCTGGCCCTGATGCCTGTGGTGGGGCCAAATGCACAGGTCTCTTCCAGTTTCCTGCCCAGAAAATCCTTTTTGCATGTCCAGGCCACAATGTTTAGCTCTTCGCCCCTAACGTTGCCGTCCCTGTTTTGGCTCTGCAGAGCGGCCGCAAGTCCGTGAAGTCCGTGCTCTGGGTCTCGGCCGACGGACTGCGTGTTGTGGACGACAAGACTAAGGTATGGCATTCCGGGGGGAGGGGAATAGCTCGGGGGGGGGGGAGCAGCAGTCCCGCGGGCAGGAGGCCCCCGGCTCAATCCCCGGCTTCTCTAGCAACAGGCTCTTGGCAGAGACCTTCCTCCCTGCCGGAGAGAGGACAAACCGTCTGGCCTGACTAGAGGCATCTTCCTCTGAGTGGGAGAAGGACTCAAAAGAGCCGGTGTGGCCTAGTGGTGAGAGTGCTGGGCTGGGACTCAGGAGATCCGGGTTCGAGTCCCCGCTCGGCCACGAAGCTCCCTGGGTGACTTTGGGCCAGTCATGGTCTCTCAGCCTAACCTACCTCACAGGGTTGTTGTGGGGATAAAATGGAGAGGAGGAGGAGGATTATGTAAGCCGCCTTGGGTTCCTTGCAGGAAAAAAGGCGGGGTATAAATATAATAAAATAAATAAATAAATAAATAAATAAAAAAGCAAGATCTAGAACCATGCCGGGGCGGGGGGGCATTTTCAGTGCTATTACTCACCCTCTTCTCTCCCAGATCCTCCAAAGTCAAACTGAGGCACTCCCTCGCTTCCCGGGGAAGTCCCGGTCAGTCTAGACGCGAGCTGCAGGCCAAGCCCTGCGCCCTGGCTTGGGTGCTTTCAGGCGAGGCTTTTATGGTGCCAGCACCTCTACGGGACATCCACATGACAAAAGTCTTCCATTTGTAACCCTCCCATGTTTTCCCACAGCTTCTTCATTCTTTTTGCTTACCAGAAAAATCCGTTAAGGGAAAAAAGAGGGAATAGATGCTCAAGGCCTTTGGATCATTAGCGCCAGGATCCCTCCCTCTGCCTGGAAGCCCCCTTCGTCTCTCAGGGCACCTGGTGCTGCCACATGTGGCTTTTCTCTCACCACAGAGCATGGTAGAGGACACAGCTTCCCAGCAGACTAGAAATTCTCCTTTCCAAAGCTGGAAGAAGTTGCTGCCACCGTCTCCTTGTGTGTCTTTCTTCCCAGGATCTTATTGTGGACCAGACGATCGAGAAGGTTTCATTCTGTGCCCCAGATCGCAACTTTGACAAGGCCTTTTCCTACATCTGCCGGGACGGGACCACCCGCCGTTGGATCTGCCACTGCTTCCTGGCACTGAAGGATTCGGTGGGTGGTGTCCTTGTGGCACTGTGCAATCTCCCACCCGCATCCATAATTCCCAGAGCAGACACACATGCTGCACCAACAGTCCTTGCTGTGCACGCACATGTGCACGCATGCGTGTGTATGCACGCCACAAGTGCTCCTGTGGCTTCTGCTGCCCTCTATAGGCAAAGCCTCAGGAACACTTCAGCGGCCTGAACGAGCCCCCAGCACACCTTAACCACCTGCTTGTGCACACAGGGTATGCCTACAATACAATCCTAAACCAGTTTGGCTGCCATGGCTACCACCTTGCCTAGAAGAGTTCCCTCTACCCTCCAAGAATTGATGTAGTTTGATTAACTGGTCCATTTTGAAGCCTGTAATGCGAGCCGTCTTTCAATCAGGGTGGGCAACCTGGGGCCCTCCAGACGTTTTGGCCTACAACTCCCATCATCCCTCTCCATTGGCTATGCTGGCTAGGGCTGATGGGACTTGTAGGCCGAAACATCTGGAGGGCCCCAGGCTGCCCAGCCCTGCTTTAGAGCGCCCTCTGAAACTGAAGCGCAACTCGTGAATGTGGGAGGCCACCCTGAGCGCCACGTGGCGGTGAGGGCACCTCACCTCATGCGCTGGTTCAGTAGCGATCTTGCCCACGCCACCGTCATAAGAACATGCGCAGAGCCATGCTGGGCCAGGCCAAGGTGGGTCTGGCATCCGGTTTCCCACAACGGACCGGCAGATGCTCCCAGGGGAAGTGTACCCCCCTCTCTTCCCTCCTGGCAAGGACCTTCCTTTTCAGGGAGGTTTTGGGCTGTATTTGTTAATGCTGCTTTTAGCTGTTGGCTCCGCTGTTGCTTTTGAGCAGTGACATTTTGAAGTCTGGTGTGTCTCGTCCGGCTCCGGTTCTTATCGGTGCTCTCATCAGTAAGCACTGTGGTTTACCTTGCTGCTCAAGGTTTTGAAATTGTGCTTTTAATTCCTCATATTGTTACCGATATTTCTTTATTTTGAATGGTTAGTCACCGGGGGCTTTTACGGAGAGTTCTTTGCTCTTTAAATGAGCAAGCCAGCCTGCCCTCCAGATCACAGCCTCCCTGCTCCGGGCCTGGGTCTCCCGCACGGTGCCCATGCATGCCAATATGCCCACAGACACCTGCCAGGCTCATTGCCCCTCCTGGTTCTTATTTTATTTCTTAAGATTTTTTTTTAATTATTTTTTTTACTGGGAGGCTGGCATGCTGCGAGCCAAAGTGCTGCCCTGCAGCACTATCTTTATCCGGGTTCAAAAGAGGTGTTTTGCAGCTCAGATCCCATCTCTGCTTTGTGTTTAGGTTCTTGGGCAAGTCACTTTTCTTTTAGCCTCACCAGTTTGCCTTCAGGGAAATGGGTTTTGTGACTGGCCGTGCCCACCCTGGTAGCCATTTTATGAATGGGCAAGCCCCACCCCCTATGGCAGCCATTTTGCGAAAGTGCCCACAATGCTCCCTCAAAATACTAAATGTGCCCACTGGCCCCGCAAGGCTGGACCCCCTACTCTGTGCTGTTGCATCCCAGCAAATGGCAAGACTGTCGCCAAATCGAGATGTTCCCTATAGTCATCAGGACTAGTGGCCATTGATGCATCTGTCTGTCCTCCATAAATTTGTCCCCCCCCCCCTTTCCAAAGCCATGAGCCTTCACAGCAGCGAATTCTGGCTGCAAATTGCATGGAGGTAATTCTGCTCTGGGCGAAGGAGGACTTCCTTTTTTCTGCCACAGCAGAGGCCGCGAGGTGCTGTGGGCATCCCCCTCCACAGGCCCTTCTGGCTTCCCCCACCGCTCTGAGTGCTTCTCTGTGTCTTCTGCCCGCCCCCTTCTCTCCCCCTCCCCACATCGCAGGGTGAGCGCTTGAGCCACGCTGTGGGCTGTGCCTTCGCCGCCTGCCTGGAGCGCAAGCAGAAGCGGGAGAAGGAGTGTGGCGTGACGGCCTCTTTCGACGCCAGCCGCACCAGCTTTGCTCGCGAGGGCTCCTTCCGCCTGCCAGGCCCCCCTGCCTCCACCACACGTCCCTCGGGAGCACGGCCCCCACAGGACAGAAAGAAAGGTAGGAGCCCCCACGGCCTCTGGCCTCTCCTCTTGGGATGCTGCCGCCGGAATGGCACCCTTGGAACCAAACCTCGCTTGTCCTCAGATTGCTTGGCTAACTTCCGTTCCGTGTTTAATGAGAACAAGCCAGGATCAAGCAGTGGTTTCAACTCTTGGCTTGTTCTCAAACCATACTGGCAGTCCACAAACCCCAGTTCCGTGGGTTTGGGTTTGGGCATCACAAGCAGCTGTGGTGAGTTTAAGACCAGAGGCGGTTGTCTCCTGCCACCACTTCTCCCGTGTGCCAGAGGGGAAGGCCCAGGGCAAGAATTTGCTGTGGCTTAGGGGTGAAGGGTGGTTATATCAAGTGTGAAACTCACAAAGGAATAAACCATGGCTTCCTGTTGCGTCTGAACCAAGCTTATGTCTCCATAGCAGTGGTGCAACTTGAACCCAGACCTCAGAATAGTCAGCATTCCAGTGGGGATAAGGACAGCGGGAAAGGGAAGCTGTGCCAGGCCATGACGCTGAGCTGGGTGGGGTGGGGGGTTGAGGGACTGGCGGGAGGCTACAAAATTCCCGCTGTGGGGGGCGCGGGTGGCAGCGCCAGGGACTCCCCAGGCCTCTTCTTTCCCCTGCAGCGGAAGCGGCAGTGGTGCCTTCGGCCCCGCCCCCCGCCCCCGCCCAGCCCGGCAGCGCCTCCCCGCCCCAGGGGGCCACGTCGCCGGAGGAGAAGGCGGAGCCGGGGGGCGCACATGCCATCCCCCGCCGCCACGCCCCCTTGGAGCAGCTGGTGCGGCAGGGCTCCTTCCGAGGGTTCCCCACCCTGAGCCAGAAGAACTCCCCGTTCAAGCGGCAGCTCTCCTTGCGCCTGAACGAGCTGCCCTCCACCCTGCAGCGCAAGGGCCACGGGGCCGACGCAGGTGAGCACGTGGGGCCGAGCTGGGCGTCCGTCCCCCCCCCCCGGGGACCCGACGGCCGTGCACCTCAGGACGGCTAGGGGGAGATGGGTGGCCCGCCGAAGAGAGCCTGCCGCGTGCCCGGCTTCCTGAAGGGAGACCTACGGCCGCTTCTTCGCACAGGGCACCACTGCATGGAGCACGTGGTTGCGTGACCAGGCGGCCGCCACGAGCTCAGCGGCCCCCTCGAGGGTGGGGCAGAAAGAGGCCTGTGGGAGGCCGAGGTCTGGGGAGGGATGTTCGGCAGCCGGAGGCACGGGGAGCGCGCCAGCTGCCGCACTGTGGGCAGGGGGCACCCCCTTCTGACCTTCCCTTCCCTTCCCTCCCCTGGCTCCAGTCATAGAACTGGACTCGACCCCCAATGGGGACTCGGACGGCATCACCGCCCTCTGCAGCCAGATCGACGCGTCGCTCGCCCAGCCGGCTGGGGAGCCCCCCGGCAGCGCACCCCTCAACGGCGCCCTTGGGCACACACCGGCCGCGATGCCCGCGGAAGGGGGCGGCACAGGTACGCCTGGGCTTGGCGCCATTTCCGGACCCCTCCCCTCCCTATGAACAGGGATCGACGTTTGTCCCTCTCGCTCTTCCTAGGCCCCCCCCCGTGGACGGACCCCTCTGCAGGAGCCCCCGTGACCCCCCCGTTCCAGCCCGGGCACAAGCGGACACCGTCGGAGGCCGAGCGCTGGCTGGAGGAGGTCGCCAAGGCCGCCAAGGCCCAGCAGCAGGTGGCGGTCGCCGTGGCAATGCCCGCCCCCCTGCCCGCCTTCCCTCTGAGCTACGACGCGGGCCCCCCGCCCGTGGGCATGTTTGCAGCCCCCCACATGCAGCCCGCCTTCGTGCCGATGGGCGCGGCCTACCCGCCCGTGGTGCCCTACGCCGCCATCCCCAGCGTGCCGGTGGTGGGCATCACCCCCTCCCAGATGGTGGCCAACGCTTTCTGCTCTGCCGCTCCAGCGCCCGGCACCGCCCTGGGGGCCAAGGCCAGCCCCTTCCCTCAGAGCCTGCTTGGCCCAAGCCGGCCCAAAGCCAACGGGACTGCCTGGCCCCCCGAGCAGAGCCAGCCAGCGCCCCCCACCCTCCGCCAGGAGCCCCCCGACCCCTTTGAAGCGCAGTGGGCCGCCCTGGAGGCCAAGGCCCCGTCCGCCAGGCCCACCCCCTTCTCCGGCGACCGGCAGAAAACCTTTGAAATAGAACTGTGACCCCCATTTTAATGGCTGGACAATGTAGACACCCCCCACCCACCCCCACGGCACCCTCCCTCCTAGGAGGCTGCTCCGTGGCTCATCCGCACCCACATGCCCCCGCCCGTTTGGACTGCTTCCTGGGTGCCCCAGGGAATGACCTGACAAGACTCTCCCCAAAATTAATGGGGCCCCTGGCTTTGAACCCGCGTAAGCCAAGCGTGCTGGGCGATCCCCTGCCCGTGGGCCCCAGCGTGAGCAGTCTGGGCGGCGTATGAAGTGCGCGGGGGGAGCAGAGGGCGCGACTGGAAGCGGCCACGGGGGGGGGGAGGGAGCAGCTCTGCGGGCTGCGGCTCGGGGCGCCGTCTCTTTGGGTGGGTTCTGAAGCGGCTCTGGTGGAACTTCCCTCCCCTGGCTGGTACCGGTGGGTGGGGGATGTGGAGGTTAATAGGTTTCTCCCTTCCCGTCCCCCACCCCAATTAGCGTGCTGGGGGAGGGCGGAGCAGCTCGGCAAATGCCACGGCCTCCAGAATCCTTGCCTGGGGGAGCGGCGGGTGCTGCTGGTTCCAGCTGGGCTGGTGCCGCCTCTCTTTCCGCCCCCCCTCCCCAGCTGCTTCAGGAGCCAAAAGTGCTCCTCTCGTGCTTCTCCTGACCGTGTTTGCTTCTGCAGAGCCCCACCTGGTAAGCAGGGGGTGATTCTCTGGCACCCCCCCGCCCCGCCCCGCCACTAGGGAGTTCCCCGGGCCTAGCAGCGTGAATTCTCTCTCCTGGGACTCCCTACACGAGAATGGAGTCTGGGAAATGGTCTCTGGGGAAGGTGGCAACCCCTTGGCAGGATGAGGGCTGGTCCTGATTTCACCCTCCTGGGGTGACTGCAAGACGCCATGTGGCCGGAGCAAGGGGGCCGCTCCAGGGGGCCGCGCTGTCCTGACTCTGCCCCTCCTGGGCCTGTGAATCTGTCCAGGATGTACAAGCCTGCAGGGTGGTCCTTAACTTGATTGCAAGACCAGTAAATCTGCAGAATGGCCAGATAAAAAATACTAAACTGGTGCATTTTCTCTGAAGAATCTGCACGCCACACTCCTGCTGCAAACACTCCATTTTCACCTTCTGTGCACACAGGACCACCAGATATGGACATAAAAGCCCCACTCTAGGTGCTACAGGGGATATCCAGGTGCAGTTCTGAGGCATTTGAAGCAAGTACTTTGAATTCGGTGTTGTTGGGGGAAGTTCTGACTTCAGTATTCTACAGCTTTCTCAGTTATGGCTGTTGCTGGATATCACCGCTCAAATTATGAGGTACTAAAGAGGGAGGGGTCCCAGCCCCCTATCTTGCAATGGCTTCTCTTGGCAGTGGCTGTCAACAGGTCTACAGGGTGGGTCGTGGCTTGGCTACAGTCAGAGGGGAGCAGGGGATTGTGGGTGTCCTTAAGGGCCGCCTAGTGCCCCCCCCCTTTGAGCACTGCTGGATTTTTTTCTGCAGGGGAGGGGAAATGAGTTTGGCAAGTGAATGCATTTACATGGGGGGGGTGTTTTTAAAAGTGCCTCAAAGTCATATTTCAGAAATGAAGTTGAAAACTTTAAAATGACATTGCACCAAATTTCAAACTTGTGAGCTTTAGGGAGTGGCTGAGCCGCAGGGGCTGTGTGTGTGTGTGTGTGCGCCCCCCCCCCCCACCATGGCAAGAAAAGAATAACTGCATGTTGCAACCTTGGTTTGGTGGTTCTGCAGCTGCACGCCGGGGCACAATGGTGCTGGGTCCTCCCCTTCTCAACAGAGCTGTTGACTGCAGGTTCAGTTCAAGAATCCAGCCAGGCTGCCGTGCCAAAAGGGGAAATGCATTTTGAGTGGGTGGGTGGAAGCCGAGTGCTTAGAAGAAGAAATGGCCCAGACCCACCCCCCCAGCTGAGTTGCCACCCCCCCCCCAGGCTGAGTGAGCATCTGGGTAATGCAGAGAAGGAAGGAAGGATGGGGGGGGAGGCGGCACTGTTCTCTCCCACCTAAACTTCCTGGACATAAAAGACAAAAAGGGACATTGGGGAGGTATTTTCTATCTTATTTCCAAATGTTTTGTATCAAAGAATCCCACATATTTGTATTATATAATAAATAACAAATAAAGCCAGTAATATAATAACCCAATTTTGGGTGATGCGTGTGTTTACTTGAGGCTGCGTGCATCTTGTAGCAAAGCTTCCTCACTGCCTTAATCCTGTTGTTTAAACTTTCTTGTTCCCAAAATAAGGAACTTCTGTGCGTGGTTTTAATTTTCACTTTAAGCAAGCTACAGAATTTGGTTTTTTCCAAGAGAGCAAGATCAGCCGTGCGCCCCTGCCGTGTGCTCTCTGTTCATTTTTCCCTGCACTATGAAATGGGTCATGAATAATAAAAATTCCTCAAACGGTTCTTGGCTTGGCTTTGTTTTTAAAACCAGGATGGAAGTGGCCAGGGTCTCCCCCAATCTGTAATTTGAGTCACAATTTCAACTGGCCCTTCCCTGGCATAAGTTTCCTTGAAGCTGCACCAGATCAAGGGGGCTTATTATGCAGGAGAACTTCCCAGCGTCACTATCTCCTAATCATTGGCTTAAAAAGAAACACACACCCCCGCCCCAGACTCCATTCCCCTGGGGCAGAACTTGCTGCACCCTTCTCCTGCTGCTGGTTATTTCTCAACAAGGGAGGCTAGGCCTCCGTCTCAAGGCCGCCCTGGCCCTTCCAGCAGATGTGTGGGGCTGGGTGCCCAACTGGCACAGTGTCTGGTGCCCATTTGCTGAAGGCTTGTGGTGGCAGGCCTGCCCGAAGGCCTCCCACAGGGTGGCACTCCAGCGCATCTCTCTGCCTGGCTTAGCATGGTTTGCCGCCAAGCATGGTTTGCATGCTGCGGTGCGGGCCAGGCAGTCCTCTGGGGAGGGTGGACGAGTCCAGGACTTAATTTGAGCCCCAGACCCTCTTTTCATTCCCAGAGCTTTCCCCTGGGGCATGTGAAGGAATGAGGCTTTGCTGCCCCTGAGAAACCACGAGC
This sequence comes from Shinisaurus crocodilurus, assembly GCA_021292165.1. NCBI lineage: Eukaryota > Metazoa > Chordata > Lepidosauria > Squamata > Shinisauridae > Shinisaurus > Shinisaurus crocodilurus. The sequence goes on along the minus strand of CM037885.1, from coordinate 799,313 downwards.
ACCAGCCGGTCAGAGGGGGATGCTGCAGCAGCAGCAGCCTTCGATGGAGGCAAACACACACACACAATCCAATGCTTAATAGTACTTTGCGAGAGGGCAGGCCCCTCCCCCCAGCGGATCACACTTGATCAGAGGAAGGGGCAGGAAATGGAGGCAGGGCTACTGGAATGTGGATCATGAAATCCCGCACGGCCAGGTAGGTCAGCAAGCCAGAGGTTCAATGGGTAACCCGGCAGCCAAGGAGTGTGTGTCGTGGCATGGCCACAAGTCACGGCGTTGACTAGGCCTTCACCCGCTGTTCTGAGCCATCCGTCGCTTGTGCAATCGCACCGAACCCACACCTCTGGCATTAAGGACAAGGCTCCCAGCTGATGTGAAGCTGCCTGGGGAGAGTTTCAGGCCCTGTGGCTTAGGTTCTCCAGCAGAGAAGCAGGAGGCCCAGGGGCACCGTACTGACTGCCCGCCTGCCCACCCAGCCGTGAGGCCTTTGCCCTCCGGGCTTAATGTTCGGAAGAAGTGTTCAGGCTCAAGATCACAACTGCTGGGAGCCCTTCCTTCAAATCCTGGCTGATGTGGTTGGGTGGCGGCTCATCCTCAGCGGCGAAGATCATTAACAGCGTGCGTGAGGACACCCGAAGCCAGTTTCCACGAGCCCCGTCTCTGGCTTCCGACAGTGGCCAACCACGTACCCTGAAGAGCCCACGGGCTGGAAGAACTCCACGGGGAAAGGCCTCAGCAGCAACTGACGGATAGCATGCCCCTGCCCACGGAGGCCATCGCGAATTGCGAACATGAGAGCACAAGAAGAGCCCGGAGGCTGGGTCAGGCCAAGGCCCATCTCGTCCAGCATTCTGTTCACACAGTGGCCGCCCAGCTGCCTGCGGGAAACCCACAAGCAGGACATGAGTGCAACACAGCACCCTCCCACCCATGTTCCCCAGCAACTGGTGCACATCGGCATCCTGACTCTGGTATTGGAGGAAGCACAGTAGGACTAGTAGCCACCAATGTCCTTCTCCATGAATTTGTCCAATCCCCTTTTAAAGCCATGCAAACTGGTGGCCATCACCACGTCCTGTGGAATAGGTTCCTCTGTGCCCACAGCCATTCTCCATGAAGAAGGCGGTCAGGAGAGCCTCTGCTGGATCGGAGCCGCTGGCTGGGAAGCCGGGGCAGCTGCAGCCCAGCACTTCTGGACAGGCCAGGGAAGGCCTCTTTGTTCCTTCTTCTACCCCCCCCCCCCCGGCCTACACTGGAAGTCGGTGCTTTCTGGCCTGGAACAAGCCTGGGGGGCAGAGAGGGGGCGGAGGAGACAGCCGAGGGCAGACCACATCTCCCGGCAGCCAGCAGGAGCCTGGCAGAGGAGGCTGCCCTGACTGACTGTACATAAAGGACAGGACAGAGGAGGACCATGAAAAAGGGCGGCGGGGCGGCGATTCATGTGCCCCCGCACGCGCTCATCATGGTCTGCTTGTGAAGTGGGGGGTTCTGCAGAAGAGGTGAGGACTTGGGAGGGGGCTGCTTTGTTCAGGGGCAGACGGGGGACGGGGCTGTAGCCCAGAGGGATGCCCCCCCTAATTTTCTCTGCCCCCACTAATTTTTTTTACAAATACATTTATTATGGAAGTTTTAGGAAACCAACAGGAAAGCCTTTGTTTCTCTTCTGAAAGGCAGAAACGCCATTATTTGGGGGCAGGGGCCTGGTGGGATCTGCCCACAGATCCCTAACAGTGCATGCAATTGAGGCTATACCTGAGAGGAAGGAATATTTTGACTTCTGTGAACAGTTCCAACAATACTTTTGAAGCAGCCAGGAAAGCATTTATTTATTTATTTATTATATTTATACCCTGCCTTTTTTCCTGCAAGGAACCCAAGGCGGCTTACATAATCCTCCTCCTCCTCTCCATTTTATCCATATTAGATCACTGTCTGTTGATTCATCTTCTGCATCTGAACAATCCTGCCAAAGGCGCCTCTCCCCACATCGTAATCCTTCTGGTACTCATCTCGTACCTGGCCACCTGACTTTCCATGGCCAAACTGCCGCCCTTCCTCGAACCCCACAACCCAGTCTGTTCAGATGATGCGGTCGTCCAGCCGGGTTCCGTTGATGAGCTGCACAGAATGCTCAGCATCCGCTCTTGTGTAGTATTCCACAAAGCAGAGGCCACAGGGGGTTTTCTTCACTTTGTCCAACAACCCCATGACTATGCGTTTGACATCCCCAGACTTGGAGAAGAGCTCATGGATTTGCTCCTCTGTGGTGTAGAAGGACAGGTTGCCCACATAAAGCGTGCAGGAGTTCTTCACTTCAGGGCTCTCTCCTGCAGATAAAGGTCCCCCTGGAAGTGCTGGTCCCGATATGGATGTGGATCTGCTGACCGTGAAGCACCATCAGAACGGCTTTGTAAGCTCCCTTGGACTCAGGAAAGCTACGTAGTTTTAATGAACTCTGAGCACTGATAAGTGGGATTCCATGGCAGGAAAAGCCAACAGGAAGAGGAGTTCGAGAGGTGCGTGCATGGAGGCTGGGGAATGCTCATCAAAGTTGCAGATGGCACAAAATTGGGTGGGATAGTGAATACAGCTGATACCGAAAAGAGAAACAAATTTCAAAATGATCTTGAGAGATTAGAAGACTGGGCAGAAAATAACAGAATGAAAAGTAACGGAGACAAGTGCAAAGGTCTTCATTTAGGGAAAAGAAATAAAACGCACAGGTATAAGGTGGGGCATACCTTGGAGTCGCAGTCAGTCACAAGCCGAACACGAGTCAGCAGCGTGATGTGGCTGCAAAAAGGGCAAATACAATTTTAGGTTGCAGCATTTTGAAATCATGAGAAGTGATCGTTCCACTCGACTCTGCGCCGGTCAGACCTCGCCTCAGATACTGTGTCCAGTTCTGGACACCACGCTTTAAGAGGGATTCAGATACATTAGAATAAATTCAGAGAAGGGCCACAAAGATGACTGGGGGACTAGAAACGAAGTCCTACGAGGGAAGATGGAACTGGGTGTGTTTAGCCTTGAGAAGCGTGAGGGGGCATATGGTAGCGCTCTTCAAGCCCCTCAAGGGTCGCCACACGGAAGAGGGCCACAGCCTCTTCTCTCTCTCATCCAAGACTGTAGAACATGAACTAGCAGGTTGAAGGTTACAGGGAGGCAGATTTTGGCTGGACAGCGGGAGAAACTTCCTGCGGGTCAGAGCAGTCAGACCATGGAGTCAACTGCCCGGGAGGTGGTGGGCTCTCCCTTGCTGGACGCCTTCAAGCAAGCAAGCGTTGGACAGCCGTCTGTCAGGGACGCTTGAAACTGGGTTCCTGCACAGAGCAGGGGGTTGGACTCAATGGCACCCCATCCAACTCTGTGATTGTATGATAAGAATATTCCTGTTGTAGCTTATTCTTGATTTTAAAATAATAATTTTTTTTAACCATTTTTGTTCCTTGGTGGCAAGAACCCTAACAATTGCTGAAGTTGCTTACGTAGATAAAATTTCCGAATGTACATAGATTGCAGAATGGCTGCAAAGTAAGGGTTAAATGAAAACAGTTTACAGTTTTGTCTTAAACTGTAAGACCAGATAAACTGCCCCCCTACTTCTTTGGCACACACACACCCCAGCGTTTGGGCTGGCCACGGGGCTGCTGCTGCAGGGCTTGGGGAGCAGAGGAGCCTGAAGGAGGCGCCTGGCTCAGAGCCGGGCATAAGAAGAGCCGAGGCTGGATCAGGCCAAGGGTCCCTCTCGTCCAGCACTCTGCTCACACAGTGGCCAACCAGCTTCCCCAATGGTTAAGCCCATGAGCAGGACACGAGTGCAACAGCACCCTCCCGCCCATGTTCCCCAGCAACGGGTGTACATGGGCACACTGCTTCTGAAACTGGAGGTGGCATAGAGCCATCAGGACTAGTAGCCACGGATAGCCTTCCCCAGGAATCTCGCCCTCTGAGCAGCCTCGAGGGCGGGACAGCCAGCAGGTGGCGGCTCCTCTGCGCGCCCGCCTCGTGGTGGCGGTGGTGGGGGGGGGGGGGCTGCGGAAGGAAATCCCCTTCTTGGTCCGAGTGCCCGTGGGAGCGCAGTGGAGGCAGGGCGTGCAGGGCAGCCCCCCTCCGGGGAGACCCTCGACGGCGCTTCCGAAGCAGCCTGGCTTACTCGGGACGGGACGGGACGGGACGCCCCGCTGGGCCGAAGGTGCGCTTGGCGCGGCAGCCCAGACTGGCGGCGTTCACTCAGGCGGCGGCGGCAGAAGAGCCACGGCTGCCCGCTCCGTGGCCTTTGGCTTGCTTCCAGAGCAGGGCTGGGCCGCATCCCGAGCGAGCGCGGCGCGTAGCGGAGGGCCGAGCCAGCGAGGCCTCCCCGTCTCGGAAATCACGCCCAGGCAAGGGCTCGCCCTCCACGGCCCAGCAGCCGGCCAGAACCCGAGCCTCTTCCGCCCTGGGGGGGGGGGGGGGGTAGACCCATTGAACCGACGGGGCCCGGGTCAGCCGTGGGGCAGCGAGGTCAGCTGAGGCCCCGGACGGACGCCACGGGCTGAGGCGAGGGCGGGGGGAGGCGCGCTTCAGGACGCCACGTGTCTTGATGCACTTGCGAAGCGCGCGCCCGCCGCATCCCAGGCTCCCGTCCCGGTTTCCCACTCCCGACACGTTACGAGGCTTGTTGCCAGCCCCTGAGCTAAAAAAAAACAAGCCTCCGAGCACGCGCAGCTCTGCATTTCAAGCGCCCTTAAACCGGCACCATCACGGCTAGAGGATAAAGCGGGATTTGCTCCAGCTGCCCCGGTGCTAAGCACACTGACTTGGGAATAGGAGCCATATTTTATTTTTTAGTAGAAAATGGCATATTTTAAAATTAAAAAAATAATCCGGGGGAAAGCAGGGCCAACCCACCACACCCGTGGGCCCCTGGCATGCCTCGGCCCACCCGGGCGCTGCCCCCTTTTACTGCCGCCCCACCCCCGATCTGCTACTCCCTGGGTAGGCATTTTGGAGGGGGTGGCCTTGGACCCCTAGTCGCGTCGCTCCTGTGGCTGAAACCCCATTGATTTCAATGGGACTACTGCTCTAAGCTTGAGTAAGACGCATCCAGCCCGATGGAGCGAGAGATTGTGTGAATCGGCCCTCCCCCTCTCAAAATGTAAGTCCCGGTCCGAAACGCCCCAAGTGCCGGCAGGGCCCAACGATTGGGCAAATAGTGATACCTTGGACTGCAAACATAATTCGTTCCGGAAACGTGTTTGTAATCCAAAGCACACTCTTATATCAAAGCGAAAATCCCCATAAGAAATGTGTACACATATTTTTAATTTAAGCTGCAATAAAGAATGATAGTGTAAAGTCTTCATTTTTCTTGACCGTGCTACAGCACTTGTATTGCAAGACGTCGCTTGTTTATCAAGTTAAAATTTATTTTAAAAATTTGCTTGTCTTGCAAAACACTTGCAGACCAAGTTACTTGCAATCCAAGGTTTTACTGTATAACCGTGCAAATCTACTCTGAAGCAAACCCCATTGAGATCAATGGGTCTTACTCCCAGGTAACTGCACAGGACTGCAGTCCTGAGTGAGCCGCAACCCTATGCATGTTTAGACAGAAGCAAGTCCTACCTACAACTTTCATGCCTGCTGGAGGATGCTGCGGGTCGTAGGACTTATATTTCTGTCTACACGTGCATAGGATTGGGCCCTTGATCTCTTAGACTCCTTCCAAATCTGAAAGATGAATACATTGCTGGCCTACCTTATAGGGCTGTTGTAAGGAAGGATTACTTGCACGATATCGAGGCTCACAATCACTCCCGCGCTGGGCGACCCCGTTGCAGCTTAGCCGGCCAGTTTATCGGCGGGTCTGGGCCCCGGGACACCCGGGACCCGCCCTCCCTCCTGGAGCCGCACTGCGGGGTTCAGGCGCGACGCCACCGCCGCGAGGCCAGACGGGGCGTGCGAAGGGTCCAGTTGCCGCGTCCTCTCGGCAATCGATGGCCGTCTCGTTAGCTCAGGCAGAGCCTTCGCTGGGCCGAGGCGGCATCAGCCTGGCCAGCTTGAGTCTCTGAGCATGTGCAGAGAGCCTCGTAAGCAAAGCCAGGCCCCGCCCCGCAAGGCTTGGTGGCTCCCGGCCAGAGGGTGTCGTTTGAGCCCCAGCACCTCTCTCGTTGGAAAGGGAGCCGGCCGTGATGGACCTTCGCTTCCGGGAGGGGAGGGCCTGCTGTTGTGCCGCCCCAGAACCATGTGGGCTTATGGCTGGGGGGGCCTGGAATCCGAGGGGGGGGGTTCCGTGGCCCCGGAAAAAGGGAAGGAAGGATGCCGATGGTGCCTCTGAGCCTGTGCAGAGTGCTGCTGGGCCCTGGCCTCCGCCCACCCTGTGGGATTCCCACTGGTCCGCGTGGCCTTGAGCCCAAGTCGTCGAGCCCCGAGGAGGCGTCGTGGAGGCCCTTGACATCCGAGAGCGGCCCGCCTGTCGGGGCGGCCGCAGGGGCTTCCCGCCGCTGGCGGGGTGGCCTAGATGAGCGGCGGGATCCCTGCGGAAGAGGCCCCTTCCCTCCCTCACATGGGGGCTCTGCCGCCCCACCGTGGCCGTGGGGCCCTGGCGCGGCCCGCGAGGGAGGCTGGGGGGAAACCGCCCCGGGGATCTCTGAGCACTTTGAGGCCGGGGGAGCCCCACCCAAAGCCCCCAAACTAAGGAAGGCACCCCCCCCCCGGAAATACCTGTGGGGCCTCATGGGGCTGGAGGCTCTCCCAGGCTCAACCCTGAAACATGAGAGGTGCGGGGGTTCAGGCCTGTCCCGTTTGGAAGCCATGCACTGTCCCTTAACTCCGCTGGGTTTTGTGGCGAACGGGGGAGGGAAACGGCACTCTGCATTTGCCCAGGAGCACCCTCGCCCTTACCAGGGCTTCCTTCCCTCTTTGTGCGATTAGCACAAAGAGGTTCTGGGGCCAAGTCTGGCGATCTAATTAAGCCCCCGGAGAAAGCTGGCAGCCAAGAGTCCTGAGTTACCCCGTCCCAGAGGAGTGTAAGCTGCTGATCCGAGATCTTTGCTCTCCCCCCCCCCCATAACTCTGGACAAGGCCCTTGTGGAGCGCCCCCCCTTTCTGACCACCCCCGCACCTGTTTTGGAGAAGGGGGTGCTTCTGTAGCTCCCCCCTCCTCTCCGGGAATGCAATTGCACAAAAGTGGGGGTTGCACTTTGCAAAGACGGGCGTTGATAGCAATGCAATGTCTATTGGGATTAAGCGCCCCCTCCCCTTTTCTCAATATCCCGTACCCAGCCTCCGTCCCTTTGGAGGTAGGTGGGCCTCACAGCTGTCAAACGCAAGGCCCTCTGGGAGTTGTAGTCCCCTTCTGGCAGCTGCCTGGCATCCACCCCAGTTTTTAAAGAGCTTGCAAAGGAAGGAGGGGGAAATAATAATGCAAAAAAAAAAAAAAAAGTGGGGGAAAGGCTTCTGTAAAGCCCAGAGACTACATTCCCCATGGTGCACCGGGGCTCAAAGGAGCTGGACTGTGATTGGCCCCCCCACCCTGCAGGCTGCTGGAGAATGAATAAAATTGTACAGTATATTCTGATGTGAGAGGTAAAAAAAAAAAAAAAAAGGAAAGAAAAGAAAGAAAGAAAAGGGGGAAAAATTCTCTGCTTCTCCAACCAGCCCAGGCTGGCTGAGGGATTTTCATACCGTATCAAAATGGCCACAGCTGTGCACAAGCCTATCAAATGGTGAGTGAGTGCCCCACATCTGGGGGGTGGCATGATCCCCCCCAACAGGCATGGGGGCAATGATGGAAACGGAGGGGGGAGGCTGGGGGATTAATGGGTTCTCTTCTTCTTCCCCTCCCCCCAGCATGGATGGTTTTGCATGGCCAGAGATGGGTTCAGTCAGTCTGGCATCTGGGGAGGGGGAGGGGGAGGGGGAGGGGGAGGGGTGGGTTGCAGCGAGGGGGGGCGAGGGAACGGGTGGGTGAGGGGCTGAGGATGGGAGAGGCTGGCTCTGGTTTTATTGCAGCCAGCACAGATGTGGGGGAGGGGGCTCACGGCTGGTAGACATTGAGGGTGCCAACGCGTGTGTGTGTCTGTGTGTGTGTGTGTGTGTGTGTACAAAGCGCCTGACGCTGATGGATGGATGTGTGCCTTTGGGAGAGACCACAGAGGTCCACCACAGTCCTGTGTGTGTGTGTGTGTGTGTGTGTGTGTGTATGTATGCTTGTATGTTAAGTGTGCAGGACACTGACTTGTCCTGGGTGTGGGTGTGCTCTGTGTGTTTGCATACATAGGCATGTGCAAAGGGTCTTGCACGATGTGCAGGTGTACAGGTGTGCACATGTATGCACGCAAAGGAAGCAGGTGTGTGGTGCCTTACCTCCCCCCAGCTGCCAAGCATACGTTTTCTGCCCGGGTTTCTGCAAATGAACCCAAATAACCCAGGGAAACGGAGGTCAGAGCGTGGGTCACTTTTCGGGACCATGAGATGGAATCACGGGAGGGGCTCATTTTCTTCCGTCCTTTCACCCCTTTCAGGACACCTGAGCACTGGTGCTAGAGCCCAGCCTCCAAGCCAGCGAAACTGACACCACTGGGTTTTTTATTTAAATAATGTTTAACCTTTTAAAATTCTGGTTTCTAAAAAGTGAGCAGCGTGGGGGCTCCTGTACCCACCCTCCCAGTTGGAAGGCCTACCCACTCATCTCAGGTGTTTGTGGGCTGATGGGGATTGCTCAGTGGCAAGAGGAGGGCCCTTTGCATATGGACAGAGGCACTCTTCCTTTATTATTGCCACACTGTGCCTGGCACCAGGCCTCAAAAGCAGGCAGAGCCCTGACACAAATGAAGCCTTTGGCACTAGCTGATATGCTTGGCCAGGCAGAGACCAAGGGCCAGTCGTGTGTGTCTGTGTCTGTGTCTGTGTGTGTCTGTGTGTGTTTGTGTGTCTTTCTGGCTTAGTTTTGTGGTTCAATCCCCCCCCCCCCGGCAGTAATTCTTTATTCTGCCCCGGTCTTGACCTTGTGATGGGCTGCTCCGTAGGCTGAGACGGCCTCTCGCTCTGTCTGTCCTGCCTTGTTGTGGCATTCCTCCACCTCGAAGGCCGGGCAATGGGAATGGCTGTTCCTCCTGGCTGCAAACGGACTTCTCCCTGGAGCCAAAAAGAGCCTTGGGTCCCATTGCCGCCACCTGCACCTATGCTGCCAATTCTCTTTTTGGAGAGAGTCTGCCTTGGTATTGAACATCTCGTTGCAGTGGCAATGAGGCCACAACCTTGTGGCTCTTCGGTGATCATGTGCAACCAGCTTCTTGCTGGTTTGTGACAGTTGTTCTTCGCTGTGGCTGCTTTTGATGTACTTCCAGGACTGGGGACCCTCCAGGTTTCACCCTCTTGGCGAATCGGCCATAGGTCACTGAACTACAAAGGGGACTTGAGTGACCTTGAGCACCTCACTCCCTACATTGGCCTCATGGGCCTCATGCTGTCCTCTAGAACTGAGAGACAATAATAATAATAATAATAATAATTATTATTATTATTATTATTATATATATTATTATTATTATTATTAACATTTGTTAATCGCCCATCTGGCCGGCAACCGGCCACCCTGGGCGATGTACAGAGGCTAAAAACAAGATAAAATACAATTATAAACAAGATAAAATACAATAAAAACAAGATAAAATACAATTAAAAAAAAAATCTTAACCCACCCCATATTCCCACCTGAACAGCCAGGTTTTTAATGAACGGCGGAAGCTTAGCAGAGAGGGGGCATGGCGGAGGTCACTCGGGAGAGAGTTCCACAATACGGGGGCCTGCCACAGAAAAGGCCCTCTTCCTCGTCCCCACCAGTCTAGCTGCTCTGGCTGAAGGGACAAGGAGAAGGCCGTCTGTGGCAGATCTTGTTGAGCGGCCCACTTGGTGTTGCTGGAGACGCTCCTTGAGATAGACTGGACCGGAGCCGTATAGGGTTTTAAAGGTCAAAACCAACACCTTGAATTCGGCTCGGCAAGCAACTGGTAGCCAGTGCAGCTCCTTGAGCACTGGCGTGATGTGATCCCGCCGGCGGCTGCCTTTAACCAGGCGAGCCGCTGCGTTCTGTACCAGCTGTAGCTTCCGAACCGTCTTCAAGGGTAACCCCACGTAGAGTGCATTACAGTAGTCTAGGCGAGAGGAGACCAAGGCATGAACCACTGATGGGAGCAGATGATTAGGAAGGTAGGGGCGCAGCTGCCATATCAGATGGAGTTGATACAGCGCTGCCCGGCTCACAGCTGACACCTGAGCCTCCATGGACAGCTGGGAGTCTAGAATGACCCCCAAGCTGCGGACCTGGTCCTTCAGGGGTAAATGTACCCCATTCAGCACCAGGTCAACATCCCCTAACCTCCCCTTGTCCCCCACCAGAAGTACCTCGGTCTTGTCGGGGTTCAGTTTCAGCAATAATAATAATAATAATAATAATAATAATAATAATAATATAATAAATTTTATTTCTTACCCGCCTCTCCGTCTAGATCGAGGTGGGGAACAACAAAAATATAAAATACACAATACATACTATTAAAACATCTTAAAACATATTAAAAACATCATAAAAAACATCATAAAAACATCATTAAAACATCTTAAAATATCTTAAAAACATCTTAAAGGCAACCTAAAATTCCGCCGGATAGGCCTGCCCTACCCCTCCCAGAGCCCTCTCACCCCACCCCACCCCCATTGAATAGCTTCTCAAGGGTAAGCAGGAAGTGAGTTCCACTGGAGTTCATGTGACTCACTCCAGAGTAAATGCCTTTGGGACTGGCGTCTGAGTTTCTGTGTCTTCACTGAGCAATGTAACTGGCCTTTAAGAAGAGTCGGAGAAAAATCTACAACAACTGAGCAGCTGGATCCATCCAGAGCAACTTGCAAGAGCTCATGTCCAATTTGAGTTAAGCAACACAAGCTTTGCAAGAGTTCAGCTGCAGGTCCTTTAAGCATACAAATTACAAGGAGAGCAAATATTTAAATTGCAACTCAAACATGTACATGTAGGGGAAAAAGAAGAATGCCTCAGTGTTTGGGGCATTTGACACAGGTTTAGAAATGTGTGCTCTTCTTACAGCCTAGGCGAGGATTTCTACCGCGAAGCCATTGAGCACTGCCGCAGCTATAATGCCAGGCTGTGCGCGGAACGGAGCATGCGCCTGCCCTTCCTAGACTCGCAGACGGGGGTCGCCCAGAACAATTGCTACATCTGGATGGAGAAGACCCACCGGGGCCCAGGTGGGGCTGCTGCTGCTCTATGAGGCATGCCCCCTGTGCTAGGCGCTGTACGTAGAGCCGACCCTTCTCCAGAGGCCTTGCCGTCCGAGTGCGTGCCCAGGGGAGGGTGTGGAGGAGGGAGATGGGAGAAGGGGTTGTGTGGAAAGGAGTGAGTGAGAAGGGAAGGCAAAAAGTACACCGGGGCGGAGAGGCAGAGAACGGTGACGTCATAAAAATGAGCTTGAGGCTGATGTGGAAAAAGAGGCCGGCTGGGCATGGGCAGCCTCCGACTGCAGCCCTGGGCGTTCTTCTCTTCAGGGCCCCAGTAGGATCGCAATGTGCCTCAATTACAAAAAAAACTGAACATCTAGTTCTGCCTCAATGCTGGCAGAGGAAACCTACCGGGGTTTAAAGGGATAAACTGATGGCGAGCAGAATGCACCTGTTGCATTCTGGATGAGGGTGGACAGTCTAATCTCCTGCTCCTCCCCCTCCAAAGTTTGGGGAGACCTTTCTTAACAAGCCTGCCTCTCTTTCAGGGCTGGCTCCGGGTCAGATCTACACCTACCCAGCACGCTGCTGGCGCAAGAAGCGGCGGCTGAACATCCTGGAGGACCCACGGCTGCGGCCTTGTGAGTTCAAGATTGGTAAGAAGCTGGGGGGTGGGAGATGGATGTGCCAGGGCGAGTGCTGAGTGGGGCAGAAGGTGCAGACGGGACCCCCCTGGGTGGATGGCGTCAGGAGAAGAGGCGCTGTGAGGTGCTGGCTACAGATCCAGGGCATGTCCACACTACAATTTAAACCAGACTCAAACCTGTCTTCACTGTTCTGGCTCCTGTACATGGGACTCATACTTCTATGGTTTGGGCAAGGGATCTTTAACAGGTGGAGATTTCTGCAGCATTCTCACAAGACAACGATTCCCTACAATGGTTCTTCTGGAGAAACCAGGACAGTTAAGATAGGCAACATTAGCGGTGCAAGAGTCAATTAAGAGTCAGCTGCGAGTCAATTAAGGTTCCAAATTCCAAGCAGAGCAAAGCAGAACATTTCTTCATCTTAGCTAAAATATGTAAATGTAGGGCTTTAAGAAAGAAGGCTACCTTAATCATTTGTGGCTTTTTACTCAAATTTGGAAATGTGGCCTTCCTCTTTCACCAGACATGCAGTTGCTCCCGTGGCTTTGTGGTGCAGCAAATGGCAGGTCCCAGGCCCGTCCTCGGGCATCTCCAGGGCGGGCTGGAAAAGGATCCTGCCTGAAACGCTGGAGGGAGCCACAGCTGCCTGCCAGGGGATCCCCTGCCACAGGGGTGCAGAACCCAGTTCAAATGTCCAAGCGGGCAGGGGTGATGGCCAGAGGGGCGGGGCCAAGGACCCGAGTGACCAGCATATTCTAGCCTCAGGCTCTTCCTGCCAGAACTAAGCCTTTGGAGGAGCATCCCAGCCTTTTAGGAGGGGGGGGGGAGAGGGCAGGGCAGGGCTGGGGGCTGTCTGGAGAATCCCCAGGGGGCCAGCATGGGACTCCGGGAGGGCTGGACTTCACCATGAGGCCAGAAGCTCCACACATCTCCCCTTCTGGGTTGCAGGCTCGCCTAAGGCGGGCTCTGCACAAAATATAGGGACAAAAACCAAGTCCTCCACTGGTTTGTCTTGTCCCAAAGCAGCTTCTGGGCATGCCCCTTGCAGCCTGGGTGCAGTTTCCTGCTGGACCACTGTGCCACTGTCCCTGTCGAAGCATGCCTCAAAGCAGATGGTCTACTCTATATATCACTACGATTGTTTATTTATAGATTGCACGGAACATGTACTAGAGACTTGTCAAAAAGTTTTTAAAAACCAGCCCCTGCCAAGAGAGCGGGCTCTGCTCACAGTCCTGAGGGGCTGAGGAGGGGATCCAGGTGAGCCCGTGTTTGTCGGCTTAGCAGATGGCGGCACGTGAGCCTCCCGCAACCTGGTGTCCTCCCAATGTATTGGACTACAACTCCCAGCATCCCGCAGCAAGCCATGCTGTAGTCCAACACATCTGGAGGACACCAGGTTGATGAAAGCCGTGGAAGGTCACAAAAGCTGTGTGTTCACATTTCATTGCACAGAAGACAGGGGCTAAAAATAGAGCCCCCCCCCCCCACGACAGGGTTGAGGAGGAAGACCCAGAGGAAGACCGATGTGCCGAGTGTTGAGCGGAGTGTGGCGGCGTCTCTCTTGTCACAGGGCGTGCTGTGTGAGATTCTGGCAGTGAACAGAATGCCCATGGGATATTTTATGGGGGGGGGAGGTGATTAGATACAGGCTGGGAGGATGTGGAGGGCTTCCCTTTGCCTGACATCATGGCCTCTCTCCTCCCCGCCCCAGCAGATTGTGAGCCCCCCCTGAAGAAGGAGGGGGGGCTGCCCGAGGGGCCGGTGCTCGAGGCCTTGCTGTGTGCCGAAGCTGGAGACAAGAAGCCCGAGCTGAAGGAAGAGGAGCTGCTCTTGGACTGCCCGGTGGGTGAGAGAAGCAGGAGGCCCCCATCAGGCAGGGTTGTCCCTCCCCCACGACTCACCCTGGAGCATGACCCCCCCCATGCAGTCCCCCTCCCCTTTCTGCCTTGAAGTAACCCTTGCAGGGCCAGCCCAGGGGATGACTAGGGTGGGTGTCGGTGTGTGTGTGTGTGTGGGGGGGGCTGACTCCGTGTGTGTGGGGGGCTGACTCCGGCAAGCTGTTCTTCTGCTCAGTTCTTCCTCTGTGAAGTGGGGATACCGATACTGGCTGAGGGTCTACCTTCCAGGGTTGTGATTACTGAGAGGATGGATCTCTTCCTCTGCTGGGAGGTGTCTGCCTCTCTTACCTCCACTGGTCCCTCTGTGTGTGTGTGTGTGTGTGTGTGTGTGTGTCTGTTGCAGAAGGCACCTATTGGGGAATTTCTGCATGACTTGGACGCAGATGAGCTGGAGGAGGACGTGCCTCGCAGGAAGAACAAAGCCAAGAGCAAGGTGCGCCCCGTGAGGTGGAGGTGGTGGTGGGCCCAGGAGGGCGGGCGGGCGGGCGGGCGGGAGAAGGTGAAGAAGCTCTTCAGGTCATCCTCGGTTCACTTGCTGCTTTTCCAAACTATGCTCCAAGCAACTCACAAGAGCAGTAAACACATTGGCGGTAAACAGGTGTAACAAAAACTTAGTAATAATTTCATTATATAATATTTAAATACACATAAGCTAACGAAAGCATTACCATTAAATTCCCCAAACTGTATGGAAAATATTCCTTTCATTACACCCCCCCCCCAAATAATTCCACATTTAGTTAGCAAACATTTTCATGAGCTACCGTAATCCCAGTGCCTGCACAGAGACCCCCCTCCTCCATCAAAACAACTATTCCTTGTGGTCGCTCGATGTCACCCGCAGGGTCAGGGGCCGCCAGTGGAAGGCCAAGCCCTGCCTGGGCTCCTCAGAAGAATCTGGCCGGCTACTGCAGGGAAACTGCTTGCTGGAATAAATGGACCCACCTTGATCCAGCCCAGCAAGGCAGTTTTTATGTGCACAGAGCTGACTGGAAGGAGAGGCCACCCTCACTACGCTGGGGCATGTGGAGCAGGATGGGGGAGTAGCTGGGGAAGGACCCCCCCCCCCGCTGATCCCTCATCAGGATCCTCCACTCCACAGGATCCAAGCCGAGCTGGTGTGGGTGGGGAAGGTGAGGTCAGTGATGGGGAAATAAAGCCTGATTCAGTTGGGCCTAGACATATGTAAAGATTATGCAAATCACCTCATCTTTGCATAAATTTGCTCGCTCCCCCCCCCCCCCAGCGTGTGTGTGTGTGTGTGCACGCGCACGCGCGCATGTGCATGCCAGAGGCCAGGAAGGGGGCGGTTGAAGGGAAAGAGGAGGCAGTTTCCCCGGTTTTATAGCTGCAAGGCTTAATTAGAGGCTCAGCCCAGGATCATCTTTTCAGTGTCAGGTCTATTCCTGGATCATGTGAGGTAATAAAGGCAAGTTCCTCTGTGCACATACAGAGTGCTGTCACTGTCACAGTGCCTCCTCCTCCTCCCTGGATTAAGGAAAGGGTCCACTCCCAGGCAGAGGGTACAACTTGCAGGCACGGACGCCCCGTCTCTTTGGAGCCCACCTGGGCTTCTCAGGCAGGCGGGCTCCTGAGCCAGCAGCCCAGGAGGGGGTCTGCAAAGCACAGCCAGTTGTGTCTGAAAGGCAGGCGCACCCTGCTGGCTGTCTGGCCGTCACCCTGCCTCGTGGCCTGGCAGCCGCCCCCACCCAGCCACGCTCTCCCTGCCCCCTGCCCCCTGCCCCTAATCTCCTCACCCAAGGCTGAAAGCAAAGGCGCTGGAAATAGGTCAGCTCCTTTAGGGTTGGCATCAGTTCAGATCACATTCTTTAATCTACATTATAAGCTGGAATCATAGAATCATAGAATCATAGAAAAGTAGAGTTGGAAGGGGCCTACAAGGCCATCGAGTCCAACCCCCTGCTCAATGCAGGAATCCAGGTCAAAGCATCCCTGACAGATGGCTGTCCAGCCACACCTTGAATGCCTCCAGAGTGGGAGAGCCCACCACCTCCCTAGGTAGTTGGTTCCATTGTCTTATTGCTCTAACAGTCAGGAAATTTTTCCTGATGTTTAGGTGGAATCTTGAGCCCATTATTCCGTGTCCTGCAAACTGGGATGATCGAGAAGAGATCCTGGCCCTCCTCTGTGTGACATCCCTTCAAATACTGGAAGAGTGCGATCATATCTCTCCTCAGTCTCCTCTTCTGAAGGCTAAACATGCCCAGTTCTTTCAGTCTCTCCTCATAGGGCCTTGTTTCCAGTCCCTTTATCATCCTTGTTGGAAACACAAAGACGTTCTGAATCTGCCTTTTGGCTCTCTGCTTATGAGTTTTAGCCTCAGCTGTCTTGCAGTTCAGCTCTTGCAAAGCTCAGGTGGTTTATCTTCATAAACGTGAAAAGAAGTTCAGCTCTTGCAAGGAGCTCAGGCCTAATTTTGGAGCTCAGCTCTTGCAGAGTTTACCTGATAAATTTGGATAATTACTGGTGATATTATTAGGAAATCTGCAGGCAGAAAGCAGTTGCTCTTTGAGGAGCCATTGATCAAAACAGAAGCCAATTATGCGGACAGACATTGTACAAAAAAGAAGGTTGAAGAGGGTGGCATGGCATGGCAGCCTGAGGGAGCGGGAGGCGGCGCAGATGGAGCATGGCCTGTCCGGTGCTCCTGTGCTTTGTGGGCAGGGAGGGAGGGAGGGGGTCTGGTGTTGGAGCCCCCACCCCCGCTCCGAAAGAAGCAGGCCGCCATGGGCCCTGACAGCTCTGGCCAGGAGTTGCAGCCAAAAAGCAAATTCCATGCTAGGCAATAACTGATGCAACGTAGGGGGAAGCGACCCAAACAAATTAAGATATATTATTCTTGTAAGTTCGCCTCCCCTGCCCCAAAGCGGAATGGTTCAGTTCTCGTTGAGGCTGAGAAATGAGGCCGCCGCCAGTGCCCGCAGACAGACAGTGTGTGTCGTGGGGGCGGGGAAGAGGCTACCCGCCATGCGGAGGGTCCGGGAGGCTCAGCTTTGAGCCCAACGCACCCTCGCGCTTCCATCGTACCACCACCACCCCCGTCGCCGCCACGTCCATGAGGTCTAGAAAGTTGCTTTAATTGAGAAACGGAAAGCAGCTGTGCCGCGGCCAGAGCCTCTCACGCCTTTCTGCCTCCCCCAGGCGTATGGAATCGGAGGACTGCGGAAGAGGCAGGATGCGGCCCTGCTGGAGGACCGGGACAAGCCCTACGTCTGTGACAGTGAGTGCGCCTGTGGCGGCGTTGGCTGGGCGATGCCTGCCCTGGAGGGGGTCGCGGGCGCGGGCGCGGGCGCTCTGCCTTGGCCGGCGTGCAGAGCGCCCGGAGCCCGGCAGGGCGCGATCCTGCCGGAGGGAGGAGGAAGAGGAGGAAGAAGAGCTGTGCGCTGGGGAAGGCTTGGCCGGCCCCGCGCTCTGCTCTGCTCTGCTCTGCGTCTGCCGGCGGCGACGAAGGAAGGCCTCATGCGGGCGGGCCTTTGGCGCGGAAGCCGCTCTGTTGCCGGGCGGCAGTGTTTCTGTGGGCCGGCTGTCTGTACCTACTTCGTTATTGTCAGCCACCTCGAGCGCCGTAACTGAGTGGCGACATGGCTCATCCTCTGGCGACCACCTGCTGTCCCTGGGGAGCCCCGGGCAGGGGGAGGCGCCGCGGGGGTGCGGGTTCCCCCCCGGGTTCCCAGAGGGATGGGGTGGGAGCAGCCACTCAGCGCGGAAAGGGGCGGCGGCGTACGAGTTGGGGGGGGGGGCTGGAAATGCCCGCGGGGAGGCAGCGCTCGAGGAGGGCGCCTGTTTGGGGGCGCCTAGTGCAGGGCGCCTCCCGGGGGCAGAACTTTCCGGGCTCTCCTCTGTTTTGCACAGTTATCTTTTAGAGGTGCCTGCCGGTGTCCTCCGTAGCCCACAGAATAAAGTGACTCGCGTCCATGAGAAGCGTGTGTGAGCGCGCCCTTCCGCAAGGCAGTTCTGCTGCGCGACTGTGCCGGGAAGGGCGTTTTCCCGCGGCGGACAAACCTGTTCTCTCGCTCTCTCTCTCTCTGGGGGGCGGGGGCGGCAGCAGGCCTCTGGGGGGGGGGACTGCCTGCTCTCCGCTGTGCGCATCGGGGTTCCTTTCTTGCCTTTCAGTTTGCGGAAAGCGCTACAAGAACCGCCCGGGGCTGAGCTACCACTACACGCACACGCACCTGGCGGAGGAGGAGGGCGAGGAGGGGCCCGAGCGCCACACCCTGCCCTTCCATCGCAAGAACAACCACAAGCGTGAGTGCCCCGCTGTTGACCACCGAACACCCCCCCCCCCACGACCACCACCAGCGCACCCGCGGGCGCAGAATTCCCCCCCCCCGCAGGCGCCGGCCCCGTGCGGGGGGGGGTTGGACTGGCTGGGGGTCCCCTTCTCGGAAAGCTCAACCTCACAGCAGCACACTGAGGGTCGCCTCTGGGCTTGGCCATACTCAAAGTAGTCCCATGGAAATCAATGGGGCTTAAGTTAGTCATGATTAACTCACGGCACATGGTTTTCAGAAGGGCTGCTCCCAAGTATGGCAAAGCCTGGAGCCAACCCTAGAGATCCCTCTTAGGGATTTATTACATGACGTGGTATATAAGTACATATTACAAATAAATAAGCAATAGATGTTTTGCCGCTCTTTGGATGCGTGTAATAATAGTGACCAGCCTTACAAAGTTCTTGTAAGGATTACAGAACATTAATGTGCGCTGAAGTACGTTGAACACTCAGAAGTACTCTACAAAGGCTGAGAGCCGAATAATAAATGAGAAGAATTCTGCGCGAATGCCCCGTTGAGAGGGAGGCCCCGCTCCGGAGCAGAGCACACGCCTTGCATATGCAGCAGGTGCAAGTTCCGGCCCAGCCGGGCGGGGCCCTTCTCTGCCCGAGATCCCAGGTCGGTGCGGACGCTGCAGAGCTCCGCGGGCTCGGGGGAAGCCGGGCCCTTCCTTCGGCTGTGCTTCCCAGCATGCGAGAAGCAGCGCAGCGCCGGCCTTTCAGAAGCCTTTCCTGCGGGGGGTTCCCACGTCTTTGCTTCCGGCAGCAGCTCCCCTGCCAGGCCGGGCCGCCGCAGTTCAAAAGTTTGCAGACCTTTAAAGCAGGTGGACTATAAAAAGCGCCTTTACTGTATCCCCCCTCCTCTTGGGAGGGGGTGGCCATTCCCTTCCCCCCTCGGAGGGAGGGTCTTCGTTTTTAACACCCCCCCACCCTCCTGCTGATAAGGTTGCCATGGCAACTTGGTGGGCGGAGTTGGCAGGTACGATATTTCCCGCTCTGATTTATCGTTTCAGTTAAGAGGAGCCCCGGGCGGGGAGCCCCCTGTGTGCCGGCTGGGCGGGGGAGGGGGGGTCGTCCTGGCGGGGGGGGGCTGTGCCTGCGGGGGGGCGGGCGCGGAGCTGCCCTCTGCCGGGGGAGTGCGCGCCACTGTGTGCGTCTGGGCGCATGCGCACACGGGCGTTCGCTCTCCAAGAATGCGCGTGTGTTTTGTGTGCGGCGCGGAAAGCCTCTTGGTTCTAAAAGGCCACGTGTGTGCAAGCGCGGACCGTGTCCACACACGCGTCTCTGAACGTCCACGGCCGCGTGTGCTTGTGGAAACCTCCGTCCCGCTGGCCTTGGCCCGTCGCTGCGCTTGGGTGGAGGCTGGGCCAGTGGCCCCGATGCACGTGGATGCAGATGCGGGGGGAGGGCGGGGTTCAGCGGGGGGGGCGTCATGTGCCTGGGCGGCCATCGGGAAATCTGCTCTATAAAACTGCTGTGTGTGTGAGTGTGAGCGTGAGCATTGTCAGCACTGGGGGGCGGGGGGGGGAGGGTGTCTGTGCGGAGCTGAAGCAGACTGGATGGAGGCGGGGGCCCCTTCTTATTTTGCGGAGGGGGGACCGGGGTGAAGCTAGCAGGAAAAGGAATCTGCATGAGGGCGTGGCCTGGATTGCCCTGCCCCACAGCACCGCTGTGGGCTTGCAGGCTGGCAGGAGGGGGCAGGGCGGCGGCGGCGGCGGCGGCGGCGGCGAGCCCTCCTCCGCCCCGCTCCCCAGCTAATACATCCCATCCGTTTTCTAGTCAGTTGCCATGGAGACCGGTGCATGCTGATGCAGTGGAATCTGCACAAAGGAGCGAGGTTGGGGGAAGGGCCTGAGCGCAGCCACATTCCCTGGAGGAAGGGGGGGGGCAGGACGCTTGGGGCCCCCACCCGCCATGGAGGGCGGTGGATGGGCAGTTGCCCCCTCCCGACCCGGAGCGGGCGCCTGTTTCTCTCTGGCTTCCCACAGAGGAGCTCCCGTCTCCGGGTCTGGAGGCTTCTACCCTAGGAAGAATGTTGCCCGTCTTGATAGGCCAGCAGCTCCACCCCCTCCCCAATTATGGTGCCAAATAACCACCTCTGTGCCTTCCATTCCCACAAATCCTCACGTTCTTCCACCAAGTTACGCCACTCTTTTTACGTATTCATTTCTTTGCTTGTTTATCGGTTCATTCAAGTACGCAGAGATGCTTATAACACACAACCCCTTTCATAGAAACATCATTTGCTTCCCATACAAATGATCTAGATATATTCCATCTTTTTCCCCTATGCTTATTTCCATTTATTTATTTATTTTTGCATTTCTGGCTTTCTCCAGAGTTTTACAAAGAGCTGAACTGGGTCCCAGAGAACCAGCGCAGGCACACAGGTAAATCCCACGGCAGCCCTGCGAGGATTGAGGTACAGGAAGAGGCGGCCATTCCAGCACCCGTCTGGGCGGCCTGTCCACCACCTTCCAGGGGGATGAGGCTGCCCAGTTCAGCCTGCCATGGCCCCCTCTTCCTTGCTTCTGTTCCCCCTTTCCTGTCCTGTAAGGGACTTCTCCAGGGTTGTGGTGCAGTGCTGGGGTGGGTGGAGAGGAAGGTGGCCCTGGGCGCTCTTAGAGAGGTCTCCGTACAGAAATAAACGCTTCCACATCCTGCCACCAGGAAGGTTACCGTAAATTCTCTCAGGAGAACGATGCAAGTGAAGCCTCTGTTGTTTTGCACAATGTGATTCTGCTTGTGGTGGTCATTCTCATGTCTTTCAAACCATTTGGAACACTTTGACAAAAGATGGAGGGGTAGAAAACGGAAAGAGGGGGTGACTGGGGAGACTGTTGTGAGAGCCATTCCTCCTCAGTCTTCAGGGCTAGAAACATTGAGCCTTTTCAGTGATGAAGACGGCTTCCATGTAGGAAGTTGCACAGACTGTGCACATACTTGCACCGTTGTGTGTGATGAAGGCATGTGCACACGCTACACGAAGATCCAGTCGGCAGCGCGTTGCTGGGGCAGGAGTGCGACATGGGTGGCCTGCCATCTCTTCATGAGGGAGCAAGAGCGATGCGGGGCGTTTGTCCTGGGCCGAGCACTCTGGCTGCTGAGAATCCCTGCCTGGGAACAAGGCAATAGCAAAATGTGCTGGCAGATGGAAGAAGGCTGGGCGTGGAGTCCCCCCAGGTGGGGAGGTGTCTGTTGGGTGCACAGGCCCACCCTTGATTTTGGCCTCTCCTTGCTGTTTTGCAGCTAAGAAAGCTCCGGACGGCACAGTCATACCAAACGGTTATTGTGATTTCTGTCTAGGCGGCTCCAAGAAGACCGGCTGCCCCGAGGATCTCATCTCCTGTGCAGACTGTGGCCGCTCCGGTGAGTGCGGGAGGTGGCAGTGTGCGGAGGAGGGCTTGAGCCCAGAGAAATCCTTCTGCGCAAGTGCAGAATCGGGGAGAGCAAGGCATTGTGCGGGTGTGTGTGTGTGGTGGTGGTGGTGTACCAGGGTCATACCAGACACGGTCACAGTGGAGGTGCACCTGAGGCATCGTGGGGCAGTGGCACAGGGCAACGGCAGCCTGGCGCATGGCGGGGCAGAGGTGGGCAGGGTGTTGCCGTGGCTTTTGGCGCAAAGCCCGGCGCTGGCTAGTCAGGTACTCTCAGGACCCTTGCCTGCCAAGTAGCCAGGGGACTGCTGCAGGGCCTTTTCTGTGGTGGTGTCCCCTGGCTCTGGAATTTTCTCCCCAGGAAGAGATGTCTGAACCAACCTCACTGTCTTTTAGAAGGCAGGCCAAGTTTTGTTCACCTGAGCTTCTGATATGAACCAGCTGGGCTGCGGTTTGGAGCTGCAGCTATTCTTTGAATAATTTCAGCTAGATTTTAAGCCACCTTGAAGGCTGTTTACAGTGGAAAACAAGCCTTTCAAATAAATGAAAGAGTGATCGAAATCAGCCCAGCTGCCCTTTAGGCACATGGGATTTGGAAGAAAGGCTTTCAGAAGAGGCAGGGTGGAGGGAGCCCTCGCTCTTTGCGGGGGGCTCACGGTCGCTTTGCTCTCCACCCCTTGCCCAGGGCACCCCTCGTGCCTGCAGTTCACCGTGAACATGACGGCTGCCGTGCGGACCTACCGGTGGCAGTGCATCGAATGCAAAAGCTGCAGCCTCTGCGGCACCTCGGAGAATGACGTACGTGAACCGGCCGGTCGAATCGGGCCCTTCATTTGTCTGTCTGTCTGTCTGTGTGTGACACACTGATTGGACCAGCCCCTCCCCCAACTGCCCTCTGGTACCTCAGAGCATGCTATGCATGAGCCATGCGCAACGCCCCTCCCCCGGCTCTTCAGCCTCTCGGCCCCCCCAAGTCCCTGGGAGCGCAGCCGCCTGGCCGTGCCCACTTTCTCCCTACACTGTGGCCATTTGGCAAGGCTTAACAATTTGACGGCTATCCTTGTCACACAACCAACCCTGGAATATGTGAGGAAACAAAAGGAGTCCCCATCCGGTAATCAAACTCCTCTCTATCCATGGGAGGGGCGGGGGTGAGATGCCTGGCTGGCAGGCTGGAGCCCCGGGACCTCTCTTTTGTGCAAGGGCCCCAGCTGAGAGGGTGCGCCCGCCTTGCCTGCGGAAGCTCCCCGGTTCAGTCCCTGGCAGAATCCCCAGGTAGGGCTGGGAAAGACACACACACCCCGCCCTACAGACAGCATGGAGACCACTGGGCCAGGGTTCTGGGCAAAGGCAGCTTCCTCTGTGCCATTTGCACAAGGATGCTTTTACTCAGGTAGGCGCCCTGCCCTGGGGGGGGGGCATGCCCGTCTGCGTAGCCCTTTCTTCCTCTCTCCTCGTGACCGGCCTTCTCTCCCTCAGGACCAGCTACTGTTCTGCGATGACTGTGACCGGGGCTACCACATGTACTGCCTGAGCCCTCCCATGGCTGAGCCCCCTGAAGGTGAGGAAGACCCCAGCATGGGGAAGGGGTAGGGGGCACGAGGGCCCCCGGCTGCTGCTGCTCCCTGGGTTGAGGCCAAGTCTGATGCTGCCCCCCCCCCACTTTTGCCCCCACAGGAAGCTGGAGCTGCCACTTGTGCCTGCGGCAGTTGAAGGAGAAGGCGTCGGCCTACATCACCCTGACCTAGGCGGGGGCCCTTTGGCCCCCCTCCCCGCCCTCCAGCTTTGAACCCTCCTGCTTGGCAGGCCCCAAGATCTTAGCCGCGGCACGGAGGGGACGAGGCTGTAGGATTTGGGTGCTTAAGCCCCCGGCCTTGGAACACAATATTTTACCCGCCCCATCGGGTTGGCTGGACCCCCCCCCCACGAGGGAGACAAGACCTTCTGCCAGAAAAATTTGGCGGGACCCCCTTCCTTTCACCTAAGTGTGGTAGTGGGGACCAAACCTTGCCTTTGCCCACTGCTGCCTGCCTGCCTGCCTGCCTGCCATCAGAGGAGGCAAAACTCAACTCAAAGCCATAAAGCCAGAGAGGGGAGTGGGCAGCCGCCTCTCTGCCAGGTGGGAGGGGGAGCTCTTTCCCCGCCCTCCTCGAGCGATGCATGTGAAGTCCAGTGTTTTCTTCTCCGCCCTGCTGACCACCCCAGCTCCTGTGAGGACATCCCCTGCACAGCCTGGTTCCTAATGTGTGCTCTAGCAGTCGAGCCCCCACTTTCCTCCAGCCATGGACAGAGAAGAACGTACAAGCAATTGGGGCGGGGGGAGAGCTGAGCCCCAAAGGACTTTTAGCCGAGTCGCAACAGGAGGGCCGTATGAGTGGCAGGGTGGGGTTAGGGTGGGGGGAGGAGGATGGACCCCGGAGGGAGACCCATCTCAGACCCAGCAGGGCTGGTCCTACCAGGGTGTGTGGGGGGAATGGTGCTGAGCTTTTGGCAGGGCAGGGGGGACCGAGGCTGGGGCCCCTCTTGGCCGTTATACAAAGCAGAATTTGTTTCAGTGTTGCTGGATTTTAAAATGTAGGGAGAGATGGAAGGAAAACTTGAAAAAACAAAACAAAAAATTAAAATGATGGGAAAGGGTAGAGAATTACCTCCCTACTGCAGAAAAAAAATGTGTTGGGGGTTGGGAAAAGGCACCCCTGGGGGCTGCTGAAGGCTAGCAGGGGAGCACTCCCGTCGAGTCCCACCTTGTGTACATGGTGTTGTTCTGTTGCCTGCATCTCTAATGTGCTTGGATTGTTCTGTGCATTAAATGTGGTCTGAATTACAGCCACTGCTCCTGTGATGCGGCTTCTTTAACCACTGCCCCCTCTCCCGTTTATGGTGTGTGGGTGTGGGGGGGGGGAGAGAAACTCTTAATTCCAGGTGTGTCTAGACTGATGGGGGAAGAAATTAAATAGCAGCCCCCTCCCACACCTGCACACAATCTTCGCACCTGTAGAAACAACTATTTCTGGCAGGGAGTGGTTGCCATGACAACAGAATGGAAAAAGAGAAAGCAGAGTGTTTGGGTACCAAGCTGAAGCAACCACAGCCGACTTCTGCCTCCACACACACAATGCCTGGTGCGGAGAGACAGAAGAAGTGGCGCAGGCCTGCTCTAACCCCCCCCCCCCCAAGGCACAAGCCAACGGGCATCTCTCGCCCCACTCAAGCAAACAAGAGCAACACAGGTTTTTCTATGAAACATTTATTTAAACCCCCCCGCCCGCATCCAGAGGCGTGCGAAAAATTATTGTTGTGGATTCGAGAATTACACTGGATAATTTATTTTACAAACGCTGGTGGTTCTTTCCTATCAGCAATTTTAAGACAAAAAAATTAAATAAGACAGATTTGATCTGTAAAGATTCTTATAAAATTAAAAATAAACAATTCACACAACACAACTGACAAAAATGGAGACCCGTCTGCCCCCCACCCCTACCGGGATCCAGTAACAATTGGGTTCTGCTCCTACTTCACAGAGTGTACTAAATGGGATTTTTTTAAAAAGTGTTGGGGGGGACAATCCATACAAATTTTAGTGAGATCCTGGTACAAAATTAGGAAACGGTGCAGCCTGTTCCACACGTCATGGTGGTGGTGGGAGGGGGGACTTCATGGCAATTTTATGGAAAGGGGGGGGGCTGGCCTTTGTCCCAATTGACCTTGCTATGGCATCACCACACAGTCTGTTCTGGAGAAGACCAAGAACAGTTTCCCTCGGCAAGGCAGAAGCCGCCATTTTGCAAGCAACCGTTGCTGGACTGAAGACGGCTTCTCAAGGGCCAGGGCAGGCTGGGCACATCTTCGGGTCAAGGTGCTTCTTGCCACTGGGACTGGGGGGGGGACGGGGGGACGGCCTCAGGCCTTGTATGCAGAGCTAAGCCCAGGATTGTGGGAAGGGAGAGGGGGGAGAACAGGCAGCACCCCTGCCGTTAAGACGATCACGGGGCAGCTGCCTGCAAGCCTCTGGGATGGTTCATGTTGGCAACAGAGCTGAGCGATTCCCCAGCCTTCATTACCTGCCCCCAAACCCTTTCCCTGCAGCGGCTCAGGTGGCATGCGGGGGGGGGGGCAGGGAAAGACGACCTGAGCCAAGACATGTGCCCAGGGCCTGGCGTTTGCATAGTTCAGATGCTGGCTTGACAGGCAGGAGCCAGGACTGCCTGGGGCCAAACCTGAATTGGGAGCTCCGAGGCTGCCCTGAACGCCCCTAGCCAAGCAGGCAGCTCCTGGCCCTGTCCCTTGTGCTGCTTGCAGAAGTGTCAGCCAAGCAACCCACAGCATTTTGGGCCCGGCTGAGGGAAGGGCATTGCTATCCCTGCCGAGCTGAATGGCAGCAGCCCCTTGCCGCTTCAGGCCCGAAAGGCCACGAGTCTCTCCCCCCTGCCTGCTCTGCTTTCACACACCACAGAACCAGCTGAGCCAAGAGAAGCCACAAATTCTCTGCGTCTCATAACCACAACGTACCAGACTGGAAGAAGAGGCTGCTGCCGCTGCCAACTACCCACAGGCACACCCTTATTGCGGAAGAGTCACGGAGCGTGCCCTGCGGTGGCACTGTGGCCCGACCTAGCCTGCCGGCCAGCAGAGATGGGGAACATGGCTTTGAGCAACTGGGAGGTGCAGCTGGAGAGCTCACCCCCGGCACGGGGAGAGCAGAG
This sequence comes from Shinisaurus crocodilurus, assembly GCA_021292165.1. Classification (NCBI taxonomy): domain Eukaryota; kingdom Metazoa; phylum Chordata; class Lepidosauria; order Squamata; family Shinisauridae; genus Shinisaurus; species Shinisaurus crocodilurus. Next base: position 773,171 of record CM037885.1, on the reverse strand, counting down.
GGGGAAGGCTGCAGCGTTCACACATGCTCCTTGCCCCAGCCCGACGGGGGCTGCGGATCTCCTTTGCCACCCAGCAGCCACTGTGCTGGTCGCAGGTAGGGCAGGTGCACCGTTCCGCCCCCAAAGCCCAGGAGAGCCCCAGGTGTCCTCCCGGCTTCATCTCACCCTCCCTCGGTCCACATCTGCTGCAGCTGGGAATAAAATCCGGTGTGCTTAAACTTGGATGCATGCACAGAAATCTCATAGGAAAAAAAATTACAAACAGTACCATTTATACAAATATAGTGTTTTATAAAGAACATATACATTTAAACTTTTGTTTTAACTTCCTGAGCCACTCCCAACCTTGCATTCTCTAGAAAATAATTTAGCTGTGAGAAAGTGCTCTTTCAGACGCCTGCTGCTCCTTGCATGGAAGCCTGGTCCGCGGAATGCCGAGGTGCCCCCGGGCGCCACCCGCGAGGGTGGGCGTGGGCCACCGCCGGGGCTGTCCCGCTCCTGGCGCCACCGCGCTGGTGTCGGATGCCGGCGGCTGGCCGCTCCCGGTGCTGCTTGGGTGCGTTGCTGCCGGAGTGCCAGCGCTTCACGGGCTAGCCTGGCGAGGCACATGCGGCTCTGAGCACCACGTCTGGCCTCCGACTGGCATACAGCAGAGGTGGCCCTCTCCTGCCCCCCCACGCCAGGGCGACACAGAGGTTGGGGGTCCATGGAAGGGGGGCGAGGCAGGGGCAGGAGATGCTCGAGGCTGTGCTCCGGCGAGGGGGTGTGTGTGACGACACGAGGGAGACTTTTCCTGGGAGAGCGGGCGGCACGTTTGGCTCCAGGACCGGTCCAAGCCCCGCCCCGCCCCGCCCCGGGTCCTATTGGCAGAGCAGCAGCAACAGCAGCAGCCCCCCCCCCTTGCAGGGTCCCCGCTCACAGCTCCTTCTTCTCTACGGCGCTGGAGAAGATCTCCGCAAACTTGCGCAGCTGCTCGTTGGCCGTCTGCGACTCCTCCTGCAGCCGCTGGTTGTTCTGCCGCAGGTTGGCCACTTCCGCCTGCAGCACCACCTTATCCTGCTTCTCCTGCAGAGAGAGACCGAGTGGGGAGTGGCCAGGGTGCGGCGGGCTGAGCCGGAGCAGGCCGCGGAAGCACCGCCTCCCCTTCCTAGGGCAGGGAGCCTCGCCTCATCCCCAGAAGGGAAAAGCCCCCCCCGGGGCCCTCAACTCCCTCCCCTCCGGCCCCCAGGGCTCTTCTGCCTCTTCTCCTTCCCACCCGTGAGTTCCACAGTTTGGCTCTGGGCAGCCTTCAACGAAGAAAGCACTTCCGCAGCTGCCGCTTCTCCCGGTGTATCACTACCCTGATGGGAGAAGCAGCACATGCCAACATTCTCTCCTGACGTGTGGCTCAACCGAACCTAATCCCCTGGGGCAAAGGGCTGCAAAGCGCCAGCTGTGGCCTCTTACTCTCTGCAAGTCGCTCTGGAGCTGCTTGAGCATGGCCTCCAGCTGGTAGACTTTGCCGGTCAGGTCCATGGGCGGCTCCTCGCTGCGGGGGGGGGGGGGGGAGGAAGAGAAGAGGGTTGGTAAGGCTGCCCCTCCAAGTCCAGGAAAGCTCGACTGCCCTCGAGAAGGGAGCAGAAGGGGGAGTAGTGGGGACACCCCTGGCACGGGGGCTGGCAAGCCCAGTGCCCAGGGCGGTGGTGCAGTGTCTCGCTTGGTGGAAGGGCCGCTGGCCACAAGGTGGTTCCAGGGGGTTCTTAAACCTGGGGGGGGGGGACACACGGACCAGCAGCAGCAGCTTGTTGGCTGCTGAAAACGAGGAGGGCAGAGTTGCTCCATGTGCAAAAGTGAAAGATGATGTGGGGGAGGAAAGAAGGGCTAAGACAATTTAAGTACAGAAAAAAGATCTGAGCTCTAGAACTAGGGTGGGCAACTCTGGATGGTCTGGGGGCTATTTTCACCTCCCTGGACCCCTGTGCAGGCCATACTCCTCCTGCCACCTACTAAGCCACCAGCAAACACACCGGCAACTCGCTTCTGATTTTCGGGGGCAAGCTGCTACAAAAGGCTAAGATGAGCGCGTTTCGCTTGAAGAGGCAAAGTTTGGCGGATTTAGCCATCTGCTGCTCGAACTGGGTGGCAAGCCATCCCGCCGATCTTTATTTTACAGCCACAAATGTTGGCATCCCCTCAGCAGCAGGACTGTGAATCGCCCCTGCTCTAGAAGGAAGATGTGGAGTGGGAGGGTCTGCATGTTACATCTCCCTCCACCCTCACAAGACTCCCGTTTCTGCCACTTCCGAGCAACTGCCCCTGCAGGAAACCAGGAAGTGCTCCGACTCCAAACCGCCCAAGAAGCAGGCCTGCGATAGTATGTGGCGCTTTCTGGCCTGAGCTCCAGCAGTGCAGGCAGGAGGGGGGCACCCACCCTTTTGTACACCCAGTTCTTAAGTGTCCACCGATTTGCCCCCGCTGCGCCGCGCCCCAGATGCCCCCCCATCAAGAGCAAGTGCCTGAGCCAGCAGTCTCGCTCAGCTTGTGTGCGCCTTCCCCTTCCTTGTCGCCACAATATCTGCCTCCCTCAAATAAGCCTCCTTCACGTGGACAATTCTGCTCCGTTAGACAGCATGTGCTGCCTCAAGGAGCAGGAGAACATGCCACCGCGGCCTTCCTGCTCCCAGACCCCATTTCACCAGTGCCGTTAGTTTATTTAACCAATGCACACTCTGCCTTTCCTAACGGTTTTATATCCCAGAAGACAAGAACGGATAAAAAGCCCACGCAAAGTGACAGCCGCCCCTCCCGCAAGCTGCCCAGAAGGGCCGCCGCCGCCGCCGCCGCTCAGGGGTGGGGCTCCCCAGGCAGCCCCTCTCACCTCATGGTGGGCGTCGTGCGCGGCGCCGGCTGCCTCTCCAGGCTCAGGTGCCCGGCGACAGGGCTGTGGGCGGGTGGCACGTCGGGGCTCAGCACGGCATCGTTGAGGGAGAAGAGGGAGACCGCTCGCTGCACTGGAGGGAAGGCAAAGCAAGGGGGCTGGGAGTGCAGTGCAGCCTCGGTCCACCACGGAGAGCCCCCGAGGCAGAGGCAGCCAGTCAAGCACAAAGCCACAACCCACAGCCTCAGCCTCTACCTCTGTCATCCCAACCAGCACAGCTGGCAGAACCACCGGGGCACTGAGTCACCGCCGGCTCACTCCTCCCAGGCGCCCCGAGCCAGCGGAGTGGTGATTCATGGTCCCTGCACGGCCAGGGTGGGGCCACCCCTGCTCCTTGGAGGGCGGCCAACAAGGCTGGAAAAGGACACTCTGCCGGAGAGCCGTGGGTGCTCCAGGAGGAGGGACCGGCTGACGAGTTGAGCCGGATGCTCAGGGGTGGGAAGAGGCAGGTTGAACCTGAAATGCCGAGGAGGCGGGTGATGATACTGGAACACCAAATGGTGCGAGAAGAGCAAGCTGCGGATCGGGGAAGTTAACGTGCATTTGTCTCCTCCTCTCCCCAAGGGCTACGGGCAGGTACTAAGCGCACTGAAAAAGGGCAGAGGGGCCAAATGCACAACAACAATCCAGCCGGAGTTGCCACGGGGGTCTCCCAAGCTAAAGCTGAGGCATTTTGCAACAGAACAGTGTGACGGCTCCGAATGCGGCTGGGCACACGCTGCAAGCCCTGCGACTCGCGCGGCCCGGAGGGCTCCCCGCGGCCTCGGTGGGTGGCTCCCGTTTTGCGCTCGGCCAACGTGGGAGCACTGAAGGCCCCGGAGAAGGATGAGCCTCTGCCCTCTCCCACAGCGATACGCAGGCAGGCTGATCCCCAGCGCCGCACGGAGCCCCCAGGCAAGCTCCAGGCACAGCTCAGCCGCCGCCATCCCTCTCCTCGGGAACCGCTTCTTCAACGAAGACCTTCCTGACCCACCTCAGCCTCCCCTTGCTGCTCCTTCTCGGGCCCTCCTACCCCATCCCAATTATCAAGCCTTTCTTTGAATTAAAAGCTTGGGTGGGTTACAAGCAGGACCGGTGCAAGGCAGTTTGGTGCCCTAGGCAAGATCAGATATTTAGCGCCCCCCTTCCCACTTGAGAATGCTGTATTTTTTTTTCAAGGTGTTTCTGGCGCCCCCTTTAGCCCTGCGCCCTAGGCGGCTGCCTAGTTGGCCTAATGGTAGCACCGGCCCTGGTTACAAGTACCAAATGTGCACACACACAAGAGCCTAAACCACTAAACTTGCAAGAGCCTAAACCATTAAGAACATACATTGCAAAGAAGCCCAACGCTGCCTGGAAGGCCTGTCCAAAGAATAAGGGTGCGACCTGCCTCCAGAAACCTCAAGTGGTGGAAGCTGCTGTGCTTCTTTTAGGGGGCTTCCATTCCTGGAAGGCTCTTCGGCACCTGAGGGTCTTCGTGAGTGGTAAAGATCCAGAAGGGAAGGGGGGAGGATACTCCCGAGTCATGCTTGACCCCACCGCGGCTCCTGGCTGGCCCCCTCTGCCTTGTGCACGGTACGGCCCCCGAGGTCACCAGGCCAGCCCCCCTGCCCGGGACCAAGGACGGCGGGAAACCGTCGCCGCCACCACGGCCCCGTGCCTTCACGCTTCTGGGAATCCAGTCTGGCGGGAGAGGGCCAAAGCCCTCCCCAGCGCCTAACCAGCACCATCCTGCCACTCATCTGGCTGCAGTCTACAGCCACGACGGCTGTAACCTCTCAGGCCTTGAAACGGCAGCTTGACACCCATCTGCCTTGCAGGGGCCGCCCCCCCCCCCCGATCCAAATGGCAAACCCTGGTTGTGGAAACGCGAGGGGGACGGCGGCAGCTCTGCGGCCTTCCGTATTCTGGGGGGGGGGGAAGCAGCAAGATGCGAGGGCAGGAGGAGCCTGAAGACACGATGCGGAAGGACAGATCATGATGCTCTCTGCGGCCAGCTCAGCGGGGGGCGGGGGGGGGGGAGACTGCTTTGCCACACGCAAAGAGGTCTCCCTGCTTCGTGGCAGTGGGGAGCCCACACTGCTCAGAGGCTCCCAGCACCAGCCAGGGGAAGCCTCCGGCAGCACCGGCCTCCCACGATGCTCTGCGGTCTCCTACCTTTCCGCTGGACTCACCGGAGTCAGGGCGGCTGAGCAGAGCCAAGGCACAGGTGGGCTGCGAGTGGCGGGGTGCCCGCCTGCCTCCCTCTCCCCCGGTGGAGTGGCAGGTCCTTCCACGCCCAGCGAGTGCTGGCGCTGGGAAGGCGGGGCTGGCGTGACGCGGCCGGCAGGCCTGAACAGATGCCCACGGCCGCCTGCCAGGGAGGCGGCTAATCCGCACCGAGGGAGATCCCTGCTGCGAGATGGCCTTGCCCCAACATGCGCTCGCCTCCCTCTGCCCCTCCCTGGCCTATTTTAAGCAGCCTCTCCCAGAGCGTCAAGGCACAGCGAGCCGCACTAGGCGCTGCAGCTCCTGACAAGGCTGCTGGGGGGGGGGGGGTTCCCCAGCCAGAGACAGGCAAGATGGGTCGGGACTGGGAAACCAGGTCACGGCTGCTGCTGCCGCCGCCTCAGGCAGAACACCGCATTTAGCTTGCTGGGCTGGCGGGGGGGGGGGACGACCCACAACGGCGCCTGCTTATGAGGAAGTGGCTCACAGACATTCAAGTCCTGCCCTTTACAGGGAGGCGGGAAGAGGACCGGCCACTTGCGACCTCATCTGCAGCCATCGCGGCTCAGCCAAGCCAGGAGGCCCCTGCAGGTGGGAGCGGATGAGAGCCGGCAGGCTGGACGGGCAGGGCTGTGCTGTGCTGGGGTGCTCCCCCGGGGCCAGCGGGGAGGGCAAGGAAGGAAGGAGAGGAGAGGGCCGGTGGGCAGGGAAGGAAGGGAGCTCCGACAGCTTTCGTGCCGGGGGAACGGCGGAACCTCTGTCCAGAATGAAGGGTGCCAATCAAGACGCACACCTGCAGATACTTCTTTGGCATCACTCTGATCCTATGAGCACGGGGAGGGGTGCACACACTCTGCGGGGGCCTGCATGTTCCTCCCATCTTTCAAGACGGGGACCCCACTTTGAGCACTGCTGTGCCAGAGAGAAGGAAGGAAAGAAGGAAGGAAAGAAGGAAGGGGCACAAAGCAGTCACCGCTCTTAGGAAAAAGCCTTCAAAGAGGAGCTGGTGATCTCTTCCAAGAGCAAGCGCAGAGGCACAGTGAACTTCCTGCTCATGAGACAGGCAAACTCTTCTCTGCCTCCCAGAAGAGAACGGACAGAGAAGAGGAGCCAGTGTGCCCAGGGGCTACAGGCCTCGACTCCAGCCACTGACTCTGCGCATCACCTGCCTCGATGGAAGCAGCCTGTCGGGGCAGAGGGCGGCTGCAGCCCCCCCCCCCCGAGGTTCCCCGCCCTACAGCATCATGTTGCAACCCCCTTGCAGAGCCAGCCGAACAGCTTCTCTGGCTGTGGAAGCAGGGAACACCAGAAAGCAAGAGGGAGGGACGGCGCGAAAGCGAGGCCCTGCAGGAAAGAGCACTCTGCAAGCCTGCCTTCCCTACCTTCGTAGGCCTTCGCTGCACTGACCAAGCTGGACCACTCCAGGCCGGCGGCAGTGTCTGGCAGCGGCATCAAGCCTGGGTCGATGCGCCGCAGGGACTTGTCCCGCACATCGCTCAAGGAGAGCTCAGAGGCCGAGATGGTGGCTGTGGAGAGAGCACATGCCCCGCAAGCCCTGTGAGAAAGGCACACGGTGGAGGCCTGGGGGGTGACATCTCCAGAAACACCCTCCCACCGTGAATGCCACCACAGTCTGGGGCTCTCAGAGGCCAGCCGCAATCCCACAGGGGGGCCTGGATGGAACCGAACTTCGGTCCCCGTCCCCCCGGTAGTCACCAGCTTGATCCTGAGGCCGTGGCTGATAGCCAACTGATTCGGCCCCTCGTCACGCGACCAACCGGGCTCTCTGGAGCAAGAATCCACTCACCCGGCTGTGAGAGCAGGCAGGGCCTCCCTGGCAGGTGTGCTGCAGGGCCGGCCATTCCAGCAGCACCGGGGGGGGGGGGGCAGTCCCCAGTGCCAGAGTGGCTGGCCTTGCCTGCCTGCGACTCAGGCCCAGTTGCTGACGGAGGCCTCCCAGGGAAGGAACAAGGAAGCAGCACCCACTCTCCGCAACAGCTCTTATTTCTAACCTCCAAAGGCTCCAGGGCTCCAGCCCACTTCCGGGAATCGGCCAGCACATTCTCTCCCGCCCCTCAGGCCAATCCCAGCCCTTAAAGGGGAGCTCCCACACTCCCCCAGCAGAAAGCGACACTCACATTTCTTCTCCGGGAGGTTCCCGTTGCTGGGGGGCTGATGCTGCTTCCGCACGGGGAGGGTGCTTGAGGGGTAGGTGCTGGTGAAGAGGACATCGTTGGGCAGAGGCTGCTCGAAGCGGTAGGCGCTGGCATAGGCGGGGTCGCGCCGGCCGCTGCACAGGCTCTCGTCGGAGAGCGTCCGCTGGAGCGCCTTCTGCGGGGACTGTGGGCGGGAAGGCGCAGAGCATCAGAGCAGCCCGGCTGACCAGACCCAAAGCTCCCTTCTCTCAGTTGCTCCTGGGGGGGCTCACAGGCCCGGGACGAAGGAGAAACCACCTGGCGATCCCGCTGCCAAACAGGGAGGCTCCCTCTCCAGCTATACTGGTCCTGGGGCAGCTTTAAACATTTGGCTGCTGTACCACGACTCTCTGCGGGCTCAGAAAGTGCCCGGGTGTGTCTGCTTTTCCTTCAAGCCTCACTAAGGACCAAGAGCTCTTGACATGGGATTCTGCACCGAGGCAGGACTGCGCTGGACAAGCCACAGCACAGCACTGGTCAGGCCTCATCTTGAGTACTGCGTCCAGTTCTGGGCACCTCACTTTAAGAAGGACATAGACAAACTGGAGAGGGTTCAGAGGAGGGCAACAAGGATGGTAAAGGGACTGGAAACAAGGCCCTATGAGGAGAGACTGAAAGAACTGGGCATGTTTAGCCTTCAGAAGAGGAGACTGAGGGGAGATATGATCGCACTCTTCCAGTATTTGAAGGGATGTCACACAGAGGAGGGCAAAGATCTCTTCTCGATCACCCCAGTTTGCAGGACACGGAATAATGGGCTCAAGTTACAGGAACCTAGATTCCACCTAAACATCAGGAAAAATTTCCTGACTGTCAGAGCAATAAGACAATGGAATCAACTACCTAGGGAGGTGGTGGGCTCTCCCAGTCTGGAGGCATTCAAGGTGCGGCTGGACAGACATCTGTCAGAGATGCTTTGACCTGGATTCCTGCATTGAGCAGGGGGTTGGACTCGATGGCCTTGTGGGCCCCTTCCAACTCTACTTTTCTATGATTCTATGATTCTATGACAGCACCGGTTAGCCCTTCCCCGAAATCAGGCTAACACCCAGACAAGGGAAAGGGAAGCGACAGTTGGCCCAGCAAGCAGCGGAGGGTCATGAGACTGCAGGGCTCTGCCACGGGGCCCTGGAAGCCCCAAGCCCCAACCCGTGTATCTGAATATGCACAGGGACGGCCGCAACCCACCCCAAATCTCAAGTCAACGCCTCATTTCCTTGGCAGGCAGCAACCAGCGTTCCAAGCAGAAAGCCAGAGGGGGTGACCGGGAGGCCAAGTCCAGCCCCCGCCTCCCAGCCTGCCCCCCGCCCCGCTCACCAATTCCCTCTCCTGCTCCGCTGTGGTGCTGTCCATGATAATCAGCTTCTTCAGGTCATCCTCAATGGTGGATTTGTAGGTTTTGCGTGGGGAGCGGAGGTCGCGCAGGGACGCTCGCAGCCGGGGCTGTCCAAAGACGTTCTTGGTGCTCACGTCAACTTGCCTGGTCGGGAAGTGAGGAAGAGCTCGTCATCTTCCTCCTCGGGCCTCACCTTCCTGACTTCACTGACCGCCCCAAGTGCCTGAGGGACAGCTGGGTGGCGGTGGGTGGGCTTTCCCCAGCTGCTGCCTGCGCCAGCGGGCATACTCCAGGCGCCTGCCCCACAGTAAGCCCGCTCACGCCTAAGGCGCCACGGCCCAACACGGCCACTCTTCCCCCAGTTTACAGAGTGGGGAACTGAGATGTAGCAAGTTGCTCAAGGATCAGGATTGGACCCCGGCTGGCATCTACACGTCGGGTAGAGAAAGAGCAGCCAGGTTTCGGACTTGGCCAGACCGCACTCACCTGACAGTAGCACTTACCCTAAAAATATAACAACAAACATTTTGTGGGACTTTTGGCTCAAGCTAAGTTTCTCTCTTCCTTTGTTGACTGCTTGCATTTCTAGGGAGGTCTCATCTTTTTTAAAATTTGGCTTGGATTTTAGATTGACCTTGATCTTATTGCAAGCTGCTTTAGGGGCTCTGCAGAGAGCCAAAAAGCTCTCTGGAATGAGGGTCCTGATAAAGACAGACATGCCGGATGGAGAGAATTACTGCAGTCCAGAAAGATGCACATGGCCTGTATGAGATGCTGCCGCTTCAGACGGCCCTTCGACAGCCTGGGCCACCCCCTTCACCTATCGACCGCCTATAGCCTCTGGGCCCTGCCTTGCAGGGGGAGCAAGGACAAGCTGGAAGAGGGACGAGGCTCAGCCTACGGAGAAAACCCTGCAGAGACAATCAGCTCCACATTCAGCGTGTGAGCAGAGAAGCTGCTGGGATGCAGCCAATCAACTTTCAGCTGCCGGCTTCGGGACCTGACAAGGCGAGGAGGGCTTGGGGCTTCTACGCTCTCCGGAGGCTGCCTCCCACATGGGCCGTCCCCCTCCAACCTCTGCCGCTGCGTAGCGCACGTAGCCGCCCTTTCCATCCTACACCCCACCAGCGCCTCTTCTAGTTCCCGTGCTGAAAACCCCAACCAGAGATGCTTTGACCTAGATTCCTGCATTGAGCAGGGGGTTGGACTCGATGGCCTTGTAGGCCCCTTCCAACTCTACTTTTCTATGATTCTATGATTCTCTATGAACCAGACCCCGCCATGGAACCGCAGACCAGGGCGGCTGTGCTTGCACTGGGAGACCCCTGCTGCCCACCTGGCTGTGTCCATCACCCAAAACGGCCTGGAGGGGAGGCCACACCTTCCGCCCTGGCAGGTCTGAACCACCACCCGACCGGCCCACACACACACACACACACCACCCCCAATCTCGGGCATGAGGGCGGTCCATTATTATGCAATCAGGGGAGACCCTCTGTACATGGTCAGAGGCACTTTCATTGTCACCTTTACTTCACTCTCTCTAAGCACGAGTCTCCACAGATGTGGGCCCTGCCTCAAAATCAGGCTGGGCCAAGAGCAGATTGATTCAGAAACCCCTCAGCCCCCAGGGAGAGGAGGCGGCACCCTCGCCCCTGCCCCCACATGCACCCCAGGGGCAGCAGGTGGCTGCACGCCTATGGGGCCCCCCCGTGCGAGGGCAGAGCGCGGAGCGGAGGCTGCGGAAGCCCAGCTGAGGGGGCGGCGGGGCGCAGAGTGCTGCCGGACACACAGCCACTCACTTCTTGGGGTCCGTGAAGGTGGCGGGCCTGGCGGGGGCGTCCTCGCTCTTCTGCCACCCGGCCGGCAGGTGCTTGCTCCGGCTGCTCTGCTTGGAGAAGAAGGACTTGGGCACAGAAGCCGAGAGCTGGAAGGAGCTGGACTGCGACATGTGCGGGCCCCGGGAGGCGTCTGACGAGGGCGTTTTGTAGACGTGGGCAGGGTACGTCGCCCTGGAGCTGCCATGGCTACAAAAGGAGGGACGAGAGAGCCGAGGCTGTTCAGGGGAAGCTGACGACGCTCACCTGCAGAAGAGTGTCCCGAGGGCCCAAGGAGCAACGGGGCGGGGGCGGATTGCAGTCCTGAAAGGCGCCCCAGAAATGCACCAGATAAATGAACCAGGCAACCTTCAGGGGCAGGGGCCGGTCTGCATGGCCGAAAGGGGTCTCGCTGAACTGACCACTGTCTAGGAGACCGGGGTGCTTGGAAGGAAACGGGCACCAGGAGACAGGCAGGTCAGCTGCTCCGGGTGCCTGCTTGTCCACCCGCTGGCCAAGCAGCCTTCCTGTGCGGGAGGGAAAAGGGGGAACCCGCAGTCAGGTTCCAAAAATGTAAAGGCATCTTGGAGGGGGGGAGAGGGGAGGGGGAGAGGGGGGGAGGGGGAGAGGGGGGGAGGGGGAGAGGGGAGGGGGAGAGGGGAGGGGGAGAGGGGAGGGGGAGGGGGGGAGGACTTCCACCAAGGACAATCCTGCAGGAAAGGAGATGAGACAAGACGACAGGGAGGTGTGGAAACTCTGCCAGAGCCGTGGGGGAGGCTGCAAAATCCCCACCTTTGGAGACCTCTTACGCGGGGGGGGGGGGCTTCAGGGACAGGCTCTGGGACAGAGAAAGCAGCCCCACCAAGCCCCCCTCAGCCGTGCTTAGCGACTTGCTTATTTGTTACATTGCACCCTGCCTTTTCCTGCAGGGAGCCCAAGGTGTCGTGGGCCTGCCCTGGTCCCGCAGCGGCCGTCTATCCCAGATCCAGGGACCCGCGAAGGTCCCTTCGAAGCATTTCTGGCCCTCTCATTCCACAGACATTTCCAGAGCAGCCTCTGGCAGGGCTCAGACAGGTCCACTCACCTGGGCTGCTTGAAGTGGTTGCTGCCGCCGCCCCCCCTGGCAGACACGCCACCCCCCGTGCCGAAGGCTGTGGGGCGGTAGCTCCTGCTCTGCCCGCTGGAGCCGACGGCCGGCGAGGCTTCCCTCTTCTTGCCGCTGCCCGCGTGCAGGGTGGAGCCAAAGGGAGGCGAGGACTTGGGCAGCTTGTCCCGCCACACAGACTTGGCGCTGGTGGCATCGATGCCGCTGTCGCTGGAGCCCCCTTTGGCCAGGGGGTCTGGGTCGGCCTCGGCAGGGTCCGGCGTGTCGAACCAGCGCTCGTCGCTGTGGCCGCTGGATGCGTTGCTCGACAGCGTGTTGCTGCTGGAATACTGGCCCTCGCCCTGCAGCGGGAGGGAGTCAGCGGTGGGGGGCGGAGGGCCGCAAGCTGGCCTCTCCGAGCCCCGGGGCTGTCAGTAGCCCAAACTCACCTTGGCGTGCCGGTTGGGGGAGTCCTTGCCTGCCAGCTCATGCCTGCTCGGCCGCTTGCTCCCAGAAGCTGCGGAGATCCTGGACTGCACCGGCACGTGCCAGAGAGGCTCTGCAAAGACGAAGGCAGGTGGGAGGTCACCTCGGCGTGTCTGCAAGAGGCTCCCTTCGAGCGACACGGCCCGGCCCACCTGCTTCTCCGAGTCAGGTGCCCAAAAGCAGCCCCCCGCCAACCTCAGACCAAAAAGCTACGAAGACGCCCATGGGCGACCCCAGACCGTCAGCAGGGGGATCTCCGAAGTCAGCTAACATGATGAGAAGCCACACAAGAAGATGCCCCCGACCAGCACAGGAGTGGAAAAATCCAGCCATCCTTCCCTGGATCTACTAGTTGCTGAGCCCCAGGACCTCCCCCGAAGGAGCTGCAGGATGCCCCAGCAGTCTGGGAGGAAAATGGGATCCAAAAACTGGCCAGGCTGACGCTCACCCCCTTGGCCATGGCACCAACACAGCCTCTCCTCTTAGCAGCAAACAGAAATTCTTTTCCTCCTGTGAATTTCTGCACTCAGCGCCTCACAGAGGGCATTCCTTAAGCTTGGGATGGCACCTCCCTCTGGAGTAAGTAGGCAGAGCCAAAAGTTGCTTCTTCAGGGGGGAAGAGCCGCCCTGCCCTCCCAACCAGATGGGACAGAGGAAGCAATCCTTCAACCCCGCACTCTAAATAGACAAAAACAAAACTAGGCCCGGAATCGGTGCGAAAACAGGCATTAATACTAAACAAGACCTAGAAACCCACCAGGTCTAACTTGCCACAAGAAAAAACTGGGACAGGAAGGAAAGAACCCAGGAATCCCTGTCTACCTTCCCCACATGTGGGGTGCTGGCAGAAGACATAACAGCACCCTCCCACTGAAATAAACCACACTGGTCCCTAGGATGGGTGGGTGGGATGCTCTCCGTGAGGCCCCAAGAACAGAAATCCACAGCAAGCAAACAAATTCTGTTTTCTCCAGAGCCTTACGTAGGGTACTCCTTAACCTCAGGACGTAGCAGAGCAGTACACCATTCCCAGGATGGGGCAACAGGGACCATCGTCCTAAGCCACCAAAACCTTCTGCAGTATCTTATGCCCAAAGGCTACATCTGCAGAGGAAGCAGCATCAATTGCTGGGCAAATTTATGTGCAGACGCCCAAGTGGCCGCTTTTCAGATGTCAACGATGGGGAAATCCCCTTTAAATGCCGCAGAAGCTGCACCTCCCTCAAGGACTGGGTTGTGACCCCTCCAGAGGGTTGTTTGCCCAGCGCCTGGCATGCCACCACAATGCCCTCCTTCAGCCAACATGAGATTGTGCACTTTGAGACTGTCTGTCCCAAAACTCGAGGGTGGAAGCAGACAAAGAAAGACTGGACTCCTAATGGCGGCCATCGGGCCCAAATAAAAATGTAAGAAGACCAAGGGTGTGTTAAAAAAGGGGAAAGGGAGTATGCCATCTTCCATCTGATAACCTGTGTCCTCACTGTGAGAAGCTGTGTGGATCTAGAATTGGCCTCCACATTCACTTACGGACCCATCGCTAGAGTCTACACAATTTTTCTTTAGAATTTCCTCCTTTTAAAATTTCCTTTTTGTAATTTTTTATCCTGGAAGACAATCTTACTCGGTCACGAGTGATCGCCTGATGATGATGATGTAATGCCCATCTTACATCCAGCCTATGCCAGTTCCTGTGAGTGAACTGGCTTCGGACAGAAAGATGGAAGATAAATCTCTTGAGCCCTGTGAAATAAAGAGTTAACCTTTGGTAGGAAAGGTCAGTTCTCAACACCACCTTATCCTCATGGGAAATGCCTAACTGTGGATGAGCAGACAAGGCTCCCAATTCAGACTAAAAACACTGCCTTGAGAGTGAGAAGTTTCAAAGAACAAGTCGCCATGCTGGTCTGTGACCGAAATAAACCGTTCATTCATTCATTCAAGTCGCCATGGGTTCAAATAATAATAATAATAATAATAATAATAATAATAATAATAATAATAATAATAATAATAATATTTTATTTATTACCCGCCTCTCCATCTAGATCGAGGCGGGGAACAACAGAAAATATAAAATACCTAAACTAAAACAACACAATATATACTATTAAACATCTTAAAACATCCTAAAAACATCTTAAAACATCTCTAAAACATCTTAAAAACATCTTTAAAACATCTTAAAAACATCTTGAAAACATCCTAAAATTCCGCCAGATAGGCCTGCCGGAAGAGTTCAGTCTTTATGGCTTTTTTAAAGTCCAAAAGACTGACAAGTTGACGTATCTCCTCCGGCAGGCCATTCCATAATCTGGGAGCAGCTTCCCCATGAAGCTGTCAGCACCCAGTTGAGTTTCTATGTGGGAAAATGGTGAGCGACAGGAAGATTAATCAGACACCCCCACCAGGGAACCTCTTAACCTGTTGATGAGATGAAAGAGACCCCCTGCTCTCGCATCCCAGCACACTATTCAGGGCTGCAGCTTGGCGCTTAAGAGTGGTAGTACTCAAACCTTTACCTAGGCCAGCCTGAAGAAACTCTAAGACAGTGTTCTCCAGCCTTGGGTCCCCAGATGTTTTTGGCCTACAACTCCCAGCATGCTGGGAGTTGTAGGCCAAAAACATCTGGGGACCCAAGGCTGGAGAACACTGCTCTAAGACCTCTGTGAGCCCACCTGAAAAAGGCATCCAACTGTTAGTCCTACACCAACTCAGGAAAGTTTTCCAAGTTGTGTTGTAAACCTTGTTTGTAGACGCCTATCTGGATGAGAGAAGGGTTTGCAAAACGTCCAGTGAGTATCACCACAGTTCTATTACATCTCAGCCTCCAGGCTGACAGTCGGAAGCGCTCTGGACAAAGACCCACTACCAGCCCCTGCAGCAGCAGCCCCCTTCACACGGGCAGCCCCCACGGATTCAGTTGAGACAGGTTGACAAGTTCCAGGAACCAAGATCGTCTTGGCCAATGAGGTGCAATGAGAATCACTTCTGCCCAAGATCATTTTGTGGATCACTTTGGATAGAAGTGGAAAAGGTGGGAAGGCAAATAGGAGCCTGACCAGGCACCTTTATTCCAATGCGTTTACCCCTTCTGCCGCAGGACTACCCCTTCTGCCGCAGGACAGTGAAATCTGGAGAGGAACCGCAGTAGTTGAGCATTCTCCCTGGAGGCAAACGGATCCACCAGCGGGCTCCTGAACCAGTATGTCACGTGAAGAAACACCCAAAGGTTGCTTTATTTTTGCCTTGAGATTTCTTCTCTTTAGAAAAGGACTTTCATGCTCTTGGCATATTTGGCATTAACGACTTTTGTCTACGTGTTTACTTGTTTTAGATTTGCTTGTTTGTCTAACTACTTGTATACTTTGGTATAAATTAAAAAAAGGAAGCCCTCGAGGGCTGAGCTGCCACTCCAACTTCTGTATGGATGTGCAACTGAGCCTATCCGCTGTCAGATTGGTTACCCCAGCTAGATGTTCTGCTCGTATGGACTAATTAGAGGTGTTTCCACCCTGGACAGCACCTCCTTCGCCAAATTATTCAGCAACGGGAACCGAGTCCCACCTTGTCTGTTCACATGCACCTTGGCCACGTTACAGTCTGCCCTGATCAATACGTGGGCCCCTGCTACTTCTTCTGTGAACTCCCAAAGCACTAGGTAGATAGCTTTTACTTCTAACCAACTGATGCTCTTTGACTTGTCCCTTTGCAACAAGGTCCCCTGTGCAACCTTGTGATCCAGATGGGCCCCCCATCCAAAGAGGCTGGCATCTATTGCAATGGTCTTCCTCATCGGGACTGCCATGGGCTGGCCCGGTTCAAGTCTCATGGGTTCCAGTCACCAGCGAAGTTCCCTCTGAAGTTTGCTGGGAATCTCACCCTGATGTGAGTTTGGGTGGCTATTTGATACTGAAGAGGAAGGAGAAGAGCGTGAAGGGGCAATGTGTGCAGACAAGCCCAGGGAACTAGTCCTTGGCATGACACTAACATGCCCAGAAGCTGTGCCAGGAGCATAACATCTGCCATCCATGACTCCAGCACTAGGGAGACAAGCCGCCACATCTTGTGATGTCTTTTCTCTGTGAGGGGGAGGTTGAGAGCGGCTGTGTTTAGGATCATGCCCAGGTGGATCAGGTAGAGTACAAAGCCGTGATCCTGTAGACATTTTAGGGTTGTCTGGATGTCCTTACAAACTCTTGTTTTCTGAGGGTGACCTGATGAGAATATCGTCCAGGTACAGATGCAGACATATACCCTTTGAATGAAGATGCACCACCAGAGCCACAAGTACCTTTGTAAACACTCTGGGCCCTGAGGTCAGACCAAACAGGAGAGCCTGATATTGGTAGTGCTTGTTGCTTTAGCAAAACCTTAAGAATTTCCAGTAGGTTTGCCTGATTGGAACGTGAAGATATACTTCCAATAGGTCAATTGAAACTAGGAACTCTGCTTCTGAGATCACCTCCACGATGGACTTGAGGGTTTCCATCTTGAAATGTTTTTTTTTTGCCATTTGCTCGTTCAGCCATTTTAGATTCAAAATGGCCTCGGTGTCCCTGTTTTTCTTGAGCACTACGAAAAAAACGGAGTAACCCCACAGCGGATGTCCTTGTCTGGAACAGGTTCTATGGCCCTGATCAATAGGAGATGATCTATAGCTCTCAGGAAATTCTGTTTTGAAGGGTCTCGAGATCAGGGGACCACTACAAACTTGTCCCTGGGTGGGAAAGCCGGCTCCAGGGCATAGCCCTTGGCAACTGTCTCCCTTACCTGGAAGTCCCTGGTGGTACGGTTCCATGCCTGAGTGAAGTGAAGCGGACATCTGCTGATCTGGAGGCCAGTCGGGGATTCTCTTGCATCAGGCAGACTGGTGTTTCTTTGGGTCTTTGCCTGATGAACTGGCTGAAGATCCAGAGATATTCCTCTTAGTGGACATCCCAGTGGGTTTGGAGCACCCGCCCCCTGCCCCACTGGGCAGGCTCTGGTGGAGAACTTGTTCTGAAAGGAAAAGGACTGTTTCTTCCATCTGTCTTCTTTCTCTGTGGTAGGAAGAGCTTTCTTTTTCTCTTTGGTTTTGACCAACACCTTCTCCAAAGGTCTGCCAAACAGGGTGGCCCCTTCAAAAATGGAATTAGCCAGGCAGGACCGAGACCCTGGATCCACATCGCAGGTATGTAAGCAGATGTTTCTCCTGGTAAGGGTGTTGGTAGCAATTGCCCTGGCATCAAGTTGCAGCGCATCGAGGGCTGAGACCACCAAAGTGGTGCTGTACGGGCAATTTTCCAAAATCTATCCTTTGGTGGTTTCGGAGTAGAATCATTGTCTGCTGGGTCTTCTGCCCACCTGAAGACAGCTCTGGAAAAGAATGAGTTGGTGGCAGAAGCACTGAAGGCCACAGCTCATGATGCTTCAAAGTTCCTGCATGAAGCTGCAGCCACTCTCTGACCACACTGATCCCTAGCGCTGGTCTCCCCATCTGCTGGGATAACTGCTGAGGAAGAGAGGGCAGCCACGGGGGCGTCAACTGCTGGAACTTTTAGGAGTTCCATAGCCTTGCTTGGCAGGGTACAACGTTTGCTGACCAGCCTGGGGACAGGTTTTGTCTTGGCTGGATTAGTCCACTCTGATGTCCAAACTTTATAGAAAGAGTTGGAACGGGGAACAGAGACTGGGGTGGCCAGTTCCTGGGGAACAGCAGCCTCGTCCCCACATCTTGGGCCTGATCACTAGCTGCCTCGTCAGGTTTGAGGGCCTCTCTTGTTAACTGAAGTTTGTGAGAAGCCTAAGCAAGTAAAATGGGGAAACGGCCAGGCTGAAAGTCTGCCTTAGCAAGGCTGGGACACCTCCTCCTCCGAGAGTTCCCCGTTTCCTTCTCACTGACTTCAGAGGGAGAATCTATCCCCATCGAGGATTTCTTTGGCTTTGGACTCGGGGGGGGGCTGACTGCATGCTGCCGCTTTCCCCCCTAAATGGAAGAGCTGGGTGAAGGGAGGGGGCTTGAGGTGTGCGTACAAGGGGAGGCCGAGGAGGGAGACCCCTCTGAGGAGCAAGATGGTCAACGAGGAACTGTCTCTCCTTCTACGGTCCTTTTTTTAGCTTGTGCTTAGATCGGCCCCTGGATTTGCTTTCCATTTTGCTCTTCTTGTCCTTTTTCTTTTCGTGGGTGGAGCAGGAGGAGGAATGGGAATGCCTCTGTGAAGTGTTCTCCCTCTGCCCCCCTCGCCCTCCAGTTTGGCAAGGCCTGGCTAATTTGCTGCGTTATGATGAACTATGGAGAGAACCCAGGAGATGAACTATGCTAGGACACCTTCCCCAGAAAGGTCAAGGGTATGGGGGCAGGAACAGGTCACATCCCCGTTTGGCACCAAGCTGCTGGAGTCTTCGACAGGCCCCTGTTGCGTCCGCTTTGCCTTTGGGGGTCTCTGAGTTGCTAAGGGCCCTTTCTCTCGTTCCCGCCATTTTTGGTGGTAGTGGGGAGAGATTTGCAGGCTCTCTGCCCGCCTTGTGTGGCGAAAGAAGGCAGAGGAGCTGTGAAGCACAGCCGGCTAGTGGCTGCTGGAAAAGGTGCTGCCTTTAGGCCTCTGCTCGGCCTCCTCGGCTTTTGCACAGGCAGCGCAGCCCGATCCCACCGCCTGTCCCTCCCGGTCTCTGTTGGTGAGCTGGAGGGAGAGTTGGAGGGTGCGCCTTGTGGCCCGAGAAGAGTCCCCATCCTACAATACAAGAAGCCCCCTCCCCCAGTTGTAATGAGCATCCACCCCCTGGTCCCTGCTGAGACGTGTGGAGCAGGGGAAGAAAGAAGAGAAAACTCTGAGAAAAAGCCGCAAGAGCCGGGCTTTTAAGAGCTCCCACTCAGCTCGGCCTTTTTGCTCAGCAAGCACAGCCGGCCTGGAAGGGCAGAGCAGGTCCTCTCCCTGAAGAAGCAACGTGTGGCTATGCCTACATGCACCAGAGGGAGGCGCCACCCCAAGGTTAAGGAATGCCCTCCGGGAGGCTCCAGAGAACTGGGAATCCATCCTTCACAGCAGGATGGCTGTGGACATCACCACCCACCAGTGGATGGAGAGGACTGCCAGCATTCCAGCACTTTGCCAATCTGGCCACAACAAGTCGAACAGCTGGCAGAAGGGCTGTTTGCCCTCCCACATCATCTCAGGCCAAAGGGAGGACCGCTAAACGACAAGAAAAGGATGCTTCGAGCTGGCATGGCCAGGGCAGCATCAACCCCCCTCTGCTTGGCTTTCCTGTGGACCCCTGGCTTGACCCCCCATTCCTTCCCATCCTCCTGGCATTTTGCTAAGACTGCGCCTGTTCCCAGCAGGGTCTTCACTGGGATGCCCTGTGAGGCACGCAGACCGTCACGCAGACCACCGCCTGGTCATGAACTTTGAAACGGGGTCAGAAGGCCCATCCATCGGGCTGCTGACTTGCACCACCTAAGGGGGCACTGGCCAATGCTGGGTGCCCGAGCCAGGGAGGGGCACGCCCTTTGCCCTGATCCCAGGCGTGAGGGGATGGGCTGCGGCGAGCCGGCAGAGAGGGGAAGGCATGCTGTGCTCTCTGGAGGATCAATCCTGGCACCGGCAAGAGACCTGCCCGTCCTTCTCCCAAAGCCAGGCCTCTCTGCCTCACCCCCACACTCAGAGGCAGGCTGAGCCAACTGCCCTTGAAGACTGAACTGCTTTGGCTGGGGAGGCGCCGAGCCCCTGTGCCCGGGCAAACGGGGTGTGTGTGTGTGTGTCCCTGCGCACTCCCCGCCCTTACCAGTCCTTCGATGAACAAGCAGAAGCCTGAACTGGTCCAGAAATACACTCCTGAGGCTGGACCACTGGCCACTTTAGAGAACTGCCTCTGGAAAGTACAACAGGCAGCCACGGATGGCCCAGCCCAGCTCGTGCACGCAACTTAACAGCCAGCCACCCGGTTCTGCTCCCTACTCACCGGGCTTGGGCCTCTCCATGGTGCTCTCCTGACTGGCCGGCCCTCCGGAGGAGGAGGAGTCCCCGTTGGAGGTCACCTCGTGGGCGTAGAGCGGGTCGAACGGCACCACAGGCCTCTGGGGGGCTGCATATCTGTGAACAGAGCTGAGAAGAGCCGGCGTGCGGCAGCTCAAGATGCCAAATCGATACAGCAAGAAAAACACCAGCCAGCCTCCGTTCATTAGCGGGTTTTAAAAATACCAAACTTGAGGGGGGAGGCGAGCACGGAGAGGAGACTGAACAAGCCCAGCTCCTCCTCCAGCCTGGCTTCTGTGGCCCAGGCAACGGATGCACATCCTGGGAAGGGTGGAGAGCGGCATGCAGAAGGGGACCCAGGGAGGCTCGGCTCGGCTCGGCTCGGCAGTGCTCTGACCGGCAAGGGACGTTGCGGCAGCGGCTGCCCCCTCCCGCACACACGGAGCAAGGCTCAGCGGCCGCACCGGCTGGCGCCCCGGGTCAGGCATGGACACGCACGGCCTGGAGGTGCCCCCGGTGGCCCCAGGGGCCTTGTGGCGCTCCACGGGGGCCGTGGGTTCAGCTTCGCGGCCACCTCCAACCAGTCGTGTCGCCACGAGGCAGCCCCAGCACAGAGGCGGCAAAGGAGCGCCCGGCTCCGCGCCAGGTGGGCAGCGGAAGACCCCTTTCCCCTTGCTGGGGCGACCTCTCCGGGGACCCTGCGGCTGCGGGGAATATTCAGGAGTGTTCCTGGCACCGTCAGAGATGCCCCCAAAAGGCAAGACGACAAGGAGAAGCATGGGGGGCCGTGGACAAGGAGAAGCATGGGGGGCCGTGGAGAAGCATGGGGGGCCGTGGAGAAGCATGGGGGGCCGTGGGAAGCATGGGGGGCCGTGGAGAAGCATGGGGGGCCGTGGACAAGGGAAGCCCTGCCTGGGACGCGGGGGCTCCGAGCGACATCTGGCACAGTAGGCCCCAAACCCCGGACAACCAGAGCCCGCTGGGCCTGACGGCGTGGCGGGCCTGCCCTGGAGGAAAGGAGCAGCACACTCTTCGGGGAGCCTTTTCCGGGCCACGCGGAAGGCAAGAGTGGCAACCGGCGCAGGCGGGAGCCCTGAAGCTCTCCGCTCTCCATCCTGGGTTCAGTTCACCCAGTCCTGCAGCCTGGCCCGTCTGCCTCAAACATCCACCACACCACAGGTGGGGTAAGAGAACCGGGCCCAGTGGAAGCGGGGCAGCGCACGCCTGGCCACCGCCGGCCACTCCCTTCCCTGCTTTGTGATGCCGGCCGGTCACTCCCCTGGCAGAGGCCACATGGTGTGCCTTCCATGCAGCGCCTGGCCCTGAACATCTGATGTGGCCACACTGAAAGCGGCGCACCAGCATTCCCCAGTTAACACAATCTGCACATCACCACCCCGAAGGCAATGAAGAAGCCGGGGAATCATAGAATCATAGAAAAGTCGAGTTGGAAGGGGCCTACCAGGCCATCGAGTCCAACCCCCTGCTCAATGCAGGAATCCAGGCAAAGCATCCCCGACAGATGGCTGTCCAGAACCCCAAAGCCTCTCCACCCCCACATCCATCGAGATGGAAAAATCAAGGTTATACACCAACCGAAGGTGGCTTTGGGAACCGAGAGAAGGCAAAGCAAACAGATATGGGTCTTTCCAAGATTTCTTCCACTCCTGCCAGCCGATGGGGTGGGGGGGAGGGGGGAAATGTCCCCTGCCCTGCCCGGTCTTCAGTGCATTTTCAAAACTGATCCCTGAAGCTATTTCATTTCATTCAAAACGAAAGCTGAAGTTCCCAGAACCAGATTGGAGGTGACATCAAACTCTATGCTGTAAGAACCAAAGCGAGCCCACCCCATGCCCCTTACGAAGACCCCACATTCCCTGAAACATGGAGATCCCGCCCCCCATACACACACAACATGGGCTTGACTAGTTTCCCAGCCATGAAACTGGACCTGCCCGTGTGTGATGGGAGGCAAAGAGGCCTCTGCACACGGGCTCCCCTCCCGCCTACCTTTCCGGAGATGGCTTGTACCGGGGTGTGTGGGCTGCTCCTGAAGAGCCGGGCGCGGAGAAGCTGCCAGAGGGCTGACGGTACGACTGGATCCGCTCCGCTCCAGTCTGGGAGGACGATGCCGTGGGGGGGGTCTCCGGGAAGCTCACTGGCCTAGCTCGTGGGAGGGAGAGGAAGGGCGAGAGGGACAATGCACAGGAGCGAAGGAAGAACGCGGTGCTCTCTTCTGCTGCTGCTGCCCAGAGCGCCGCAGGAGCCGGAGCCCCCGGCACTCCTGAAACGGGAGCCCGTCCTGCAGGTCTCCTGCCTGCAGCATCAACAGCTGAGAGATAACGGAGCAATTAGCCCAGCAGGCCGCCTCCACAGGGACCGCAGGCAGGCAGAGAGGCCGGCTTCTCTCCACGCGACGGCGGAGCACCCTGGTTCCAACGCGGCGGGAGGCTCCTCCTGCAGCTGCCGGGAATGCAGGAGCCAAGCCAGTCCCGGGGCAGCTCCAAGAGGAAGGCCCCGAGAAGGCAAGGGCAGCCAGGCCCAGCGCGTGTAGGACCCACACACCCCACCCCACCCCACAAGGGGCTGCCGCAGCGCTGCCGGCTCACCTCTTGCCATGCAGCGGCTGCGACTCGCGGTACGGAGCCAGGGCACTCTGCTTCGGGGCCCGGGTGAGGGACTGCGACTGGCCCTGGCTGGAGCCCGGCTGTTCTGCCCACTTGGAGGACTGCGAGGAGCTGTGGGTGGAAGATCCACCCCGCTGCCAGGCGGAGTTGCTGCGGTACGGAGGCCGGTAGCCCACCGGCAGGCTCTCTGGCTCCACTCTGGGCTCCACGCTGCTCATTTTGAAGGACTCGGCCCAGCCCCTGGGAGAGGAGAGGAGAGGAGAGGAGAGGCGGCACGTGACCCTGTGGCTCGCATGGGCCCAGCAGAGACCAGCAAGGTGGCCAGTTTGGAGAACAGGGAGAGGGGCACGTGAAGCAGCACCCAGGGAGCGGAGGGAGGGGTGCCGAAACAAAGCTCCCCGTTGCTTCTCCGCCTCCCACCCACCCCGCCCTTGTCTCTCCAACTTTCCAGGCCTTGCCTCAACGTCTAACCGTTTCTTCCCAAAGTTCCCAAAGTTCTGCAAGCAAAAAAGCCCGCGACCTCATCCCCAGTCCAGGCATCCCCCTGGGCCCAACACAGAGTGCCGCACCCCTCTCTCTGCCACGCACTTGCACAATGCCAAGAACCCCCCTTGGGGGACATGTGCCTGCGGGCTGCCCTTACTGAAACAAGTGGCAAAAAGCCACTTCTTCTGGCGCTCTTGGGAGACCAAAGCTCACAGCGGTTCCAGAGCAACCTCCTCGCACCGCCTGGGCGCACAGCACCATTGCCGCCAACCCCGCACTAAACCACCAGATCTTCCAGCCGAGCAGGAACCTCGCTTTCCAGAAGGGAGATAGCCTCGAGGGCCAGCCGCCGAACGGAGGTGGGCTTCCCCTTGTCTCTGGCCAGGAGGCCTTCACGGAACATGCCCATTCCTTCAGGTGCCATGACCTGGCTGCCAACATGCACCCAAAGGGCTAGCGCATTCACACCCACGCACAGCTGCAGCACTGCTCCGACGCCAACGCGGCCGCGGGCTCCCCACACTCAGCCGCCTGTAACAAGCCTGCATCCAAGTCCACCCTTTGTCAGCTCCGCAGCTGCCGGGGAGCATGAAGTCACTGCGCACGCGGGCAGGTACAAGCCTTCGCAGGAAGCAGCCCTCCGGCAACGCCTGGTGCTGGAGAGGCAGCTTCAAGCACCCAGCGTGACCGCCTCCTTGCCCCCCGCTCCCAGTTGTCAACGCTCGCAGTACCTGCCTCCGCTGGGGGACACCAACTGCCCATCGCCTCGGCTCCGCGAGCAGAAGCGGCAACTTGCGGCTCGAGCGCCCGCTCAGCCATTGCACGATCCCTCCGCTAACAATCTGGTGTGGTGGGTTGGATGGGAGGGAGGGGGGAGGACCGGCAGGCAAGCCAGCCGGTGCCTCAACCTGCTCTCCAAACCACACCTGGCAAATCAGACAGGAAGCCGAGGGCACGGCGGGCGTGGCGCCACTTAACCCTTCAGGGACCACAGCAGAGGCGGTCTCCTCCTCCTCCCAGTGTTTCAACAGCATCGGCCTAGGGGAGGGGCACCCACGGCTCATAGAAGGGGAAGAAATGGGCCAAGCAGGGTAGAAGACGTCCCACAAAGGGGGGTAACTCAGAAGTTTGCAAAAACCAAACAAGGAACATTGGTTATTGCCATCACCGTTCAGACAGCAGCATCGCATCGGTAGACCGCACCTTCCATGTTCAAAGTGCCGCAGGAACTGTAATGATCTCCTATTAACTCCTGCTGTGCCTCGGACTTTAGCGATGGGGGGGAACGGGACTGCGTGTAAGACCCGCTTCACGGCCAGCCATGGCAGAAGTGGGATTCAAACCCAGGCCCAAAACTCTTGCCACCCGGCTGGGCTAGTCCTCACCTGACGTTTTCATTTGCTCAAGATCGAAGTTAGAAGGCATACAAGTTTTAGCAACAAAAGCAACTCCAACCCTCAACACACACGCACACAGAGGACGCCGCTGGCTTTCAGCGCTCACTGCCACCAGAGGGCGGGCCCTGGAAAGAGGCGGGGTGGGGGGGATGCCCAATCTCCTGGCAAAGACTGTTCTCAAGAATCAGACTGCGACTGGGCCGGCCAGCCCCAGCCACTGCACGCCGCTCCTTGAGCACCCGCTGCTCCAGCTCCACAGGCTAGCCTCTTCTGCTCCCTGACGGAGAGGCCAGGAGAAGATCTGGGCCCTGCACTGACATCCGAGAGCGGCTCCCCCCCCCCCCCGTCTCCCTCCTTCCCCGCGGGACTGCTCAGACACAGACCGGTTGCGAGCTGGCATCACTGACGCACGCAGGGTGTGGCTGGGATGCTTCCCCGGGGGGCTGCCATTCCTGAGCAAGGCGGTGTGCCCTGGGAAGGGGGGGGGGAGGGTGTGTCAGAGCACACCTGTCTTTGCTGTCAACTGGGCACCAACACCCACTGCTCAGGTCCAGAAGAGCCTCCCCCCACCAACGCACCCACTTCTCATAAGACTCCCCTCCAGTACAGGATCAGAGCGGGGACGGCTCAGCACTATCGTGGGGGGGGGCAAAAGCAGTGGCCTCCTGCTCGTCCCAGCCACTGCTCACGTGCTGGCCGCCCGCCAGCCAGGAGGGCAGTGAAACAGTGGCAGCCTCGGACAACCAGACACAAAAACCAAACCTCTCGATGACAGCTGTGCACACAGCCCTCCTGGGGGAACAGGATCACGGTAATCCATTAGCGGCTCCAACGGGGAAGCGCTCCCTCCTTCCCCTTCACCACGGAAGTCTGCCAGACAGCGCAGGAAGCCCAGCCAGGTGAGGGGCTGTGCGGCCGGAAACCCCCCTGCGCCCTGCTCCTGCACTGTCCTGCTCAGGCTGGGGGTCACACACAGCCCCTTCCTCCCATGCTCACCACCAATTTGGGGAAGAAGGGAGGCCAAACTGCCCCCATCCCCATCCTGCAAGCTTTCGACCTGCTTCCTAACGCCGAGGCCTCCTGGGCCTATGTGCGGAGCTGGCTGCGTTTGTTCTGCACAAGCCTGGGAGCCGTTGCCCAACATTGCTCAGGTGCCGAATTCTACAGCAGTTCAACAGCGGCAGTCCCCGCCCATAAGTGACAGGAGCAGAATCAGGCAAATTCCACTGGACTTGCACACGTGAATCCTCTTGGTGCGGGTCTATTGTTCGTTGCCGAGAAGACGGAGGCAATTATGTGGGCGGACGGCATCGCACGAGGTCGCTCGTGCTGCCGCCCGCCCTGCTTGCCTTCCCCCGAGTAGGAACACGAACGAGGGGGAAGCAGGCTCACCTGCGCGGAATGCCGTCCTCGTGAGGAGGAATAATGACCACCTTCACCGTCACGGAGGTGCGCAGCCAGTCGATCATCTGGTCGTGGCTGAGCGTGACCACGGCCACCTTGCAGACCTCCACGAGACGGCTGCCCTGCCGGAGCCCGGCCTGCCAGGCAAAGCCGTAGTCTTCCACCTCTGCCACCGTCCCGTCGAACTTCACGTGGAAGCCCAGCTGCCCCAGCCCGTTCCTCCGGAGCGTCATCTCAACCGTCTCGCAGCCAGAGGTCATGACCTAGGAAGAGAATGAGCAACACTGAGGGGAGCAGGGACCGCTTCTAACCCGTTTCCAGCGCACACAGGCAAGCGAGGGGACAAAGATCCGGTGGCACCAGCAGGGGGGTGCAGTGGCCGCTCACCTTCAGCCGCTGCACAATCTCCTTGATGTCGTCTGGGTTGCTCTCCAGGGCCCGGACAAAGATATGGTCCCCCCGCCCATAGAAAATCTTGATGCTGAAGCTGTCTGGAGTCCAGCCAATCACATCCGCACAAAAACAGTTGAAGACCACTTCCTTGGCCCCCAGATCCAAGAGGACAACAAATTCGTTAGAGATGCCCAGGATGCACTCAATTTCCACCCCCCGGCTGTAATCCTGTGCCAGAACGTGCCATGCAATGGCCCCAGTGCTGTACTGCTCGGCCCCGATCCGGGCCTTCGCTTTCTCCTTCTTCTTGGAGGTCAGTGAGATCAGGTTGAACTTCCCCGTGGAGTCAATGGGCGTGCTGGTGACACAGTTCTCTGCCAGGTCCTTCAGGTACTCCTGCCGCGTGCGGGTGGCCATGGTGTGGAACTTGTCTGATTTGTGGGCTGCGTTCTCAGCATTGATCACCTTGGCTAGCAGGAAATCTCGGAAGACGTCAGATTTGCGGAAAGCGGATCTACTTGGGATTGCTGGCCCGAAGGGTGGGACATCTTTGGAGCGGGTCACCGCCACACTTGCAACATGGAAAGAGAAAGAATCGTGGGTCAGACTACTGAGGCGGCTGAGAGACTACCTCCACAGACACCCCATGTCCAATTAACCAAGAGTACAGAGGCATTCTGGGGGATTGCCACACAGTGATGCGAGCGGCCTTCCCAGGAGATTCCAAACAGTCCTAAGCCGATCACTTTAAGGGCATTTTATTTGCGCTGGGTTTTAGCTGATGGGATAACTTGAACTTTATTGACTCGTCAACATAATTGTAAGCTGCAACCCTTGAGAGGGGAGAGGTCAAAAGGGAGGGAAGCCCTTAAAGCCAGACCGCTAGAAAACAGTAAAATGCCTGAAGAGGAAGCAGCATCCTGCTGATGTAGAGGCCAAGCGAAGCACAGGAAGCTGCCACAGTTGTGGCCAGGAGACGGGCCCACCTAGCCCAGCACCGTCTCCTCTGACTGGCAGCAGCTCCTTGGGATCTTGGGCAGAGGGAGGGCCCTCACCTCTTCTGCTTCCTGATCCTTCGGTGGAGATGCTGCTGGGGGGGGGGGCTTCTGCAGGCAAAACTGGGGCTCAACCAATGAGCTGTGGCCTTGTCCCATGATATCCCAGGCGGGGAGCGGATGTACCTGTAGCAAACGTTCTCTGTGCAGGGATTCTGGGCCCGGACAATGATGAACACATGTTGGAAGTGGGAGCGGATGTTCTGGGGCGTGAAGGGCAGCGCCCCCGGCTCCTGGAAGATGATGGTGACGATGTCATTCCCGATGTGTCTCTTCCTGAGCAACTAGCAGTGGAAGGGAGACAGGTTAGGGACCTCTGTGCCTGGCTGTGCCCAGGGAAGGGGAGAATCCTGACCAAAAAAGCTGACCGCTTTGAGAGACCAGTGGGGCCAGAAACTCCCAGTTGGGATAGGAAATGAACCACGGCCCAGAGAGGCAGGCCTAGAATACCAGGGCACATCTTGTCAGGCAGGATGCAGGGGTGGGGTGGGGTTGTCCTTTGGCCTTTATGTCCAAAGCTCACTGACGGGCCAATTATTATTATTATTATTATTATTATTATTATTATTATTATTATTATTATTATTATTATTATTATTATTAATTTTCTGAAGTGCCAGTAGCATGCCTGGCACTGAACTCTTTGAGAGAACTGCTTTCCCACTAGCTGATTCAGAGCGAGCAATGCTGAACATGAAATAAAGGAGGGGTGCGGCCGAGAAAGCTTAACTGGAGCCTCAGCACCCGCCTGGAATGCCCTGGTTCAGGCCCGGAATGTGTCGTGTGTACCTGAAGAGAAAGAGGGCAGTGCTCACTTGCTCTCTGGGGTCGGGGGGACCTGGCCGGCCGGCCGACGGGAAGGAAGGGAGGGAGGCCTGCCCCCCTGCAGAGCCCGTTACCTGTTGCCTGTTGTTGGGGGTGTACGGGAGCATCGTTGACACGTGGAACATGATCTCGTAGCCCTGGCACGTCGTATAGAGGGAGTGGGTCCCAGTGGAGTCGGCTGCAAGGAAAAGGAGCCGGACACAGCTCAGCCATGCCAGGCGGGAGAGGGAGGCACGGGGGGGGCGGCTCCTCCCACCGTGGGCTCAGAGCCAGGGATGGGGGACTGGAGGCTTCAGGACCCAGCCAGCCCTCCTGCCCTCCCTCCCCCCCACTGGCCACACACAAACGGCGGCGTTGGCAGGGACCTACTTTTGGTGTCGAGCTGGGCGGCGTACTTGCTGAAGCCCCGCAGGCACACCGTCTCCCCCAGCAGTGCCAGGAACTCCTCAAAGGCAGGCCCGGCCTCCTCGTTGTTGTACATCTCCTCCTCCGAGCTCTGGTTAGCCTTGCAATACAGGATGCCCACCTTGTGCTTCGGGCAGAGCTGTGGGGGCAGCAGCAGAAGGGAGAGCCCTCGTGAGAAAAGCCACGCACGGGAATGTCTGCCAGCAAAGCCAGCTAGTGGCTGAACTGAGGCCGCCCAGGGCAAGGCACGTGGCCTCCTGGACATCCAGCGGGCAAGGGGAATCGCTTTGCATGGTTTGGCCAAGGCCGGTCCAGTAGCCTCTTTCCCACAGGGCTCAGCCAGATGCCTCCAGGAAGGCCCAAAGCAGGGCACGAAGGCAGACACACACGCCCTGCAACTGGGCTTATTCAGAGATGGATTGCCTCTGATCTTGGAGGTTCCATCATGACTACTGACAGACCTCTCCCCCTTTTTTAAAGCCATCTAACTTTGTGACCATCATTTTTCATCAACATTCTATGAATTACATGCTGTGTCTTTCCTTTTGTCTCTCTGGACTCTACGGCTAATCCATTTGATTGGATGACCCCGAGTTCTTTTATGATGGGGGGACTCCTCTCCATTTTCTCCACACCCCGCCCTCTCCTCAGCCCTGGTCGCCTTTTTCCCCTAAAACAAAAGACCTCTCTCCATATGGAAGCTGCTCCAGCCCATGATCACCTGGCCGTCTTTTCTGAGCAACTGGCTGAGAGCTATCAGAGGGAAGGACAGAATGAGAAAAGCGCAGTTTTCTCCTTTCCACAGGTGTGTGTTTCACAGGGAAGAAATCTGGGGGGCGGGGGGAGAAGGGAGATGTGCATAGGCGAAAGCGGGGGATCCTGATTTTCTCTCCCTCTCTGCCATTGGCAGTGTGGGAGGAGGGAAAGGAGAGCAGTGGGTCAGTGCCAGCGGTCTCAACCACTGATCAGGGGGAAACGACGGAGGACGGGCCCCCTCCTCCCAGGCCAGGCTCACCCCTTGCTCGTCCAGCTTCCGCAGCTGCTCAGTCACTTTGGGCACGTTCAGGGCCAGGCGAAGGCAGTGAATGTTCAACTCGGGGATCACGTATTCCAGCACATCCTTGAGAGGGAGCCCACGGACAGTGCCATGTTTAGTGGTTGTGGGCGTGGCATCCTCCAAGATGGACCCACGGAGAGTCGTCAGCTGTGGGATACAAGGAGAAAGGAGGAGGAACAGGACTTCCCCCGGGCAGGAGGTGGAGGAGCATTCGTGGTTCCTGCTTGATGTGTCCCGCCTGGACCGGCTGCGTGGCTCCAGAGAACTAACAGGGCGCCCTTTGTGGCCATTTCTGCCCCCAGCGCGGCAGACTCAGCTCTGCTCTCGGAAAGGCCTGAAGATGGACCTGGCCTGACACACGGGATGCGAGGGAGAAAACTGCACCCGCACGAGAGAGAGAGAGAGCATCGCAAGAGCGAGAGCACAGGGTCAGCGTGCATGGGTGCGAGAGTGGTGTGCGCACATGTGCGGTCCCCGCCACCCCAGCAGGCACCCGACGTGGCCCTCAGGGCTGTGAGGGTTCCAGCCTTGCCCTAGAGCAGTGTTCTCCAACCTTGGGTAGCTGGGTAGCATAGCTGGCTGGGGCATGCTGGGAGTTGTAGGCCAAAAACATCTGGGGACGCAAGGTTGGAGAACACTGCCCTAGAGGGAGAGCCGTTGCCGGTAAGAGTAGACCGGACCAAGCTAGGGAGACCAGGGCTCTGACCCAGCAGGGGGCAGCTTCGGTGCTTGAGACAGTCTGCGAGGCACTTGGCATAGTCAAGGCTTCACAGGTGTGTGTGTGTAGAAGTTTGCATCTGCAGAAAAAAATCTTAAAGAAGAATGCTGTGCGTTGCCAGAGGGATTCTAAATTTTATGTTTGAGTGATTGTTTTTATCATTTTACACAGGTTTGTAATTTTACGTATTTGAGCTAGAGATTCAGAATGTTTAAATTTATTCTGTATGATTTGGGTTTGTGTTAACTTTATGTAAATATGTTATCTTTGTGTTGATAGCTTTTGTTAAATGTTTGTTTTGTGATGTGCCCCCCCCCATCTAATTTCCAAATAAGCACCAAAAGTAGGTCACTTCTTGCAGGGAAAGCCTTTTACTGAATCTGTCCCTAGATTCAGAGATGAAGACTGGGGGGGGGGGGGGGAGAGCTAGCATTGCCCCTGAGCACCTCAAATGCCCTGGGGCCAGGCTGGCCTTCTCAGAGCAGTCAGACATGCTCTCCTGGCTGGCCCAAGAACCAACCAGCTTCTCCTCTGGCTGGAGCACACAGCATCTCACAAACGCACTCCCTGCACTGCACTGCACTGCCCTCTGCTGGGCTTGGGAAGCGCGTCTTGCTTCATATCACACAACCACCTCATCGCTGGTCAGGTCCTTCTTTTCAAGCACAGCAACCCCTAGAGGGAAAGGGAGCGGGCTGCCAATACCCCCACCCCATTGTTTTCCTGCTTTGGCAGAGAAGGTTTTGCCCACAACATTTGGCGTGGACGAGTTGGGCGGCAGGTGTTCTGGATTAGAACCCATCGGCACCAACTCAATCCTCCACTGAGCCAAACAGAATACCGCTGCTTGTGAGCGAGAGACACCAGGGCCGGGACCACCCCACACAGCAGGCAGATGTGCAAAACTAGATCTCTGACTGCAAGGGCCAAGCACTTATCTTAGAGGGATCTTCTTGGGTCACTCCCTTCTGGGGAATGAACTTGGGACCGTCTGCGCGCAGTCCTTGCGCTCTACCACTGAGCTACGGTCCCTGGCTTTGTTTTTAAAAGATGAAGGACCACATCGGTCATGTTCAGAATCCTGCATCTTTATGTAAACCCTTCAGATGTGGGTGCGCCCTTCAGACGCAGAGAGCAAAGGCAACGTACCTCACTGGTGCGGAAGATAATCCTGTACTGGTACTGAGGCCCATGCTCCCGGTGATCCTCCAGCTTCTCACGCCTAATGCTAACAGCCACAGGACCCAACTTTTCATCCACCCCAAAGTAGTTGGAGTGCTCTGGAACAGGGAAGGGAGAGAGAGAGAGAGAAAAGAGGGGGCGACTTGGTTATTCATACAGGAAAGCGCCAGGCACTCTCCTGATATTTTATGTAGTATTTAGGAATGCTCTGTCACCTTTCAAAACCAAGGTTCTCTACCTCTCAAGACCCCCGACTGCAAGCCTCAAACCTTGGAGGCCAAGCAGGAGTCACCACCTCCCTTCTTTCCCTTGCCGAACGTGATGTAGGAAGCAACGAGGGGCTCGGCGAAAGGCGTCAGAGCCCAGCCCCACCTTAGTGCCACGTCGGGGGTGGCCTTAAGCTCGCCAAAGGGCGCTTAAGGTCACTGGGCTCTTGAGCGATGGCGGGGGCGGGGCAGGAATCAGCCCGTGTGTTCAGGTGCCCATCAATACTGGCACGCCACATTTGCTTTTACAGAGGTTGCTCCCCTGGTGCTCCTGCCTGCAGGGGAAGAGACTCCACACACTGCTGGGCTGCTTCCTGCACAGAGCTCAGATGCATCCCACTCCACCTTAACCTGACAACGCCCTAAGACCGCCCCCTCAGGGCCCACACAAGGGAAGCCAAAGAGTGGGCACCTTTGCCACAGAAGTGGTCCTGGTAGCAGCGGGCCCCCGAGTCCACATGCTCGATGCTGTAGTGCTTCAGCCTGCTGACGTTGCGCTGCAGCTCCTTGGGGACCTCCAGCACGGAGACGCTGGTGTTGGTGCAGTACGGGGCAGGAGAGGCCTCGGCAAAGCTGCCCTCGCCACACCCGCCCGGCCCAGGGGAGCCGGCGGAGGCCCGAGAGAAGCTGATGTTGCGCTCCTGCTCGCCCCCAACCTCGTTGCGGAAGTGAGGGCAACTGAGGAGAAGGTCGTTGCTGTTGTCGTCCCCGGGATCGTGCTCCAGGTTCTCCTTGTAGTTCAGGTCCTCCGTGCTGATGAAGGAGGGGGTGGGTTCCAGGCCCCCCAAGCCACAGGCCCGGGAGGAGACAGCGGCGGACACGGCCGCAGAGGCCGCAGAGGCCCCTGTGGTGGTGTTCCTCCGCTGCGCCAGGGACACTCGCCGGGCCACCACCTCGTTGAGGTCAAGGAGCATGCTCTGAACGTCGTAGTGGGCAAAGCTCTTCCGGCAGAGCCAGCTCCGGGCCCCTTCCTCGGCCTCCGCCGGGGCCCTGCCCACTTCATGGTCGCCCCTGCCGCTCCGCAGCTTCCTGAAGATGGACTCCCCACCCCCCACCTCTGCTTTGGGGCCCTTCTTGCGGGATTTCTCCTTGTGCTGAAGGGGGAGGTCGTCCCACAGGAGGGGCACCCCGTGTTCGTTCCTGGCATCAGCCTTGGTGCCCCTGGAGGCTCTGAAAGAGTCCGGCTGCTGCTGCGCCGCCACTGGCCCCCACCGCGGAACTCGTTCAGCATGTCGTAGAAGCTCTGCTCCGAGATGCCCTGCACGTCGATGGAGGAGGTGCTGCCATACTCTCGGAAAAGGGGCAGGCCGCCAGACGGCTTGACCCCGCGGGGCTCAAACGCCTCTTCCAAGTCACACTCGCTGAGGGTGATCTCGCTGCTGCTCCGGTTCCGCAGCAGCAGGAATCCCTTGCCCGGAGAGCGCGGCCAGCCATCCTGGAACTCGGTGTCCTTGGATCTCCTCCGGGCCAGGCGCTGGAAGCCTCTGCACCCCGAGGGGAAAGGCACCCCACTCGGAAGCTGCCCATTCTGGAAACCCCGCGGCACAGAGGCTGGGGTCTCCAGATCCCGGGTAGTGCTGGGGGCAGCGGCATCCTTCAGCCCTTCTCTCTTGGGGGGCCAGTCGGCAATCCTGGCCCGCACACCCATTTTTGGCATGGCTGGGGTGGCTGTGGCCGGCCGTGAGGAGGCAGCGCCATCTGCGTGCATGGCGCAGCCATTCTGGGCCCAGAATCCCGGAGAGTAATAATCGCCGCCTTTCAAGCCCGGCCCCCCCACGTCACCGCTCTCGTGAACCGGTCGATACGATGACATAGTCCAACGGCAGTGCTGATGCTGACTCCCTGCGGAAGGCACCGCTCTGCTCCATTGGGACACGTAGGCCTCAGCCGGTGCTGGGAGAGGTGGAGCCGTGGGACGCCAGCCCAGCAGAGCCCGCCTCCCGGCTCCCTGCCAGGGGACGCCACGTGGCCATCGCAGCGGTCGGTAATCCTCAGGCACCAGCACGCGGAGAGGGCAGCTGGGGTCCGGGGCCTGCTCCTGTGCTCCGGGCTACTCGGGGAAGGTCAGCCGTGGCAGCGTATCCTGGGCCACCCTGAAGGAGGGAAGGAAAGAGAGAACACATCAGCCAGGCAGTCCGTACTCGCCTCCACAGCAGCTAGAATCACTTTTGGGCAAACTTAACTCAAGTCCTGCAAGGAACTTCAGGTGACCACACGGCTGTCCTGGGCTACATAATGCCCAGGCTCTGCCCAGGCAGATGCTGGGCTTGGGAAACAGCCAGGTACAGCAAACAGGTGACAGAAGCCACAAATCCAGGAGGAAGTTCACAGCTTTCCCACACGTCACTGTGGTCAGAGGGACTCCTTGTCAGTGGGTAACAGCTGTGAATCCCTGCTAGCTGCCGGGGAGTGCAGCTGGGACTGTGCCATGCCAGGAACAGCCCCAAAGCTGGGTATCTGAAGGATCGTCTCCTCCCATATGTACCTGCCCGGACACTAAGATCTTCATCAGCAGTCCTTCTCCGAGAGCACCTGCCAAAGGAAGTGAGGCAGGTGGCTACCAGGAGAAGGGCCTTTTCTGCTGTGGCACCCCAGTTGTGAAATGAGCTCCCCATAGAGGCTCGCCTGGCGCCCACATTGTACACACTGGCGCCAGACATTGTACACACTGGCGCCAGATGAAGACCTTTTTATTCTCCCAGGCATTTTAATCTTTTAAATCATTTTAATCATCTTAATTATTTTTATCTAGTAGTTTTTAACTGTTGCTGTAATTTGAACTGCTGCTAGCCTTGCTGTTTGTTTTAATCTATGGTTTTAAATTTTATACTTATATTATATTGTATTTTATGGTTTTAACTGTTGTAAACCACCCAGAGAGCGACTGGAGGTTGTGGGAAAGCCCTGACCGGCAGTCCCAAGCCCTGATCAGAGGGAACCCCATTCCAGCCACCCTCCCTGGGCTACGAGCACACGGAACACAGGCTGGGGCGGCAGGTTAGAAAGAGGGCAGTGCGGCTCCTCTGCTTTCCCGCAGCAACCGCGGCGGCGGCGGCCACAGGCTCAGGAGCGGGCCAGGCCACCCTTGCACCGAGGAGGAGGAGGCGGCAGCAGAGGGACCCAAGAGGGAGGGCTGCGAACGCGCTGCTGGGCTGGGGCGCGGAGAGCGCGTCGGGGGAGCACAAGCCCGGGTCCCCCCCGCTCCATGGCCGCCCTCCGTCCCCTCAGAACCTTCCCAAACAGCGGCCCTACTGGGCCACAAGGCAGCCCTCCCAAGCCTGCTCCCGGGAAGCCGACAAGCAAGGCAGGCAGGCAGGCAGGCAGCCTCTTCCAGCCTGCTTGGGGGCCACGCTGAAGCCAAGGCCCCCGCCAAGGAGGAAAAAGGGAGCAGAGCCACTAGCCCAGAGCGGCCCTCAAATCACTCTCTGCCCCAGCCACGGCACGAAGCTGGCCCTGGGGAGGCAGTGGCCTCTGCCCTGCCATCTTGGGCCTCCACAGGGCAGCTCTCCCGCTCAGCCACGGAGGGCAGAAAGGCTCTCCCCGCCTTTTTCCAGCTTGCTCGCAGATACCTCAAGGCTCTCGCAGGCGCAGGGGGCGAGGCGGAATCGGAACAGCAAGGCGGGCAAGCAGCTACGCCGAGGCAGCTTCACGGAACACACAGAAGCCAGCGGCTGATTCTCCTCCGGGGCATGTCCCTTACACTGCTGGCGCAACAGACCTGAGTGCCCGACAGCATGCAGAGCCCCTATCATGCACGCTTGTGCCTGTGACATCACAAGTCTCTGGCACTTCAGTGGAGCCTGGAAAAGGTCCATCTCCACATCTACATTCATAGAGCTCATCGGCAGGAAGAAAGAATGTGCTGAACTCCGGAACAAGCCCAGCCCCTCGCCCACAGAACTGCCTTGCCAGTCCCCAAAGGTTTGTTCCGGTCGACAGGGACATCCAAAGAAGCAAACAAGCCCTGCTATGCACACAGCTGAGCCTCTCAGCAAAATGTGTCCTGCGTCGCTACCCCATAGCTGGCGTGATTGGGAAGTTGCTGCTACTGCTCCCAAGCCAGACGGGGGGCCTTGAACATCTTCCTGCTGTCACCCTCTTTGAGAAAGGAGCACCCGCTGCAGGCAGCTAGACTATCCCCATCCTGCAAGATGGAAGACGAACTTCTACTGTGAATGCAGCAGTCACCAAGCCATTCTAGGCTGCTGGTGGCTGAATAATAATAATCATCATCATCATCATCATCTCCGCCTAGATCGAGGCGGGGAACAACAAAAATATAAAATACATAAACTAATCAAAACACAACACGTACTATTAAAACTTCTTAAAACTACTTAAAAACATTATAAAACATCTTTAAAACATCTTAAAAGCACCCTAAAATTCCGCCGGAGAGGCCTGCCAGAAGAGATCAATCTTTTATAATAATAGTCTGAAGGGGCAGCGCGACTGACCCGCCAGTCAGTCACGCCACTACGGAAAGGCCGCGAGGAGCTACAGCTGGCTCAGACAAGCCAGCCTAGGCTCACAGGGGACAGGGAGGGAAGGCAGTATCCACGCTCATGTTCTCAAGCACAAGCAGGGCAGGAGCCCCAGCTCAGTGGCAGGGACTTGCTGTGCATGCAGAAGGTCCCATGAGGCATACAGGAGGCCAAGCCGTACCTTCGGTCCAGCCGGCTCAGCACTGCCTACACTGGGCTGGTGCACATGACATGCCGCAGCTCGCCATAGTTATTTAACTTGCAAAGAGCCGCAGCGCTTGCTGGTGACATTTTGAATACGCAACCCCTGCGTCGTGCGAACCCTGTGCTGCCGCCCTGCTTCGTTCGTGGAAATTGATGGGGGTCTGGATAACACCATCTTCAATTTGTAGCCCTTCCATGGATTTCCACAGCTTCTTCCATCTTTTTTCTTACTGCTAGAAAATCCATTAAGGAGAAAAAGACGGATTAGCTGCATGAAGCCTTCTGGTTGGCTGCATGAGGAGCACCCCAGGACAAATTCCCAGTCAACAAGCCAGCTTCCTTCTTCACAGCTGGACAGCTTCCGAGGGATGGGAGGGCAGCAGCAGGCAGCAGAGGGGCTGGAGTTGCTCAGAGGCCGGAGCAGAAGCTTCCACTCTACGGCGGCGACACCATCTGCACATTTCCAGAAAAACTGACACACTTCCAAGCTACATATTTGTCAGGGGTGCAGCGCTGCGCTCACAACTCTGGGCTGCCTGAAGTACAAATCCCACATGCTACTTATGAACGGAATGCGGTTCATGCCCTCTCCAGCTCAATTCAAGGGAGCCCTTTCAGAAGGAGAGCTGCCCCCTTCGTGAGAAAGAAGGGAAGCCTGCAGACCGCACCACTGATTGAGGAAGAATCCCCCAGACTTTCCCCACCACAATGCCCACAGCTATGGAACCAACAGCACAGAGAAGGGCGCTTCAGGCCTGGCTTGCAGCAGTCAGAGGTGCGCACGGGAGAGCAGAGAGGCGCTGCCAACTCTGAGGTCTGCGGCAGGTCGCTGGGACAGCACAGAAAAGCCTCCTCTGGCTCCATTGCGCAGCATCCTGCCTGGCCAACTAAGCACTGAGCCCATTTCCTAGATGGCCTCCATCCCCATTTGTCTTCCAGAAACACAGCTGCACCAGTGCTGCTCCTGGGAAGCAAGCGCAAAGAAGGGCAACGGCACGCAAGGTGGCTTCCCATGCTGCCAAACAAGTGAGAGGGCCTCTGCAGTTGCCCAGCACAGTTTCCTTTTAGGGTTTTTTTTGGGGGGGGGGGGCAGATTTGCATCACTGTGGAACAGAAATATGTTCCCTTTATATTACTTTTAACATTCTCTAATTAGGCTTATCCTAGAAACACAAAGTGCCCGCAGAGCTGGTTCCAAGAGAAATAACGGAAAACCCGAATACTGCACAGCTCAGCAACAGCCGCTGCCACCAAACACAGGAGCCCCAAGCAGGCCTGCAGCAAGATCAAGGGAGCGGGAGCCTTTGGGAAGCCGTGCAAGCTGAAGGTGCGGCCAGTTGCTCTCAGGTTTCCAAGGCTGTAGTCACATTTGAGGTCAAGAGCAGCAACCAAACTTGGCAGCCAGCTGGGTCCCAGTATGTCCCAGGCTGCCCTTCTGTGGCTCCTCGAGCAAGAGGAGCTAACCAAAGCTCTGCTTCGAAGCAGCTTGTGGCACTCTTTAAAAAATGATGAGCAACAAATGTCACACTGGGCCTGGTTGCTTCTCTGAAAGCTTCTAAATTTAAACCAGGCCTTTTCCTGTTTAATGCAAAGCGAGTTTGGGGGATATGCTGTGGTATGATCAGAGGAGACAATCAAGTAAACAAAGGGAAGGCCAAAACAAAAAGGTAATCCAAGCCAAACAAGTTTTGGAATGCTGCAGTTAAAAATGCCAGGGATGACCGGCTCTTTGTCAGCTGTCTCCCTCCTGGCCAGAATGGCAGCTTCAGCTTCTAAACACTGGATTTTCAGCACAAAGCTGGCTCCTAAATATCCGAGGTTGGTTCTGTGGAATCCAGCCATACAGTTCAGCAATATAAACCCATTCTTTGGCATTATCTGTGCTACACTGAACCAGTTTGTGCAACACAGCGGCAAATCGTGGGTTATTTAACCCATGATGTGCAGGGGATGCATGCCATCTGCGAGCTGCTTCCAGTTTCTGTAAACAAGCTCTGATTGATCCAATCAGAGCTTGCGAGCATGAAGTTTGAACCCGAACCAATGGGTTGTTTAGGGGCTAAGCAACCCATTGCTTTGGGTTTGGGTGACATTACAGAAAATGGAAGCAGCTCATGCACAGAGCATATCCCCATACATCGTGGGTTAATTAACTGTGACGTGTGAACAGCCCCATTGCAAAGGAATGCAATATACACCTTTTAATAGGGCAAACCCCTGGGGCGCACTCAAATCCATATTAATAGGTGAGCAAGAATATATACCACAGGTAAGAAAAGGTAGCACAAAGTCAAAGAGGCCATCAGCGTGGTTAGCAAGCAGTATTAAGGAAGTTGTTAGAGGGAAAAGGCGGCTTCCTTCAGAGACCGGAAGTCTTGCCCAAACAAGGAGAACAAAAAGGAACAGAAACTTGCACAAAGGAAACGCAAGCCGACAATAAGGGTTGCTATCACTAATAACACTAAGATGAACAATTAAAATGCTTTAAATACATCAGGAGCAGGAAATCAGCTAGAGAGGCAGACTGACCTGCTGATAACAAGGGAATTGAAGGAGGATAAGGAGACTAGAGAGAAACTGAACGAGTGCTTTAGGCCCATCTTCATTGCAGAAGATATAGGGCAGATACCTGGGCCTGAACTGACAGCTTCAGGAAGGGAGTCTGAGGAACTGAGAGAAGAGATGAAGTTCTAGACCTTACTGATAAGACTGAAAAACATACAAATCACCAGGACCCAATGGTATCCATCCAAGAGCAATCCATCCAAGGGAGACATAAACTCGGGGGTAACAATGGAAGAAGGCATCTGTGCCACAACGGAGAGAACAGCTCCAGCGGTGCCCAATGATAGTCTACCACAAAATGGAGGAAAAAAGTCGTACTATAAAGCACATAGTCTTTGATGTCTCTATACTAATGCCCAGAGTATGGGCAACAAACAGGACGAACTTGAACTCTTGATACATGAGGGCAGATACGACTTGATAGGGATAACTGAAATCTGGTGGGATGACTCCCATGGCTGGAATACAGCAATTGAAGGGTATAACTTGTTCAAAAAGAACAGAAGCAACAGAAAGGGAGGTGGAGTTGCGCTGTATGTTAAAGATACGTATCTCTGCACAGAGATACAGGAAGAGGAGCTTGGCAGCCCCATTGAGAGCATCTGGGTTAAAATAAATGGGGCAAAGAATAAGATGAACTTGGCGGTTGGAGTCTACTACCGACCACCCAATCAAGGAGAAGACGAGGATGAAACTTTTGAAAAGCAAATTGCCATTGTTTCAAGGAGGCATGATGTGGTCGTAATGGGTGACTTCAATTTCCCCGATATCTGTTGGGAGACAAATTCTGCCAAACATGGCCCCTCCAAGAAATTCCTGAGTTGTGTTGCTGATAACTTCCTCCTACAGAAAGTGGAGGTAGGAACTAGGGGATCGGCTATCCTTGACCTGATTCTAACCAACAGAGACAAGTTAGTGGATAAAGTGGCAGTTTCGGGAACTCCGGGGGAAAGTGACCATGTTATACTTGAGTTCTTGATTCTAAAGGAAGCAATGGTTCTTGATTCTAAAGGAAGCAAAAGCTGAGTGTAGCCAAATGCGTACCCTGGATTTTAGGAAAGCCAATTTTAACAAACTCAGAACAATGATAAGTAAGGTCCCATGGCAAGCGACTCAAGGCACAATTGCAAACAATTCCCACAAGGAAAAAAGGCAGAGGGCAACAGAAGAAGCCAATGTGGCTTCACAATAAACTCAAAGATGACCTGAAAACAAAAAAGGACACGTATAGGAAGTGGAAGGAAGGACAGGCTACAAGGGAAGAATACAGGCAGGTAGCACAGAACTGCAGGAATAGTGTCAGGAAGGCTAAAGCTGAGAATGAGCTAAGGTTAGCGAGGGATGCTAAAAACAACAAGAAAGCTTTCTTCAGATACATGCACAGTAAAAGACAGAGGAAAGAAATGGTGGTTCAACTATGCAACGAGGATGGCAAATTGATAACAGAAGACAAAGAAAAGGCAGAAATGTTCAATTCCTACTTCGGCTCGGTCTTCTCCCAAAGTCAGTCAGTCAGGCGATCACTCATGACCGAGTAAGATGGTCTTCCAGGATAAAAAAATTTTTTAAAAAAAATTTACAAAAAGGAGATTTTAAAAGGAGGAAAATT
Organism: Shinisaurus crocodilurus; assembly: GCA_021292165.1. NCBI lineage: Eukaryota > Metazoa > Chordata > Lepidosauria > Squamata > Shinisauridae > Shinisaurus > Shinisaurus crocodilurus. The sequence continues at coordinate 732,520 of CM037885.1, read as the reverse complement.
CTAAAGAAAATTGTGTAGACTCTAGCGATGGGTCCGTAAGTGACTGTGGAGGCCAATTCTAGATCCACACAGCTTCCCACAGTGAGGACACAGGTTACCAGATGGAAGATGGTCTTGTAAAGGATTCATTTGACGTGCTTTTCGCTTATCAAGTTTCTCCCTTTCACCTTGCACTCGAGCTTCTTCAAAGTCCATAGAACCTTTGTGAAAGGCCAACCTCCAATTAGATCGTTCATGGGCCAGAGCTTCCCAGTTTTCGATGTTTATATTGCATTTTTTTAGATTAGCCTTAAGAACATCTTTTAAACCTCTTATATTGACCACCGGTATTCCGCTTTCCATCCTTGAGTTGGGAATAAAGTAACTGCTTTGGGAGACGGCAGTCAGGCATTCGAACAACATGACCGGTCCACTGAAGTTGGCGTTGAAGGATCATTTTTTCAATGCTAGTAGTCTTTGCTTCTTCCAGTTCACTGACATTTGTTCGTCTATCTTCCCAAGTAATTCGCAGGATTTTCCGGAGGCAACGTTGATGAAATCTTTCAAGGAGTTGGAGGTGACGTTTATAGATAGTCCATGTTTCGCAGGCATACAATAAAGTTGGTAATACAATGGCTTCATAAACCAGTGTTTTGGTCTTCTTACAAATATCCCGATCCTCGAACACTCTATGTTTCATTCGAGAAAACGCGGCACTTGCGGAGCTCAGACGATGCTGGATTTCACTGTCGATGTTAGCTGTAACAGAAAGATAGCTGCCAAGATAGAGAAAATGATCGACATTTTCCAGTATTGTCCCGCCAAGCTGGATAGATGGCATCACCAAAGGGTTAGCTTGCACTTGCTGATAAAGCACTTTGGTTTTTTTGATGTTAAGTGAGAGACCAAGTTTTCCGTATGCTTCTGCAAAAGCATTTAGGATAGTTTGGAGATCATCCTCTGAATGTGCGGAGACCACATTATCATCAGCATACTGAAGTTCCACAACGGAGGTTGTAATTACCTTACTTTTTGCTTTCAGCCTGCTGAGATTAAAAAGCTTTCCATCTGTTCGATATATAATTCCCACACCAGTGGGAAGTTTCCCCTCGACAAGATGTAAAATCATGGCGATGAAAATAGCAAATAATGTTGGGGCAATAACACATCCCTGTTTAACACCTGATCCCACTTTAAATGCAGCACCATGAGAGCCGTTGTTGTCCAAGACCGTAGCCGTCGTGTTGTCATGGAGAAGTCGCAAGATATTCACAAATTTATTGGGGCATCCAATTTTCATAAGGATAGTCTATGACCCCCCCCTGGCAAACCTGATGTGCAGACTGAAGGGGCACGATTGCAGCTTGAGATTGATAGGCAAATGGTCAAGGAGCACCTGACTACTCTGAACGAGTTTAAATCTCCAGGGCCTGACGAGCTGCATCCTAGAGTAATAAAGGAACTGGCAGAAGAACTCTCAGAACCACTGTCTATTATCTTTGAGAAATCATGGAGGACAGGTGAAGTGCCAAATGACTGGAGGAAGGCAAATGTTGTTCCCATTTTCAAAAAGGGCAAGAAGGAGGAACCTGGGAACTATAGGCCAGTCAGTCTAACATCAATCCCCGGGAAGATTTTGGAGCAGATTATAAAAAAGTCAGTTTGCAAGCACCTTGAAAACAATGCAGTGATTACTAGAAGCCAGCATGGATTTGTCAAGAACAAATCCTGCCAGACTAATCTGATCTCATTTTTTGATCAGGTAACCTCCCTTGTGGACTGTGGGAATGCCGTGGACATAATATATCTGGACTTCAGCAAAGTTTTCGACAAAGTGCCTCATGATATCCTGATTAGCAAGCTAGCTAAAAGTGGGCTAGATGGAACAACTATCAGGTGGATCCACAATTGGCTACAGAATCGGACTCAAAGAGTGCTTATCAATGGTTCCTTCTCAAACTGGGGAGAGGTAACGAGCGGGGTAGCACAGGGCTCGGTCCTGGGCCCAGTTCTCTTCAACATTTTTATTAACGACTTGGATGAGGAGGTGCAAGGAATGCTTATCAAATTTGCAGATGACACAGAGTTGGGTGGAATAGCTAATACTCTAGAAGACAGAAACAAAATTCAAAGCGATCTTGATAGGCTGGAGCGCTGGGCCGAAAACAACAGAATGAAATTTAATAGGGATAAATGCCAAGTGCTGCATCTAGGGAAAGGAAACCAAATAGAGTTACAGAATGGGGGACACTTGGCTCAACAATACCACAAGTGAGAAGGATCTTGGAATTGTGGTAGATCACAAACTGAATATGAGCCAGCAATGCGATGTGGCTGCAAAGAAGGCAAATGCTATTTGGGGCTGCATTAATAGAAGGATAGCTTCCAAATCGCGGGAAGTGATAATTCCCCTTTACTCGGCAGTGGTTAGGCCTCATCTTGAGTACTGCATCCAGTTCTGGGCACCACACTTTCAGAAGGATGTAGACAAACTGGAGAGGGTTCAGAGGAGGGCATTATGGATGATAAAGGGACTGGAAACAAGGCCCTATGAGGAGAGACTGAAAGAACTGGGCATGTTTAGCCTTCAGAAGAGGAGACTGAGGGGAGATAGGATCGCACTCTTCCAGTACTTGAAGGGTTGTCACACAGAGGAGGGCCAGGATCTCTTCTCAATCATCCCAGTTTGCAGGACACGGAATAATGGGCTCAAGTTACAGGAACCCATATTTCATCTAAACATCAGGAAAAATTTCCTGACTGTCAGAGCAATAAGACAATGGAATCAACTACCTAGGGAGGTGGCGGGCTCTCCCACTCTGGAGGCATTCAAAGTGCAGCTGGACAGACATCTGTCAGGGATGCTTTGACCTGGATTCCTGCATTGAGCAGGGGGTTGGACTCAATGGCCTTGTAGGCCCCTTCCAACTCTACTTTTCTATGATTCTATGATTCTATGAATTAAAGAACTCAAATGTGAAATCGAATTGCTGATCTTCTGACAAAAATATGTAACATGTCCCTAAGAATGGCCTCTGCACTGATCTCTGTCTGGAAAGTGACCAACGTAACACCACTTTTAAAAAAGGGGACCAGGAAATTAGGCACTGGTTTCCTTAACTGAAGATGCTATGACGGCCACCAACTTGGACATCTTTAAAAGGGAATTAGACAAATTCATGGAGGATAAGGCTACTAGTTACTAGCGCTGATGGCTATATATTACTTCTGGTATCAGTGGCTACATATTACCTCCAGTATCGGGAGGCAGTATGCTTATGTACATCATTTGCTGGGGAATATGAGTGCGAGGGTGCTGTTGCACTCATGTCCTGCTTGTAAGTTTCCCACTGGGGCATCTGGTAGGCCACTGTGTGAACAGGATGCTGAACTTACATAGGTCTTTGGTCTGATCCAGCAGGGTACTTCTGCTGTTCCTATTATCTTACATACCCCATCCCTAATTGGCCACCTTTCCCACACACCAACAGGAGATCTGCTGGCAAAGCAGGGAGGGAGCGGTCTGCTTGGAAGGGCATGCACCATGAGTCAGCGCGAAATGCTGGACCCCCTTCGACTGACCTACTTTAGAGGGGGAGCTCTGAGCAGAGATTTTCATTCCCAAGCGACTAATGAGGGCACCACAGCCACTGTCACTGTGCTGTTCCCATTTGCTACGGGTAATCACAGTGCCACCAGAAATGGAAAACTTTACAGAACACAAGCAACTGATGGGATGCCAGAATCTCCTGCTGCAGCCCCGTCAGGAAATCTGCACAGCAACGCCCCCTTGTGCCTGAACGGAAACACCCCGACTCCTTCCCTGCCACCCCAATATATATAGTGGGAGGTGATATTGCTCTATGGAACTTTTGCAGGCCCCTTTCTGCACAAGGGCGAAGGGCTTGAACCCAGGCCCCCTGAGAAGCTGGGACACCTGCTCCCCCAGTCAGTCAGCAGCGTCAACTGGCGTGACCCCAGAGTGCAGGAGGGAGGGAGGCGTGGCGCTGAAATAATCGGAGATGACAACCTTCATGCAGAATCATCCTGGGCGGCTGATCCATTTGCTGCTGCCCTGTTAAGGAAATCACGGTGTCTGATTTCATTTGGGAATCACAGACTAGCAAACTTCAAATTCTTCCCAAGATTCAGTAGGCTGGAAGAAGAACCCTGAAAGGCCCATCTTCTCTCTCTCTCACCCCGCCCCACCTCACACTGTTCACCAGCCCCACACCAAGGCTGGAGGATTCCACAGCTAGTCTTTGCCAGCATGGAACAAGCAGCCGCAGCTGCCATGTGAGGCAGGCCCAGACTGGACTCCGAGGATAGCTCTACTCGAGCACGGGGCGGGTAGACCACTTCCTCTCTTTCCCAGCCCCACCTCCTCTCAAGTAGGTCGTGGGATAGTCCCTTGCCCTCTCAGAGGCTTGCCACGGTTGCTAGCACCTGTCTCAGGCCCAACAATCCTCATGCAAGTACAGGTGGGCCGCATCCTACACAGATTTACCTCGGCCATGAGTGGTGGCCTGGGAAACCTTGTGAATGAGGTAGCAGGAGACGGGGGAGAGGAGAGGAAGATGACAGGCTGCAGATTTTTACTGGCCTTGGGAACCAAGCAAAAGTTGGTGGTTGCCAGTACTCTCCCCCTCCCTGACCTCGCGCCGCCACACCAATGATCGGCACAAAGCCAATGCCAAGCACGGTACTTCCAGGGCACTGAGATCATCTCAGAAATACACTGAGGCACACGAGAGGCACCCTCCTCCAGCAAGGTCTGGAGAGGGGGATCAGTCACAACCACAGCTGTGCTGTACTTCCAAGGTCCTTGGGACGACTTGGAGGCGCGGCATTACAGAGATTTCATAGATCATAGAGTTGGAAGGAGCCTACAAGGCTATCGAGTCCAACCCCCTGCTCAGTGCAGGAAACTAGAGGAGGGGTCTCCCATCCAAGTAATAACCAGGCCTGACCCTGCTTAGCTTTCCACGCTCAGACAAGCTGAGCCAGCATAAGCCACAGGAGCTCCTGCCTCTGCCCCCTCCTGAACTTGAGATTGGGATCCTGAACTTGAGTAGCACTGGGCAGCCAAGACCTCTAAGCACATCCCCCACAAAGCAAACTGCATCCGCCACCCCTCCAGCTACACGCTCAAGAGGAGGAGCGGCTGCTCCTTGACACATTGTACTTCTGCGGTGCTTGGAGGGCCTCGGAAGTGCAGTGCAAGTCTGGGGATGACCTCACTCACTTCCGGCTGCAAGGTCTGGCACGGGACACTCACCATGGTGAGTGGAATGATGGACTCCTGACAAAGACGTTCAGCGGATTTGAGTAGCCCACCTACTGAGGGACAAGCGTGCACAGGGCCCTGACGGCGTCGGGAATTGTCGAGTATGCCGGGAGGTTCCTTCGGCAATATCTGCCCTATCTTCCAATCTCTGTGTCCCCACCAATGTAAGGTCCGTCTACCATCAAATCGGAGCCCCATGTTTCTCCAGCTGAAATAAGTTGCTGACACCCGCATAATGTATCTGACTCTTGGTGAGGGCCTGTGAAGTAAGTGACCTTAGCAAGTAAGCCCGCTCCTAATAACCTGCATGCGGATCCCTTTGGCATCTTATGTGGCGGATTTCCATGCAATTTCTCTTTGTTGGTAAAATTGCACCCATTTTCAGACAGTCGCTGTATTAGCCTGTTGTAGGATAAAAAAGTATCACTTGTGCCACCTTAAAGTATAACCAACTTATTGTGTTAGAAGCTTCTGTAGGCCAGATGGAGCCCACCTTGCACGGCAGATCAGATGTTATCCTCAGTTGGCACAAACACACAGGCACAGTCTGGGATGCTTCTATGCAAAGCTCCTTTGCATATAAGGGAAGCGCAGTGGCCGTTCTCTTATCTTATATACAAACACAACAGCAGTAATTTGGTGATACAACCAAACAGCAGTAATTGGTGAGAACTACCCTTGCTGGCATTGCTATGCTAATTTAATTCCTGCAGTGGAGCAAAAGACAAAACTAAACTAAAACAATTCTTGGTTCCTAAACAAATCAAATCTGTTGATAAATCCTAGGATTAAAAAACAAAAACACAAAACTATAAGGTAACAGTTAGGCTTGTAAAGGCACTCATGTATAGAAGCTGCAAGTCCGGGCACCTGCAGTTCTGCTCTCCAACGCTGTCTGTGCCCAGACTCAGCATCCCTGTGACCCTACTCGGCCTGGGTCTTTCAACCCCAACCTTCTTCCACTGCAGGTTGGGGGGGCAACGAGGGGTCCATGGGTACCTAGCAGCATAGTGACCTCCTACTTTCTCCACACGCTTTCATCTGGGTTAGAAGGAGCGGCATCGACGCACAGTGATGGGCTGACTATAGTGGGGTGGGGGAGACATCCGGCAAGTGGAGGGTGCAGAGAGGGGCAAAAGGCGGGGGCGGGGGCAGACAGGCGTCAGGGCTACCGTCCGCATCATGAGGTGACCCATCGGCCAGCAAGAGAAAGGAGGAAGGAGGTCCTGCTTTTATGACGGAACATGCCTAGAACTAGCCTTTGCAACAGGTTGGCTCATTTTTAAATAATAATAATATAATAATAAAATTTTATTTCTTACCCTGCCTCTCCACTCAGATCGAGGCAGGGAACAACCACAAACACAAAATACTCAACTAGTTAAAAACATAGTAAACATTATTAAAATATTCTTTAAAACCTTTAAAAGATCCTAAAAACTCTTAAAATTCCACTGGGTAGGCCTGTCGGAAGAGGTCAGCCTTTATGGCTTTTTTAAAAGCCAAGAGACTATCTAGTTGACGAGTCCCCTCTGGCAGGCCATTCCACAGTCTGGGAGCAGCAGAAGAGAAGGTCCTCTGCGTAGTACTCGCCAGCCTAGTCTTGGCTAACTGGAGTAAATTCCTCCCAGAGGACCTAAGTGTGAGGGGCGGATTGTATGGGAGAAGGCGATCCTGCAGGTAACCTGGACCCAACCATGTAGGGCTTTAAAGGTAATAACCAACACTTTATACTTCGCCCGGAAAATGATTTAGTTATATCTTTAGAATTTACAAGCAGAGCAGGTCTGATGTTCTGATCAGCCTGAGCTTGCTTAAGCAAAAGTGTAGTTCTTCGAGCTGGCCACATGTGCAGTCACAGACGGATTCTGCGCCAGCACAGAGCCCCATTTGGGAAATGTGCACAGCTAGGCTAGAGTTTTGACAGAAGCCCCACTCATCCTTCGATCGCAGGCTCAAGGGGCATGCACGGCTCCTGCCTTCCCGCTCGGTTCAAACTTCCAACCAACACAGCAGCTTCAAAAACGGAAGCAAAGCAGAAAGACAGATGCAAAGCAGCACCTGCAGCAGGTCAGGAGGGAAGGCTGTGTGACTGCACAGATCCCCACTCAAAAGAATTAGTTACATGTAAGCAACTGATCTTAGTTCTTTGTGGTCTCTGGGCAGTCCCAAATATGAGCAGAGTAACAAGTTTACTTACCGGAGATGGGGCAGGTGCTAAGAAGCTAAAGAGTGGGGTACGGCCCTTCCAAAAGGAGGCATCAGTCGTGGCCCAGACATCAAGCCAATAGCGGTGGACAAATACTGAGGGCTAGGACCACATAGCTGCTCCACAGAGGTCCACCACCACCACTCCTGGAAGGAAGGCTGTAGAGGCAGCGATGACAGCCCTGGTGGAACAGGCCTCCACCAATTCTGGGACCGGGAGCTTTGTCGGCTGGTAGCACAGGTGGACAACTAAGAATGCAGGAGCCATGCTGGATCAGACCAAAGGCCTATCTCAGCAACGGGCAACCTCCAGCCGGTGAAGGATGCCCATCCAGCTTGCAAAGCTTGGCCACCCACTGCCCGCTCCCGGAGACTTGGAGAGGTGAATCCCACCGTTAGCTCCAATCACTGATGGAAAAAACAAGGGGATTCACTGACCTGGGGAGCTGTTCCACCTCCCAATTGCGGGGGCAGGAGAAGAACACCAAGTCCTTCTCCTGCTCTGCTGCCTTCACAAGGGGGAAAATGCAGGCAGGCAAACGTGCCTCAGCCTAGGGGCAGGGTGGAGGACCAGGCAGCTTTGCTGAGTGCTGGCTGAGGAAGGGGGCACACAAGGGAGCCGGGCTCCCAGTTAAAGCGCCAGGGAAGCGCCTCCCGGTGCTTCAGCCAGGGACCAATGCTGGCCCGGCTGGGCGGGGCCACTCCCCAACATCATCAGGCCCAGCAGGCTGGTGGGGAGTCATCCGGTCACCCACCGCAAACCACTTCCCCACCCTTGGCCTATCTCGTCCACAAGCAGGACATGGGGGCAATAGCACCCTCCCGCCCATGTTCCCCAGCAACTGGCATACAGAGGCATACTACCTTTGATACTGGAGGGAACATACAGTCATCATGACTAGTAGCCACTGACAGCCTTATCCATGGATTTCTTTAATCCAGTTTTAAAGCCATCCAAGTATGTGACCGTCACTACATCCTGAGGTAGCAAATTCCATAGTTGAACTATGCGCTGTGTGAAGGCGGCCTTCCTTTTATCTGTGCTGAATCTCCTAGCCATTCAGCTTCATGGGATGATCCCACTAAATTCTAGTATTATGGGAGAGGGAGAAAAATGTCTCCCTGTCCATTTTCTCCACAGTATGCATAATTCTGTACCCCTTTGTAATCTCTCCACTTACCTGCCTTTTTTTAAAGCTAAACAGACCCAAATCTTGTAACTTTTCTTCATAGGGGGAGTTTCCCCAGCCCTTTGGTCATTTTGGTTCCCCTTTTCTGCACCTTTTCCAACTCTACAATGTCCTTTTTTAGGTGCGGTGACCAGAATTGTACACAATATGCCCGGTGTAGTTGCACCACAGAGTTGTATAAAGGCAGTATGATATTGGTAGCTTGATTCTATTTCCCTTTTCTAATTTTTCCCAACATGGTATCTGATTTTTTCACAGCAACCGTACACGGGGTCAACATTTTCATTGAGCAATCTGCCATGATCCCAGTATCTCTTTCTTGCCAGCTCAGATCTCATCAGTGTATATGTGAAGTTGGAACTTTTTGTCCCAACATGCATCACTTTGCACTTGTTTACATTTAACTGCATTTGCCACTTTAATGCCCATTTTCCCAGTTTGGAGAGATCCTTTTGGAGATCTTTGCTATCCCTTTTTGTTTTAACCACCCCAAATAATTTGGTGCTGTCAGCAAATGTGGCCAACTCAGTAGTCACTCTGGCCATCTTATATCTCATACCATATAGATCAGTGATCTCCAATGTTGGGTCCCCAGATGTTTTTGGCCTACAACTCCCAGCATGCCCCAGTAGGCCAAAAACATCTGGGGACCCGAGGTTGGAGAACACTGATATAGATTATCCATGCTCAATTTCATGCAGTTGGGATTAGTCATCTTGATTTCATAACGGACAGAATGATCAGGAGTTACGCTAGCAGAACCCCGACAGAACCCGATGCCTGAACTATGCGGGTGCTCTTGTGTAGATCAAGTTCAGCAAGGCCAGCCCCAAGATGAAATTGCTTGCACACATTTAAACTTTCCACGCCAGTGTCACAGAGTGTGCCGCTTGCATTTTATAGCCTTTTGGACTCATTATTTACATTTTTCTCTATACCTGTGCATGAGCATGCATGCATGCATGCATACACACACACACACACACACACACACACACACACACGGGTGTATAGTGAGTGAATAAGAGAGAGAGAGAGACAGACAGACAAGAAGAGAGATTTACAATCGGCCAACAACACTTCATGCATACAGCAAAATGAACTCTAGTCCACAAACATTATGCCCTAATACAGTGTTCTCCAACCTTGGGTCCCCAGACGTTTTTGGCCTACAACTCCCAGCATGCCCCAGCCAGCTATGCTGGCTGGGGCATGCTGGGAGTTGTAGGCCAAAAACGTCTGGGGACCCAAGGTTGGAGAACACTGCCCTAATACAACTGTCCATCTTTAAGGTGCCACAAAACACTTTGTTGGCTTGGTCTTAAAAATGCACATGCTTTGCAGCCCTGGGCCCAACTCCGTTTGTGGGCTAGTTCCTGGGAGCCCAGCCAGCTTCTTCGACAGCCTGTTTCAGTAGCAAAACTCAATCACTGTCAATTCTATTCTCTGGCATGTGTTAAGGAGCCTACCAGAGTGAATGTCACAGCAGCAGAAAGGATGCAAAAGATGGCAACCTCCCCCCACCCCCCCGCCCACCTTCATTTATTACTGCTGCAAAAGGCACCCTTCGTTTATTTGTTTGAGCTTCAGTGGCCAAGCCAGCTGTGCGAGTTGCAATCCTGACTTCACTGTTGTCTTCCAAGTACATAGGCAGGGCCAAGATGTGTGAGCGCCAGGGGCTCAACTGGGGCTTTGGGGGCCACAGTCCCATCCGTTTCGACCGTGAACATGCGCACGCCAGGCACACAGACGGGAGCTGACAAGCCGCAAAAGTCCACAATGAACACAGCCATCTGAACTGCACTCCACGAAGAAAAGCCCCAAGTCCACAACGGCAAAGTGAAACCACAGTTCAGTGGGAGTCGACCCAGAGGTGAAAGAGGAGGCCTTAAGCAGGCAGGCAGGGCTGCACCGTCTCCCACGGAACACGCTTGCAGCTGCTTTTTGGAACAGCTCCCAGCAAGACACATGCGTGGATCGTGCGCTAGAACTAATCGCCTGGGTTGGTTTTTCAGGCAGAACAAAAGGGTGTGTAGGAACTTTCCGGCGGTGGGGGGGGGTGGTGCATCGATTTTAAGTGATTCTTCACAGAATGACATGCACAAGGGGGAAAGAGAGCAGGTGCCACGCCCCTCCCCCACTGCCCTCTCCCACAGAAGGGCACGGCACAGTTAGATGGCCAAGAACCAACGCAGCAGAAGGAATGCGTGGAACAACTCTGTTTTGCTATGCTGCTTGCAAGAGCGGTCTCCAAAAGCAATTAAGCAGACTGAATTAATCAGGAAGAGGAGGGAATGTCCCACACTGAAGATTAGGAACAACCAGTAGGTTAGACCTTTAAAGGGCAAGGAGAAGGGGGGCAAGAATGAGGAACCACGGAACAAACTGAAACTGTACAATGCAGTCACGGAGCATCTGCTGGCAGGGGCAGCCCCGGGGCCTCCTGAACACCAGCCTCTCCGAAGTCCAGAGTTCACAGACCCCGACAGCCACCACCGCCAAAGGTCTCCTAAACTAACGGCTTAGTTAGCATTTTTGTTTAATTAGCTCAACGGCAGCTGTCCCTTGCTAGTGCAGCAAGCGTTGGCTTCCCAGGCTTTGCTGCAACAGAGAGTGGGAAGGAAGCAGGGATGGGGAAGAGAGTTTTTATAAGACGACATATCACGTCTTCATCTTCTGTAGGGAATACTGCAGCATTTTCTTTGGAACCTGCTGAAACAGGCCTGGTTTGCTCATGGCCAAATGTCCCCAGACAGAAAATGACCCGGACTCTGCAAGCACAGCACCTTTGCCACATCACCCAGCACCAGTGGGATGAACGCCGGCAGAACTGAAAGCCCAGCCCCACCCCACCCCGAAGTCTGCGATGTGCCCCTTGCGCACACAGGCGACGCTTCCTGCTTGGTCCTCCTTCAGAAGGGATGCTTGGCTGGCCCTTGACTTGGGAACCTCTCCAGGTCTGTCCACAGAGGGGCTGCCATACTCGAGTGCAGAAAGGCCTTTCACGGGCATGGAGGAACTCCCCTAGTTCAAAAGAACCCAAAGGGGCTGCAGTCACCTCAGGGTGCTACCACTCTGCAACTCTGTGCTGAAGGTGGGGAAAAGACACCCCACGCTTCCTGTACAACACACAGATTATTCTTCATTCCTAGTTTCAAACCTGGGGTCTGTGCAGCAATCCACATACAGGCAGGCAGAAAACCACACAGGTGAGCCAGGGTTCACCTGCTCCCCAGGGCAGACGCACTTCTGACCACCTTGTTCCTCCAAAGCCGTCTTATATTAGGCCTACTGGTAAGCCTCCGCCTCATTCTGCTGTGCTCACAGTCTGCCTGAGGACAGGCAAGTGACAAAGAAGGCTCAGAGAGCGGCCTTGCCTACTGTTCATCTTGCCTGCTTTTCTGGGCCGGCACCACAGAACCACCACTGTACCAAGCATACCTGAAGCTCAGCCTGTCTACTGGCTGGATCCAGAGGGATTCATGATGCCTGGCCAGACCCAGATCATCCATCCAGAATTCCTAGCACACTAAATCGGTGCTTCTCATTCAATCACAGAACTTTTTTAGTTTAAAAAAGTTAGGCTGACTATTCCATTGCCTGGAGTCAAGCTTTCCTGTTTCCTTTTGATACTCCATTTTCTTTTAGTACCCAGGGTGGAAGTGACAGCTGCCCATAGAAAATAATGGGAAATTTGCCACTTTAACTGTAGCGATGGTTGGGCATCAGCATCTCTCTCCCTCACGCCCAAAGGAAGAGAGAGAGAACTTGATCTGTCTTTGCTACTACGATTCAGATCATTTCATGTGAAAGAGGTGATCTGATTGACTTTAGTTTCTAAACGTTTTTTAATATTACCCTGCTGATGAATACGCAAAGGGAAGGGCTCTGGCGCAGTGGCAAAGCAGCTGCTTTGCAGGAAAAAGGACCCGGGTTCAGTCAGTTTTCAAGAAAACTTTGAATTGGAAACGTTTCCAGAACATTTTGCATAGGGTTATCTGCATAGGAAACTTTCCAGTTTGTATCAGAACATTTTCCAGTGCAAATTAAGTTCATGTGCATAGGAAAAAAATGTTGGACTGGGACTCAGGAGATCCGGGTTCTAGTCCCCGCTCGGCCATGAAACTCACTGGGTGACTTTGGGCCAGTCACTGACTCTCAGCCTAACCTACCTCACAGGGTTGTTGTGTGAGGATAAAATGGAGAGGAGGAGGAGGATTATGTAAGTCGCCTTGGGTTCCTTTCAGGAAAAAAGGCGGGGTATAAATAGAATAAATAAAAAATTAAAAAAAAATAAGTTTGCATCAGAAAATGTTCTGATGCCCTAGATCAGGGGTGGGCAACTTGTGGCCCTCCAGAAGTTTTGGCCTACAACTCCCATCATCCCTCACATTTGGCTTTGCTGGCTGGGGCTGATGGGCGCCGTAGGCAAAACATCTGGAGGGCCACGAGTGCCCCTGCCCTGCCCTGTGAGATCTAATCGAGCACGTTTATCTTACTTGTGTTTAGTAAACCACAAAGCTTTTAATAAGTGCCCCGTGTTGATTTTTTGTCCCAATACACCACAAGTATTTGACCTGAAATATTTGAGGGGGGAAATTAAAGCACACTTAAAGTGATTTAAATGTTATATTATATAGATTTACTTATTAGAATACTTGTAAAAATTTAAAGACAACCTTTAAGCTGTTTAAATTTAAGGGGAGGAAAGAAAGGTACTGAAAACTGTTGACACACTAATTTTAGCAACCCAAAGAAATGAGCATGATATGCTGAGAGTTCAGCTCTCTTTCACTAAGGTTGTTGGGGTACCTTCAGTTTTGCTATCACTATTTATTAGTTCCATTTCACTCTGAGACATATTTGCATTTTAATGACATATATGCATTCTCACACACACACACACACACACACACACACAGAATAATCACTTGAAAAACATCGAAACTGCCAAGCTTGCCTGTTGTATTTGCAATTGGCATACGGTACATTCATTTTTACTAATGGACTTCTGAAATGGAAAATTTTCAGCAGAAAAATAAAGGCCCCAAAAATATTCTGGGCTAGATGTCTGACCCCAGCATAAAGTAGCTTCCTATGTCCCAAGGCAGCTCCATCGTTATTGTCCCCATATTGCAAGCTGGGGCAAAGCTGCGGACAAGAGAGTGTCACATACAACAACCCTGCAGTGCAGTCTAGTGTTCTTATCCAGTATCCCAGTGATATGATGTATTTAAAATAATGGGAAATTCAGTGAGTGGGGGAGCTGTGAAGTTAACCACGGCAGCACTTGTGGGGATCCAACTAACCCTTTCCCACTGAATCACACTCGACCCTATTTCCCCACCCCTCTTTTCTCCCTATGGCCGGTGGGCTTTCTCAAAAATATCCTGCAGGGAAATGGTTAACTGCCCACTCCCACAGGGCAGCTTCCGGAATCCGCTCCCCAGACTCCTTTCCCCCTTAAAACAAAACGAAACACCTGTAGCTTGAGTCTCAGTGGTTAAAATGGCTGGCTTGGATTTCCAGCTCCAAATCCCCAACACCACGCAAACCACAGGCTGCAGCAGATGTCAGCCTAATTCAACCGCTGCGTCAGAACCGCGCCCAGCCCAGATCCAGCACTCAACCCCACGCAGGGACGTCGTGCCCCGCTGACCTGTCGCACGCAGACACGTGGCACATTCGGCCCGCATAAAGCACCACGTGAATATTCCAGGCCAATTCGGAAGCGGGACTCTTGTGTGTATCTGTTTAAGCTTTGGGGTGGGGGCATAAACTTAGCTTTTAGTGCCTCCCTGTGAAAGGCAGGGAGATTCCGTCTGGTTTGTGAAATCCAGACACATTTTACCATCACCATTTCTGTGGGCCAGGTAGGGGCACCTCCAGTGACCCCCCCGAGCAGAGGTGGGTGCTCTGCCATCTCGCAAAGGGCATTTCGGGCAGAACTCAGAACGGGACCTGCAAATCCAGGCTTCTCTTGGCCCCGGAATAAGAGCAGCAGCCACGAAAAATAAGGGAGGCCAACCCAACCCCCCCCCACCAAGAAAGACCTTTGTTACCATGGAAACCTGGCCAGCCGGAGGTAGCTTTCAGAGTGGCCTAGCGAAGCAGTTCGAAGCCCGGCCTTGGAAGGAAACCTCACAGCTTTGATTAATCTTGCAGGCTGCCTGCACCAAGCCGTGATTTGCTGCCAGGCTCTGGCGGTCGCCTGCAGGGCCCAAAACAGGCCTCTGCAGGCGCAAGAGGCGCTCTGGGTGGCAGGTCGCCAGGCGCTCGGTCACACCCGTGCCACGCCACCTCTTAACGCGATCACGCCCTCAAGACCGACTGACCTGCCTGCCTGCCTGCCTGCCTGCCCGCCCAGGTTGTTCAGCTCCAATAATCAACATTATAAATAATGCACTGCGGTAATCCCTGACAAATCAGCCGCTGAGCGGCCAGAGCTGGGTTCCGACGCTGATCTCAAGGCCCCAAGACGTACATTCAAGGCAGGGAGGGATCCACTGAGCCAAGTGGTGGGCGCAGAGTGCGCCTTCCTTGGCTAATTAACAACAACAACAACAACAACAACAACAGCATCACATTCGTTTACCAACATAAAAGCTGCGCCGGATCAGGCCCAAGGGGGCCTCTCTAGTCCAGCATCCCGCTTCCACAGTGGCCAACCCAATGCCCCAGTGGGAAACCCGCAAGCAGGACAGGAGTGCAACAGCAGCCTGCAGGCAATATATAACCCTCAGGACTGGCAGCCAGCGTGGCGTAGTGGTGAGAGTGTTGGGCTGGGACTTGGGAGATCCGGGTTCTAGTCCCCACTCGGCCATGAAGCTCCCTGGGTGACTTTGGGCCAGTCACGGTCTCTCAGCCTAACCTACCTCACAGGGTTGTTGTGAGGATAAATTGGAGAGGAGGAGGAGGAGGATTATATAAACCGCCTTGGGTTCCTTGCAGGAAAAAAGGTGGGGTATAAATATAATAAATAAATAAATAAATAAATAGCCTTCTCCACGTCCATGAATTTGTCTAATCCCCCTTTAAAGCCATGCATGTTGGCGGTCATCACTACATCTTGTGTTAGCAAATTCCATACGCTGGCTCAGCTTGTCTATGAGCATGGAAAGCTAAGCAGGGTCAAGCCTGGTTATTACTTGGATGGGAGACCCCTCCTCTAGTTTCCTGCACTGAGCAGGGGGTTGGACTCGATGGCCTTGTAGGCTCCTTCCAACTCTATGATCTACGAAATCTATGAAAAAGGACTGTCCTGAATTTCATCATTCAGCTTCACTGGACAACTCCACTGGGTTCTAGAGCTATGAGAGAGGGGGTCTGTTCGCATGACACGACAGCCCACCGTGTGTTATTTAACCCATGGTGAGGCTGTGGCACGTGCTGGGAACCCATGGGTGCCAGATTGAATATGCATCCCCCACTCAGGGCTTGTCATGTCATCATGCAAACCCAGCGAGCCCGGGCTATGCGAGGGTTATTGGCTCCAAATGCACACATCCTGGTTTCTTCATGTGGAGACAGAGGGCATAGCGGAGCGGCACCAAAGGCGCAAATTCTGCACTGCCACCGGCTCAACCTGGGCTCTCTTACCTCTGACCAGAGGCGTAGCGTGGGGGGTGCAGGGGGGGCCGGCCGCACCGGGCGCAACATCTGGGGGGGTGCGCTCGCAGTGGCGTAGCGTGGGTTGTCTGCCCAGACCTGTCCCCGCCGCTGCCGCTGCCCCAGCGCGCGCGCTCCTGCCCCGCCCCGGTGGTCAGAGCGCGGCCGGCGAGCGAGCAACCAGCCCCGCCGGAGCTCCCTCGCGCGCTCCTTCCTACCTTGCCCACTACAGGACTGCGGCAGCGCCCGCCCCCGTGGCCACCTACCCCCGCCTCGCCCATTGGCTCGCCTCCCCTCGGCCCCGCCTCTCTCATTGGCTGCCGGGGATGTCCTGCATGCCCGCCCACCCACCCACCCAGCCCCTCGGAAGGTGGTCCTGCCGGGCGGCCGCTGCGAGCCGAGGAGGAACCGGGCGGGCGGGCGCGGGGTGAGAATGAACGCGCCGGAGCGGGAGGGCTGGAGCGCCGGGGAGCCCACAAGGGGGAAAGTTTAAGAAGAAATGCGTTGTATTATTATCATTATTATTATTATTATTAAGCATATTACTAATGGTTTATTTCCGTTATCCAATTTATTTTCTCCATTTTTTTTTATTACTAATAAGTAATTGAAGAAATTGCAATAAATGTGAAAGCCACTGGAGGAAGTGTTGAATGTATATTATTATTGCAAATTATTAAAAATGATGAAAAAACTACAAATTGGTAGGGCTGTTACCCTCCAATTACTCAAAATCTGAGTTGATTAATAGTATGGTTTTAGTCAATTGATTAAGTCGGAATACATTTGCATATGAGGAAAGCAATTGCAAGTGAGAGAGAGAGAGAAAAGAAACATGCCTCAAAGATGAAGAAAAATAACTTTACAAATAAGTAGGGCAGTTACCCAACTAAAGAAATTGGAATCTATTAATCACAGATTTTAGTTGGTTTAAGTGACCAGTTCATTGATTAAGTTGGAATAAACCTGCATATTTATTTATTCTAAGCATTTTTACCCCACCCTTCAGCAACAACAAGAAAAATACAGTCCCTGCCTGCCCACGGGCTTACAATTTAAAAGACACGACACAAAAGGAAAAAGGGACGAGGAGGGAAGAGCCAGTGTGGCGTAGTGGTGAGAGTGAAAATAAACTTGTATTTAGATGCATTTACTTTAATTACATCAGTATTTTCATAACAAACAATACATGTGCTTAGGGGTAAGGGTTTTCTTTAAACTAATCTAGTGGAAGAGACTCGAGTGCTAAAATCCACGGGTTAGGGGGCGCAAATTACTTGCCTTGCCCCGGGTGCTGACAACCCACGCTACGCCACTGCCTCTGACTCAGCCCTGCTATTTGCCTCTGAACGGGCTTGGAAGAGGTCCCTGCCTCACTCACCTTTGCTCTTTGCAGGGGAAGGCTCGCACTCAAGCAGGACAAGGGCAGCTCCCAATCTCCAGTGCGGGGGTGGGGTGGGGGCGGGCAGCTCCTTCTACTCCCCACTGCCCTAGGAGAGGCCAGATGGAGGGCGGAATCTGGCGCGCAGGCGAGAGCCACAGGTGCTTCGCATGCTGCTGGGGAGCGGGAGCGGCGGGGGCGAGGGGGGGGGCTCCAGAGCCTGGCATGTGCAGAATTCACCCATGGCAGCTGAGCCCCGGGGCGGCCTTGGCCAATCCAGACCGCTGACTGCTAGATACCCGGCTTACAGCAGAGACCCCCTGCAGCTTAGGCAGGGAGCAGACAGCGACGCCCATCTGCAGACAGCCCAAATCCCCTCTTCCTCTGAGAGTCAATCTGCAAGCCAGGACTCTTCCAGCAAACCCCCTCCCCGCATTAAAAATGCAATTTGTGGCAAAAGCTACAGCTGAA
Source organism: Shinisaurus crocodilurus (assembly GCA_021292165.1). NCBI lineage: Eukaryota > Metazoa > Chordata > Lepidosauria > Squamata > Shinisauridae > Shinisaurus > Shinisaurus crocodilurus. Next base: position 714,396 of record CM037885.1, on the reverse strand, counting down.
GAGCCTCTCCTCTGCCCTGGGGAAGTAATTTTGGTGCTCAGGCACATCTGCATGGTGAAGTGTTTACTCCCGGCAACAAAAGAACATCCCGGCTTCCCTGCAGGCCCCTCACAGAAGCCCATGTGGCCACCCTCCCATGAATGGGACGGTGCGAGGACACGCAGGACCTGCACAGGCTACTTCGGATAACACCGCCAGCTATCTAGCGGAGGCTATTATTATCGTTAATAGCGTCAAGACACCTTCTGTGGGCCTGGAGTGTCAGGCCACAACACCCCATCATCTGCAGCCCTACAAGACTGCCCCTTGCTGGCCGTGTTTTACTCTTGGAAGCAAGAAGGAAGTGGTCCTCTTTGCAGCAGGGAGCGTGCCAGCCTTGAATCACCTGGAAAGGCATCCCCAAATGCACAAAAGGGGGACGTTGCTTGCCTCAAGGGGAACACAACCTGGCCCTTTGTACTCTGGACCCTCCCCTGTGCTCCACCAGATCCCAGCTGCAAGTGAATTCTATATTCCTTAGAACGGGTGGGGTGGTGGGGGCACGATCGCCACCACCAAATGGCTTCTCAGCTCTTCACTTGGGAAGCAGCTTTAGGCATGACAGACCACAGCCTCCTTGGGCAGGAGGAGGGGAGACAAAGAATATGCATCTCTTTTGGGGGGTTCATAGAATCATAGAAAAGTAGAGTTGGAAGGGGCCTACAAGGCCATCGAGTCCAACCCCCTGCTCAATGCAGGGGGTTGGTTAAGTAGAGCTTTGAAAAAATACTCTGGCCATGGGTGGTCCCCTGAAGGTTTTCAAGGAACAGAGGGATTATTTATTTTCAATCCTGCGTTTCTGCCAGAAATGGCGCTCAAGAGCAGCGCCTGCCTTGGGACACAGAGATGGATGCAGGATTTCTTGGGTCCCTTAGAGTGGCGGGGGGGGGGGGGGAGTCAGGGCAGAAAACACTAAATGTGTAGAAAGAGAGGCTAGCAATGACCCCCAAAAGTCTGCATTCTGAATGCTTTTATAGACTCAGAACCTCTCAAAGGTTTTCCCAAGGGCCAATTTAGGCATGCCTTTGTAGGACAGGTCCACACTTTTGAGCGGCCACATTCATGAAAAACCTCACACAGAACCCCAGGGAAAACAGGCTGCTGCACAGGGCACAGGCTCACCACTCCCCTGTTCAAATGGGAAAGATCTGAGTCCAATTTATTAGCTTTTCCAGCTCCAGTCTTTAGAAGGGCAGCAAGCAGCCCCCCAAGGCAACAACCCTGGGATGGCTGAGCGTGGCTACAGCAGAGAGAAGAGCTGGTTTGCGCTGTGACTCAGAGAGCAAGTGACAACAGCAGGCGGAGGAAGGACCCAGCCCTGCTCCAAGGCATCAGCACAGTAGACCTGCTGCTCCGTGAAGGGCAGGATCAGGCCACCATGGACCAGCCACTGTTTACGACAGAGAGAGTGCACGCCTTCCTTGCCTTTCGCAGTAAAGTCTTTCAGTTCTGCCCCTCTTTCACTGCTCCCGCACTGGGTATCGGACGGCTATTTCTCTTCACTTTGCCCCACGCAGCTACGCCTCTTCCCCTGCACCGTGCGAGGGCGTGTGGGAGACGGCTGCCTTTGAAGAGGGCATCCCACCAACTACTTCTTTCTCCAGGAGGGCAGACGCAGCTATGCTCTCCTCCAAAAACAGTGCTCGCTGCCTTTCAATCAGCCCATGGGAAACAGCAGGAAACAAACTACTACTGGATCTTCAGGCAGCAGTTTAATACCAAATTGCAGCTGGTGAAGCATGAAGTGCGCTGTGGCGAGGACTCATCTAGCAGAGAACTGAACATGAATGCACTCCAGGTTCAAAAGCAAGTCCCACATGCTGGTAAAGAAAACATTCATCCTACTGCAAGTGACGCGAGTGCACATCTGTCTCTTTCAGAGAAAAACCGAGCCCCAAAGAGAGCATATTGCCAGAGAATGGAAGCAGAAATTTACAGATTTGCAATATGAGACTGTGACTGACAATGGCACAAAAGGCTGCCAAAGAATTTTGCACGGTAATCGGGGAAGGAGAAAAGCAACGGGGTGGGATGAGGGGGCAAGAGATGAGCCAGTTCTACAAATGCACGAACCCTGCTGCAATCTGCGGTGGAAAGAGACCAAAACGCCATTGTGCAGTCAGCCTCCCGGAGCCTTGGAGTCACAAAGCTGAGACCACAGCTTGACAATGCGCCTGCTCCAAAGCGTGGGGACTTGAGGGCACCTGACCCTGACTTCAGTTCTGCTGGATAAAAAGGATGCTTAAACCAGAATAATCACACCACACAAGTGTCATTCATCCAGTCAATCAAACAGAATGCAACAGATGGCCTGGCCAAGAATTTAGCATAAATCAAGGCTCGGCAGTGACATAGGTGAGGGCCACTGCATATGCTGAACAGAAGGGCAGTTTGCCTAAATGTTCGCAGAGATGATGGCCGTCCTCTGTCTCCCTGAGCAGAAGAGCAGGAAGAGGCAGGCTGCACAGCCCCTGTTGGAACAACAACCCAAGAGGCAGCTCTGGACAGCCCTGCCCCCAAAGTAGCCCCCTTCAGCAAAGGCCTGCATGTCTCCAAGGAAAGACGGTTGGGCTGGTCGACTCTCTGGGACATCGGCTGGCAACAATCTCCAGGCTGAAGGATGCAAGCCATTTAAAAGAAGTATCTCACGTGCAAGTCTAATTGAAATGAAAGGAAGCTCCTCAAATGCATGGATGCGTACAAGCCAGGCGGAAGGTAGAATCATTTTACTTAAAGCCCAGACTGGCAAAGGCAGACCCGCCAATGTTTGAATTATCCCATTTCAGAGTGCGTCAAACATCACAACATTTCACAGGCAAAATGAACTCTTCGAGGCCAATTTCTTTCCCAGGGCTTGGAGGAGGAAACAGCAATTTGATTCATTCACTTGTATCTTAAAAATCCACGTGAAATTCATTCCATGCACACTCCCCCTAGATATGCAGCACATCTGATTAAATGTTCCAACGTGATTAAAAAATACGAGTTTTTCTAGACTCCTCTGCCAAAAACAACCTAGTAGGCCCGAAGGAAAAGGAGAAGGTCTCCCTCAAATCCAGACACACCGAACGGCCACACAGAAATTAATGGGAGCACCACCACATGCCAGCAATATGCTCACCAAGCTGAACCTGTGCCGGGCTGAGCTCACACAAGGATGGGAGACACACACACACACCCAGGGCGCTGTAAGGTACAGGGAACCCATGGAGGTTCATGGATAATTCACCTCTCCAAGCCAAGGTCCACCTCAACATGCCCAGCATCTTCCATGCTTTGAAACACAAGTCAAGTGTGGATTATGATGGAGACAACAGTACACATAACAAACGGATTTTATGCTTAATGCATTTAAAATTATGGAGAAAATGAACTGGGAAAAGTTTTTCTCTCTCTCTCTCATAATGGCAGAATCTATTATCACTCAATGAAGCCAAATGGTGGGAAATCCAGGACAGACAAAAGGAAGGACTTCTTCACACAGCAGTGCTAAACTATGGAATTTGCTACCACAAGATGTCGTGATGGCCACTAACCTGGATGGCTTTAAAAGGGCATTAGACAGATTAATGGGAAGATAAGGCTTGCAATGGCTACTAGTCATGATGGCTATGTATGACCTTCAGTCTCAGAGGCAGTATCCCTCTCAACACCAGTTGCTGAGTAACATGAGCAGTAGGGTGCTATTACACTCATGTGCTCCTTGTGGGCTTCCCATTGGGGCACCTCGTTGGCCACTGTGGGAACAGAAACCTGGACTAGAGAAGCCTTTAGTCCAGTGTTCTCCAACCTTGGGTCCCCAGATGTTTTTGGCCTACAACTCCCAGCATGCCCCTGGGAGTTGTAGGCCAAAAGCATCTGGGGACCCAAGGTTGGGGAACACTGCTTTAGTCTGATCCAGGACAGCTTTTTTATATTCTATACACAAACCTGTACCTTCATTTTGGTCTCCCACAGAGCTCACTCTTACAGCGCAGTTATATATGCATGCACATGCACATGCAGAAGCCATGCCTTCTTAGAACTCTATGCTCCAACCTGGGGATTTCCCTCTCAACAAGGAACCCTTCCAATGAGCAGAAGAGTGGCGTAAACCAAGTCATGACAAGATGTTTTCGACAGCCTCAACCTCCACAATGGGGATGAATTCCCAGGAAAGTGACTATTCTCAAGCACATTCGACCACCGTTTTTATATCAGGAACTGAACCTGTCACATGTGCACTCACACACACTCCGCAAGGGAAGCACAAGAACTCCATCTGATACGGCAGCTGCGCCCCTACCTTCCTAATCACCTGCTCCCATCAGTGGTTCATGCCTTGGTCTTCTCTCGCCTAGACTACTGTAATGCGCTCTACGTGGGGTTACCCTTGAAGACGGTTCGGAAGCTACAGCTGGTACAGAATGCGGCTGCTCACCTGGTTAAAGGCAGCCGCCGGCGGGATCACATCACGCCAGTGCTGAAGGATTTGCACTGGCTACCAGTTGCTTGCCGAGCCGAATTCAAGGTGTTGGTTTTGACCTTTAAAAGCCTATACGGCTCCGGTCCAGTCTATCTCAAGAAGCGTCTCCAGCAACACCAATTGGGCCGCTCAACAAGATCTGCCATGGATGGCCTTCTCCTTGTCCCTTCAGCTAGAGCAGCTAGACTGGTGGGGACGAGGAAGAGGGCCTTTTCTGTGGCGGCCCCCGTACTGTGGAACTCTCTCCCGAGTAACCTCCGCCATGCCCCCTCTCTGCTGAGCTTCCGTCGCTCATTAAAAACCTGGTTATTCAGGCGGGAATATGGGGTGGGTTAAGATTTTAAAAATTTTATATTGTTTTAAATGTATTTTATTGTTTTTATTCTATGTACATTGCCCAGGGTGGCCGGTTGCCGGCCAGACGGGCGATAAATAAATATAAATAATAATAATAATAATAATAACAACAACAACAACAACAACAACAAGAAGAACAACAACAACAAGAAGAAGAACAACAACAAGCCCCACATCCCTAAAGAGGCGCTGCAGACCAGACTTCCCCCTCAATACTAGGGTGAACCAGGACCCTGTACTCTTGACTCAGTCAGTAAGCCACAGACTATTTCTTCCGAGTTACAGTCTTCTCCCTGGGCTCCTTCTGAACACATCTTCCCTTCTCAGCTCTTGCAATGGGAAGGAAGCCGACAGTGTGTCATCCCAATGACTCACATCTTGCTGCTATGACATTTCCTCCAGGAAATGAGAAATGGTTGGAATGCAGTGAGAATGGTATCATGTAGAGACTGTGCAGATGGTCAGGGTGAGGTCTGCACCTATGCTGCGCCCCTACCTCAGCTGGTGGGAATAAAGCGTCTTCTGGAGCTCCTTGGAGGTCAGAGGTTGCTTCTTCTTGGACTTCTCCACCAGGACGCTGAACACCAGCGCTGGCTAAGAGAAGAGCAGCCACAGCTTTTACTGGAAGTAACGCAGCAGCCGAGTGAGCAATGCAATGACTCAAGGACAGATCAGGAGGAATGGGAGGAAACGTCAGAGGAGCCCCTTTGCATGGGACGCTGAGCCAACAATTATGTCAGGTCGGCCAAACCTCAGAGGGAAGTATCTGTGGATGATCAGGTAACCTCCCTTGTGGACTGTGGGAATGCTGTGGACATCATATATCTGGACTTCAGCAAAGCTTTCGACAAAGTGCCTCATGATATCCTGATTAGCAAGCTAGCTAAAAGTGGGCTAGATGGAACAACTATCAGGTGGATCCACAATTGGCTACAGAATCGGACTCAAAGAGTGCTTATCAACGGTTCCTTCTCAAACTGAGGAAAGATAACGAGCGGCATACCACAGGGCTCGGTCCTGGGCCCAGTGCTCTTCAACATTTTTATTAATGGCTTGGATCAGGAGGTACAAGGAATGCTTATCTGTGGAGGAAGGGGGGGCTGGCTGACCCGCCACAACCCACCCTTTCCTACCTCAAAGGACCTAAGACCCCCAGAGATCTCAAGGTACCAGATTGCCAGCCTCAGCTGTCTCCAATCCTACCGCGTACTTGAATCTCTGTTCAGGGACTTGCCTTTCTGACTGTAACCTGGATTTAGTTGCTGGAACCACAGAGCAATCCACAAACACCATGTGGGGTAAAAAACCAAAGAAGGTTTATTTCAGGTAGCATTTTACAACAAGAATAGGGAAATGAGAGAAGCACACGAAATTAGAGAGAGACACTTTGGTACAAAGTAATAGAGCTGCAAAAATAACAAAACCTGATTCTTTATATCTCCCAGGCACACACTCTGTTACTGGGGGTCAGTTCTCTTCCAGGGTTGGATCCAGCACAGCCTTGCCGCCCAGGGGGACTACTTCACCTACCCGAAGGTCCGAGATGGGTAGCCCTCCACAAGGCCTGCCTTTCCAAAGCCCTCATTCAGCTAATTTCACCAGGAGCTACCTGGGGTCGGATCCTGAGGCCACCCGAAGGCTTGGGCCTCTGCTTGGCTTGCTGCCATTGCTCCACAGCCAGCAACCACGCGACAGACAAAGACAAGACAAGACACAAAGGCTACACTTTGGGAATATACCTTTCTCCCCCCCTCCTTTCTGTAGCTTTGCTGCTTTTAGCCAATCATGATGCACTTCACCTGGCCAGGCAGGGGAGGGAGACTCATGACATTTGCATCTGAAAAGCTGTAGACTTTCAGGCGCCATGTCCCATCTGATACTTTATGCACATTTCGCCTCCTCCCAGCCCCCCAACTGGCCTTACTGGGTTTACACATGAGGAGGCGTGTGCGTGTGTGTGCGTGTATGTAGGAACCCCCCAAAGGCTTCTTTTCTTCACATTATCAGATTTGCAGATGACACAAAGTTGGGTGGAACAGCTAATACTCTGGAAGACAGAAATAAAATGCAAAGTGACCTCGATAGGCTGGAGCGCTGGGCCGAAAACAACAGAATGAAATTTAATAGGGATAAATGCCAAGTGCTGCACCTAGGGAGAGGAAACCAAATGCAGAGTTACAGAATGGGGGACACTTGGCTCAACAATACTACAAGTGAGAAGGATCTTGGAATTGTGGTAGATCACAAACTGAATATGAGCCAGCAATGCGATGTGGCTGCAAAGAAGGCAAATGCAATTTTGGGCTGTATTAATAGAAGTATAGCTTCCAAATCGCAGGAAGTGATAATTCCCCTTTACTCGGCACTGGTTAGGCCTCATCTTGAGTACTGCGTCCAGTTCTGGGCACCTCACTTTAAGAAGGACATAGACAAACTGGAGAGGGTTCAGAGGAGGGCAACAAGGATGATAAAGGGACTGGAAACAAGGCCCTATGAGGAGAGACTGAAAGAATTGGGCATGTTTAGCCTTCAGAAGAGGAGACTGAGGGGAGATAGGATCGCACTCTTCCAGTAAGGGATGTCACACAGAGGAGGGCCAGGATCTCTTCTCGATCATCCCAGTTTGCAGGACACGGAATAATGGGCTCAAGTTACAGGAACCTAGATTCCACCTAAACATCAGGAAAAATTTCCGGACTGTTAGAGCAATAAGACAATGGAATCAACTACCTAGGGAGGTGGTGAGCTCTCCCAGTCTGGAGGCATTCAAGGTGCAGCTGGACAATCATCTGTCAGGGATGCTTTGACCTGGATTCCTGCGTTGAGCAGGGGGTTGGACTCGATGGCCTTGTGGGCCCCTTCTACTTTTCTATGATTCTATGATGTCACGCCAGATGACCTGGCCTGCTCCATGAACTCTGGTAAAGTTGCTCTTAAGCCATAGCTGGGAAATATTTCCCATTCTGAGGTGTCAGAATGAAATGTGTGTGAGTGTTAGAGGCAGGAAAAGTGTGACAGTTCTTAGGTTCCTCTTCCAAGTGCTCCTTGCACATCATGACAAATGGCCACCCAACAGTTCCCACCGGCAGAGCCTTTGTGCACTCCTTCCAGGAGGCATGCTCCAGCTTCCTTCCCAATAGGTCAACTCCCAAAGCCAGCATCGTATCAATGTTGCGCCTGAAGGACGATGGAGCAGACACACTTTGCTCTTTTCATGCAAAGCCTTCTCACAAAGCCAGATCTCCCAGCCCAAGCCTAACTTGCCAAAACATGGGTAGTGAAGAGAGGGCCAGCCTTCTTGGTGACGAAATGCAATCCAAGGCTGAAGGAAAGTCCAGGCAGCCAGAACAAAACACTCGGACTAGGCAGTGGGGGGAGGAAAGACAAGTCATCACAGGGAAGAATAGAAAATTTTGCTTTTTTTTTTTGCAAAACTTCTGACACCGTTGTTGAAGGTAGCAGATTACTACCTGACCAAGGAGTGGATTGCAATAAGTGAAAGATTAAAGAAAAGGAAAGAAGAGAAGAGACAGCACTGAAGGGCTGGGGAGCTTAGTGGAGGCACAACAGATGCAGAAGCCAGCAAAGCCAGAAAGACAGTGGCACACAAAACCTGCCCTTGAACCCATCCACCCAGAGAAGGGGAGCAAAGACTTCCAAAGCAGCACGTGGGTTGAACCAACAGAAATTGACACATACCAAACATTTCTTTTGAAGCCTGGTGCCTCCATTCCAAGTGACTTTCCTTACAACAGGATTTGCAATGCAAAAGTAATCAGACATTCCCCTAAGGAACCATGACCCTTGCCACCTGACAGCAGGAAAGCCTTACGCATGGAAGTAATAGCACAGCAGGCATGGCACGTGGGCCTCCTATCTGCTTAACTGCTCATCGCTTTCTTGACCTACCTGACAGATGCACACAGCTCATGAGCCCCAATATCTCCACTACCTTCAACCTTCTGTCCCTTTTCTCTGACCCACCTCTCTTGCTCCCAGGTCCTGAGCTTCTGCCTACCTGCTTAACCCACCCCCAACACCCCTCAAATAACTTGTGTGCCACGCTCTGCATCCTTGACACTAATTTTCCTCGCTTGATCCAGTTTCCGTCCTTCTTGGCGCACAGTCTGCCTCTGCCCCTGTGGTTAGCTTCCCAAAGAGGCAGAGCCTGGTGCCAAGCCCTTTAGGGCAGGGGTCCTCAAACCTTTTAAACAGGGGGCCAGTTCTTGTCCTTCAGCTGTTGGGGGCCGGACTATAGTTTAAAAAAATGAACAATGATAAGTCAAAAAAAAGGACCCGGGTCTTTCCCCCCCCCCCCCCTCATCGTGAGGACAAGCCTGCGAAGCCCTCAGTGATGGACCCGAGAGACCCCGCCGTCTGCATCACTCTGGTCCGAGAAGGGGGAGGAGGAGATGGGGGAACCGAGGAATCGTCAGTGTCTGAGTACATTATGTATTACGCCGATGCGGAACGCCAAAAGATCAGCACTGAAGCGAAGAGTTTTTAAAAGCCTGCTTCCGCCGATGGGCTAGCTTCCAAAAAGCAAGGCGGCCGATGTGGCCCGCGGGCCTTAGTTTGAAGACCCCTGCTTAGGGCTTTAAAGGTAAGGACCAGCCTTTTGAGTTAGTAAGTTAAAAGTGGAGTTACATCCTCTGCAAAACAAACAAACAAACAGCTCCTATCAAAAATTTAGCTGCTGCCTTTTGTACCAGCTGAAATTCCAGAGCACTTTTCAAAGAGAGGCCTACACAGAGCATGGTACAATAACATCAAAGTGTGGCTTACTAAGGCAGGTGTGACACGGTCAGGTTTGCTTCCTACAAAAGCGGGACCTGTTGGTGCACTAGCCTAAGTTGGGCAAGGCACTCCTGGCCACAACGGCCACCTGCGAGTCCAGGCGCAGCACTGGATGTCCTAAACGGTGAAGCTGATCAGGGTAAGTTCACCCATCCAAAAGAGGCTGAACCCCTCCCACTGGCGCATTTCCGCCTTGTCTGGATTATGCCTCAATCTATTAGCCTACGTCTAAATCCAGTGTTCTCCAACCTTGGGTCCCCAGATGTTTTTGGCCTACAACTCCCAGCATGCCCAGCTATGCTGGCTGGGGCATGCTGGGAGTTGTAGGCCAAAAACATCTGGGGACCCAAGGTTGGAGAACACTGGTCTAATCCATTGCTGAAGTCAGACACCCGAACTTCCACATCCTCCCTGGTGAGGAAGAGCATGTGTCTGTTTCAGAGGCAGCTGGGGAAGCCCCTTGCCTAGAAATCACATCGCCTGGACTCCCAAAGCGCCCAGGAACGAGCCCCATCTCTGGCGCTCTCTCCTGGCTCACCCTGTGTGCGAGAGGCAGCCCCTGTGCCCAGGAAAGATTCGGTTCTGCAATTCCCACGCTGTAAGCCAGAAGCTGAGCTGCAACTGGGAAGAGACAGACAAAAGCCTAGCTGGCTGCTGACCAGTGACGTGCTGGGCCTTTGAATACTGCAAACTGGGATGCCAGTCAAATCTGCGAGGGCAGCTGAAGCAACAGCAAAAGGAGCAGCCCACAGTGAGGAACCAAAAGAGAAGCCAGAGGTTCTGTGACAGCCGGCCCTGCAGCCGGCAAGTTCCGACGCACGGGAGCTGGGAAGCAGCCTGGCTTGCACCCTGGTTCAGCGACTGCATTTGCTCAAACCGCTGGGGTGGAGACCGGCCAGCTTTTTTCTTGCACTCCTCCTCACTCCCCTTTCCAGCCTCTTCATCTTCGGGAGTAATTGGGTCAAGATCCATATCACGATTCACTCCACACACACAGAAATGGGCTTGCCGTGGCACATGGGGCTGGCACCTTTAGCTTGTAGAGAAGGAATCGCGCAACTCACCGGCTGCTGACAGGAGGCACCCCGGGCTGCATCAAGAACAGCCCGCTGGGCATCCACACGCGTCCCTGCACTGGCCCCCTCTTCGTTAGTCTAGTCTTTTCTGCCCCACTCTTCACGGGCCCTGCCTCCCGAGCCCACGGATAACTGACCCTCCCCTCCGCACACACACTTCCCCCGAGACCAAGGCTCTGCCCTCCTCACAGGCAGAAGTAGCAACTCACCAGCCCCGCCTGTATTCACTGAGGCCAGCCCTGGAGGGAGGTCCCCTCAGGTGAAGTGCCCGAGAGTTCAACTTCCAGGAGGCCGCCAGCCTTTTCTGGGGAAGAGCGACATTTTCCAAGCGACAGAGTAGTCCAGTGTTTCTCAACCTTGGGTTCCCAGATGTTTTTGGCCTACAACTCCCAGCAATGCCCAGCCAGCTATGCTGGCTGGGGCATGCTGGGAGTTGTAGGCCAAAAACATCTGGGGACCCCAAGGTGAGAAACACTGGAGTAGTCCCACCCAAGCCCAGCGACAGCATCAGAAGCACCAAGCAAGGAGGCGGCCTGCTTTGGTCCCTAGCCTCAGCTGGATGAGAGGCAGCGGCAAGTCAGTTCCCGGAGGCTCTCGCCACTTCTCCCACCTCAGCACCATGTGTCAGGGGAAGAGGGGCCCCAAGGAACTGCTTGAACAGAGGAGATGCAGGCGATGGCGGCCTTGCGCTCCCGGAAGGGCTCTGCCTTGATGCAGCAACCGAGGGGTGCTCCACCACCACCCCCGCCCAGCGGCGGGGAGGGAAGGGGGGCTGCTGCCAGGCTTGGTCTCTTGACTGCCTTGCAAGCGTGGCCTTTGGTTTGGGAAGGCGATCCGGTGGGAGCTACACTTTGCTCCAACGTGCCCCGATGGTCCGCACAAGGCGGCCAAGAGGATTTATGGGCCTCGAGGTAAACGGGTCAGCAACATCTTTGGCAACTGCGCCAGGTGTGGCCCGGCCCCTTCAAAGGAAACTAAAGTGGGGCGGAACCGCCAAGGCCTGCCTCCACCCCCGTTTTACTCTGCACTATTTTGACACGTGCTCTTCGTCAAGCCAGAGCGGGGCTGCACTCACTCTTGCCTTATTCTACCGAGCTGCCGAGCACAAAATTGCAGACCGACGTGCTAAGTAGTACTTTCAGCTATGCTATGTTATAAACAGAAAGTAAAATCAAAGCAAGCTACTAAGGCAAAGCCTGGACTGTTCTTCTTTGCCCTTTCCTCACACTTGGGTAATACTCCCACTTCTGTAAGAACAGCGCCCCCGAAGGATCAGGCCAGGGTGCCTCCATCCAGTCCAGCTCCAGTCCCAGCTTCCCACAGCAGCCAGCCAGCCGGCCGGCCAGCTGGGTCCGACCTGTGGGGAACAGGATGCTGGACGAGATGGACCCACCTTGTCCTGACTCTGCAGGGCCCTTCGTGTGTTCTTCTGGAAGGAGAGCACTACCCAGGTGTGAGGGAAGGTGCAGAAACACCGAGAAGGACGGCGAAGCAAAGAGGAACAGCCTGGAAACAGACCACGTTAAATGGCCGCTTCCGGGCCAGAAGGTATTTGCCAGTTTCTGAGTCCTGATGTCACAGTTGCGGAACAATTAATTTGGTTCCCTAGAGAGATACGCATGTGCTCCTCCTGGCTTCCTTTGTGTGCAGCTTTCCCTTCGTTTCAGCACCACTCCAAGGGGCCAGGCTGAGGCGCACCTCACGCCTTTCACTCTAAAACAGTGTTCTCCAACCTTGGGTCCCCAGATGTTTTTGGCCTACAACGCCCAGCATGCTGGGAGTTGTAGGCCAAAAACATCTGGGGACCCAAGGTTGGAGAACACTGCTCTAAAAGCTTGACGCCAAAAGCGACTGCTCTGCCCAGCAAGCCTGAATCAAGCCTGGTCCTCTGGACTCCACAGTCTGGCTCGGAGACATGGGTCTTTGCTCTGCCTTTGGCTGCGGGTTTCAAGAGCTCCCTGCAGAGGCCCCACCCCGAGGCCTCCTAGGTGCCTCACCCAGCCCACCTGCTCCTCTCCCGACGGCCAAGAGACCCTCCTCTCAAGCCTCTCGCTAAGAAATCAAGATCAGCCTGGTTTCCTCAGCCACCCTCGAATCTGACCACGTGGATCCCAGCGTTGAGGGAGGGGGCACGCAGGAGAATTTAAGTCAGCGCAGGACTGCCAGCCCAAACAACCCTCTCAAGGCAGCCAGTTTCAGAAACAGAACACACCCCTCAGGCCCTGCTGAAGAATGTGCTTCCGCGATGTCGGCTCCCTGGATCAGTGGTGGGCGAAAGCGTACGGAGTTCGGAGTTTTTTAAGCTCAGCCACAGCAAACAGGTTACAGGAGGGGGGGGGGGGACTTCTGTTACAGCTTCAAACATACCCCACTGTCCCCGTTGTTGGCTTCCTGGTTTCCCAAAGATCCCTCTCCTAGTCCGTTTCAGTTTGCCCTGCATTAACAGGGAGATCCAGACTGAAAGGAGGGCAAAGTTTACTTTAGTGCCTGAGAAAGCAGACACTGCTCAAGGGCGTGTCTCAGTGCATTTCACCTTCGGCAAACCAGGTGAAGCGCCGGAACACCGCCATGTGCCCCTTATTCTGGGAGCCCAAGCACAAGGATCTGGGAAGCAAGGTTTTTTCAAGGGGGTGGGGGGGAAGCGGACCTCCTGCTCCCCAGGGAAACCACTTTGCTCCCTCCGGTGCCTGTCAACTCCTGCAGGAAGGCGCCATTTTCTGCGAAGTATAATTTTCAGCATTCCACGTTTAGTAAGTACGTATCCCTTCCCTTCGTCTCTCCTTTCCTACATGACACCATACACATCTCGTGCACATCCTTGGATTGAGTTCCTCTCTTTTCTTTTGCTGCATCGTGTAAATTGTCCTCCGCTATTTGATTGTGTTGCTTTGTCAATGCTGTATTCTATTACTGTGCTTTATTATTTGTGCCCCACTTTGGGGTTATTTTATTATGAAAAGCGGGTAAGACATTTCTTAAATAAGGGAAGAAATACCGTAATCTTGCTACCTCCCCCCACGACCACTACAGACCTCTAAGAACATAAGGGCAGCCAGCTCCAAGGCTGCCTGTCCAGCCCTATCCAGACAAAGACGCAAGGAGCAATGCGCAGGCCACAATCCTGTCCATAATACACACTCAGACACCCCCCTCCCCAACTTGCTCTAATCTCAAAGGGATGTCGGTGCCTCTGCTACCGAGACTATCTCCCACCAGTAACTTGCTGTGAGCTAGAAGCAGTTCATAAGGGAGGCAATTTAACAAATTTATGACTGGAGGGAAGACACAACGAGGGGAGCAGCTAATGAAGAGCAATGGGAAAACACGTGCGCTGCTGCCAGAAGCATCCCCTACGCAAACTGGAGCAGGCATCAAAGATTTATGGGGCATTAATTTTTTATTACTTGGGAATGAGCTGCTATTCATGTACATGCTATGCACAAACAGAAAACGCTTCAAGATTTCAGAAAGCACAAGCCAAAGAGCTAAACTGATGCATAAAATTGGAGCGTGGGGGAGGGGGGGAGTGCAGATCTGTGGGGAATTTGCTGGAAATCTAAAGAGCCTATAGACACCTAACAGCCAAACATTAATGCCTGCAAAAGGCAGCAGAGGAAGGGAGGCCTAGTTCACAAAGACGGCTCCACTGCAGATTGAAGGTCTCCACTCAGTCCCATCACCCCTTGAGTTCCGGAGGGCAGCATGCGCCTTTTTAAAGAGGCATGTAGGATGGCGCTACTAGTCACACTGGCGAAATATTACCTCCAGGATCAGAGGCCTCTCTGTCTCTCCATACCAGTGGCTGAGGAACATGGACGGGAGGGTGCTGTTGTGGGCTTCCCACGGGCAGCTGGCCGGCCACTGTGTGAACAGAATGCGGGACAGCGCCACACTGCATTTAATGCTCAACCACGCTGGGTCGAGAGCCAATCAGCTCTGCCCCATCCTCACGCTGCCATCTCAAGCTGTGCCAACATCCTAAATCAGCCTTTCCCAAACTGGAGACCGGCAACAACTCTCAGCACTCCCCCAGCCGACGCATGCTGGAGTTGTCGTCCAACACATCTGGAGGGCGCCAGATCGGGCCGGGCTGGCTTAAGTAGCGCCCAGCATCTAAAAACTCGCAAGCTGCCCACCCACCAAGGGAGAGGGGCGCGGAGCCGGGGAGCAGCACAGTTCTTCCCTGAAAGGCTCGCACTCACCCTGCCCCAAGTCAACATCGAGGAACTTCAGTGATTCAGCACAAGCCCAGTGCAACGGTTGACCCCATTCAGCAGAAAACCGCCCTGCTTGGAGGCACTGCAAAAGCCTTCTCGAACTGGAGCGCAGCCCCTGTGGGGCTCTGGGCGGCCTGAACGCAGACTGCCTTCGCATAACAGCCATGTGTTACATCTGAACTCCTTATCCGCTTGTTCACTGAAGGAGCCACGTTTCTCCCTCCCTTGAGCCACAGCAAGTCACCCTTGTCTCCTCCACCCCGCCAGCCCCCTTCGAGATTCTGCCTGATAAATGTTTTGGGGTCCTTTCCAAACCCAATTCCAGTATTACCCTGGAAAAATAAATTGGTCAAGAGCGCTTTTTTGCTCAAGACAGAACAGTTTCCCTCCACAAGCAAGATCTAAGAGGCAATCCACACATTACATTTTTCAGACACACAGATTTGGGGCCAGTTCACACATTACAGAAAAAAAATAAGCAAGAAGGTAACCCGACAGACTCCAAGTCAATAGAAAGACACACTCATGGGCAACACGCATATGCAAGAGAGCAGTACCAAGACATCGGAAGACGGAGGTCTTTGAATCACCGAGACTTGCCACGTAAGGCGTAACCAGTGTTGTGACATGTATCACATTCACCAGCTGTGGCACATTGTTTACACATGGAAGGAACAGAATGGCTGGTAAACAAGTTTGTTATGTCCTTTCTATGAATCTCGTGCTTTCGCAGGGGTTACTAGAGTGTATGAGAAACAGTATGAGCCTGTCACATGGTTTGTATGTTCTGGTGACGTACTGACTTGTTGTTTTTCTGTCTGAAGCCATTTTAGAGAGATGCTGAACTTCTCTCTTTCTCTCTTGACTTCTGACTTCTGACTAGTGCTTGCTGGACTAATGCAATCATGTAACGTCTTTGTTGAGTGGAGTAAACCTCAACTTGCTCCACTGGATTAAATGCTTGCTATGCATTGTACTCTGCACATGGACTGTAACTAGGAAATGTATACTCTGTAGCATATACTTTGCTATTCAAATAAACAGGTAGCTAAATAGACCTGTGGAGTTTACAGAGTTATTTCCTTGCTACTTGAAGTAATCTGCAAACGGAGGAAGCTGGGCTGGTTTACAGGGAGCTGGCTGGCAACTGAAACGCTGGAAAGCTGCGCAGGGAGAGGGGGAGAAGGATCTGAACTTCTGTGTGTGGATTTATGGGCGTCTGCACACAGGAATAGGATTTTAAATCTTCCATCTCACACACGCGAGGTACTCTGCTTTTCCTCACGTCCCTACAGGGTTATGGGCCCAGAATTCGGAACCAGCGGGACCAGTGCCAGAACCGAACGGAACCAGTTCGGGACCAGGCTGAGGGCAGCGCCGGCAGCAGCAGCGGGACCTGTTTTCCAACAGCTGTGTCAACAACTCCGACTCCGGGAATGCAGTGATGTATGGCAGAGGAGGACACGGACATCAAGGCAGAAGAGAAATCTCCTGGGCCGTCGTCCGGTAAGGAAGGGGAAGAGTGGGAGGTGTTCGCTGGGAGCTTGCAGGCTCTGTTCAAAGCCGAAAACTCAGAAAGCGAGGCCGAGAGTTCTGGCGGGGAAGAGGCGGAAATTCCCTCTGTTCCCGGAATGGCGGCAGCACCAGCTCTAAACCCACAGATAGTGGGAAAGCTATCTGGCTCGAACTATGTATTATGGAGCTTCCAGATACAGCATTATTTAACTCATGCAGGGCTCTGGAATGTTGTAATACAGGATGCAGTTGCCATGGGAGACCAAGCTTATAATGAATGGAAAGAACGAGACTGAAAAAGCAAAAGCAATTCTTTGCTTATCTGTTGAAAATTCGCAGGTGCCATTTATTCAGTTTTTGGAAACGGCAAAGCAGATCTGGGAAACCCTACAAAATATGTACCAGATGCAAACGGCAGGTAGTAGGATCATACTTGCACGTAAGCTTACAAGTTGAGCTTACAGCCAGGTGGACCTATGCCAGAACATCTAAGCATAATTCGGGACATGTTTAACAGGCTTAGAGCACAGGGGATGCAAATTGAACCCCTTCATCAAGTCTCTATTCTGTTATCCAGTCTGGACTCTTCATATGATACAATTGTAACATTGATGGAGGGGCAACCAGATCAGAACCTGACGATGGAGTATGTGTCAGGCAAGCTTCTCTCTGAGTGGGAGAAACGGCAAGGGAAGAAAAACAATGCTGGACGTAAATCAGCAGACAGCTCGGCTGACGCAGGACACAGCCAAGCTGGGAATTACAATAAGCTGGGAGTTACCCAGGCTACAGCTTTGAAAGTAAAGAAATGTTTTTCTTGTGGATCTACTTCGCATCTTAAAAAAGACTGTAAGGGCAAGAAGAAGAAAAAACCCAAACAGGAAGCTACCAGTACACCTGAGGAGGAATTTAAAACGGGCAAAAGTTTAATTGCTAGGGTGGGAGTTTCTGATTGCAACCTTTGGATTTTGGATTCTGGGGCGAGTCATCATATGGCAAATTCTAGAGACATATTTCAATCTCTGGAAGAATGTGGGATTAATCAACACGTGGAATTGGCTAATGGAAAGCGAATCCAGGTGACAGCTGCAGGAACAATTGACTTTGCTACTTTGGGTCAGCAAAGGGCACTATTTGTTCAGGAGCTGGATACAAACTTAATTAGTATTTCACAATTAGCTAGTAATGGTTGTGAAATATGCTTTTCTGACAGCAACTGTGTAATTTCACATGAAGGGGTGATCTGTGCAAAAGGTGATTTGCAGAATTCTCTGTATGTTATAAATCCATTTGTAACACATGATGAGAGGGCAAAGTATGCGAATTGTAAACCCCATGACAATTGTGTGCATATTTTCCATAAACGTTTCGGGCAAGCCAACTACAGAAGCATAGAGAAAATGCCAGGTCTGTGTGAGGGTATGAAAATGAAACCTTGTTCCAAGTATGTGGAATGTGAAGTATGCAGTACAGCAAAGTCACACAGATCTAACATTCAGAAACACAGTGATAGAGTTAGCACAAGAATATTTGAGCTGATACACTCTGATGTTGCTGGACCATTTGAAGATGCTGAATCACAGGTGGGAAACTGTTTCTGGGGGGATGCACTGTCAAATGCCAATTACCTGCTGAACATGTTACCCAATACCACAACTGGGAAAACTCCATATGAAATGTTTCATGGGAGGAAACCGAAGATAGCACACGTGCGCATTTTTGGGTGTAAATGTTTTGTTCATATACAGGCTCAAAACAGAAGAAAGCTATCTCCAAGAAGCTTTGAATGTTTTCTGCTGGGGTGTGATGCACAAACAAAAGGGTACAGGTTGTGGTCACCACACCACAACAAGGCAGGGATGTGATTTTTCACGAGCAAACAAATGACCAGAAACAGCTGGTGGAATTGCCAATGCATGCAATGTCTGAAACACAGCAGGAAGCTTCTGGGACAGAACAAGCCACTGGGCAGATATCTGGGGAGCAGGAGGGAGGTGAACAATCTCTTAGGCGTTCAACCTGAGAACGCAAAACACCTGTTAGATATCAGGATGAATTCCAAAGTGGGAAAACTGTTGTACATAAAGCTCTCAAAACAGCTTTAGAACCACAAAGTTTTGAGGAAATTCAAAGCATGGAACCAAAAGTGAAGAATGATTGGTTTGAGGCCATGCAGGATGAAATCAATGCAATGCATGATAACAAAATATGGAGTCTAGTATCTTTGCCTGTAGGGCATCACCTGTAAATGGGTGTACAAGGTGAAGACAAATCACCAGGGGCAGGTGGAGAGATACAGAGCAAGGCTCGTTGCCAGAGGGTTTGCACAAAAAAACATGGGGTAGATTTTGATTCCGTGTTTGCACCAACAACAAGGTATGCTACTGTCAGACTGTTGTTGAAATTGGCAGCACAAAGAAAAATGATGGCATTTCATTTTGATGTAAAAACTGCTTTTCTGTATGGTGAATTACAAGAGGAAATCTACATGCAGCAACCAAAAGGTTTTGTAGAAAATCCCAGTCTTGTATGTCGTCTGAACAAGTCCATATATGGGTTAAAGCAAGCAGCTCGATGCTGGAACCAGAAACTAGACAGAGTTTTGATTAGTTTGGGATTCAAACAAAGCAAGGCTGATCACTGTCTGTATACAAATCACACAGAACAGGGAAACTGGGTGTATTTGTTGGTCTTTGTTGATGATATATTGCTGGTAACACAATCAGTAAGTCAAAAAGACAAAATTGCACAAGAATTGCAAGCACACTTTGAACTGAAAGATCTAGGTTTGGTACAACACTATCTTGGAATGCAATTATCTCAAGATGAGGAAGGTTCTTTCATAGTTGAACAAAGTGGAAAAATTCAGAAATTGCTGGAAATTCATGGGTTGGAGAATTGTAACCCAGTTACCACTCCAATGACTCTTGAATACCAGAAACACACAGATAACACTGAATTTGAAGATATTGGAAAATATCAGAGTGTTATTGGAAGCCTGCTATATTTGGCAAATGTGAGTAGGCCAGACATCAGCAATGCTGTAAACATACTTAGCAGGAAAACGCAAAATCCTTCTATGTATGATTGGCTAGCTGTGAAACGTGTGTTAAGGTATTTAAAAGGTACCATGAATTGCAAACTGAAATTGTCAACACACAGAGAGGGAGATTTTTGTGTGTACACTGATGCTGACTGGGGGTCTGCTACAGATAGGAAGTCTACAAGTGGGACTGCATTAATGTATGATAACAGTCTAATTGACTGGTACACTCGCAAACAATCTTGTGTGGCTGTATCTAGCGCAGAATCTGAATTCATCAGTTTATCTCAAGCATGTAATGAGATTGAGTGGTTCAAACAATTGTTTGCTGATATGCACATACCAGTAGACAAGGCTGTTACAATTTTTGAGGACAACCAAGCTTGCATAAGCATGGCTCTCCATGAAAAATGTAGGCCAAGAACCAAACACATTGATGTTCGTTACTCTCATGTAAAGGACTGTGTGCAAAAAGGGTGGGTAACACTCAAGTACTGTGCAACAGGGGATATGGTGGCAGATCTTTTCACAAAGCCATTGCCTGTAGTAAGACACAGGAAACTAATGACGGCACTAGGCCTCATTGAGTAAATGTAAACAAGATGTATCACAGCTTGTGGGGGGATGTTGTGACATGTATCACATTCACCAGCTGTGGCACATTGTTTACACATGGAAGGAACAGAATGGCTGGTAAACAAGTTTGTTATGTCTTTCTATGGATCTCGTGCTTTCGCAGGGGTTACTAGAGTGTATGGGAAACAGTATGAGCCTGTTTGTATGTTCTGGTTTGTTGTATGGTTTGTATGTTCTGGTGACGTACTGACTTGTCGTTTTTCTGTCTGAAGCCATTTTAGAGAGATGCTGAACTTCTCTCTTTCTCTCTTGACTTCTGACTTCTGACTAGTGCTTGCTGGACTAATGCAATCATGTAACGTCTCTGTTGAGTGGAGTAAACCTCAACTTGCTCCACTGGATTAAATGCTTGCTATGCATTGTACTCTGCACATGGACTGTAACTAGGAAATGTATACTCTGTAGCATATACTTTGCTATTCAAATAAACAGGTAGCTAAATAGACCTGTGGAGTTTACAGAGTTATTTCCTTGCTACTTGAAGTAATCTGCAAACGGAGGAAGCTGGGCTGGTGTCAGATTACAGGGAGCTGGCTGACAACCGAAACGCTGGAAAGCTGCGCAGGGAGAAGGGGAGAAGGATCTGAACTTCTGTGTGTGGATTTATGGGCGTCTGCACACAGGAATAGGATTTTAAATCTTCCATCTCACACACGCGAGGCACTCTGCTTTTCTTCACGCCCCTACAACCAGGTGCTTCTCATCCATCGTGGAGACCTACATAGCCATGGAACTAAAGGCTCAGAGGAGTGGGGGGAAGACAAATATCCCCCACCAGCCTTCCATTAGTGACAGGTCCAAACTTTGGGAAGGTCAGAACAAAAAGCAAGATCGTAATGAGCAAAAAGACACAACACAATGACTGGGTTCACACAACACACGAAACCTTAGTAGGTTAAATGCGACTTGTGGTTCAGCACATCAGTCTGAGCCCTGTAGAGGGCCTTGGAAGTGACCTGGCGGGGGCTTCTAAACCACCCTGCTACGACATGGCTTACGGTGGGGTTAAGGAAACCCTTGTCGGTTTAGCATGCTGTCCGAACCTGTAGTGGTTAGAGTGTTGGACTGGGACTCGGGAGATCCGGGTTCAAATCCCCGCTTGGCCATGAAACTCACTGGGTGACTTTGGGCCAGTCACTGACTTTCAGCCTAACCTACCTCACAGGATTGTTGTGAGGGTAAAATGGAGAGGAGGAGGAGGAGGATTATGTAAGCCGCCTTGGGTTCCTTGCAGGAAAAAAGGTGGGGTATAAATATAATAAATAAAAATAACCTACCTGCAGCCCAAAAGGCACAGAGTCCCTCGCCCAGAGCAGCAAAAAGGGCTAGACGCAGGAATGACCCGGCATGCTCCCGTTCCTGGAGAGGACCGTCGGCACACCGGGCCCCTGGACAGGTGGCTACGCGGCAAAGGCGTGCGGGAGCTGGCCAGAAACTCCTCTACCCCTTTGCCGCGTAGCTGCGTGTCTTGCCAAGGCCCCGACGCAGCCGCTGAACCAGGCGGTCCCATGCAAGGCTGGGTTTAACCCGGCCTTGTGTGGGGCCACCGACACGGCTCCTCTTAGCCCAGCCCCAGTGAAGAGGGTGAGGCACATGGCGGTGACGGACGGCGAACAGCGGCGGCGGGGGACAGCAGTGGTGAGTGGGGCCCTGCGGGGAGGGGGAGCGAGTGGGGGGGGCACCGGGGGGGGCTTGCTGCCCTTGCTCAGTAGGGACGCAACCCCACCGAGTGAGGGCAAGAAGCCTCTGACAGCTGCCGAAAAGTGCCGCTCTGGCACTTTGGGGCAGCTGGTCACCCCCACTCGTCTCCCCCCCCCCTGCGACCAGAGGACTGAGGGGAGAGGCGGTGCCCGCAGACCGCCAGGGCCTGGGGCAACTGTGAACCCACAGAGGTTTCAGAACCTCTGTGGGCTTAATGTGATGTGCAAACCCAGCCAGTGTTAATATCTGCTCATTCCGCTTAAACTGCAAATCTGGGCTCAAGCCAGTGGGGTACAAAGCAAGGGTGGGGTAGGAGCTGGGCCCTGCGCAGAGCCTCGGCCACGTCACACGGGAAGCCTAATCTTGCCAGAACAAGCCAGACCTATCAAGAGTAAACTCAGATTCTTCCAGACCGTACCAGAAATTCATTTAAAAATTGGTTCAAGTCCATAGGGACAGCGTCTTCCAACTGTCACAACCCTTATAGGGGATGCCTTCCCTATAAGGGAGCCATTCTATGAATATAGGGGCCCTTTGTGCCTGCCATGGCATCCCCAGGAAATGCATCCTGCAGGCTCATTTCCACATCTGGCATGAAAATAAATTGCGCTCATTCCCCCTTGAAACAGAAAAGTTGTTCTTGAAATTTTGAGACAGTGCCATGAAACATTTAAAGGGAGAACATCCGGACCAAGAAGCTTAAAATTAGACTTAGTAACTTTGGTGCTGCATCGTGCACAGCTGTTTCTGAGGTGGCCGCCCAGCCCCTCCCTCCATGTGGTTTTTTTTCCTCTCCCCAACACAGCCAGCGCACCTATGGGGAAACCGCTGGGGTTAAGGAACTCTCTGCCACTGTAACTCAGAGATCCACAAGTTGGACAGTGTCAAAGGCTGCTAAGTCCGGAGCAGAAAGAGTGAGAGACGCTCGTCATCACAACAGGAAGAGCAAGTGTTAGACTGGAGCAGATATCATCTGCTTCTCCCCACCATCTTGCAAAGCTGGACATCCTTGTCCTGGACCAAGAAGTAAACCTGTTTCATCCTGGCAAAATGTGGGAAACCTACTACTACCGGTAAATGTGGAAAACAGGCTGCTGAAGACTCAAGGGCCACATACGTCCTCCAAAAAGAAAGAATGCAACAGAAGGGTGTTTTTTGTTGTGTGTTTTTTTTTTTTACAGACAAACTAGAATCTGAGAGCCAATTCACATAATACAGTGGAAAAGATATGTCCTAAATAAAACAACATTTTACATGATACCTAAACATGTCATCTCTGCATGTGACCAGCTGAGCACATATTTCCAGCCAGGTGCACACATCAAGGAGCCAGGATTGACTGTAGCACCCCTCTGGGTGTGGCAGCAAGTAACCTGTGTGCCACCGCACCATCTGTGGAATGGCGTTTAGGGACAGCCTATGGGAAAACAGCAGAAGGAAAATCCTTCACAACATTCACAGACAGACAGAGCCTGTTTAGAGAGGTCCTTCCTGCTGCGGTTGCTGCTCTCTGTGCTATCAGAATGGAACCACTTGATCTAGTATTTGTATGCGACTTTTCCACCAACAAAGCTGAGTTCAAAGCAGCTCACAACCATAACAAAGCACGATAAGATAAAATAAATGTTGGACTGGGACTGAGACTCAGGAGATCCGGGTTCTAGTCCCCGCTCGGCCATGAAACTCACTGGGTGACTTTGGGCCAGTCACTGACTCTCAGCCTAACCTACCTCACAGGGTTGTTGTGAGGATAAAATGGAGAGGAGGAGGATTATGTAAGCCGCCTTGGGTTCCTTGCAGGAAAAAAGGTGGGGTATAAATATAATAAATAAATAAATAAAATACGGTAAATGACATTTCTGTCTATATACGTAATATAATTAGGTTTTTAAAAATCACAGTAACTTATCAGTAAAGCAAAAAAACCAAACACCTCTAACAATCAATGCAGTTTAGCACAAACCCCGAGTCATTAAAAACAGTTTATTAGAAACGGCTGGGGAGCACCCGTCCAGCACCAGCTGACATAATCCCACCTCGGCATGAAGACATGACCACACAGAGGTGAGAGGACAGCACCCCTAGCTTGCCAGAGCTTTCTAGAACATTTTGCCTGTGGCCTGTTGTATGCGGGGTTACACAGAACCCACCAAGACAATGTTTGTGCCTGGAAAGAGCAGTAGCCAGCCAGCCTGCTTGCTTGCTAGCCAGGTGCCAGGATACAAGGCTGGAGCCCCAAGTACAGTCATGCCTTGGATTGAGAGCATAATTCGTTCCGGAAACGTGCTTGTAATCCAAAACACTCTTATATCAAAACGAAATCCCCCCAAAAAAAATTTGTACAGAGATTTTTAATTTAAGCCGTACTACAGTACTTGTATTGCAAGACGTCACTTGTATATCAAGTCAAAAAAATATTAAATAAATATTTAAAAATTTGCTTGTCTTGCAAAATGCTCTCAAACCAAGTTACTTGCAATCCAAGGTATTACTGTACAACAATCTGCCAAAGAAAGATCTCTGTCCCACCTGGCAGAATGACAAGATCTTACCTTGCCAGCAAAAATCTTCAAACAGAAGCCCTCCCCCTCCTAGAGGCAGAGAGACCGGGGCTCTCATAAGTAGCATGTGGCACAGAGTCTCACAAAGTGGATGGCACCCCATTGGTCCCCTCATTGCCACAAGGTGGGGCAAGAGAAGGGCCATCAGCGTTGCCCAAACCTGAATCAGTCCAAGAGGCAAGTGTGGAAAATGAAGTTTCATGAAGATCAGGGCGGTTCCAACACGAACCTGGCCACCCCCCATGCCTGTGAGCACTTGCCTTGACAGAGGGGCCAAGCTGGGGATTGATGAAGCACGGACCAAGCATGGGAGTTTGGCCTCATCTGTCTACTGGCCTCATAAGAGCCACCATATGCCAGAAAGCTGCAGTTGGTCCCAGAAGACTTGGGGTTCTACTCCCTTCTCAAGCCCAAATTCTTGGGGCACACCTGGGCAAGTCACACAGTCCGCCAAAGCTGCTAACAGGAAGAACCAAGGGCAGAAGACAAGGTCTTCAAGTACTCTGCAGATTTAAAGAGCAGCAGCAGCCATGTTCCAAGAGATGTGGAGGCTGCAGGAAATCCATTCTGCTTCACCAGCGACTCTGCACAAGCTGTGCAAATCACTCAAAAGTTTTAAATCCTTCGCCTCTCTCGGAATAATACATGCCCAGCACAGAGCCCCAAGATGTCTAGCGCTGCTGGGCGGCCCCAAAGAGGCTCTTGGTAGCCAATCACAATGCTCCTACCCAACAGGCAATGCTGCAGACCAAGACTTGAGGAGGAGGAGGAGGAGGAGGAGGAGGAGGAGGAAAGAAGAAGGCACACGTGTGAAAAGAAACCCCTGGTTTGAAGGGTGGACAAAGAAAACAAATGTAAGCGATGCAGAGCTGCCCTGCAAAGGGAAATGCTTATCCACCCTTCCCTTCAATCGTAAGGATTTGCTTGCAGGACAGCTGTGTGCCCGCCTAGGATGCACAAGTGAGCATGGAAAGCCGGGCCTCGACCCACTCCTCCAGCAGGAGCCAAAGGTCTTGCCAGCACTTCACCCTCCCGAATGAGCAAACAGTCAGGCAAGCCTGGAAAACATGAAACCACACGTCTGCCCATCCAGATAAGAACCCATTCAAAGCAGGGCAGCAAACGGACCTCCAGATAACTGGAGAACACCCACTTGATTCCCCAGCCGCTGGCTGCTGCATATCCAAACACACTCCTCACTAATGGAAAGCTCAGGATCTGGACTGGGGCAGCACATTGAGATGACCATAATATGCAAAACAAGTAAGGCCAGAGAGCAGGGATGCAGGAGGAATTGTTTCAGTTCATTTTTGATCAGGATTTACCAAGTTCGCATCTTCCAGACCGAAAAAAAACTCAGGCGCAATCTGTGGTCAAAGTCCACACATTTCCGAGCTCGCAATGGGATCTGGGGACCCAAAAAAGGATGTGTTTGACAATATACAGGCCTGTGGCTCACGCTGGCTCAGCTTGTCTGAGCGTGGAAAGCTAAGCAGGGTCAAGCCTGGTTGTTACTTGGATGGGAGACCCCTCCTCTAGTTTCCTGCATTGAGCAGGGGGTTGGACTCGATGGCCTTGTAGGCCCCTTCCAACTCAATGATCTATGAATCTATAAACATTTGAAAGGTGTGCATGAAAAAATGGGTACTTTTGAAAAATGGGTACTTTTGAAAAAATGCACACAAATGCACTTTAATGGGAGAAGAGATGTGTCTATTTCAAGAAGGTCATAACTGATGCGCACATTTAGAAAAATACACAAAAGAATATGCACAGATGTTCACGTGAAGAGAGAAAAACGAAGCTCGCAATCTGATACAGACCCAAGTCAGAACGAGCTTCAAGGTGGGACCTGGAGAACTTTGGCGAGCTCGGGTGTGGCTGATCCACACACCCTTACCAGAGAGAAGCAGAGAGGGGTTTCCGGTTTCCACCAGGTGCTCGGGCACCGCCCACCGCAGGAGCCCAGCCAGAGGCAACTGTCAACATAACGTAGTTTCAACTTCAGGGAATCACAGAATGACAGAGCTGGAAGGGGACCCAAAAGTCATCAGTCCAACCCACTGCCAGTGCAGAAAATCCACTGCTACAGCACTCCGACAGGCGGCCCTCTAGCCTCTGCTTAAAAACCTCTAGCGAAGGAGAGTTCACCACCTTTCGAGAGTCCACGGTTCTTCCACTTCCTCCCTGGCGCCTTCCTTCTGCCTGCTGTCTCACTGTATGCCAATCCCCTTTGCCCCGACATCCTCAATATTCACCTGCCCCTTTAGCTCCTGCTGTTGTGTAGCTTCCCTGCCCTCAACCCTCCAGCAGTCTTCCATGATGTCACAGCAGCCCAGCTAGTGGTGGTGGAGGTGGGCTCAGCATCTACCTCAGGGTTGATTGTTGTTGTTGTTGTTGTTGTTATTGTAACATGATACTGAATTGTATGATTATTTATATTGTATTTTATGTTTTAAATAAGCCACCTTGTGAGGGCTTTGTTCTAAAAGGCATCCTAAAAATACTTAAATAAAAATAAACTCTGAATTCCCATAACATGCTTTTCATGAAACCTACTTAGCATCTTCCATGCTGTACTTCAATGTCTCATTTGTCTCTTCTGCAACATGCCGTGTTCTGAAAGTGGGATCTACAGTAAATTAATTAACCTACAAATCTTTGAAAAAAACGTATCAGCTCAAGAGAAGGCATAGGAAAAGGCAGCTATTACACAAAACTGCAGTAGCAGAAGTATTGCAATGTGAGCCTTGTGCTGGGCTTCGCCGGAGTACGTAGCAAACACTTTAGCACATCTCCACTCAGCAGAGCCCTTCGGTCCTGCCCCAATGAAGTAAGTGCTCACGATGGCTCAGCCAGAAGTCTCTGCCCTGCCATTAGGGAGCTATTCATAACAGCAGGTTCAACAGAAGTACTTCTCCCTGCCCTAGTGAGAGTGATGGATGGGTTCCCTATGCCACCTCTACCAAGTGCATGGCAAGATCAAGGGTGTTTCCGTGTTTCAGGCCTTAGACCTCCTTCCTTCCTTCCGCACCCGCTCCCCTTTCTCTTATTGCCTTTCGCAAACAATAATCTTATGGCGGAGGTGGAGAGCCGGAAGGGGCTTTAACTCAAGCTGCTGTTGATGCCGCCAGTTAAGGGCATGGATCCCGCCTCTCCTCACAGGATGACGACCTCCACGCAAGCACCGTCTCCTGCATGCCCAGCTGAAGGAAGAGTGCAAGAGATGCCAAGCCCAAGCCCATTTCCCCACAAGCATCAAGAATGCTGGCTTTTTTTTTTTTTTTTTGATGTTACACGGTGAGCAACTGGCCAGTTTTTGTCCACAGAAGAACGACATTAACAGATCCGTCCATGCCAAGAGCAGTTACTACCCTGCAGCAGGAACTTCAGGAGAGAGCAACCAGCAGTAACTCTCCAATGCCCTGCACAGAACCCAGGGTGCAATTCCCAGGGTGTTGGTACTGAGCGGTGCGGGCAGGAGGCCCAGAACTGCGACCAAAGTTCCCTGGGATGGCTGGAGAATCAAAGTGGGAAGGAACCCAGTGGCTCATCTAGTTCAGCCCCACAAAAAAAGTTCCAGTCACCCTGGGCATGGCTGGCAAATCAGAACATCGGAACAGCCGCCATGCTGGATCGGACAGAAGAGGGCCAGCCTTTTCTTCCCGCACTGGCACCCAGATGCCCCAACGGGAAACCCACAAGCAGGTGGTTAGGCCGAGCGACAGCACACTTGTGCTCCCCGGCAACTGGCGCCGAGCACCATGACTGCCTCTCCGAGTAGTAAGAAGGCCCTTATGAACGGGGCCACCTCCCACACCTTCTCTCGGAGATGGGGGGGGGGACTCCCTCTGCTCCAGCCCAAGTGTTCTCACCTCTAGCAGCCTTGAGCAGGAAAAAGGAAGAAAGGGATGCGCATGAGCAAGGGAGAGTCTAACTTGGGGCAGCAGTGATGGAAAGAAAGATCTGGCAACCGGATCCTCCCAGATTTGGCCGCCAGTTGCCGCTCCCTGTCTCATGCCACCTCACACATTTTTGAGAGATAACCTGTGAAAATAGATGAGGTTCCGGCTGGCCAAAGAAACCTGGTGATTTGGCATCTTCTGGAGCTTGGCCAGAATGCAAGTCAATCATAGAGTGATTTGCCTCCCTCGTCGTGCCCCATTCCAACCTGAAAGACACCTTCAAAAGCTGGCAAACTCACATCTATTTAATAACCATTTCAGTTTCTGAACTGAAGAGACAGCTGTGGCATAACAAAAGGCTCCATTTATCTTGCTCCGCATGAGGAAGTCCCACTTTGTTTAAGGCAGAAGAGGCGGTTGTGCTCATGAATGCGGCCACTTTGTTTGCAGCCAAGCAGTTTCAACACAGTCCCCCACTGGGAAACTCAGACAGATAACACATTTGCCCTTATCTGCTGATCCGTAAGCAGATAAATGTTTATCCCAGTGCTCTAAAGTCCCGGGCAATAGACAGGGTAGGAAACCTGCAGCCCACAAGACTGGCCCAGGGAACCGCCAAGCGGGTGCCTCTGAAACTTCCATCCAAAAGCAAAGCCCACACGTTTAGCCCTTCTGCTGGCAGAGAAATCAGAAGTGCTTTGGACGGCAGCCATTTAGTGCCCTGGCCTTCCCATAGTCCATTGTGGATCTCTGGGCGCTGCTGTTGAGAAGATGACAGTCATGGCTCAATTCTGGCAGGATGCAGAACCACACCATTGTAATGCATGCGGATGGAGCACTGGTGCGCTGCCTGACAGGGCAGCTCGGCCATCACAGATGCTGCGAAGGAACTGGGTGTTCAGGCCCTTGGGGTCTTGGGACCTAACCATCTCTCGCAGGCAGACTCTGCTGGAGAAACTCAGGGCGGTGACCTAGGAGACGGATTTGGGGTACTTCCTCAACATGACCTTTTAAAATGAAGAAAAAACCTAAAAGGACAATTTCCCCAAGCTGTGCAGCACCCAGGAAGACAGCCACTTTACAGATAGGGGCGTGATATTTAGCACCGAAATAGCATTCAAGGTACTTCAAAGGTATCATCTGTGTAATTCTCCCAAGAGCCCTGTAAGGTCAGCCACCAATTCACCTTAGAGATGGGGGCTGCCGCTGAGAAATAGCAGCTTTGATACCCAAGGGAGAATCCTCGGGGAGGCAGCAGCTTGTCCTAAGGTGCTCATGGCTTCAAGCAGGATTTGAACTGGGGACATCCCTCTACGCCCCCAAGCTGGCCTTCTGCTCTTCTAGGAACACACACAAGGCTTTTAGTGGAAGGTTTCCACACAGAGCGAAGCCGCAGCCGTGCGCTTCTGAAACCTTACTGGCAGGAATCACCGACAGCGCATAGCTCGCCCCCTAGAAGGGGCCACCAGCAGAGCCAGGAAGATGACTTTCCTAACCCCTCAACTGTTCGCTGTGCTGCCACTCAAGGCCACTTCAAACACTACCAGTAGAGTCTGGAAGCTAAATGAGTGCTATGAAGGAGGGCTGCATACCTAACCGGATGGTTCTCAAGACAATATAGTGCAAAGTAAGGATTACCGTATATACTCGAATATAAGCCGAGTTTTTCAGCACATTTTTTGTGCTGAAAAATGCCCCCCATGGCTTATACTTGAGTCAGCTTCTGCTGCCAGAAACTCAAGCTTTTGTCTCTTAATTGGTGGTACATCTACATAAACTTTCTTCTTCTAACTTGAGGGAAACCAAAACCTCTATGCACTTATGCTAATCCTACTAACAAACACCAGGATTTGTAATGCTAATTTAACAGCCTCTGCCTCTCTGGCTACTAGATTGAAAGGCTAGCTAGATTGAAAATATAGACTTACATTCCTACATTTTACTGAGGCTGAAGCTCTGTTTGGACATACAGATGATGATGATGAGAAGTCCAGTTTTGAAGGATTTTAGCTCTTGTGTTTTAGCTTGGTTGCTGATTGAGCTAGGGTTGTTGTACTTTTAAAGTTACGGTATTTTTGATACCATATTGTATTTGTTGACCCCGTTTTCCACTTACAGAGCTAGTTTACTGTTTTTCTTTGAAATAAATATTTAAAAACATTTAACCTACTGATGCCTCAATTAATGTTAATTTTATTGGTTCCGGTATCTACCGTATCTTTATTTTTTTAATTTATCAGTAGCTGCTGCATTTCCCACCCTAGCCTTATACTGGAGGCAATAAGTTTTCCCAGTTTTGGGGGGTGAAATTAGGGGCCTCGACTTACGTTAGGGCCAACTTAAAGTCGAGTATATACGGGTACCTATTTTCATTTCTGCCCTTCAAGAAGCCACCACTACACAACCCATGACCTGGGCCACTTTCCCACCTCTCTTTACGCTTCCTCCAGAAGCACTGCTCTGTCCGGTCAGGCTCTCCTACACAATTTTAACAATTAAAGAGCTTTCCTGACATAACCACATACGACCTGATCCTTGCACAGCGTTCTTTTTTAGCAACAGGGAAAATGCTTCCCGTTGCCACAAGCAAGCATGAAACAGTTTTGCTTACAGGTTTTGTGGAACTTAACACCAGAAGAGGAGGCAGGTGCGAAACCCAAGCAAAGAGTCAAGGCCAGCAGCAGCCTCAGTTAAAGTGGTTATTAAGTCAGTAGTTCACAAAGTTAGATTTCATTAGGGGTACTGAAAGCCAAATAATCCTCCCTGAGAAGCAATGATTCTGCCACTCGTTTTCTTATTATTCTAGGCAAAAGTGAGGAACAGATGGCAATCGCCGGAACCACAATGTGGAGCCAGAGGAACAGCCCCCAGCGCCGCTCAGGAGAGGCGGCACCACTTGGAGGCTGCTCACTGGTGTGGTTTGCGCTCCCAATCACGATCTGGGGCTGGAAAGCCAGGACGCAAAATATTTATGTGATGGAGACAGGTAGCTGGATATCAGCCTGCTATTCTCACCAAGAGGCAGGATTTCTCCACCCCACTCCCACACGGAGGCCAGGGAGAGGGGGAACAAATGAAAAGTTGCTTGTTCTCGAAGAGGGTACATTTGTTCTTGCTTGGCATCTGGAAGAATGACAAGCAAAATCTGCCTTTTCAACTTCCTTTGATAATCTGTGGAAAGCAGCTCTGGCATTCAATGAGTTGTGGAGGCCCAAGAAGCAGGAAGCTTCAGTCAAAAGCATGGAATTTTCACCAACACTAGTTTCTAAGGCATCATTGCAGAGATGGGAAGAGAGCTCCATTTGCTAAAAATCACAGGGCCCCCAGGAGAGCTTTACCTTTTCACATTCCTGGCTGGTCCTAGGAGACGGAATCAGCAGAAGCTCTCACTATTACATATTCTTGTTCCTCCAGTCTGCCATTTAATTGAGATCTGCTCGCCTTCAACGCCAGAGATATTGCCCATTAGGCTGTTGGGAACCCAGCTTCATCGGCTAATGTGAACACTTGTGGGTGCGGATCTAATGGGAGAATACCAATTGAGGACCAGGGAGCTGCACCTCAGTTTCTCCTGCATCTGACAGATATATCATCAGGCGATCACTCGTGACCGAGTAAGATTGTCTTCTGAGATAAAAGGAGGAAATTCTAAAGAAGATTGTGTAGACTCTAGCGATGGGTCCGTAAGTGACTGTGGAGGCCAATTCTAGATCCACACAGCTTCCCACAGTGAGGACACAGGTTACCAGATAGAAGATGGTCCTGTAAAGGATTCATTTGACGTGCTTTTCGCTTAGCACGTTTCTCCCTTTCACCTTGCACTCGGGCTTCTTCAAAGTCCATGGAACCTTTGTGAAAGGCCAACCTCCATTTAGATCGTTCATGGGACAGAGCTTCCCAGTTTTTGATGTTTATATTGCATTTTTTTAGATTAGCCTTATGAACATCTTTAAACCTCTTATATTGACCACCGATATTCCGCTTTCCATCCTTGAGTTGGGAATAAAGTAACTGCTTTGGGAGACGGCAGTCAGGCATTCGAACAACATGACCGGTCCACTGAAGTTGGCGTTGAAGGATCATTTTTTCAATGCTAGTAGTCTTTGCTTCTTCCAGTACACTGACATTTGTTCGTCTATCTTCCCAAGTAATTCGCAGGATTTTCCGGAGGCAACGTTGATGAAACCTTTCAAGGAGGTGGAAGTGACGTTTATATATTAAAGAAATGCAGCGGTCCACTGGAAGAAACAAAATTCGCAGGGGCCGAACCCAACCCCACCTTGCGAGAAGGGAGTTCTCAGCGTAACTACAGAGAAGCAGCATCTCTCTGGGCACAGCAGAGCTTGTGAAGGACGTTGCTCCTGCTGCCCCAGTCTTCCTCACCCACTGGGGCCTGTCTCTTCGGTATGCACCTGAAAAAAAATGCAGCCTGGTCTGATACTATACACTCTGCACATGCTCAGCATGCGGAGTGTGACACCTTTTGATGCTAGAAGAGCTCCTATGTCACTGCCACCAAGCAGCGCTGCTATGCCGGCCAAGCTGGGAAAGGATGCCCTGCACAAAAGACCTCTCGGCAGGACAAGGTCCAGGTAGAGGGAAGGGATCACAGGTGCGAGGGGAGACCCAGCAGACGAAGCATCTCAGCCCCAGTGGCAAAGAAGCACGGCAATAAGTCAAGCAGACACACAAGCTAAGCAGCTGTGCAAGGAGCAGGAAAATGCTATTTAATTTATTTAATAATCCTTTATTAATCATTAGCTGAAGCTGACACCAGGGCACAGCAAAGGGCATGTGTGGGCCAGGAGTTCAGCCCCAGGACAGTAATCCTTTGGAAATTTACAGTTTAGGAGCTAAATCCCAGGGGAGAAAATCCTGCAGAAACTTACTGTTCTTGCAGCTCTGCAATAGCAGAGCAGCCCCGAGGGTCTGCAGTAAACCTCGGGGGGGGGGGGGGGAGCAAAACTTATACAAAGCTGTGCACGGAAGAGGGCCGGCCACAACGCAGACCTAGCGAAGTGAAAAGTCTGCTTATAAACAAAGAGCGTAGGCTTAGCATTCAGTTCAACCTCACGGCAGGCTCAGCTTTTAGGCCTTTTAGTGCCGCTCATAACCTAAAGATTAGGTGCAGACCTAGATTTAGGAGTTCAGCTCTTAGTTTAGTTTTCAAAACAGAATGTAAATCTAGGAAAGTGAACACTGAGCCAGGCTCATGGTGATTCAGAGGAGCTCTAATTACGTCCTCTCCTTAATTCCCACTCATTCTCCACCCCTT
Organism: Shinisaurus crocodilurus; assembly: GCA_021292165.1. NCBI lineage: Eukaryota > Metazoa > Chordata > Lepidosauria > Squamata > Shinisauridae > Shinisaurus > Shinisaurus crocodilurus. Next base: position 680,809 of record CM037885.1, on the reverse strand, counting down.
GATTTAAAAAGAAATCCCGTTCCCAGGGGGCTCAACTGACCTAGATTTCCACTCGCTGGGGACTGGTGCAGTCCAGGAGTTTAGCCACGCCCCCTTGAACCCGACCCTCCTTCAGCGGCCGCAGGGGGACGCTAGCCAGGCCAGGCCTATAAAAGTAGCACACTCTTGCATGGGAGCCACGAGGGAGCCCAGCTGAGGGCGCCTCAGCCCTAGTGACAGAGCATCAAGGGAATAAGAAGTTCAGCAGACAGGTGAGTTAACCACCTGTGTGAGTTTAGCAACAGGGTAAGGGGGCCAGGGCAGTTGATCCTCCTCACCCTACAGATAAGTAAACAGCGTCCCAGAAAAACAAAGCCAATTTAAAAAAATCAGCTATGAAGGCAGAAAGCCAGCAGGGCTGCGGGGGCTTCCTCGGTGTATCAAGGGCCACATGTGCAACCATCTCCCTACCAGAGAGAAGTTGCGGGTATTTGCTGCCTGAGGAAAACCTGACAGGAGCTGGGGGACGCCTGGTTCAGGATGAATCGTCCGTAGGGGTTTTGAACGGACAAACGCAGACGCGGTAGAAATAGGCCAGACGCACGCAGAAGATGAACAGAACACGCTTGGCCAAAGGGCCACAGGGAACATGCAGAGACACTCGGAGAGGGACACTGCGCACAGGCGTCTCTATGCTGACGCTGGAAGGCTCCAAGAGGTCAGAGCCAAACGATGCTAGGCCCCAAAAGCAATTTAGCCCCGGGAACATGCTAATGACCCACTGGCGAAAATGCTCATGGTGATCTTGAGATGGAAAACGAAACCAGGGAGGCATTCAAAGGAGAAAATGTTGTGATGGGTGACTTCGGTTACCCCCACACAGAACTGGGTAAGTGCGTGTTCCAGTCACAGCAACAAGGTAAAATTTCTAGATACCCTAAATGAGGGATGGGGAACCCCTGGCCCGTGGGGCTCAATCCAGCCTCAGAGGTTCCCTCTCCAGGCCTCTCCTCTGCCCCCACTGCTGTCCCTGGTCAGTGGAGGTTCTTCCTTCATGCGCTTTCCCAATCGGGACGATGAGTGGCGCACAACTCAGCTGCTGCGTGGAGGAGCAGCTCCTCGCCCCTTTCTCCGTGCCTCCCTCTGCACAGAGTAGGTTAAAATGGGCACCGAGGAGGGGGGCAGGACTTGATGACATCAGGGGCAGAGGGCTTCGGGGCCAAGCCCACACCTCCTGATGTCATCTGGCCTAGCAGATTGGGCCCGGGAGGCAATCCAACTCCCGGGATCAAAATGGCTGCCCTCCTCTGTCTTGAATGAATATGCCCTATGACAGTAGGTCATGGAAACAAACAGAGGGGAGGCGACCCTGGACCTAATCCTAAAATGACACCTAGGATTTAGTACAAGATGTAAGTGTAGAACCCACTAGAATCTGTGACCACAGTGCTATCAAATTTAATTTATATGTAAGTGGACAATTACAAAGAAGTCCAGAAGAGGAAATGTCTCAAAAAATGAGGGGGCTGGTGAAAAGAAAGTTGAAAGAGAAAGTCGGTGGGTCAAATTTCTCCAGAAAACTTGAGGATTACTCAAAACCACAATAATAAAAGCTCAGCCTGAATGTATACCATGGGTCAGGAAAGGTACCACTAAGTCCAAGAGGCCAACAACAAAAATTAACAAGCAATATTAAGGAAGCTATTAGAGAAAAGAAGGTTTCCTTTAGAAAATGAAAGTCTTGCCCAAACAAGGAGAAAAAAAAGGAACACAAACTAAAATTTGTGTTGCTAAACAATATTACTAAAAATATTAAGAACAATTAAAATATATATATCATAAGCAAGAAAACAGCTAGGGAGGTGGTGGGACACTTGGATGACAAAGGAAGTTAAAGGAGTGATAAGGAAGATAAGGAAACTGTGGAGAAGCTGAATAAATTATTTGTGTGTCTTCACTGCAGAAAATGTAGGGCTGATGCCTGTGCCTGAACTTATGTTTTCAGGAAGCGAGTCTGAGGAACTGAGGCAAATAGTGGTGACAAAAGACAAACTGAAGAACAAGCAAACTGCTAGGTCCAGATGGCATCCATCCAAGAGTTCTTAAAGAACATAACTGTGAAACTGCTGATCTTCGGACAAAAATATGTAACACGTCCCTAAGATCAACCTCTGAACCACAGGACTGGAGAGTGGCCCGATGTAATGCCAATTTTTAAAAGGAGACTCAGGAAATTACAGGCCGGTTAGCTTAATGTCTATTTTGAATAAATTGATGGGAAGCACTATTTAAGATAAAAAATTTCAAGCACATACAACAAGTCCTGCTAAGGAATCAGCATGGCTTCTACAAAACTAAGTCCTATCTCACTAACCTTGTAGAGTTCTTTGCAAGTTTCTTTCCCTCCTGTTCTCATAATACTATAACCCGGGGTAATCCAAAGAAGCTGAATAGTGGGAATGCAGAACAGATAAAAAGAAGTACTTTTTCACAGAATGCATATTTCAGCTGTGGAACTCATTACTACAAGATGTTGTGATGGCCACCAATTTGGACAGCTTTAAAAGAGGTTTAGACAAATTCATAGAGGTTAATGACTACTAGTCATGATGGCTATATATTCCCTCCAGTATGAGAGGCACTACATCCCTTACTCCCAATAGTTGCTGGGGGAAATGAGTGGGAGGGTGCGACTGCACTCATGTCCTGCCTTCCCAGAATGTTAACAACAGAGTCCCCCAGGTCTATAAGGCCGTGTTACTAGAACAAAACAAACAATCCAGAAAATTTCTTAGGGGCCTCCCCCTTGACCTCCCCTGCCAAACTCCTGTTTGCTCTCCCTGTTCGCGCTCTCTGGGAGCCTCCCCGCCTATCACAGTCCCAAAAACAGCTGGAGCCTCTCTCCTGTGCTTCTGCTCAGCTGGGAGTCAGGCACAGTGGGGCTCTTATGTTTCTTCTCCTGGTTCTCCACGCATGCCCCAATCCCAGTGCAGGTTGCTTGCAGCAGCGACTGAAGGCAAACAAAGAAAAGTTCCCTACCATGTACTGAGGACACCATGAGATGTTCATGGTGCTCTTTGAGCTCTGTAGCTTTAGAAGCCTACTAAACTCACAGGTCAGTACTTCCTTGTGCAACCGGCACTGCATAGAGGCTGCAAAAACAGTTGCTATTGACACAACTCAACCAATTGCAAAGGGTTGCTATTTAAAGCCATGTCAATGCTTTTGAAAAAAGCTATCATTGGCGTGAATACACCAAACCTCCTACTATGTGGGGCAGCTAGTGGAAAGAGAAAGCTTTGCTAGCTAGGGAGGAGATGACACAAGGCCTGCATCGTTTGTGAATGGCTCACAAGTCACTGGGCCAGCGCGCGTCCCTGAAATGTGAGAAAACTGGAGGAGGAAGACAGAGGAGCCTAACAAGGCATCAATTGGGGTGGGAGGAGACAACAGGCAAAGCAAAAACACACACACCCTTTTTAAAAATTCCACAGGACATTGGCTTTTCTGGTCCCGCTTCTTCTGTTTAAACCCCCAGATTCACACAAAAAAACTAACCACGCATCCCGCGAGCAAAACTACAGCATGCCTGCAAAGGTTTCCGCCAAGAACAGAAGGTGGAATTTGCAAGAACCAAGAGTCCAAGATGAAAACCGCCTGTGAAGCACTTGGAAGCGAAGGCAGCAGTGCCACCGAGGCAGCACCCTGGCGCTCACATCTCGACAACCTACAAACCCCGACACGTCCCTCACCAGAGCAACCACAACTCTAACAACAAAGAGACCTGAGAGACCTTAAAATAGGGGTGAGGAATCTTCTCTCTGTCGGGGGGGGGGCATTGCCTCGGAGGTAATATTGGGGGGGGCACATGCTGGCAGGGGGGGACAGAGCCACACGTTAGCAGGGGGCCCCCTTTCTCTCTCTTTTCCCACTGCCTCCGTCTCCCCGCCCCCCCAGCTCAGTGAGCTGCTGGGGGAGAGAAGGGCTGCTCTTGCCGGAGATTGGAACTGAGCGCTTTCGGAGGGCTCTTAAAAGACAGCTGCATGCGGCCCCAGGGCTGCAGGCGGCCCACTCCTGCCTTAAAGACCAACAGATCTATTGTGGTTAGTTTTAACTAATCTTAGTTAGTTAAATACTAATCTAGCATGATTAGATCTTTGTTGTACAATGCCTTGATGGCTTCAGCAGGGACTGCATCATGTCCGCTCCCAGAATGTTAAAGAGTCTCTATGGCGTGTTACTAAACAAAAGAACATCAGAATTTCTTAGGGCTCCCCTTGACCTCAGCCAAACCTGTTGCTGGCGGGGCCTCCCGCTATCAGAATGACTTCTCCTTGCTGTCACTGGGAGTCGGACAGGGGGTCTTATTTTCTTCTCCTGTCTCCAGCATGCCATCCAGTGCAGTTCTTCTATACCAGATCAGGCGGTATAGAATTTTTAATAATAAATAATGAATACTCTTGTGGCCGTAAGGTGCTCAAAAGGAAGAGAATGGCTAGTCCTGCTCTCTGCGGTCCCCAAGAAGTGGACAGCAAAACTTAAAAGCAGACCTTGCCAGGCCAACCTCCAGGACCGCTAGTGTCCAGATTTCTTTTTTTCGGCGGGGGGGGGGAGGGGGATTGATTACTCTTCTGTCAGCTTAAAATTTAAGCCTGAAATGCACATGCTAGTGGCACAAAACCTCTATTATCCCTGGGTGAGATGGAAAAAATAACACAAATGGAAAAGGTCACAAACAGTGGGAGAAATGTTTAAGTATAAATCCTGAATTTCACCCAGTTAAAGCAGCTGCCTCCAGGGCTGGCGCGGGCTCTCTGCTGAAAGGTCTGGAGGCTTCATCTCTGCCTGCAGCAAACGCTCCCCTCGGTGCAGCAGCTAAGCAGGGCCAGTGAGGCAGGGGCTGACTCACCGCCATGCTTGCTAGTCAGGAACAGAACCCAGAAGTCCTGGCTCCCAACTGTTCCCTCCTATAGCCTGCCATATGCTCTTCCCACTTCCAAACTGTGTGACACCACAAATGTGCAAGATCTGGGTACAACTCCACCTCCGGGCAAACCTCTACCAGCTCTCGTGCAAGTTGGCGGCATCCGAAGCCAGTGCCAAGATAAGAGGGGAAGATGTCCCACCGGACGAGCGCCAGTGGAGAGCCCTTGTTTTGCCAGATTCACGAATTAACCTCCAGTTAGAAACCAACTCTCTGGGTGAGACCGTCCAGAAGAGTTACTGGGGGGGAAGCTGCCAAGACAGCACAGTGGTGGAGCCTGAACAGAACAGACAGATGAAGTTGCCAACTGATGACACAAGGCGACGTGACGACAAGCCTGACGCACTGCCGAGGGGGATGACGACTGCTCAGCAGCCATAGGTCGGGGGCATTATTAGGGCAACCAAAGGTTGGACTACATGGCCCACACCTCCCAATTCTTACAAAGGTGGGAGGTTTCCAATCTTCCGCCTAGACTGCAAAGTATGAATTGCTTCAGGTGCCAATCACAGGGCCTGGCTTCTTCCTTTGTTCAGTGAAAACAGTGGACCTGCAGAGCCTCACCAGGAGCTGCACCCCACCAGCCTGTTTCCCGACTCCCAACCACTAGAAGCAACCAGGCACAGCTAGGCCAGCTGACGCATATATTCTTAGGGCATCAGCTGGAAAGCCTCTCACGGTACAACCCCACATCTGCATTAAAACATCTTCACGAGATCAAAATCTTTTCACCAGCGCAACTTCTGCAGCATGAAAATGATGGATAAAGATATTAGCGCCTGCAGCATCCACTTTAATGCCCTTTATGTTTCATCCAGCTTTTTAAAGACAATTGCATTAATATAGCCTATAAAGTTTGGAAGGAAAATGGGCTGAGTTGTTTTTGGAATATTATTCACAATAAACAGTATATATCTATAGCTGATATGAAGGAGAAATTAGAAGGCACAAGTCTCCATTGGTTTCCAGTACTGTATATTCAAATATACCATCTTGCACATAGTCCTCACATGTTGCCAGAGGTAACATGCCCACTAATCTGAATGTCTTTTAAGTTCCAAATCTCTAGAGTTAAAGGATATGGTATCCAAGCTATACAAATGGTTGATTACATTATTTTGTTAGTCATCTGAAGCATTACAACATGTTGGGAAGTGGATTTTGGATACCAACAGGCAATTCCCTTTAGGACAAGGGTTTTGTTTCTGGCTCAGTGAAGACACTAAGGACAAGGGCAAGAGAACTGACTTCCAAAGTACTTCCTCCGTCATGGTCGCGCTTAACTCCTGTCAAGGCACAGATCTTCAAAGCAGCTTCAAATAGACACCGGAGGGGATGTCCGCGGACTGATGATGGTCATGTTCCCTGGCAGAGGCATTTGGGGACAAATTAACAATATGTCCAAACAAACCACCACCAAGACGCCCAAGACTTGGCCATTCTGGGTATCTTCCCAAAGGATTGATAGTTTAATCTGCACGAAGTCTTTATTTAACGCTCTTTAGCAGCAGCAAGAGCAAGAATATCAAGACTTGGTTTCGGAGGCTTTGGTATCAGTTATTAATGGACAGATTTACCCACCATATGAGATTTGTTCAAGATCATGCATAACCTGAAATATTTTATGCAACACAGTTTCCATTTTTGTGGTATGTTGATCATACATCCAGACCCAAGCCGCTTCAGATGGTTATAAGAGTTCGCTAACTTACTAAGAGAAAATAATTTCAGCTTGAAGGTTTTGCAATTCTGTACTCTGTGCATCATAACTGAATTTGATTGTGTTTGACAGTTTTCTTTAACTTTTTCAGGATATATTTAGCCCATGTTCACATACTGGGGAAAATGATATAAAATTAAAGTTAGAAAAAGCGGTGGGGGTGGCATCTTTCAACCAGGCAAGGGAAAAAGTGTGATCCCCCTGTACAAAACACAAATATTTTGGGGACAGTTCATTTCTACCCTTCACTGCTGCCAACAATTTTGGCTTAAAAGGTGGTCAGTTTGACCACAGGTGGTCAAGGGGCAGCTTTTGCAGGTCGGAGGCAGGACTTTGGCACTACAGTAAAACCTTGGATTGCAAGTAACTTGGTCTGCAAGTGTTTTGCAAGACAAGCAAATTTTTAAAATAAATTTTCAACGTCTTGCAAATACAAGTACTGTAGTACGGTCAAGAAAAATGAAGACGTTACACTATCATTCTTTATTGCAGCTTAAATTAAAAATATGTGTACAAATTTCTTATGGGGAATTTCGCTTTGATATACAAGTGCTTTGGATTACAAGCACGTTTCCGGAACGAATTATTCTTGCAATCCAAGGTATTACTGTATGTTCAGATTTCAAAGCTCAAGAAAATCCTGTGCAGCACTTAACTGCTGCAGCAAACCCGCCCCGCCAATTGCCCTGCACCGTCTGCCCATTTCACTTTCAGGTGCCTCCAGCAGGAATGTTTGGGAGGCAAACATGGCAGGGAGCGGCTGTTTGTTTAAGGACAACTGCCCCTGGAGCGCCATTCATGTACCTTTAAACCAAACAGAACTCTCCCATTTGGACTCTGGCTTTGTTTTCCTTAAAGGCGGGCTTGTGCTGATCAGGAAACATTTTGACAACATACCAAGTTCCCCTACAAGCCATTCCCACATCCAATGGAATCACCTGGGCAGGGATAATACACACCACACTGAATGTAACAGTATGCCTTGGAGATGGCAATGCATCTTAATGCTTCACATGTGCTGATTTTAAACGCAGGGGTGACCTGTGAGCTGAGCAACTACTTATAATTCTTTGGCACCTGGGCAACAAAGTATCCAAGAATTTTTCCAGCCCTGCCTTCAGGGAGCTCCTATTACATTCAGGCATAAGCATGGGAAACAGTGGCGGTTCTCTGGGGACAGGTCTGTGTAGGCCTGAACGGTGCTGGCAACGGATCAGATGAGTCCAACGCACCTGCCCCTGGGTAGCAGATTTTGTGCCGTCCCCATTCATGCCAACACACTTGCTCTGCTCGCTGCTTGCAGCACATGGAAGTCAAGATTACAAGGAAACCGAGCGAACAATCTTGCTGGAGCCTAGAGCCTTTTGGCTGCTCTATGCCTAATGATTCTGTAAGTTACCCTCACAAAGGGCACCTCTTCCTGACTGCCACTGTGCCCCACAGGCCTAGGCGACAGGCAGGTCCCAAGAAATAGCTGCGGTTGCCCAGAGTCCTTGTCAAATGTTTTCTTTCTGGAGCAATGGCTTAAACCAGGGACAGGCAACCTGGCACCCTCCAGGCTTTGGTCCACAACTCTCATAATCCCTGGACCTTGGCCATGCTGGCTGGAGCTTATGGGAGTTGTAGTCCAAAATATCTGGAGGCACCAGATTCCTACCCAGCTTTAAACCCTCAGAGAGGGGCCTGAATGCTTAAAGCTGGAACCCAGAGAGCTGAAGGCATGCAGGAAATGACCCAAATGAGGGTCGTCCCCAAAGAATTTGTCGTTTGTGAGCCCTCTGCTATAAATGTCCATCTTTCCTGGGACAGCTGGTGATCTGGAAATAAAGCTTTCTAGCCCGTGTGCTGTCCCTGAGGCTGGCAAGACATCTTCTGGCTTCCTATGACCTACTAATAAGCAAGCTTTCAGCCAAAGAGGGAAGGAGACGCATCTCACATTAACTAGCTGGCCAGTGCTCTCCAACCTTGGGTCCCCAGATGTTTTTGGCCTACAACTCCCAGCATGCCCCAGCCAGCTATACTGGCTGGGGCATGCTGGGAGTTGTAGGTCAAAAACATCTGGGGACCCAAGGTTGGAGAACACAGAGGTCCAGGACCTACAGAAGATGAAAAAGTCTACATAATTCTTGGTACCTTATTATTTGAAAAAGAGAGACGCCCATGTTGTAACCCCCACTTTTCAAGAGAGAAGGCACCACTGGAGCAAGCTGCTCTGGGACACGTGACTGCCCCACCGATACACAAACACATACAGACTAGTGCACCAAGCGCTGACACGTTAATATGCCAAAAACTGCCACAATCCTGTGGGATCAGAGCCATAATGACAAATGGCCGACCAGCTTTTTGGTCTCTCTGCAGAGGTTCATTTAAAGCACATTTAGTTTCCTACACCACTTTTGCTGATCTGCATCTTAAGATGCTTTTCAGGAAGCGGCTCAAAGATTTGTGAAAAGGTAACTTGTCAAATCAGCCAATATACGCAAATTCCCTAGATGCACAATACGCAATACTGAAAAACTGGACCCATTCAAAGAGTTAATAGCATATATACTGGCTGATTTGGCAAGCTGCCTTTTCACACATCTTCCAGCTGCTTTCTGACAAGCATCTTAAGATGTGGGAGTTAAATGAGATGGTTGATTTTTGAGCTGCCTTTACTTGTAGTTTCCAACTGTTTCCTAACAGGACCCAGGTCAAGAGAATTGGTCCTAAATAATTCAAAAGTTATACTGACAGATTTTAAGAGCCATGTTGATAAAAGCCAACATCCAAAGCCACCCCGTCCCATCCCAAACACTCGTGGACATTACATTTCACAGTGGTTGGAGTCACATAGAGCCATAAGCCAGAATTCCAAAGAACTCTGACTTACTGAGAACAGGCCAACTTCAGTGGACCAGTCATGTTGTTCGAATGTCTGACTGCCGTCTCCCAAAGCAGTTACTTTATTCCCAACTCAAGGATGGAAAGCGGAATATCGGTGGTCAATATAAGAGGTTTAAAGATGTTCATAAGGCTAATCTAAAAAAAATGCAATATAAACATCGAAAACTGGGAAGCTCTGGCCCATGAACGATCTAAATGGAGGTTGGCCTCTCACAAAGGTTCCATGGACTTTGAAGAAGCCCGAGTGCAAGGCGAAAGGGAGAAACGTGCTAAGCGAAAAGCACGTCAAATGAATCCTTTACAGGACCATCTTCTATCTGGTAACCTGTGTCCTCACTGTGGGAAGCTGTGTGGATCTAGAATTGGCCTCCACAGTCACTTACGGACCCATCGCTAGAGTCTACACAATCTTCTTTAGAATTTCCTCCTTTAAAATTTTTCTTTTGTAAATTTTTTACCCTGGAAGACAATCTTACTCGGTCACGAGTGATCGCCTGATGATGAATGCACAGGCCTGGTTGCTCTCACTTTGTTCCTCCCTGGCACGACTGCTAACAAAGCTACAAGAATGGTTTGTTTCGCTGGGTGTCATCCAAACAGGAGCTCCAAGCCTGTTGCTCCAAAACAACCCAGGAATTGCAAACCAAGAACAAATCCCTGGTTTGCAATTCCAGCTTGTAAAAGGAGCAGCAAGCCAGGATCGCCTGTCCTGACCATACGCTAAACAAAGCATCCAGTGGCCAGTTGTGCCAGTGGGGAGAAGGAGAGGGAGCAAATGGGACACATGCAGCATCAGCACGATCAGAATAAGCCAGAATTACAACAATTACAGAATTGTTGTTCCACGCCAGCACGGCCAGTAGAAACCATCAGCACTGACCAAACACACGGACTTGTTCTCTGGCCTGCAGGCCTCAACTTCCTCCTCTATGCTTGTGCAACTCAAAAGTTTGCACCCAGGCTTCTGAATGTCAGGCGGTCCAATAACAGCTACCCCCCAGCACGCTTGCTCTGTTGCTCTCACTGTGCTAGGAAACAGGGTAACAGCGGCGGCTCCCAAGCCCCAGTTTAGAGGCCTTTATCCGTCTCTGTTCTAAGGTAAACAATCCCAGTCTTCGCAAGCACTCCAGGGATTTTTGCAGCCCCTCCATTGCCAGCTCTAAGAGCAGCTTTCCTCCCCAGCAAGAAGCGCCTGCTGTGTTCCAACACGTCCATAAAAACAAAAGGGGGTTATTAAGTCAGTGTCTGATGGTCCCCTGCCCCTAATGCTGTAAATCCCCCTTGCTATCGCCCGCTGCCACCCCCTTCCCTCATTCACGGTGCAGCTGTTACTTCCAGAGCATAATGGCGCCAATACCTCCAGGCAAAGCGAACAAGTTTAGCGTCTCCCTATTTAATGTCATTTTGTCTGTTCTGCTTCCATTTTGCCAATTCAGCTTCTCTGACAAGAGTGAGCTACAAGACCGGCCCTTTGATTCCTGTCACATTTGGAGATGGGTCCCACAGGGAACGCTTAGAGAGGTTTTGGAGGAGGAGGGAGGAGGAGGAGGTGGCGGCGGGAGGATCACCTAGGAAGCCCAACTAGCTGTAGCTCACTCGACGCCCGACCGCCATCTGGAAATCACAGCCGCGTTTTGGCAGGTCTGCACAAGAGAGATTATGGGGAGGGCTCCCTGCATTCCTCGCTAAGTCCACCCTATAGTGCGCTCGACTCTGCCCTTTTGTCCTCACCAGCTCACTGCCGTTATGTATGACACCGCTTGGGCAAAGTCGAGAGTTCATGCCAAGTTTGGGGCTATAACGACGAGAACAACTCCTGTTGCTCCTGCTGCCAGAGGGCAGCCCTGCTTCCTGGAAGGGAGGTGCGCACCTTGGCCAGGCATCTGCTAGGCAGGGATCCGGCAGGCCGACCCCCCCCAAGCCCCCCCCGCGTGCCTCCAGCACACACACACACACACACACCCGCGCGCGCGGCAATTCCCAAAGTTGGCACGCAGCCCTTGCTCAGGAGGGAACGAGAAGCCTGCCCGAAAGGAGGACGGGGAGCAGCCTGACCTTCCCCCTCCAAGAGGGTGGGCTGGGCGTCCAAAGGCAAGCTCCCCCCCCCCCCACAACCACCTTCGCCCACCGGCCGGGGCAAAACAAGAGCCCGACCGCGCTCGCAGGCAGCAGCGGGCCGGCCTGAATAGCCGATTGTCTGCAAAATTAGGTCAGGGAAGCCCCGCAGAGGCCCCCTCCGGGAGGGGGGGGGGAGGAAGCTGCGCTTCACTTCTCCAGCTCCGGCACCCCCGCCCCGATCCGCCCAGCCACGCACCCCCGCCACAAATCTGCCTGGGCCGTCGAGCCCGGGGGCCCCCGGGGGCCCCCGGGGGGGAGGGGGGCGGCACAGGCAGGAGTCCGCCGCTCACAGGACGGGCCGAGGCGGGGGCAGCTGCGGTGACACCGGCGGGCAGAGCGGCCTTCCTCTCGCCCCCCGCTCCCCCCAGCCCGGTTCAGCAAAGCGACCGACGCCGTGCAGGCCCCTCCCGCGCCAAGGACGGGGGGCATCGCCCCGCTGGCTTCTGCGGGGGGGGCGCGCACAGTTGGAACACCTCGCCCCGCTCCCCGCGCTCCTGCCTCCGACGGAGGGGCGGCCACGGACATGCCCGGCGCCGACAAGAACTCACAGGGGGCCGCGGGCAGGCTGCCCCCCGCCCCTGATCCACACCCGAGCCCCCGAAGCGGCGGCCACAGCCCCTCCCGCGCCCCCCGAGGCGCCCCGCACTACGCGGACGGGCAAAAGGGCCCCCGCGGGGGCGCGCAGCCCCCCGCCGGCCCCGACCCTGCACCCAGCCCCCCCTGCAGGGACGGCGGCGATCCGGGGGCGCTGGGTGCGGGGCCCGCGGCAGGCGAGGAGGAAGGGGCGGGCGGGGGGCACTTGAGCCCCGCCGGGGGCCGCGGGGGCCCTCCCGGGGCGGAGGGCTGCGCCCGACGGCCGCTCGGCGGGACGGGCGGGCGGGCGGGCGCGCGGAGACTCACCTGCGGGCGGCGGCGGGGGGCGAAGGGGCAGCGCGGCGGCGGCGGCGCGTCTGGCGCGAGGACTCCCGGAAGCGGCCGCGGGGGCGGGGCTCGGGCCTGGCTCGCTCTCCCGCGAGGGGGCGGGGCCGGGGACGCGGCGGCCACGCCCCTCCCCGCCCCTTCCTGCCGCTAGAGGGAGGGAGGGGCCTGCGCGCTGCTCCCTGGCCACGCCCCGTCCGCGTGTCTTAAAGCGCCACGTACCCCTCGCTAAGCCCCTGCGGGAGCCCGTGATTCGCCCCAGGCCAGAAGGCAGGCTAAGCGGGGGTGGGGGGTGGGGGGTGGGCACCGCGGTGTGTGCGCCCCCCGCTTCTTCTCTTTCTCAGTGCTCTGGGGCCGCTCAAGGAATTTTTTTTAAACTGCCCCTGAGCATGTGCAGAGTGCCTCCTCACCTGACCAGCGAGTGGCAGGCTGCTTCTAGGCAAAGATTCTGAAGCAAGGATGTCCAGGTCCAGAAGGTGTGGTTTCTAAGCAAGCTGCAGTCCCACCAGCCTTCATTTTAGAAACCAAGGGGAACAGAGGAGGGCCAGGATCTCTTCTCCACCATCCCAGAGTGCAGGACACAGAATAATGGGCTCAAGTGACAGGAACCCAGATTCCGCCTGGACACCAGGACTGCTACAGCAATACCACAATGGAACCAGTTATCTAGGGAGGTCGTGGGTTCTCCCACACTGCAGGCATTCAAGGTGCAGCTGGACGGCCGTCTGTCAGGGATGCTTTGACCTGGATTCCTGCACTGAGCAGGGGGCTGGACTCGATGGCCTTGTACGCCCCTTCCAACTCTACTATTCTGTGATTCTATGAATCCTATGCATGTTCAGACCGAAAAAAAGTCCTACAGCTCCCAGCATGCCCCAGCCAGCCATGCTGGGAGTTGTAGGACGTTTTCCTGCCTAAACATGCATAGGATTGCACTCTAAGAGAGTGTGGTGTAGTGGTTAGAGCATGGGATTGGGACTTGGGAGACCTGGATTCTAGTCCCCACTCAGCCATGGAGCTCACTAGGTGACTTTGGGCCAGTCACTGACTCTCAACCTAACCTACCTCACAGGGTTGTTGTTGTTGTTGTTGTGAGGATAAAATGGAGAGGAGGAGGACGGCTATGTAAGCCGCCTTGGGTTCCTTGCAGGAAAAAAGGTGGGGTATAAATATAAATAAATAAATAAATAAATAAGCAGCACTGGGACGTAAAGGGGCAGGCAAAGAACCTGCACCCTAAACACTCCCATGTCTTACTTAGGGGAAATAGGCAGAGCTCTTCATTTATCCTGCAGAATAGGTTTTAATCCTGTGTTTTATTTAACGGTATTTATGAATTGCTTATATTAAAGATATGTCTAAGCAATATACGATGTACTGTCAATACTTCATAATTTGTGTATAAAAAGAAAATACTGTTCCCCCACCATTTTTCTTTTCTTTTTTGGCCATGAACTGCCTGCACACGTTTCCTTCTGGTCTAAAATCTCAAGATCAGAATGCCTTGTGATAAACACCCTTCATTTCTTTAAAAAAAAAAAAAACCCACCACCACCAAGCTGTCTTCTAACCCACCTTGTTGCAGAGAGTAAAACTGGAGTCTGCCTACTAAAGGGAGGTTGGAAAATGCATGTTCCCAAACCCACAGACACGGCTTCACCTTCTTCTTTCTCCCTTCACAGTCATCTCAAAGCCACATTCCCTTTGCGTTTTTGGAGTTCGCAGCTGCCAGGCGTGAGGGACCAGCCAAACCAGCTTCCCTGTAGTAGAACCTGGAGGCTGGCCCCCGGGACAGTAAGGCTTTCCAGGCAGTTAACACATTGTGATGATGTGCTCCAATCACTCTGGGACTGTGTGCTAAAACCTTTCCGCCTACGGCTCCTACACATTGCTGCTATCGGGCTGGAGGAGCGAGAGAAGCCCGGATGGCTCACAGGTTGCCTCCACTCTGGAGTACCTTTAAAGCCCCACCTCAGGCCTTCATGTTCCACAGGCGCGGTGTTGTTGTTGTTGTTGTTTTGCATGCTGCAGTTGTGGCTTTCACAGCAAACCTTCTACCAATGTCTTCCCCAACACAGAGGGCTGCTGGAATTCCCTACCTTGACAGGGAAGTTAAAACATCCCCACCCCACGTGTGGTGCTACATCTGTTGGCTGATTCTGGGTTCCAGCCCTGGCGGGGAGGGGAATCGAGTTCCGCAGGTTCCACACATAGCGCCCTTCTTTCTGTCTTCCAGCTGTGGGCCGCTTGGCAGAGAGAAGAGAACAGTGACTGAACATGCATGGCCCGGAGGAGCGGGGTGGGGGGTGGGAAGGGAGAGAGAAATGGGTGACTGTTCTCTGGGGAATTTTGCTTGACAAAAACCTCTGCAAAGGCTGACAGCCGACAAACTTTTACTGAGCAGTGCCCGTGAAAGAGCCAGCATCCTCTTACCTTACTTGCTTTTCTGATGGGCTTGCCTGCCAGCCGGTCCTTGGCATGTGGCACTGCTTGTAACCCGAGAGAAGCCCCAACAGGGTTTTTCATCCTGTGGCTTGCAATATTTTATGCTTTGTATGTGCAAACAAGCCAGCCCTTGGGGACTTAAGTTTGCACGTTTGTTCTCTGCTCGCCCCTGGTGAGGCTACCTGCTTTTCTGCCTTGTCTTCAATACGCTTGTTCACCTGCTGCATGGAAACCATGGAAGCAAACTGAGAAAACATGACAAACTCCTTCCCTTCCCTTAACAGCAAGGGGAGAAATGGTGGAACTTTCACTCTGTTTAAAGCTGGGGTGGGGAACCTGCCCCCCTTGTGGCCTCATTTGATGTGGGATGGCATGGGGTGTGTGTGCCGTGCAATCCTGCAAACGCCAGCCTCTTCTGGCTCTGGCAGCCATCAGCTGCAGCCCCTTCCTGTGGACTTTCTCAAGGGCCCTCTACAGGAGGAATTGTGGTAGATCACAAACTGAATATGAGCCAGCAATGTGATGTGGCTGCAAAGAAGGCAAATGCTATTTGGGGCTGCATTAATAGAAGTATAGCTTCCAAATCGTGTGAAGTGATCATTCCCCTTGTTTAAAGGAATCTTGTTTTGGCTCCGCTTGCTTATCAGTGGGTGCCTGGGCATCATGTTCAAATGCAGGCCTTAAAATGAATGGCAGGCAGGCTGCAGTCATAGAGGCCATTTTTGGCAGGTGCTGCAGGTCAGCCATGAAGGAGGCTCAGCAGCTCCCCCCCCCCTGTAATCTCCCTTCCGCACTCTGCGTCGTCACAAGCTCAGCAGATGGCCCAGTCAGCAAAAGGGCTCTTCCCGGAATCCTCATTCCATAGATGGAACTCACACGTAGAGGACCCCGTGACGTGGAACTTCAAAAGAGAGCCCGTTCAGCCAAGTGAATAAGGGACTACTGTTTAAACGACCCTGCACCCCAAACTAAGCTTAGGGCTACCCCCACATCATCTCTCTCTCTGATTGGGAGAATGCACCCTTCAAGATAAACACAATTCTCTCCAAGCGAAGCAGTCATTTTTATGCAACAGCCATTAATCCCTGATGAGCCCTGATGACAGTGACAGATAAGGAACTGAGGCTGGACACCCCCACAATAAGCTTTGGGAAGCCCCAGATCATGCACCCACCTGTCCAGCAGAGGGCGCTCTACAAGTTGGCATTGAGCCATGGCCACCACAAAGCCCTCTGCGCACACAGGGATGCAGCTTCACGAGCGGGTAGCGGCCTCACCTGAGGGGTTCCCCATCCCTGCCCTAAACAGTGTGGGCCCAGGTTTGCCTCCTACACCTGTATGACCTTGCCCATGCAGGCTTAGATATTTTAAATTCTATTTTAGTGTAACTGGCCCATTTCAAAATGTTAAAATTTAGGTGGTTTTATTATTTGTTTCTGATATTGAATTGTACTGTTTTATATTTTAAGCCCCCTTGGAAAGACCATGGTCTTAAAAGATGGCTAAAAGATAAATAAAATAAAAGTAAATATGTCAGCCTTGGGGCAGAACCCAGGACTAGATTCAGTGCCTAGGGGGGATTTTCCTTCTTTTACACTCTGTTCTGGCTCAAGCCCCACACCCACCTGGAAAAACTGAACCTCACACTGGATGTCTGGATAGCTGCCCCCTCCTCCACACATGCCCCCCCCCAAGATATGGCTAATCAACAGTATTTATTCAAATTAACAAATAGTAGCAGCTGCAACAAAAAATAGTAGCATTTGCAAAACCTCAAGTTGTCCCCAAATTCAAAACTCCCCACTTCCTCCAAAGGTCAAGATGTATCCATGAAAATCTGTCTCCTTTGACCTTACAGTTAATCCGCAGCCTGTGAGCGGGTGTCCTTCACATGCTCTGCCAAGATGCAAAACATTGGGAGCGTTGCAATTCACCTGTCCAGCAGGTGGCAGCAACCAGGCTCCACCAGTTCCTTTTGGCCTAGACGAGGAACATCAGGCCAGGATGCAGCTCCCAGAAGCCGCCCATGCAGGCCCACAGCCATAGGAATTGCAGAGCAATGCAGGGCAGCGTTCCCCAACCTGGTGCAACACTGGATTGCAACTCCTATCATTCCCAGCCAGCGTGGCCAACAGCCATGGGAGTTGCAGTCCAACGCATGGGGGGGGGAGCAGGTGAGGGAGACTGTACTGGGGTATCATGCCTGTCTGGGGAAGCTGGCGGCGTCCCAGTGCAGCCAACACATCTCCCAGTGGACTGCAGGTTTTCGAGAGTTTGGAGGGGAGGGAGCCAATCCCTCTGCAACGCCTGTGTCAACACAGTCTCTCTGTTCCCCCTCTTCAATCTGAGCATGTCCCCTCCTCCTGTGCA
Source organism: Shinisaurus crocodilurus (assembly GCA_021292165.1). NCBI lineage: Eukaryota > Metazoa > Chordata > Lepidosauria > Squamata > Shinisauridae > Shinisaurus > Shinisaurus crocodilurus. The sequence goes on along the minus strand of CM037885.1, from coordinate 663,386 downwards.
TTTAACCCAAGCTAGATGACTGGAGGAGGGCAAATGTTGTTCCCATCTTCAAAAAGGGCAAGAAGGAGGAACCTGGGAACTACAGGCCAGTCAGTCTGACATCAATCCCTGGGAAAATTTTGGAGCAGATTATAAAAAAGTCAGTCTGCAAGCACCTTGAAAACAATGCAGTGATTACTAGAAGCCAGCATGGATTTGTCAAGAACAAATCCTGCCAGACTAATCTGATCTCATTTTTTGATCGGGTAACCTCCCTTGTGGACTGTGGGAATGCTGTGGACATCATATATCTGGACTTCAGCAAAGCTTTCGACAAAGTGCCTCATGATATCCTGATTAGCAAGCTAGCTAAAAGTGGGCTGGATGGAACAACTATCAGGTGGATCCACAATTGGCTACAGTATCGGACTCAAAGAGTGCTTATCAATTGTTCCTTCTCAAACTGGGGAGAGGTAACGAGCGGGGTAGCACAGGGCTCGGTCCTGGGCCCAGTGCTTTTCAACATTTTTATTAATGACTTGGATGAGGAGCTGCAGGGAATGCTTATCAAATTTGCAGATGACACAAAGTTGGGTGGAACAGCTACCGGTAATACTGTGGAAGACAGAAACAAAATTCAAAGCGATCTCAATAGGCTGGAGCGCTGGGCTGAAAACAACAGAATGAAGTTTAATAGAGATAAATGCCAAGTGCTGCACCTAGGGAGAGGAAACCAAATGCAGAGTTACAGAATGGGGGACACTTGGCTCAACAATACTACAGGTGAGAAGGATCTTGGAATTGTGGTAGATCACAAACTGAATATGAGCCAGCAATGCGACGTTGCTGCAAAGAAGGCAAATGCTATTTGGGGCTGCATTAATAGAAGTATAGCTTCCAAATCGTGTGAAGTGATAATTCCCCTTTACTCAGCACTGGTTAGGCCTCATCTTGAGTACTGCATCCAGTTCTGGGCACCACACTTTAAGAAGGACGTAGACAAACTGGAGGGGGTTCAGAGGAGGGCAACAAGGTTGATAAAGGGCCTGGAAACAAGGCCCTATGAGGAGAGACTGAAAGAACTGGGCATGTTTAGCCTTCAGAAGAGGAGACTGAGGGGAGATATGATTGCACTCTTCCAGTACTTAAAGGGTTGTCACACAGAGGAGGGTCAGGATCTCTTCTCGGTCATCCCAGTTTGCAGGACACGGAATAATGGGCTCCAGTTACAGGAACCCAGATTCCACCTAAACATCAGGAAAAATTTCCTGACTGTCAGAGCAATAAGACAATGGAATCAACTACCTAGGGAGGTGGCGGGCTCTCCCACTCTGGAGGCATTCAAGGTGCAGCTGGACGGCCATCTATCAGGGATGCTTTGACCTGGATTCCTGCATTGAGCAGGGGGTTGGACTCGATGGCCTTGTAGGCCCCTTCCAACTCTACTTTTCTATGATTCTATGATTCTAACCAAAGATCCCCAATTAACACCTGTGGAGATAAAGCATGGGTGGTCCTTCAGAACACCAAATTCAGCGCCAAATCCGTGGGCTAGAAAGGAGACTAGAAGCACACATTAAGCAACCAGCTGGTGGCAGGAACAGAACTCAATTGGCTGCATTTGGAACATCAGCAGCAATGGCCTCTCTCCCCATCTCTGGATGCCTTCGTCTCCAGCAGGAATATGTGTCTATTTAACCCATCTCTAGCTGCCTTTCCAGACAATAGTCTCCCCAAGCAGCTTACAGGGTGAAAACAATGCAGCAAACATAGTAATAAAATTATATTAAATGTAAACAATCGACCCATGATCCATGTTTATAAATATCTGTTATTGGTGAATAAATATGATACATCGGGTCTAATGGAGGAATGGAATAGGGAATTGGCATGTCCTATTCAGTCCAACTGTGGATTGCCACTTTAACGTCTATAACTGAAGCTTCAGTGGACCTCAGGCTACATCTTATTCAACAAAAACTTGTGTTCCGCATTTATTGGACACCACAAAGTCTCCTTAATAAGGGCTTGTCTAAGTCGACTAAATGCTGCTAATGCTTCTTTTATTAATCATATGTTTTGGCAATGTCCAGTTGCCGCCTCTTTTGGGGTGGAAGTTATAATACAGATAAACTTTGTATTGGAACACTCTTTGATATTTTCTGATGTTCTTTTAAATTATCTACCTGTTTCTTGGAAGTTGAAGCATGGTCAGCGCAAATGGATTTTCCATGCCCTTTTGACAGCTAAAAGACTGATAGTACAACACTGGAAAGATGAAAGCTCACCTCCTATAACACAATGGATCGAAGATCTAACAACGCTTTCAACATTTGAGTAGATGGCATACAGAAGTCACTCTCAAATGGACATACATATGGATATCTGATCTGTCTTTGTTGAAGGTTATGTATTATTGATTCATGCTGTGATATGGATATTTACATATAAGCAATTGTTAATTTCCAGTTTTTAAATTTATTTTTATTTAGATTTTGTTTTGTTTTGGTGAAATTCACAATAAAAAATAATTGAAAAAATGTAAACAATTTTAAATCAACCAATTTGAATAGAACACAATTTCCAAAATATCTACCTGCAGCAAATACCATAAAATGTTTCACTTAAAAGCCAGGGAAAACAGATGAGTTTCTAAAACCCTCTTAAAAACAGCTACAGATAGGGCCAGCCTTATAGCTCTCCGGAAGGAATTCCAACAGGTAGGAGCCACTACTGAGAAGTCCTCTCTCTAGTGCAGGCATGGGGAACTTGTGACCCACAGAGATTTCCCATCTGGCTCCCTCCAGATGATATCAGGGGTGTGCCCCCCAATATTATCTGGCCTGCAGAGGGCCAGGTGGGCGGTCATTCAGCCCCCCCTGTTCCTCACCCCTGCTCTAGTGCCTGCTAATCTTACTGATCTTGGTGGCGGGCCAACGAGATGGCATCAAGATGGTCTTAAAACTGGCTGAGGATTCTGTAAGTAACTGACCTCTCTCCATCTCTCTCTCTGTTCCCACCCCCACCCCATACAAGCAAGAAGAGTCCAAAGCAGTGTGGAATTTGCTTTGAAGCTGCAAGACGAATGCATTGACAATCATCCAGTTTACGGCAATCCAACACACATCTGCCCATTCCACCAGTAAACTCCATTAAACCCATCTTTGTTCCCCCATCTGAGGATGGGTCCTGGAGATCCCTCTTCCAGGGATCCTATTCCACACCCTCCAATATCTGACAGAGGAAAATAGGGTTATTTGGGGGATGATCCACTGGAAATTCTCCCATGCGAATTCTGTGCCTTTACACAACTGACTGGCACTGGGAATTTCCTTCTGGAACGCGCCCTTTATGGTACTGGAACACAGGAGTCCACGCAGGATAAAGAGCAAGCTAATTAATTCCATGGGCTCTGGTAGTGTATCCGGCCAATAAATATATTTTAAATATTAACTTCAAAAGACACATTTTCTTTCCTATAATCCAGAGTCCACAATTCATTTTTATTTTATCTTTTTGCATTTAGATACTATAAAATATGTACATTTATTTTATCAATCTCCAGCTCACTTGCAAAACATGAAAAGATTAAGGATTTCTGGTTGCAATCCTATGCAGACGTCTACATGGGAGAAAACCCCATAGACGGGATTTACTTCCAAGGAAACACATGGAGAGGCCAATGCTTGCCAGGGAGTGGGCAATGAGGTATGAGAGTGCCTGCTGCCCCCTGGTGTTCACTGGTTGCCATACAGCTGCAAAGGTCAACAGGTGGCAGGGTTGGGGCTGGGCCTGGGGGGGAGCTTCCTGCTTCCAAGGATGGAGAAAGAGTGGTCCATTCCTTTGGTGTTGCCATGGCAACACCAGAGAGCTGCTCAACTAGTTCAGCCTGTGGGTGTGAAGAAGAGCCTGGTGGTGCGGCAGCCAGGAAGAAGTTGAAGAATAATCAACTCTCACCTCTGCCAGCAACTTATTAGGGTGGGCCCCAGTCAAACTCCTGCACCAGGCAGCTCCATCTCACCAGCTGAGGGCTGCCTGCACCCCACTCAGGATCCTTTGCAACACGGCAGAAGATGCTGGGATCCTGCATCATTAGCCCCTTCCTGCTCCTAACAACCATTTCGATGGCTTGTGCACTCCTGCCCACCCCTGGGACTCTGTCAGGACCCACCAGGACTCAGCCCTGATACGGTCTTCTCTGAAGGGGGAGGGAGCAGGATGCTGCAGGGGCCTCTCGGCAGGAGGGACCCCGGGGCATCGCCAGAGAACACTGCCTAGGGGCGTCAGAAGCTGCCTTAGACGGAGCTGGGCCACGGGTCCGTGCAGCACTGAGTGGTAGCAGCCCCCTGGGGTTTCAGACCAGGGTTTTTCCCAGCCCTCCCCAGAGTTGCTGGTGGCTCCAGCACTGGGGACCCCTGTCAAGACCCCATCCCAGCTCTGAACACTGCCTTCATCACCTGCTCAGGTGCAGTGGTGACAGGACTGGAAACAAGGCCCTATGAGGAGAGACTGAAAGAACTGGGCATGTTTAGCCTTCAGAAGAGGAGGCTGAGGGGAGATATGATCACACTCTTCCAGTACTTGAAGGGTTGTCACACAGAGGAGGGCCAGGATCTCTTCTCGTTCATCCCAGTTTGCAGGACACGGAATAATGGGCTCAAGTTACAGGAACCTAGATTCCACCTAAACATCAGGAAAAATTTCCTGACTGTCAGAGCAATAAGACAATGGAATCAACTACCTAGGGAGGTGGTGGGCTCTCCCACTCTGGAGGCATTCAAGGTGCAGCTGGACAGACATCTGTCAGAGATGCTTTGACCTAGATTCTTGCATTGAGGAGGGGGTTGGACTCGATGGCCTTGTAGGCCCCTTCCAACTCTACTTTTCTATGATTCTATGATTCTATGATTCTATGAAGCTCAGGTCCGGCAACACAGGGTCCAACCAGAGGCCCCAGGCCACCTGCCATTGGGCCTACTCGGGGGGGGGGGGGAGAAGGCAAGCCCCACACATGCCCCAGATCCTAGCTCTGAGCGCCTCCAGAAGGAGGTGGGGCCACCCAGCCTGAGCCTTCTGCAGGAGCCACCAGCCGCGCAGTGCTGGCCCGAGAGCTCCACCCACCTCCGGCTCCAGGCTCGGCAGTCTCCTCGCATAGCTGGAACTCAGCCTCGGATCCCCGCCCGCTTCCAGTCATTCGCTGCTCTTGTCGCTCTGGTCACGGCAGGCCCCTCCCTAAATGTATCTATTTATTTTATTTTATTTCTACACCGCCCAGATCCAGCACGAAGTCTTCATCCGTACCTTCAGACCCCTCCATGGCCTTGCTCCTCCTCATCTCACAGCTCTTATATCCCGATCCCACACCCGCCCAGCTCCAGCACCCTCCGCCATCTGAAGATCTCCTGTTCCCTCAGACCAGTGTTCTCCGACCTTGGGTCCCCAGATGTTTTTGGCCTACAACTCCCAGCATGCCCCAGCCAGCTACGCTGGCTGGGGCATGCTGGGAGTTGTAGGCCAAAAACATCTGGGGACCCAAGGTCGGAGAACACTGCCTCAGTCGTGCCCTGCTGCCCAGTATGCATGGAACAGACTCCCCAAATTCCTCTGTGATGCCACCTCTCTTACGCCCTCTGAATCCCTCCTCAGCGCTCCCTTTCCCAAGAAGCCTTTGGCAACCTGCCAGCGAGTCCCCATGCCTTACTTGCCGCAACTGGGCTTAGGAAGTGGCACACGCCAGCAATAGTCAAGTACTGCTACCCACCTTTCCCCTGCCTCCAGGCCCCTCTCCTTCCCTTCCCTGTTGTCTCCCCTCTCTTGAATTTTAGATTGTAAGCCCCTCGGGGCAGGAACCGCTTCTTTTGCACTCTTGTCAATCACCACACAGTGATCGCAGATGATGATGGTGATGACGCCGCCGACCAGTTATTGTGGCTGTTGCATTGGCAAAGCGAATGCACTCTGTGACAGACTTTGCAAGCGGAAACAGCAGAAAGGGATGGCTGCAACCAACTGGGTTCAGGAGCAGGGAGATTCAGCATCATCTCAAAAGGTTGCCGTCCGGCCACATAAGAAGAGCCCCGCTGGATCAGATCAAAGGCAAACTGGTCCCTGTGATCCCTGCAGTGGCCAGCCAGGTGCCTGCGGGAAGCCCACAAGCAGGAGATGAGTGCCTGCCGTAGCGCTCTTCTGCTCTGCTTGTGATGCTCCCACTGCCTCGGATACTGCAGGAAACATATTTATTTTATTTATTTATTTGTTGCATTTATGGATCGCCCATCTGGCCAGCAAACCGGCCACTCTGGGCGATGTACAACATGATAAAATACAGAGTAAAATACATTTAAAACAGTATAAAATTTTTAAAATCTTAGCCCACCCCATATAGCCATTGTGACAGGACCGGTGCAAGGTAGTTTGGTGCCCTAGGCAAGATCAGATATTTAGCGCCCCCCTTCCCACTTGAGAGCGCTGTATTTTTTTCCCAAGGTGTTTCTGGCGCCCCCTTTAGCCCTGCGCCCTAGGCGGCTGCCTAGTTGGCCTAGTGGTAGCACCGGCCCTGCATTGTGACTATCGAGGCCAGGGAGTTCCTCTCACAATCGTTTTTCTGCCTATCCACTTTCTTCACACCATGCATAATGTTATGCACCTCTGTTATGTCCTCCTTTATTCACCATTTTTTGAAACGGAAAGGCTCCTAAGCGTTGTGTGTGTGACCTTTCCTCACAGGGGAACTGCTCCAGGGTCCCTGACCATTTTTGGTTGCACCTTTTGCAGCTCGGCATATCTATGCCGAGATGTGGAGAGCAGAACTGACAGGGATGTTGAAGAGTCCTCGGTCTCGAGTCATGAGTCTTTGGACCCGAGTCTCGAGTCCAAGTCCAAGTCCATGGTCCAAAATGGTGACTCCCGAGTCCCGAGTCCTGAGTCACTCCCAAAACTGACTCCATGAGTCCTTATTAAAATCAATGGGGTTTCCCCCCAACAAAATAAGGCTACTTCAGATGTGTGGCTTAAATAAATTCTAGGCACAAGTGTGTCTTTTTATTTCAAAACTCTGCAACTGATTTTGGCAAGAACAGACCAGGCAGACAAACCCAAAATAACCAGGCAGGCAGAGGAGGCAGGGAACCCCAAAGCAGGCAGGCAGAGGCGTTTGTCTTGGACAATTCAAACTGTGGAACTGGTTAAGAAGAGACCAGGCAGGCAGAGGAGGCAGGGAACCCCAAACAGGCAGGCAGGCAGTGCCCTTTGTCTTGGACAATTCAACTGTTGAACTGGTCAAGAAGAGACCAGGCAGGCAGAGGAGGTTGGGAACCCCAAATAGGCAGGCAGAGGCAGCCAAACCCAAAATGTCTGACCCTAACCCTAACCCCCCACAACAACACATCAGTCAAAATAAATCTCAACACATCGTTGAGGCTGCGCTCCTGGTAGCTGTCCATAGTGGCCGAGCAGCAGCGCGCCTCGCTTCCAGTTCCATGCACTCTTCACTGGTGATCGCGCTCCTTCTGGCACAGCCAGAAGACTCGTCAACAGCCCAGGGATGTTGACGAGTCCTTGGTCTCGAGTCCCGAGTCGAGTCTCGAGTCCCATTAAAAATATTGGGACTCGAGTCCGAGTCGTGTCAGAGGGGGGACTCAGTCCGACTCACGAGTCGAGTCCTCGAGTCCGAGTCCCCATCCCTGAGAACTGTACACGGTATTCCAAGTGTGGCCACACCATAGATTTGTCGGAGGACACTGCTGCGCTGGCCATGCTGGCTCCAGAGACGGAAGTTTGCACAACAAACAGACGTGACCTGCAGGTCAGCTTCTGGGCTTGGCTCGGATTATGCTGGATTTTATTGCCGACGAGGCAGAGGGAGCAACAGCTTAATAAAACGAATAGGGATTAATATTAAAGCTACAAACATTGGTTATATAATAATGCATTAATAATGTAAACCTCTTACATCATTAATGCCTGATTATATCCTACAACTCTATAGATGTCTGCCCCCATTATGGGCATAGTGCAAATAATAGTGGGACACAGATGTGACGGGGGGGAGGTGGAGAATAGCCCCTGTTTTATTTGTGTCAAGGGGCCAATTCCTACATCAGTTTTTGAGGGGCTAAAAGCATCCCCAAGCGAACATTTCACAACTTTGCCTATCATTGTGGGACAGTCTAAAATAGCCAGCCAAGGTATGACATGGGTGGACTCTGGAGGGGGGTTTAGGAATGAGATGCAGAAGCAGGATTCCTACTGAAATTGTCTTGATTATTTGTCGATGCAATTCTTACATGCTTAAGTAATAATAATAACAGGCCTGTGGCTCACGCTGGCTCAGCTTGTCTGAGCGTGGAAAGCTAAGCAGGGTCAGGCCTGGTGATTACTTGGATGGGAGACCCCTCCTCTAAGTAATTCGCACTCTGTTCAATGGTGCTTACTCCCTAGTATGAGTTGTTAGAATTACATTTAAAGCTTATTTCTGTTTACTGAGTACTCAGTATAGAGAAAAACCCAAATAAGCATAAAAACGAACAAACAAGAAAACACTCAAAACAAAAATAACAATTACTACAAGAAAGGACTGCCACAAATGGCGTTATATTTGACACTTCAAAATACCCCATCCTTCGTCAGACGTGTTAATTTTACACTTCCTTTTTTGGGTACAAAGGATCTAATTTATTTACAATCCCAGAGTTTAATATAACATTCCATTACATGAGGGGGAGCCTCTAATTTTCCAGTGTTCTGCAATCACACAGCCTCATGCAGCCAAATGGCGAAGCAGAATTCCCTTAGGTAGACCATAGATATGCCAAGCTGCAAAAGGTGCAACCATAGGTAGACCTGAACTCTTGGGTCATGGAAACCCAGGACAATCCAGCTCAACGGATTCCCCAGCTCCATAGCCCTGCCTCTTTGCCCATTGGTTAGAACGCGGTGATGTCATACTGCCGCCTCTCCCTTGGGATTCCAGGGATCTAAACAGGTAAACCCTTCTTCCTTCGTGTCCACCATCCACCCCCATGTGGCTCCTCCTGTCGAGGATGCTGGCCTGTCTGGCCTGGGCTGCGCACCATCATGGCCTCTTTGTGGCACTGTGCCCCCCCATCTCCTGGACCTATTTCGCTGGGGGGGGGGGTGTTACAAGACACTGTTCTGTGAAGCGGGGGGGTGGGTTTGTGGGTGGGATCAAGCATTCTCTTCCCCCTTCCAGGACTGCCAGCCCCAACCCAGGGCAGGGGCACCTAAGATCTGTCCCTACCGCCAAAGTGCTCTCTTCCCCTGGAGACTCACCAAAGGCAGAGCCTCAGCGTTTCCTGGACACGCCGTACGGGGCCATCGCTCAGTGACGGAGCATGTGCTTTGCATGCGGGAGGACCTGGGTGAAATCCCAGACCTTTAAAAAAAAAAAGGTCTCCGGTAGGAGCAGCAGGGCTGGCAGAGACCTCTTTCTGGCTGAGGGACAGGCAGGGCTGGTGCAAGGCAGTTTGGTGCCCTAGGCAAGATCAGATATTTAGCGCCCCCCACTTCCCACTTGAGCCCTCCCTCCCTCCAGCCCTATGCTCCTGGCGCCCCCTTTAGCCCTGCGCCCTAGGCAGCCGCCTAGTTGGCCTAATGGTAGCACCGGCCCTGGGGACAGGAGAGCTGCCGCCAGTCAGAGTAGGCCGCGCGGGGCTGGATGACCGCCGCTCTGGCTTGGCAGTGACTTATACCCCAGAATGGGGCAGTTTTTGGTGGCTAAGCTGCTGCTACGAGATTGTTTTAATCCGACCGATTTGTATTATTGCATCAGCTAGCAACCCCGACTACTGGAGCGAGTTAGGACCCTGAACAGCTAAGCAGCAGGGGCTGACCTTGCCCCTGCCCCGGGGGCTGGAGCACAAGGGGGCTGCTTCCCCCACGGGCAACCGAGTCTCCGGCCCCTTCCTCTCCCACCACTCTACAGGTGGCCGGTGGTGCTGCCCTGTTCCTCCCGCTGGCTGGCTCGCAGGCCTGCTTCCTGCAACAGCTGGGCCTAGACCCCTCCCGCCAAGCATCGCCATGCTGAAAGGCCCCGTCCGCATCGTGCCTCAGTGGAGGGAGCTCAGATACCAACTCCTGGAGAAGCTGGAGCTGCAAAAGGTAACGGAGTCCGAGGAGAACCAGGAGGATTTCCCCCCTGGGGTGGGGCAGGCGTGTGTGGGTGGGTGGGTATGAGCCAGTGGGGCCAGTGTGGGCGCCCAGCGATGTCGGTCAAGGGTCACCGTGCAGCCCGTTCCATCTTTTCCTCTTTAATCTGGTAAGAAAAAAGATGGAAGAAGTGGTGGGGAAGCAAGGGAGGGGGATCAGATGGAGGAAGGGGCCAATAAAAGCCTTGCTGGGAAGCAGGGAGAGCTAGAGAGGCGGTTTCCAAGACCGGCCCCTCCGGCCAACCTTTGCTGAGTCCTGACCGTGTGCTGTGAGAGTGGCCAGGCCTGCTTCGGGTTTGGCCCTGCCTTGCCCACCGACCCGTTGGCTTCTCCCTCCTCGGACAGGGCTTGCCGGAGGCGAGCGAAGGAGCCCACATCCTGCTGAGCGACAGGCCCAGCATCATATTCCGGGAGAGCTGCTTCCCCAACTGCATGCCCACCATCTGCTTCTATGCGAGTGACGTGCGGAACTACTTCGCGTCCTTCAGCTGGAGGAGATCCAAGGGGAGCAAGGTGAGAGGCAGCCGGCTGGCCCGTGGTGGTGGTGGTGGGGGGGAGAAGGCCGAGGGCAGTGGCTCCCCGCACGCTCTGCCCCAGAGCGTGGCCCCCGCCGCTTCGTGCGCACCGCCTTCTAAGAGCGTCAGAAGAAGAGCTGGGCTGCCGCATCAGACTCAAGGCCGCTCCGGCCCAGCAGCGTCCCTCCTTCCGTAGCCAGCGTGGAGGCCGCACGCAGCCGCCACGACTTCTCCGTCACCCGCCCTGCAGAAGAAAACCGGCAGCCTTGGGAAGTGGTCTTTCCCCACCCCAGGACCCCCACGCTCCAGCTGGATCTCACGCCTCTTCCACAGCTGGGGCAAAGTCCCAGGACACCCCACACTCCCGTGTCCCTTGCGCCAAGCCTCAGCTCCCACTCCCCTACCAAAGGACCCAGGGGTCCCGATTCTCAGACTTCCTCCCCCTACGGAAATTCTTGAAGGGGGGGATTTCTGCTGCTCTCAGCTGTGCAGGCGCACGAGGGCGGCGGCAGTGGCGGCAGCAGCGTCAACGGCCAGAGCACCAGGGAGCTGCAGAGAGGCTTGAATACTGTGCACACACACACACCCGCCCCACCCAGCATCTCCCTTAGCTGTCTCGTCACCAGAACTTTGTGTTGAACTGCATGATCTATTGTAAGCTGCTTTGGGGGTAATTTAGATCATAGATTTATAGATTTCATAGATCATAGAGTTGGAAGGAGCCTACGAGGCCATCGAGTCCAACCCCCTGCTCAATGCAGGAAACTAGAGGAGGGGTCTCCCATCCAAGTCATAACCAGGCCTGACCCTGCTTAGCTTTCCACACTCAGACAAGCTGAGCCAGCGTGAGCCACAGGCCTCAAAGAGAACCCGTGTGGCATAGTGGTGAGAGTGTTGAACTGGGACTCGGGAGATCCGGGTTCTAGTCCCCACTCGGCCATGAAGCTCACTGGGTGACTTTGGGCCGGTCACTGACTCTCAGCCACACCTACCTCACAGGGCTGTTGTGAGGATAAAACGGAGAGGAGAATTATGTAAGCCGCTTTGGGTTCCTTGCAGGAAAAAAGGTGGGATATAAATATGATGATGATGACGACAGGGGTCTACATATTTAAATAAATGAATAAACCACAACCAAGAAACCATACCCCCGCTCCTCGGGAGTATGGGACAGAAACCGTTCCTCACTCCCAGCTTGGCAAAACTTTGCTGGCCCATCTTCGAGTGACCCCAGGAGTTCCTTCTCCCTTGCAGGTGCGTGTCTGGATATACAGCATGGAGGATGAGACCACAGTGACCGAGAAAGTGTATGCCATCGAGGAAGACCCGATGGTCCTCACCATCGTCCACGTCCCCTGCCTGCACCTATTTGTGACCTACTGTGATGACATCCATTTTCGGTTTTTCAGTGACCACACTGGGGACTTCAAGCTGCTCTCGGAAATGAGCTCGCCCTATTCGATCAGCAGCATGTGCTTCAACCCTGCAACGGGTGAACTGGTGACCGGTGCCATTGGCATGGTGGTCTTCTGGTCCTTTGTCACACAGGACGCTCCCTATATGGAGGTCACACAGGAGGTGTACATTGCCAGTGGCGAGTTTGTGCACTCCCTCATTGTGGAGCAGGAGCGGAGAGCACTGGTGGCCTTGTGCTGAGAACATCATCCGCGTGTATGACTACCAAACCAAGGTCCTGATCCGCACTTTCCAGGTGAGCCAAGGCGTGTCCCTCACTTGCTGCTCTGCCAACTGGTCCCAGAGCTTCCTCTACACTGGAGACCTGGCAGGGGATGTCAAGGTGTGGAACTTTGACACGGGGAGCCAGATCACCCAGTTCAAGGCCCACCTGAGTGCCATCAGCAGCATCATCAGCCGGACCTCGGTGCACACCCTCATGACGGCCTCGCTGGACGGGTTGCTGAAGGAGTGGAACCTGACCACCTGCGAGCTGCTCCGTCGCGTGGACATCGGGAGAGGAGGTCTTCCAGCTGCAGTTCATCAATGAGCACACCTTCTTCCTCCGGACCCAGTTCACCCTCACCATCCGAACCATCAACAACTTCTACCAGCTCTTCAACAGGACCAAGTCCATGCTCAAGAAGCTGGTGCGGGTGCAGTGTGGGCCAGAGAAGGCCCGCATCCTGGCAACCACCGAAGATGGAGTCATCCGATTCCTGTCTCCTGTTACCGGAGAAATGCTGTTTGTCACCTGGCCCTTCCAGCTGCTGGAAAAGGCGCTGGACTATGTTTATGACCCAGACCGGGAGGAGCTGTTGGTCACCATGGGCACAACCGACATCTATGTGCTGGATACCTCTAAGAACCCCTGCCCGGTCAAATACATCCTGCGTGCCGCGGACAGCGTGGACGACAAGGTGCTCTGCCTGGCCTACAGCCGCCTGGACCTGGATGGCCGGACCTCCAGCTTCATCTTCAGCGGCTTCAAGAGCGGGAAGGTGCGCACCATCACCCAGCACCTGTACCGGATGGGCGGCCGCAAGCTGCACGACGGCAACGTGGTGGCGCTAAGCAGCATCTCCGCCTCCGGGAACCTGTCCTACCACTCGCGGGAGTCTTCCTACCTGTGCTCCTACGGCCTCGATGAATATATCATCCTGTCCAACGTGATCTTAAAGAAGAACAGCGTGCTCGAGGTGGTGCCCCTGGTTGCCATCCCCAGCACCAACTGCCGGGTCAACAACCTCCTCCTCATCCCGGGCTACATCTGTGTCTTGACGGAGCAGAACCGGGTCCGGCTGTGGCGCCAGGGAGCCCTGGTCCCCGGTAAGAAGAACCCCTTCTGGAAGGAGACCGCCGCCATGCACTCCACCAGCATCACCTCCTTCGACTACTGCCACACGCTCAGCATGCTCGTGACCGGCGGCTCCGATGGCTCCGTGCGCATCTGGGATATCCTGGGGCAGATGCTGGTGGAGTTTGACACCAGCCTCAAATTCAGCCGAGTCTGCTTTGCCAACCAGCGCGGGGACCTGGTCGTGGGCTGCAACATGAACATCTACTTCATATCGTGCGTGACCTACCTGCCCGGCAGGCGCCTCGACATGCTGATGACCCGGCGGGTGAGGGATGATGTGGTGGAGCGCCCGCTGCCCTTTCTGCCCCGCTTCCTTCTTTCCTTCGACATAGTTTTCGTGCCCAAGTAAGTTACACCGCGAGGAGTGGGCGGCAGGGTGAATGTGGGAAGGGGTGCGGGAGAGGCCACAACAGAGAGAGAGAGGTGGGGGGGCTCTGCCTCACATTCCCCTTCGGGCCCACCTCTTTCTTACCAGTTGCCAAGAACCTTTGCCGTTACCATCAGGTGGAAATAAAGGGGGAACAAGCTGGCCTGCAAGGGTCCCGGCCCCCAGTGCCTCTGTACTCAGAGCTGTATGGACATTCTCCAGGTTCGTGGACTGGCCGTGGAGCCCCTTGTGAGGGACTGGGGGGGGGGCTACACTTAAGGGGACAGTAGGCCGTTTTCGTATGCCTGAATGCAGCATCTGGTGCAAGTCACAGGCTGGACTGAGGCTGGCCCTGGGGAAGGAGCACCAGGCTGAGTAGACGAGGAGGGAGGCAGTGGGAAGGGCAGAGGGCTGGCCCTGGGGCAGCGTGCGTGGCAGCTGCTCTGGCACCCAGCGTGAGAATCCCCGCTCAGCCCGTTTCCGGTAACAGCACTGAATGTTCCAGCTCCCACTCTGTGTCACTGTTCTGTGTGGAGCGGGAGGGCAATTGCACCACTGCAGCCCCTACATTTACCCCCCAAATAGCTTCTGCCCTGAGCCCCCCCCTCCAAACTTAATATAGCTCTGGGTCCACGGAGCGGGCACAAGGACATCGGCAGGAAGGCAGGATTCTGCCTGGCTGTTTTAGGCTGATGGGAAATGGAGGTGCGTTAAAGAAGCTGTGGTTCTTGGGCAACTGGAGTGTGCGTGTTTGTGCGCATGTGTGTGTGTGTGTGTGTGTGTGTGTGATGCTGGGCATTGGGGATTTTTGAGGCATGACTAGAAAACGCAGGCCCTTTCTGCATACACACACAGAGTGAAATCGCAAAAGGCCTGGCTCAAGCCCTCTCTCTTCTCAGGTACCGCCAGGTGGGCAAGCTGTCAAAGAAGTACGAACGGCTGGAGCCCATCTCCAACCACAAGGAGGTGGTGCTAGAAAAGAACGTGGCCAGAGTGGTGGAGTTCGTTGGCAAGGACGTGAGCCTTCTTCCCGGCCCGGATTTCTACGGGGACGCACCGGCCACAAAAGAAGTGCTTCCGGAGTTTGCTGTGGAGTACCGGCTCATCCATCAGCTCGGGCCCAAGCCGTCCTTGGAGAAGAAGCCGGCTGCGCCCCCACTAGCGCCGCCGCCTTACCGCGGGCTCCCGCCGCTGGCTGACACCGTGCCCTTGCTCCGCAGGATCCCTTTCCAAGCTGGGCGCTCGTGGCCCATTGCACCCGATGGCTATGTCCCCAATTCGGTCATCCGAGCCCAGCTCTTTCCCAAAGGGACGCCCGCAGCCCTCCAGTGCTCGCTGCTGCAGAGCAGAGACCCCTTGCCAAAGCGGAAGATGGTCAAGATCCAGCTGCCAGAGTGGGACACGTCCGAGGTTGCTGAGAAAGCCCGGAAGAAAAAGGCGCAGCGGGTGAGGCGCGGCACCTCCTCCGAAGGGCAGCGCCGCCGGGACCTGCTGTCTGAGCTTGTGACCAAGCCCTGGATGCGGCACAAGCCCAGCGACACGAGCCTGCCCTGCGTCATGCAGGCCATTCTCAGCCTGATGGACGACGTGCCCTATTCCACCTACTTGCTGTGCACGGCCGCCCTGGTCCAGCTGTCCGAGGCTTACCCGCTGCCAACCCTCATCCAAGAAAAGGCCTTTGACCGTCTCTTTCTGGACACGAACCATAAGGAGGTCAGCACAGGTGCCATTAGGGGGGAGGGATCAGGAGGGCACGGAAGAGCGCGCTCACGGGTCTGCAGCTCACTCGCTTGGAGGGTGCCGGGGGGGGGGGGCTCCCTGGAACTCCTGCCCTTCACCGGCCATGTCTTCTTGGTGCAGAATGGCAGCCGGGGGGGGGGGCAGGGGAGGTGCTGCGGTTGGATGTTGAACGGGGACATGGCTGGGGCAAGAGGAACGTGTGGGACAGAGGGAGGAGGAAAGATCCAACCATGGGGTGAAGTTGAGTGGAGAAGATGAGAAACTGGGCCTGTTGCTTTGCCGGCTGAATTCATACTGTGAAGGACTGCCAACGGGTTCTTTCTTCAAGACGGGAGATCAAAGGCGCCAAACTGCCAGCCTTGGCTCTGCTGTCTTGACATTGATTCTCTCAGGGCGTTGCCCTTGGTCTATACACTGGATTTAGCACTGAACCACAGAGGAACCACACACACCGTGTGGGGTAAAACCAGGAAAGTTTATTCAAGGTAAACAGATTACAATAAAAGGTGGGGAATGAGGGAAGGGGGAAAAGGTGGGGAGACACTTTGGTATACACAAGTAGAGCTACAAAACAACAAAACTAGTTCCTTTACTATATAGACACCCAGGCACTTACTCTTTGCCTGGGGGGTTGGTCCTCTTAGGGCCTGCCTCAGCAAAAGCCCTACTCCTTCGCATCCAGACAACAACAACCAAACCCAGAAGCCACGGCTGGCAGTATCGATCCCCCCCTCCTTTCAGTAGCCCAGCTGTCTTTGGCCAATCAGGATGAACTTCATCTGGGCTAGGAAGAAGAGGGGCGGTTCCTTGCTCATGACTAGGGGGCTTGGGAACATTTGCATGTGAATAGCTGTGGCACGGAGACATGTCTCTGAGGTGTCAGGGCCCATCAGAGCCCATCAGTACATTTGCATGGGTTTCTCAACCTCCAGCTGGGATTACCTTGTGTACGCCTGTAGAGGTGTGTGTGTGTGTGTGTGTGTGTGTGTGTGTGGTGCAGGAAACTCTGACGCTTTTTCTTCACACATACCATCCAAAAGAGGATATGGGGTCATCGTCCCCGAATTCTCCTCAGTAAATGTTGATGTCCGATACATATAGGACTGAGGACATATAGGACTCCACAGTCACTTACGGACCCATCGCTAGAGTCTACACAATCTTCTTTAGAATTTCCTCCTTTTATCCCGGAAGACAATCTTACTCGGTCACGAGTGATCGCCTGATGATGATGATGATAGGACTGAGTGGCTGACAATGCCCCTTCAAGGGACTTTGGGAAGGCATAACTCCAGAGCACTTTTGCGAATGCACTTTTGCGTCCTCTGCTTCTCTGTGCTCCAGCAAGAGGGATGGTCAAGCCACAGCCGGACTCGGCTCCAGGCAAGCAGCAGCCAGGGAGGGTCTGGGCCTGCAGCCGGCAGCTGAGGACGCCGAGCCTGAAGGGCGGGTGGCTGGCTCAGGGGGGCTGGGGCCTGGAGCTGACCGGTCTCCCTGCCTTTTTCTTTGCCTCAGCACGGGCACCAGAAGCGTGGCGTTCCATTTTCCCCTCAGCGTCTCGGGGGCCAGAGCAACGGCTCCCACTCCCCCTCATATGGCACAGGGCTGGAACGTGAGGAGAGCCAAAAGGCAGCGGGGCGGGGCGGGGCGGGGGCCTCCCCGAGGCCTCCCCTCTCCGCCCCCATCTCTCCGCCTCAGCGGGCAGTGCTGCGGCCGTGCCACGGCTCCTGCCTCGGGGCTTCCCGGGGGGCAGTGGAGGCGCTCTGGAGAAGGAGGCCGGCTCCCAGCCTCGCTCTGTGCCCGAGCCCTCGGCTTCCCCGTTGCTGTGTGAGGCACGGCAGGGCTGGCGTGTGGCGGGAGCCAAAGGCCTTGCTTCTGAGGTACAAACAAAATGGAGAGCGAGGGCATCACCTCCTGTCTCTCTCCTCTCCAGAGCAAGCAGCTCCCCCTTGTGAGAACCACAGCTGAGGATCCCCACTGCCAGTTGCCGGATCACTGCTTTGCTGGTCAGAGCAGGAAAACCCTGGCGGATTGGCAACCGGGGCTCCTTCTGTATTTAACCTTTCTGTCCTGCTCTTCCTCCAGGAGCTCAGGGTCCAAGGCTGTTATCCCCCGGCCATCCCAGCAGAACAGCCCTGAGAGGCTGGCTAGGTTCATCGATTTCACATAGATCCTAGAGTGGGAAGGGGCCCGCAAGGCCATCGAGTCCAACCCCCTGCTCCATGCAGGAAACTAGAGGAGGGGTCTCCCATCCAAGCAATAACCAGGCCTGACCCTGCTTAGCTTTGAGAGGTGGCGACTGGTCCGGGATCCGCCAGAGAGCTCTGTGGCCAAGCCGGGATGCCAGCCCAGGCGCTCTGTGTTCGGCTTCAGCAAGGTGGGCCGCAGGGCAGCTGTGTCGCCATTTCCAGAGGCAAATGTCCTGGGCTGATAATGGCCTCCGGCCCCCTCCGCAAGCACTTTTCTTTCACAGGGGGCTGGACGTTCTTCGCAGTGTTTGTGCTTGCAACAACTCTGTGAGGGAGACCGCCAGTATGAACACCTGACAGAGTGGGGAACTGAGGCTGGCCTGCCCGCTGGTCATGGCAGAGGCTGGGCTCGAAACCCAGGTCCAGGTGTGACTCTCTAGCCATTGGGCTCACACGTGCAAGGATCAGGGTCCGGATTCTTGTTCCATAGGTGAGGATGAGGCTGGCGGCTTGGGAGGCCTTGGGCAAGATGGACCTGTTGACTGAGCAGGAGGTGGTCCCACTGGCCCGAGCCCTCCTGGATGACAACAAGAAATTGCGCGACCTGGCCCGCTCCCTGCTTGACTCCGTGGCCGGCATCACTGATAAGTTTGTCCTGAAGAAGGAAATGCAGCGCCTGGCCGAGAGCAGCCTAGAAGACCTGTAAGTGCTTCCCGTGTGTTGGGGGTGGGGGGGGCATCCCCACCCGCCGGAGCCTTTGGAGGGGCCAGCCGTGCCGCCTCTAGCTAGGATGAGCCTCCCCGAAGGGCCCCTTTCCCAGGCCAACTTGCCAAACTGGGATGCAGAGCTTTTCCAGCACCATTCACTGTTAGAGCCAAGCCAGGGGCATGGGCCATACAGGGGCTTAAAGGTGGTGCCGCGCTCGTGACACACGCACACTCCAGGCGTGCACAGAGTGGAGGAGTCACACTCCCTGTGCCTCATGGTCACTCTGGCCTGTTAGTACGTTCTGGTCAGCACTGTTTGTGGGTGTCCAGCTGGCCCATAGCCAGAGGCCCAGGTGCAGCTCACATCAGCACAATGGGATGGGGCTGTTCTGAACAGGAAATAAAGATTTTTGTGAAGGATCAGCTAGCAGGATCCTTTGCGTGAGTTCGGCGCTTAACGGGCTAACCGGCACTGAGTTACAGCCCGTACGAGCGCTGGCGACCACCTGAGAGGCTTTCGCGCACAAGAGGAAACCGAAGACCTTTAAATGACCAAATAAGGCTTTTATTTGTTTACACAAAACACAGAGCGGAACTAACAGCTCTCCAGGAATACTACAATGTCAACACAACCTTAGTTGACCCCTGCGTTACTCACTGAACAGGCTCCTAGACTAGCGGATTGAATCTGGTCAATTACCTCAGATCAGAGACTCTACGCCTAGTCAGTTTCAGCCTGGCTCCGGGTCGGCCGATCCGGGGATGAGACTGGCTTACTCGGGCTGCCGCTTGAAGGACGAATCTGGCCCCGACGTACCCTGGTTCCCAACAACCCTCTGCCGGAAGGGAGAGGGGTTTTCTACCCGAGTTCCCGCTCTCCCCACCCTCCAGGTCAGGTGGGGCTTATGCCTGCCCGGGGAGAAGGTGACGTACTGGTACTTTACAGCTCTTTGAGACTGCCCTGATAGTTTGATGGTCCTTGATGGTCCTTCCTGGGTTTTTGTGGATCTCCACCGAGACTCTTCCTTGTTGGGGATGACGACCTGTCTGGCTGCTTCTCCCGTGACTTCATCCCTCCTCCCTCGCCCCCTCCCTTAAGGGAAAACTGTGTGTGTGTGTGCAGACTTGTGTTGGGCTTTCTCCACAATTTTCTACTCCGGCGTGGTTGGGGTGGTGGCGGTTACGACAATGGTGGTGTGTGTGTGTGTGGGGGGAGGATCTGCCCTGAGCGGTGGGCCGGCATGCATCCCGGCTGCCCCCGCCCCCCTTGGGTTGGCATCGCCCCCCACCCCTGCTCCAGCTGGCCTTTCTTTGCTCCTTCCAGGACTGAACCGAGCCGTGTTCGCGAGAGCGCGTTCCCCCGCAGGGTGCGAGCTGCTGGCATCATCGCAGAAACACAGGACGAAGCCGTTTATGCCCTGACGGAAGGGGCGGAGTGGCTGATGAATCTAGTGGAGAACCAGCTGACCGCCAACCTGTTCCTCATGGCGGAGTGCCCGCCGACGGAGACCCGGCAACCCAGCCGCCCGCCTCTTTCCCGGCGGAGGGGCATAGCGGAGGGGACACCGGACGAGTTTGCCAAGCCAGATGACCACTCGGCTGCCCAGGCACGGTGGCTGGGGCTCTTTGCCAGGTCCGACAAGAAGCTTGATCAGGCCTCAGGTAAGTACCAGTCCACGTCTGCTGGGGGGGGGCATCCAAAGCCCCTGTTATTCGGCGAGGGGCCACGCTGCCCAAAGCATGCCGCAGGAGCAAGGAAGCAGGTCCAAGACCCTAGTTTATTCTTTGCACAGAAGTTTGAAACAGAGCTAAATCAGTACTCTTAATAAAAACCTAACTTTTATATGCCCTTGCACCACAAAATAAGCTTTGGGATACCCCATATCATAGGTAACCATGACAGTCCCCTTCAAGATCCACAGTAATTCCAATCCAAACCATCATTCTTTTGCAATGCTCATTAATGTCGTGGGCTCTCCCACACTGGAGGCATTCAAGGTGAAGCTGGACAGCCACCTTGGATTCCTGCACTGAGCAGGGGGTTGGACTCGATGGCCTGGTAGGCCCCTTCCAACTCTACTTTTTCTATGATTCTGAGATTCTATGTGTGAAGATTCCAAATGACAATTACAAATAAGAAACGGGGGGAGGGGGGTATGCTTTTGGCCTCCCAAATGATATGCTCACACCTCCAGGAGAGTGTCCTTTACCAGATGGCCTCGAATCACAGCTAGCCCAACACTTTGTCTTTAGGAAACTGTCCTCGAATTGTGCTTCACAGTGTCTTGTGCCCAAACAAAGCATTGGGCTGGATGTATTTCTATGTCATCTTGCAGAGGACACTCCCCTAGACGTGGGTGGGTGTGATTTGGGGAGGCCCAAAGCTTGCGGTGGAGCACACAGCCTCAGTCCCACATATATTTCCACATACATTATTATCAGCCTGGTGGTGACATCATGCTTGACAGAGACTTGCACCCAAGGAAACCATTGGGCCAGATGTGATTTCATAGAATCATAGAAAAGTAGAGTTGGAAGGGGCCTACAAGGCCATCGAGTCCAACCCCCTGCTCAATGCAGGAATCCAGGTCAAAGCATCTCTGACAGATGTCTGTCCAGCCGCACCTTGAATGCCTCCAGACTGGGAGAGCCCACCACCTCCCTAGGTAGTTGATTCCATTGTCTTATTGCTCTGACAGTCAGGAAATTTTTCCTGATGTTTAGGTGGAATCTAGGTTCCTGTAACTTGAGCCCATTATTCCGTGTCCTGCAAACTGGGATGAACGAGAAGAGATCTTTGCCCTCCTCTGTGTGACAACCCTTTAAGTACTGGAAGAGTGCGATCATATCTCCCCTCAGTCTCCTCTTCTGAAGGCTAAACATGCCCAGTTCTTTCAGTCTCTCCTCATAGGGCCTTGTTTCCAGTCCCTTTATCATCCTTGTTGCCCTCCTCTGAATCCTCTCCAGTTTGTCTATGTCCTTGTTAAAATGAGGTGCCCAGAACTGGACACAGTACTCAAGATGAGGCCTAACCAGTGCCGACAAGATTTAATGCCATCTTGTCGAGGACACTGTCCTGGACATTGGGGCGAATGGTTTAGGGTGGCCCAAAGCTGTTTAGGGGGCACAGACCCAGTACTTTAATCTTTTCGAAACATATTTGGCTATTATTGGCATGGGCACATGCAGTGACAGTTTCTTGTGCCCAAAGAAAGTGTTGGTTCGGAGGCGATTCAGTTCCTTCTGGTAGAGCAGGAGTGGCCAACCTGGGGCCCAGCAGATACTGTTGGACTCCAGCTCCACTCATGGGGCATGCAGATTGGGGCTAATGGGAGTTGGAGTCCAACAACATATGCATGGCTGCAGGTTGTCCACCCTTGTGGTAGAGGACACTCTCCTTGACATGTGGGTGTATAATTAGGGTGCTCCCAAGCTTATTGTGTGTGGCACCCCGCAATTCTGTATTTTTTTCTACGTCCTTTCAGAATTATTTGCATAATACCAATGGGGGTGCCATGCCTGACAGTGTCCTATGCCCAAATAAAACAGAACCACACATGATTCAATGCCATCTGGTAGAGGACATTCTCCCGGAGGTTTGGGTATATAATTTGGGATGTCCCAAAGCTTATTGTGGGGTTCAGATCCTTATCTGTAATCGTCATCTGGAGTTGCACAAAAACCATGGTTTTGATTGGAGAGAATTATTGTTCATCTTGAAGGGAACCATCCTCTAATCATGCATGTGGTGTGAAGTAGTTCAAAGCTTATTTTGGGATGTAGGAGCATATTTTTTTTACCGTTTCATAACATTTATTTTCATCCACGCTTATTATCCTAATAGAAGAGTGGGTGGAATATAACGCTGCCAGCATTTTGCAGTACCAAACACCATCCAGTCCTCTACTGCATAAATAGTTTACTGCACAGAAATATTTTCCTCTTTATTGGCGACTAATGAAAAAGCCTCAAGAATCAGTTAAAATGCTCTTCAAACTTTTCCAGCATTCCAAAAAGATCAAAAGAAAACATACGGATCTAGATTGTGAACTTCTTAAAATTTCACAAACCTGGAATAGAGGACCCAAAGTAGTTCCTTAGTGCAGGCCTTCAAAATAGAAGAAACTATTGTCAATCAATTGTGTGTTTACTTTGATCAGTCACCCTACTTTTGAAAGCAACTTACCGCTCTGCCCAAAATGTAAGATGCTGAATGGAGTTTATTTCTCCCAAAATATAGCAATATCTGGAAACAGAGTGTTTTAATTTGATTTAGCTACAAGTATATTAAAATCTTTTTAAGATGGAGAGCTATGTTGTATTCCTTCAAATGAAAAGGATAGTAATGCAAACCTTTCACAAGTAACAAGCAATAATAGAATTTTAGCTTATTTAAAGCTTCAGTGTTGAATAGTAAAATTAAGGAGACTCAGTTTTAGGCTATCCATCCCTTGATTATTGCGAATTTCTAAGGGTACATCTGTGGCAATTACTGCAGAAATAAAATAGAATTTTAATAGTGGTTATTGGCACAATTGCAGGTTGATGAACAAGTCTGTTAATCAAGAATAATATGCAAACAGATGGAATGAAGCCTTTGGGGTGTAGGCACAGGGGTGAGCAACTTGTGGCCCTCCAGATGTTTTCGCCTTCAACACCCATCAGCCCTAGCCAAGATAGTCAGTGGTGAGGGATGATGGGAGTTGTAGGTCAAAACATCCGGAAGGACTACAAGTTGCCCACCCCTGGTAGGGGCACATTCACTTCCAGCTTACTGAGACTTGAGTTCTGTTTTGAACTTGTGCACAAATAAGGAACTCGTGACCAACTACAGGATTGTCCCTCAAAGGGTGTCCTGACTCTGCCACTGCTGCGGATTCCCCTGCCAGCTGCACTCTGCGCTCCCCCCCGCCCCCGAGTTCCTCATACAGCAAGCGAGGAAAAAAGTGATCTGTCTCAGGATCGCTGGGATGTGTGCATCCCTGAGCCGGCATCATGTGTGGCCCTCAGGACCTAAAAGGTTGTGTGTGTGCCCCTCCTATAGTGACTAACGGGAGTGGGTCTTCTTCAGACCTCTCTCTGGAACACAGGAAGCCCTTTCAGAGCAGGGGCCCTATCTGAGGCTGCACGGGCTGCGTTCAGACGAGTGGTGAAGGCTACTCTGTTCCGGCGGGTTTTTCTGGAACAACTGTGCTCTCGGTGTATTGTCTCTTGCTACTGCTGCATTTTAAATCCTGTCGTTTGGGGCAGGGGGTGGCAGTAGCTCTCCAGCTGTTCTTGTTTTTTGGTTTCAGAGGGATTCTTTTGTGTTCATTTTTTTTCATTTAAATCAATTTATTTAAAATATTTCTGTCTTAGCTTTCCGTTGGCCACGCACAAGGTGGCTGTAGTTTTGTGTTGTGTGTTTATGTCACATTGTTTTTAATGGCGTCAGCCACTGTGCACACCTTGCTGGGGAGGTGGGAGATGATGAGTAAGGACTGCCCGTTGCCTACCAAGCTGTGCTCTGCCCCCAGTCCAGACCCCCCCCCCTCCATCTCACCTCTCCTCTTGCTGCAGCCACTTCCTTGGGAGGCGCCAGGCGGCTCACAGGCGAGAAGCTCCCTCGGATCCAGCCGGCACAAGGTAAGGCCCTCCCCGTGGCACCGTCGGGTGGAGGGGCTTTGCCAGGGAGTGGCACCAGCATCAGCGGCACCAGCAGCAGTGGCGGCTCCAGCAGCAGCAGCAGCAGCAGCAGCGGCGGCGGCAGCTCCAGCAGCGGTGGCACCACCAGCAGCGGCTCCACATGGCGGGAGGTGCGGCGTGCCAGGAAGGAGCTCAAGGCGAAGGCGAAGGAGAAGCGACGTGGGACCAAGGTCTTTCCCGCCGCTTCCCAGGAGATCCAGAAGCCAGCCAAGGGGCGCAAGCAGGCCCATCCCATCCTCTTGCAGCGGCGCGACACACGCACGCAACTCTACAGCGAGATGCTGAAGCACCAGAAGATGAAGAAGGACGATCAGGTTGCCGCCGCACCGGTGGAAACGAAGCGGGATGGCAGCTTTGTGCTGGCGAAACCCAGCCTGACCCAGCCCGGGCTGCCCAAGCTGCCACCCACGGCCGCCAAAGGCAGCCTCATTGACCCCAAGCAGGAATACAGCGCCGACAAGTCCAGGTGGCGCAGCGACCTCTACAAGCTACTGGTCCTGCGCATCGCCCCCTCGGTCGAGGGCCGTACTGCAGCTGAGGACTTCCTGGCCTCGGCCCGCGTTGCCCTGGCGGGACGGGCCATGTCCTGGGAGGCCTTCACGGCCATCAGTCAGTCCTTCCTCGCTTCTCAGGAGGAAGTCACCCCAGAGTCAGCGGGGTGGAAGAAACATATGGAGGATTTACTCAAGACCTCTTTCAAGGAGCCCAGTCTGCAGCCTTCTGTGGAAAGCATGGAGACCATGGTGGCTGTGAAGAAGGGGAGAGACATGCCCAGACGCCCAGAGAGCGAGGTCGAGAGCAGTGACCTGAGTCAGGAGGACTTTTTTAGGGAGAAAAGCGAGGCATCTGATGAGCGAATGGCAATGGAGAAGAAGGGGCTCAAAACCGGAAAAGAAGCGGGCAAGAGGAAAAGAGTGGTTTCCAAGAAAGAAAAAGCGGGGAAGGCGGCTGAAAGGGAAGGGAAAGCAGCGGCAGAAGGGGAAGGGAAAGGGGAAGCGCGGGAGGTGCCCGAAGGAAAGGGACACAGATTTTTGGCCCAGGAGAAAGAACGAGAGGCAGCCAGGTGGAAAGAAGAGGAGAAGGCCAGGGGGGAAGAACGAGAGGCGGCCAGGGGGAAAGGAGGAGAGGCGGCCAGGGGGAAAGGAGGAGAGGCAGCCAAGCAAAGGGAGTGGGAAATGGCTGACAAGAAAGAAAAAGTGGCCAGGAGGAAAGCGGGGAAGCCAGCTGACAAGGCCGGAGAGGCAGCTGAGGAGAAAGAGGAGGAACTGGCCATGGCCACGGGGAGACGGGTGAAGCAAAAGGTACTGATCACGGAGTCGGAGAGGTTGCTGGACAAGGCGTCAGAGGGCACCCTGGCGAAAATGAGGGCCGAAGCCAGAGAGAGAATGCTGGCCTGAACTGAAGGAGAGAGCCCTGGCTGAAGCACAGGAGACGGCCCTGGAAGAAGTGAGGGAGAAAGCCGTGGCCGAGGCCAGAGAAAGGGCACTGGCGGAAGCGAAGGGAGCGGGCATTGCTCAAAGCACGGAAGAAGGCCCTGGCCGAAGTGTGGGAGAAGACCCTGGACGAAGCTCGGGAGAAGGCCCTGGCGGAAGTGATGGAGACGGCGCTGGCTGAGGCGCGAGAGATGGCCCTGGCTGAGGGGAAAGAGGGGGAGGCAGCTGAGGAAAGGATAAGGGAGCTGACGGAGGCTAGAGCGACGGAACTGGCCGAGGCCAGAGCGATGGAACTGGCCGTGGCCACTGGCCATACATGTGGATGAGGCAAGGGTTTTGGAGCTGGCCGAGGCAGAAGAGAATGCGATGGAGGTGGATGAGGCAAGGTTTTGGAGCTGGCCGAGGCAATAGCGACGGAGCTGGCTCAGGCAAGAGCCATGGAACTGGCTGAAGCGAGAATGGTGGAGCTGTCTGAGGAAAGTATACTAGAGCTGGCTGAGGCAAAACTGAGAGAGCTGCTGGCTATGGAGGAAGGAGAATGGGCTGACAGAAGAAAGGGACTAATCTCTGAAGAAGGAGAGGGAGAAGAAGGAGAGGAGAAGGAGGAGAAGGAGAAGGAGAAGGAGAAGGAGGAGAGGCTGACATGTGGGAGGACCTAGGAGAGGAGGGCATTTGGCTCCCCACTGAGGAGGAAAGAGAGGCATTTATTGCCCTGTGGCAGAAGGAACCAACTCCGGCAGCAGACCTTGAGCTTTTGGAAGCGCGCTCGGTTGCTCCTGGAAATCCTGACTGAGCCGGAGAAGCTCGAGTGCAGCGATTCCAGAGCGTGTCAGCGCCTCTTCCAAGTGGTGTCACTGCTCCAGATTGCTTCAACAACTGATACTGAGGCACTGGCTGAGGCTTTGCTGAAGAAAGCTGAGGAGATCCTAAAGGAAGGAGAGGAGATCCAGGAGCTCTTGCCTGCAGAGGACGCTTCGGTACTGGCGGAGCTCAAGGGAGCGCTGGAAACCCACCGACCCTGGGCAACTGATCCCAGGGAGTTTGCAGCCAAGATGAGAGGCCTCCTGAAGTCGGCCATGACTGCGCTGCGGGCCAGGAACTTGAAGGAGAAGCTGGAGAGAGAAGTCTGCAAGCAGGGCTGGCGAGAAAAGGAGGAGGCAAAGTGGGTGGAGGAAGAAGCCAAAGTGATGGGGGGAAAGGCCTGGCTGAAAAAGAAGCTCAAGGAGACCATTAGAAGGTGGCAGGTCGAAGCAGAACGGGCCAAGCAGGAAAGGCTAGTGCTGCAGCACAAGCAGAAGAACCTCCGGTTCAGGTCACGGCCCGTCATGTTGGACCAGACCGAGAGAGGCCGAGAGAGGCAGAGAGAGAAGCAGAAGGCGGCCGAGGAGGCGGAGATGCAGAAGAGGGCAGCTTCGCTTGCTCAGCAAAGGTCAGCCAAGCTGACGTGGGCCTTGGGCGAGCAGCATGTGAGGACCTGGAAGACCATTTTGAAAATGGAGCAAGACCGGACCCTGACCTCCAAGGAGCAGTTCCAGATGCCCAGGCTCAAGGGCAACCGGCTTCCCAAAGACTTTCTGTACAAGACCACCAAGCCAACAACGCTCATGCGTCGGAATAAGGTCAGAAGGGGCGGCCGACAACATGTCTTCCGTCTTGAGGATGATAAAGACTGTCGACTGGGAGAGGTTTACGAAGCTCTACCAGTTACTCATGTCTCTGAAGGAGGTAGAAGGGGGTGTTCACTCGGCAGCTTGGCGCGAACAGTCCTCCAAGCTGCTAGACCTCTATGGCTGTGAGCAACCCGCTCATCCGGGCCATGACGCAGCAGCTGTTGATGGGTGGCCGCCACCAGAGCACATATGTCACAGGCAACACCTTGAAGATGAGGCAGGCACAGGCTAATCTGGGCCAGCGGATCCTCTATGAGCTGGTCCATCACTCAGTCCGGATTCGCCCCAAGCCCCCCACCTTGCATGGTGTCATCCCACTCAGCTACCAGAACAATGTGCACCCCTTCAAGAGGAGGGGAATGGCCCACTTTGGCACCATGTCCCTCAAGTGGAAGACCTTCTTCTCCAAGGGGAAGATGCCCAAGCTACGCTTGTACGTACACTCGTGCCCCATTTGAAGTAGCTTTTGTTTCTATAAGCCAGAGATAAATATACATGTGTGCATGGTGGGTGGGTGCGTGTGCATGGTGCGTGTGCATGGTGTGAGTCTGTGTGTAAACATATATATGTGTGTGTGTAAACACACAATATTCTTTTATACTGAAGTTTTTTTGAGTTGTATCAGACATTCTTTCTCCAATGAGCCATTTGTGAGGTGTTTCCAGGGCAATGGATGCTGCCTGGTAAACCCTGTGGAATAAAAGTGATGTTGAAGCCACCTGCAGCTCCTGTTGAGTTCTGACTATCTTGGGGTATTTTTGCTTGTTTTTTTGCTTAAATATTGATAACATACCATTCTGGACCAAATCCATCCAAGGTGGTGAAGAAAATGCAAGTTTAAAAATGAAAATACAATAATATAACGTTATAATGTTATTGTGAAGGACCAGCACCCGGGTCCTATGCGTGAGTTCGGCGCTTAACGGGTTAACCGGCACTGAGTTACAGCCCGTACAAGCAAGTGGAACCGACTAGGAGGTTTGCACACACAAGAGGAAACTAGAGCCCTTTGAATGACTAAATAAGGCTTTATTTATTTACACAATATATGGAGCGGAACTAACAGCTTTCTAGGAATACTACAACGTCAATATGACCTGACGTGACCCCCAAGTTTATCAATGAACAGGCTCCCAGGATAGCGCATTGGGATTAGTCAGTTACCTTAGACTAAAGACTTCATGCTAGTCAATTTCAGCCTGGCTCCGGGTTTGTCCGATCCGGGGAGGAGAACAGCTTACTCCAGCCGCTGCTGGAGGATGGATCTTGATCAAAAGCACCCCGTGTTCCCAACAACCAACAAAAGGAGGGGAGAGGGGTTTTCTACCCCTGGGTTTCCCGCTCTCCCCGCCCTCAAGGGTCAGGTGGGGCTATGCCTGCCCCTTCGTGTCAGGTGGGCTTATTCCTGCCCGGGAAGAAGGTGATGTGTTGGGTACTTTACAGCTCTTTGAGACTGCCCTGTTAGTTTGATGGACGGTCTTGATGGTCCTTTCCTGGGTTTTATGGATTCCAACCGATACTCTCCATTGTTGGGATGCTGGTCCAGTCTGGCTGCTTCCCTGTAACCCAATCTCCCTTCCTCGCCCCCCTCCCCCTTGGAAGGAAACTGGTGTGTGCGTGTGTATGTATACTCGTGTCAGGCTTTCTCCACAGTTATTGTGAAGGAAGGGGGGGCTGGCTGGCCCGCCAGACCCCCACCCTTTCCTACTTCAAAGGGAATCCCAGCGCTTGCCACCATGTGGCCCGGAAGGGGGGGCTGGCTGGCCCGCCACCACCCCACCCTTACCTACCCAAAGGAAACCAAGACCCCCTGAGATCTCAAGATACCAGACTGCCAGCCTCAGCTGTCTGCAATCCTACTTGGATCTCTGTTTAGGGACTCGCCTTCAATTTCTGTAACCTGGATTTAGATACTGAACTCACAGAGCACTACAAAACCCATTTGGGGTGAAACCAAGACAAGGTTTATTCTGGTAGCATCTTACAACAAGATTAGGGAAATGAGAGAAGCACACAAAATAGAGAGACACTTTAGTACACAGTAAAGCTGCAAAACAATAAAACCTGATTCCTTAATATCTCTCAGACACACACCTGTTACCTGAGGGTGTTCTCTTCAAGGGTTAGATCCAGCACAGCCTTGCCGCCCGGGGGGAACTATTTCATCTACCCGCAGGTCCGAGATAAATAGCCCTCCACAAGACCTGCCTTTCTAGAGCCCTCAAACCAGCCAATTTTTACCAGGGCTGCCTGGGGTCGATTCCTGAGGGGGGGCCCCCCTAAAGGCTTGGGCCCCTCACTGGCGCGCTGCCATGCCGGGCACGCTACCAAAAGGACTAAGACCAAGAACAAAGGCTACACGTGGGGAAATAGCTCTTCCCCCTCCCCTTTTCTGTAGCCTCCTTGCTTCAGCCAATCAATTTGAACTTCACCTGGCCAGGCAGGGGGGAGGGAACTCGTGAGTCATGGCTTGAACTATCTACATATGAACGCCCTAGTCGTCTAGGCGCCACCCATGTCATCCGAGGCCCTCGCCTCCTCCCAGCCCCCACCTGGTTCGCACATGAGGAGGCGTGTGTGTGTGTGTGTGTGTGTGTGTGTGTGTGTGTTTCCTGCATGCCTGCATGCAGGAACCCCCAAAAGCTCCACAGTTATTATAAAACGTTAAAATACAAAAAAAAAACAAACCCAACAGTTCATTTAAATATAAGTTAGTCATGTTTAAAGCCACAGCAAGCAGGGATAATAAACAGCAGCATGACCGATAAAACACATCAACGATAAGCCCCATGAAACAGCTGGGTCCGCAAAGCCTTTCTAAATCCTGCGACTGGGGCAGTGTTTCTCAACCTTGGGTCCCCAGATGTTTTTGGCCTACAACTCCCAGCATGCCCCAGCCAGCGTAGCTGGCTGGGGCATGCTGGGAGTTGTAGGCCAAAAACATCTGGGGACCCAAGGTTGAGAAACACTGGACTGGGGCCAGCCACACATCTCTCGGAAGGAGGCTCCATCAGGCAGTGGCGCCTACTGAGGAAGCCCCCGAGTGCCTGCTGATTCAAACGACTTTAAAGGCAGGCAGCGAGGAGGAGGGCCTTCAATGCTGGTCTTTAAAAGTTCTTATGGGTGCAGGCAGGAGAGGGGAAACCAGTGGCAAAGGTGTCACTGAAGGCGAATAAAAGGAACGCATGGGTGGGAGGAAGACGGGGTCTGTCAGCAGTCACTGGTCCTGACAGATGGTGACACGAAATCTGCCCATTCAGAGGCCATATACCCCTGAATAGCAGTTGCTGGGAACTCCCGCTGGGGAAGGCTGGTGGGCTTCCCAGCGGCTTCTGGAGGGCCACTGCGAAGAGCAGGATCCTGGGTGAGACTTATGCCTTCCACTGTGGGGACACACACACACACACACACACACACACACCTTCAAAAACACAGAGTGATTCCCTGCTACCTATTTGTTCCCATCCAGTGCACCTTGTCACAGGTATGATTCTATCCTGATGCTAGTTGCATATATTTTATTCCGTTAGTTATTCTTGGACTCTGGAGCATGGGACGAATAAACCAGTTCCTCACTACTGACCCCTTTTATGCTGCTGCAGACGAATGTCACGCTCAGAGCTCATGGCTGCAGCTTGATGTGGGCTTCTTCCATCGATTCTTCATCTCCAGAGCCTCTTGGCCCCTACAGCGTAACGCCCAGGGTTCACCGGCTGCACTCGGACCAGCCTTCCCCTTTCGAGGATCTCTCCCCTCCCCCAGCGCCAGCCAGGATGGCATCTGGATAAAATGGAGAGGAGGAGGAGGAGGACTATGTAAGCCGCCTTGGGTTCCTTGCAGGAAAAAAGGCGGGGTATAAATATAATAAATAAATAAATAAATCTGGTTCCCAGGATTTAAGGACTGCTACGTCCTCCTGCCATTTCAGCCTCTGGTCCCTTGGTCTGTCCTTGAAGCATTTATTGGCATGTGGGATTAAAGGGCCAAGTGAAACGGAGAATTGGGAGGAAACCGAATGCAGTCTCTGTAGCAGAAGAACTGCAGATTTATTAACAGCCAGTGCCCGGCCAGGCCTGCCTTTGCCACTGGCCCTGACCTGCCTTCGCAGCGTGGGCCTTGCCATTGAGCGATGGACCCTCCCCACTAATTTAGCCTCATCACGTTCCGATTTACAGCTGGGGAACTGAGACCAAAAGGGAGCGCCTAGTCCCAAGGTGGATTCCAACACAGCCCCCCCCCCCCCGTGCTCCAAGCAAATGTGCCACTCGTGGCACCCCTGCGAAATGGGCTGGCTGTGCGGCTGCTGATTGTCTCTGTCCTCCCCAAGCCGGGTCAAGGCCCCAAGCAGCAGTGTGACAAGAAGATGCAGAGTGGACAGCTGGGCTCCTCCAGGCCCTTTCTCTTTGTGTGCATTGACCCCGGGGAGCATCCGGCAGCTGGCAGGGGCACGCCCCATCATCCCTGCTCTTGAGTGGTACGGTCCAGCCGCCCACTCACTCTGCCACCTGTCCCTGGGTGTGGACTCTGCTGCTTGCTTGCAGGGGGTGCAGCCGAGCTGGGGCCCCGTGGGGGTGGGGTGGGGCGAGTTTCTTCAGTATTGTTAAGGAAGCCCTTGAGAGGTCTGCATCGGCTGCCCTGGGAGTATGAGGGGAGGTGTATAAGTGATCTGAATGCCAGCAGGAAAGACGGAGCCAGCAGACAGGGAGACGGGGCGGGCGGATCTGCTGCTCCCAGTGACCCCTTTTGCCACAAAGCCCACCCACCCACCACCCGCCATCACGTGCCTCCTAATCCGCCCTGTCCCCAGAGAGAGGCCTGTAATCCGGGGCCATTTCTGTGTCAAGGCCTTGCTCAGTGCTGCGCTGGGCACCTGCCTGGGCTGTGCTGGATGGTCCTGCCACAGGTCCCGGGAGCGCCGCTTCCCACACAGACACCCCCCTCCCGATACCCCCCCCCAATGCTCTTGCAGCAGCATCGCCTGACACAGGAGGCCCCACCAGGGTCGGGGGGGGGGGCATGGGGCGCCAGTGTTCAAGTGTGGCCCAGGCAACAGAGCCCTCTGTAACATACAGAGCAGAGCCCTCTGTAACATACAGAGCATCATCATCATCAGGCGATCACTCGTGACCGAATAAGATTGTCTTCCGGGATAAAAGGAGGAAATTCTAAAGAAGATTGTGTAGACTCTAGCGATGGGTCCGTAAGTGACTGTGGAGGCCAATTAGAAGCCACCCCATTCTTCCCTCTCTCGCTTATTCAGACCCCAGAGTCTTTGTTCCATGCTCAGCCTGAACTATGCACAGCAATAAGAGAGTGCCTCTGAGCACACGCAGACAGTTTTCCAGAGAGTTTAGGGGGCAGGCAGGGCCTTAGGGCCTGGAATCTCTTTTAAGCCACCCAGCCCCACCTCAGCCACATCCAGTGACCCCCTCCTTTCTTTGCTCCTCACTTTGGCAGGGGCGCAGCTAGCCTTGTAGGCTCCTTCCAACTCTTATGATCTATGAAATCTATGAAATCTCCTGGATGGAGCCCTGTGGCTTTTACATGCCCAAGAGGGAGACCTTGAGCCTGGGGTGGGGTGGGGGGTTGATTGCATTTTTAAAGAATCCTTCAGAGTTGCAAAGAAGGCAGAGTTTCACCGAGATCATTTTTTCCGATCATGCTGCTCTGCAGGGCACACCGAAAAGGGGTGGGAGGGACACGATCCCTCCCCCTTGGCAATGTGGTCCTCTCACTTTTAGAGTTGAACTGACACTTCTCCTTGTCCTCCACCTTTTCAACACTTCCCCGAGTCTCCAGCTAGTCCAGAAAGGGGAGATATTAACTCCCACCACCTTCCTTCATAGTTGTCGCAGGTGCACACAGCACACATTTCCCCTCCATTTACTTCCCAACCATTAGATTTGCATATACGGTACTTCTGCATTATTTTTTTTTAGAACTGTCAGGGAACCACAGTCACCGCAAGCAGTAAGCGCTCCAAAAAGGAGCAACAAAAAGGGAGGGAGCCAATATTTCCCCTTTCTGGAGTAGCTGGAGACTCGGGGAAGTGTTGAAAGGTTGGAGGGTGCTGAGAAGTGTCAGTCCAACATGTAAAAGCGACAGGATCACATCAGCAAGGGGGAGCGATTGTCCCCCCGTTTCTGGTGCACCTTCTTTTGCCACCTCCCTCCCCCCCCTTTACTGGTGCTTTTCCACAGACAACTTGGCAATTGGTTCCCAGCAACTGTGCACAAATTAACCTGTATGCAGTCTCAGCTTGTTAATGGGTTACCTACTCCTCTTCACCGCTCCCTTTGACAGCTGAAACAGACAAGGAAATCGACCAGGCAAGACTACACATATCCGATAGCCTTAGGTGCGCACTTGTGCATTTGCAAAAGACCGACAATTTTTTTTTAAAAAACCCCTGCAAACTCAATTGTGCAATTCTCAGGGGTCGGGGGGGGGGGGGAGGGGAACACAACCCCAATTGCGCTTTCTGGAGGCTCTGAATTTTTTTTTTTTCAAACCAGCAGCGAGCGAAAAGGGGAACAATCAGAGTGGGGAGGGGGAGGCAAGGCAGGTTCTGCCACAAAGGGCACTGGGATATGTACCTGAGGACTGAGGGGGAAGTGGGGGAGAGCAGCCAACGGTTCGCCCAATCGTCTGTCGGACGTACTGTGGGTTGTTCAGCGAACAACCAACCCGCCATGGCTTATCCGCATGGTGGCTTAGCATGATGTCTGAACGCACCCAGTGAAACCACCACAGGGTTTGGGATGTGGGTTTTGGTCTGATAAGCACTTGCACAAACACAACCCCTCTGACACGGCAAAGCAGACTGCAGTGTTGCTCCCTACATCTTGGTGCATCTCACTTTTCAAAGGGGCTCCAGGAGGCGGTGGACGGCCTTGCACTGCTTGTTGTCTATGACACATCGGAGCATTGAAATGAATGGCTATTATGGGGGGGACCACCTTTCTCTACCTGCTTGTTTTCAAACTGAAGGCACAGATCGTAAACACATTTACCTGGAAGGGCACACATATCTTTCCCACCCTGGATGGACAAACACCTGCAGGCCATTGATTCTGAGTGGAGAAATACCCACTCCATTTCCCATAGAGACACCATTACTTGGCTCGAGCTAGCAGCCTTCCAAAATGTTGGGGATAGATATTTACTTAGTATATTTCTTAATGGCCTTCCCAAGGCAGCTTATAATAGAGAACAGTAAAATTCAATATAAAGTATAAAAGTATAAAAGCACCTTAAAATTTAAACAATTTTAAAATAAACTAGTTAAGATAAAATTTCAAGTATTGAACAGCAGCAAATACTATTAAAGGTTACACAGAACTGCATGCAAAGTCTGAAAGGCATGGTATAAGCAGATGCTGTCATCTTAATGTACACCGGTAAAGAGTACTTCTTGATATATGGGCCTACTCTCATAATATATGACAAGGAAAATAAGCAACTGAAAAGAAAAGAACTTTTGACATTCTTCTGGGTTGCAGCCAGGATGGAGATTAGCAGCTAGTTAGAAAAGCACCCAAAGTTCAACCATTCAGCAGTGGATGTGGTAGATTGCTGTAATGGGGGGAATTGTCTAACACAAGAAGATCTTACAGGAGTAAGCAAAATGTGTATGACCGTCATACAACCTGCTGGGACTTTATAAACTATATGATAAAGCACAAACAAATAAGCCCGTCGGCGCATCTGCCCCTCCCCAGCTGCCAGGCTGGCTTCTATCCTGACGTGCTCATTTTCTGGATGACACCAAGCAAGACCTGCGGGTCGCTTGCTGGTGCGAGGGGGCAGCAGGCCAGTTCCTGCTCTCGGTGGGGACCCCCAGCCCGGCCCCCGGGGCCCAGAATGCCCAGAGCGGCACGGGTGCGCGCGGGATCCCCCGCTCCCCGGCCAGGGCCGCCAACGGCGGGCCTGGCTGCATGCAGGGGCCGGGCGGGGGCTGCATTCCCCGGCGAAGGAAGCCGGGAACTACGAGTCCCATCATGCACCAGGCTCCGCCGTGTGGCTCCCCGGCCATCCTTGCGCCAGCTGACAGATCTCTCCCGCGGCTGCCAGGCGAGGGCTGGACAGGCACCCCCCCCCCTTCGCATGAGCCAGAGAGCCCCGGGGAGGGGCAGATGCGCTGACGGGCGGAGCGGGCCGGGGCGCGCGAGCTGCAGCCAGGAAGGGATCCGGCGCCCGCCTCCCCCCCCCCCCGCGCAGGATGCATCTGCAGGGCGGCGAGGAGGCGCGGTGATCGCAAGGCTGTGCCGGGGGGGGGGGGCAGCCGGGCGAGGAGCCCCCGCCTCCTGGGCACAGCGGAGCAGGGGAGGGGGCGGGACCAGGGCATCTGCAGGGCGCCTCGCGGGCGGGCAGGTGCACGAGGAGGGCGGGCTGGACGGACGCGGCGCCGCAGCCGGCGCCAGGTGAATGGGCGAGGGCAGGATCCTGAGCCCGGCAGCGCAGGCAGGTGGCGGGCGGGCAGGTGAGCCGGCGCAGGCCCGATCCTGGCCCGTGCGGCGGCGGCGGCAGGAGGCGGCGGCAACCTCGCGACGACGCCCGCAGGAGCCCTGGGCAGGGGGCTGGAACAAGGCAGGCAACCCACCCACCCCCGACCCGTAGGCAGCTTACATAAGGTTTTGCAAAGCTCATGCTGAGGCCGGCTGGTTGCCCCCCCCCCCCGCGCTTTTGGAGAGGGGTGGGTAGGTGGGCATCCAGGGAGCAGGTGGGCTTCAGTGGCCACCCTGCCAGCTGCAGAAGGGGGTTCTCTCCCGTCCCCTTTCTTTATGCCGGAATTGGGCTACAGGCCCCCCCTCCCTTGATTTTTTAAAGGATAAAATGGCCCTTCTTCTCTATATGTTTATTTCTCTGTCCTCAGAGGGTGGTGTTGGTGGGGAACATAATGGCCCCTTTCTTCTCCACCCGGTACGGGCGGCTGTCGCTCCAGGAGGAGAAGGCCGGCTGGAGCTCTCTTCAGCTGGGCAGAAGGGAGGAGGCTGGAACGACTGTTTTGCTTTAAAGGGACAGATTCTACAAACAGAATTATGATCAGCGCAATTATTCCTTCGCAGGGCTTGGTGCTGTTCCTCTCTCAAGGTTGGGGCCTGACAAGGATCCCCAAGAGTTCCCAGAGACTTCCTGCAAGAGAAACTGCTGTGCCCGCAAAGGGCGAAGGGCATGGAGTGAGCAGAGAAAAGGGTCCTGGCCGGGAGGATGGATGCCCAGGAGGCAGGGGGGGCAGATGGTGGCGGAGTTGGGCCTGGGCACTCAGCAGGGACTGTTGCTGGCCCAGTGGCCCCCTTAGGCGCGTGAGGCGTGCGAGGCCGTGACCGGCGGCAACGGGGGCCCATGGTGGATGCTGGCCCCATGGAGCAGGCCTGCAAGGGAATGGGGGGCTGCGGAGGGGGACTGTGGGCCGCATGCCCACCGGGCCCCCATCCACTCTGGACGGCCGTCTTTGACTACGAGGCAGCGGCAGAGGAGGAGCTCACCCTGCGGAGGGGAGACCTGGTGGAGGTCCTGTCCAAGGACTCCGCCGTCTCTGGGGACGAGGGCTGGTGGACAGGAAAACTCCAGGAGAAGGTGGGCGTCTTCCCGAGCAACTACGTCGCCAGCGAGCCCTCCCGCACCCAGCTCCGGGGCTCCCCGAACTGCCCTCCCCCCTGGAGATCTCCTTCGAGGAACTGGAATTGGACGAGATCATTGGCGTGGGGGGCTTTGGGAAGGTCTACAAGGGGGTGTGGCGAGGGGAGGAGGTGGCGGTGAAGGCCACCCGCCAGGACCCCGAAGAGGACGTCACGGCGGCGGCCGAGAATGTACGACAGGAGGCCCGGCTCTTCGCCATGCTGTGTCACCCCAACATCATTGCCCTGAGGGCCGTTTGTCCTCAGCGCCCCCAACCTGTGCCTGGTGATGGAGTACGCCCGCGGTGGGGCACTCAGCCGGGCCCTGGCGGGCAAGAAGGTGCCCCCGCACGTGCTGGTTAACTGGGCCGTGCAGATTGCGCGGGGCATGAACTACCTCCACAACGAGGCCATTGTCCCCATCATCCACCGGGACCTCAAGTCCATCAACAGTAAGTCCCCTGCTGGCAGGGCTAGAGAAACAACGGGGTGTGTGTGTGTGTGTGTGGAATGAACCCCACCCCATACACACGCACACACGCACGCTGGCTACTTCTGCTCCAGGCCAGAAATATTGTCCCTTGCCTCTCTCTTCAAAACACAGCCGCCCAAACTGTCTTCCTGCAAACGCCATCTGGGAACCGGCCCCATCCAGCTGCTCCACTGACAGCCCACCCCAATATTAGCCAGTGGGGACACAGAGAGCTGCCCCATTTCCATTCACTCTCCTCCATTTCACTGTTTGTAGAAGTGTTCTCTCTCATCTCTGTCTCATCATGCTAGAATCCCAAAAGAGCCTCTGTGAATCTGGCAAGGAGTTTTTAAAGCAGTATTTTGCGGATGCCCCCTGCCTGGGGAAGCATTTGAGTTGCTCAATCAAGCCACATCCCCACGGAGCCATTTGGAGGTAGCACAGGGCGGTCCTGGTGGAGGCTGATCAGGCCCTAGGCAGAGAGCTCAGCGTACAGCCCTCCTCTGCTATGGGCATTAGGCAAG
Organism: Shinisaurus crocodilurus; assembly: GCA_021292165.1. Taxonomy (NCBI): domain Eukaryota; kingdom Metazoa; phylum Chordata; class Lepidosauria; order Squamata; family Shinisauridae; genus Shinisaurus; species Shinisaurus crocodilurus. Next base: position 625,504 of record CM037885.1, on the reverse strand, counting down.
ACACCGTTTTTCAAGCCTCTATAATGGGCACAATGCTGACTTTTTGGGGGATGGAGCACAATGAAAATTGTTGTGCACATCTGCAAATGGTAAAAGTGCTGCATAAATGCAGCTATTTGTTCATTCAGAAGTCTGCAGATTTAACAATGGCTGCTGCTTAGCAGTGAAGTACTGTAGATCCAAGGTGGACTAAGGAAGAAGCTGCAGCAGGGAATTGCTCAGCCTGCTTTGGGCACAGGAGACTCAGGCCTCCGTAGGGACTCGTGCTTTTATTTTATTTATTTGTTTAAAGTGATATTTAGGCTGCCTTTAAGGGTGGGACCCTCTCAAGGCAGTGCTCACGTGAGAAGGCCAATAGAACAGCTGTGGTGAGGACGAGAGAGTCTTCTCATGGCTTGGATTTTGGAGATTTTGTATTTCTTAAAATATTTCTATCCCACCTTTCTGTGGTATGCCCAGGAGGCTAACAGACCAAATTAAAAACATAACAATAAAATGCAACAATATCACATAAAGAACTGAAGGTAACAATAGCAGCAAAGACAGAACATCACATTGGAGCCCAATTTTGGGAAGGGACAGAGAAGACAGATCTCAGGTGCTATGTATGCCAAAGGCCTGACAAAATAGCTTTTCTCGAGTGTCTAAACACCAAGCAGAGCAGGGGCATCTGAACTCCTCAGGGCTCAGGTTGGGTGCCATGACTGAGAAGGCCCTGTTTTGCATACCCAGACCAATCACACTTCTGCCAGCCGTGGGACCCAGCACAGGGCCTCAAGGACCTAAGTGGATGGACAGGGTCGTGTGGGAGGAGGAAGTCCTTTAATAATGCTGGCCCCAAGCCATTTAGAGTTTTAAAGGTAACGAAGACCCATACTTTGAATTGGGCTTGGGAACTGAATCCAGAAGGGAGAAGAGCTCGGAAAATTACTGAGTCATAAAAAGATAGTCCCCCGGCCAAGTGGCCAGAAGATCAAAACAGCAGAGCAATTCAGGCCAGGCTTCTAACAGAATGAAATCACTACTAGTACAGATCATGGTGAACAAGCTAGTCTTTTTATGCACAAGAAACCCAGGCTAAAAAGGAAACTTATTTAGCTTCACCTAGCTGTTAGGCAACATCCCCCTCCCCACAGCCCTTGTAACCCGTTTGCACCCGTGGCTCTCTGATGCTGGTGCCTTGAGCTGTTAGTTCTGCACCCTGCGTGTCCCCTGCTGTGGCACCCACTAACTGCTTTAAAAACTCCAAGGACAAATTCACCCTTCGCCTGCACCTTTATGGGGCGCGATATGAGAGAGCCAATGACGATTATATCATGCTGGAGTCACGTGCTCCAAAGGAGTGGCTTAAAATTCTTTAAAATCTTGCAGCATTTTATACCAGCTGACATTTCCAGAGCCATTTTCAAAGGCGGTGTTGCATTTATCCAACCTGAATATACAAGATCACACCTTTTGTTCCATATTGATTAATCCAGTTCTGTGCTCAAAGATCAGAATCCCTGGCTCACGAAAAGCTTCAACTGCAAGGGTGGGGTGGGGTGGGGGCTCCCACCCTTTCACCGCTGATGGTGGTGCACGTGGCAGCAGGGCGCTTAAGAGGCATTCAGGGGTACCTGAGCTGCATCGTGATCTGGAGGATTCATCCCGAGCCTCCCCCCCCCCCGCCCCAGGTTGGGCTTGGAGAGCAGCAAAGAGGACTGGTGGATGGGGTGCGGTTGCCATGGAGACACCCCCATCACTAGCCGCCACCTATTCTTGCTGGCCTGTTGTGCTGGCTGCGGGGGCGGGGCGGGGCGGGGCAGATGAGGTTTAATATCCTGCCTTTTCAAAAGCATTTCAGAGAGCTAACATAAATCAAAACACACCATAAAAATCCATCACACCATAAACACAAGCCAGCAACATCTAAAAACCAGCCAATGAATGCTAAAGAGGTAGAAATAACACCCACCTCTTTCTGCCACCCCATCGGCCCATTTCTCCTGGTCCTTTGCAGTTCTAATCCTGGAGCGCATCGAGAACGAGGACTTGAGCGGCCGGACCCTCAAGATAACAGACTTCGGCCTGGCACGTGAGTGGCACAAGACCACCAAGATGAGCGCAGCTGGCACTTACGCCTGGATGGCCCCTGAAGTCATCAGGCACTCCCTCTTCTCCAAGAGCAGTGATGTGTGGAGGTAACGTGGGGAGCGGGAACAAGGCCGGAGTCACCGTCCTTGGCAGGGGGCGGCCAGCCCATTCCCCGCAGGACTCCTCTGCGGGACCTGCCGAAACACAAACGGAGGAGCTTATAGACTTATAGATCATAGAGTTGGAAGGAGCCTACAAGGCTATCGAGTCCAACCCCCTGCTCAATGCAGGAAACTAGAGGAGGGGTCTCCCATCCAAGTAATAACCAGGCTTGACCCTGCTTAGCTTTCCACGCTCAGACAAGCTGAGCCAGCGTGAGCCACAGGCCTGTATTAGCTGCTTTCCTTGTCGTGGAGATGTGGCGATGCAAAGGGCTCTGCCTGCTGAATGTCAGCCTGTTGGGCAGCTGATAGCGGCCTGGGAGACCCACCGGGAAAGCGGAGCCCCCACCGGGGCTGGGAGAGTACCGGCAGGAGGTGCCGCTACTGCTTTATTTCATTTAACTGTATGTTACATGTCTATCCTGCCTTTTTCTCTCTCGCAAGGAACCCAAGGGGGCTTACATGATCCTCCTCTCCATTTTATCCTCACAGCAACCTTGTGGGGTAGGTCAGGCTGAGAGTCAGTGACTGGCTCAAAGACACCCAGTGAGCTCCCAGGCGGAGTGGGGAGTCTGGGGACTAGAACTCGGAGGCTCCAAGCCCCGCTCCAGCACTGACCCAGGAGTGCAGGCCCTCAGGCCCGGGAGCCCGATCTCACCCTCCTGGGATCTCAGTCTGGCCCTCCGGGGCGCTCAATGCATCCCCAGCCCTATCCCCCAACCATGAATCATTGGGGGGGGGGGTCTCCTGGCTTTTGTGCAGTTCCCCCCACCCTCCTTCCAAAAGGTTGGAATGCCTCCCCCAAGGCTCAGTTACTGCAGGAAGACCTTGAAACTGTCATGTGACGGGGGGGGGGGTTGTTTCTTGGCCTTGCCCCCTTTCGCTTTCAGCCCCGCCCACCACTGGCACGCAGCCCCCAGAAGCTTCTCTGAAACGGAACTTGGCCCTCGGGCGGAAAGTGGTTCTGCACCCCTGCTCTGATCGCGGCACCACACTCCCTCTTAGGAGGCCCGTGGGCGGGCCCTTTCTGGCCCAGAAATGGCGCCTGCTTTGCAGTGGCCAGTGATGCTGTCCGTCGGAGGGCAGGGTGGGACTTTGGGGGTGCAGCCCAGGGCCACACTGCACGGAATGAGCAGGAGAGCCCCAAATGTGGCAGCAGGGCCCGCATGCCCCACTTTGGAGTAAGTGCACCGCGCGGCCGTTGGAAGAGGGGGTGGCATTCTCGTAAGGCCATTCAGTCCAGGCTCTAAGCTTGCCTTACTGCACCGCCGGGAGCGGCTCTGAGGCAGGGAGGTGTCCTGCAGAGGGGGCGGGCGGGCGACCCACCCCGTCGGGCTCCATGTGCCACGCAGGGGCCTCCCGCACACCTGCCCGTGTGTCTTTTTCCATCTGTGCTTCCCAGCTTCGGGGTGCTGCTGTGGGAACTGCTGACTGGCGAGGTTCCGTACCATGAGATCGATGCCCTTGCCGTGGCCTATGGCGTGGCAATGAACAAGCTGACGCTGCCAATCCCTTCCACCTGCCCCAAACCCTTTGCCCGCCTGCTGGAGGGTGAGTGAGAGCTAGCTGTGGAGCTGGGGGGGGGGGCATCCAGAGCCCCATTTCTGCAGGTGTTTTGCTGATTCCAGCCCTTTGCTTTGGGCAGGGCGGGATATGCCAAGGCCGCCCCCCCCCTCCCTGCACAGAGCGGAACAAGTTCCCCAGCCCAGGGATGGGGGGGGAAGGGGAGGGCAAGAAGCTAGGCAGGCCGAGAATTTCATTTCAGTTTGCAAATCACTGGGGAAGGCCCTGTTCACAACCCTGAATGCGAATGGGAGAGCACGATCTCTGAAACAGTTGCAAAATCCCCAAATCTGCGTTTGTAAAATGTGCACTTTAAAAAATGCACACTTTAAATTGTGCATTTATGAAGTTGTGCATTTTTTTCACACTTTAGTCAATGGAGGAAAAGTGCACACTTTTGAAAGATGCATTCTTTTCCCGTTCAAACAAACCGAGAAAACAGGTTGCAAACGAGAAGGGGGGGGGGGGGAGCTGAATCAAGCTTCAAAGTAAAGTTTCGAGAATTTCATTGATCTAAGCCTGCCTGGTTCTCCCATCCCTACAGCAGCGCACCTGGAGAGCAAGGAGGGCCCTCTGCGCCCCCCTCCCCCGACACCTACCAAGCTCCAGAAAGGGGCCAGAGGCTCACAGACCACTTTGCTCCGAGAGTGCGTCTTTATGGCATCCGTTTTGCCTTTCCTTCCAGTGCCAACTTCCCACCCCCATCTTCTATGTGCCCCTCCCCTGACTGTTCCCCCTGGCCTGAACACCCATCTGGTTTCCAACCCACCTTGGTCCCTCTATGCTCCCAACTTGTGCTCTGGGGTCCCCCACGAAAGGTAGTGTGACTGGACTGATCTGTGATGCGATGGCTGGGTCGTGGAGCAACCTCTTTGGCATGGTGGCTGGACTGGATGACCTTCAAGCCCCTTGAGCCCCCCAGCTAGGAGTCCAGGAACAAAGAGGGGCAGTTTACAAGGCCTGTTGCTCCGGAAGCCCCCCCCATCAATCTTAGGTGTGGAAACAAGCTGTGCTTTAGTGGCATGCACTCTGCATATGCCCAGTGGCACTTGCTCCATTGTCACAGAAATCAGGGCACACGCTTGAGACTACTCTGTGCAAATTAGTTTCTCCTGAACAAGGCCTTGCCCGGGAGCGTTTGTCAGGGGCCACTGCAAAGACAAAAGCCAGGCCAAGCACAGCACCATGGGCTCTAGGCAGATGACTTCTTCCGGGTGGGTGTAATGTCTGGGGCACGGGCGGTAAGGGACTTTGGCTGTAATGCTGGGGCCAGGGGACGATGGAGGCTGGAGCAGGTCAGGAGAGCACAGAGTCCAGGACCGGGCCGAGGTCAGTACATGTAGCAAGCAAGGTAGGGGCCAGAGGCGAAGGGCTGGTCTGGTAGGCAAGCAGTGGTCAAGCACAGGTCGAGAGCAAGCAGAGTCTGAGTGAGGACCAGAGGCAGGAAGGCCAATCCAGAAGCAGACCAGCTTCAGGCAAGGGCCAAAGGCAGAGGCGGGGTTGAGAGTCAGGCTAGGTTCAGTCACATCACATATCGGGCAGAGCAGGACTAGAGGCATAGGTCCGGAACAGGCAAAGGTCGAGCACAGTCAGGCTAGAGCTGGTCACAGAGGGTCAGGAGCCGGCTGCAACAGCATGAGGAATCGTGTTGCTGTGGCAAAAGCCGGAGTCATAGCATCATAGAAAAGTAGAGCTGGAAGGGGCCCACAAGGCCATCCAGTCCAAGCCCCTGCTCAGTGCAGGAATCCAGGTCAAGGCATCTGAGGCAGCCCTTAAGTCGTCCTCCCAGCAGGTCTGCATTAGCAGGCCTGAGAGCAGCTGGAGGTAAAGGGCCAAACCCTGAGAGGAGGGGTGCTGGCCAGGTTGCCAACTGGACAGTGGCCACCAGGTGGAGCTGCTCGGGCAAAGCAGATCCTGACAGCGGGTTTGCCCCCTCCAGCCTGGTTCCAGGAGCAGTGCTGGGGCTCAGACTTGGCTGAAAGTCTCACCCTCAGCCCTGAGACGCCTTCTCCCGACTCTCAGCTGCGTGCAAGAACTCAGTGGTGAGGGAGGTCAGTCTGAACATGCTCAGAGGCACTCTCTCTAGTATTTCAGGGCCTCACCCCAGCCAACTTGCACTTTGCCGAGAGTCTGAGGGGCTTTGTTTGCCAAGAACTACCTGGCCGTGTTCCCGCTGGTCTTGGGTGGCACTGCCGCCGCTCCTCCTGACGTCTCGGTCCCCCTTTGGCAGAATGCTGGAGCCCGGAGCCCCACACCCGGCCCGACTTTGGCTCCATCCTGCAGCAGCTGGTGGCGATAGAGCAGTCGGCCATGTTCCAGATGCCGCTCGAGTCCTTCCACTCATTGCAGCAGGACTGGAAGGTGGAGATCGCCGGCATGTTCCACGACTTGCGTGCCAAGGAGAAAGTGAGTGAGACCCCCTCTCCATCTCCCCCGGCCAGACTCCCGTGCGCCTCTGGCTGGAGCTGCCTGCATGGCCGTTGCTGGGCGGGGCCCAGGGAGTCCCAGCCCCGAACCTCCTTCCCGGGACCTCCGAGCTCTTGCCCTGAGCATCTGTTGATGCCAGTGGAAGATTTCCTTCTTAGTTTCATTGCCACGCAGGGAGGGGCAATTTTCAGGGGTGGGGTTTACAGCTGGAGAGGGAAGGTTGAACTTGCCCTTCCCCCATGCTGGATCGTCCCTTCCCCCAAAAAATGTGGGGAAAGGGGCAGGGAGAGATTGCAAGTTCATTGTCCTGGAAGAGGAACTACTGATACGGGACGATCTGGGATGGGGTGCAAAATAATTAGGGGTGCAGTCCTATCTGGATGCCCGTAAGCCCCCCGAACCCGGAGGTTTATGGGCATCTGACGCAGAGTGGGGGGAGCTGCGGAGGTGCTCTTCGCCGCACCGTCCTCCCGCTCTGCAGTTCTGCTAGGCGGGCTTTTTCGCCCACGGAGCAACAGGCACTTCGGGGGGAGGGGGGTACCTCGCATCCTGGCCTCCCTGGTCTCTGCCCCGCCCCGCCCCGCCCCCTTTTATCCCTCCCCGAGGCGGCTTTCCTCACCTTGGACAGCAGCAGGCGATTCGCAGCTCTGGGGTCTCAGACCTCGGATCTGGGAATCTGAAAAATCCTGTGGCCCCTCAGGCAGTGCCTAAGGGCCGTCGGATTGCTCCCTCCATGTATTTTATTTGAGATTATTTGGATGAGAAATTAATTTCCTGGCTTTGCCTTCTGTAAAATTTAAATAATTCCTAGTAATAATTTCTACATTTTCATCTATAGATGTAAATTAGCACATGCAAAAATGTGTGCAGATTTTTGCACTAGGAGCCTGGGCCCAACTCTTTCAAGCGCCTGGCAAAGCCCTTGCCCACCGGTCTCATGGCGGCAGCTACTCTCGGCAATGCGGAGCCAAGAAGCGCTCGGCCTCGGGCCTGCCCGGAATCACCCACCCTTTATCCCCAGCTGCAGTGAGGCGGCAGAGCTGGGTGCAGCGCTGGCCAAACTCGCCTGCGCACACGCTCGTCATCACCCACCGTGCTCGTGACAGAAGCAGGCCCTGGGCCCGAGCCCTGGAGAGGCAGGGGAGACCTGGGGCCCCCAGTCTGAAGCTAGCTTTTTTTGTGTGTCTGTCATTCCCCCCCCCCCTCCGGCCCCAACTTCCCAGGAGCTGCGGAGCCGAGAGGAAGAACTGCTGCGGGCAGCTCAAGAGCAGAAGACCCAGGAGGCGGAACTGCGCCGGCGCGAGCAGGAGTTGGCGGAGCGCGAAATAGACATCGTGGAGCGGGAGCTGCACCTCATCATGACCCAGATGGGCCAGGAGAAGCCCCGCGTCAAGAAGCGGAAGGGGCACTTCCGGCGGTCCCGCCTCAAGCTGCGCGACGGGAACCGCATCAGCCTCCCCTCAGGTACTGGAGGGACCCAGGCACCCTCTGTGGCCTGCGGAAGGCCCCGCTTCAGTCCCTGCAGGCACCTGGAGCGGGGAGGACCCGGCAACGGGCAGGCCAGCCGGCTGGCCATGCAGGAGGGAGGGCGTGTGGAGTGTGGTGGAGGCCCGCCCTGCCTGACACCAGAGGGCCCGCGCTGGTCAGAGGAGGCTGGCGGGACAGCTTGCCTTGCTGGGCATGACGGCGCTGCGGGTGGACTTCTGGTGTCACTCCCTTTCACCCCAAAGAGGAGCAGAGTCTTGCCTGGGACACGCCAGGGCGGGCTGGCACGATGCTGATGTGGGCATCTCCGTCGAAGTGCCCTTCCTTCACCACAAGCACTCTCCCTAAGTGTAGCCCCCCCACGCCTCAGCCACCTCATACTCCCCTGCACCCCCAAGCACACGCCGAGCCCCCGGCTCCCTCGCAGACCCTCAGCCCCTCACCCTCAAAAGAACCTCCCTCCACTCGTGCCCAAACTGAAGACCCCGAGGCTACCTGGGGGCTGTCCCTCTCCTCTGTTCTTCGCTTGCCACCCACACTCACGAGCCATCCTGCCCCCCCGCCCACCCGCATCTCGAGGCAAGAGCATCTGGCCACAGCAGGTGGGGTGGGCAAGACCGGGGGGGGGCTCCAGCTGTCCATGATGGAGACTAGAAGGGACCGGTGGGCTGGGCACTGATCCGCTCTCTGCGCTTCCTCCTCCAGGGTTTGAGCACAAGATCACGGTGCAGGCATCGCCCACGCTGGATCGGCGGAAAGGGCTGGGGGCCAGTCCTCCTGGCAGCCCCATCGTCATCCCACGCCTGCGTGCCATCCGCTGTGGGTACCCGCCCGCCCGCGCCTGCCAAACGGGAGGTTCGCCCCAGAGGCGAGGCGGGGGGGGGCGCTCCGCTGAGCCAGGCCTATGCCCGAGTGCTCCACGTGGCCGGCTGGGGCGGCTGTATCTTTGGCAGAGCTGCAGCAGCAGCAAGAGCTGTGGCCCCGTAACCTTTCAAGGGATTGTGGGGCACACCTCTTGGGTTTCAGGCTGATGCCACCCAAGGAAGCATCGTGGCCGGGGCCCCGCTTGATACTCTGTGCGCCAGGGATTACACCTTGCAAGCGGAGCATTTGGCACCTCAGCTTTCCTTTTAAAAAAAAATATTCACGTTGTTACCACTCTAGCGATGTATTTTTCAATTTCCCCCCAGATGAATAACCCCGCTCCCAAAAAGAGCCCTCGAGGCAGCTCACCCTCACACAAAATGGTGTAAAGTGTTATTGTAACGCGAGGCCATCCAGGCACACATACCTAGCAGTGACCCCCACAACTCCATCCTAACGTCAGCCGAGCCCCAAACCAGGAGCCCTGCCATCAGGAATTTTTTACTGATTTTCCCCAGACCCGCCTCCATAGAGCAAGTCTGGCAGGTCTCTCTTGCGAGAGTAATCCCCCAGGGAGGAGGACCACTGTATAAAAGGCCCTGCCCTTTCACAGGGGCCACTTTCAGTGGCCAAAGGGAAGGCAATGCAGCGTGGGGCCTCCCCAGGGGACTGTGCCGGGCTTGGGCAGGGGAGGGTTGGAGAGGGGAGATGCTGCTGGAATCTGACAAAGCAGCTCCAGGACTCATGCCGCCCCTGTCCCCCCCCATCACTCCCCCCCCCCGGTATTGCAGTGACTCCTTCGGACAGAAGCCAGACTTGGGGCCGTAGTATCTCAGCCAAGGAGGAGGAGCTGGTGGGGGCCAAGAAGAAAGGCCGGACGTGGGGGCCAAGCTCCACCATCCACCGGGAGAGACTCGGTGGGGAGGCGAGGTGAGCTGTGGGGCCAGGAGCTATGGGGGGATGGTGGTGGGGCACAGGCAAGGTTGGGGAAGAGGGGTAAAGGCTGAGCTGCAGGGCCAGGGTGGCGGGGAGTGTGTGTCTGCATGGCAGGGTCCGGGTTGGGGGCAGCGAGGAACACCAGGGCCAGGAAAGATGGAAGCGGATGCAGACAACAGGCCCAAAGTTCTGCACAGGTTCAGGGCAACAGAATCCAAACAGGGTCCAGAGGCAGAGGGCAAGCCCAGGCAACAGGCACAAGGTCAAGCAGAGTCCAAGCACAGGTCAAGGTGAGCAGCAGGGTCCAGGAAGAGGCAGGGGTCAGAAACCAGGACATACCAGACTGAGTAGGGCCGGAGACAGGACCATTGGTCAGGGACGAGCAGAAGGTCAAGCAAGGCCAGGGTTGGCGTAGCAAGAGATCAGGAACAGGCTGCAGCTAACACCAGAGACCATATTGCTGTGGCAAAGGCTAGAGGTGAAATGCAGCTCTTATATAGCCCTTTCCTGGCAGCTCCCAGCTGGTCCACATTAGCCCACCTGGGAGTGCCTGCTAGTCTGGGCCTGAACTCTGCAAGGGTTTACCAGCCATGGCTCACACCCTGCAAAGCCTTGCGGCCGGTTATACGCAAAGCTGCCACCAGATGGCGCTGCAGGACAGGCCCTGACATTGCATTCAGGGGGCCATGAGCTGAGGAGGAAGGAGGCGCTTTGGGCCGGCCACCCAGGCGAGCTGGGCACCCCCGCCACCCCCACCCCACCCCCCGTGCAGCCTGCCATTCTGGGCGGGGGCGGGAGGTAATCCTCCCCTCTGTCTCACCTGTGTAGGTTGAAATCCCTGGCTGAGGGGAGCAAGCAGTGGTCGTCCAGCGCCCCCAACCTGGGCAAGTCTCCCAGGCACGTGCCGCTGGTGGTGGGCTTTGCCAGCCTCACGGAGATGGGTGAGCTCGCTTTGCACCCCGCGGGCCTGGGTGGGACGGGCACTGCTGGCCTTGGCCGTGGTTCTCTGGAGGTCGAGGAGCCCCACTGGACCACCAGCTGTGCCCCTGGAGGGGGCAGAGGAAGAAGCAGCAGTGCACTTTACAACGTCACTGCAGGGCCATCGCACTGGCCTCAACTGATCCGGCATGGAAGAACGCAGATTTGTTCTGGGCTGCAATCCTCTGAGCCTTTAAACGGCAGTTCACCTTCTGGATTCAGCTGAACAATTTCTTTCAAGTCCGACCCGGATGTCACAGCCATCTCTGAGGAAGGGGGGCTGCTTCCAGACAAGGCTTTTGCCCCGTGATCGCCCAGCCTCATCTACAGGACGCGGTGGCGGTGGGGGCGGGGTGGGGTGTCCAGGTGACGTCATTGTCCACTGCTGAGCCTCTTGTGTCTCCCACTGCTTCTCCCGTCCTTTTCCTGACCGGAAGGAGCCTGCCCGCCCCCCCCCTTGCGGCCTCCTGGCTCCCATCACAGCCTCTGCGCTCAAGGCCGCCTGCACAGGCTGGAGCACACAAGCAGGACCCCAGCAGACCCCAGTGCCTGGGGATGGGGGGGCGCCCATGCTCTGGTGGGAGGGTCCTGACCCTGCCTTGCTTGCGCTTCTTGTGCCTCCAGGCTGGGTGGGGCCCGGAGATTGTGCTCCAGATTCCGACCGCAAATCCTCTCTCTCTCTCTCTCTCTCCCCCCCCCACCCCAGAGGAGTACACGGAGAAGGAGCGCAGCACCCGGCACTCCCCCTCCCTCCCGCTCCTGCCTCTGGGAGCCGAGGTGGGTGCCAGCCTGCACCCGCTGCCGCCGGTTGCAGAGGGGCCCAGGCGCGGCGCGGCGCCCTCCCGCCGTCGATGCAGCGAGCTCGTGCTGCTCAGCTGTGCCTCCCTCTTGGCCTCCGTTGCCCTGGGGGCTGAGCTGGCTGAGCTGGCGGGAGAGGGGCTGCGGCCCGCGGGGACCCCGTCAGGACCCTCCGGCTCCGTCACCCTCCGGTCTCTCTCGTCGCTCTCCGACTGCAACTCCACCAAGTCCCTCCTGCCTTCGGACAGTGAGGAGGCCGCTGCGTACGAGACCTCCAGCCTCCCCGAGAGCCCCCCGCCGCCGCCCCGCCACAACCCGCTGGTGGACGTCACCGTCGAGAGCTTCAAGAGGGACCCCCACCAGTCACTCACCCCCACGCATGTCAGCGTCACGCAGGCCGTCAGCCGGGGGCACCGCCGGACCCCGTCGGATGGGGCCCTCCAGCAGAGCCCCCAGGGCCCAACTACCAGGGTGAGCCTCAACCTCTGGCGCGTCGAGGCCGCAGCAGGCTTCCCGTGGGCGAGGGTGCAGCCCCAGGACCAGTTTCCGGGCCCCGGGTTCAGCAGACCGTCAAAACGAGGTGCAGAGCGGGCGAATGGATGCAGCCCTGGAGAGGCAGAGAAGGCCATTTCCAGGCATGCTTGAGCCCAGATGCTCTCACTGGAGAAGGTAAACAAAGCCTCTTGGATGAGGGACTCGGCAAAAGAGACACGGGGGGGGGGAGGAGGCCATTCCACGCCCCTCTACGAACGGGGAGGGCTGTACCTGCATAATACAGGCAGTCCCGAGTTAAGAACGTCTGACTTAGAGACCACCCATACTTAAGAATGGACTTCTGGGTTCCCCGGCGCTATGTCATTTACGTAGAGTGCATGGAGTGCAATTTGCGCAAATGCCGGTTTTAACGTATGGAACGCTATGCTGTTCCAACCTACATACAAATTCAACTTAAAGACATTCTTAAGAACGGAACTCGTTCGTAACCTGGGGACTGCCTGTATAGTATTGTGTTTTAAGATAAAAGAATATAGACAGTTTGCAGGACTGGTGCAGGGCAGTTTGGCGCCCTAGGCTAAATTATATTTAGCGCCCCCTCCTCTCGTGCCGTGGGGGGGGGCTCCAGAAAGCAGCCCTGCTCTGCAACCTGCCGCCGCCGCCACCGGATCCCTCCCCCGCACGCTGCCGCTGCCGCCCCCCACCTACCTTCCCACGCCTCCTCCGAAAAGGGACCCCCGCGCTCTGTTTTTGGCCGGGGGAAACCAGAGCAACAGGGCTGTTTAAGCCCTGTTGCCCTGGTTCCTCCCACCAAAACAGAGCGCAGGGGGGGCTCCGGAAACAGCGCGGAGAAGGTAGGTGTTGGGGGGGAGGTGGCACGGAGGCGAGGCGAGGTGGGGGGGAGGCGGCGTGGGGGGGAGGCGGCGCAGAGGCGAAGCGAGGCGAGGTGGGGGGAGACGGCGCAGGGGGGGAGGCGGCGCGGGGGGGGAGGCGGCGCAGAGGCGAGGCAAGGTGGGGGGGAGGCACCCAGGCTCGGCCCCACCACTACTCCGGGCGCAATCCCCCGCACTGACCTGGCTTTCTCGGTGAGGCGGGCGGGCGGGAAGGGCAAGAGCGCGCCAGCAGCGAAGAGGAGCGCAGCGTTCTGCGCCCTCTTCCGCTACGCGCCCTAGGCAATAGCCTAGTTGGCCTAGCGGTAGCGCCGGCCCTGACAGTTTGGGTGTTGATGGCAACCCAGAATCTGGATTGGCAGATTCTCACGGAAAGCAGGGAAGAAGCAGCCCAGTGCCTCCTCTCCCCGCCCCCTTTCCACTCAGCCATACTTACCCTTCCTCCTCCAGGTTTGCAGGAAGCGCCGTCCTTCCCACGGTTGCTGGATCCTCCCTCCCTCATCGCTTCCCAGGCCCGCCACCTGGCTGTGGGACAACCCACCCTGAACACCGTGCCAGTGGAGCGTCCCCGGACACTGGCCTTTGCACCACGGCCGCGCCCAGCACCAGGTCGGCACCGCATCGACCCCTGGAAACTGATTTCGTTGGGCCAGACAGCAGGAGGCACTTCGTCACCGGGAGAGGCCACCCAGGGGACCCCGGCATTCCGCCAGACCCTTCTGGACATGGATATGGAAGGACAGACCCGGGACAGCACCGTGCCCTTGTGCGGGGGGCAAACCTCCTGCTGCAGCCTGGAGACGGACGTGTCCCACTGACACGGTAAACCTCTCAGGCTGGGCCAGCCAGATCATGCCAGTCCAGGATGAGGCTCGGGCTCTCTGGGTCCCAGGGTGCACTGCAAGAGACGGGTGGAACGTGCAAGGTGCTGTATTTATTGACTCTGGGGGCTCCACACAGAGGCAGAGCTCCTTTCCAAGCAATGTGACAGCTCGGCCTGCAGGGGGCACTGGGCTGATGTAGTGTCTGTGCATATGTGTGCGTGTGAGAGTGCGTGTCTGCGGGCTCTTTCTGCCTGGTCTTCATGGGTCACGTCTGATCCAAGCATCTGTGATTCTGATACGTTTTTTAAAAGGTGTGTGTCAGAGAAGTAAAAGGTTTGCCTTTCTTTCTTCCCCACCCAACGCCGTTTCACTAGGGATCCTGCCTCCATAATGCAAGGGGCCCAGGGGCAATGTTTCTGATGCCATGCAAGGTTTATTCATGCACATATTCCATTTGCACCCCACGCTTCCTCAAAGGAGTGCCGGGGGGGGGGCATTCATGGTTCTCCCTACACCATTTTAGCCTCACAACAAGCTACTTGTGAGGTAGGTTAGGCCAACCAATAGTGACCACTCACCTAATAAACTTCATGGCTGCCTAGAGACTTGAACTCGGATCTGCTCAGTCTCAGTCCAACATACTAACCCTTACACTACCCTGGCTTTATGCTGTAGAAAACTCCTGAGTTCATTCATTCATAGAAGCTGGTGGGGATTGTACGTACACACACACACACACACACACACAATGGGAGGGTAACCACAAACCTGCTGCCCTTGCAGAGACTTTGGTGATGAAAATGTCTCCGCCCTCACCTGCACAGAGACACAATGCAGGGCATTCCCTTAAAAGCACAAGAAGAGATGGGTTGTCTGCTGTTGCTAATAATGCAATGACAAAGAATGCCCCCCCTTCTCCCCAATGTAGTTGTTTCAATGGCAGCGGGGTGGGGTGGTTTAATCTGAGGCAGAATATGTTTTCAAGACCCCGCTGTTCAGCTCTGGAACAAGCAGTGCAGAGAAATGAAGGAAGTGTTTCTGCACATGTGCAAATTGCTGTTCCTTCCCCAGGTGAAGTCTGAAACTGGATCCTCTCCATTTAGAAATAAGCTGGGTGGGTGGGGGAGACCACTGATATCTCCGCTGCCGGTCAGCATGGTTGCCACGTTCACACAAGGTTAAATGGATCAGAGCATTGTGGTCTTTAACTCGGTTCAAATGGTGCACACACAGCAGCCAAAAAAGGTCAAGCCAAGACCCCTGTGTTCTCTTCGCAGGAAGGAGGCTGGGCTGCTTCTCCACCCTGCCTGCTCTGGGGCTCCACCACCACCACCACCCCCATTCCTGCACCCCACACTCCAGTGAGGGGCAGGCTGGTCTGCCTGTGGAGTGAGCGGCAGCACCTCCCGCCTTTCCTCGAGCATCCCAGTCACCATAGCAACAGCAGAGGCAGCCGGAGCACTGGCAGGGATGGGCCAATCGGCGGCTGGAGGTCGGGGCCCGCTGCTGCCGCCGCCGCTGCTCTGTTCACACACAGAGTCCAGCTCTTCCGGGGTGCAAGTCGCAAGTCACCGCCAATCTCGCAGCTGCTCCCACCCATGCATGCACACACACACACTCACACACACAGTTTGCACCTAGGCACTGTGAATTAATTTGGGGTGCACTGCTCCTGTGAGGTTCCCCAGGTAACCAGGGGGAGAACCCCTCCCCCCATGAGTGCGACTTGGTTGTGAGAAAGGGGCCGCCGTGACTGCGAGCACAGCAGGCCAGGGGTTCAAGGATCCTCCGGGGAAGGAATGCGAGCCCTGCAGCCCGGAGGGCCCCCCCCCTCCGCACACTGATGTGTCCCGCAGCGTCCCTCCCTCGCCCCCTCGCCCCACTGGCCTCTCGAGCTCGTTGGGGTCGGGCTGGAGGAGGGACTCGGCTCAGCCACTCTGATTTGGGGTCCCTGAAGATTCTTCCCTCTGAGGACCCCCCTCTCCCCCCCCCCCAATCTCTTGCAAATCCTACAGGGAGCGGACCGCGGCTCAACAGTGCTGGAACCCGGCACCTCTTTTTAACGTCGCCGGGGCCGGGGGCGCCTCTTTCGGGATTTCGGCCCAAGGGCCACGCGCCAGTCCAGAGCCGCTCTCGGGGGCCGCGTTCTGGCAGTGGGCGGGGCCGGATGCAGGACGGGCGGGTCCAGAAGACCCAAAGCGCCCGCCTGTTTCAGCGGAAGGCGCTTCCTGCCAGTAACTGCGCCGGCCCTCGCCAGAGGCATCTCAGCCTTTTGGAATAGGGGGAGGGGGAGCAGCACCAAAGCCGGGAAGCCACCCAAGGGTTGGTGGTTGGGGGGAGGGGGCGTGGCCTCCCACGGAACTCCAGAGGGCTGTATCCAGGCTCCCCCCCCCCCCCCACGCTACACTACGGCTCTGCAAAGCTGCTGAGCATCTCTGTCAGACCCAGGGTGGAAGGAAGGCGCCCCCCCCCCGCTCCGGGGGTTCCCGCTGTGCTGGTGCGGGGATCCAAGCCTTCGTATCTTGCAGGCAGCTCGTGGCCACTTCTGGTTCCAGCGCGGATCGAATTTCTTAAATCACGTCGCAGGGCCCGCGGCCAGGGAGGGGGCTCTCCGGCTGGCACCGCCCCGCGGCCTTCCCCTCTGCGCTCCTCTCTACTGTCCGCTCACCCGTCGTCTCTTCCTTCTCTCCCACCTCCACCCGCCCCCGTGTCCACCTGCACGGCACCGGAGGAGCTCCCTGGCTGTTGAAGGTCAACGGCTCTGGCCCACGGAGATGGCGCCGCGTTTCCTCTCTGCTTCGGAGGCATCCTGCGGAGAGCCGGCGCCAGGCCCGCTCCGGATCCCGTCACTCACACACAATGATGAAGGGCTCTCTGCCCATGATCTGCCCTCCCTTTGCAGTTCTTATTCGGGACGGGAGGGGATGGGTGTTAGAGCTTTGCTCGGCCTGACTGCCCTGGGGCAGGGTGATGGCGGATCCAACAAGGCCCAGGCAAGAGAGCCCCACCTTGCAGGACAGGCTCCTAGGAGTAGCCCAGAAGCCAGCCAGTCCAATGTGTCAGAACCAAAGCCAGGGAAGGGGTGCGCTTGGGCTGCAACGGAGCCCGTGAAAGGGAGAGGGCTTCCGGCTCCAGCCCCCCCCCCCCCGAGCACCCACAGAGGAACGCGCAAGGCCGCCGCCGCAAGGACAGGCACGGGGGGCGGGGGGGGGGGGAGAGAGAGAAGCGCGCTTGTTACTTGCGATGGAGCGGCCGGGGCGACTCCGACTGGAACTGCGGAGGTGGTGATGGGGCAGGCTGAGTTTCCAAAATGGGACTAGACACGTCTGTGCTGGAGGAGGAGGAGGACAAGGAGGGGCCTGTCAACAGCCACGTTCACAGGCAAGATGTCGCCGCAGACCATCCGGCGGGGAAGCGGAGGGGACCCTTGTGCGTGCCCTGCGGGGGCGGCGCAGAGCCACCTGGCCGGCCGCGCTTGGAGCGGGATGCCGCCGGGCCTCCCGTGGCCTGATCCAACAGGGCTCCCCTACTGCTCCTATTTCTCTTCACCGCCACCTGCCACGTTCATTGAAGAAAGCTGCAAGGCTACCGCGTGACACCTGGGAGGAAGCCGTTGTGAATTCAGGACAGGAGAGCAGCCGGAGTGCCGTGAGGGTTAGGGTTAGGGTTAGTCTTCTCACGGACAGGAGAAGAGGAAGTGTGTGTGCTCCAGGCAGGGAAAGGAGGCCCAGCCAGCCCGCGTCCCGCCCTCACAGCAGAGCAGAGCGCCCCGGCCCGGCCCGGTCTCCTGTGCTGGGCGCAGGGGGCAGCTGCTCCAAAGGCCGGCTTTCCACCTCTGCCGCCCGCAACGCCCTGGCTGGCCTTCCCGGTGGCGTTGCGCGGCCACAAGGCTGCCCAGTGGGCCCTCCCAGACAGCTCCCTGCCACTGCTTTCTCTGCCCCCAACGCGACAGAGGCACATCTGGCAAATTCTCTCATTTAAAAATACATACAGATAAATAAGCAACCCCAACAGTGTTTGGGCAAAATGCTACATTATCGCGTCCCGCAGCCAGGAGGGCCAGGGGCCAAACTGTCCTTCAAGGGCGATGCCCTCGGCGGAGAACGCTCTGGCTGCGGCCTTTCCTTTGCCAGGCGTGGCGGGCACCGGATGGCGCTTCCCTGGCTCATGGCGGGCGGCGGGTGGGCACTGCTGGCACCGTGTGTGGAAGGCTCTGTGTCCGTCGCCGAGCGGGCGGGGGAGGCAGGCCCTGCGCTACGCGAGCACCTCCCTGTCCCGCTGGTTGCAGCGGCTGATCTTAATCTCTGTCAGCTGAATGTAGCGCAGGACGTTGGTATCTGCAAAGGGAAGAAAGGCAGCCCGTGAGCATGGCAGGAGCAACCACCCAGACCTTTCGGGAGACCGCTCCACAGCTCCCCCTTTCCACTTTGCCTCCTGGAAACCCAGGGCACGGGAACATTGGGAGCTGCCTTGTGCAGAATCAGACCCTCGCCTCGATCTACCTCGTTCCGTATTGCCGCCGGGCACTGACTGGCAGGCAGCCCTGGCTCTGCGGCATCTCAAGCAAGTGCCTTTCCCAGCCCTACCTGGAGATGCCAAGAACTGCGCTGGACCTTCTGCATGCAAAGCCGGGCCTCTGCTCTGGAGCTGCGCGGTCTCTTCCTCGTCCTAACCCCGCAACCCGCCCCCCCCCGCCCCCCAGCACCCACCTGTGGGCTCACGGTTCTTGGCCTCTTTCAAATAGAGCAGGGCGTTGTCGTAGTCCCCCAGGTGGTAGAAGGCGATGCCTGCCCGGTACATGGCTTTGAAGTTGCTCTTCTCCCGGGCGAGCACCTTGAGGCAATACTCCCGCACCCGCTCGTAGTTCACCAGCTCCGACTGCAGCAGGCAGGCTGAGGGGCCCCAACAGCAGAGGGAGGGGGAGGAGGCAGTTAGTGCGGAAGCGCGGCGCCCAGAATCCCCGCCAACATGCACCAGCCTGCCCTGAGCGGCAAAAACCCGGCTCTGCAGCTCCTCTGAACCTGCCAGCCAGCTTCCCGCTGTCCTCCACCGGGCTGGCACTCCCTGCCTCCCCGAGGCCAGCCGGCACTGCATGGCTGCTGACCGACCGACGGTGTGCCAGGCGACTGCCGGGATGCAGCCCCGCCCAGCTAGGTTTACAAGCCACAGGGTAGCGGGGGGGGGGGGGGAGAAGCAGACTTTGCACCAGCTGTGGTCCCCTGGGCCGCTTGGTGTGAAAGTAAGTGGCCCCACAAAGCAGATGCTGCAGCAGACTGGGGGATACCCCACAGAAATATCTCCCTCCCCCTCCTCCCCCCTCTCTGCCTGGGTTCCATCTTTACAGGGACTCTCAGCTCCATATGGCCCCCGTCCCCAAATCTGACTGGCTGAATCAATAGTGCTAACAAGCCCTATTTCAGAGTTATTGTTCCAAAGGTTGAGATGTGGTGCTTCAAATATTCCTGATGTACCCATCCAGTTGGGCTTGATCCCCCCCCCCCCCCAGCCTTTCTTCTCCTGCTCTCCAAATCATTCCATTTCTGGCTGTTTTTCATTAGGCAAAACAAACACAAGTTGCTGGGGTTCATTTAAGGTTGTGTATCCGTGACCGTTCAGCCCTGGGGAGGAGGGGCTGGTGGCTCCCAGCCCAACAGGCTCATTTCTCTCTTACTCAACTAGGCCCATGGCTGCTCTGTTTGGCACGCTCTGCCATTCTGTGCAAGCACAGAAACCACGCAGAATGCAACACAGAGTGTAAAATCCACCCTCCCAGGAATCTCAGCTTTCTTTCTAAAAAGTAAACCAAGTTGCTAGTCCTTACCATTGCAAAGATAGGCTTGGAAGTGTTTGGGGAATACCCATTGAAAGCTCAGAAGCCAACAAAGAGGCTCAGCAGAATTTCTAGATGCCAGGAGAGGCAGAACATCAGTGCCCTGCATAGCTTGGTCCTCAGGAGCAGCAGAATAAATAATCAAACTTTTTTACATTTTTCTGATAGTATTTGATGAGTCACGAATGCAATGGTATTTCACACTTGACATTTTGTGTGATTGCATGAACAATAACTGCCCAAAGCAAAAGAAATACAGTAATACCTTGGATTGCAAGTAACTTGGTCTGAGAGCGTTTTGCAAGACAAGCAATTTTTAAAAAAATAAATTTTGACTTGATAAACAAGCGACATCTTGCAATACGTCGCTTGTTTATCAAGTCAAAGTAGGGATGTAACCGCTCGCCTCGAGTGGGCGTAGCTGGCTGAAATCAGCCCCGCTCATGCCCGCCAGAGACTCACTTTGATATAAGAGTGTTTTGGATTACAAGCACGGTTCCAGAACAAATTATGCTCTCAATCCAAGGTATTACTGTAGTCAATCAATCCCAACAAGTTTAAAGCATCAGTGCAGTAAGGGTGAGAGTGCCGGACAACCGGAGTGCGACCAAGAAGGCCCAGGTCCAAATCCCCACCAAGCCATGAAGCTCCTTGGGGCCAGTCGCTATCACTCAGACTAACCTACCTCACAGGGTTGTTGTGAGGATAAAATGGGGGGGGGAGGAGAACCCATGTGTGCTACCTTGAACTCATTGGAGGAAAGAGGGGATATGAATGTGATACAATGGACACAGTTTCAATTTTGAGGGGAAACTGTCATATTAAAAACAGATGTCAAGTTTGGAGCCTTGCATTCAACATTTGTCTGGCCAAATTAGAAATTTCTAGGATTTGCAGATGTCCGTTGTACCTCCAGCAGGGAGCCCCACAGAAAGAGAAGGTGATGAGGGGTGAGGGGTGGGAGGTGTCCCCAAAAGGGAGCGGATCATCTCTGGATCTAGGCTGGCTGAGCAGACAGCCAACCACCACCGGGCCCTTGAGTTCTGCCTCTGTGGGCCTTTTGCAGAAGACACATGCTCAAAACAGAGGCCAAGAGCCTGTCTGGCGGCACTCTAACCATCTGGGAGGTTCCCATGGAATATAAGCTCTGGATTCAGGTCTCTGCAGACCCCCAGCAGGGGAAACTTTGCACAGAGGGGTTCCCTCCCACCCAACCCCAAATGCCTCGCCTCTTTCCTGCCTCCCAGAGGGATTTTCTAAAGGCAAGAATCAGAGAATATGATGCAGAGCTCGGATGTGCTCTTGCAGACAGGATGCATAGAAGTGGGGGCCACTGCACATAGAGGTGGGAGTCACTGGTCTCCCAATACAAGGGGCCCATCATCCCACACCCAGCAACCTGTTGGACCGAACTGCTCAGTGCCTGGAGATGGGCACAAAGGTGACCTACCTGAAGCTAAGAGGCTGCAGCGGCCCTTCGCTGCCTGCAGTTGCTGACTGGGCTGAACCAGCCTCCAGTGAGAACCCGTCTCTGGAGTGGGGGGGGGGGAGGCCTTCTTGGCACCTCTTGGCTACTTTCCTCCTGACTGGCTCGAGATCCGAAGTTGCAACGGTGGAAACCTGATACCTGATTCTTGTCACCTGGGCCGTGCCGACCCTTCCCCCACTGCAGCCAGCCTGCCTGGCTCATTGGAAGGAGCAGGAGGCCAGATTCTGCCCGGCAGGTGGGGTGCCTGCCTGCTCCGGGACCCGCCCGCCTCTGCGCCCAGTGCAGCCTTGCATGCAGACCCAGCATGGCCAGAGACAGGCCCTGCCGGCCGCTGCGCGCCCGGCGGCCGGCCCTTACCTGTCAGGCTGTTGTAGCACTCGACCTCCGTGCTCTCCACCAGCGCCCGCTGCTCCTCGGAGAGGCGGTGCCAGCCGCTGCCGCCCAGCAGGCTCTTCTCCCCCGCCGCCGCCACATCGGTCCCCGCTTCAGTGGCCGGCTCCAGCCCCTTGAGCTGCAGTAGTGCCCGATGGAACTTGCCGATGGCTTCACGGAATTTCTTCTGCTTGTAGCAGCGGCTGCCTTCCGCCTTGAACTCCACAGCCTTCTGGATCTTGGCCTCCAGCTCTAGCTCTGCGGTGGAAGCGTGGTGAACACGGTAGCCGCCGCCGCCGCCGCCGCCTGCCGCCGCCACCACCACGGCAGCCCCGCTCCCCCCGCCGGCCTCCGGGCAGCTCTTCTTGTACGGGCTCCTGTCCTCCATCTCCCTCTTCTTCACAGGCAGCGGGCCATGCCGGTGGAGCTCGAACGCTTGTCTCCGCTGGACGATCTGGAAGAGCGTGCTGTGCATAAAGGAGGCGCCGGGAGAGAGCGAGGCGGGCGGGCGGGCGGGCGGGCCTGGCCGGGACGGGCGCGGCGCGCTGGGAGAGCAGCGGGCGCTTCTTCAGCACCGAGGACAGCGCACTAGTGCATTGTGGGAAACTCCTCCTGCATCAGCACCGCCAGCCTGACCTCAGATGTTTCAGGACCAGCGAGGAGGCAGGCAGGCAGGCAGGCGCCCCTCGCGCTCGGAGGAGGCGGGGGCAGAGAAAGGGAGGGCCCGGAAATGAGGCCTGCCGCGGCTGAAGAGCCCTGGCCCTGAGCAGGTGATGGGGGGAGAGGGAGGAGGAGGGGCATGTTCCAGAGGCATGCCCAGCCTGGCTGCGCTGTAGGCAGGAGTTTCTGATGCAGGGGTGGAGAGGGGCTCTTGGCCCTTTGCCCTTCTCTTGCCAGAGTTCTCACAGGGCTGCCGTAAGCGTGGGCTCAGGCCCTCAACCTCTTTTCACTGCCAGCCTCCCAGCCCTGGATCAAGACAGGCATGCAGGAGGAGCGTGACTTGGAGCATGTGCAGAGTGTATTTCATTATCACTACTGCCAGCCTGCCTTGCTGCAGGATGGGACCCTCGTGGGCTCTAGGAGGGGTGTGTGGTGCTTGTTGAAATTCCTCCAGGTTCCTGGCTAGTGCCTAAAGGAAGGGTGTGCTACAACAGGGAACCATGGCCCCGATGGCACTGCCTGGGCAGAGAAGAGGGGCCTTTGGGCAAGCTGCATTGATCATGGGACTTCCTCCTCCACTGCTGGGGCATCCTCCCCTGGCACTCACGGGGAGCCCCAGCTCCTGGATCTGTCAGAGGCCCCTCAACAGACTTGCTCCTCTATTTATTCAAGGGGCTGCTCTCTGAAGAGGGGCAGGAATTAAACCCCCCCCCATCAGCACCTGCTCTTCCCCTGTGATGGACACAGCGCCTCACCAACAGACAGTATGTAACATCCATCAATCGCAGCAGAGCAGTCAGAGTGTTCCACACACATTAACTTGTTGTGATTTGTAACCATGCAGAGTTGGCCAATATTACGGTCTCCCTTTTGAACGGGGGCCAGGGGAGGGCTGAAAATATAGTGTCTCGGCTGCAGCCATCTCCTGCATCCGTGAGGGTTTGTTTTGAATGTTTGCAAGCTGCCTTGAAACTATTTAAAAACAAACAGCAGAGGTAAAAATTGAACTGGAACCTTTCTAGGACACCACATGACTTACTCTCTTTGCCATCAAGCCACAAGATGGGTGGTGGGCTGGGTGGTGGTGGTGGCCCTTTGCCCTTGCCAAGCGAGACCCAGCTTCCTGCTCCATTCCCACATGAAGCTACAGATGTGGCAGGAAAGAGAAACACACACACCAATATGAAGGACCAAGAGAAGGCTACTCAAGGAGAGAATAAAACACTTTATTAGACACTTGTTGAGTCCCATTTTCTTAGAGTCACCTATACTTTTCTTTTTTTTTAAGCCATCCTGTGGCAATTCAAGGGGCGGTGCGGGGGCGGGGGAAGGTGAGCGACCCAGGGACCTCCTAGCATAATTCTGTTGAGAGAGGAAAGGCAGAAAGACAGGAGGGGAAAGGGTGGGGGTGGATTGCACAGGGACAAACAAAATAAAAAGCGGGCAAGAGAAGAGGAGGCAACCTTCCTCACCACACACACAGAACACACACACAGAGAGCTCTACATATTCGCAGCCAGCCTGACTTATGCTTGGCCTCCTGCACTCTTTCCGCTCCCACCACTTGGGGGCTGTGATCCCCAGGGATTACTCCCATCAGCCAGTCTGTGAAAGATCCGCCCAGCATGCAGTGGGCTGTAATGGACCAAAAGGAGGGCCCCGCCACAGCCACCCTCCTTCAGGGGGCGGGGCTCCCCAGGCAGCGACTCAGGTAGCCGGAGGCGGTGGCGACGGCAGGGCTGGTGCTGGCGCAGAGCTTCTGGGGCCTGGAGTACTTCAGGAAGGTGGCCCGAAAGGGAGAGCTGGGTCCCCGCAGAGCAGCCTTGGCCAGGTAAGGGTGCACCACAGACAGTTCAGACTCGCTGCAACGAGAGAGGAGCAGGTGGGCTGGGACCCCACACACAGCTGTCCCCGTCGCTGGTCTCTAGCACCTCCAGCCAGCCAGAGGGCACAGTAGCAGCCACGACCCCACCATCACAGACAGGGCAGTGAACTATGTTCAAGTGAAGTGTGCTCATCCCAGTACTCCTGACGCCAGGATGGACCCCTATTACCGCAGGAGGGGCTGAGGGAGCAATGGAGTGGCAGAGCACCCTTGCCTCCCCCCCCAAGCAAGGCCAGATTGGAACGGGGGGGGGGGCTTCCCGGCTCACGTTCAGGGTGCTCCCGGACAAGGTTTTGATCATGCCATCACCCTGCCTCATTCCCAGAATGCGATGGGGGATCCAGACAATGTCATCTTCTACTCATAACCATCCCATGTTTCTTCACCACTTCTTCCACCTTTTTTTTTATCACAAGAAATCCATTAAGGAGAAAAAGAGGCAATAGCTGCAAGAGGCCTTCTGGCTGGCAGGCTCCGCGGCACCCCCACACCGAAGACCCGTCTTGCAGCAAGATGAGGAGCTGCGCTTCGCTGGCTACAGGGGGGGGGGAGGCAAGGCTAAGGCCGAGGTGGCTGCCCGATTGGCAGGGCTCACGCCAAGCAGAACCAGGCCTTACAAACAGGGCCTGGGAGGAAGCGGCCGGCCACTGGCCCTTGGGCAGCCCTTTCTGCGGACCTGCATGGCCAGGAAATACTCCAAGCAGAAAAGCCAAACCCACTCCAAACTCACACGAGAATCACAATGGAACAGCAGCCCCTGCAAGAGACGTCACTGGTGACCTGGCCGCTTTCACAGAAACCTCCAAAATGGAAGTGGGTGGTCGGCAGTTGGGGATGATGGAGCCTCAAAACCAGCTCCTTAGTTTAAGCTGGTTTTTCAGAATCTGATCATTCCAAAGCCTACTCATCATAAAATCAAACACCGGCCATCTTGGGAGGAAATTTGGTACAGAGAATCCACTTGGTGAGGGGTATAAACAGGCCAAACCTGAGAGACATCTGGGGGAGTGTACCCGAGTTACAGCAGTTTGGGAATTGTGCCCTGAGGTGTGCCAGTCCTCTGCTGGAGATCCTTTTTGAGCCCACCGTAAGTTTCTCCAGTTTGGATATGTTTTTAAAATGCAAGGGCACTGGAGGGGTTTCCTCTGTGCTGGTTTGGTGAAAGCCCATCATGCATTCCTGACATTGGGAGGTTTCAATGTTCTCAGTTTAAACAGGAAGTCAAGGACGGGCGGATGGAGGCTTCTCTGGCGGGGCTCTCTTCTCAGAAGAAAAGTGGTTATTGCCAGGCAGAGGAGGCTGAGTGGGACAGCAGGGCTGCTGCTCACGCACACGTGTGTGCAAGAGAGACAGAGGCGCTGCTGCGTGCGTGTGCACACCTGGCAGAAAGAGAAATGCTGTGTGTCTTGGCATAAAAGCAGGACCTCCTCCCTCCTTTCTCTAGCCGACCAATGGGTCACCTCATGATGCGGACGGTAGCCCTGACGCCTGTCTGCCCCCGCCCCCGCCTTTTGCCCCTCTCTGCACCCTCCACTTGCCGGATGTCTCCCCCACCCCACTATAGTCAGCCCATCACTGTGCGTCGATGCCGCTCCTTCTAACCCAGATGAAAGCGTGTGGGGAAAGTAGGAGGTCACTATGCTGCTAGGTACCCATGGACCCCTCGTTGCCCCCAACCTGCAGTGGAAGAAGGTTGGGGTTGAAAGACCCAGGCCCATGGCCGGTGCTACCATTAGGCCAGCTAGGCAGCTGCCATGGGCGCAGGGCTAAAGGGGGCGCCAGAAATAGGGAGGGAGGGCTCAAGTGGGAAGGGGGCGCGCGCTAGATATCTGATCTTGCCTAGGGCAGCAAACTGCAAACTCGGCCCTGCCCAGGCCAAGTAGGGTCACAGGGATGCCGAGTCCTGGGCACAGACAGCGTTGGAGAGCGGAACTGCAGGTGCCCGGACTTGCCGCTCCCGTGCCCTTCATGTGCACGAGTGTAGTTAGGAGCGCCTAAACTGTTACCTTAAAACCAAAGGGATTTTAACCCTAGAAGATCTTAATCATGCCTGGCGACAAGAGGGCAGGAGAGGAAGATGATGTGCCGCCCAAGAGGCCCCACTGCATCTCCCATCCCAGCCCGTGGCCGCCCCACCACACAGGTCCCACTCGCCTGCCACAGCAGCAGCGGCTCCTACCTGTACGTGTGGAGCTTCGGAGAGCCTTCCTGGGGGGCAGCCGTGTCTTCAAGGCCCGCCTCCCGCAGCAGCCGCTGAGCCAGGCACAAGGCAGCCAGAGCCAGCTGAGCGGGCTCAAACCCCACGCAGTCCACCTCCAGCAGGGAGAGCTCCATGAAATACAGGGCCAAGTACTGGGCCTGGGGGGGGGCAGTGGAAAGAGAAGACCCAGGAGTCCTGCTGCTGCCCCTCCCCTCCGCCAAGAAGACTCCCCATTCCCCTCGCAGGGTGGGGGTCTCCTTTCCCCCCGATAGGATAGGAACAAAGCACAAGGCTCAGCGGTGAGCATGGGGAGAGTACACCCCCCTCTGCTCTGGGTAACCCAAGCCTGCCCCCTCCAATCTGGGAGTAGGAAGCAGGGCTCCCGAGGTGGACGAGGCAAGTCCAGGGCAAGCTCGAGTCCCCAGAAGCGTGGCTCCCGCCAGGGGGCCCCTTGCCCGACCTTCACCTCCGGAGAGCAGCGGCCCACTTCTGCCAGCAGGCGGAGCAGGTGCACGGGGTTGGCATAGTGCAGCTCGAACTTGAGGCGGGCCAGGACTTTGCGTTCCATGTGCAGGAGGTCCTTCTGGCTGAACGAGTCCTCCGTCATGAAGCACAGCTGGGCCGGCTGCCGGGGAGAAGGGCGAGTGGCGGGTGACTAGGGTGGGCCAGGGCTCTTGGAGCAGCCCCCCAACCATGCGGCGGGCCCCTCCTGCACTCCCAGGGAAAGCTCAAAGCCACCCGCCCCAGCCCGGTCTTCACCAGGCTAGGAGTCAGAGGCCAACTAGGCACACTGGGCTGCCCCACAGCCTGGCCTGAGAGCCCCAGAAGAGCCCCGGGGACCACACCAGGATGGATCCACCCTGCCCCACTTGCTGTTTCCCACAGTGCCCAACCTGAGGCCTCCAGGAACCCACCCCCGGGGCAGGACACGGAGGCAAACTGCCCCCTCACACGCCGCTGTTGCTCCCAGCAGCCGGGATTCAGCAGAGGTTGTGTTCGGGCCACCACCGTGCAGTCCGCCCCCTGCACTCCAACTACAGCAGCTCGGGGGGGGGGGTCCTGGCTGCCCCACCTCAGGCCAGACCCAAGGTGCCTCCTCCCTCTGCCTCCTGCTTGCCTCTGGGCAGGTGCTCTCCTCCACCTTGCAGGCCAGGAAGAGGCAGGTGATGCCGAGGAGCTGCAGCCTGGGGACCCGCACCGTGCCTGCTTTCATGTAGGCGTTCATCAGGTAGACAGCCAGGTAGAGCGTGTCATCGGCCAGGTTCAGGTATTCCTTGGGTGGCAGGGGGGGGGAGAGGCAGAATCACAGGCGGCAGTGCGTTGGGGAGTCCTGCAGCAGGGTCCCCCTCCCCCTTGCATAGGTAGATTGCATCCGTTTCTGGAGCTCAGACATGGGGTAAAGAGTTCTCTGGGCCAGCACTGGATACTCAGATCCAATTCATCCTCAAGATAAGCAGGATTCAGTAGCAACGTTTGCTTTACAGCAGGGCTGGGCAACTTTGGAGGGTCCGGGGGCCAATTTTTGTCCCACTGGGGAAGCACCCTCTCCGGCTGCTGCAGTCAGTGCTGTGCTACCAAATTGAGGCAGCAGCATGGCAAAAGTGCCACATTTCCCCTTTAAAAAGAAGCATGCACTGAGTCCACCCTTTGTTTTAAAGGCAAATCAGGCTCCCGTGACAGTTGGGGACACACACACACACCCAAAACAGGCTGGGGGTGCATGCGTTGCCCACCCCTGCTTTACAAGAATTCTCATCATAAAGAGAAAGAGATGCCAGTCAGCAGACAGGCAAGTGTTGGCGTTGTGAGGAGGAGGAAGAAAGGTGCCACGTGCAGCTCACGGCACTGCGTGCTGGGAGAGGAGGCTGGCTGACTTCTCTCCTTGTGGGACTTTGGGGCTGCTTCCTCCTCCTCCTCCTCCTCCTCCTCACCTTGGTTCGTTTACATGCGGCCGCCCCTTGCAGGACAGCAGATCCCCCGAGCTTCTCGCGGCCCTCCAGATGTTGTTGCAACTGCAACTCCCATCAGCCCCAAGCAGGATAGCTAAGGGTGAGGCATGATGGGAGTTCCAGTCCAACAACATCTGGAGGGCCGCAAGTTGCCCACCCCTGCTTTAGGCTCTCAGGTCAGCATGTGCCCCTCCTCCTGCCCCCAAGCTGGCTTCCGTGCCCCTTTCGTTCCACATATGCAGGGCGTGCGTGTGTGTCTCGCAGGTACCTACATGCACTTGCACCAGCCAGTCCACGACGAGGGCGCGCATCTCTGCCGTCACTGACCGCGGCATGTCGAACCCCCGGAACGCGTAACGCGGCTGCTTCCGCTGGGGAGGGGGAGAGGCGGAAACCGCTGAGATCATTTCCCTCCCTGCCCCGAGAGCTACCAGGGCTTTTGGAGAGGGCATGGAGTTTGGGCAGGACGGAGGACGAATCAAGGAAGTTTGGGCCGGGCTGCGGCTGGCTACAGAAGCATCGGGCCGGGCCAGGGCGTCACGGACGGGTGCTGGGGAGCAGCGCCAACCCCGTGTGCCGCCCTCTGCCCACCGCCTGCCTCCAAGATGGGAAGGCAGCTCAGAGACCACCACCACCACCACCACCCCGGTACCTCTCAGGAGGGAGTTCCAGAACTGGCCCCCAGGGAGACAAGCCCTCTCTGCCGCCCCCACGCACCATCATGCTGCAGAAGATGTCGTACGCATACTCCCTCTCCAGGGCCATGCCCATCCGCGACATGGCTTGGGACAGCTCCTCAACGAGGCACTCCGAGACAGGGACCACTGAGGCAGGGAAGAGAAGGCGGCAGTTGTGATTCATGCAGCTTGACTGACTTGCTTGAGCTATCTGCAGCTGCCTACTCTGCAGGGCACGTTGCTTCTTCTCCATGTTGTTGGTCAGGATACAATGAGTTGATCGGGGCTGGGTGTGGTGGCAATGCCGCCTGGAGGTCCCTGCCACGGAGGAGAGGGGTGCGTGCTGGGGATTCTGGGTCCGGCCTTTCTTGAACAGGCATTTTGGGGCCCTTGCACAGATGGGAGTGCAAGCGGGGGACTATTTAAAGTTCCCAGTATCTGGAGAGAAGGAAACTAGAGCTGCCTCGGGTCTACAGGACGGGATAGGGTCCCCAGTGGGGGGGGGGAGGAACATCACAGTCCCACCTGCCATCCTGACTCCCCCGCGGTACAAGGGAGCCTCCTTCGGACTCACAGCGCCCCTGTGGATCAATCCCGCATCCCCCTCACCTCCGAAGGCCTTTCAGCCTGTGGCACCCTTACCTCTCTGCAGAAGGGGCTCTTTGGGGGTCCTGGGGCAGGGGGCTCCTGGCTTCTCGGGCACGGCTTCCTTTTCATGGCTTCCTGGGATCTTCTTCTGGAAGAGAGAGAGAGATGTGTGTGTGTGTGTGTGTGTGTGTGTGTGTTGGGGAGAGTTCGGCTGCAAGAGCACCAGAATGAACTAACATCCCTCCCGGAGAAGGAGGCGGCAGAGCTGGGGGGACATTGCCCCATGGACAGCTGCCCCAAGAAACTTCTTCTCATGCCAGGGTGGATCCCCAAGTCAGAGTTGTGTGCTGACGACCAGTAAGTCCTCCTTGTGCGGCTTATGGTCGGCTCAGAGTCGTGGCTAGTAAGCCCAGAATCACTGGCTCTGTCCCCAGCCACGGGACATTCACGTCGCCAGCTGCGCGTGGCGATTCCAGCACCAGGTTTTTCAGCGGAGGCGTCTCTCCGGCCGGGGTCGACTTGAAGGCGGAGGCACGTGTGTGTGCCTTCGAAGGCAGGCACCTGAAGGGATGAGCCAGCCCTGACTCTGCTAGTCCCGTCAGGCCTTTCAGGGGCTGCTGTGCTTCTCAGGGGGCTGGTGCGGACAGGACAGGACAACACGACAAGACACACTGTGGCTCAGACTACGCAGTGTGGGTCAACCGCCCGAGGCCCCATGATGTGCGCGACAGAAGATCGGGCACATTGTGGGTTGCTGGATCCCTCCTCCCCCACCCCGTCCTCTCACAGGTATCCCAGGGGACACCGCAGGAGGAATGAGTCTTTCCACACACACACACACACACACACACACACACACACACACACACACCTCGCTGCCACAAGCACTTTTGGACTCACCGCAACCTCCCCCCCCCCCGAGATCGAGAAAGGTGGTTGTCAAGCCACCTTTTGTGATCCCTGTTCTGGCAGCCACAAGCGGTCCAGGTGCCGGTGGCTGCCTAGCATTTAAAGAAAAAATTAACCCTATTTGCACAAATGCAATTGTTTGCATAAGTGCAAATGGGGCAATTTCAAGCCTCGGCTGGGGCAATGTCCCTGCGGGTGCCCTCTGCCAGCGAGCAGGTGCCCACCCTGGATGTTGCACAGCAGAGGCTTGAAATCCATCCCCCCCCCCTTTGGTTTCTCTTGACAGCTTGCTGAAGGTGGCCTATCAAGGAAAAAGCAAGCCGTGAGGGAGGGATCTTTTGCTGAGAACGAAGGGAGTGTTTTTTGGCTTTACACCCCTTCTCAGCCAGATCCTTTTCTTTTTTCATTTGCCCCCTTTGGTCTCCATGGGGGAGCAATGTTTGGCCTTTGTCCTGAGCCTCTAGGACAGGGCTCTCCAACCTTGGGTCCCCAGATGTTGCTGGCCTACAGCTCCCAGCATACCCAGCCAGCATGGCTAATGGCAAGGGATTCTGGGAGCTGTAGTCCAGCAACATCTGGGGACCCAAGGTTGGAGAGCCTTGCTCTAGGAGCTTGGGAAAGGTTAAAATTGCATCCGCCACCTTTTTAAAGGGAAACTGAGTTTGACAGCTGGCTGGCAAAACTCGGGGCCCCTTTAAAAAGGGGGGTTTGGGTGGTGGATTTGGACTGGGACATACCTCTGAGTATGTCCCAGTCCAACCCCCCTCCATCCCACTCAAAAAAACCCTTTTAAAGGGATCCCGAGTTTTGACAGCCACCTGCCAAACTGGGGTTTGACCAATCATAAACGTGAATGCCTAGGGCCCCCCTTGCACCCATCTGGGATTAGAGGTAAGAGCTTTCATATTAGAGACAATTATTATAAAAGGCATAAATATGAACATACAAGTGGAACCTACAAAATGCAGGTCCATCCTCGCCTCCTAAGAAGAGTGTTCCTCTCCAGGGTTCCAGCCAGCCAAACATGTCCCCCTCCAGGACACTCAATTCCACCACCACCCCAATTTCCCATCCCCTACTACATTCCATGGTTACTGAGCATGCTCAGTCCACATTTGAGTGTTGGGGGCACTCCCCCTTTGGGCTGTTGTATTTTAATTTTTGATGTACTTCTGCAAACCTGGGGGCTCCCTCTTGTTGCCCAGAGTCCCCATTTTTGCTCCAGTTCTGCTGGCACTCACTGCCTGAGGTCATGATTAAAGGGATGCTAAATATATATAATAATAACCTCCAGATCAGGGTGTGTGGCTTCAAGGCTTAAATGAGCCCCAGCACCTATCTTTGTGCAAGTGAATTGTGGCTACCAGCTACCCAGCCCCAGATCATGGGTCAGCAGCAGCATAGTACAGGCCTGTGGCTCACGCTGGCTCAGCTTGTCTGAGCGTGGAAAGCTAAGCAGGGTCAGGCCTGGTTATTACTTGGATGGGAGACCCCTCCTCTAGTTTCCTGCATTGAGCAGGGGGTTGGACTCGATAGCCTTGTAGGCTCCTTCCAACTCTATTATGAATCCATGAATCCAGAACCCACCTTCCTGGATCCTTTTTCACTGACCAAGCCTTTGTTGTTCTTGCTTTTCAGTGGTTCCCTTTTTTCATCCACCTGCAACTGAGCATAATTGGAGAGGAGTTAAAGTGGCACAAAGAGCCACACACCCCTTCAAACTCCCTAGCCTTGGGGGAACCATGCACCCATCAGCACCCTCAGGGGCTTGCTAAAGAAGCAGCTCAGACAGAGGTGAGGCCACCAGCATTCAATGAGCCCCACCAAAAATAAATAAAAATAAGCTGGAGCAGGGAAGGGGGGGGCAGAATTAACATTTGCCCCTTCAGTGCTGATGGAGTGGATGGAAAAGAAATTCTGCCCCCAGAGACTGGAGGTGCACCCCCTCACCCCACAGGCTGAGCAAGCCAAGCAACCTGGGAAAAGAGAAGAAAACCTCTTTTCAGTAGGTAGGAGGACTCAGCGATGACACACACAAAGTAAATATTTTGAAGCCTCTGAGCATGTGCACAACAGAACCCTTGCCCTCACTATCAGCTAACCACATCTAGGATTGGACACAATACCTCCCAGCTCAGATGATGTAGCTTCCTAGAGAGGTGCTGGGGCTCAGACCTCTGTCCAGAAATGTCCAGAGAGTTGGCCTGCCCCAGATTACTAGTGCTGGCAGCAGAACAATGCTTCTCGCCCCCACCCCGCCCCATGCAAAATCCCACTCCAGGTCCCTCCCAAAATTTACATGCTTTGGTGGGGGAGGGGAAATGAGTAAAACACCCCTCCATTAGAAAGAAAGCGGGGAATTCTCCCCTTCCCCAAGACTTTTGTAAGAACTCTGCTTGAGATGCTCTTTTCGCAGCACTCCACAAATAGCTTTGGCACCCCGGTATCTCCCCCCCCCCTGCCCCAGTACCCCTGTTTGCAGCACCGGCCAGGGTCGCATCCTGTGATATGCCGTGGGCTTGCCCATCACGCTGGCCCACATGGTCCCAAGGGCAGGGTAGGGAGCTCAGACTTCAGCTTGGCCTGGGGAGTAACACCAAACACAGCCCCACTCAGCACCCAGGTTGGCTTAATTAGGACTCATTAGCAAAGCCAGCAGTCAGCGGGTAGGTCCTTAGCACACAACTGGCTCACTTCCTGGAAGATGCAAAAGTCTCTGGATGGCCTTGTAGGCCCCTTCCAACTCTATGATCTATGAATCTGATGTTCCTATGTTAACTTGGGGGACTCACTACTGCAGGATGTGGTGATAAAATAATTAGACCCTTCAGGGAGGGTGATGTTCTAAATAAACAATACGTAAATAGCTCTAGTGATGGCTGTCGGCAGGGGTATTTCTAGGCACTTAAAAGATCCAGGGCTCAGGCTCATAGGATTCAAATCTGCATAAAATTTGCATAGGCTAATTTATATCTATATATGCAAATTTAGAGATAATTACTGGGATTGATTTAAATTCCACCAAAGGCCAAACCAGCTGATTAATTTCTCATCCGAATCACCTCAAATAAAATTCTTCCATTAATTTGTACCCTGCCCACGATCATCCAAAATCAGCAGTTTCTGTGGTAGCATTTGGGGTGGGGTGGGTTGACCCCTCCCCTCCTCCCTCCCCTCCTCCCTCCCCTCCTCCCTCCCCAGCCAGAACCCCCCTTGAAAATTGCCACCTGCATGTCAACTATGCTGAGAAAAAAGCTTCCATTGACACCAATGGACACTTCGGACTCTGGGGAATAGACGCTGCTGCTGGGGCCCAGGCTGTCGGCCATGCCAGTGACATGGAACCTCCTGGCTCACAGGCAGGCCTTCCGCAGATGGAGGGAGCCTCTGCCTGCGTCATGCCCTGCTTGAGGCTTCCCCTCAGGCATCTGGCTGGTCACACTGTGGGAAACAGGCGGCTGGGCAGCCCCTGGGCCTGATTCAGCAGGGCCAGATGGTGGCCTGCCCCACGTGACCCATGCTGGGGAGAAGATGACCGCTGCACAGGAGCTCAACAAGAAGCCAGGTGCTTGTCCTTCCTCAGAGGCCTTCGTGAAGCGCATCCTGGGGACTGTTTCAGCTGAAGGCAGGGCTGCTGCTGCTGCTGCTGCTGCGTGTGGTCTGGCATTCCGCAGCTTTCATTTTAAAATCAAACAAACCACTCTCTAGTCCAGTGGTTCCCAACCTTGGGTCCCCAGATGTTGCTGGCCTACAGCTCCCAGCATACCCTGCCAGCATGGCTAATGGCAAGGGATGCTGGGAGCTGTAGTCCAGCAACATCTGGGGACCCAAGATTGGGGACCACTGTGTCTAGTCCAGTGCTTCTCAATTATTTTCTGTCATGCCCCCCCTAGGAAGAAGAAAACA
Organism: Shinisaurus crocodilurus; assembly: GCA_021292165.1. Lineage (NCBI taxonomy): Eukaryota > Metazoa > Chordata > Lepidosauria > Squamata > Shinisauridae > Shinisaurus > Shinisaurus crocodilurus. The sequence continues at coordinate 591,545 of CM037885.1, read as the reverse complement.
TTTCGCGCCCCCCACGCGACTGTAAATAGTATCATTTGTCTATAAAATTGTTATAAGTACACCTCTGCATAACACTGTATCCTTATTAACGTATAAGAGAATAAAAAAAGAAAGAAATGTGGATCAATTTACAACAAAGAATAGCTTTATTAACTGTAGCAGAAAAGATTTAAAGGAGCACAGGATTTAAAGGAACACAATATTAAAAAAAACTTTTAACTGAGGTCAAATGAGCCCCCCTTTACGGAGCCTCGCGCCCCCCCTGGGGGGCCCGCCCCACTGTTTGAGAAGCACCCAGACAGCAGCAGGTGACAGGTCCACAGCTCAGTGTGTGTGTGTGTGTGTGTGGATATTTCCAGTGTGGGGGCGGGTATCAGTAACTTGCCTAACCCTTTTCCTCTCCCCAATAACTAGCAGAATAAATCGGGCTTGATAAGAGTTGCTCTCCTGGGACAAGGAAGAATCACCTCCAGGTGACCAGGCAGGATGCTTTTGTCCATTGGGGGAGAGAGGGCTTAAAAAAACAAAAACACCCTTCCTTCCAGGCCATCCCCATGCCACCAGTGAAGCATGTCGGTCTGTACATGTGGGTGGGCTGTTATAAACAGTCACAGGCTTGTTTGCAAGGCTGGAAGAAATTATGCAAATATGTGCAGCCACTAACATATCCCAGTGTGGCGTAGTGGTGAGAGTGTTGGACTGGGACTCGGGAGATCCGGTTTCTAGTCCCCACTCAGCCATGAAACTCACTGGGTGACTTTGGGCCAGTCACTGACTCTCAGCCTAACCTACCTCACAGGGTTGTTGAGAGGATAAAGTGGAGAGGAGGAGGATTATGTAAGCCGCCTAGGGTTCCTTGAAGGAAAAAAGGCGGGGTATAAAATAAATAAATAAATATTCTTCTCACCAGATCAGGCTCCTTTGAAGCAGGATTTGCAGAGTCTGCACAGGGCTGAGTGAGCTACTTGCTTAGGCAGAGTTTGGACTGCCTTCTGCCCCTGGGCCTCCGCAGTTACAGGGTCATGTGCAAACACGAAACTGCCCAGTGTCAGACACAAGAGGACATGATGAACACCTCCCCAGGTGGCATAAAAGTCCAGGTGGATTGGTTCTCGGTTCCTTCATACACACATGCTCACCAGTGCTCCTGCTGGAAGAGTATTTTCTCTCAAAAGCTATGCAAGTTTACTCTGGGGTCTGATCTTGGACAATTCTTTTATTCTCACATGAATGTCTGCCCTTGATGGGGCAGGGCAGATCCTCAGGGCCAGTGATCCAGCTGACTGGCTCCCACAAGTGTGGGGATAGTCCCCTGGCCACTGAACGGGAAGAACTGGACAACTAACTTACTGAGTGCTTGCTTGCATGCCCTGTTGAACTGGCACTGCAACGCTTGTGTGCTGCTCCAAGCTTGGGTGACATGAATTGACTTCTGACACACTCAAGAACATCAAGGGAGCTCTGCAGCTGGATCAGCCCATGGCAGGTGTACGTGGTCTTGATTCTACTCCCCACAGGGGCCAACCAGATGTTCCCAGAAACGCCACATGAGTGCGACAGCACCCACCTGCCCATGTTCCCCAGCAACTGCTATTGAGAGGCCTGCTACCTCCAATACCGGAGGTACGGATCGGGACTAGCAGCCGTTAGTAGCCTTCTCCTCTCTGAATTTGTCCAAGCCCCCTTTAAAGTCATCAAAATAGATTACCATCATCGTATCTTGTAGGAGTGAATTCCATCATTTACCGTAACTGTAAGTGAACAAGCACCAAGCACTGTAACTTTTCCTCATAGGGGGATGGCTTCAGCCCCTTGGTCATTTGGTCAGGCCCTTCCTGCTCTACAATATGGTTTTTCAGGGGCTGTGACCAGAACTGTACACAGTATTCTAAGTGTGGTTGCACCATAGTGTTGGGAGTCCACCTACTACAGGGATTAGCCATATGGGAAAGCTGACCGCCACCCCACCCTCGCCAACAGTCACAAAACACAAAAGCTTTGGTGGAACATTTTGCCTTTCCTTTCAGAGACTCAGGGGGAAGGCAGATGGGGACGCTTGAGAACAGCACCAACGCACATCTATCTTCTCCACCCATCTGGAACCTAAGTTGAGCCATGCTGGATCAGGCCCAAGGGGGCCTTCTCTGGTCCAGCATCTGGTTCCCAGTGGCCAACCAGATCCCCAGCGGGACGCCCAGACAGGACGTGAGCACAACAGCCCCTGCCTGCCTGCCACCGTCAAGAGGATTTTTCTTCCTCTTGCAGCAACAGGTGCTGCCCTGGCTCCTACACATGTGTTGCTCTCAGGCCCTTTTCCTGCCATGCTGTGATTTAGAAAGGCAAGAAGTTCCACTTGGAGCCATCAACACATTGGGAGTATCGACCAGAGGTAGCATGCCGTCCTCTCAGGGCAGACTTGCGAAACACCCACCCACCCACCCGGCCCTGCTAGTCCACTTGACCACAAGCATAGCGATGAGCCACCCTGGGGCAAGAGAAAAGCAGCCCAAGGACCGCAGCAAGGCCACTTGGGGGAGAGCCTGAGTTGCCCTCCATTGTGCACCAAGAAGGTGAGGGCCGGTCCCCGATGGCTTAAGGCCACCCACCCGGCCTCTTTCCACCCACACATCTTAAGACGTTTAGAGATGGCAGAACTAAAGTGATGAGAAAGATGGGTTTCTTTGGGGGTGGGGGAGAAAGCTCCCAGCATTGCAGCAGAAGTGCCAAATGCGTCTACTCATTTGGTGAAATATTGGATCTGTGCACAGCCCCCTCCCACCTGCGTCTAATCAGAACGAGGCACGAGGCACATGGCTCAGGAGAAGCAGGTGATGTGACAGGACACTAAGCCCTCTGGCCACGCTCACAGGACTTGAGCATCGGAAGGCACCAGGCTGGGCAAGGCCGCAAATGCAAACAAGGTAAACTTCATTGCAAAATTAATTGGGACTGGATTCTATACGCACAACTACCTAGGGAGGTGGTGGGCTCTCCCAATCTGGAGGCATTCAAGGTGCAGCTGGACAGCCATCTGTCAGGGATGCTTTGACCTGGATTCCTGCATTGGGCAGGGGGTTGGACTCCATGGCCTAGTAGGCCCCTTCCAATTCTACTTTTCTATAAGATATACACCACAATTAACAAGGGTTTTAAAGGGCTTGGGCTTTGTCTTGATTTTGGAAATTGTGAATTAATGTTTCCAAGATATATATTTTAAAAAAGCAGCACATCACAGCAAGGACAGCAGCGCACATCCTAGAAAGAAAACAAAACCTTTTATTGCTTGTACCGTACAAATCCAAAGGCAGAGGAAGGCACCTCCGAGGATTACAAAAACCAAGCATTTCCGGGTTTCGAGCTCATCAGCCACATTTACAAAAGATGCTCTGGAGTACTCGCCTCTCAAGCAATCCTTATTTTACAAACTGAATTCATAATCTTGGGCAAATGCCTACGAAAGGCCAGTCCCGGTCAGAAGTGCCATTGGGGTTGGTTTTCTGTGCTGGAGAGAGAAAACGAGTAACAAAAAACACAGCACAGCAGTGGAAGCCATCTAAAGCTGCTAAACAAGGGTCAGCATTAAGTTATTAAACCTCAACTATAGAAACTAAGTGGGAAAAACACTTTTATTAACCCCCCCCCCATGTCCGTGTGTGTGTGGAAAAGTATCCAGGTTTCTCCTGAATTCAGAATGTGTAGACTGGGATCAGAGAATTCCTTTAAATGGTAGTTACAATCCAAAACCTGTTTCCTGATGAGTGAAAGCTGGTGAAGTCATAAAAACCACAAAGCACCTAACTGAAGTGCTAAGATTTCTGGCACTTTGGAGTCAGACAAGCATCAAAGGCGTGCGCTGAAATGGAGGGCCAAATGGAGTGTGGGGCCAAGTCTGGGGCAGGCAAAGACTCCGGCAGCTGCATCCAGCTCGCCCGCCTCCACATTCGGAGAAGACAGCAGCATGCCCACGCAGAGCTCTGGAGCCCGCACCTGCCCGAATGAAGAGCCACTCGGTAGATGGGCAGCGCTGGCCCAGGAGGAAGGCAGGCCACCCTTCTGGCCCACAAAGGGCAAGTTCTCTCTCGCTCTGTGCAGCAGAAGCGGGGTCACGCTTAGGCAGCCTGCTGCCTGCGAAGCTAGCAGGGAGAAACCTCAGAATCCAGAGAGACTTTTCTACCCAGTCCACAGTCACACTTGTAGGTGCTGTTGGTTAGGAATGGAAGTGGAAAGAGCTTCTGAAGGGGCCAAGCACGCCAAACTCTTTGGAGGTGCTGTAACAATAAGGCATGCCCCAGGACTGCTGGCTGTGGAGGCTGTACCATGCAAGAGATGAAAATCACATTGGGGTGGGGGGGATGGCTGGCTTGAGCCCCCACAATGGCTGAAAAGTGTAGCTGCTTGGTCAGCATCTAGGGCCTCCTTTAGCGCCACACATCTTTTGTGTCTGTGAGTGGCCAGAGGTGGGTTTCCACTGGAATATGCATCTCTCCTGCTCACATTTCTAATATAGGAAGAGGAGGAAGCGCTGTTGGAGTCCACAGCAGCTCCCCGAGCTCAGGCAGGACCACCACCACTGGGTGTGAGGGAAGGTCATGGGATCACCATCCAGGATCACCGGGACCCTGCTCAAAGCAGCCCAGGAATGTTTCCCATAAAAGCGGAGAGGGAGGTTAAGGCGAGACGGCCAGAAGTGGAGCTTGACCCCAGAAAGGCAGCTGTGGGGACTCCCCCCCCCCCACTGTGGCCAACAAGCCAGCAGGCTGCTCCCTCACCCTCCCACCCAACGCAGCCCAGTGAGCTCTGCCTTTGCCCTCGTCCTAGAACCGAGAGGGGCTTCTGCAGCCTCCCAGCGTGGGCACCGCGGCTGCGGCAGGCCTCTGCCCAGGCACCGGAGAGCTCGCTGCAATGCACGGAGCAGCCAGACCCGTTTACGGCACCAGGCTCTTTGGAAGTTTCTTGCTGCTGCTCGAGCCACCCTGAAAAGTTGCCAAGGCCACTGCAAGGTTGTGTGGGGCACTGGCTAACCATGAGGGGCTGAGGCACCCGGGCTTCCCTGAACATGCCAGCCCCCTATCACTAGGGGGAAGGATGGCAAGCGCTGTATCCCAGACTGCCTGGAAGGCAAGGCAACCACGGCCTCCGGCTGCCAGTCCTGCCCGTTTCCCACGGCCAAGCAGGGTTCAGTGCAGTCGCCAGAACAGCCTCCACTTGCCTGCTTGGCAAGACTGGCAGACCTCGGTCTACAGGTGGCCACTAGAACCACACGGAGGGCTTGCTTCCATCCCAGGAGGTCCTTGGGCCCTTTGGAGCAACTCAGCAGGCAGCAACGCCACACACCACGGTACAGCGCCTGGCGCTCTCCGAGACGCTCAGAGGCCTGACTGGAGCTGGGGGAATGAGGTAGGCTCCCCACTCACAGGGACATTTGCACACCAGCCCTCCCACACTGCATCCCGATGCACCAGCTATTTTTGCACCACCATCTCTGTTACCAGGAAAATTCCCAGGGAGGCATTCTAGTTCCCCCAACAAAGTTTTCTTGCGATTGCTGTCAGCTATTGAGAAGCCATCAAGATGAAGTGGCTACCGACTTGCTAGCACCCTGGTGAATTTGGCCTCGGCTTCTGTTTTAATTTCTGGAAAGATCCGGAACAGGGGTGGGGCGCCGCTTCCGGACATCCCGATGCTATGGGAGGCTCTCTTGGGGCCAGGAGCCGAAGGCGTGTGATCAAAGCATCTTAGAGGGGCGATATCCCTACGATGAACCTGCCGGATCAACCGGCAGCTGCTGCAGCTGCCTCCCCCCCCCCCAATTCTGTAGAGGCAGCTGTAAAATTGCCCCTCCCACACATAATGAAAAGGGATACAATGTGCACAGCCAGTGCTGGAAAGGGTGCTCAGCCTTTCTGAAGGAGATGCAATGTGAACGGAATCATTACCGGCATAAGCTCCCACTGGGAACAGCTTCCTCTCACATACTGTATTGCTCCTGGGGCGGAGAACTTGTGCCCAACAGAGCACCCGCATTGCAACGTGGGAGGAAGAGAGGTCAGACTTCGTTGCAGCCCAGCCTTGTGCATATTCTCACTCGGAAGCAAGGTCTGCCGTGACTACACACGGGATGAACACGGCCGACCCTCGCCTCCTGCTCTCTTCCCAGGAAGGAGAAGCAGCTCCCGCCACATGTGCCCCCGTTCTCGGTGGTGGAGCCGATCTTGGTGTGGTTTTTGCTCTCAGGCAGCTGCTGCCAGAGCGAATGCCGTTGCTGATAACCAGAGAGGGAACTGCACTCGTCCCTACCCCAGAAAGAACAATACCACAATCCTACACAGTTACAAAGAAAAGCCCCCCTGAAACTTAGTGGGAGTGACTTCTAAGTCAACACGCACAGGATTAGGCTAGAAGTCCCTCTTGCAATGCATGCACGATGGGGACGGGTGCAGAAACATTGAAAAGTGGGGGCAAGAAAGGGTTGGGGGCAAGAAAGAACAAGCAGCAGAGGCAGGACAGGGGTGAGAGAGAAGGGAAGTGATTCTCCCACACTAACCAGATTGCTGGCGGGCCACAGGCCTCTTAATTTTTGCCTGGCATTTTGGAAACACTGCTCAGTGCGTGCTGCTAGCAGTTGTTATTTTCTGACCCTTCCATGACTGTTAAGCTGGATAGGTTCAGCGCCGAGAGCCAGCCCAGACACACCAGCAGCTGGGACAGGCACCGGCGTGCTTGCATGCAGTCCCAAGCTTTGGGTGTGGAAACGGTCCAGGAGAAGCGGAGGAAGCAAGCGGAGCCATGAAGCGAGGCCTCGCCTGGGCGCAGAGCAGCTCTGGGGACAGACAGCCGGCCTTCGGGCCCCAAAGAGGCCTGGACTGCAGGCTGCCCCGTGCCAACCCTGAGGGCAGACGCACAGATGGGGAAAATGCCGCCGGAATCAGCAAGTGTGGAACGGCCCTGCTGGGGGGCTGGGCTGGCTGGACCAATGGCACTTGGGCCTGATCTCGCCTCACTCCAAGGCTCAGGGCAGGCAAACCTTTTGCTGGCCATCCAGAGAGCAACGTCTTTGCCGCCACCGCATGGTGTACCAACTGCGGCACCAGCATTTTGGGCAGGAAGACGCTGCCTCCCGGAGACCCGGCCGGGTCGCCAAGCAGCTACCAGGGAAGGGGACGCTGAACGGGCCAAGTGCTTCAGATGCGCAACGCGGCGTCTGAGTTTCAGTGCCATCCCCATGGCACCAGGGGTGTGTTCCTGCCACTGGCAGCTACATCTCCACTTGAGTAAGTCAGGCCACCATGTCACGCCAAGGCCGGCAGAGGAGGAGGAGGAGGAGGAGGAGGTGGTGGTGGTCAGCAAGCAGGCGGCTGCTCCTGCTGCGGCCACCGTGGCAACAGCGAGGCACCTGCTGTACGGCCCCTGCCACCGGGAGACCCTGGAAGTCCAGGCCTGCTGGCTGGCTGCGCCGGGGAGAGGGAGCTCCGGCGGTGACTGGGGCCCAAGAAGGGGGCACTGCCCATGTGTTAAGGCAGTCAAGAAGGAAGCCGTTATTGCTCTGGCGGCCGTACAAACCGCAGCAGCGGGAGTCCTCCACAGCCAGCAGCCTCTGCAGAGATGACCCCGGAGCTTCACGCGGATGTTCTCCCCAAGGCTCTGCACATGAGAAGGGAGTGTGTGGCAGGAAGCGGGGGGCCCTGGCCCCATTGCAAACTTGGGACCACTGGTGGGCCGCCATCTCAGCGGCACAAGGCGAGGCCCAACAGGCTCAGGATGTGCCACGTTCCAGGGCTCGCATTCTGGAGCTTTGCGCCCGCAGAGGGGAGCTGGCTGTTCCACGCTTGGCAGGCAAAGGGGGGGGGGGTGACTCCCCATCGCCAACACTGGCTGTGCTAGGCTGCGCTGTCAGTTTGCCGCTGTAAAGAGTTCATTCAGTTCCACGTTCGCTCTCTCCCCTCACACGGCTCCACAAATGTCCTGGTGCCGGCGCAATCCCTCCGCCTCCTGCCTAGGGGCTTTTCAAGCAAACATCTGAAAACAGTCCCATTCTGGAGCACCAATCCGTTATAAGCTATTCAAACGTGCCCACGTCCAGTTGCATTAAAAACCCGTGTGGCTTGGAGGCCAGGATGCCGGGGGAGTGGCCTGCTGGGGGGGCAAAGAGCGACTCCACTGGTCTAAGCAGCTTTTTGGATGGTGAGAAGTGCTGGACTGCCCCCCGCCCCCCCCAGCTGCGGGAGGCTGAGCGTAGCAGGCCAGGGCCATCTGCTTGGTCCCCTCAGGAGATGAGGTGCTGAAGGACCAGCTACAGGGGTGGGGGGAGGGCCAGAAACACCTCCTCCCCCACAACACACTGAGTTCTGCTGTCTGGCAACCCCACGGTCTCTCCTCCTGTGGGTGCACCACTGGGACAGCCGCCACCCTATTCCCGTATGCTGGCTGAGTAGGAGAACTGGGGGAAGTGAGTCCTCTGGTCAGCGTCGAGGGCGTCCATGCTGTCATCTGTGTGCAAGGAGAGCGGAGACCGATCAGCCTCTGTTGTTCAAAGCAAGGGAAGAAGGGAGGAAACCCACTCCCCCTCTCACCACTAAGGGCCAGGCAGGAAGGAAGGAACTGTTTTAACATTGCCCCCGCCCCGGCCCGCCCCCGGCCGCGAGTGCCAAAGAAGGAGAGGCCGGCATACTGAAGAGGGGAGGGTGGGAGAAAGGGCGGGCTGAGGCGTCCTACTCACATCTGTCAGGTGGGGTGATGGTTATTGACTGTGCCGTGAACTCATCATCGAAGTACCGAGTGTCGATTTCAGATGTCACTTGGGGCTTGAAGGGAGGGATGAGCTGGAAGGCAACAGGCTGGTTTCGTCACAAACAGCCCTGTGGCCCACCCCCCCCCCCCCCTGGTGTCACTACCAGACCCCTCAAGCTGCCCGAGGGGTAACACGACAGCTGCAGAGGCCCAGCAGAATGGCGGCATCCAGAGCTGAACACACTGCTCTTGGGACGGAGCTGCACAGGACCAGGCAACTGTCTGCACATTACCTTCTTTTGAACCACATCCTGCCAGTTAATGGCAGCAAAGAAACGGTGCTCCATCACCTCCTTGGCATCGTTGGGGCCGCCCCCCAGCCTGTGGGCACAAAGGGTTCACTTAGCGCTGTCCTGGAAGTCTGAGAGATGTGGCCACGGGTGAGGGAGAGGTTTGGGGCCCAAGATGCAAGCAGGGGTGTCTGAGCCTAACTTGCTGGAAACTGCATTGCTCTGCTATGGGGACAGCCAGTCCCTGAAGCAAAAGAGCGGGAGTGAGAATTCCACCGGCCGGTGGGTCAGGAACCCCAGCTACTGCCCCTCTGCCTTGGCACACCTACACTGCAACATTCTACACCCTTTCCAAACCTCTCCTCTGCTCAGAACACACACACACACACACACCTCCCTAACTCCAACTGGGGACTCCAAATTCCAACCAGCACAACAAACTTTCCAACCAAACCCCACAATATTTGACTAAATGTGACATCCTGCGGAACTGTAGAATGCAGGCAGCCCAGTCAGGCATCTGCACTGTTGACGTGTCCGGCCCTGAAACAGCCCTACTGAGCCAGGGGCTCCCCAGCTCACCTCTGCTTGGGGTCCTTCTTGAGCAAGCCAGCCAGCAGGGCCTTGGCTTCGGGGCTGAGAGTGCGTGGGAAGCGGATCTCCTCCATGAGAATGAGCTCAAAGAGGCGCTCGTGGTCTTGATTGTAGAAGGGGAGGCGGCCACACATCATCTCATACATGACCACGCCCAGGCCCCACCAGTCCACAGCCCGCCCATAATCATTGTCTTCCAGCACCTACCGGTGGGGAGGCAAGAGGAAGAAGAGCTGAGTGACCAGCATTTTGTGAAACAGGGGAGCCTTGTTACTGGGGCATGCTCTTCCCCTTCTTTCCCAGCATTGCACGGAAACCTCACAGCCATGGGGTGCACCCACAGCCATCAAGAGTAATCTGTCCAAGGGAAGCAGATTAGAGGTTGGCCTGTCCCATCCTTTCCCATCCTCTCAGCACCACTGCTGCAAAACCATCTGTACTCTTTTAGGTTTTCATGCTGGTTCCGTTCTTCCCAGGAGAGCTGGCCCTCAACTTTCCCTCCCTGTTTGGGACCGGAAGCTTTTTGGCAAGTAGCCCGTATGCAGAAGGCAGTTTGCAATACCTCAGGGGCCAGGTACTCCGGGGTCCCACAGAAGGTCTTCATCGTGGCACCATCAGTGATGCCTTCCTTACACAACCCGAAGTCTGTGATTTTTATGTGCCCATCTTTATCTAGCATGAGATTCTCCAGCTGCAAGGCAAAAAGGTGGTCAGGTGCCATACTGAGGTTGAGCCATATTCTTTCCATTTTGTAACAATGGATCTAACGGTGCTCTGGGGGATGTTCATAGTTTGGGATATTTATTTTATAACCTAACCCTGACTGGTGCTTCTGCACAACTTTATCCCGGAGTTGTTTTGATAGTTCCTTTGTCCTCATGATGCTGTTTGTTTAGATGTGCTCTCCGACAAACTCGGGGGCCTTCCAGAAGCAGGGGTACTTCATCTGAGATCATGTGGCACTAGAATGGCACACGGGTGGACACCATTCAACTGCAGTGTGTGACTTCTGGAGGCAGTGGGTTGCGCCAGAGCTTATTTAGGCATGTCACAGCACAGGGGGTGAATACTTTTGCAACCAACAAGTGCCAGTTTGTTTACTTAACTTTTGTGCCACAATAAAAATATTTTGCACCTTCACCGTGTTGAGCATCTACACGTCAAGTAGTAACAATGCCAATTAAAGCCATTTCAGTTCCAGGTTGTAACCAACTACCTAGGGAGGTGGTGGGCTCTCCCAATCTGGAGGCATTCAAGGTGCAGCTGGACGGCCATCTGTCAGGGATGCTTTGACTTGGGATACCTGCACTGAGCAGGGGGTTGGGCTCGATGGCCTTACAGGCCCCTTCCAACTCTACTTTTCTATGATTCTATGATAAAACGTAGAAAAGTCAGAGGGGATGAATACTTCTGCAAGGCACTGTACTTGGGGGGCACTTCTTAGAAGATGGTTCTGGGAGATTACTGCTCAACCACTTGGCAGCCCTGCTTTGGGATTCCACAAGCTTCTATTCTTTCTCCCACATTATTTAATATCCCATTCTAAAACTGTCCCTCCAAGAAGGACCACAGAACGGTAGCTCCAAATCCCGTCCCAGCCAAGCAGTCCAGAAGGATACCACGACAGCTGGTAGAGAAAGCCACAGAGCAGGCACACGCCCCCTGTCCAGTGCCCAGCATAGATCATCCATGAAAGTGGCCAAAGCGGTCTCCATCCCACAACCAGGCCTGACGCGGGATTGAAATGAGCCCAGGAAATCCACCTCATCCGCCAGCAGCTGGAGCTAAGGCATCATCACATGCTTCAGTACCTTGCCCAGGAATGAAATACTGGAGACCTGAACATAAACACTTCGGAAGCAACGGCAACTTCCCCGCCAACCTCACACTGCTTCAAGACAGACAGGCAGACGATCGGTCAATGAGCAGAGTTGCAAAGGTTGCAATCGGGCAGCATTACCTTGATGTCCCGATAAACAACATCCCGGGAGTGGAGATACTCCAGGGCAGAAACAATCTCAGCCCCGTAGAAACGGGCACGGTCCTCGGTGAAGACACGGTCTCTTGAAAGGTGGAAAAACAGCTGGAGAGGGATGGAAGACATGAGCTGCAGAAAGAATGTGCAACGGTGGCCAAGCAACACGGCGGCACGCTCCCCTCCTCCCCAAGCCTGCAGACACAGCGGAGGCTGGTCAGGTGATCAATCCCAAGACACAGAGCTGACCCCCACTTCCCTCTGGCAAGTTACCACCCTTGCCTAGGAAGGAGCAACGCCACAGGCATGTGGTTCGGGGCAGGTGCCGTGTGGATTTGTAGCAGTCCACCTGCACAGCACACAGCAAGACCGGGTGCCTCACTGGAGCGGATACTCACCTCCCCTCCGTTGGCGTATTCCATGACGAAGCAGAGACGGTCGTTGGTCTGGAACGCGTATTTCAGTGCCTGGAAACGCAAGTTAAGAGAAACAGCAGCTGGACCCTTCCCTTTCAGCAGCAGGAGACGCAAGAGGGAGCATCCCGCTCAAGCATCCCACTGGGCCCCCACACGGTCGGTGCAGCTCCCGTGTAGATGCACTTGTGGGCCAGCCATTCTAGGACAAAGGGAGGGGGTCAAGGTACTCTAGAGGACAGGCCCACTACGGCCAATCAGCCCGCATGCCGCCTTGCGCTTTCTAGCCCACCCGTGCTGGAAAAGGTGGCGGCATGGCACACTTGGCCCCACTCTGGCTGCCCGGCCTTACAGGAGGCAGGGGACAAAGACAGAAACCGCTGCACACCGTCCGGACCATTTTGCGAAGCGCGATGGAGGCGGCACAAGCCCCAGACTGGGCACGGGTGTGACGCCAGTGCTCAGGGGAACCGCAAACCGCCTTCTCTAGCAATGCGGGCACCAGGGCTCCTCAGTTCCTGCTCCCCCACAGACCCAAGCGCTTGCAGTTCGGTCAGCAGGGATGTTGCCAGCCCGAGAGCCGCCCTCCTGCCAGAGCAAGGCCGGGAGCAGGCACGCTTCGCACGCGAGAGTCCCCCGCTCCCCGGCGTATGTACCGTGAGGAAGGGATGCCTCGTGTTCTGCAGGACCCGGCTCTCTGTGACAGTGTGGGCCACTTCATCCTTCAAGCAACGGAAAAGCACCGTCACCAGAACTGCACCATTATAATGTAACCAGCCCTGTAATGCAGACTGCCCCCCACCCCCGGTCCCAAGGCTGGGAGCCGCAACATCAAGCTCTCATGAAGCTGCTGCTTTCCAGCTGAAAGGAAGCAACACACATCCCTGGCAAACAGCATGCCTTTAAATCAGCATTCCTGAAATTGTGGGGCTGCACAGAGAGATTTTCTTGGGGCAGGAGAAGCATGAAGGATTGTCTGCTTGGCCATCAGTGGCTGAAAACTTACAATTCTTCTTTGTTAAGTGGCTAGCAGGGTGCGTGTGCATGTGTGGCACAGCAAACACTGGCAGCTGGGGAAGGATGGACCATTCAGAGGCAGCCTCTGGGGTGGGGGGCGGAACAGGCTGCAGAAGCAAGGGAGATTTTTTGGAAGCTTCCATGCACGTGCGCTGCTCTCTCCGGGTACAGAAAGTACAGTCAGTTCGGTAGCCCCCAATCCAAAACATTTGAGAACCACTGGTTTAAGCACGGATTGATATTTCCCTCCAGTGTCAAAACCTCAGAACATCCGGACTCTGCAGGCCACCACCATTATATCTGCAGTCATGGGGTGGGGAGAAATCCTAGCAGCATTTTATGCAGTGGAGTCTTTCGAGGATGGGCTTATTACCTGCTCTTAGTCTGGAGAATGTAAATCCTGTAAATTGTTTTGCTTAGAAAAAGGCAAATAAGGGGAGACATGATAGAGCTGTACAGAATTATGCACGGTGCAGAGAAGTGGAGAGGGAGACATTTTTCGCACCTCTCTCATAACACCAGAACCCAAAGGGGTGAGCCCATGAAGTCGATTGGTGGGAGGGTCAGGACAGATAAAAGGAAGGACTTCTTCACACAGTGCATAAACTATGGAATTCACTTCCACAAGATTTAGTGATGGCCACCAATTTGGAGGGCTTTAAAAGGGGACTGGACAAATTCATGGAGGAGGAGAAGTCTATCAATGGCTACTGGTCCTGATGGCTCTATGCTTCCTCCGGTATCAGAGGCAGGATGCCTACGTACACCAGTTGCCGGGGAACATGGGCGGGAAGGTGCTGCTGCACTCATGTCCAGCTTGTGGGATCCCGTGGGCAGCTGGCTGGCCACTGTGTGAACAGAATGCTGGACTAGATGGACACTGGGTCTGATCTTCTTCCGTTCTTGTGCCTTTGCACCCACCCAACTGAGGATGTGCCACTCCCTGGTTCTGGAAGCGATTCCGCAGCCCCGTACCTTGGCAATAATAACTTCTTTGCGCAAGATTTTCATGGCGTAGTAGCGCCCCGTGGCCTTCTCCCGCACAAGGATGACTTTCCCAAAAGTGCCCTTGCCGAGGAGCTTCAGGTAGTCAAAGTCGTTCATGGTCTTTGAATAAAAACAACAAAAGGAATTCACTGATCAGGCGACGGGGTTGACAGAGAGCCTCCAAAATCGAAATTAAAAAGGATGCAACATTACGAGGCCACCCCCAGAACTTACAGCATTACCAGGAGACCAGTTGCCACTTGACACGAGCCGTGGGTCTCCCTCTGGCCTCCCCAGATAAGAATCCCGCCACAGCTCTTACCGCCTTGGTCCGGGTCTTGGACACCGCCACCTCCATCTCCTCGGCCCCCAGGCTGTCACTGGGGGAGCCACACTTGTAGTCCATCCCGTCCTCTTCTGGCTCCTGGTTCTTTAAGCTGTTGGCAACCATCTGGATGGCCTGGATCCATTCCTCTCTGGGGACAACACAGGGCAGTTATGGGCAAAAGCCAATATTTTTTATTTTATTTATTTATTTATTTATTATTATATTTATACCCCGCCTTTTTTCCTGCAAGGAACCCAAGGCGGCTTACATAATCCTCCTCCTTCTCCTCTCCATTTTATCCTCACAACAACCCTGTGAGGTAGGTTAGGCTGAGAGTCCGTGACTGGCCCAAAGTCACCCAGTGAGTTTCATGGCCGAGCGGGGACTAGAACCCGGATCTCCTGAGTCCCAGTCCAACACTCTAACCACTACGCCACACTGGCAATATTCAAGCAAAGCGTGGGCAACATCCAGAGTTACCACTGCCACCACTAGCCTAGAGGCCGCCAGAAGTCACCCGAGATAATTCTACAGGCCAGTCAACGGCTGGTAGCCCCATCAGCGGAGTAAGAAAGCCTCCACATTCGGGGACAAACTCCTGCTGCCTCCCAGATGCTGGGGACAAACAAGGGCCAGCCATTTTCATGTGGAAATGAGATGCACAATGGGAAAATACCAGGTGCCACTGGAGTCCAGAGTGGCCGACAGGAAGCCACGCTCAGCACACTCACCTCTCGTCCGGAGAGTCCACGTGGAATGTCCTTTCAATTACTGTTGTCCACTGCAAACAGCGGATGATGAAGGTGTTGGGTCGGGGCCGCTCGACTTTCATTAGCTGGCACTCTGGGGAGAGGAGGAGGAGCAGAGGCTGTCTGTATTGGGGGCTCCCCTAAGAGAACACTTCCTAGTGATTCTTCCCCCTCAAACTGTTATGGGTGTGTACCCCCCCCCCCCCCGTTTCTTGCCTGGCCCAAGATCCCATCTCAAGAGCTACATGTGCAGACACTCAGAGCAGATCTTGAGACTCTCCCCTGCCAAGCACAGCCAGCATGCTGCACCGGGGGTGGGGGGGGGGAAGAGAAGAGCCCCGCCCTTACAGGTCATCATTCAGTCTAGATGGAGAACAACTCCCTTGACTTGCCCTTAGAGGGGGACAGCCAAGATGCACCAGCAAGGCAAGAGGGGCAGAGGCCACACCAACCAATGAAGAAATCCAACTCTGCATCTAGGGTGGGGGGAATGAAAACCCACTCTTCGTCTCTCTCACGTGGTCAACAGAGGGTCCCTTCCTCGCCCCTTCCACACTCTAGCACCACACAACCTCCACCGAGGAATGTGGAAATTATACACCCTCAGGCACAACATGATGGGAGAGAGAAAGAGGGTGATTCCCCTCTCATGGAGGTCTTATTCCAGGCTGCCTGGAGATCCAGGAAAGCAAGCTACCACCTGACAGCAGTTTCAAGGCTGATGAGCATAATGTACCTGCCACAGAGAAGTCATTCAAAGGGGGCAGGCTGTGGTCTGATGTTTCAGGCTTCTCCTTGTACCCAATGAAAGATCCGTCACTCTTCAGGAGGAAGTACCTGGGCCTCCAGGTTTTTATGTATTCACCTGCAAAGCAGAAGAGTCAGGTTACGGGGCCCAGAGCAATGCGCAGGCTGCCTTTGCAACAGTCCATGGACCAAGCTGGCGTTCCGCTTGGGACTCCTCCGGTGCCTCCTGCACAAACCACACCGCACCCAGGGACGACCAGGCACTGCTTCCCTGCCGCAGCTGGCAAGTGTCTCCTGCTCTACTCTTGGTGATGGTCACCTGCATTCCACCCACGCCGGCCGCCTCAAGTGACCTGGAGCCAGGCTCCCCCCACTTGAATACACTGGGGCAGTTAGGAGGGAGGAGCAGCGGTTTTATAGTGAAGCTGCATCAAGGCCATGTTGCCAGATGTGACATGACAAGCATTCAAGCAGTTGGCTGATGCTTCTGCTCCATTCACCCACGACACAGTCTTCTGCCAGCATGGGAGAGCGCGCTCCGGCTGCAGCAGCGCCTTTCCACAGCTTGCTTGGCCATACCCTGGCAACCCACAGGGTAAGTTAAGGACTCAGCGCAGCTGCTGCACCTTGCTACTTCCTCAAGGAGGCCATTTGGGCGAGCCCAAAGGAACGCTGTTTGGGACCCACAAGACTGCAGTCCAGTCTGGAAGCCCCGAAGCCCACAACTGCACCACAGAGGTAGCATCCAGGCGGGGTGCAATTCAGTACCTTCCTGGGAATCTCAGCTGCATCTTCTGCTTCTGAAAGAGAAGCCTGGAAACACACGGGCAATTCCCACTGAACAACTACAGAGGTCTGGGTGGGATCTGCAGGGACATGGGGCCAGGCCTGCCGCCCCCTCCCCACACGGCTCCAGAGTTGCTGCCTTCCTTGACTTCTGGCAAGTACAATTCCGTGGAGGGCAGAGGCCCCTCTCGGGTGCTGCTTTCCCCTGGCCAAGCTCTCCATCAGCATACAAATGACGGGACTCCCAGGGCATCTTCGCCCCACACCAAAGCCCCAGTTTTTCTCACGGCTACACAGAACATGCACAGCAGAGGGGGCTTCCCCCCACACGGCCCGGCCACGCCCAGCCCCAGGTACCAAAATAGCCTCCAGGCCGGCCGGCTGCCACCACCAGCTGCCTTCTATATTTGTCTGCAGGAAAGAGGAATTTGTTGGCGCAACAGCCCAAGGGGGGCGTGAGGGGAAACAGCACGGGAGACAGCTGAGACTGCCATGGCCGGGGGGGGGGAGGAGGACCTGCGGGGGGACAAAGCAGAATTTCAGAGCTGACAGGCTTGTGCCAAGACGTCCAGCTCTTACCGTGAGCTCGCCCGTCACTAATGCGGAGGGTGCCCCTGGTCAGCCAGATTCCGCAGCTGCCCGGCTGCCCATCCCGGTGTATTCTAATAGTGCTAATGAGGAGAAATGGAGAAGCCCGGGCCCCCCAGCGACGCACAGCACACGATGGAGGCTGAAGAAAGCCACGCAGGACGAGGAGGGATGCTGCCATGTGCGCTCCTTGTTAATGCCACGGAGCTCCTCCTCGCCTGTCATGAAGGATGTGTGAGGAGTTCGTTCGGGGGGGGGGGGGCGGAAATCCGGCGAACTGGCTGGGCTCGACCCCCCCCCCCCAAACTCCATCCCACTTACCTGCTTCCCCTGGCTCGACTCGCATTCTCCCAAGTCAAGCCGGGGAAGTGACTTCCGGATTCCAAGCGGGCCGCTTTTTACGTAGAAAATGCCACAATTTGCGTAACTTGCACAGATTGCAGCCACTTTTAACATATCTCACAGCATTTTCTATGTAAAAAGCGGCCCACCAGGAACCCGGCAGTCTGCCGAGCGGCTCGGCGCACATCTGCTTTCAGCCCCGCTCGGTGGGCGCAGCGGCGGCATCCACCGAGCCGGCGGCAGGACGGGTCACCGTGGGATCGCCCACCACCACCTGCCACACACCAGGGCAGCACACGCTGCCCATTTCCTTGCTGCCCTCAGTACCACCTAGAAACTTGTCAGTGGGAAGGATCAAGCAGTGGTCCCCATAGGGGTCAGAAGGTAAAAGGCACCACGCCAGCACCCAAAGAGGTCCTGCAAAGGGACCCCCAAGGCCTCCGGCACAGAGCGAGCGCCTGCCTAGCAAACAGCCCCCACTGAAGCTTCTAGGTGTCATGAGGCTGTGCCCCCCCCCCCGCCACACAGAGCGTGTCACAGATACCTCAGGGACGCAGGGGCCTTGCCCTGCTCCACTCAGCTCCACCTGCATTTGGGAGGGGGTGCCCTCATTGCTCACCTCTCTTATGCAGCCATCCCTCCTTGACGACTGACACCTCGTTCATGTTGACGTGGCAGTGTGGCGCTGACAGGGGCTAGATTCCACCAGTTGAACTGGGCTGGACTGGTGACCTGCAGGAGAGAAGAGAAAAGGGGCTGTCCGGGGAACCGGGGGAGCAGAGGCTCCAAGAAGCTGGGGGCAACCCCCGGAGCGATGCCGCTTTGCCGAGAGAGCCCTCCTCCCACCATCTACGTTTCTGGCATCTTTCTTCAGCACTGCAAAGCAAGCTCAGTGCCTGGCCACAGCCGATCCCTCGATAAAGCCAAGTCAGACACTGACCTAAGCACCTCACCAGCAACTGTGGAATGGCCAAACGCCTCTGTGATAAGTGACTGGCAGCCTCCACAGCAGCCCCCACCATCGCCCCCCAATTCCGAATGCTCTTGCAGAGTCCGAAGCCTGGGGCCCACCGTGTCTACAGAGCCATTGCTCTTGACACGGGACAGAAAAGGGGAGGCCAGGCTGGCCCAGCTGCCCCCATTCTCAGTAGAGCAAGCACTACAATGTCAGCACAACCCAGGAGGATGGAGAGGAAGGCACACCTCCTCTGCCCAGGTTTCTGGATCGCAGGGGAAGGCCCGGGAGATGCTCCCCCACCCCCATGAGGTTTTCAATTTCCCTTTCGGCCTTATCTCCCCTGCGCCTTGTCTTGCTATCAGAAGTGATAGGGAGCAACAGCAGATAAGGGGCCTTCGAAGGAGCTGCACAGGCTCAGATCAAAGAACCCTTGCAGCAAAAACAAACAGCTAGAGAAAGATTAATCCCA
The DNA here is from genome assembly GCA_021292165.1 of Shinisaurus crocodilurus. Taxonomy (NCBI): domain Eukaryota; kingdom Metazoa; phylum Chordata; class Lepidosauria; order Squamata; family Shinisauridae; genus Shinisaurus; species Shinisaurus crocodilurus. The sequence continues at coordinate 572,575 of CM037885.1, read as the reverse complement.
GGCACCTGATGGGATTAATGGGGGGGGGGGTCAGAGACTAGCCCAAAGACACTGCCAGCCAGGGAGGCGGGGGTGGGGGCTGCCCACAAGCCTCTCTGGCCAGTTGGGGTGGGAGTGCAACGCAGAACTATGCCAGGGATAACATGGTGGGCTTCGAACAACCTGCTTTTGCTGAAGGTGGTGATGGCGGAAGTTGATCGAGACACAAGACATTCCGTAGCGCATGCAAAGCTCAGAGTTCAAGCGAGCAAAGGTAACTGGATCCTACCCCACAGGGCCGTCTGCCACCCCACAGGCCACCCTGGAGGAAAGGCCCAGAACTGGAAGACTGTGGAGACAAGGAACCCCAGCCCCCACCTGCTGAGCCCATTTATGTGACGCCTTAAAGAGCCACAGACAAGAGGCGAGAGCAGAGCGACCCTCAGAACAATCCGTTGAAACAGCCCTCCTGGGTCTATACCACTTTGGAATGCGAGGGAGGGGATCACAGGTTTAAAGGCTCACCCTCCCTATCTTTGCGCATGGAGAACTAGCATGACACTGGGGGTTTCCAAAGGAAAGCCGACCCCAGGAAGACACTTGCGCAAAGCTGTGACGGCATTTGTTGTTGCCACAGAGGCCTATGATGATGCCAGTGTTGCAACAGGCCTCTGGAGGCATTTACTTAAGCGTGCAAATGGACCCGGCAGAACGCCCCGAAGCAGTAGGATTCTCTCCACTTCTAGAGGCCTAGTGAGATTTGGGCAAAAGGGCAGAGTTCTGCAAGGCTGAACGAGAAGCATCACACATCTCTCCCCGCTTTGCTCCTCAACAGAAAGCTAGACTAATGGAGGAAGACTAAGCTAACCTCCAAAGGGCCACAGGAAGCCAGGAGCTCTTCTTTGCTGATGCCAACAAAACCCACAGCAGGACCCAGGTGAGGGAGCTCTGAGCTGCTGGGGAGGAAGAAAAAGGAGTGCACATAGAAGGGAGACAAGGACCTTTGAAATGGCCTGCTCCCCTGCTTTTTGCTTTGTTTTGCACACTCCCTTGTTTCCCTCTCAAAACTTTTTTTAAAAATGAATGAGGTGATATGACCAAGACACCTGTCAGAACTCAACGGCCTGGGGCATTTGGGTCTTAGTTGTGAATACACATGGGTAAAGAGATATGGAGGCTGGCCTGTGAACTCACAACTCCCCTGGGTAAGGTGGGCAGAGGAGAGATGCCTCCCCTGCCCTAGAAGAGGACATTTCTGCCTATAATTCCCATCATTCCTCCCCACTGCCTGTCCTGGCTGGGGCTGATGGGAGTTGTACACCAAAACATCTGGAGGGCCACAGGCTCTCCACCCCTTCCCCTAGGTGTTGAACCACTTTCAGCCCAAGAGCCAAAAGCTCTCGGGGGCCACACTCCAGTGGTAGGCAGGCCCAAGGCAAAAGGGCGAGGTCAAAATACAAAAAAATACCAGCTTATTTAGGGATCCCCGGCAGGCCAGGCTGGGACGCCAGGAGGGCTGGATTTGGCTCCTTGGCCTGAGGATCCCCACCCCTGCTTTAAGTGGCCAACTGCAGAGGCCTGGACTCTGTGCCACGGAAGCTCTCCCAACACAAGGCTCCGGATGTCACAGAGAGGTGGGCAGAGAGAGGGAGCTTGGCATTCCAGGGTGTGGCCATGGCTGCCTAGGTGGTGCAGGCATTTAGACAGAAGTCTGGAAAAGAGGGACCAAAGAAGGCACAGTGGCATGGGAAGGGTCTGACGCTCCAACAGGGAAGGTGGCGGGGGGGAGGTGGACCACAACAAACTGGAACCGTGGCCCTAGTAGGAAAACAAGGGATGTCTCCAAAGCCCCCCAAACTAGAGTGTAAAATCCCATCCTTGCGGCTTTCCTGGCTGTCGGGAGGAAAAGCCTGCACAAGCAAAGGTTGTGAGAAAGTGACAGTGGTGCCTGGTACCCCCAGGTCCCTTGTGGGTCTTCACACGCGCTTGGGTGACACTCTCCCAGGAAGGTCCACTGGCCTCTCCTCTCTGAGCAGGGCTGTGAGGGCATTGATCTGGCCTCGCACAAGGGCACTAACACAATACACACCCCACCATTTGTACACCTGTCCCTACCACATGGGTCTCCGAGCCGCTTCCCCATCCCAAAAGCCATGAGGGCACAGCTGCTGACTTGCGGGAATGCAGCTAAATCCTCACTCCTGTCCTGGTGGCTGAACACACAAGAGTGGCACGCTCACCCCACGTGGGGGGGGGGGAGGAAGGCGGGGGAGAGGGGGAAGCTTGTTGACTTGCGGAGCATGTGTGACTCAGATACTACAAGCACCAGAGTTGTTTACGCACTCCAGGATGTGACCCTGTGGAATGGGAGGGGAGGGAGCCCTGTTGCTGGGAGGAAGAAAACACAGAGACAGGCTGTGCTAAGTGGCATTGAGGCACGGGGGCGGAACACACACGAGGTGGGCTTCCCCAGCATTGCTGCTGACCCCGAGAATCACATTCTGCACCAAATGGATTGAACCACATCTCTCCCACACAGGCTCAGGGTGTACCCCGACTCAGACAACCCCACGTAACATCAGAGACAGCCCAATCTTCCCCTTCAGTTAGTAGAACCAGAGGTGCAAGATAAAACCAAAACTGAATCTGGCTGTGAGCTTCCCCAGCACGGCTACATACCATATGCCAAGAAGGGGGCCTGACACACCCTGGCTAGAAATCACACCAAGTGAACTGGGGGCTTAATCCGAGTCAGAAGAGGCCCAGCAACAGCAGCGGCAATACTTGTATGAGTCGTCGCCTTTTGGCCCAAATAGGGCCCTCATAAAGACTTACAAATTTAAAATGATTTTTTAAAATAGCACCAACAGCAGAAACTGAGGGCAGGAGAGAATCTTTTAAAACAGAGCGCAGGGCCAAAGAGATTTAAAATACTAAAAAGTCACATGGAACAAAAAGGGTTTAAGAATAGAGGAGGGGGTCAGCCTAACATGCTCTGGGAGAGAGTTGCACAGGCGGGGTGCTGCCAGAGAGAAGGCCCTACCCCATGTTCCCAGCAATCAAGCCTCTCTTGGTGGTGGTATGTGCAGAAGCACATCCAAAGAAGATCTCAAAACTCCGGGCAGGTTCATCCTGGCTCCAAGCCATTTAGGGCTTCATATTTATTTATTAATTATATTTATACCCCACCTTTTTTCCTGCAAGGAACCCAAGGTGGCTTACATAATCCTCCTCCTCTCCATTTTATCCTCACAACAACCCTGTAAGGTAGGTTAGGCTGAGAGTCAGTGACTGGCCCAAAGTCACCCAGTGAGTTTCATGGTCGAGCGGGGACTAGAACCCGGATCTCCCGAGTCCCAGTCCAACACTCTCAGCACTACACCACACTGGCTTTATAGGCAAGCACCCGCACTTTGAGTTGTTGTTGTTTTTTTAATATTTTTTTATTTTTTAAATGAACACACATACAAAAAGAAAATAAACCCACAAATCCATATAACTACAAAGTGCACCCGTCACCACGGGGGCCAAAAAAATAATTCTATCCACATAATCCATTATTAATCTATATTCCAAAAATACATCATATCTTGACATGGCTTGCTCCCTTTTCCCTTTACTAAAACATAATCTAAAAATGGTCCACATATATCCTTAAAATTATTTTTCTTTAATTGTCCCTTTTTACATTTAATACTACCTGTTAATTTATCATTTAAAGCAATATCCCACACCTCTTTCTACCAATCTATAATTAAATACTGATGTTGAACTGTCCATTTCCTTGCTATCAATAATCTCCCCGCCGTTAACAAACTTACAATTAATTCCTTTACCTCTTGAGAACACAGAAGTTTCTCCATTATTGATAACAATGCTAATTTTGGACAGACCTTCAAATTAATGCCAATAATTTCTGAAATTTCTACAAAAATATTATTCCAAAAATCCAAAACGCTTTTACAACTCCACCACATATGAGCATACGTACCAAGTTCCTGACATCCTCTCCAACACAATGGAGCACAATTACTATCTATTTTATTTAAAATCTTACTGGAGTCAGATACCATCTCCAAATAGTTTTTTTAAAAAAATTCTTTTATCCTTATTGACATATTTCTTAATATACGTCTGCCCCAAATTGTGCTGGAAAGCAGATTGGCAGGCAGTGCGGTTGATACAAGACTGGTGTGATATTGTCAACAAAGCAAGTGCCAGAAAGCAATTTGGCTGCTGCATTGATGCACTAGCTGCAGTTTCCGAACACTCTTCAAGGGCAGCCCCACATAGACTATGCACAGGAGGTGGCTAAGGTGTGGATCACTGTGGCCAGATCTGCCTTCTCCAGGAAGGGGCACAACTGGCACACCAGTAGAAGCTGGGCAAAGGCACTCCTGGCCAGAGCAGCTACCTGACCCTCCACTGCAGGAGGAATGCTGGGTCCAGAAGAACCCCCCAAGCTGTGAACCTGAACCTTCAGAGGGAGCTGCCACCCCATCCAGAGCAGGCCGTACTTCAATCCCAGATTAGCTTTCCTAGTGACCAAGTTGTTCTGCCTTGTCTGGAGTGAGCCTCAACTTGTTAACCCACATCCAATCCAGCACTGTGCCCAGTAAATGGGTCAGGACTTCCACAGCCTCCCTGGTATGAGTTGATAAAGAGAGATAGAGTTGGGTATCATCCGCATAGTGATGCGACCCAACCCCAAAGCTCTGGGTGACCTCTCCCAGAGGCTTCATGTAGCTGTTAAATAGTATAGGGGATGAAATACAGTCCTGAGGGACCGAAGAGGCCATGAGGCTGAGCAGTAACCCCCAGCACCATCTTCTGGGAGTGCTCAGCTAGGAAAGATCCAAACCCCTGCAACACAGACGACCCAAGTCCCATACTGGCCAAAGAAGGATACCATGGTCGATGGTACTGAATGCCACTGAGAGGTCCAGCAGAGCCAACAGAGATACACTACCTCCGTATAGTTTCCAGCATAAGTCATCCACCCAGGCGACCCAGGCTGTTTCAGTCCCCAAACCCATCCTGAACACAGACTGGAAAGAATCCAAACATGATCCCACTTCCTGCTAATAAAGAACAGCAGACTCTCTGCTCCAGACTGCACCCCCCCCCAGCCACTGCTTGAAAAGAGACAGAAATACAAGGCCCGTTCTCCCCCCCCCCACCGCCAAGAACAGAACTTGTCCCGCAGTAGGTTGGTCTCACAGCTAGCAACAAAAAGGAACAAGCTACAAGGCCCAATTTCAGCCACGGCCCACCATTCTGGGGCCTGATGCTGCCATTTAGACGCTGACATAAGGTCCTGGAACAGTCTCAGGCCACACCTGCCCTTTCCTCACGGCCCCGGAGATCTCCCTCCCTCTGGTGCTGTGTAAAGTGCCCACAACCTGGGGCCAGAGATGTTGTCAGCCATTGTTCCTTTGTGAAGGGGGTCTGCCTTCGCCCTTGACAGGTGGGAGCCGAACGCTGCTCCTGAGGCTGGGAAACAGCAGCACAGCACCACAGTCTCTGTGAAAGCTGGGAGAGAGGGAGGAGGCAAGGGCAACTTTTTAAGCTACTCAAAAGAGAGCACAGAGCTCAAAGTGCTTTAGGATCTCCTGGGATGGGCAACAGCCATAGAGACAGTGGAAAGAAGAGGGTAGGAGTGGGAGTCCCTCACTATGCAAATGATCTGGCCCTTTCACAAGGATGCTGACCACGGCCAGTACAGAGGCTCAGAGGGAAGCACCCACAGGCAGGCAGCTCTGTTTCTCCCACGAAAATGCAAGTTGAGGTGGCTCTTCTCTGCAGAGGTTAAAGCTCCTGAGGGCGGACTGAGCCCCCTTCCTTCACTGCAGAGCCCCCTTCAAGGCCCCCAGCCCCCCCCCCGTCGTTTTAGAAAATGAGCACTGCTCAAACTGCTGATGGATCAGGAAGATGTTCAGGAAGAGAAGCTGCACTTTTCACACGCAGTTAGTATGTTTTGTTAAAAACACCACTGTCGTGAGCCGTTATTAAGAAAGACTAATGGCTATCAACTAGCGGGTGGAGAAAGCCCTTGGCAAGGAGGCTGCGGAGGGGAGGGCTGCTTGCGAGCGGCAAACTGGCCTTAGGGAGCACTGCTGCCGCCACCCCAACCACCCCCGCCCCATTAACCCAACACTATGGCTTAGACCCGCCAGATAGGAAACGCTTTTTGTTCTTTTTAAGCTTTTGTATTTTGGGTGCACTTTGACCCGCTCAGACTTTAAATAAACAAAGCAGATTTAGTTCCAAGTGACCAAACTGTGGACCTCTGCCTCACCTGAAAGACACAAGACCCAGAGGTTCCAAGACAAGAGCAGGGCCTAAGTGGTTTAAGGTGCCTCATCACAGCGGGCAAAGTTATTTGCTCAGAGGTTCAGGCGCCTCTGTGGGGTCCCACCAGCACACACAAAAAGCAGCGAGGACCCTCCACACACGCCGCCTTCACATTCCAAAGGCCACCAGAGGCTTGAACCACACAGCCTGCAGGGCCGAGGGGCGGGGAGGCATGGCCAAGAATCCCGGGGCTCCCAAGCAGTGAATTTCTTCACTCTCCCTCAAGCTTGTGTGGCCTCTTGGCAAGAGACCCTCATAAAGAGGAAAGCTCAGGGAACCTGCTCTCCCCACAGCCATGCCCTTTCATTTTTCCAAGGCAGCTTTGGAAGCCAACACTCCACCCCTCTTCAAAATCTCAAGCCTAGATTGCTACATCCCCTAGAAATTCCAAGGGCAGCCGTAAAGGAGGAAGTGAATACACACCATCCCGGAGCTAGAAACCTGCCCGCCAGCCAGCGCATTTCCGAAATGTCGATCAGCAATTCAGTTATTTTTAGTGCCCCGAGTTGCCCATTGTAAAAGCGCTCAACTCTTTCGTGCAAACCCCACAACCAAAGGATCCAGAGGAAGAGATAAAAGTCCCAGGAACAGAAGGCAGGAGGTTTTGTGTACATGTCCCTGCAGCACACACAGGTAAAAACACACGCAGCAGCTCCAGAACACCGGCTGCTCGGGGGGCCCTTGCGAGGTTGACAGAAACTGGCTCAGCTGGCAGAGAAATGGGGAGCCGAACCCCGGCACCGGAGCTGCAAGTGCAGCAGCGGCTCTCAAGCATAGGGGTGCACAGAGAGATCAGGAGCCCCCAGCAGAGAGTGACTCTTCTGCTCCAGACCTTCTGAAGGCCAGAGCCGCAATGATTGTGCGACTTGGAGAGATCACCCACGAGGGAGGGAGGCACCCCACTGCCCTGCACCCATGCCGAGCGAGAAACGAGCTGGCAAGGGCCAGCTAGCCACAGTGCAGGGCACCTAACACACCTGGACCAGGTTCACAAGCAAGACCAGCCCTCAAACAAGGCCTTCAACCAGGGGGACAAGAGCCCTCCTAGGGAAGCAGGCTCCGAGCAACAGGGCTGCACACCAGGAAGGCATCTCATCCTGCCAGCTCCAGCAGGCACCCATGCACGGGAAGGTGTGGAATGAGCCGTCTTCCTGGAGCCCAGCCCTGCCGCCCAGAGCTCCTCTGTTTTGCTGCTCTGTTACCACCATTTTGCTGCTCTGTTACCAGGTTGCAGCAGCACCTCAAGTCTGTCCTGCAAACATGCATATAAGGCCAGCATAGTGCCTAGATAATGGAAACAAGCAACCTCTATTCAAATGCAGCCATCACACCAGAATGGAACCAGCGTGAGTCATAAGTGCACACTGTGGTCCATGAGCAGTGGCCAAAGGCGAACAAACCTCAAGGAAAGGAATGAAAAAGCACAAGAGGGTGATGTGAGAGGGCAGGTACCAAAACAAGACATCTGGAAGAGTGGAACACCCATGTGCTATACAGCACCTAGCACATCAGCCAACATCCAGCAAGAGCAGCACTGTGATCCCACAGAAGTTCCCCCACAGGGAGGAAGACGCTCACAGAAGACGGCCACTTCCAAAGAAAAGCTGCACCCCTCACAGCTTCTGGCAGGGCTGGCTGAGTGCACGGCTGTAAAGCTCCTCACGTGATGTAGCCACAGAAGGAAATATTGGGAAGACTTGCCGCCACCTGCACACACGTTCCCCATCCATTTCCCCAAACAAAACCTTAGCACTACCTTGCTGGATGCATCTCACCCAGGGGTTTTCTACCCAGAGCTGCACTGCCCTCAGGGGTAATATGTGGGGTGGGGGGGGAGAGATACCAGCAGTGCATGGGACCAGACCTAAAAGTAGGCGGGGCCACCCCCTTTCCTTTCTTTTCCTTCTGCCACCCCTTCCCTGCTCCCTCTTTGTCCCCATTCTGCTGGCTGTCAGGGAAGGACTGGCCATTTTTGCCAGAGGTCTGGACTGATTACTTACAGAGGATCTTTGAAATTAGTCTGCAGGTTGCCTGTCCCTGCCCATTTCCAAAAACAGCTGGCCACCAAGCAGGGAGGAAGGGAGGTGTGTGTGTGTGTGTGTGGGGGGGGGGGGTTAACTTTCGTCCAACTTCTTCCCCCACCCCCAGCATTTAGTTCACCACTATGCACACCTGTTCTGCACATGTGAACCCATGAATGAAGTGACAGAGAGTAGAATCCCCGGGTGAAGGTCACTGGGCAGCTGCAGCCAGCCACTCTGCCTCAGTCTCACTGACCTTGCAGGGTTATTGGGAGGGCGAAATAGGTGCAATTATGCAGCCAAAGGGGAGCACACAGCATGCAAATATTATTAATCCGCAAACAAACCAGTCCCTGTCCCCCAGTGCACTTAGCACCGCCTGAAGCAGAGACCAGATGGGGCTCCGCACGCACTCAGGGACAACACTTCGAGAGGTCTTGGAGGTCCGTTCAGGCACCACCAAGTTCTGCTTCATCTAGGCCACCTAACCGAAGCAAGTCGCTCCACCTTCTTGCACGGACCGGCTGCAAGTAAGCCTCAGGGGGGCGAAGGCAGGGCATCCATCGTGGCCTGGGGCGATGCTTTAGGCCTACAACTCCCGTCATGCCTCACCACTGGATCTGCCGGCGAGGGCTGACGGGCGATGAAGGCCAAGAACCTGGAGGGTCACAACCCGGGCACCGGCAGGCGCGCAGCACCTGAAGCCCGTCGCCAGGGCACCAGGTCGGCTGATCCCGGGATAGCAGCACGTGCTGGGTTCACGGCAGCCAGCGAGGAGGAGGAGGCGGAGGGAGGCGGAGGCGAGGCGGCGGCTCCCAGCGCCGGGGAGGCCGGGAAGGGGCCTGGCTCGCCCGGACCCGTCGGCCTACAGACATCCGGCTTCTCCGGCGGGCCCGAGGCAGGCCGCAGCGTCCCCGTCGACCTGGCGCGCCCCCCCACGGCTCGCTGCGCCCCCCCCCGCGGTTCGGCCTTCCCGCTCCCGCGGCCTCCCACAATGCCCCGCGCGGGCGCCAGGCCGGGCGATACCATTGTCTCCCCGCGGGCGGGGGGAGGGGCCGCGCGCTCCATCCATCCATCCATCCATCCGCCCGCCCTTTCCCGGCCTCACCTGCCACCGCTGCGGGCGCTGCTACCGGCGTCCCCTCAGGGCCATCCTCCGCGCCGCGGCCGCCGTGTCAGGCCCGACGGCGCCCGCGCTCCCGGAAACCCCGCCCCCCCGGGCCCACGCATGCAGGAAGGGCGGCGGCGGGCGCGGTGCGTCTGATGCAGCTGCGGGAGGGGGGAGGAGCGACGAGCAGCAACAGCAACAGCCCCGCCGCCGTCACCGCCACCTTGGTCTCTGTGCGCAGGCGCAGGCCAGCCGCCCGAATGCGCAGGCGCCAGAGCCGGCCCGCCGTGAAGCCGCCACAGCGCCTGCGCGACAGGAGGAGTCCCGGCCGGGCTCAGTGCGCACGTGCCAGAGCCCGGCCGGGGAAGAAGGAGGCGGCGGCGGCCGCCCCTCTACACGCGTATCTGGCGCGGCCGACAGCGAGAGCGCCCCCCCCCCCCGTCGCAAGCGAGGACTCGGGACGGAGGGGGCGAGGGTAGGAGGCCACTTCTGCATCGCCAAGAAAAAGGACGCCCGTTTGCATGTGCGGATGTACATGCAGCGATTCAAACGGAAAAATACCGAATCGAATTTAGCAGAATCCCTTGCCATTAGCCATGCTGGGAGCTGTAGGCCAGCAGCATCTGGGGACCCAAGGTTGGAGAGCCATGAACTAGAATTACCATTTCATAGTGGAGAAAGCCGAGCGGTGAGCCGTGTGCCTGCTCAGCCTGGGGCACAGGTGCTGCCAGATGTGGGTGGGCGACTTAAAGGCCTCTTTCGAGGGCCCCTTGTCGTTCAACCAGACCCTTAACGTAGAGGACTGTCCTCTCCAAAGCAGGACACCTGGCCACCCTCGCCAGAAGGGGGGGGGGAGGGAAAGCCCAAGGTAAGTGACACACGCCATTCTCAAGACCCAGAAGGAGCCCCAAAGTTGGATAAGGCCCAAGGGGGGGCCCCTCCAGTCCAGCATTGTGTTCCCCCAGTGGCCAACCATGTGCCTTATAGGAAGCCCATAAGCAGGACAGGAGCACAACATTGACAACCTCCTGGTGCGCCCCAGCACCTGTTACTTGGACCCTGGAGGTGGTGTATATCCATCAGGGCCAGTAGCCATGGCTAGCCGCCTCCATGAATCTGTCTGATCCCCTTTTAAAGCCCTCCAAATTGGTGGCCATCACTACATCCTGTGGAAGTGAATGCCATAGTTTATGCACTGTGTAAAGGAGGACTTCCCTTTATCTGTCTTGAATCTCCCTCCACTCATCTTCATGGGATGACTCCTTTGGGTTCTAGTACTGTATTAGGAGAGGGAGGAAAATGTCCTCCCGGTCCACTTTCTCCACACCAGGCATAATTTTGTACAGCTCTATCATCTCTTCCCTCACACACTTTTGCTAAGCTAAACGGGGCCAGATGTTGTAACCTTTCCTTGTAACCAGCCCCTTGATCGTTTTAGTTGCTCTTTTTCTGTACTTTTTCCAACTCTGCAATATCCTTTTTGAGGTGGTGACCAGGCAGGGACTGGGTGCAAGCCATGCTGGCTGGGAATGATGGGCATTGCAATCCAACATCTGGAGAGCACCAGGCTGGGGAAAGCTGGCCTAGGCCCTACTTAGGCGGCTCCATGGGCTGCTGGGACAACAGGACGGTGGCTGTTCCTCATGTCCCACATATATGTAATCAAGTGAATCATGCTGCTCCGTTTTACCTTCCTTGTACTGCTTTGTACTATTATTGTAACTGGAATTGTTTTTTAATACAGTCCCCGGGTTACAAATGTTCGACTTACGGACAATGCGTACTTACGGACAGACCAGCGAGCCTCTGGTGAGTGCCAGCTGAGGCACTCGCCGGACTTCCTGGTTCCCTGGAAGCACAGACCAAAGATCCTCAACCACCTCACTTGATCATTCCAGGTAGTGACCAGAACAGGGAGGAACAGAGATAGATTCCATAAAGATGGAGACACTGGGGAGCAGCAAAGACCAGCTCAGCAATGGAGGTGGCCCAGATTAACTTCAAATATGAACATAGAGAACCTTCAGGGGTCCAAACCTCTGGCCAGGCCAAGGGAGGGAGCCAAAATGTGCTGCCCCTCCCCCAGCTTGGCATGAGGCTGTCTGACACACACACACTGCGCTGGAGGCTCTTGGGAGGCCAAGAACGATGACGCACACACCCCGAGCTCGCCCGTGTGCTTCTCCACACTCCTCTTCAGCTCTACGTCGCCGCAAGGGGTTGACACTCGCCGTGGCACATGGAGTTGCAGACCACTGATGAAGCCATCTTTCTCCTCTGGGTGGGAGCAGCTCTCCAAGGTCTCCTGCCAAGGTGGTGGGTCTTTCCCAGCCTCGTGGCTATCTGTATTTGAACCCAGGACTTTCTGCCTACAAAGCAGGGAATCCTTTACCACTGAGCTGCAGTCCTTCCAAGTTCATAAATACTTGTATTATAAGTAATGCCATTTATAAGATTTTAAAATACACAAAATGTTTTATATTTTTATTCCACGGAGCTCAAGGCAGCATCCAAAAAGGGGTTTCTGACCCCCAGGCTGTTTCCTATCCAATCACTATCCAGCTTCATCAAGAGAGCCCAAGGCGCCCCTCCACTCTCTGACTTAACACTTTAAGCTGGAGGGTGTTTTGTATGTGGGGTGTTGAGGCCCAAGAATGAGGTGAGCTAGAAGTCCTGCAAACAATAAAAACGAAAAGGGAGGAGGGACTGTTCAAAAGGGTCTCTCTGTAGCCTATTCTTTGTTTGTGCTTATGCCAAAATGGTCAACAGTGTAAATCTACAGTGGCAGGGCTTGGAATTTCTTCTCACCAGTTCCAGCAGAAAGCAACGGGCATGCCACTGCCCCCTTAGTGAGGAACACGAGAGATGCTTGAGCTGAAACAAGCGAAGAGGAGACACGCTTTATTGCAAGAGAACGCTCACACCTTCCCAGATGCAGGAGGGGCCCGGACACACGAAGAGAACCGTATCGAGAAACCTCCCACCCAGTTTCATACAGCCAACTACAAAATGCAAGGCCAAATTACCAAATTACCTTACATTTACTATGAGAGGCTTTTAGAAACAAAACAAAAAAACCATAAAAACCATTAACAGTTACTGTGAAACTTCCAGCTTCCCCTAAATTTAGACAATAAAACGCTTTTAAAATATTAGAAGTCCAACATAGCTTCTGCCTTATTTGTAAGGGGAAGAGAAACACATCCCCTTACCTGTTTATGGAAGAATTCTCTCCATGGTAGCAAATGCCCAATTTGGAACATGGAACAAGGAGAAGGCACCACAGGGTACAGGAGGGCAGTGGCCTGACACTTGGGGCCAATCAGAAGCAAATTCTAGGGAGGATGCCCATCGGTGCATGCTGGGATAGAGACCATCAGTCAAGAGACCAGGGCTAAGAGGGAAAGGGTGGCCACAAACTTCCCGGGGAATGCTAGGCCCATGCCATCCCAATATCCCTGAGGGTTTCAATGTATCTTGCTAGTTGGGGACAGATCACACAGGCTGCAGGTCTGGCCCACATCTTGTTCACCACCTCTACAAGGCAGTCTCCGTTTCCCTGTCCCCCAACGGGCGGGTGTCCTCCTCCTCCACACGTGTGTTAACAGGTGGGCGGCTGCACACTCGCCACTCAGACAGAGCCAGCACCTAGCACTAGTGGGATTCCATGGTGGCCGGAGGATGGCTTACCAAGGGGAGACCCTGCATGCCCTCCCCAGGTGGCTGAGGCGGGGCACGCACACAAAGGAGGATACTCCCGTCTTCTGGAAATGAGGCTGTAATCCAGACAAAACATGCAAACTGGATTCAACAACTGATCTTTCTATAGGAAAAGCACACCACACAGGTATTGCAAGAGCCCAGCTCTGGCTGCACTTTTGCCTGAAAATGGGGGGGGGGGGGAGAACAGGGCACTCGGAAGTCAACTAGGAGGGTCCGCTGAGCTGAGCTGTCCTCTTCCTCTCCCATCACCCCCCTCAGCCCACCCAACTTTCCTTACAATAATGCGTGCACAGAGGCATATCCATGTGGGCGGTGTCATAAGAAACACAGCGGCAGCTTGGAACTGGGGCACCAAAAAGCACCCAGAACAGGAGCACAGGGCAGTTGGACGGGCAGGGGAACTCGGTCCACCAGCTCGCAGTCCCATGCAAAATGGGCTGTGTCCTGCTCCTCTAGGTAGGAGGCCCCATGAAAAAGGGGGCCAGGGAGCAGGCTCACGGAAGCAGCTCGGGGCGAGGGGCATGTGGCCCTCCAGGCTGCCTGCCCCCACACTACTCTGTTCCCAACTTTGCACACACCAATGCACATGCAGCCCCACTGCAATTCCCACCAACGCCTGGCTTTAAACGTTTTGGATATCAAAAGGGGGGGGGGGGTCCTATGTAATGAGTATTTGAGGAGTGGCTGGGCAGAATCCACCAACCCAAGTGCAAAATTCCAACCACCTTGTTCTGCGGGTGCTGCTAGAAATCCAGAAACAGAAAACGTGCATCCCTTTGCATGGCGGGGGCTCTTTCTTCTCATGGGGTCCCAAGACAAGCTGCTCACGCTCTGATCTAATTGTTTCTGGTTGGCTCAAGGAAGGACTGAAACCAGGCTTTGGGAGTCTGGGCAGGAGAAATGGCATCAACCCAGAGAGGGATTCTGACATGTGAAGCCATGACCCCACTGAACAGTGCACCTTTCACAGCATGCAACAGCCAAAGCCAAAGAAGGGATTTCTCAGCCAGCCCAAGGAAACTGGAACCAAAAGGGAAGCAGCCAGAATTCTCCTACATCTGGCATGAAACCAAATGTGGTTCTGGGACCCTGCTTGTCAACTGCATGGCTCCAGTATCCAGGAAGAGGAATTTCCGGTGACTGTTCTGTTGCCATTCCTGGAACACCAGGTTGTACTAGGTTGTACCAGGACATGGCAGATGCAAACTCAGGAAAGAGAAGGAAAAGGAAGGAAAAAAGCAAGCAAGCAGGGGAAAGGAACCTCCTGCATCTCTCAAGCCCAGTGCCTGTCTCTCTCTTACGGAGCCCCTCAAGAACTACTTCCTAGGGAAGAGCAAGGACCTGCAGAGAGAAAATAACAGAGAGATGTGTTCAGTGCACCGCCAAGCTGCTCCAAAGACCTCAAATGATCCCCAGGACCCCCTCCAGGGTCCTTTCCTCTCCTCCCCGACCTGGGCCCTACTCAGTTTGGTGCCGAGACTCTGGCACTGGTGGTTCCTGCCTTGATGTGGATCATCCAGCCACACAAGAGACCCAAGTCTGCACGTACAGAAGGGGCTGAGCTCACACCCCACAGACCAGTAAAAGACACCACAGCTGGGATGACCAACAAGGCGCTTCACAGAAGCAGTCCTCACCAAGACCGATCAGCCCAGGAGCAGCGCAGTAACCCATTTGCCTTGCAAAGTGGGGTGGGGGAGGAGAGGGGGAGATTAAAAACACACACAGAGTTCAAGTTGTCTGGAGACCCCTTTCCAAAGAGGATCTCATGCATGCCTGCGACGGAAGCGCCGGGCCAGGCTCACACGGCCTTTCTGCCCAACCTCTTAAAGACGCTGACTGTCCCCGTGTTGTCCATCTGGGCGCTGGGGGCCTCCGTGGTGCTGCTTACCTTGGTGCTCCCCAAAGTTCTCTTTATGGTGACCCGGAACTCAGAGTCAGGCCTGCTCCGGGAGCTGGTGACGCTGCTGTCCTGGGCCTCCGTGGGCAGGGGGCGCTTGCCCAGTCTCTTGGCAACACCGCCTTGCAGGGACAACTCCCGCTTCTTTCCTTTGATGGGAGCTGCCGCCGCCGCCGCCGCCGCCGGGCCTGCCGGACTCTTGCTCCCCAGTCGCTGGAGGGGGGTGGGGGCTGCCGCCGCCGCCGCCACAAGCATGGGCTCAGAGCTGGTGGCTTTTGCTTTGACTGTCACCCCAGCTTTGCAGCTCTCCTTGGCCTTGGAGGGCTGGAAGAATTTCTTCAGCACCCCGGCGTACTGCAGGACGGAGCTGTCGTCGTCGTCGCTCTCAGCCACTTTCTCCTCCTCCTCCGCCTCCTGCATGTCCCCCAAGCGGCTGAACACTCCTGTGGGCTGCCACGACACCAGAGCAGGTCAGAGGCGGGGTGGCAGGCACCACGGGAGGCCCCCGGGCTCCTACTCCTATACGAAGCAGGCCTCTCTCCAGCTGTACGAGGGGGCCACAGCTGCCCGGGAGAGTTTGTGTGGGTGGGGAGGGGGGGGAGAAAGAGCATGGTAGGCATGTGGGGGTGGGGGTCATGCTACTATTGCCCCCCATGCGATTCATGCCAACTCCTGCAACCTCCAAGTGATCGCAGTTCCAGGCAGAAGCACCACGGCCACTGGCCTCTTTCCCCAAGTGGGGGGGAAAGGGCAGGGATCGCCGTGCAGAGCTGCAGGAAGACCGCAGCCACAGGCAGGAGATGAATGGGCAGACCCAGAGCAGCCTGCCACGGGAGGAGGAGAGGCAGCCGCCAGGGTGGGACGCTGCGTGATCGTAGCCCCTCATCCAGAGGAAGCGCCTGCAGCTGGACTCTGCAGAACTCTAAGACAGGTCCAGCCCAGGCAGCATCATAGGGCCCGCTTGACAGAAGTGCCAGCCCCACACACCCCATGCAAGGAGAGGTACGTCGCCTCCCTGCACTCCTGGACACTTTGGCTCTGCCTTTTCAACTGGCTCCCATTTGAGGGATCCAAGGCGAGGGGGGGGGGGGGGGAGGAGCTGGAGCAAGCTCAAAAGGACAGCCCCATGGGCAAAAAGGCGCCGTTGCCCCCTTCTCACCTTACTTCCAGTAGTGGTGTCTGCACTGGTTTCTGCACCAAGCCGGTCAAATACAGAGGTTCTCTGTAAACCTGTCATCAAACACGGAGAGGGAAACACACACAGGATTTCCATCAGACACTGCTCAAAATGAAAATGGTGGATGGGTGTTTCAAAGAAGCAATAGGGGTCAAAGATGTATATTATCTATATAAAGATACCTTTTGCCAAAAAGCTTTTGAAGCAGCATCCAAAAATAAAAATAAAACCAGAAATCAAAAATGGCTAATTGTTTCCAAGGACTTCTCCCTGGCCTGATGGCACCAAGCCTCTGAAGCCCAGCAAGGCCCCTTGCGTTCTGCATTTAGGCAGTAGTACCTTTGCTAATCTCTGGGCACACAACAACTTTGCACTCCACTAGCCTGAATGCCTTGCCTAATGCCAACCTAACAAACAGTCACATCATGTGTGTGTGTGCGTGCGTGCATGCGTGTTAGTTCTGGCCACAGTATGTCAGTCACACATAGAACAAGAAAACTGGATCTTCACTGAGCTGTGGGGCTGGTTCTCAAAAACTGGCCTAACTACAGCTTGCTGTACGTATGTGTTCCACCCATCCACGATCATGGAATTCAATCACTGACACAGGATTTAGCATCCTGAAAACCTCCGCTCTTCTTTAAAGGGGTAATGCGAGCCTATACCCATTATGACTGAACAGATAAACTTGCAAGTGTTATACATGGGTCTAAACAAAAATTCCACTGGTTGGGGAGGGTCATGGTCACTGCATATTAGTAATTTTGCTTTTCTCTGTGAATTATAAAATACTTTTAAAAATTTAAATCCCGAGCCCAGGAAAGGGCTCAGTGAAGCGACATTAAAAAAGAGCGGTAGCCACTTGCTCCAAGAAACCAGCTCAACACGTCAAGGTTTGCTGTCAAGGGCAGGGTTGACATGGCCACTGCCCTGTTTTTGCTGGGAGCCACCCACAAACTTCTCTCCCCCCCCCCCACTTTCTAGTTTTAAAAGAAGGAAGCGGGGGGGCGTGGGATGTGGTCAAGGTACCTTTTGCCGCCTGCTGCTCCAGGATCTTCTTGGTCCTGGGCGTGGTTCCTTTTGGCATGTGGACAATGTACTTCCCTTCCATCTCTGCGGTGACCCGGCGCCTTTTTACCGGGACCGTGGAATTCTCAGCCCCGGAACTGCAGAGAGCTGCAATGGCAAAAGGACACAAGCGAGGAGAAGATCCGGCTCAGTGCAAATTCTTGCTCCAGAAGAATGCTGCAGAAAGGGGTTTCCGCATCCACTGCTCGTGAGCCCAAGCAAGGCTGTTCATCAGGACAGCAGAGCAGGAATCTGTGAGCACCTGGATGCCCTGCACTATGGCACTGATGAGGAGTTCTGTGTGGCTCTGATGCCTGCAGCACCCGTTCTGATCCCACTTTGCTTTGGCTTCCAGCTCTCCAGAGAGGTGGGGAGAATGAGCAATGTCAGCTTTCTCTCTCAACATCTGACGTACCCACCCTGTGCTCTGTTCCCAAGCCCTCCAGTCGAGAAACCCAACTATGCACGTTCAGAAGCGACAGAATACCGACATTAATGATTTCACCACTAGGGGGCAGCAAAGAGGACACGCTACTGCGAACTTGGACTGCAGCCATTCCTTCTGACATGTCCTCAAACCTAGACAAGGGCACTTGTTTGTTTAAATCAACTTTCCCCACATTTCCATGACAAACGGAATCTGCGCACCTTCTCCAGCTACCAATGCTGCTGCTAGTTCCCCCCCCCCCCCCCGCTTCCATCCACCTGCAAAGGATTTAACGGGACCCCAATACCCTCGAGGGCACAGTGCCATTAGCAGGACGGTAGGCCCCTCAGCACCCTATCCTATCTGGGGCAGGAGCAGCAGCACAGGTGACCTCCGCCTCCCCATCCTAGACGGGCTTTTTGCCCATCTGGCAACAGCAGGGAAGGAGGCTGGGGAGGCCACAGGATAATCCGTATCCCGGTCTCCTCCCCGCCCCGCCCACCAAAACATTCCCTTTCCCCCCTCTCCGAGGTCACTTTCCTGACGTCGGAGCGCAGCCAGCGCGGTTCTTTCTGTGCCGGGGGGGGGGGGGGGTCGCAGCTCCAATTCCCTCCTCCAAGGTCGGAGTGCTGTCTCTGACCTTCCATCTGGGAGTTCAAAGTATCCTGTGGTCCCTCAGGTGCTGCTGAGGGGCCACAGGATCGCTCCCCAAGTCACTACGTAAGAGTAACTATTGTGATTACAAGTACACTTCATATCTTGTGTACGCTGCCCTAGAATCTTTTCCATGAAGGGCGGTTAGAATTTTAAATAGCCGTCCCTCACTTATCATACAAAATGCTTCCAACTTTTAGCTAATTTGCTGTCCCAATGATCCTGTAAAGTAGGCCACTCATATCACCCATTTACAGATGCAAGACTAAGGCTGATGAGTAGCTCGGCCCAGGCCAACTGGTAAGCTCCAACCCAACTGCTTTATCAGGTTCACCACCCTCCTTCCCTCAAGTGTTTGATTCCCTCCCCACCAGCTGCACGAGCTGGCAAGATTCATGTTACCTTTCCTGACCTGTTCCTCAGAAGCAGAGGGTAGCATCAGGCTACAGTAGTACCTTGGACTACGAGCATAATTCGTTCCAGAACCATGCTCGTGATCCAAAATACTCGTACAGCAAAGCGAGTTTCCCCATTAGAAATAATGGGAACTCAGATTATTCGTTCCACAACCATTTAATCACTGCTTTGCCCCATGAAGGGAGCCGGCAAAGCAGTGATTAAATGGTTGTGGAATGAATCAGTGGAGTTCCCATTATTTCCAATGGGGAAACTTGCCTTGATGTGCTGGCTCCCGGGGTCCTGGCCGCGCCTCGCCTGCCTCCACTTGCTCTGCCAGGAGTGGACAGGAGACGGGGGCTTAGCTGGAGGCGCGGCGCGGCCGGGCTCGGCTGCCGCCTCGCGCTGCTGCGCCGGCCAGCCGAGAGTCCAGGAGGTGCATCTCCCTGCCAGGGAGCCGGCAAGTGCTTTGCCGGCTCCCGGGGAGATGCGTGGAGCGGCTCCCGCTGCTTCCTACCATTCTAAAGAAGCGGCAGCTCGCCTCTCCGCTGTGAGCCGCCCGCGCTGCTGGCGCCGGTCCCGTCGCGTCACTTCCGGGTGCGACGGGACCGGCGCCAGCAGCGCGGGCGGCTCACAGCGGAGGGGCGAGCTGCCGCTTCTTTAGAATGGTAGGAAGCAGCGGGAGCCGCTCCACACATCTCCCCGGGAGCCGGCAAAGCACTTGCCGGCTCCCTGGCAGGGAGATGCACCTCCTGGACTCTCGGCCGGCCGGCGCAGCAGCGCGAGGCGGTGGGCGAGCCCGGGCGAGCCTCGCAGGAAGCCCCCGCCTCCTGGACTCTCGGCCGGCCGGCAAAGCAGCGCGAGGCGGTGGGCGAGCCCAGGCGCGCTGCGCCTCCAGGTAAGCCCCCGTCTCCTGCCCACTCAGGATGTAGCGTGGAGCCGCCCAGAGCCAGCAGCGAGTAACCCGGTGTGCTCGTTTTGCAAGACCTCGCTCGTTCAGCAAGTCAAAAATTTTATGCTCGTCTTTCAAAATGCTCGTACACCGGGTTACTCGTAATCCAAGGTATTACTGTACTAAATATTGGGCTTTATTTATTCATTCCGACAGAGAGCAGCGGACAGAGAAATTACACACCATGGTGGAGACAACTTGCTGTGGGAGGCCGGCCAGCCGGCCTGCCTGTTGAGGGGGAACAGTTCAGCACCTGCTGCTGCTACCTTTGTGTCAGTTCCACCAGGAGACACAGCAGCATTCACTTCTCTGCTCACCCACACGTATCATTGTATTTTATGGTTGGTTTTAATTGTTGTTAGCCACTCCGACTGTTGCATAAACACCAGAAGGGTGGAATACTCATTTTTATACAAAAAGTATAAAATAAATTTTGAGAGCTATGCTGGGAAGCAGGCCACAAATTCAAGAAAGAAAACCCCAGCACCCAAGTCCCAGCTGGCACTTAGGCAGGGCAGAGCGTGAAAACTAAGCAGGCAACTTTGACTCAAGCACATACAGCAGTGTTCTCCAACCTTGGGTCCCCAGATGTTTTTGGCCTACAACTCCCAGCATACCCCAGCCAGGTTGGAGAACAATGACAGAGGCATCCGGCGGTGCAATGTGTTCAAGGACGATGTCCTGACAACTGCCCCCCCCATCCCCCAAGCACCTGCTTTGGCATTCTTCGCTGCCATTTTGTTGGACACAGTAATGGAGATTTTGGAGGTGCTGGTGTCCGGTCTCCGAACAGGTGTGGAAGGTGGAGAGTCTCGGCTGAGGCTGTTTGCAATCATTCGGGTGGCAGCTGCAGAGAAAGCACGCAGTCGGTGGGCAGAAGCAACACTGTGCCCGAGGGGAGTGGGCTCATCTAGCCCACACATCTTTATCCTCCTTTCAATACAATATGCTCAAGGCAACGAACAGATTATGATCAACAATAAAAACATAATGAAACAGTATTACAGGACAGCTATACTGCCTTTTATAATAAGGAAAAAGAAGTACAGTCATGCCTTGGATTGAGAGCATAATTCGTTCCGGAAACGTGCTTGTAATCCAAAACACTCTTATAGCAAAACGAAATTCCCCCAAAAAAATTTGTACAGAGATTTTTAATTTAAGCCATACTACAGTACTTGTATTGCAAGACGTCGCTTGTATATCAAGTCAAAAATAATTAAATAAATATTTAAAAATTTGCTTGTCTTGCAAAATGCTCTCAAACCAAGTTACTTGCAATCCAAGGTATTACTGTATGTTTTATGGCACCTTGAGACTAACTTTTAAGAAGCTTTTTAATTACAAAATGGCACATTTTGTAATAAAGATTCTTAAAAGTGAATCTCTAGGTGCCATTATTTTTCATAACGGAAAATGGGTTTTTAAAGAACAGCAGCAATTACGACATCAGGAGCTCTAAATCTCTAAATCTTTAGATTGTGAGACCATCTTCTTTTTTATTGATCTGTAAACCACTCTGGCAAGCTTTTCAGCTGAAGAACAAGGTAAACACATTTTCAATAAATAAAATCCATTAAAGAATAAGATAATTTTTACCTGGCATCTAAAAAACCTCAGATTTGGCACCAGGCAAAAGGTCCCAAAGCTGAGGGACCACCACTGAAAAGGCCCTATTCCTGATAGCCACCTCAGCCGGTGGAATTATGAGCTTCTTCCCACTCCAACCACCAACTAACAGACACAAATTCATGGAGAAGGCTATCAATAGCTACTAGTCCTGATTGGCTATATGCTTCCTCCAGTATCGGGCACTATGCTTAGGTACACCAGTTGCTGGGGAACACGGGCGGGAGGGTGCTGTTGCACTCATTTCCTGCTTGTGGGATCCCGTGGGCAGCCTGTTGGCCACTGTGTGAACAGAATGCTGGACTATGTCAGAATGTCAGACCCTTGGTCTGACCCAGCAGGGCTCTTCTTATGTGCTTATTTATTTATTTATTATATTTATACCCAGCCTTTTTTCCTGCAAGGAACCCACGGCGGCTTACATAATCCTCCTCCTCCTCCATTTTATCCTCACAACAACCCTGTGAGGTAGGTTAGGCTGAGAGTCAGTGACTGGCCCAAAGTCACCCAGTGAGTTTCACAGCTAAGCAGGGACTAGAACCCAGATCTCCCAAGTCCCAGTCCAACACTCTCACCACTACACCACACTGGCTTATGTTCTTACAACATTCTTACATAATGGAGGAAGAGATGTTCAAGGAAGGATCTGTCCCATCGGTAGCTGCCTCACCCTCTGTGCAGCACTGGCACCAGGCTTGGATCTGGCCTGACCCCAGTGCCCTGGACATTCCCAAGGCCCACAGAAGAATGCAAAAGACCTAGTAGAAGAGCTACACTGCAGCATTGGTGGATTTTACTCTTTTTATATGAATGAATGGAAGAATAAAGATACTGATGAACGTATTAGCATTGCGGCATTATTCAAGAGTGAAAACACTTCTGCAATTACAGTCGGCACAAAGGCAGGCCTGGAGGGAAGGCTCTGGCTCAGCCGACGGCCTTTGCTCTGCAGTCAGCCACTTGCCCTGCCCCTACTCACCGCTGTTGGCGTTCCTGCGGAGTTCAGACTGCAGGGTGGTTTGGCTGGAGGCCACCGATTCTGTTGCAGCCTTGCACATTTCCTAGAGACAGAGAACACCACAACACAGTGGTGAGAGGCAAGTGGGGATAATTCCCCTCATTTGGCCACTTGTCTTCCCACCACTTCACTTCTTCCCACCGATAATATGGCAGGACCATGGAAGCTCACTGGGTTGCAGAAATGCAGGAAACCACCACATTATCCTGCTGAGCCCTGGAGCAGGAGCCCCGGAGCAGGCCAGCCCTAGAGAAGTGTAGCTCCTCTTGCAGACACCGGCCTGGGATTCATCACTGACAACCTAGGGAGGTCGTGGGCTCTCCCACTCTGGAGGCATTTAAGGTGCAGCTGGACAGACATCTGTCAGAGATGCTTTGACCTAGATTCCTGCATTGAGCAGGGGGTTGGACTCGATGGCCTTGTAGGCCCCTTCCAACTCTACTTTTCTATGATTCTATGATTCTAAGGGTCTCTGGGACATCTTGCTCCTTCCTCCTCCTTGGGGAAGAACTTCACATCATCCAAGTGTCCCACTGTACAACTCAGCCCAGATCCTTTGCCTCAGATTTTGAGCTAAATCAGCAAAGAGGACTGAAATCTTTGTAGACACTCCCTGGGCTTTGCATGCATCACGCAGTCCAACCTCCTGGCACTGGGCAAGGGACGTTCTGTTGCCCACAGAAGAACCAGTCACTCACAGCTCTTCCCTGAACTGTTGCAGAGATGCTCGTGACAGTTCCAGAATTCGAGGTTTTACTGCCCAACTGCTCCCATCTACCAGTGATCCATTTGCCTCGTGTAGAACCAAAGATCCCGCCCAGAATGTCGGGAGCCTGGCAACGCTGTGGAGCTTAGCATCACCCCGTTTTTAATTTAAAGCATGGAAGAAAAATAAGGAACTACTCCGGGAGGACCCACCTGCCTATACACCACTTTGGCATGCTTGAGGATTGCGATGATATCCCCGACAATGGTGACGCCCAGCTCGTTCATGATCTCCTTGTTCAGGTCCATCAGCATGTTCTTCTGGATCCTGCAGGGGACAAAGTCACGCCCCTTACCATCCCCAAACAGTTTGAACAGGGTGTGCTACCCCGACACAAGGAAGACTGTGCCAGCCAGCCACTCATGTAGGAGGAGCGGGGGTTCACTGCTGGAGAAGGAAGCAGCATTCGGATCTGAGAAGCTCCCTGCCACAAGAGGGAAGTGGCTAATGGGCGAACTCTTTTTTTAAAAAAGGCTTCAAAATGAAAAAGGTTTCAGCCATCTACTTGTCCCAACATAACATCATTAACACAAACTTAGCTTTATTCTTTAAGCATAGACTTATAGTTCTAAAGTCATTTATAAATATTCTTCAGACATTCATGCAAAGAAACAAAGGACATCTTGGTTTTTTTCCTCAGGGAGAGAAACATTTGAAAAATTATCTTGGGCTATATAACATACACCATTTTGTATTTTAAGATATAAATAATCTACCATTCTGAGCTGCACATAGAAAGTCTTTGTGCACTACCATGTAACATGCCTGAGCTAATAATCCATCCCCGCCACTTCCTCAACCAAGCTGGCTGCTAAAGGAACACTTTCAGCCATTTCTCCTTTGGACAGGTGTAGCAGAAAGAAGTGAATGGCTTTGGTACTCCTTTCTGAGCACTGCTCCGCTTGTTACATGGAAAACAGGGGTGCTGGTTCTTTCCTGCAGCGAGACCCACAAGAGAGCTTCTGGGGATCACAGATTTCATTGCAGGGAAGACCCAGACACCCCACTCCCCATGTTGCAGTAGAAGCACAGAAAGCTGAACTGTGAATTGTTCCACTGCAGCACCCTCTCTCAACAGCCTCACCGGTTATCCACAAACATGACAGCATAGTTGACAGCTGGCCCTGGGGGAATCCCAGCTTCTTTGAAGAACTGAATCCACTCCGATGTAGCTGAAAGACAAAAAAAATTAGATTAAGTTAGAAGCACAAAGCGCCTGAACAAGGGCTCTCAGGTGATTAGTCCCCTAGCTGTTTTTGGATACCACAGATAAATTGTGCAAAGAGGAGAGACATACATGCAAATAAAAGACATTATTGGGTGGCAATGAAGATAAGATGGTACTGAAAAGATACAGCCTACCAATGACCATTTGGAAACCCAAATTTATTCCTGTCTTCATAGAAGCCTTTTTGGATGTTCCTTTTTCCCACAGAGAGAGTCAGCTCACATGACACCAGAGAACACTCAAGTGGTAGCAAAGCCAAGAATGCGAGCATCAACAGGACCCAACCGGTACACGATTGGAAGCAGGGACAAAAGCTCAGGGAAGACATGCATGGAAAAGATTCCCAGCAGTAAGAGGAGAAAGAGCAGAACAGGAATGTAGGAAAAGATCCCAGCCCAGAGAGGCAGAACACTGGGAGAGAGAGATCAATTAACCTGATTCATATAAAGCAGGTGTTCATGGCCTCCAACATATAACTGTACAGAAGGGAGATGAGAGGGAGTGCAGGGCCATTCCACCAGCCCCGCTGAAAGGCCTCCCTCAACCACCAGCAGCCATTCCAGCAGGCTGAGAGGAGGGAGATGAAAGGGAGCGCAGGGCCATTCCACCAGCCCTGCCAGAAGTATTAATTAATTTCCCCCCTTCTTCCCTTCCCACTCCTTTTTCCTTGTGTGTCGTGTCTTTTTAGATTGTAAGCCTGTGGGCAGGGACCGTCTTGTTAATTGATTATATGTAAGCCACCCTGGGAGCCTTTTTGGCTGAAGAGTGGCATAAAAATGTTTCAAATAAATAAATAAAATATAAGCTGCTCTCTTGCCAGTTACACAGAATCTTCAGCAGCCTTCAGGCCTAATGAAACTAAACTGTGTTTAATTGAGGGAAGCAGGCTCTGTTTTTATCTTGCAAATGCATCAAGAAGAGCAAGGAGCCTTCATGATAGACAGCATTTATTTCTGCCTTTCCCAGCTCCTCAGTCCCACTCTGACTACCGCTCCAGTACCTTTGCTAGGGCAGGCCTCAGCAGCAGGCTTCCAGACCTGCATTCTTCAAATCTGCAGCTGCTGCCGCTTGTCTAGAACTCAGCTGACTCGCCAACTGACCCCCAAAGAAAGCGCACGCCCTGCCACAGCAGCAGCAGCAGCAGCACTACCACCTTCTCCGCCACCCTGCTCTTTGGCTTCTCTGTTTTATTTTGTTTTGCCGGGATTCCCTTTCAAACACGCACACAGCCAGACTTACCCATGGTTACGGACACCATTGTGGAACATCCAGGAAGACACAGGCAGGGACAGCGGCGACGACACGACGGGCTGCCAGGAGGCCTGCAGGGGGGAGGCGACACCCTCGTGAAGCAGCTGCGGCCCCGGCGGCGGCAGCATTCCAGCGGCAGGGCTCAGAGGCCCAGAATAGCCCGCCACGCGCCCAGCAGAACCCCGGCCCCGGCCCGCGTCCACACCCTAGAAGGATATTCGGCCGCGGCCACTGTCGCTTTGGCGCCAGCGGCTGCTCCGAAAGAGAGGCCGCCGAGCCCAGCCAGGGGCCGCAGCAAGACCCCCAGCCTGCCAAGGATTCGGGGGCAGAACAGACCCCGTTACAGCCCCACCCCCGCCACCCTTTCGTGGCCAAAGCTCAACCTGGCGACCCAGACCGGGGCGAGAATTTTCCGCAGATGCCGCTTCTCACCGGGGGGGGGGGGAGCGGCGCCTCTGGAAATTCCCTCCTCCTGATCCCAAAGGTCGCGGGGGGGGCGCGACAAAGGCTCCCTGCTGGCATGATCCCCCGCCAAAAGCCCCTCCAGCGACCCCTCCCCCAAGTCCTACAAGCGAACCCCCGTAGGCGCCCCTCCCCCAAATGAAGCCCCCTACCCTCCTTCCTGGAAGGGGCCCTCCTGCCGTTGCTGAGCCCAACGGCGCGTTCGGCCGCGGGGGCTCAAACAGGCCGCGCCGGAAGCCACTGGAGACCGGGACGCGGGCCGTCCCCTCCGCGCCGCGCCCACTTCCGGCCGGGCCCCTCTAGGCAGGCGCTGCTCGTGAGACGGGAGTGGCCGCGGGCGCCCCTGGCGGCCGGGGGGAGCCGTGCTGCGCCGGAGTCGGGGGCGCACGCGCGCGCGCGCTCCCCCTTCCCCCCTCCGGGCGACCCCCGTGCCTGCCTGGCCCGGGGCCTGCTGCCGCGCCTCGCGGGGGAGGGCGGGAGCCGCTGCCGGGGCCCGGGAACAAGCGGGGTGGGGGCGGGCATCTCGAGCGCATCCTGCGCCCGCCCCGCCAAGCGCGAAGCCAGGTGCGGACGCGGCTCCCGCCGCCTTTGGCGCGGGGGGGGGGGGGCGGCAGGGCGGCCTCCCCGGCAGTAGCTTGGACTTCAGCTCCCATCAGCCTAGCCAGCATGGCCAAGGGCCAGGAATGCTGGGAGTGGTAGTCCCAAACCTCTGGCGGGCACCGGCTGGGGCAGCTGCTCCAGGGCGCGGGAGGCGGCGGCGGCGGCGGCAGGCACGGGCTCCCCGCGGCCCGGCCGCACCTCCTCGCAGGAACGTCTCCTGCTCCCAAAGGAACCTAGGAAGGGCCCTAGTGGGGCGAGCCCAGCACCGAGTTTTCCAGCAACAACTGGTACGGGGTAAACTGCTTCTGAACATGGAGGCTCTGCTTAGCCGTCACTCAATCGCCGCTGTTCTATCTGCTTGTGTGTGAATTTGTCTCCTCCCTTTAAACCCAGGTCTACTTCTTGGGTTTATGAAAGGCACCAGGTGGAGGGGGGGGGGGGCAAAGAATGGCAGTGCTAGCCTGGATCCAGCACCTGCAGCTCCATGACTAAATACGGTACTCCAGAAATTGAGGGACAGGTAGAATCAGCTCCACCCCCACCCCACAATGTCCCCCATTCCTTACAGTCACTCCCCTCATTTTTCAAGGGAATGGAAAACATTCGCCAGATCAGTGGTCCCATCTCTTCCTAGTAGTAGAAATTCAGGGACCCTGTGCAGACCACGCGCGCCATCGGGTCTATAACGGAGGAAGTCAAAGGGGCTGCCCATCGCAGGGTGCCGCTCAAGGGCAAGTGGCCAGCAGCAGGACGCCCTACTAGAGGTTTTTCTCATAATCCTAGAACCCAACTGGGTCATCCCATGAAACTGAGTGGTGGGAGATCCAGGACAGATAAAAGGAAGGAGGTCTTCACACAACACAGTTCTGCTATGCAACTCACGGTTTTAAGATGCAACAGCCACCAACTTGGACCACTTTAAAAGTGGATTAGATAAATTCGTGGAGAAAAAGCGGCTACCCACGGCCACTAGTCAGGATGGCTGTACGCTACCAGTTGCTAGGGAACGCGAGCAGGAGGATGCTTTTGAGCTCATGTCCTGCTCTTGGACTTTCAATTTCAGCATCTGGTTGGCCACTGGGTAAACAGGATGCTGGACTACATAGGCCTTTGGTCTGATCCTGCACAGCTATTGTTATTACTACATTTCTATGCTGCCTTCCTGGAATCCAACCAAGGCAGTTTACAAAAATTCAGAAACCAAACATCATAAACAAAAACATAGGAAATATTTTTTTAAACCCTTTAAACCATAATAATTTTTAAAGCCAAGTTGAAAAGATGCGTCTTGACCCCCTTCCTGAATGGAAGAACGTGACCAGTCAGATTTCCCGGAGTGTGCTGCAGAGTTTGGGAGCAACACGGGAGAAAGCCCTTTCCCACATGCCCAACAAGCAAGCCTCTTATGAGGGTCTTTCATAATATGGAGGAGTGTCTCAGTCACACACCCCTCAGAGATTCTTTGTTCACAGCCATCACAATACCACAGTTGAATGGAAAACTATCCTTTAATTGCCAAAAGCTCTGTAGTGAAAACACAGAGTATAAATCCTGAGGCTGAGAACTGGCAGCATCTCACCGATGCACGGCAGTTGCCACCCCCAAGGCCCAAACAAGGATGGCACTGCCTTAAGCTAGGCCAGTGCTGGGGGTCGATCCCTCCAGACATGCCTGCTGTGTCCCAACTCCGCAGGAGCTCAGCAGGACCGGCACCCTAGCACTCTTAGCCAAAGGGCGGAGGTGAAGCTGCACGCCCGGCGGCTGGGAAGGCAGCCTGAAGTTTGTCCCTGGCTCCCCATCAGTGAAGAAACTCCCTTGGGAGTGAACGGTAATGTGGATTTGAGAACAGGAGAGTGCCACTCGGGAATAGCTTCGTGAACATCTTCCGACAGCCCGCTCCAGCTGCACAGTCTAGTCTGTCTGCAGACACTGGAAGGTGCTGCTCCGAAAAGCGGAGGGCACACCTGCCACACACACCTGCTGCGTGGGCACACAAGCCGGTAGGAGGGAGGCGCTGGCAGACGAGGCCTGTCGGGGTTCACCGTGGCTCCGCCCTTCACTTTCAGCAGCGAGTTTCGACCAAGATCTCCAAATGGCAAGAGTCTACTCCCACACTCTGTATAAGGTGGAGAACTTCTTTCCGTTCAAAGCCACCAAAGGGGAAACAGGTAAACGGCTGCCATCTCTCTTTATGCTGTCCCTTCTACCGAGAGGAAAAGAAGCAGGCGTCCCATAATTCTTAGCACTGTCTGTAAGGGAAGAAGCTGCCTTTGACAAAAGGGGGCTCCAGCCAGCCCTTTCTGCCCAAGATGATAAAAGTAGCTGCCTTCCTATTTCTGAATGATCCACACTTGCACTGCTGCTGTTTCCACTGGGATGCATTGAACGACCACTACTTTCCCATTGGTAACCACTGGTGAAGTGCCAGCCCTACAGCAGGGATCCCAGAAAGTGGGCACATTTGGAATGTTGAGGAAGTGTCTTGGGCAGCATCACAAAATGGCTGCCAAGGGTTGGGGCTTGCCCTTTCACAAAATGGCTGCCATGATGGCATGGCCAGTCACAAGACACTCATTTCCCAGAAGGCAAACTGGTGAGACTAAAAGAAATATCACCTGCCCAAGAACCTCAGTACAAGGCAGAAGTGGGATCTAAGCTCCAAAGCCGCTCTTTTGAACCCAAATGAAAATGGTGCACGAGAGTGTGCCAGTTAAAAAACAAAATAAACATCATGAGGGGCATGGCGCCTCGCGGGCACATGGATGTCCATGGGCACCACGTTGGCGACCTCAGCCCTATAGCAATGAAAGAGCTGTACATCGATCATTTCAGCAGGAACGGCATGGTAAGTTGTACACCGATGCTTCTAAAATTATCCTGGGCGGAGACTTTCGCAAGAGAAACAACAAAGACTCTTGGGGCACTTTCTAACATATTTCATTATGGCATAACCTTTCTGCTCCACAAAAGCTTATTCTACATCAAGTCAGTCAGTCTTTCAGGCACCACAAGACTCTTTGCTGTGTTTGCCGCTGCCCCCTCTGGCCGTGGTTTCCCAGGAGAGCCTCTTGCAGCGCAATCCTACGCACGCTTATTCAGAAGTCCCAGTGAGTTCAATGAGACGTATTCACAAATTGGTGCGCATAGGATTGCAGCCGTAATCTCTCAAAGCAATTGTGACAGGCTAAATTCAACTATCTGCTGACGTGCGTTTCTCTCCACTTCTGTTAAAACTTTGAGGACTACAGTAAGGAAAGGATGTCCACAGGATCCTTCACCTGGATTCTTTTGGGCAGGTAAATTTTCCTCACCTTTTGTCCTGCATCCCTTTTTCTAACACCTAAACCGGGTGGCCAACTTGTGACCCTCCAGATGTTGTTGGACTGCAACTCCCATTATTCCTCGCCATCAGCTATACTGGCTAGGGCTGATGGGAGCTGTAGTCCGACAATATCTGGAGGACAACAAGTTGCTGCCCCCCGTCTTAAACCCACCCTCTCTACTTCTCCCCTAACACCAACGGAGAAAAGCTTTGCCCCCTCCATTTTGAAACTGTTTTACCCAATTTGTGCAGGAGCCCGACCCGCACCTGCCGACTCTGGCAACGACACTCCGCGCGCCTCGCAAAAGTCAGCTGGGTGGTGGTCTGTCAGTGGCAACAGGTGGATCCTGCCCACCCGTAGCCAGCAAGCAGAGTTCCCTGCTTCTGTGTCTCTGTTCCTGTCCAAAGGTTTTGCTGAGAAAAGCTCTCTTCTTGTAGTCAAATTTGTTGCCTCGGGAAACCAGGACGACTTGGAGACCGCCTGGTTCACTGCAGAAAAGAGCAGGGATCCCGCAGAAGTTGCCCAGGGAGGCCCCCTGCTCGCTGGAGGCCCTGGGAAGGGCGCTCCGGCCTCCATCAGGATCCAGCACCTGCGGCCGCTCTGCAATCCATACAGCGAGGCGGGAGGGAAGGAATTGTCTAGTGAGCCCCACAGAGATCCTCCCACTGGCCTAGTGAGCTCAATTCCTGGCTGTATCTTGAGTGCCAGTCCCGGTCAAAGATGGCCTGGAGCTGCTCCCGGACCGTGGGTTGGTCCCCAGCCTCCACATGGCTCTGATTCACGACCAGGGCAGACCCGGCTGTGTGGAGGAAGTAATCCCCAGACCAGTTGGATGTTCCTGTTGGAAAGGGAAGAGGGTAGAAGAAAGGCATGCTTAGGGGCTGTGGGCCACGTCCCGTCAATGCCGGCGAGGTGTCCTGGGCGTGGGCCGATCGGGGCCGACCAGCACAGCGATGCAGGCTCTGCCCAGCCAGTGAGAGCGGGCCCAGCCATTCGCACCTGGATCCAGCATGACAAGGGCCTGGGGCTGGCGCTCTGGATCCATCCTGATATCCTGGAAGATCCAGCACCGGCGAGGTTTGCACCCTGGCAGCACTTCGCCATGCTCATGCTCTGCCCAGCCAGCCTGTATCTGGGTGATCCCTCCATTCACTGCAAGCTCAGGGCTGCGTTTCGGAAGGAGCCACGGCAAGAGACCTCGCGGGCCTTCCCGAGCCCCTCTGCTGCCAAGCAGACGCAGCCCTGCCCCACCCCACCTCCACCTGCTGCTCCGCCCTCCCCGTGCCTCCCAGCATCTTCCGCCCTGTCCCTGGGCAGCTGTTCTCGCACTGCCGCCACTTCTCGTTGGGAGACCCCTCTTGTGCTCCCAGCAGCCCCTGGCCACCTCTTTGGCTGAATCAGTAACACCCCCCTGTGAAGGATTGAGGCCTACACAGGCTTGAGTTAGTTTGAAGCCTGCAGGCCCAAACATCTCCTGATGGGAGGGGGGCATTCGTGAGTTTCATTTTCCCCTCATGTAGTTAAGTTTCCTTTTCATTGAGAGAAGTCTCCTTTCCCCCCTAATAGAGTTAAGTTTCATTTCCCCAGTTTTAGGTCATATGATTGTAACCTTCTGGTTCTAGGGGAGTGTATATAAAGAAGTGTGGAGAAGCTGTGTGAGGGAGATAGAGAAATTGGAGAGAGAGGAGAGGTTTTGCAGGCACCAAGAAGCAGTGAGCAGACAAAGAAGCAGAGTCTGAATATCACTGAACAGCTAGAGCTAGGCTGAGAAGGAATCTCTATTAAGATTACAGGTGAAAGAGTACCTAGGTTAGAGAGAACTGTGTTATTATTTCTTTTATTTCT
The DNA here is from genome assembly GCA_021292165.1 of Shinisaurus crocodilurus. Lineage (NCBI taxonomy): Eukaryota > Metazoa > Chordata > Lepidosauria > Squamata > Shinisauridae > Shinisaurus > Shinisaurus crocodilurus. The sequence goes on along the minus strand of CM037885.1, from coordinate 540,694 downwards.
ATTATATTTGCTTTTGGAAAGTATACAGCTCTATTTGTGTAATTACCTTAAGTTTTTGTGAATCAACTATACCAATATTTACTAAAGTAAACAGTTATTGTTAACAGCAAGTTGTTGGGAGTGTCTTTTGCACCACGCCTAAGGCCTAATCCCACGTTACTGGGAAGAGAAGGTAAAAGGCAGAGAATTGGCATCCTGAGACAAGAGGGGCTCTTAAAGAGGCAGATATCTTTAAGGAGATTATCAAGGGGTCCTGGTACGGGTGGAACCTTGACACACACACCCCACACACACACCCCACTCACCGATATAAGCCACTTTGTCTGTCACCATGAACTTGCTGTGGTTGACTCTGGCGTATGGGATCTTGGCCTGTGTCTCATTCGCTGGAACCACGAAGAGCCTCTGGCGGAGGAAAGTGACGGACCAAGGAAGGAAAGAGGTAAACTCAAGTGAGGAAAGGCCGTGGCAGCTGGGAACATTCAGCCAGTGGAGAAGACGACTGGGGGCGGGGAAACATGCTGGCAGTCCAAGCCCACAACAGAGGCTTCCCCAATCTGGGGGTGTCCAGATGTGTTGGGCTGCAACTCCCATCATCCCCAGCCAACATAGCCACTGGCCATGAACGACGCAAGTTGCAGTCCAACACATCTGGAGGGCACCAGGTTGGGGCACGCTGTACTCCCTCGGCAGCGGACAGGGCAAGACCGGCAGCGGCTCACGACAGCAGACACAGAAGGTTTAGCCGGGCCGGGCCACTTGCGGCCCTCCAGAAGTTTTGCCTAAAGCCCCCATCAGCAGAGCCAATGGGGAGGGATGATGGGAGCTGTAGGCCAAAACATTGGGAGGGCGGGCCACAAGTGGCCCGGCCCTGATTTAGCAGAAAGATTAGGATGAAGCCTCTACCAGCGGGAAGTGTGTCCCATGCCTGCCTAGAAGCCAATGCAGAACCCCCTTCCTCAGGGGTTCCACAGGAGGCTGAGGAGGCAGCCCCCAGGCCAGGATGCTGCAGTTCCTCTGCGGCAGTGTTAGGGCCACGGGAGGGGTCCAGAAGGCCCCACGGGACCTCTCCCAGCTCTCACTCCATCGTTGCATGCCGTGGTTGTGCTGGGTTGATGCACCCGTGAGCGGCCGGCCCTCTTATCTCAAGAGAGACATCTTTCTGCAGAGGATGTCTTCTGCCAGGAAGAAGCGGCCCCCGGCAGAATCCCATCCCCACCTCCAGCAAGCCCTCACCACTTCCATGCTGTAGTGGGTACGGTTGTCCTGCAGGGCAGCCAGGGACCGCAGGAAGGGGAACATGTTTGCCTTGGAGTGCCTCCAGCAGCCGACCAGGAGACGGACACGGACCCTCCTCTCGTAGGCCACTTTCCGCAAGTGGTCATCGATCACGGGCCAGAACCTGAGTGGACAGAGACAAGAGCGCAGGGTCGCACCGTGCGGGGTCACCTCTGGCATGGGGCACCTTGGGGGGCCCCTCTCACCCTTGGCGGCGCCCCTGAAAGAGGATGGCACAAGCTGCACCTTGGGGTGGGAACGGCCATCCAGTGGGAGTGGAACTAGACGGCTTTTTCAGGCACCTTCTAGGCTAGCCACCCAACTCTCTTATCCCCTCCCAATGCTTTAAAGCAAGTCCTTCCCGTAGTCAGGCTCATCACTGCACACTTCACCCCTTGCCCCGCCAAAAAAGAATCTGATTTGGGGAATTCAGGGCCGCCTGCTAGCCCTGGCAAAGTCCAGCCAAAGCGGACACAGAACAAGGACTAGAGGGGGAGCTCTGTCTTGGGTGCCGAGATACCTTTTCCCATGCGTGGAGGCTCTCCATTGAGCTATCACAGCTAATAGCGATCAACAGCTATTAGCCACGCGACAGACCTCCATGGACACTGGCAGTGAATCTGCGAGACAGACACTGGGGGCAAAACAGACACTGGGGGACAAACACCCGGGGATGGCCACTCCCTGCTCATGAGTGTCCTGGAGGAACACAACTGCCCTCTGTTGGACACACAACGCTGGGCTAGCAGCAATTCCCATGCCCTGATTTTGCGGTTTGTGTTTCTGTAGGAAAGGGGATGCTGATGGAATAGGTTAGCAGAAGGCCGAGTGTGCGACACACACGCATGAGAAACTGGGGTCCAGCCCGACACTGCCCGCTCCCTCCAGCAGCTTCTTGTTACCTCTTGGGGTGCGAGAACTCCATGGTGGGCAAGTAGCTCATCACGGCAATGCAGACAAACTCCTGGGCCCCATCAATGACGCTCAGCAGCGACTGGAGGTCCTCAGTCCGCCCCGTGGCGCACAGGGCTGGCGGAGCGCTCTGGACACAGCACAGCCGGGGAGAGACCCAAGAAAGGAGGACCCCCATCTTGTTAGGCAACAGTCAGACAACTGTTTTAGCAGAATTAGATTTGGTCGCTTGGGCAAAGTTTTCAGAACAGAAAGAAGTTTTAAGAATGAGCTCTTTGCCCAGCAAGCAAGCACCCATCCAGTCCCACTCCACAAAACCCTAGGGTGCATCGTTCCAGGGTGGAATAGGTCCCAGAGAACTAGAGCATTTGGGACCAAAATAAGAAGGTCTAGGAGTTGCTACTTTTGCTCTTGCAACAACCAGGGCGTGCCCCACAATCAGCATTCCTGCTTGACATGTGTCCTGTGCTGTTTAGAAGTCTCCATTCCCGGGACCACAGCCACCTCCGATGGTCCACCCATCCTGGGCCCCTTAGCAAAAATTAGTATCTTTGCAGTTTGGGGGAAATGCTTTGGGAGGGTGGCAAACTCCTCTTCTTATGGGCAGGTCTGGCAGGATAACACTGCATCACCAAAAATCCCACATGGGAGACCGGCACCAGTTTTGACCAAAGTGCTGGCCTGCACCGTGCACGCGCCAACTCACCGAGAAATACACGCCAGCGTCGGTGCCGTTCAGCTTCAGCTCCAGGGGAGTCTCCTTGTTATAGGTGGTGGAGTAGTTGGCCGGCCAGGGCGACGGGATGGTGGCGTTGGGCAGCCCCAGCGCCCAGTACGCCTCAAACATCTTCCCCAGGTCCTGGGCCAGGCAGCTGCAATTGTACACAGCCACACCCAGCTCCTTCACCTGTTACAGGGAGAAGTTACAGAGAAGTTACAGATGTTACAGGGGGCAGTTTGCCCTCCAGGCAGAATGGGCCCAGGCCCTGCGGCCATTCCCCACATACAGGAACAGCCTTGTGTAACGTAAGAGGTGCGCCCAGGATCCCAGCACTGCCAGAAGAGGACAATGAGAGGCCACGATGACTACAAACATGGATACCTTATGAGATTTTGGGGGGATTCACAAGAGCACAAAAAGATAATGCCATGTTATAAAACACAAACAGGGTCATTGCAGAAGATACTGAAAGATACTAAAAGCAGCAGCAATGGTTTCAAAATGCCCAGGTGTTCTGCCTGGCACCGGGGCTTCTGGAGCAGGGCATTCCTTAACTGGGGGGGCCACAGCGGAAGAGCCCCCCCGCACACACCCCCGGACATCTGCCTCACCTCAGCTAAGGGGGAGGAATGCAGAAGGCCTCCGGCTGCGGATCCAGAGATGGCTGCGTCAGTCGGGGCCCTCAAAGACAAGGACAGTGCCACCCCCCGGTGGGATAGGGGCCCCTCCTTTAGGCCCGAGCATGGGGTGGGTTTCACCCAAGACTGCTGCTGGACATCACGGGCCCCCAGGAAGGGTGTGTCACCTGGGTGAGGGCACGCCAGTCCATGTTGGCACTCCCGAGGTAAACGTGTGTCTGGTCCACAATCCAGAATTTGGTGTGCAGGACCCCGGTGGTGAGCCTGGGCAGGTTGACCTTGCGGATCTGCGCACCTGCAGGGGGTTGCAAAGAGGCCGCTCGAGTCCTGACCCCATTTCACAGAAGGCTGCTCGCGTGCTTGACGCCCAGGGCTGCGGGTGCCGGTTTGGAGGGCAGCATTTTCATTCTTATAGAAGCCCATTCCCTGTGGCTGCATCTTTTCCCAGGTGGGAGAGTTGGGGGGTGGAAGGCACAAAGCACAAGACAGCGACATGCCCAAAGGCGGGGGGCTTGGTCTAGCCCAGCACCCCCTCCCCCACAGCGGCCCATCAGACGCCCCCAGGAAGCCCCAAGACAAGAGCCTTCTGGGATTTTTTCACCCCATGTGCTTCATGTCACACGACTTGCCACCCAGAACACTCCTCTTACGTCAGCCTCCCCCAACCTGCCGCCCCCAGTGGTGCTGGACTGCAACTCCCATCATTCCCAGCTAGCATGGAGGGCACCAGGCTGGGCAAGGCTCCAACTCCCACCTTTCCCTGAAGACCTCGGCCCGAGCCCCTTGTTCTTCATAGAATCATAGAAAAGTAGAGTTGGAAGGGGCCTACCAGGCCATCGAGTCCAACCCCCTGCTCAATGCAGGAATCCAGGTCAAAGCATCTCTGACAGATGTCTGTCCAGCCGCACCTTGAATGCCTCCAGACTGGGAGATCCCACCACCTCCCTAGGTAGTTGGTTCCACTGTCTTATTGCTCTAACAGTCAGGAAATTTTTCCTGATGTTCAGGTGGAATCTAGGTTCCCGTAACTTGAGCCCATTATTCCGTGTTCTCACGTCCTGCTGCAACTCGGCCTGTAACAACCCTATTAACACCTGCATCACTGAACCTGCCGCAACCTCTTCCTCCCCAGTTTACTGCTCAAATACTCTTGGGGCCTCCCCTTCCCTCCCCCCATCTTCTGTTGTTTCCCTCGAGTCGAATTTTGGATTGCAAGATCCTCAGGGCAAGGACCTACCTTCATGTACTCTGTAAAGCACCAGGCACACCGATGGTGCTACATGAATAGTAACGAAGTCCTTCTTTTTATCTGTCCTGAATCTCCCACCAGTCGGCTTCATGAGATGGCCCCGTTGGGTTCTAGTATTATGAGGGAAGGGAGAAATGTCTCCCTGTCCACTTTCTCCACACCAGGCATAATTTTGTGCACCTCTGTCACGTCACCCCACTTACGTGTTATGACCTTTCCTCACAGCCCTTGGTCATTAGGGTTGCCCTTTTCTGCAGCTTCTCCAGCATCTACAAGATCACTTTTGAGATGGGCAAGAGAAGCCCTCCCTGCCACGCCCTGAGCCATCTTACAGAAATTAAGCCCTGCCTCAGAGGACGACTTGCCCTCACTCACCGCTCTCCTCCAGTGCCTGGAGGTCGCCACTGGGCAGCCGGGAGGAGGGGGGGTTGACAGCAATCCGCATGGCGAGCCCCCGGCTCGGCACTTTCAACAGCTCAGCCAGGATTTCTTCCCCCTGTTTGAAGAGCAAGGATCCAGTGGGCAGCCCAGACCTGCGGCGTGAGGTGGAAGAGGCACCTCCGCCTCACGCCACGTCTACAGAAGGCCCATGTTATTAAAATCACAGTTTCAGAACAAGCACAACACAACACACACATGAGCTTCAGATAAGACAATGAGCAGGTTCGCACGACCATTTTCAGCCACAGTAGGTCAAATAAGCCAGCATGGTTTGTGGCAATCCCATGCTCAGCCCATGCCACAAACCACAGTGGTTGAAAACGATCACGCAAACCAGGTCATTCTCTACCGGGCAAGGAAAAGGCCTTCCGGGATAGCCTCTGTCGCGTTCCCCTCAGTCGCCCTTGATTGTAATTGCTTCTCCCAAAGGGCTAGAACTCATGGAAAGCTCTGAGATTTATGGCTTCTCACATGAAGACTGTGAAAACATTGTATGGCAACTGTTATATGGCTTTTGAATATTATCAAAAGCTTTTGCTGCTCTAACCCGCATAACCAAACAGCCGAATCAACAGATGTTCCACTTCCCTCAAAGGGAGCTTTGATGGACCCCAAGGCCAATTAGCACTCCCTATCCAAGCGATTAGATGTTTCTTGGCAGGAGGGCTTGGCCGACTCCACCAGGCGCTTCACAAGGGGCAGATGATCAAAGTGCCCATCTCAGCACAGCCGGCCACTTTTTGCAGCGCTACACATTTTAATTTTACTTTCATTTATTTAAAATTATTTTTAGGCCACCTTTAAGGGTGGAACCCTCTCCAATTCATTCCAGTTTTGCAGGCTCAGAAGCAGAAGTTTCAGTAGCACGGCAGCTCACTGGGTTTATCAGAGCCTTGTCAAAGACACCAAATTCCCGAGGGGAGAAATTCTCAGCACTCCTCGCTGGGGCAGCACGCAGGGACGTCGGGACGCTGTAAAATCTGTCCCATCTACATTTCACGGATTGTCAGGCCCCTTTTGTTCCATCGTCCGCTCATGGACAGGAATCGGATTTTGCGGAAATGCATTCATGCGCATTTGCACAAATTCACACTCCCAAAAATGCACACACACCCCAAAATACACAAGTCCCCCAAAATATGCAAATCCCTGAAAAATGAGTTATTTCACACCTTAGCCTATGAGGAGAAATGCGCATTTTTGGACTTTTTTTAAAAAAATCTACTATTAAATTTGCATAAAATTACAGAAAACGTTTAAAAAACACTCCACTGGTCCGCAGAACCCACACAGCTCAGGAAAGGCCGGTCCGCCGCGGAATCCGCAGGATAGATTCTTAGAAATCTGAACTCATTTCGGTCTGTTGCGGAGTTCTCTGATATCCCAAGCAGCAAGTCAGAGCAACCCCACCCCCACCCCCGGAACAGGGACGTGGCAGCTGCCAGTCACCGAGTCAGGCCAAGGGTTCCCCCGGGCCTGGGCACGTCTCCTCGGACCAGCCATGGTCCCCCAGGGGCTCAGGCAGGGAGGGGCCCTCCTTGGGGCTGGTACCAGAGATCCTTCGCTGATTAAGCCTCGTTTGGAATGAAGGTCGGGAAACCTCCCCCCTGAGCTGTCTGGGCCCTCCCCTCTGAACGTTTGAAGTTGCCACGGGGTCAGTTTTACAGTTCTAGAAAGATGGGAGGGCTGTCTTGTGCCGGGACGGACCACTCCTCCCCCTTCCTTACTATCCTCTGCAAGGCTTCAGGCAGAGACACTTCCCACCCCGGCCTAGAGATGCACGGGGGGATTGAACCCGGAACCTTCCGCATGCAAGACAGGGGCTCCACCGCCGAGCCGCAGCGCCCCCATCGTGCAAGAGGAGCTCTGCCCACGCACCTGGCTGGCCGAGGGGTCCTGGGTGTGGGTGTCCTCGTTCCTCAGGCTCCAGTAGAAAGAGGCGATGTCCACAGTGCTCCTCGCGTCCCTCAGAAGCCTCAGCCAGGCCTCAAACGTAGATGGGCCGACCGTGCTGTTGTCCTCGTAGGTCAGCCCCTCAGGAATGCTCTCCACCAGCACGCTCCTGAGGAGAGGGACGGCTGCTTTTGCACACGCGGAGGGCCAAGACACTCGCCCCGGCCTCCGGGAGTGGGAGACAGCTCTCTCTGCCCCACCAACTCGCTGGTGAGGAGGACTCGAGTGCTCTGAGCTTGCAGACGAGACCGGGCCTCGCTGAGCTGGAGCCCCCGCCTTACCCCGCAGACACCCCCCACGTGCTGCCCCAGTCTGTCCAGCTACAGGGTCTTACTCATCAGCTGGTGGTGGCTGGGGGAAGCTTGCACCTGGACACCACCGCCACGCTTCCCTCTCTGCTGGGAGACGGAGCGCCGCGTGGGTAGCCACGCGGGCCCCTTGTCCTCCCGCTGCGGCCCCAAATACTGGGAGTGGGGGGGGGCTGTGGGCAGGAGCGCCAAGCGGTGGGGGCCAAGACCACCACAAAGTCCTCGTTAAGGTCAAGCCCATGCAACCAGAGCCCAGATTCCCTTCCTACCAGCCCCTCCTGCGGGTATACGGCACACGGCTGGCTTTACAGTGGGACCAGACTCGTGTTCCCTTGGACGTAAGCCTCGCCGAGTTCCACGGCACGTCAAACGAGTGATGTTGCCACCTCAGAGGAGAAGCTGCTCACGAATGCTGCTTCCCAGACCGTGACGGAGACATTGACACGTGGCCAACGGCACACCAGGAGGGGGACTCTAGACCAAGCCATCCTGCTCCCGAGGGCAGCGACGGCCAGGCCTGAACGCCCCAGGGGGCCGAGCAGAAGGCAGAGCTCTCACTCACTCACCTGCACGGGTCGCTGCACACGCTGTCCAGGTGCGGGACCGCCGCCACGGTCCCCGCAGAAGCCGCCCTGCGAAAGGACAGGGTGAGCGTGTGGAGCAGCAGGGCTGCCACCAGCATCGTGGACAGGACGGCCGTCACCAAGACGCAGCGGAAGTCCTGGGGAGGGAAGGTGGAGATGTCGTCCAGGACTTCAACCCACCAGCACATGACACGTCCTTGGGAGCACAGGGTCCTGTAGCCGCGCAGCCACGGAGGCCCTTCAGGGCCACGTGGTCAAGCCACTCCGCCGAGTCTGGAGGTGCTGCCTTGCCCTAAAAAGCCCCGAGAAAGATTATCCCCTCCCGCTCAGCCCCAAACATCAGCACCTGCCTTGGGGATGAGCATCCCTGAACATGTCCACAGTCCCGCATCACATGAGGGAGAGCACCCTGGTGGCGGTGAGGGGCTTGGGCGGGGGCCGCGGGTTCAACACTTTTCATTTGCATATCTTACAACACAGACCACTGCAGCAGATCAGCAAAGGGAGAGAACAGCTGGATGTTTCAAAAACTTCAATCATGCCTGATGGCAAGGGGGGAGAAGCCCAAAAGATCCCTTTGAAGCTGAGAAGGAAAGCTTCATCACAAGACCCCTACTGGATGCTTCCAGCTGGATTTCCTTGCTGCTCCAGCACTGTTTGTGGGCGTTGCCCATCTCCGCCCAGCATGCCAGCAAAACACCTGCCCAGCAATGCAGCAAAACCAGCCCATCCTGCCCCAGCCGGAGGCGCTCGCTGCTGGCTCCAAAGCAATTCCATGGATGCCATCTTGGCTCTAAAGGGGAATCCAGGCTCGCCCTGCACTGCACCACTCCTTGGTATTCTGTCATGCCAGGAACACGCTGGGTGCTCTGCAAGACTCAGAGATGATCTGGTCCTTGTCCAGAGGACAGAAAAATCAGGGAATATTTTCACAGGTGCCCCATCTGAGACCAGGATGCATTACTAAGAACAGTTTTCAATACAAGATAAGAAGCGGAGGAGGCTCTTTTGCACACTCAGTGTATACCCTACACATGTGAATTAAGAGATGTAGGAAGCTGAATAACCGATTTAAGCATTTCTTGTGTGAGAAAGACACAAGATGGGGAAGAGGAAATTCACGGGCAGATGAATAGGAAGTGGGGCTGGGGGGTGCAGAGAGAGAGAGAGAGAGAGAGAGAGAGAGAGAGAGACTCTGGGGGCAGCAAACACAAGGCTAAGAAGCTTCCACAGCCCCCTCAAGAACTCTTCCATTAAATTTTGAGAATTCTGTGGCAAGGATCTTGGGACTGCAACTGAACACAAGCTGAACAGGAGCCAGCACTATGAAGTGACTGTGAAAAGAGCCAATGCAATTTGGCTGCATGATGGTTTCCAAACCATGAGAAGCAGGAGTTCCACTTTCCTCCAGACTGGAGTCCCGTGCCCAGTTCTGGGCACTGCACATTAAGGAGGGCACCAGAGAAGTGGACCAGGTTCAGGGGAGGGCAGTGAAGGTGGTCAAAGGTAAGTAGATCAGGTCCTGTGAAGAAAGGTTGAAGGAACCAGGTTTGTTTAGCCTGGAGAAGGGAAGACGGAGGGGAGGGGGAGACACGGCAGCACTCTCCAGCTCCCTGGAGGGCTCTCTCAAGGAAGAGGGCAAAGACTTGCTTTCTGCAGCCCCTGAAGGCAGGACCAGATCTGATGGGCTTAAGTTACAAGAGGGTAGATTTTGGCTGAACATTAGGAGAAACCTCTCGATGGCAAGAGCTGTGTGACAAGGGAACCCATGGCCTAGAGCGGCGGTGGGCTCTCCCTTGTGTGGGGTCTCCAAGCAGAAGCGGGACAGCCACCTGTCGGGGGGATTTCTTGCATCGAGCAGGGGGGCTGGTCTAGATGGCCTCCAAGGCTCCCTCCCACTCCAGGAATCTGTGAAAGCCACAATCTCTGGGAAATGCAATCTCTGTGTAAGCCCTTGGGATTTTAAGTTTCATTGGGCGAATTGTGGTTCTTGAGGGGGCACATTCCATAGTTTGGGGGCAACACTGGGGAAAGTGCTTTCAGGCATGCCCGACAAACAGGCCTCCGCAGGTCACGGTGCCCTCAGAAGGGCCGCTCCTGCAGACCTTGATACTTGGGCAAGCTCACAGCGAGACAGGTGGCCGCCTAGATAGCCAGGCCCAAAGCCCTTTGGGGCTCTGAAGGCTAAGACCGACACTTCGAACTGAGCTCGGAAAGCAACTGGCAACCAATACAAGGCTTGCGGGACAGGCGTAATATGGTCCCGATACCGTGCACTGGTGAGCATCCTGGCTGCCGCATTTTGCGCCAACTGAAGCTTGCAGACACTCTTCAGGGGTAGCCCCATGTAGAGCACATTGCAATTGTCTGCTGTGATGGCCACCAACCTGCACGGCTTTAAAAGAGGATCAGACAAATTCATGGAGGAGGAGGAGATCAGTGGCTGCCAGTCACAATGGCTGCATATCAGCTGCAGTGTCAGAGGTCATATATGGCGGGCGATATCCTGGCCTACGAGCTTCCCACTGGGGCACCGGGTTGGCTACTGTGGGAACAGAATGCTAGACTAGAGAGGCCCCTTGGCACTGATCCAGCAGGGGATCGGATACACTCCTGGAATACAGGAGGCCTTCCCATGCCTATTAGACATGATGGATAAATAGAGCCTCCATGTTCAGGGGCAGTATACCACTCAGCTCAGGGAGGGCTGCTCCCTTTCCACGCTGCTTATGGGCTCCTACGAAGCATCTGGCCGGCCACTGTGGGGACAGGATACTGGGACAGGAATCCTTGCGCTCCTGGCTGTGATCACCCAATGGAACATTTTCTGTTAGGGAGGTGAGGTGATGTTTACAAGTCATACACTTTCAGGGACCTCTTTTCAATCTTTTTAAAAATAGTTTCTTTAAGCTTCGGGACCCCCAATCAAAAATGGGACACCTGCATCAAGTGCCCAAAAGCCATTTACATCGGCCGGAAGGACTATCTTTGAGGCAAAGATTAATGGGCACAAATCAGCCATCAAGCAGAAGAACATTGATAACCTGTCAGAGAACACTTTACCCTCCCTGGACAGACCATCAGGGACCTCAGGGTGGGAGTTCTAAAGAAACTGAAATCAGGGGCTCGCTTAGAACATGAGAGCGCAGAGCAAGAGATGATGAAGAAATTTGACGGTGTTAATCAGGGACTCAATAGAGACTATGGTTTCTATGTACATTATAAAGACTCTTAGTCAGATTGTGTTTTTTAACTGTTGCCATAAGAGAATGGAATGCTTGCTGTGTAGACCCACACGTTTAACTGTCTTGTTAGACTCAGCGCCTCCAGTTCCACTTACAGCATCTGATGAAGTGGGCTGTAACCCACAAAAGCTTGTGCTCATGTATTAAACTACCTGAACAACTAAAACAGGGAGTCTATATTTGTGCTAAACTTAACCCTTGAATTTGTAGACAGAAGGCCAACACAGTTGCACTATAATATTATATTTAACAAAAGAGAAAGAGGAGCACAAGAATGCCGTTGCTGGACCCACACGGATGGACAAAGGGGAAAAAGAGCTTCAAAGACGGAAACCAACCTTGGATGTGGCTGGGCTGGAGGACGGCTCAGCCAGTGGCAGCTCTGCGGGGACGGGCAGCGTCTTCAGCTATAAGGAAGGAGCAGAGAAACGGAAGAACCTGGAAATCCAGTCAGCTGGAGAGGCAGACATCGCACCAGCAGCCCCTCCCGCCGCCTTCTCTCGTGAGGACATGGTTGGGAATTCCAGGATACATCGCTGTCAGAGATGGTCAACTTCCCAAGGGTACCCAAGGCAGAAAACTCAAACGGCACCCCACCCAACACGAATGAGCATGGGGCCCAATCCACAGGAACGTTCTGCTGCACAAAGGAAAGGAGGCTGTGCAAAAACACTACCAGCCTTCCCTGTGGATCGTGCCCCACGTTCATTCGTGCTGGGACGGCCAGTCGGGTCCTCTGCCTTGGGCATCCACACGTTGTAGGCCAGGGGTGTTGAAGCTCAGGCCCACCTGCCGAATCAGGGCCACGTGAGGTCCAAATCCAGTCCTCGGGGGTTCGGAGGTGCCCCCCACTTCCCCCAGCCCACCCCTTTGCCCGGAACACCAAATCACGTGGCGGTTTCCCAGCCGTAGCCTGGTTCTGCCTGTGCAGTTCGTGCGTCAAGAGCCCACCTGCAAGTCACACCTTTGAATGCATCCGATCCATGCGCCGAAGCACTTACCTGCTGGTATGTTACGTGGGGCTTCATTTGCTCTGGGGGGCTGAGGCCACACAAGCAGGAAGAGCCTCCAGAGAACCTGCAAAGGACACAAGGAGAGTGAGACGTCGCTTAGCGATGCCAAGGCTGGGTGGGCTCCCTGGTGGCCAGCTGAATCAGCCAGCAGCCGAAGGAGAAGGCCCAAGGGGCAGAAGTGCCTGGTTCCGGGTGCTGGTTGTGAGCGGGGCCCAGTGCACGAGGGGGGCACACCTGGGCAACCAAGAGCCTCCACACACTAAGCGAGAGTTTGTGCTCCGGTCTCCTCCGCAAGAGGTCCAGCCGTTACACAGCTTGACCGCGGAAGCAATGTGGGAAGTGGAGCAAGGCCAGAACCAAGTATCCCTGCCGTGCTCTCCTCCCACAGACACCGGGCCCTGCTGCGGGGCGCTTGTGTGGTCAAACACAACCAGGCTGGGATGGAGACGCCCACGGACCCTGCAGGAGCCACGTTTGCAGGCCGGACGAAGCTTCAGCCTGGAGGTCGTCAGAAATGTGAGCTTAAGCCGGAGTGTGTTCTTTTCCTGGAAGATTCTCGCCTCCATCCCAGCCACTGGAGGCAGTGGAAATGGGGGTGGGGGAGAGAGATCTTCACGGCCAGCTTTAAGCCCAGGCGACAGGAACAGTTGGTGCCCTTCTCACTCTGCAATTCAGAGTCCTTCCTTTATACCAATTCTACCCCAAGTCTAGCAGCCTTGGACCCAGAGTGATGAAGCGCACAAAGTTGGATTTAGTCCCGCTCAGTAATAAGGTGTCCTCTGCTCCTTCCCCCCGCCCCGCACCGCCCCGCACTGGCTGGGAGGCCCAGCAAGTATCCTTCATCTGTACAGATGGGCCCATGACCTGCTGCTGAGGGCTCCAAGGATAAGTTAAGTCCTTCATTAGCAGCACAAAAGAGGTCAGCAAAAAGGTGTCATCACATATAAACAAGTCTGATGCTCACATTCTGTTTTCTTTTCCTGTGGCAAAGCAACTGCTACCGAGTTTTACTTATCAAGTCCTCCAAGACTAGACGGATCTCAGATCTTTCCTTCTGGCCACAGTCCAAAGAAACATTTGCTCCAAGCAACAGGTAAGTTGTGGTGATTTTGCCACCGACGCAAGGGGCTACACACAATTCCCCGCAGGAGCGCTCCCTTCCCCCTTGTCTGAAGAGGCCCTCAGGGGCTCGCTGCTGTAGATCCCACTGGGGGTGGGTGACAGGCAGGGAGGCGCTAGATTATTCTGAGAGGAACCCCCCCCCCCATCCAAAACCAGCTGTTGGATGAAACTGGTGGCGCTTCCTCCTTTTCTGGGTCATGCATGTTCAATTAGGACTGTGAGTCATATGGATCCTCCCTCCGGATGCCTGAAGTCTCTTTCCCCATTCCTTTGCTTTTTGAAGCCTGAAACCTTCCAGATTCCCATCTGCAGGCTAACCAGCGGCTTTTGGATTCCCACCTCACCCAAGCTGGGTAGCAGAGATTGCAAATTCAACACACTCCTCTATCATGCGCTTGAAGGGGGAAAGTGGGCAAGGAGGGGCAGGCTCCAATTCTCTATGTTCCACAGCCCCCCTCTTCCCTCTACACATTGTCTTGGTTTCCTTCTTTTCACTTCCCTCTTTTTGGATCCTTCTCCTTTCACCATTGGCATTATTTCAGGAAACTCCTGGTATGGTTCTGCTGCCAAATGTTTTCCTGTTCATACTTGCTTCCCCTCTACACTCCCCTAGAAGGCAAAGCACAAGAGCCTCCTTTTACAAGCGAGGGGATCCAAAACGGGCAGAGGGTGTGTTTCCACCAGCTTTAACCTGCTGGATGACGCGCCAGAAATGCACATGGCGGCCACCAGGGAGATATTATCCTGTTGGAAGTTCTTAAGTTCTTAGTTCTTAAGGCTAATCTAAAAAAATGCAATATAAACATCAAAAACTGGGAAGCTCTGGCCCATGAACGATCTAACTGGAGGTTGGCCTTTCACAAAGGTTCTATGGACTTTGAAGAGGCCCAAGTGCAAGGTGAAAGGGAGAAACGTGCTAAGCGAAAAGCACGTCAAGCGAATCCTTTACAGGACCATCTTCCATCTGGCAACCTGTGTCCTCACTGTGGGAAGCTGTGTGGATCTAGAATTGGCCTCCACAGTCACTTATGGACCCATCGCTAGAGTCTACACAATTTTCTTTAGAATTTTCCTCCTTTTAAAATCTCCTTTTTGTAAAAAAAAAAAAAAAAAAAAAACTTTTTTTTTTCCTGCTGTTTGGGGAAGAGGAGACCTTATCTGGAAGTGGACATGGGGAGGTTGGTCTTGGAGAAGAGCAGAAAAGCAGGTTCCACAGGACATCGAGGCCTTGCTCTTATTTATTTTATTTATTTATTTATTATATTTATCAATCGCTCATCTGGCCGGTCACCCGGCCACCCTGGGCGATGTACACCCAAAATACAACAAAACACAATAAAATATAATAATTAAAACAATATAAAAAATTCTTATTAAAAACCTAACCCACCCCATATTCCCGCCTGAACAGTCATGTTTTTAATGCACGGCGGAAGCTCATCACGGAGGGGGCATGGCGAAGGTCACTAGGGAGGGAGTTCCATAATGTGGGGGCCGCCACGGAGAAGGCCCTCTTCCTAGTCCCCACCAGCCTGGCTGCTCTGGCTGATGGGATAAGGAGAAGGCCTTCCGTGGCAGACCTTGTTGAGCTCTTCCCAAGTGGAGCTGCAGACCTTCTTGCATACAACTTTCTAGCCAGCCATTCTTCTCTGATTGCCTTAATTCCTCAGTGTCAAACTTGCAAATTTCAGATCTTGCCTCAGGATTACAAGCCCCACCATGAAATCTTTTTTAACTTTCTTGTTTAAGCAAAATCGAAGAAAAAATAAAGAATTCAATATCTTTAAAAGCTGTGAGACCCTGAAAACCCAATACTGACAGGGTAAAGAAGTTACTTCTTTGCATGTGCTGGTTGCGTGCTGCACGGCTTGCCTAATTACCCTCGAGGCGCGCGGCTTCCCATGTCGTCCAAACCCGGTGAGGTGCGCAGCAGGGGTGGCTTCGAAAGCACCCCAGAACCCATGGCTTGCTGTAGGGTTCTGGGGCGGCTTCGAAACCACCCCCACTGTGCACCTCGCCAGGTTCAGACTGACATGGGAAGCCGCTCACCGCACAAGCGGGGAAAGGTGGCTTCTTTTCTGGCAGGCGAGGGGGGGGAAGTGCCCCCCACCCCACCCCACCCCACCCCACCCCCCGCCAAGGCTGATCAGAACCAACCACTGTGTAAGCAGGCATGCCTACATGACTCTTTTGTCACCTTTGTTTAAAACAAACATCAAAATCCCCCTGGCTCTCTTGCTCACCTTGACCTATGATAGCCAGATATGCAAAAATACTACCCATCAACTTCCCACACACACACACACACACACTTTCCTCACATCAGGAAGAGGAACCCATAGTCTTCTTTCTTCCCTTAACATCTGACACCCAAGATCCATTTTCCAACATCCATGAGAAATCTTAAGAGGAAGAACTTGTTTTCTTCTATTTTGATTACTATATCCTAAGAGAGATAAAACGAGCAACCCAAATCCCTGGATTACACAGAGAGGGAGAGAAGATTCCTTCCATCCAGGAGGGACCCCTCACACTTTCTGCTCAGAGGAGCAACCCCTCCCCTTTTCCTCCTGAGCTTGTCAGCAGATACGGAGAGGTAAATCTTTGCATTACCTTCTATTTTCCTTCTAAGTGGGAAATTATGCCATGGAGGACCGCAGGGCTCCATTTTATCCCCCATGCTCTTTAACATCTACATGAAACCGCTGGGAGAGGTCATCCGGAGGTTTGGGTTGAAGTGTCACCAATATGCAGATGACACTCAGCTCTACCTCTCTTTTTCATCAAACTCAGGTGAGGCAGTGGCTGTTCTGAATCAGTGTCTGGGCCTGGTAATGGACTGGATGAGGGCCAATAAACTGAAACTCAATCCAGACAAGACGGAAGTGCTGTTTGTGGGCGGATCATCAGTCCGGAGGGAGGATACTTAACCTGCCCTGGACGGGGTTGCACTCCCCCTAAAGGACAGGGTTCGTAGTTTGGGGGTGCTCCTAGACTCTGAACTGTCACTGGAGTCACAAGTGGACTCGGTGACAAGGAGCGCCTTTTATCAGCTTAGGCTGATTTACCAACTATGACCCTATCTGGACAGGCAGAGCCTAGCAACGGTGATTCACGCTCTGGACGAGACTTCAATTGGTTCAAAATAGAGCAGCGAGGCTGCTAACGGGGACTGGCCAACAAGAACACATTACGCCAGTCCTCTATGAACTGCATTGGCTACCAATTGAAGTCTGGGCCCAATTCAAAGTGCTAACATTGACATTTAAAGCCCTAAACCAGGGGTCGGCAACCCGCGGCTCCGGAGCCGCATGCGGCTCTTTCAAGCCTTTGCCGCGGCTCCGGACAAGGCTGCCCTGCTCCGCCGCCGCCGCCTCGGGGGCAGCCCGATTTCGCTCTTCTGAGCGGCGCGGAGGCATCCCATCATCCACCAGCAACACCCTACCCCCCAGCAGTAGCACCCCCATCATCCACCAGCAAATCCTGCTGATGGATGATGAGGGGTGCTATTACCACATGGAGGGTGTTTCTGGTGGATGATGAGGGTGCTACTGCTGGGGGGGGAGGGTGTTGCTGGTGGCATCCCATCATCCACCAGCAACACCCTCCCCCCCAGCAGTAGCATCCCATCATCAGCACCATCCAGCAGTAGCACCCTCATCAATAGCTAATATTTTAATTAGCTATTAATTTGCAAAAATATATTTTACATTGTTAAGTGAAAGTCCTTTTTTTCTTCAGATTGACAGCTGACTGCACGATCCTGTATATATAGCAGTAACAAACAATATATGCAGTGTTATATTTGTTTTAAATGTCACAATGGTTTTGCGGCTCCCAGGTTTTTTTCTTTCTTCGGAAACGGGTCCAAGTGGCTCTTTTTGTCTTAAAGGTTGCAGACCCCTGCAAAACGGTTTGGGGCCAGGTTATCTGAAGGAACGCCTCGTCCCATACGTGCCTACCCAAACCCTGAGATCTTCTTCAGAGGTCCTTCTCAGAGAGCCCCCTCCAAAAGAGGCTAGGAGGGTGGCTACTAGGGGAAGGGCCTTCTCAGTTGTGGCACCCCATCTCTGGAATCAACTCCCCAAGGAGGTGCATCTGGTGCCTACTCTTCATTCCTTCAGACGCCAGGTGAAGACCTTTTTATTTACCCAATATTTTAATGGTTGGATTTTTATTCCCATTTTTATTATCACTGCTGTACCTCCGGTCTGATTCATCTGGCTGCTTTCTTTTATTGCATTATATTGTATTTATATTTCTATTTTAATGATGTTTTTGGTTTTAATATTGTTTTTATCCTGTTTTTCTTGTAAACCGCCCAGGGAGCCTTTTGGCTGATGGGCAGTAAATAAATATATTAAATAAAAAAATAAGTGGTCCAAACTCCAATTATTCGCTTTTCCTCCCTTTTCCCCAATATTCCATCCCATTCCAAACTCCAAATCCCCTCGGCTTTCGCTCTTTTATACCTCTCCATCCACTTTCTTCCGAGACCCCCACATTTGCTCCGACCCCCCTCAAACTCTCTCACACTCCCCCAAAACAGCCTGTTTCTCCATCACTCAAATTATCCTGGGCTGAAATGTCTTTCTTCCTGGCACCCACTCTCTTCCCTAATCAGCCACACACACTCACACCTCGCTAGGAGTTACAACTGTGCTCTCTGAGGCACTTCCATCACAAACACACACACACCCCTTGCTAGAAATTGAAACTGTTCTCTTTTGAACACACATGATTTTCTATGCACCTAGCTTCACTGTTGATAAATACTTGTTTTCTTTAGCCTTCTCGGAGTTAATGTATGGTTTTAATTCCCCAGATGTGTGATTGTAATTCATTTTAGATGCTTCTTTAACAAAACAAAGAATTGCAAGGACCTCTGTTGCAGTCTCTGACTCTCTCAGCTTTTGGGGGTATCAGGTTTTCCTAAGCACCCAGAGTTCAATGCCAAAAGATCCCTTATGTAGATAATTTTGTAATAATTTATTTACGGTCATAGACCAAAACCAATTTATACAAAATCGTACAGACTCATACGTAATCTACAATAGTGCATAACAAGATCTATTACCATGCAAGAAGTAAAAATTTAAAATTTATCATAAATATTAATAAAAACTAAAAGGAAGCAATATTAGATTAAAACTACCGGTAGATAGAATTAGATAATATAATAACAATTTTACTTCTGCTTATATTTAGTGCGGATTTTAACCACATAGGCACAAAACTTAGCTACCTGTTTTGTAATGTTAGGACTATCATCGGCTAGCAATTTTCTTATACAGGTCTTATCTGGCAAATGTAATAAAGTCTCTAAAAAGGGGAAAATAAGTTTATTCCTCTTTTCAGTATAGAAAGAACAACGTAAAACCATATGACCCATGGATTCAACTTCTCCTGAGCCACATGGGCAAAGTCTCTCTGAGTATGGTATTTTCCGATATTTTCCTCGCAATACGGCCGACGGAAGGAAGGAAAGCTAGAGAAAAAGCTCTCCTGTGAGGATGAACCTCCAAATTCATAAGATACAGAGACATCTTCATAATATATCTACGATTCGTAGAAGACATACGGTATTTCCGGGGGATTTCCTCAGATCTTGCTGCCTTTCTGTATCTAAAATCCTCTGTTTAATAATAGTTTTTGCCCAATCAACATTTTGAGCTAGAAGAACATTGGGCGATAAACCCAGGTTTATAAGTTTGCATTTTATCGCCCGCACCCATCTATAGGTTGAAAATTATCTTGAATTATTAATGGGAATAAGGCCCTTGTATTCCTATGTAATCTCAGCCACAGACAAGCAGTTGAGAGGCAAATTCCCTCATGTAGGTGTTTCATTTACATGTATGTAAAATGCATGTCCATGTAAATTTTATTTATTTATTTATTTATTTAATATATTTGTTCACTGCCCATCAGCCAAAAGGCTCCCTGGGCAGTTTACAAAGAGAAACAAGATAAAAACAATCATCTTAAAAACAAAAGAACATAAAATAAAATGCAGAACAATATACAATCACACCATAAAACCAAGCAGCCAAAAAAAATATTAAAGCATACTTCTCAACAGCTGAAGTTAAGAAGTAGCTCTGTGGCCCGTTGCATCACAGGGGAGTTCCTCGGGGTTGCGGGGGGGGGGAAGACAGCTGGGGCAGTTTGTCCCCCACAAAACAAGCCCCCCCCCCCCAGCTCCTGTGTGAACTATTGATCCTGGTTCCAGCCTGCCACATTGCTCACCGGAGCCCCACTACATGGGTCCTTGTAGGGGGCAGCAGCAAGTCCCCCAACATCACCTCTACCCAGGCTCCAAAAACCCCTTGGACAGCCCTGCTTGGCCCCGGAAGCCTGCTCCAACATCTCAGCATTGCCCTGGAACACATGAAGCAACACCACAGAAGAAGAGAGTGACTCCCAAGTTTGCGCACAGTGCATCCCCCTCTCTAAGGAGTACCGTGGCTCCCCACACATCCGGGGTTTCATGCCTGTGTGTTGGCACTTCAGGCACGCCTAGAATGGGGACTGGTCTTGCTGTGTACATTTTATGTTTGGATGTGATATTCCAAGTGGAAAGACAGAGCTGGGGTTTTATGGCACAGAATTTTATTAAAGGGCGGTATATAAATAGCCACCATTAATTAATGAAGAGATCAGGCTATCCTAACATAAATCTCTGGACCGATATGAAGGGGTAGTTTATGAGCTGGGGTTTGTGCATCACATACAGATAGCAGAAAAGGGTTCAGACAAAGCTTGGGACATCCAAGGCACCTGGATGTGTTCTGCTGGTGCACCTGAATTCTCACCTGGCACATGGCACAGACTACGATGCCAGCTTCTAGAAAACACAATTCTTGCACCTAAAAGTTTGACACACACCCCTCCCCCCCAAAGCAGGAGGACAAGAGAAAGAGGCCTGGGTGTGAGTAATTCCTATTCAGCACAAACCTGTTTCCCTGCCGGGCACTCCCAAAAAGAGAGATTCACGTGCCCCAGAGAACTGCCCCCTTCCCTTGTCCCACCCTGCGTCCCCTTCCCTTGCCAGAGTTAACACAAAACTATGGCCCTGCCAAACATCTTGCCCAGACCGTTTACAGAAGGGGAGAAAAGATTATCCCAAACTGGTGTAGAGAATCAGCAGGAGGTGGCCACTGAGAGACCTGCCGGCACCCAAACGGCGACTCAACCTGGTGACTCAACCTGTTTCCGTGGGCAGAAACTGCAAAGGCAGGCACAGAGAAAGGAAACCGGTTGGGACAAAGGTTTGCCAGCTGAGCTAAGATTTGGGCTCCCTGCTCTGTGCCTTAATCCATGAGAGGCTACAGTCCTCCAAGAGCTAGATATGGAACCCAGGAGTCCTGACTCCCAGCGCCCACCTCTGCTCTGGCCTCTTAGGCTCCAACTCCCAGCTAAGCTAGGAACAGAACCCAGGAGTCCTGGTGCTCCCCAGATCCACCCCCTGCTCAGGCTCAATTGTTCAGAGGCTGAGCCAGGCCAGCCCCCTTCTCAAGCATGCCTCTGCGCCCCCTGCGCCCCCCCATGCAGCCTGTCCTGCTGAGTGGCCACTCACCTGTGAGCCGGGTGTTCTGGAGGAAGAGGACACAGATGTGGCTCAGAGAACCCAGCTTCATAAAAACTAGCTCACGAGATCCCTCCTCTTTCTGGTCTAGTGCTGAGCCCAGGAAGCCTAACCACCCTAACGCCCGGCCCGGCCCACCCTTGGTCAGGCTTTGTTTCCTCCTCTTAAAAAATAACTTACAATGAGAAGCTGAAGAATGATCAGAAACAAAGCAAGTGACTAGTGCACGGTGGGCGATGGTGAAGCGCGGGTGTTTTGACTCAGGTTCCAGAGTATGCATTAGGGGGGATCCCATTACACACGCACAGAGCTTAGCTACCCGTCTGGTTTCGAAGCACAAACAAGTGACCCTTCCCCAGGCCCCGCCCCCTCCTCTGGCCCCGCCCCGGGGACAAGGTCTGCTGTGGGTTCGTACCATTTTCTCACGTGCGGGGGGGGAATGGGGGGGGATTTCTGTCCAGAGCACAGAAAGCCGAGCTGCTTCTCTTTTCTCCTTCTCGTTGGGCACGTCACCGAATCGATTTTTACTATGGGAGGGCGTATTAAATTAGTGTTGACCGCCTTTCGCCACAGATTCGTTCCCCCTCTGGCTATGCGAATGGTTCCTTCCGATAAGGAGGTGGCCGGCAGAGACAGGGAGCCGCGAGGGCTCGGAACGAACCATTATAGCCAGGGAAGGGGGGGGCAATAAAGGTAGGGGGGAGAAATGAGCGCCCGTAGGCGCCGTCGTTGCAGCCCGCGGGATAAGCTGGGAGAGGCCGGGGACGGCTCCTAGTCGTGGCCGGGAAAGAGAAGTCAGGAATCGCCGCTCCCCCGCCCCCGAAGGCGCCTGCTGGTATCTCCCTGCCCGGGCGCGGAGAACAGCCGGAGCGGGCCCGCGGTGCGCAGTGCAAGGGAGGGAGGGGGCGGAGGGTCCTGCGGCGGAGCGTCCGTCCGTCCGTCCGTCCAGGGGGCGCCGTTCTCCGCGCTGCCAAAGGGAGGCGCTGCCCCGCCGCAGCCACCCTGGAGCGTTCAGCGCCCGGGCCAAGAGGCAAGCCGAGCACGCCTGGGGCCAACGAAGCCCAGGTGCTCCATTCGTGTGCAGACAAAATCTTTGGGGTTCAGCTTAAAGAAAAGAAAGCAAAGGAGTGCAATTTCCTAAACCTTTCTATCGTTCACCCAACACAAGTCAGCGGATAAATACGGAGACCCTCCCCCAACATAATAACCAGGGGCGCGCGGTGACTTCGACCCCCTGCGGTGTGGGCATCCGTGGCCCGCCCCGTGCCGTTCCCAGTGCCACCAGGGCTCCTGGCCTGGCTGGGGCCTTCCTCTGGGTTAGGCCTCGGGGCTGTTGTGTCTACTTCAACCTCGCCCAACCGGGTGCCCTCCAGATGTGTTGGGCTACAACCCCCAGCAGCTGGCTGGGGATCCTGAGAGTAGTATTTATTTATTATATTTCTACACCGCCCATCAGCCAGAAGTCTCCCCCAGCGGTTCACAATCAATATAAACAATCATAAAATCACAATAATACCATTAATATAAAATACACTAGTCAGTCAGTCAGGCGATCACTCGTGACCCAGTAAGATTGTCTTCCAGGATTAAAAAAAAAAAGAAAAGAAAATTTACAAAAAGGAGATTTTAAAAGGAGGAAAATTCTAAAGAAAATTGTGTAGACTCTAGCGATGGGTCCGTAAGTGACTGTGGAGGCCAATTCTAGATCCACACAGCTTCCCACAGTGAGGACACAGGTTACCAGATAGAAGATGGTCCTGTGAAGGATTCGTTTGACGTGCTTTTCGCTTAGCACGTTTCTCCCTTTCACCTTGCACTCGGGCTTCTTCAAAGTCCATGGATCCTTTGTGAAAGGCCAACCTCCAGTTAGATCGTTCATGGGCTAGTACGATAGAACAGCTAAATAAAAGTCCAACACATCTGGAGAGCACCCGGTTGGGGAAGGCTGGTCTCCTTCAACAGGTGGCAGCATCCCCCCCCTCCCCCAGCCTCAGGGCAGACAGGTGGCCCTTTCCATTGCTTGCCTCCTGGTCCTTTTAACAGGAGATGACCGTGGGGGTCAAATGGGCCTTTGCACCCCAAGCACGGGATCTGCTGTTGAGCGATGGGCCCAATGCTGTCGAGCGAGAGCCAGTGTGGCGTAGTGGTTAGAGTGTTGGACTGGGACTCGGGAGATCCAGGTTCTAGTCCCCGCTCGGCCATGAAACTCACTGGGTGACTTTGGTCCAGTCACTGACTCTCAGCCTAACCTACCTCACAGGGTTGTTGTGAGGATAAAATGGAGAGGAGGAGGAGGAGGAGGATTATGTAAGCCGCCTTGGGTTCCTTGCAGGAAAAAAGGCGGGGTATAAATATAATAAATAAATAAATGAATAAATCTGCCATATTGAGTGCAGCCAGGTAGGAAATCAAGATATGCATGAGCTAAAAGACACAAAATAAGTGTATCCTTACTGTGGAGAAAAAGAGTCAAGAGTTTCCTGCACCACACACACACACACCTCCTCACGTGTAAACAAGTATAATCCCAGCTGGGGGCTGGGAAATGCAAAATGTACATAGTTTCTCTGATGGCTCCTGAGGCCGCAGAGTCTCCCATGACTTTGATGGTTGGTGCCACAGCTATTTGCATGCAAATGCGGCAAAGAGCCACCCCTCCCCTGCCTGGCCCAGATGAAGTTCATCCTGATTGGCTAAAGACACCTGGGCTACTGAAAGGAAGGGTGGGGGGAAGAATCTATACTGCTGCTGTGGCTTTTGGGTTTCGTCGTTGTCTGCACGCTTTCGCGGGAGTAGGGCTTTTTTGCTGAGGCAAGCCCTGAAGAGGACCAACCGCCAGGTAGAGAGAGTGCCTGGGTAGTTATATAGTAAAAGAACTAGCTTTTGTTGTTTTATAGCCCTACTTGTATGTACCAAAGTGTCTCCCCACCTTTCTCCCTCTTCCCTCATTCCCCACCTTTCATTGTAATCTGTTTACCTTAAATAAACTTTCCTGGTTTTACCCCACATGGTGTGTGTGGTTCCTCTGTGGTTCAGTGCTAAATCCAGTGTATACAGACCAAGGGCAAGGCCCTGAGAGAATCAGTGTCAAGACGGCAGAGCCAAGGCTGGCAGTTTTGCACCTTTGATCTCTCGTCTTGAAGAAAGGACCCGTTGGCAGTCCTTCACACTTACACACAAAAATGACAAAACCTCTCTCTGCAAGCTTCCTGGCCTGCTCACTCCTAGACAACTTTAATTCTGCCCAGGCAAGTGGCTGTTTTCAACTCTACCAAATGAGTCCTGCTCAGACTTCCCTGCAGATGTCCTCAAGGGCCGGACAAGTGAGGGTCTGGCTGGCCACTTTTCAGAGCCGAGGCCAGGACTGGCCCTTCCGGGGGTGGGGGGAGCCACTTCCAGCTCTTCTCACTAGCCCCCACTCTTGCACGCACACAGAGTATCTTAAGAAAATATATGGGCCTGGACTGGGGGGCGGTGTGTGTGTGTGTGTGTGTGTGTGTCAGCAGCCAGCACTAGCAGCTGAGAATAGTGTGGAGCTAGTTCTTCCAAGGAGGGCCCGCTGGAAAGACTCGGCCCATTCTGTGGTGGTCCACGACCAGCCTCTGGACGGAGATGGCTGACTGCAGCGCCTATAAAGCGGATGCAGATTTATAGCTGCCCACTGGAGCTGGTCTTCTGAAGCCCAAATACATGGTGGAAGGTGTGCCCCTGAGCCATTGGTAGCAGCTTAAACACCATGATGCTGAGCTCGATGACTGAGGTCTGTGGGGTGCCAGGACAGGAAGCCTACACAAACATGCCGTAAAAGTATTCTGCAATTGATAAAAGTGTTTATTATTGATGCATGGGGAGCAGATACTGGGTGCAACCTGCCCCGGGGGGTGGGATAGGGTTTGGCCGGCCAGCGGCATGCTCTGCTCCTGGGCAAGGAAAGTGGGCAGCTTTTGGCTCTTGGTTAGCGGGACCCCCGTGGCTCTCTCGCCCCCACTTGGTGCCTTTGCACTGCCATCAGGGCTCTGTACAGCTCAGTAATAGCAAGATGGCTTTTATTAAGCAAGCAGCTTTTGGCAGAGAGGAGGAACAGTCTATATATTTAATGGCTACAAAGGTATCTGTCCGAGGGCGACTGGCTGGGCCGATCTCTCTGCTGTGCCTGCCCTCTTCCTGGGCGAGGGCCCATGGGTCAGTGGTGGCTGGCGATGTGTTGGAGGTACGGCTGCAGCTGGTGGTGGTTCCGGGGAGCGTGCAGCACGGTCTTGAGGGGGCCCCTTTCCATGCCGCGTTCCACCAGCCAGTCATCTTTGGGCAGCCAGGTGTTGGACCCGGGCAGCTGCGTGGCTGGCTCAAACACCTCTGTCTGCGCCGTCTGCCGGAGAGAAAGGGAGCGTCACTGGCCCTGCTTTTGCCCACACCTTGGCTCCACAGTCTTCACCGGGAGCACGGAACTGGTGGCCCTGCAGACATTTCGGCCTTCAACTCCCACCACCCCTCACCTTTGACTGTGCTGGCTGGGGCTGATGGGAGGCGTAGGCCAACACGTCTGGAGGTGGGCCACTCCTGGCCTCCACATTCACAGGGCAGGCCCAAGTGGAAGGAAAGAGAACATTTTTATCGGCACCAATGAAGTAGCAGTGTGCAACCAGAGGGGCCCCTTGCAACATCACAGAGCTTGTACCGTGAGAAATTTGCTGGTCTTTTAAGGTAACGAAGGAGAAAAAAGTCTCAGGTGCCAGTTAAAACCTGTTATTGCCCAACACATTTTGGTTTACACCTTCGTTAGGGGCCAAAAGATTTTCCAAATACGCTAAAAAAAATTCTTTCAAGATATCTACTCCCGAGATAGTCAAAATAATTTTTTCCAGCGTATTTGGAAAAACTTCTGGCCCCTGATGAAGATATAAACCAAAACGTGTTGGGCAATAAAATGTTTTAACTGGCACCTGAGACTTCTTTCTCTTTCGTTTTGTTCATACAGTGGTGCCTTCCCCTCTTGTGCTGGTTTTGGTCTTTTAAGGTGCCACGAGACCCGACTGTTGCGCATGGCCAGCGTTCTGCCTCAGCCCGTGTGCTCCTTTGCAGACCTGGAGCGATGGAGGGGGCCCCACGTCACAGGAGCATCAGTGCAGCATGTTCAAGGCGGACAAAGAGGTTTTCTTGGTGGCTGTTGCACAGGTGTAGAACTCCCTTCCCTTGGAGACTTGTCCACCCAACCCCACCCCACCACTGTGTGGTGGTGGAAGACCTACCTGGGGACTGGGGACCAGGTGTAGGAATGGGCAGAAAACGCATTTATCTGATTCAAGGGAGATCCTGCTTTCAGTGCAACATTTCCCATGGGTTTATATGCTCTTTTGAATCTCGTATTGCCTCTGTTTTCTTAAACCGAAGGGAAGCATTCCTGATTTTGAATAAGAGCCTGCAGCCCAAGATGGGGGTGGGATGTATGCTGCCCCCCAGTGCTGTGGACACTGGGCTGTGGTGGCAGCCAGTGTCTTCTGTAGCCATAGCCCAGATCATTCTGGGGCATCCTGCTAAGGGCCAACCAGCAGCTGCTGCTGCTGTTTTTCCATGCAGCTTAATACACAGTTCACCCCGTGCATCGGTGAAAACGTTGACTGGCATAGCCCAAGGGAGAGATGCTGCCGCTCTTGGCCAGACACGGAGCGAACGCTGCCGAAGCCCAGGCAGCGCGGCAGCCACCGGCTGAGAGTCCCACTCGGGACTGGTCCTACCATGAGGCAGAGTGCTCAGCAGTGGGTGCTGGGCTGCGTTGGGGAGGGGCAGCAAGAAGTTGGAAGGCAGCCTGTGTGTGTCGCCGGGCCCAACCCGCACCCCCGAAGCTAGCCGGCTGCCCTCAGGTGCGCGGAAGATGCTGTCCTGTTGCCAGTGTGGCAAGAAGATGTGGTTGCCTGTCTGGCTTGGCTTCTGCGCTTGGAATGGGGCTGGCCGCATTTGGCCTGTTGGGCCGGCCCCGGAGGGCCATGCCCCAGCAATGGGCAGGAGACGGGCTATGCTGCCGGCTGCGGCGTGCACGGCCCTTTCAGGGAATGAAACTGAATGCCTGTGTTTCTGGAGGTGTCCTTCCCGTGTCACACCCGCTCCCCCAGTCATCATCTCAGGTCCTCTCTTAGGTCTCCTGTCAGAAATCCCCCCCCCTCCGTCCCACCTACTTTAGGCTTCATAATGATGACCGTGCACCCCATCATTTTTAGCTGCCCTGTTTGGTATTTTCTCCAGCTCTGCAGTATCCTTTGAACGTGGGACAGCAAGAAATGCAGTCAGTATCCAAATGTAGACATACAATGCATCTTGCAGCATCAGGTTACTTGCTGTGAATCTTTCCAAAATAGAATACTTGCCTTTTTTGCTGCCATAGCACAGAGCTGGCATTTTCTGTGAGCTTTCTATGGGAACACAAAGTTCTGGCTCCCCAAGTTGTGGCCACTAGTTAACCCATCAGCACATGGGGGTGGGCAGGTAGATTCGATTCCCCCTTTGCCACATACTTTAGGCAAATCTGCTCTGCATCACTCACTGGGAACATTCCCTGTCAAGTAAGATGGAGTGGCTCTGCTTTTCCCTCCTGGATAGGTTGGCATCAACTATGAACTCAACCTCCACTATCTATTCCCATCTTCATATTCAGAAACTAAGCTATGAAGCTGGCCCAGCCACTTCCTTGTGGGATCTCCACTGTTTACGCCTCTCCTTCATCTCTGAGCTTTTGACAGGATGCTCTTCTCTGATCTTAGGGTTGCTGTGGAAGACCATGAAACAATGGCCTCAGAGGGCACCTTCGAAGGGAGTTACCTCTGCAGCAATCTCCATGTATCGCTACAAAAGGGGGGGGAGTGCTGGATGGCTGGGAAGTGGGAAGGCCCTTTTGCTCCGGGAGTGAAAGTGTCCAAAGCCAGAAAACTGACACCAAGTTCCTTTACGGGGAGCAAGTTTTGTCAACGGGCCTCTGAAAGTGCAGTTCTTTCGTTGCAGCTCATCACCTGCACGTTGACACCAGGAAATGGCAGCAGGTCACCACCCTTTGAGAGGCTAAGTTGACTCTTCCTCCGTACATCTAGCTTAGCCACCGTGGTACAGCCACAATGGTAGCCTCAAGTTGGAGTATTGCCACGTGCTCTGTGTGGGGCTACCTTTGGGCTTGGTCCGGAAGCTGCGGCGGGTGGTGCAGGTGCAGAGGCTGATAGCCAGGGCCGCCTTCCGGCAGGACAGCAAGGGGCACCCTTGCTAAAAGCACTGCACTGGCTGCCAGGAAGCTACTGG
The DNA here is from genome assembly GCA_021292165.1 of Shinisaurus crocodilurus. Lineage (NCBI taxonomy): Eukaryota > Metazoa > Chordata > Lepidosauria > Squamata > Shinisauridae > Shinisaurus > Shinisaurus crocodilurus. Next base: position 512,364 of record CM037885.1, on the reverse strand, counting down.
GGCAAGTCAGCATATAACAGCAAGTTATATGCTGTTGTTAACATATAAAGCCTAAACAATTTGGGACCAGGTTACCTTAGGGACGGTCTCATTTTTTATGTCCCTGCCCAATCTCTGCAATCATCAGAGGGAGCACTTCGGGGTGGGTGCGCTTGCCTTTGAGGTTGCACTTGGAGCACAGGAGCACTTGCAGTGGCGCATTCAGTGCTGCAGCACCCACTGCCTGGAATGCTTTACCAACTGACATTAAACAGGCCCCCGCAGGGCTGATGTTCAGGCGTCTTCTTAAAACCCATCTCTTTACGGGGAGGCTTTCCCTGAAGTGTGACCCAGCCAGCTGTGGTTTGTAGCACACAGTAGTGTGTGCGGTGATATTGCTGATCAGTTGTATTGTGTTGTCTTTATTGTTATAATTATGGTTGTTTTTATGCCATTGTGTTTATGTTCACCACTTTGATACTTTTGTGGAAAGCAGTATATAAATCTGTATAATAAAATTAATAAAAGAAACCTTAAATATTCTAGCCTTAAACATGCTTCCTGCTGCTTTTCTGGACTCTGCTTTCACCCTCTCCTCTCCTCTCTCTTTGTTCAGTAATATTTGGACCTGACGCCACACTCCCTGGAAGCCAGCAAAGGTCTAGAGGGGAGCAGTGAAGGTTTCTGAAAAGGCCCAGCAAGTTAATGGGAGATGGTTCCTTCAATGGCAGGTAATCGGGATGGCCAAGAAATATATGTGTGTGGTGCAAGGAAAGGTGTCAGAAGAAATGGGGGGGGGATTCTGGAAGTGAAGTGTGAGGGACAAAAGATTTCATAGATTTCATAGATCATAGAGTTGGAAGGGGCCTACAAGGCCATCTAGTCCAACCCCCTGCTCAATGCAGGAAACTAGAGGAGGGGTCCTCCCATCCAAGTAATAACCAGGCTTGACCCTGCTTAGCTTTCCACGCTCAGACAAGCTGAGCCAGCGTGAGCCACAGATCCACACATATCTGGGTCATATCTGCTGCTGTGTGTTTTTTCTCCAAAGGCAGCCCCATGGGCTAAAGGGGCCATTAGTCTGAAGAATTGTCTGGCAGTCTAGATTTTTCTGGGGTGGGGGGCACGGAGCGGAAGAAAGAGAAGGCGAGTCCCCTTCAGGCAGGCCTTTGGCATCCAAGCTGGTCCATTGCTAACAAGGGTTTCAATTGGTTAGGTGCTGTTTATGTCTTTTGTGTGTTTTTAATTCTTTGGTTTTATGTTATGTTCCAATTAATATTTTGTTTTTAATCTGCATTCGATTGTTAGCTGCCTTGAGCACCATTTTTTTGAGGAAAGGCAAGATATAAATAAACAAATAGCTAATAATTTCCCATTGCCACAGTATCGCTGGACCTTTCCTTGCGGTGCCCGCTCTGGCCATAGCCACTTGCATCTCCATTCCTGCCACCGTTTCTCTAGCTTAGGCTCCCTTCACATAACCATGGCAACATAGCACCAGCTGCTGCCAATGCGCTGATTTAATCAACTACTTAATTGTGTACCCGGGTCGAAGCACACCACCTCCCGGCTGGGGCTGGAAAGCTTCCCTGGAGGTGGTTGCCACAATTCCAACACAGGCGTGAGGTGCCCTCTTGGGATTTTCAAGAGACCCGTCCCAGACCCCTAGCCTAAAAAAGCGTTGGCTCATCACTCCCAAAGTAAAAGGCTTCTTTCCCACAAGTGAACCACCCCATGGACCTTTCTGCCTTCCCCGAAGGCGTTCTGCAAGGGGTCCCCATTACCTGAGCCGTGGGTGAAAGCACGAGGCCCTTGGGGTAGCTGGGATCCTCCCTTGCATCAGACTCCGGTAGGGAGGCAGTGCTGGCGTTGCTCTCCTTCTCCCAGCCTGGTGTGTCTTCTGGGGAGTATTGCCCCAGCAGGATCAGGTTCCCAAAGGTGGGGTCCAGTTTGGCGTGGTGGGATGCCTTGCGGTGCTTGGGACTGCTGTGCCGGTTCCTGTAGTGGGCCGGGATAGGCTCTTGCTGTGCCTGCTCATGGCGCAAGCGGAGGTTCTGGTGGGTGGGCTTGCGCCGGCCGGAGGCCACTTCTGTGGGACCAGAGCGAGGCTCACAACGCCCTCTTCCACTGGGTCCTCCTTCACCCCACACTTTCAGGGGCACTTCCCGGCTGGCCTCAGTAATGCTGAGGTCGTCCATTTGGTTGGTGGTCCTTTGGATGCCGTGAGCACTCTCCTCCTTGTAGGGCTCTTGTGCCGAGTAGAAGCGTTCCTCTTCCATGGCGGTGTAGAGCTGCATCTCCTCCTCCATGGCTTTGCCGTGGTTGGGCAGTGACTCGTGGAGGCTCCTCAGGCAGAACTGGTAATACTGGGTGAGGTCATAGTTCTGCTTCAGTGGCTGCGTGGAGATGTACGGGTGCTTCAGGGCCGCGCTGGGGGTGATGCGCTCATGGGAGTCCCAAGTCAGCATCCTCTTGATGAGCTCTACCATGCTCCGGAGGTCAAAGTATTCAGCCAAGGCCTCAGTGTCCGGGTAGATCATCTTGTGGATATTCACAGTCTCCATCTGGTCCAGGGACTTCAGCACGTACTTCCTCCTCTCCACAGACTTCACCTTGGTGTCTGCCAGGTACTCTGCTGGGGTTTTCAACTGCCAGGAATTGGCCACCTCTGGGTTCTGGCTCCTTTTGAAGAACAGGTGGGCCTTCCTGGCTGCATTGAGGAGCGTGGGCCTGGGCATCCCCTGAGTCTCACAGATGTACCGAATCTGGTCGTACTCATTGTTCCCGGGGTAGAGGGGCCAGCCAAGGTGCAGCTCTGCCATCACGCACCCCAAGGACCACACGTCCACTTTCTCACAGAATGGCAGGCCTAGCAATATCTCTGGCGCACGGTAGAATCGGGACTGGATGTATGGCTCTTTGACGTAGCGCACTTCGTTGAAGATGCTGGCCGAGCCGAAGTCGATCACCTTGACACGGAAAGGATATCTCACCTGATCAACCAGCATGATGTTCTCAGGCTTCAGGTCTGCGTGGATGATAGAAAGCTCTTTCAGCTTGGCCAGGGCTCTCAGCACCTGTGTGGTCACTGTCCGGATGTGCCGGACTGGCAAAGGGGAGAAGTTGTGCTCTTTCTGGAAGTCAAAGAGGTTTTGCTCCAACAGCTCAAAGACCAGGTAGAACTTGAGCTCATCGTGAAAGAACTCGTGGAACTGGACGATGTGAGACTCCTCCGAGTCCACCTCCGACATGGTCTGGAGCAGCTTCAGCTCATTCTTGATGATCCTGCTACGGTAGGAGTCATTCTTCAGGATTTTTATGGCTACCATCTCCCCCGTGCTCCGCTTCCAGCTTTTCACCACTTCCCCAAACGTGCCCTTTCCCAGGATCTCAAAAACGTCGTAGAAGTCTGAATCCGACTCGATTGTGACCATCGTTCTACACCTACCCAAGCTCAGAAACACAGGTGCAAAGTGGCTGCTTGCAAAGAGAGGCTATGGAGCTGAGAGAACCCCCAGCCCCTCCCTGGAACAAGAGGTGATGCAACAGTCAGCTTGGTTCCAAAGTTGCCACGTTCAGAAGGTTCTGTTATGGAAGCAGCCAGCTTGCTCCGCTCTGGGGTCACCAACAGCCCTTTCCCTGACAGGGAATGATTTTCTGCTAATGTGAAAGTGGGCCAAAGCACTGACAAAGTACCCCCAGTCTCCCTCATATATGATCACTCTTTGATGTAGCACCAGAATTGGGGTCCTACATGCTGAATTTTTAAAATGGATGCTGTTTGAGAGGCAGCCCTTACTCGGTGTTTGCAGTATTTATGGTCATAGGGATGAAGACCTCTTGCCAAATGTTTTGGTTCTTCACATGAGGATGTGGGACGTTTTATAAAAGAATGCATGGTGTGGAGAAAGCAGACAGATAAGTTTTTCTCCTGCTCTCATAAGACTAGAACCCATTGGGGTGATACAGTGAAGGTGAATGGTGGAAGATTCAGGACAAACAAAAGGAAGCAGATAGCTAAACTATGGAATTTGCTACTACAGGATAGAGCGACATGGTCACAAACTTGGACAGCTTTAACATGGGATTAGACATATTCAGGGAGGAGGAGGCTATGAATGGGAACTAGTCCTGATGGCTATACACTACCTCCAGGATCAGAGGCAGTGTGCCTCTATATACCAGTGGCTGGGGAACATGGGTGGAAGGGTGCTGTTGCACTCATGTCCTGCTTGTGGGCTTCCCATTGGGGCATTTGGTTGGCTGCTGTGGGAACAGGATGCTGGACTAGATGAGCCTTTGGACTAATCTAGCATGGCTCTTCTCACGGTGGTAAAATGAAGGTGGTAGAGGCTGAATTGGGCACTGTGAAAAGGTAAATCCAAGCCTGCAGTGAGCCACTTACGTTCTCCAAAGGTCTCACACGCCAACTGCACTGACGCAGGATCCCCCAGAGGCCCAGCGAGCGCCATGCCAGAGACACCAGTGGCAAAATGTGCTTGCCAGGCTGTTCAAGCGAGGCCCACACCCCAGAAGGGGGAATCCCCCAGGGGGCAGCCTTGCCTCGTTCCACCCGAGGCACGCCAGCACAGCACAGCACAGAAGTGGGGCTCCAGCTCCCCCTCTGGCGTGGCTATTATTCTCTTGTCCCTCACCAAGACACATCTGCTGACTGTGCTCTGGGATCCAGCGCCCCACCTCCATCAACGGCCAGCATCAGATCCACTTCCAGAGATGTGAAAGGCCTCGCTAAGTGCCGCACACTCACATGCACTCGGATGGAGGTTCTCCTGCCCATTCATTTGCTTACTGGACTGCTTCAACCGGCAGACTGCGGGTGAGAGGCGAGGCCCTTTCCAGGCCCCAAAGCATGCAGCACATGCGCACACAGCCCTGGGCCCACACAGAAGATCCACCGACGTCATCTGGGCACCATAGCCTTCCTTAGGAAGATCTTGGAAGTCGGGGCTTAAAATAGTAAGTGCCCCGCTTTGGAAATGATGCCCAATGAAATGTGAAAGCGGTTTATAAATGTGTGACTCTTCAGAGACCCCAGTTTTTGCAACCTGTCACACCCAGCACCTCCCTCGTGGCTTTGTTAATCCCCTGCACCAGGTCTGAAGCAAGCCGCGCCCCCCAGCCCACCCCCCTTGCCAGATCCAGCCAGTTCGGCAGGTGCACCCGGCCCTGTGCTGAAGGTGAAGAGGGGGTATGTGAGTGTAAAGATGCAGGAGTGTGCCCCCCAAAACAACTGGCAAAGACAATGCAAAAAGCAGTAAAGTTAGTCCACAGATTAATTTTTATTCAAACCCAGAATAGAAAAAAAAGCAGCAGCAGTAGTACAGTGTATCGGAGATGCAGTGTAACATCTTTATTTCTTAAAAAAGTAATTAAACATACAATCCTGCGGTTACTGGAATTCTTTTAGCGGCAAAAATAGAAGCCCATCACAGCAGGCCTGTGTTGTTAAAAATTAGAATAAAAGATTTCTGTACATCTCAGAGCAACAAGAAATTATTTCTCCCCCCCCCACCTTGAGACTGGAGACCCCCTCCACCGTGGTTCTTGCTGGCCTAAATGTAAACACCTCAATACGACCACTGCACCACACACCCCTTCCCAAAGCAAATGAAACCGGACTCTCTTCGTGGAACTTGGAAGGTCTTTTACAGTTGCAGGGGCTGGAATAAGTTCATGCCCACTTAAAATTAAGTCACCAGGGGCGGGAAGGAGTTAACGGTTTGACCTTTTGCAGGAAAAAGGGACCTCCACTCTCTTCTTTTTCAGGTCTACTGGTGAAACTACCAACATGATGGCAATGTGGGGGGGGGGGCGCAGAGAAGAGAAAATCAGTGAAGGGTTTGTCATAATCACGTTAGCAAGGTCTTTTCAATCTCAGAAAATGTCCCTTTATGAAGCACAATCCTCTCCCCTCCACAGGTGCTTCCGGATAAGGCCTTGCCTCATTCACAAAAGTTGGGGGGGGGGTCCAGATTACGTCGTCTTCTCCTCCCCCTCCCGTGTTTTCTTACCGCTTCTTCCATCTTTTTCCTTAATGCACAAAGTCCATTAAGAAGAAAAAGGCTGAAGAGCTGCACAAGACCTTCTGATGGCTGGCCCTCCATCTCTCCCCTCTCAATAATTCTTAAGTTAGTTTTATAAAAGCAGCCACTGAGGGGAAGCAGGGAGGGGGGAAGGATGGCCGGGTCTTCCAAAGAGCCCTTCGTCAATGGTTAGGTGACAATGTAATGCAAAGAGAGGAAAGGAAATGTTCCACCCAAGCCTGCCCCCAAACTGAATTCTAACCCCAAAGTTACAAAGTGTGTGAGGCCAAGAGAGGGGAGACATGAGGGTCAGCTGGTTGCCAGGTCCTTCTTTGGGGCAGGAAGGGGAGAAGGGTGCAGTTTAAGACAGAAAGAATAGCCAGCGAGTGGCACTGGGATATTCATTCACATTGATCTTCAACGAGAAAACGGCATCTGGTCATGGGGTTGCAGTGGCCTCCATGGAGGTGTTGAAAAGGGGAGTGGGGCACCCATTTGGGGTGCACCCAGACACTTCGCTCTCTCCCCTGCAGTGCCAAGGCCTGCCGCCCCCCTTTATGGTTAGTGCTAAACATTACACAGGAAGAGCGCGAGCGCGAGCGCCTTGTCCGGCGCGCAAGAGGGCTGAGCAAGCGCCCACCTCACACGGCAGCCCGGGCCTCCCGCTCTGCTTTGGTCACAGCCCTCACTGGGCCGCCTGCTGCCTCCAGAATCTGCTCCTCAGAGCCGAGCTCCCCAGTGAAGCCCACTGAGGGCAGCTTGATTTTCAACCCCCCCTCGTCCTCCGAGTGCTGGGAGGTGGTCTCCAGCACCCCGTGGGCTTTGGGGCTCAGCGCCAGCTTTGGGAATTTGAACTTGGGCGACTTCTCCCCCTTGGCAGTTTCCAAAGAAGCCATCTCCATTCGGGCCGCAGAAGAGACCACGGCCCCAACAGCGGCCTCCCCGTTGCGTTTCTTGAAGCCTGAGAAGGTGATCTTGGGGGACTTGAACTTGGCGGCCCGGAGAGCTGCGAAGGCGCTGGAGCCGTCGTGGGCGTCCTCCTTGGCCTCATCCGCCCTCACCAGCTGGAGGTTCAGCTCCGGGTCAGCTTCAGCCATCTTGGAGGGAGAGGAGAGCTCCACCTGGGGCAGCCGGATCTTGCCCAGCTTGCTCTTGCCCTCTTGGGCCCCGTTGTGCAGCGATGCTTCAGCACTCTCACCGTTGAGCTGGGTGGTCCCGGCAGCCCTCTCGGCCTTGGAGAAGCCCAGCTTCGGCACCTTCAGCTTGGAGGAAGGCTCCTCCAGCTCCCCGTTGACCTCAGCCCCCAGTTTGGGCTTGGAGAGGGAGAGCCCAAAGGCAGGCTTCAGCTTGAGCTTGGCCATCATGCCCTTGCCGTCCGGCTCCTCTTCTCCCTCAAGGAGCCCCGAGGAGCCTTCGGCCCCCTTCCCCTTGGGCCTGCCCAGCGCAAACACGGGCCTCTTGGCCTTGGCCTCCGCCTCCTGCCCTGAGGCGCCCTCCCTGGCCTCTGGTCCTGCTTTGGGCAAGGAGAGTCCAAACTTGAGGATCTTCACCTTGTGCTTCTTCCCCGCATCAGCATCAGTGGCCTCCCCTTTGCCCCCTGGGCTCTTCCGGCCATCACTGCCCCTTGGACCAGCCAGCTCCAGGTCCTGGGAGCCCCCATGCCGGAGCTGGGCCCCCTCCACTTCATACTCAGCGTGAGCTTTGAGGCTGGGAGCTGAGATCTCCAAGCCGGGCACCTTAAATGCAGGTTTTTTCCCCTCTAGGTCTCCCCCGCTTAGAGAAGCGGCTGCAGCCTCCACATTCCCCTTGGGGCCTGACACCCCGAAGGCTGGCACCGTGACCTTGGGCATCTTCAGCCTGGCCTCCAATCCTCCCACATCCACTTCCAGATCCAGCACCCCTGCCAGCTTCCCTGCTTCCCCCTTGGCCTCTCTCTTCCCCTCTTGGTCCACAGAGAACCCGACATCCGGTAAAGCAATCTGGGGCATTCTGAAGGAGAAGTCTGCCCCCTCAGCAGGGGGGCAGAGGGGCTGGGTGTCCATGCTTGACTCGGAGCCGCCTTTGGAGATGGTCACAGATGGGAGTTTCAGCTTGAATTTGCTCTCGTCGGCTCCCACGTCTGGCTTGCCCAGGCCAAAGCCAAGCGGAAGGGTGGGCATCTTGAACTTGGCTTCTTTTGCCCCGGTTTCGGGGCTCAGCATCTCTGTGCTCCCTCTGAGTTTGGGAGCTTTCAGCTCAAGCTGTGGCACCCTGGCCAGCTCCACCTCGGCCTCCCCTTCCCCATCTGAGCTGGAGCCCCCAAATCTGGGCAGCTTGACTGCAGGGCCGCTCACTTTGACCTTGGGCGTCTTGCCCTCCTCCAAGCTTGTGTCGGGGGCCTTCACTCGGGGGGTGGGGAATTTTGGCATCTCAACTGAAGGCATCTTGAACTTGCCTTCTGGCCCTTCAACGGCTGCCTCTCCCTCAGTCAGGGCCAGCTCCACATCTGAAGGCCGGGCCTTGGGCAAGGAGAGGTCCACCTTGGGCACCCGGATCTTGGAGCCCAGGAAGGAGGCGTCAACTGCCCCGTCCGCATCTCCCGGGCCTTCCCGCCCAAGGCTGAGCCTCTGTCCCAGCAGCTGCACCGCTGCCTCTGCGTCGCCGCCCTCGCCCCTCCCAAACTTCGGCAGCTCCACCACTGGCAGCGTGATCTTGGCCTCTGTGCTGGGGGCTCCGTGCAGCACGGATTCCCCGGCACTGGCTGTCGGCAGACTAATGTCCAGCTCTAGTTTGGGGGCAGAAACACCAATGGAAGGCACTTTGGGGATCTTCAGCTCCCCCTCGTAGCCTCTGATGTCAGCTTCCGATACGTCCACCACCGGCTTCTCCCCTTCCGCTCTGGGGCTGGGCACAGCAATCTCCAGCGACGGCATCTTCACCTTGAAGCTGGGGCTCTCTGACCCCACGAGCAACGCGCCCTCGGCTCTGGCCTCTTTAGTGCTGAGCTTGGGGAGCTCAACCTGGGGGATTTTCACTTCCAGATCTGGGGGCGGGATGTGCAGCTGCCCTGTGTCTGCTTCCACCTTGGGAGGGGACAGCTTCAGCTTTGGCATCTTGCCGAAGGGGCCCCGTGGCTTCTCCTTGGGACTTCCAGGGACCTTCTTGACTTTGGCATCCACTCCCAGGCCCGACACCTCCATGTCTCTGCGCATCATGCCGAAGGACGGCATCTTGAACTTGGACACCTTGGCCTTGGCCTCCTTCTCAGGGGTCTTCGTGCCCGGCTCCCCCGCCAGGGCCTCCCTGCTCTCGAGGTCACCTTCCTTGCCTTTGCCGCCAAACTTGGGCAATGAGAACTTTGGCACTTTCAGTTTGACGTCTGGGAGGTCAATGCCAACCTCAGGGGAGGTGCCTGTAGCCCCTTCACCGGACCACTCGGACTTCCCTTTGGGAAGGCCAATGTCCACAGCCACCTTGGCCATCTCCACCGTGGGGAACTTCATGTTGCTCTCAGGGGAGTCTACACCCACACGAGGCTCAGAGGCTGCACCAAATGTCTCCTTGGGTGTTTTCCCTTCAATGCTGAGATCTAGTTTGGGGCCTTCCACCTCTGCCCCCCATTTTGACTTGGGGAAAGAGATCCCGAACTTTGGCATCTTCATCTTGGAGCCCTTGTCGGCAGCTTCTGGGCCCTCAGCCTCCAGCGTCGATGCTTCTGGACTCGCTTTCCGGACTTTGGGGGCAGAAATGCTGAATTTGGGGAGGGCAAATTTTGTTGCCTTCGCCTTGGATTCAACCTCTAGGGGTTTGCCGCTCTCAATGGTCACATCTGGCAGCTTTACGGCTGTTATCTCTACAGACAGTAGCTTCATCTTGGCACCCACAGCAGAGCCTTCCAGTCCCAGGCCAACCTTTGGCAGGGGTTTGCCCCTCAGGTCCAGGCTGCCCTCTGTCCCGGGCTCCCCTTCAGCCACTGCTAGCTCCTTCCCAAAAGCAAGGTCCACCTTAGGGATTCTGGCTACCACCCCACCGACGTCCGGCCCCTCAAAGGCCCTCCTCACACTTGGCTCCAGCTCTGGCTGGTCCACCTGGCACTTGGGGACACTGATCTCCACCTCCAATTCTTTGCTCATGGCCTCAAGTGTGGGCACCCGCAGCTTGACTTCGTGGTCCCTGCGGGGCTGCTCAGGGATTGCAAACTCTCTTTCCGCCTTGGGCAAATCCAGCTCAACCCCAACTTTGGGCAGGTCAATTTCAAGCGCTGGCACAGCTGCAGATGGAAAGCTCAGCCGGGCCGAGGGAACAGCCACCTCCACTTTGGGCTTTTCCACAGAGATGTCCAGTTCTGGCTTTTGCAATGGCGCCTTGGGAAGCTGCACGTCTGGCAGCTTCACCGACGGCAAGGAGAGATCCACCTTTGGGACGCTGACCTTCATGCCGGAGTCACCTTCCGGCTTCAGCAACTTGCCACGGATTTGGGGTGGGGAGGGTGCTGCCTTGGCAGGGAGGTCGAATTTGGGGAGCGATATTTGGGGCATCTGGAACTTGAACCCAGGCCCTTCAGCAGCCTCTTCTGACTTCACCCTCCGGGCAGGGGCAGGTGGCTCCCCCACAGCTGTGGGAAGTTGCACGTCACTGACTCTGGGGACAGAGATATCAAGGGACGGCACCTTCACCCCAGGGAACTTCACCTTGCTCTCAGCCGCCACCTCTTTGCTTTCCAGCTTGTGCTCCATCAAGGAAATTCCCACGCCAGGGATCTGGACCTTGGGGCCTTTGGCTTTTATCTTGGGGCTTTCCCGGTTCCCGACGCGGAGCTCCACATGGGGCAATCTGCTTTCCCCTCCTTCTTCCTGGGCTGTGGAGCCCAGCTTGGGCAAGCTGACTGAGGGGATCTTGACAGAGACATCTGGGACCCCCATGTCTGCCTTGCCCTTGGGCAGGGGGAGCTCTAGGTCCACTGAGGGGGCCCCCACATCCAGGGCTGGCATCATCACCCCTGGCTTCAGCTTTTCCTCTGACTCTTCCACTTTTGCTCTGCTTTTCCCCAGGGCAACTTCGAGGGTCGGGGCCTTGACAGAGGGCTTTTTCAGCTCTGCCTCCTCAACAGAGACCCCAAACTTGGGGACTTTGATTCTGAAGCCTTCCCCTTTGGGGGCAACTTCTGGGGCAGCACCCTCCAGTTTGGGGAGGCTCAGGTCTACATCTATCTTAGGCGCTGCCACTTCAGCCAGGGGGAGCTTCAGCCCAGCATGGAGACCACCTTCGGGGACCTCTGGCTCCGCGGTGCTTACCTTGGGCAGCACGGTCTCCACTTTGGGCAGCCCAAATTGTGGTGCCTGGATCCTGAAGCCTTCGCCTTTGGTGCTGGCCTTTGGAGACTCTCCACCGGGCCCAGCTCTGGGCAGAGGGAGGTCAAGTTCCACTTGTGGGGGCTGGAATCCGGCTTCCACTTTGCCCCTGGCCTCCTCCTTGGCCTTCCTTGCCTTGGAGAAGGGCACTGTGAATCTGGAGACCTTCCCCTCGGCTTCTCCTTTGGCTCCTGCTTTCAGCTCCACGGCAAGCTTGGGCAGGCCCACTTCCAGGTGACCCTCGGGTGCCTCTGCTCTTGCTCCCATGGCTGCCGCCGCCGCCTCCTTGACCTTCAACCTTGGGAACTTCAGTTTGCGCCGCTTGGTCTCCAGGGAAGAGAGGTGGGGGGAGATGTCTGGACTCGGTTCGGCGGCCGCCACCTCCCCCGCGCTCTTGGCCTTGCGCAGCTTGGAGAACTTGGGCAGGGAGAACTCCACGTCAACAGGCGCCACGTCCAGTTTCCCGGCTGCCGGGTCCCCGCTGCCTCCGCGCCCCTCTGCCTCCTGCAGGCCCTTGGTCAGGCCCTTAAGCGCCTTCTTCTTCTTCTTCTTCAGCGGTGACAGGCTCTGGATGTTCTACAGAAAGAACCAAGTTCTGTGTGAGTCTCAGTTCTCCAGCCAAGAGGCATTCCAGGGAGACAGACCGAGAAAGAGGGATGCTTGTATTGGCAGAAAGTCTGTCCCATTCTCTTGAGAAGATACAGACTGAGAAAAACGACCTCTTTTGCTGGACCAACTTAGGCTGTTGCAGAAGTACGCAAACCTCCGTATTTCACATGACTCTTCGCCAGGCAAAGAGAACCCTGTGAAACCCGAAAAACTGCACTCTCCTAAGCTGGTCCAACAAAATAAAACATCTTAACTGCTGTGTGCACTTCTGCCTTTGGGATCAGAACGGAAGCCGCCATCTACTGAACCATCGCTGACAAGACTTGGCATGTCCAAGACCAGCTGCTGCCCCTCCTCTCCACAGCAGGAGCACTGGCCACCAACTCCATTCCTCCAGCCCATCAGACCCAGGGAGGGCCGGGTTCAAATCCCTACTCAAGCATGCAGCTCACTGGGTAACCTTGAGCGGGCCACGCTCTCTCAGCCCATCCCACCACACTGGATTGTTCCCCAGATAAAACTGGGGAACGGGGGACCCATGTACATAAGAACACGGGACGACGCCATATACGGAGTCAGGCCACGGGTCTATCTGGCCCAGCAGGGCAGGCGCTAACTGGCAGCCGTGGCTCTCCCTCCGGGGTTTCAGGCAGGATTCTTTCCTCGACCCTTCCCTGGAGATGCTGCAGGGGATTGAACCGGGGGCCTTCTGCAGGCCAAGCAGGGGCCCTACCTACGGCCCCTCCCGTGTCAGCCATCCTGACCTCCTGGCGGGGCGGTGGGGGGGGGAGGGGAAACAAATGTCTGTTTGCGGGCATGTATGTCCAGCAGGCCCAGGCATCGGAGCGCTGCAGCTGCGTTGCTGGTCAGACCAAGTGGGTCTGCCTGGCCCACAACCTGCTTGCCCCCGTGGTCAGCCAGGTGCCTCTGAGAAGCCCACGAGCCAGGCAAGAAGAGGGCAGCCACTTCCTCCTGCGTGGCCAACCGCTGTGGACAGCTCTGCCCTGCTCCATCACTTGTCAAGCCCTGGGTTTAAAGCCAGCCCCATGTCTTGTCTGCATGTGCCACCCTGCAATGGGTAGAGGAGCCCCAAAGCAATGCTGAGCTCCCCACACCCCCGGGGGGGGGTCCCTCCCTGCGCCCTGGGGGAGGGGCCACCCAGCCAGTGCAGAACGGCCCGTGAGCGCCTTTCCCAGTGCCACCTACCAGCTTGGCCATCTTGGCTTTGGGGCCTCTTACTTCGAAGGTGGATGCACCAGGCTTGCGGGAGACGTCTGTGCTGGGTACCGTCCGCTTCAAGCAGAAGGAAATCTTGTACGGCTCGGCACACTTGAGGATCTGCAAGGCGTCTTCGTACTTTATGTTGTCGAAATACACTCTGGCGCTCAGGAGCTGGTCGCCTGCAGGGGGGGAGGGGGGTGGTCAGCAGGGGGACTGGCACCATCCTTCCACCAGGCCCCTCTCCCTCCAAAGAGCCACAAGCCAGGCTCTGAGCGGCTCCTTCCTGCGCCAGCGGCCATGGGGGGCCTCGCGCACCTGCTCCGTCTTTCTTCCCTTAGTGGATTTTCCAGGGAAAGGCAAAAGATGGAAGTAACAGTGGGGTGGAAGACACCATCGTCTGGGCGGCACCCCCCCCCCAGGGCAACTGCACATTAAAAGCCTCCTCTGGAAGCACGCACACACACACCCGTCTCACAGGAGGAGGCCTCTCCCGTGGGCAGGGAAGGGCCGGGCTGTGGCCTCATTCGCCCTGGCCAAGGCACCCTGGTAGGTAGAGCACAGGAACCGCCCCGGTTCTTCTGGCTCCCCCCCCCCCCCAGCTCTTTGTCTCTCCACCCTCCACGTGTGGTGGCCCCTTCTGAGGTGCCTCACCTTCCCGGAGGCTCAGCGCCCGAGCAGCGGGAGAGTCTTTGAGCACGTCCTTGACGAAGATGCCTCCCTTGCCTCCACCGGCAACACTCATTCCACTGACGCCGGCTTCCGCTTCTGTCTCCACAATGACCTCCAGCAGTTCAGATGTCTCAATGGTCTTCTGCAAGGGAGACAGCAAAAGCCCGGTGGGTACAGATGCGGGGGGGGGGAGCCCTGGCCGCATTCTTTTTGGCCACCCACCCTTCACCAGCACACGGTCCCGGCCCGCCTGTCAGCTGGTCTGGGGGCCAAATCCCACCTCAGAGCAGACCTCCTTCTGTGTGGAATCAACGTGGCCCCAAGTGGCCGGCCATGTCGATACTGGTCAGGGCAGATGACAGAAGTGACTTTGGACCAGCCTCGCTCCAGCCCAAAACAATCACCGCTCTTTCAGCGAATATGCAGGAAAGCCCTTTTGTGTCCTACACAATGCCAATGATCCACCGTCATAAAGGACACGGACAGGACTGGCGCAGTGCAGGAAACGGGGGGACACAGGGCTCAGCGCTCCCTTTATTCACGTGGGTATTTCCTCTCCCACCCGTTGGCCATGGAGGCCCACAGGCCGCCTGCCTCGCAAGAAGGTGAAAAACAATAGACAAGACAATCCTGGCAGCGCAATACAAATAATAACCAGGAGCCAAAAACTGGTGCAATCTTAACACCATCCACGGGAAAAACAACATTTTGTCTGAAACGGCATTTTGATATGCTCTGGCTAAAGACAAGGCACAATACCTTTGGGAGTCGTGGACACGTTTCGATGGCACAGCTGCTGCCCTCCACACTTTTTCCTGGCCTGAGGCAAGCACGGGGGGGGGGGGGGCGTAGCCGTGTGATTCAGTTTGAACCAGGGAAGAGCTGGCTGTTGTGGGTGGCTAACCCTAAACCTTGACAGCCCCCTCTTCAAAATGCTTTTTAAAAATGGCGGTGGCGGAAGGGGAGGCATCTGGTGAACACACAGATGTACCGGTAAGTAATAATGCCTGTGTGTGCCGCGTTTCTTTAAAAAAGGGAGTGGCAGAGAGTCTGCCTGAGAGATGAGCAGTGGAGCAAGGCGGGGGGGGGGGGCAGAGTTCTCCCGTGCTGACCAGCCGCTGGCCTTCCCGTATGCACACCTGCAACACAAGCTGCAAAGCTGGGTGAAGAACCCGCTCTTAGAAAGCTCGGACTGCCTCTCCTGCCCAGACCTCCTCTCAAAGCAGCCTTCTCAGAAAAGGGTAGTCCCATCCCAGAGCAGCAGAAAGCAGGGACCCACCTTGGCGCTGTGGGTCACACCTCCCAAAACAGCAGGCCGGACCCACAGATGGGAGCCCTGCAAACACCACCTCTGTGGGCTTCTGCTGCTCTCTTTAGAGCTGGGGTGGGGGACCTTTGGCCCGAGGGCCACATGCGGCCCTCAGCATGATTTCATGCAGCCCCCAATGTTATGTGGTGCTCCAGACCACTCCACGGGGAGTGTGTTTGTGCACAAGAGAGAGCGTGCGCACGCTATGCAGTGCTGCAAACTCCACTCACTTGGGGCTCCGGCTCTGCCTACCATCAGCTGTGGTCCCCGACTGACCTTTCCTGCGGGTCCTGACCCATGGTGGGAAAAAGGTTCCCCGCTTTAGAGGCCGGAGAGCGTGGCGTGTGTGTATGGCACACCTTCACGCCAAGCTGGCCTCTCCGGCTGAGGATGTAGCCTTGCACTGGCCTCGAGCTCTGCAGCACTACTTGTGCAGCTCTCACCTCCATGGCGCTGAGTTGTGCCTCCATCTCGCTGGGGGGGGCGAGGGGCTCCTCCTCCTCCTCTTCCTCCTCTGCACCGCGTTGGCTCTCGCCCTTCCTCTGGAGAACCCGCTTCAGCTCTGCATGGAGCTTCTCTTTCTGGGCCTGGAAGGGGACCGAGAATGGTCAGAGCTGAGGCCACACGGCTGCATGACACAGCTAAACCAGTTTGAAACCAGTTCAACCATCACAGCCTTCTTCCTAGAAACTGTGGGGACTCTCGGTTTGTGATGCTACTGGGAGCTGTTTATGAGTGATCCCTTCCTCCAGTCCCAACCTTCAGGGATGTTTTGCCCCTGTGGCTCCTCGGTGGGAAGCCGTGGCAGGTGAACGAGGTTAATCCTTTGGTGGAAGAGTGCTAGAGGCTTGTGAGGGGCCGGGTGTCTGCCTGGGCTCAGCTCCCACAGGCCAGAGTCAGCTTCTCCTGCAATGTCTGAGCCAGAGAGCACCCCCAACCCCTCCACTGGGACCACACGCAGACATACAGCATCACAGGAACGGCTGAATCTGGCTCCCCAGCCCAGCCCCATTCTTCCAAGTGAGAGACGCCCCCGGGGAACGGCAGAGGGTCAGAGGCCCCACCCACCCCGCCCAGATGGTTTCTTCCCGTCTACTTCTCTCCCTCGCTCTTACATTCTAACAACAGAAGAAGAGCCCTGAGGCTGGGTCAGACCCAAGGGGCCCCTCTAGGCCAGCATCCTGTCCCCACAGTGGCCAACCAGGTGCCCCAATGCGAAGCCCACACGCGGAACGAGAGTGCAAGCGCCCCCTCCCTCCCGCTCATCTTCCCCAGCAACTGATCCCGAGGGGCTGCCTCTGACGCCGGAGCCCTGATGACCAGCAGCCCTGGGTAGCCGTCTCCTCCCCAGATCACCCAGGAAAAAACCCTCCCAGCATCTCCCCCTCCAGACTTACCGCTCTGTCCGCCTCGTCGGCTTCCTCAGTGGGTAGGTGCGCCTGGGAGCCTGCAGGGGCCTGGGAGACGGCGGGCTGCTCATTCCCTTTCGAGTCTGCTATCTGGAGGGCCGGAAGAGAGGAGAGGCTGGGACCCCCGCTGGCAGCCCACCAGCACCACTGCGAGGGTGCAACCACCCCGGGGGCGGGGGTGGGGGCGGGGACAGGCCTTGATGGCCCCCACTGGACTCTAACAGTAACACACCCCACACCCCGGGCCAGCGACAAACCACTGCGCCCTAGAACAGAGGGGAGGCGACCCTGGACTCAGCCGTGAGCAGTGCCCTAGACCTGGTGAGATGTGAATGACGTCAGGCTGACTGGAAACAGTGACCAAAATGCTATCAAATTCAACTCCATATTGCCCAGAAAGTCCAGCACGGGTTTCAGAAGAGGAAACCTCTACAAAATATGGGGAGTCCTTGCAAGAAAGAGTCAACTTCAGGATGCCTGGGGGTTACTCAAAACCACAATAGAAGCCCAACTAGAATGTATGCCACGGATCAGGAAAGGCACCCTGCAAGTCCAAGAGGGTGCCGGTGTGGTTAACAAGCTGAGTTGAGGAAGCTATTAGGGAAAAGAAGCCTCCCTCCAGTCAACAGAAGTCTTGCCCAAACAAAGAGAACAAAAAGGAACACAGACTTTGGGAGAAGAAATGCAAGCAGATAATAACAGATAAATTAATTTTATGGAGTATATCCATAAAAACATTACATATGGCAATAAAATATATTTAT
The DNA here is from genome assembly GCA_021292165.1 of Shinisaurus crocodilurus. Classification (NCBI taxonomy): domain Eukaryota; kingdom Metazoa; phylum Chordata; class Lepidosauria; order Squamata; family Shinisauridae; genus Shinisaurus; species Shinisaurus crocodilurus. The sequence continues at coordinate 495,030 of CM037885.1, read as the reverse complement.
TTAAATACATTAGAATCTAGCTTGGCACTTGGACTATTATATGACAAAGGAGCATGAGAGATTGTGAGTTCTTTGAGCAGGTTTTCACCATAGAAAATGTTGGGACACCTGAGCCAATTTGTTCAGAGGAGGCATCTGACGTCAAGCAAAGGTGAAGAGAGAGGAGTTCTGGGGTTGACGAATAAAAAGTCAGCATGTCACTGGGCCCTGTTCTCAAAGAGCTCAAATGTGAAACTGTTAATCTTCTAACCAAAATATAAAAATTGTAACTAAAACTGGTGTGGAGAAAGTGGATAGAAAGAACTTCCTCTCCCTCCCCCGTAACACTAGACCTCGGAGGGGTCATCAAGTGAAGTTGATTGGAGGGAGATAAAAAGATCCTTCTTGCCACAACGGATTAATTTATGGCATTCACTGGGGCTCTAAATCACAGTTCTAAGTTGTACAGAGGGCCGGCTCCACGGGCAGAAGCATCCCCTCCTGCAGGCAGTTGCCCCCTCTGCACGGAGGGAGGTGGAGCAGCACACCTGGCCTTGTTCCCCTCCGTGTGCATACACTCACTTGCTCAAATGACTTCAAAAGAAAAGGGGGCTGGGCGATCTCCTGGAGGATGTGAGCTCTGCCTATGGCTGTATGACTCAATGGAACCTCCAGGGTTGGAAGCAGTCTACCAGTTGTGGGGGCAGCTGGGGGAGGGAGGGGGGAGCTTGGCCTTCATTTTTCTCCCTCTCTCATAATACTAGAACCCAAAGGGGTCATCCCATGAAGCTGATTGGTGGGAGGGTCAGGACAGATAGAAGGAAGTCCTTCTTCACACAGCACAGAGTTAAACTATGGAATTCACTTCCACAAGATGTAGTGATGGCCACCGATCTGGATGGCTTTAGAAGGGGACTGGACAAATGCATGGAGGAGGAGAAGGCTATCAGTGGCCACGAGTCCTGATGGCTCTATGCCACCTCCAGTGTCGGTGGCAGTCTGCCTACGTACACCAGTTGCTGGGGAACATGGGCGGGAGGGTGCTGTTGCACTCCTGTCCTGCTTGTGGGTTTCCCGTCGGCAGCTGGTTGGTCACTGCGTGAACAGAATGCTGGACTAGATGGACCCACTTTGGTCTGATCCAGCCTCAGGGCTCTTCTTACATTCTTCATGCCCTGCCAGGGGCTTCCCAAGAGCATCTGCTTGGCCACTGGGGGAAGTAGTAGCCTAGCAGTAGCCAGACTAGGCAGACCCTCTGGAGCAGGGCTCTCCAACCTTGGGTCCCCAGATGTTTTTGGCCTACAACTCCCAGCATGCCCCAGCCAGCACAGCTGGGAGTTGGTAGGCCAAAAACATCTGGGGACCCAAGGTTGAAGAGCCCTGCTCTAGTAGGATCCAGCGTGGCTCTTCGGATGTTCTGCATGAGGATCAGCTTGGGGGAGTGTTGAGGGAACACACATTTTGCAGGCCACGAAGGGACACGCTCAGTGAGAGCCACTGCTTTTGCTGCAACAGCAGAGCCGCCACCTCCTCTCAGGAAATAAGCACCACTCCGTTGCACTTACACACACACACACACACGCCACGCCACGCCACAACATCCACCCATGCCCACCTGAAGACTGTCAGTTAGCGACCGGGGGAGAGGGGGAAAGTGAACCCAGGGGGAGGATTGTGGCCTGAAAAACGTTGCGAGAGACGGCTGAGCCCAGGCAGGCAGCAAGCTAACCTTGTTCCTGGAAGGCCTGAGTTCAAGTCCCAACCCAGCCGTGGACCTAATGCAGGAGTGGGGAACCTCAGGCTTGGGGTCCCAATCCAGGTTTCCCCAGATGGCTACGCCCTTTCCCCAGTTCCCCAGCCCTGACGTAACACTAGGCTTTGCACAAGTCACCTGCTGCCCATCTGAAAAATGGGCACAGCAGCTGACCGCATTACAGAACTCAGGGCAGAGCCGTCATTTGAGAGCTCCCCACAGAAGTACGACTGGAGACGCGGTGGGTGGGGGGAGGACAGTCTCACTCGCTCCGTCCGGCTTGCAGTGCCTCCCAGCTAGGCTGGCCGTCTGCTGCAGCCAGCCCCAGGGAAGGGGAAGCCGGCTGCGGTGCCGGGGGCTGATACTGCATGGGGCAACGTGGCTACTTACAGGTGCTTGCCGTCTAGTCCTGAACACATGGCTTTCTGGCAGTTGGCCCTCTGCAGCTGCAGAAAGAAAACACTCAGTTAGTTATCCAAGATTCTGCACCCTCCTGCAGCTCTGGCGCCGCTCCTCCTCCTCCGCTTCCATCCACGCCCTGGGAGGTGCCTGCAATTCTGCAGCAGGTGAGCAGAACCGGGCAGGACAGGACCAGCTGGGCACAATTCCCCGTGCAACTGTGGCTCACGGATCAGACCCGTCCATCTCCCGCCACACCGGCCACAATAGTACTCAGACTCTGCTACCTCCCCCCCCCCTCGCCAGTGTCTCACAGTAGGGCCATGTCTGGCAACACCCCCACACACCCCCGGGGGGGCAACATATTAGTGGCAGAACAGCTGTATCGAGCTCAGCGTCAAAAAGATCTGAGCAAACAAAAGTCCTTCTGCACCGGTCACAGAGGCGGCATCGGGGCTGGGACCAAGCAGGCCTTGCTGGGGAGGGTATGCCAGCCTGGGCGCTGCAATTGAGAAGACCCTCTCATGGGTCACCACCTGCCCCATGCCTGACAGTGGGCACAAATTAGGGAGGCTGGAAAAGGGTAGCCAAGGATGATCGTAGCCACTGGGCAGGTTCGTGTGGGAGGGAGGAGGTGCCCCTGGGAAGCGCAGAGCACAATGGCACGCTATCGACCGGGGATGCCGCTGGGGCTGGGCCTTGGGGCCAATGTCGAGGGCCCTGGAGGGGCCCAGGGAAGAGGAGGGCAAACGACCAGCAGAAAGTGGCAGGTGAGGAGGGCATCAGGGCAGCCGAAGCAAACTCCATTTTATTCCTGTAGCCATGATGGTGCTAGAATTTAAGTGAGTTTAAAATGCAAACGTGCACATGCTCAGAGTATTTCTTTCTTCTTATCAGGGTTGGCAAACAGTTTTGTTGCTCTTGTTCTAGCACATGAAGAATGCAGGAGAAGTTGTAAAGCGTGGCACGGCGGGGGTGGGGGACACACACAAGGAGAAACGTCAGCTGTGTGCTTCACAACTGAAATAATACCCATGACTGTCTAAAGGGGTCCCGCTTAAGACCATTAAGGCTACAGTCCTATAGACTCTGACCTGCGAACTCTGAACTCGACGGGGCTTGCTTCTCAGTAGACATACATAGGCTTGCAGTCTGCATGTCAAGGGTCTAAAATGACCCGGCTGCCCCACTGCTCTGCCCCCCTGGTAGCCCTCTGGGCTCTGACAGGCAAGTGTGTCCCCCTCCATGGACCCCTCTCGCACTCATCCTTGCCCCACGGTTGCACGGAGGAGGCTCCCTCCCCTCTGCCCAGCCAGCCACCAGCACCTGCCCTCCCGCCCTGCCTCCCCCTCTGGCTCAGGCTACCTCTGCTGAAGGAATCCCATACTCCAGCCCCTGGGTGGCATTTCATTCCCACGCTCAGACTCCGGGGACCCACGCCACACCGTCCCGAAAGGTCACAGCTCAATGCCGCGCATTCCCAGGCCCAGAGAGACAAAGGGGCGCTGCGTCTTGGCCCAGCCCTCAGGGCCATTCCTGGCATTCCGGGAATGCTTCCAGAACGCCTACCCCCCTCCTCTGTGCCCCACTGGAACACGGGCCGCCGGCAGCCCCCCAGCACGGGCCACAGTCCTGGGGAAACCTGGCACGGCCAGCCTCCACTGCCCAAAGCGGCCTGGTATTCCCAGCGCGCCTCTGGCTTACCAGGAGGGCTGGGACTTCTCCCTCGGGCGGCGTGTGCTTCTGGGGGAGGAGGGGATGGTGACCCAGCGCAGGAGTCACCGCAGGGCTGAGGGAGAGGACCGACCAGGGATGAAATGGCACAGAGAGCAGGAGCGTGGGAGTCACTGGGTCACCCAAGGAATTGGCTGACTGGCAGCAGGCTTCGGACAGGCACAAGGAAGCAGTTCTTCACACAAACAGCCAGCAATCCCGCCCCCCGCAAATCCACTCTTTAGGTCCTAAACCAGGGGTGGGGATTCGGCCCTCCGGATGTCCCTGGACTGCAACTCCCAGCATCCCCCGCCACTGGCTGTGCTGGTGAGGGCTGATGGGAGTTGCGGCCCACCAGCATCCGGAAGGCCACACGCCCCCCATGCCCATGCCAAACGTTGGGACGGCTGGCTTGGACAGCTTCACACAGGGCTCAGACAAATGGGAGGGGGAGAGGAGCGGTCCTGTCCACGGCCAGGCTGGCTCCAGGAACCTCCAGAGGCAGGCAGGAGCGGGGAGACCTCCACGCGCCAGATGCTAGTGACCGGCAACGGCGGTTCGAGGGCTCCCTGCAGGCCTGCGGCGGGCGGGCAGTGCAAACGTAAACCAGACTCGGTGGACATTGGGTGGTCCAGCAAGGCAGCTGCTCCCGAAGCTGCATTTTGCATCCATTTTCCAAAAAGATTTTAATTTTGTTTGTTGACATTCAGTCTTATTTCAAAAACAGTTACCGTATCCCACTCTTCAGGTGGTACCTCCCAGAATTGCCAACAAATATAAAAACAAAACAACAAAGAAGTACAACAATGGATGGCTAAAAGGACAGCGTGAAAGAGCAGCCATGGCAGAATAAAAACTCTCTTCGCCACAATGATTCTCGGATGTTTGCAGTCAGGAGGTGAACAGCACAATCCCACAAGTCCCTTCCAGTTCAATGTGGCTCCTCGCCCCCAGGTAAGCGGGTCTAGGACTGTAGCCTTCAATCCACAGCTTTATGTCCTCCCCCATATCCCACTCCCCAAAGTGGTGGTAGCACATTGAACATGGCAGCCACTGTCAGCAGAGGAGGAGCAGCAGTCAGGTGTGTGGGCTTGTGGGATCGTGGCCTGCAGATACCTGGCATGGGCTGCACCGGAGCCTTTAGGCAGGCAGCCGAAGCCAAGGGAAAGAGGATGGGGAGATCACGTCAGGCCAGGGGCGCCCGTGCGGCTGCGGCTGCAGGAGGAGATGCTCCCTGGGGGACACCTTTTCTGTGCTGCGCTGCTCCCGTCCCTCCAGACCGAGCGTAAGAGGCTGTGGAGAGATCTGCTCCCACTCCGGGAGCAGCACAATGAGGGGCTTGTTCCGGCTGCCTCCTGCTGCTGCTCACGGGCCGGCTTTCACGTCACCAGCCACACGTTGTTGCTGCAGGAACGTGGGAGAATGCCAGGCATTCTGCAGGCTCGGCAAAAGCGGAGTGGGGTGGAGGAAGGCAACCAAGGCCTGGACTGGCAATTCTGCAGAGCAACCAGGAAAAAGCATCCAATGCTGTCTCCCCACCCCAAGATGCTGTGAAATCGAGACAGCTTGCCCTTCGGTGGGGGCAGACTAGATGACTCTGAAGGGCCCCTGCAGCAATTAATGCAAACACCTAAGGAATTCCAAGAGGTTCTCCTCAAGCCAAAATTCTGGGATCCAAACTGCAAAGCAAGCTGACTTGTGTATGGCAACGGAGCCCCTCAATACAGCCACGGCTATTTCTCATTCACACTGTACTTTATTTTTAAAGCGCAAAATGCTCTACCGACCTCACTGCCTGACAGTCCACCCCTTCACTTTTCAACACCTTCTGGCCTGCTTCACACTCGCGCGCACACACAGCTTCATTATACAACATGGGTCCACTGTTGGAAGCTGCTGACACATGAGAGGTTGGTGACGGTGCAATCCACACACGCCAGTCCTCAAGCGATGAACCCACAGGTACAAAGCAGCCAGCCCTCAAGCAGGAGCGGAGCAAGAGTGCAAACATTCTGAAAAACCAGAGCTAACCTGATCCTATGCATGGGGGCCTGGAATCCAGTCTCATGTGCTTCCCCTTTTGGACATAATCTGGCCGGGGTTCAGTTCCTCCAGTCCGCTGACAAGCTCCAGATGAGGCAGGCAGGCTGGGGGCTAGCACTGGGGGCGGCGGCGCTGAATTGGGGTGGGCATGTGTCCTACTTTACAGAGGATAGTCCTCTATTCTGAAGGGCTGTCCAGTTCAAGTCCCGTTTGAATCCGAAGAGCTGTAAGGAGGGAGTAGGGGCGGGGGGGGGGGGGCTTGAAGGTGCCCATCGGCAGTGATCAGCACCTGGACAGCAGACCGAACATGCAGGCACACAGGTGGCTGCCTGCCCGGTCAGTCTTCTCCACTCTGGTGAGATGCACTGCATTTCTACTTAAATTATAGTCATTATTTCCAAGTTTGCATCTAAATCAGCATATGCAAATTTTATGTAAATCTATGTCCTCTTTTTGGGTGATGCACATGTGGCCACTCTGGGCTGATCCACAAGGCAGGATCCAGCTAGACAGGAGGGAGGGGAGGCAAGCAAAGGGGTGACAGGGGAGACCCTATGGGAGCTGCGGTGGGGGGGGGGCAGTCGGCCAAGGAGGAAGCCCTGCCAGGAGGTTTCTCCAGGCCCAAAGGGAAAGGCCACAGTGGTCCAGAGCCAGCTTCTGCAAGCCCATCCCACCCTCTGCCTCCTACACACACACACCCATCTCTCTCTCACACACAGAGGCCTACAGGAAGGGAAGCCCCCCCCCCCCAATTCCTGGAATGGAGGGAAACTCCTTGAAATGTACTTCCTTCAACTGTTATCCAACACATTTCAGGAACAAAAAGAAGAAGGGGTGCGTGTGCAGGAGAAGGGGGTGAAAGAAGCCAGTTCTGGGGGAGCAGGGAAGGAGAGACTGGAGTGGTACAGGGCCCACTGAGCCCCAGCTGGCCAAGGAGCAGCCCTCAGCAGGCACGAGAGGAACCCCAACGGGCAGTGGGTGGGCAGCACGGCATCCCCGCAGGGGGACAGCCAATATGTCTCCACTGCCATCCCCTCGCATCCCCCACCCCACTCATGCCCAGCTACGACCAGGCCAAGTGGCTGCAGCTGCCCCCCCCCCCGCCTTTCCAGCTGCTCCTCTTCCCTGGGCCCTCCGCACCATCTCAGCCAGGCAGGCAGGTCCGTTCTCCTTCCCGGCTTCCGCTTAGAAGCGCCGCCTCCCCTGACCACACCGTCTTAGTTAGGGCATGCAGTGGCTACTCAGTGCCGGGTGAGGAAGGCGGCACTCCACACACACTCAAGCGAGGTGCTGCCGTTTCTCGCCCTATTTCAAAGGTGAGAGCAGGCTCCCAGGCGGGGAGCTTGGCCTTGACCAAAGTGCCCAGCAGCAGCTGCAGGTGAAGGCTTGCCTGCTTGCCCGCCCCCATCCAGCATGCACACGACGAGGCTCCTCCTCAAGACCCCATGGTGGCATGTGGGTGGGGAAGGGGGGGCCTGAGCCAGGATGAGCAGGGGTCACCTTGGGACTCAGCAGCGCCACAATCTCCCCAACACAGCAGAAGACTACTGGGGTGACAGACCGCTCAGAGTGTGCTCCCAGCCCCCAGCATGCTGGGGAATTGGCCGGGCCCCACTCTCTGCTCAGCCACATCCTGTTGCTCATTCCGGGCCAGGATGAGCGCGCGACACTCCGGCCCAGGCGCTCTGCCGCCACCAGCTTATCGGGGCATTCCCTCCCTCCCTTCCTTCCTGGGGGAGAGCCCCTTTATGGACCAGACCACGGGTGGGCTCAGGTGACTAACACCTGGAGAAAGCGGTTCTGTTCCTTTCCATCGCAGAGACTTCCATGGCTTTGGTGCTGATCCAGAGAGACGTTAAGCCTTCAGAAACAAACGCAAAGCATCAGACTGGGGAACCAGTTCTGGGCTGAAGCTGAGAAAGACGCTCATTTTAGACTCCCTTTCAAGGCTGCATACTTAGATGGTCCGTGCAGCACCAAGCCCACTGCTGCTCCTTGATACATCTATGTTTAGTAGCTGGGAAATCTGCTAGCGAAGACAGAAGAACACTTTAGGGCCCAAACCAAGCCTCCCGGATCTACGAGCAGTGCCCAGAACAGGGACTGGCCACTCTCTGCAACTCCCTTCTCTAGCTGGAGAATCAGCTGCTGCCTTAAGTGGTGCATGCAGCAACACAAAGGGAACTGACTTTCCTTTGGCTCCAGAGTTCCTGATCCAATTAAGGCAGGAAAGAGCCATTTGCTCCTTTAATTAGTGGCTTTTAATTGGGAGCTGCTATCCAGTTACTGAAGAAGCGGCTGCCTCTTGGAACAAGGCTTGCCCTTTGACCACATAGGCTGGGCTGCAGTTCTGAGCTGCTGGGATCCAGCGCTGAGGGTAATCTCTGGGGCCTACCAGAGCAAGGAAAGACAGACAGGCTGCCCTGCCCCCCCTGGAAATGCGTGTGTGACTGGGCTGGGCTGTCCTGGGCTCCGGCCAAAACTGCAGGGAAGGGAAATAACTATTCCTTTTCTTTCCCATAGGATGCACAGGGCGGGGCTGAGGGCGAAAGAGAAGAGAACCCATCACCCTCCACAGACGGCAGAGAGAGTTTAGCTTCAAGATTTTCTCTCATGTGGCTCTGGGAGCTTCCCCGCTTGGGGTGTAGGACGGATACTTGCAGCCTCTTTGGGCTTGCCATGATGGATGGACCGAGGTCACGTGGCAACAGCGCATGCCCTGGTGCCTGTTGTTGATGCCCTGGAGCATGCGAGGTCAGCTGTGCCTGTGCCCACGCTCAAGGAGACGGCCTTTACCCCACTGCCTTTCCACGCATGCAGCTAGAAGACACCCACCTCAGAGGCCCTGGGTCCCGGCAGGGCTGAGCCTCGGGACCCCTCTCTTCAGAAGCGGAGCACTGTGCAACGGCGACAGGAAGGGGCGGCGGCCGTACCCCTCGCCCTGGAAAGAAGATCAGGTGTACACAAGCGCGTGCACGTGTGTGTGTGTGTGGGGGGGTGTCACTGCTTCAGCACCTGAGCCAGGTTGTTCCCATGGGAGAAGCTGCCTGGAAGCCACACAACCCGGATATTTTAAGATGCAAACGTGATCCGCACCACCTTCCCTGGTGAGCAGAGGTTGGAGGCCGAGAGCTTTCTGCTGCGGTCAGAAGATTAAAAACAAGCCCATCTTGTAGAAGCCACACTGGGAGATGTGCCCGAGTATCAGCCAAAAAGTGGGCATGTTCTTGGTTCAAACTTCCTTTCCTGCTAACAGAGGAAATGTGACCAACTTCCTTTGAGACAGAGTTCAGTGAAGGCCCTGGCAGGCAAGACAGGATGTAAGGGAGGAGATAGTGCATATGCAGAGTGCATCCCCCTGGGCACTGCACGACCCCAACCAGCAGCACCCCCACACCTGGAACTAGGGAGGGGGGCAGGCCTTGAGAAGAGTCCATCTCAGGCCCTTCTCCCGTTAGGCAGCTTGCACTAGAAACACAAGTGGCACAAACCAACCCCGTGCTGGGCCAGTGCAGAGGCCTGTTCTGTGCTTGGAATCCGCCAAGGGCCTCCTTCCCTCTTCCCGACCTGAAGAGCAGATCTCGAGAAACAAGCCACTGGGAGAAACCTAGCAAAGGCTTTCCCCATGCCACAGCAGTGGTCGCTGCAACGGGTGCTGCTGCACCCAGGAGAGCGAGCAGGATGTCCGGGCCAAGGAGGATGAACCCAGATCAGGAAATGGCTGTGGTGGAGGGCAGCTTCTTCCCTGCCCCAAGCAGATCCTGCAAAAGGCTCAAGCCTCCTTAAAAAGTGGGCTGTACAGCAATTTGAGAAGGAGGGGAAACAATAGCTCACATCCCAGGAAATCCTGTCTGAATCCAAACATCAGGAGGCATACTTAGAAAGCTCAGTGGCAAACCATGCATGCCTCCATCAAAAATTAGAAACAGAGTTGGGAGAAATCCACGATGACCACCTGAAGAACATCAAGGATGAATCCTGTTGCCAAGGGGGATCTGTCAAGGCCAGCCCTCTGCTTCCCACAGTACCCAACCAGACAGGACCGGTGCAAGACAGTTTGGTGCCCTAGGCAAGATCAAATATTTAGCGCCCCCCCTTCCCACTTGAGAGCGCTGTTTTCCCCCCCAAGACGTTTCTGGCGCCCCCTTTAGTCCTGCGCCCTAGGCAGCTGCCTAGTTGGCCTAATGGTAGCACCGGCCCTGCAACCAGATGCCTCCAGAAAGCCCACCAGATCTCTCCTGCCCATCCCCCCAGCAGCCGGTATTCAGTGCTGCTTCTGAATATAGAGGTTCCACGGGGCCATTTTGACTAGTAGCCTTTGATAGACCCCTCCTCCTGCTCAGATTCTTCTAATCCCCCTTTACAGCCACCTGAGCTAGTGGCTTTATCACCACATCTTGAGGCAGGGAATTCCAAAGGTCAGTTATGCACTCATGGTGTGGAGAAGGACTTCATTAGGTCTCCCCTGGCTCTCCTACCAACTGGTTTCATCGGATGACCCGAAGTTCTAGCATAAAGTCCCTCCACCAACCCACAAACAGAGAGCAGGAAAGGGGTTTCTAGATGAAAGCGCGCACACCGTACATGGAAATGCAGACTTTCCGTAGGAGCCCGTAGCTCAATGGGAGAGCCCCGGCTTGGCACGCAGAAGGTCCCGGAGCTCCTTCTCACGGCTGAGTACGCGAGGCCTCATCCTGCCTGGCTCCCTTGTGTGTGAGCTGCCCTGGGGCGGGTTCTGGTGATCTGGCCTGGAGTGAGAGGAGCAGCATCTCAAGGAAAGGGTCTAGGGAAGGATCCTGCCTGAAACCCTGGAGGGGGAGTGCGCTGCTGCTTGTCAAGTGTCGACACTACTGGGCTGGGTGGATCAAGAGGGGTCTGACTCAATAGAAGGCAGCTTCCAATGTCTGGCAAGCAGCATGGAACCGGGTCCAAGAGAGGGAAAGCCCCACCCACAAAGCAGCAAACTGCCTCCAAATTGTCCTCCGTTAGGGCAGGAAGCAGCAGCCTCGGCCACCCTGAAGGTACAGCCAGCTCCTTCTCACGGCTGAGTACGCGGCCTCATCCTGCCGGCTCCCTTGTGTGCGAGCTGCCCTGGGGCGGGTTCCGGTGATCTGGCCCTGAGCGAGAGGAGCCCCAGGAGGCGGCAGCCCCATGGCCAGCCACTTCCTGGGCTTCTCTGCCCTCACCAGGCAAGCCAGCCTTCCCCACAGAGCGAGACGTGTACACAAAGGTGGAGCCAGGCGACAGCATCGCAGGGGGCCGCCCTTGTTCCTGCCCACTCCCACCCGGCCCACTCCCACTCCTGACCATTCTCACCACACCGCTGGGGCTCCAGATTTACAGCCAGTTGTGGGAGGAGGGGGACATTGCTTCCCTACTCTATGTGGAGAAAATGTTCCAGGTCTTCTATTCTTCAAGGAATCGTAAAAGGACCCCAGTACATCAACTTAGAAAGACACAGAGTGATCGAGAAAGTGAGCCAGGTCACACTTCGCAGGGGAAGTTGCACATACTGTAACCCCTAGGCTGCACTGCACGCACACACACACCCCTCTTTCGCAAGAACAACCACAAGGCAGGGCAGCATCTCAGCCCACTGGGCCAGCAGTGACTGGAGGGCTGCAGAAGTGGAGCCATGGCCTGGCAGCTTGGTGGGTCCCAATCCACTTCCTCATGGGCTGGCGCAGGCACCTCTACGTGAGGCAGCAGGGGAAGGCCCGGCCCTCGCAGGGCTCAGCTCGCCTTCCCCAACCTGGGGCCCTCTGGCCGTGCCAGACTACAACTCCCACTGTCCCCACGGCCACTGGCCACAGGGGCTGGGGATTATGAGAGCTGTAGTCCAAATCATCCGGCGGGCGCCCCCACTGCTGAGCTCAGCCTCCCGGCAGGGGCCTCCCTACGTCTCTTGAGCCCGGCCCAGGCGCTGCGCATGGCATACGGGACCCTGAATGCTGGGGGGCAGCCCCAGTGCTGCCTCCTTCCCGGCTGGCCTGCCCTGGAAGGGACGCCCCCCCCCACTCCCTGGAGGGGCCGGCTCCGCTGCACAGGCACATGGGCTCCCAGTTAGACATGCAGTGCGGGTGAGCAGCCCTGGCGCTTGAGAAAGCGAAGCAGTGCGTGTGCTGTGCGGGGAGAGACAGGGTTTGAATCTCTGTGCGCTGGGAGAATTATTTATAATTTTCTTGTATTATAAATAATTCTGTTTATCATTCTATCTAATACACGGAAAGAAAAGTAATTTCTATTAAGTTTCTAGAAGCTCATCTCTGCACAGGTGAGGAACACCAGAAATTTGGCAGCCACCCCGAGGGATCGCCTCAGCCCCGAGCTACGGCAGGACCGGCCGCTTCCCTCACCCCAAACTTATTCTCCCAACCCCGCGGGGCTCCCCTTCCCCGACCCTTTCTGCTGCTACCGAGTACAGCTCTTCCTCCCTCACTCGCCAGGAGGTCTACGGAGGAAGGAGTCCGGTGGCTGATCTTGATCCCTTTCCGGTTATTTACTGGCTGGATCCCTGTCCCGCCTTCCCCCCAGCAAATGCCGCTGCTCGAGGCGCCTGGGCACCGGCAAAGCAGCCTGGCTCGGGGAGAGGGCGATCCCGCGCCGCGCCGCCAGTCCGAGGGGCCGAAGCGCTCCCGCCGGCCCCCCTCCTCCCCCGCGCGGCCACCAATCTCGGCAGAGAGGACCCCGCGGCTGAGCGGGCGGGCAAGCCCCGGGCGCGGACTCGCCGCGAGCCTCTTCCCCGCCAGGGCAGGCTTGCTGCGAGCGGTTCCCGCGCCCGGCGCGGTACAGGGGAGCGCAGCAGTGACAGCCCCCCCTCCACTCCTGGCCTGCCCCCCCCCTTGCAAGGCGTCCCGGAGCAGACGGAGTCTGGGGACCTGAGCACGTTGGTGCCCCCCAACGATTCCGGGCGCCTCACTGGGCATCAGGTCAGGTTCAAAGCAGGGCTCGAGCCCCGGTGTGGCTGCGGCTCCGGTGCGGGAGGTCACAAGCGCCCGTCCCGCAGGGTCTTTCCAGCCGCGCGGCTCTGCGCCGCTCCTCTCCGCCCTACCCGCAGTGATCACCCAGGCCGGTGGCTCACGCTGGCTCAGCTTGTCTGAGCGTGGAAAGCTAAGCAGGGTCAAGGCCTGGTTGTTACTTGGATGGGAGACCCCTCCTCTAGTTTCCTGCACTGAGCAGGGGGTTGGACTCGATGGCCTTGTAGGCCCCTTCCAACTCAATGATATATGAAATCTATGAACCGCCGCATGCTTCAAGGGGAGGGAAAGCGGACTAGAGAGGCGCCTCCTCCAGGCTGCCGGGTCGAACTCTCCGGCTGAAGCTCGGGGGCCACGCTAGGCCAGCCGCTTCCCGGGGAGTAAGCTGCGTGGAGCTCCTGCCCGGGGGGGGGGGCGGTGCAACTCCGCATTCGCAGAGGAGCGCCGGGGCTGGGGGGCGACGGCTCCGGCCAGGCTGCGGCCCCACGTGCGATCCCGGGTCAGGCGGGAGCCCGCCCTCCGCCGCGCGGCCAGGGCCAGGGAAGGCCGGTCGGGAGGAAGGCGCGGCGGCGGCGGCGGCGCGGCACACTTACCCGGCCCCGCTCCCGGCGTGCGCTCCGCTCCGCTCGGCAAAGCTCCGCCGGTCTGTGCGGCCGCTGCCTGGGACGCGGGGCCGGGGCGCTGCCGGACAGGAAGGGGGCGGCTCCGGCCGGCCCTCCAGCCCGTGGGCGCCCTGCTCGGCCAGGCCCGGCCGGGCAGGAGGACGACGACGACGACGACGCGGGGAGGGGGAGGGCCGGAGCCGGCCCCGCCCGGGGTGGGACTGCAGGGCAGGAAGACGTCGCGCCCCCGCCAGCTAGCCCCTGCTGGCTCAGGGTGCTGCTGGCCCCTGCCTCTTCTTCCCTGGCCAAGCCAAGCCACCCCCCCCCCGTTGCGGTCGCTCATGGTATCCTGGCCCTCTGCACATGCTCTGAGGCACAAGTGTCGTGCGGCCTTGGCACCTGCCGGCCGGCTGGGGAAAGGAGGTCGCGGCTGCCGGCGGAAGCCTGGAAATGCATGCCGCGTGGGGGGGGGGGGAGTCGGGCCTGGACCAGCGCGCGGGCGGGCGGGCGGGCGGCCTGCGGTCCCCCACGGGGCCGCTGTCCTGACTTGGCTGGTGAGACGGCGCCCCGATTCCAGCCTGCGTTTGCGGGAGGAGGAGAGGCAGGGCGGGCTGTTTTTAAAAGACGGTCAGAATCCGTGAAACTCACTGGGTGACATTGGGCCAGTCACTGACTCTCAGCCTAACCTACCTCACAGGGTTGTTGTGAGGGTAAAATGGAGAGGAGGAGGAGGATTATGTAAGCCACCTTGGGTTCCTTTCAGGAAAAAAGGCGGAGTATAAATATAATAAATAAATAAAACATCCCCGCACCCTGCTCTGTGAAACGGGCCACAAGTCTGACGCAGAGACCGCTAGTCCGCCGCCGCCCCAAGTTCGGGGTAAGATGCCAGGAACTCAGGCACAGAGATATGATCTTCACCGCCCCCCCCTCCCTCCACCGCATCCTAAAGCGTCACCGGGATCCTACTGGGCCCCTGGCAACCCCTTTCCTTCTGTGAATGCCTTCAGGGAAGAGGGTGCCTGACTGACCACTCTTGAGTGGCTGGGGCACTGCGCAAGCTCCAACACGTTTGGGGTGAAGAGGTCTGCAGGTCAAGCAGCAACTACAGACCCTGCGCAGAGCCCCACTCCCCCCCCCCCACACACATTTCAAAAGAGGCTGGAACAGGCCGCTGTGGACTGGGGGAGACTTTCTAGCTCTCCCTGGAGATGCTGCCTGGGATCCAACCTGGGCCCTTCTGGATCAGGGGCTCCACCACTGAGCCACGGCCCCTCCCCAAGCTGTGGCTTGCACGGGGGGGGCCGGGACGACCAAGCAGTGGGTTGCAGCAGCCCAGGCATTCATGCTGGCTGTGCCACCCTCAGTGGAGCCCAAAATCCATGGCACAAGCAGCCGCCAGCCCTGAACCCAGGGCAGGGCCCAGGCTGCAGCAACCGGGCCTGTGTGAACGCACACCCGCTCCAGGCGCCCTCTCGCTCGCTGCCAGGCTCCAGGGTGCAGTGGGCAAGGCTTTCGCAGCCGGCAGCCACCCTCCGCGCAGCCCGGCAAGGGAGCAGCAGCCTTTGGCCAGCACTGCCAGGGCTCACATTCCCCTGAAGCATGTAATGGGGGGGGGCATTTCTAGCAGCCTCCTCCCCTTCAGAGGGACACACACACACACACACACACACCTGCTGAGCAAGTTAGGGGAATTAGCAGACAACAAGAGTTCACATTTCAGACAATCCACACAGCCCCCCCCCCCCCCCCCGTAGCACTTTTCTTAGGACAACCAATTGGCATGCTTTAAAAGTTCCCAGCTGCTTATTGGATCAAGACATAATTGACATATAAATATGACAGGTGACAGCAAAATCCACACACACACCCCATACAGAAAAAGCACCCCTTTCCTATGGAGCTGCTGTCACCAACTGGACATTTTGCAGCACTAAGCAGAAATTCCACAGCAGCGGGCCACCCCTTAAGTAGGAAAAGCAAGACCAGGCACACCCCTCCCTTCTCCAGCTCTGCACCCCAAAGTGCCTCCTCCTTACCATAACTGGCTGCTGGGGACCAGGAGACCCCAAACACCCTTGCCAAGCACTCACACATCCTTCCCCCGCTCTGGCACTGCCCAAGCGTCCTGCCCAGGTAGCACTCAAAGCTGTGGGGCGCAGAGGCTCTGCAGAGCGGCCAGCTGCTGTGAAAGGCCCCCGCCACACACATGGCCAAGCCTGAAAAGGGAGCCAGCCGGGGGATTAGTGCAAACCTGCCATCAGCAGTTTGGGCAGCCTCTGAAAAGCCCCCTCCATTGTTGTGCTCGAGGGCAGGACAAGCTGGGCAGGGGAAGGACAAAAGGAGCCCCACATTTCCCTGTGCAGGCAGCTTTGCCAGGAGGGCAGCCAGCCAGCCAGCCAGAGGGGGGTCGCCATCTGCCCCAGGGCCTGTTTGCACATTTTGGGAGAGGGAGGGCCCAGCTGGAGGCAGCCCACCAAAACCAGGCTTGACTGGGGGGCTCCTGATCTGGGGGGCTCATGTATGAGGTAGCAATTGGAGAGGGGAGTGGAAGTGAACCTGTGGGAAGGGCCATCCATAACTGTGGTGGATCCCCTGCCTTGCACGCAGGAGGTCCCTGGTTCAACCCCCGCCCGCCCAGGGCTGGGAGGGACACCTGGACTGAGAGCCACAGCTGCCTGTCAGTGCTCTGACCTGGGATGATCAGGCCGCTTCGGGCAGCCCTCCTCAGAGGCCTGGGACCCCTGGTGAAGCCCTCCCCCTTCACTCAGCTCCAGGGTTCTACAGCTGCACTGCCTGCTCCCCTCCCACCTGCGGGGCACCCTTTTCTTGGATTACCTGGGAGCAGAGCCAGCAAAGCCCAGTGACTCCAGATGTGGACCCAAGCCGCAGCTCCTGCAGGCACTCTCTGTCTGTCATTCATTCTTCTTCCTCAGCTGTAAAATGAGAATATGAGTGACAGACACAGCCCACAAAGGTGTTGTGAGGGCAAACACTGGGAAACTACTGCACACTACGATGCGTCACACACAGTAATGTAATTTGCAGGAATATCGCGATGATGTGCGTGAGGACAGCTGCGGCTTGCCCTGGAGAGAGAAGCAGTTTCTCAGAGCAAGAGACCAGCTGTGAGCTTCAGCAGCAGCTCTCCCAAATGGGGTCTGGGGCTGCCAAAAGCCCCCCTGTGACTAGAGGGGAGGCGCAGAGGATCAGCCCCTTTGAACATGGCCTAGCTGGCCTGTTGCCTCAGTGTGACATCTCTCTGGCCATGAAGATGAGTGGTTGGGTGGCCGAGCAGGAATGCAGGGCTCAGTTCGGTATACACATGCAGGTGTTCTTGACTCCACAGAACCCTTCCATAGCCTCCGGAGATGGGGGAACACCAGGCTGCCCAGGTTCTGATAAAGAACAGGCTCTAGGGAGCAGTCTAGGGCCGCAGCCTCCACAAGCTTGAGCTATGCTGCTTTTCCAGGTGGAAGAGAGGAAGTCCCTCCAAATGGAGAGTGTCTCATCAACATTCCTCTAAGTTAGCCATCAAGTGGCACCCCTGGCTCTTTGTGCCCCTGTCAGCACCTTGCAAAGGGTAGATCCCCCAAGGTGATAATTAAAGTGCAGGCCTCAATTCTCACCTGTTTGGCATCTTGCGAGCCGCCCAGACTGCTTCAGCTACTTGGCAGTATAGAAATGTCATAAAATAAAATACAGTAATACCTTGGCTTGCAAGTAACTTGGTCTGAGAGCATTTTGCAAGACAAGCAAATTTTTTTAAATTTTTTTGACTTGATAAACAAGCAAGGTCTTGCAAGACAAGTCGTAGGGATGTAACCGCTCACCTCGAGTGGGCGTAGCGGGCCAAAATCGGCCCTGCTCACACCCGCCAGAGACTCGCTTTGATGTAAGAGTGTTTTGGATTACAAGCACGGTTCCGGAACGAATTATGCTTGCAATCCAAGGTATTACTGTATCTGAGCAAGGCCAAGTGAGCACATTGTTTCCATTGATGTCTAGTGACATGCTCTGCCATATAATTTGTGAGTTGGGTTGTTTTTGTAATGCATTACATTCCAGTTTCCTTACGACCTAGAAGGAATATTTTCACATTCGAATATCAAACACACGTAGGATTTTGCAACCCGTCTCACGCCTGAATGTTCAGACCGTTGGCATTCACCACACGCTAGCAATACTGCAAGATTCAGTTACTCTGCAAGATGGATGGCAATGTGCTAGCCAAATCGGCGCAGCTGGCAAGGCTCTAGCGCTGGGAACAGAAAGGTACAAATAAGGATGAAAGAGGAACTGCTCCATTTGGGCCTCCAGTGAGGAGGAGGAGGAGGAGGAGAGCCCCTTTTATCCAAGTGAAGAAGGGGGAAAGAGCCACCACACTGACTCTCTGGGCCAAGGGTGAAAAGCGAGCCAATTCCAAAGACAGAATGAGAACCAAAGCTATATTTAAGCCCCATTTGGAACAACCCTCCCTCCCTTTCCCTCCTTTCTGTGGCAGCAGGTCAAACGCCAGGAAGATCCAATATAAACACCGGACATCCTTGTCAGGAAGGGGCTTCCTTGGAGCCAGGAGCAGCAGGCAGGCTCCACGCCCACTGCGGGGGGGGGGGAAGGGGGGGGGAGGAAGGAAGGAAGCCAGCAAGCCAGTGGTGGTGGCCAGCCCCACAGCACAGTCCCCCACCAGCCCTGGGCAAAACTGGTCAAGGGGTCGTGGGGCCTGGCAGCAATGCCCTTCTTCCTGCCTGTAAACTTGGGAGAGCATCACTGCCTCCAGGACCGGTGCAAGGCAGTTTGGTGCCCTAGGCAAGATCAGATATTTAGCGCCCCCCCCCTTCCCACTTGAGAGCGCTGTATTTTTTTCCAAGGCGTTTCTGGCACCCTCTTTAGCCCTGCGCCCTAGGCAGCTGCCTAGTTGGCCTAATCATGGTAGCACCGGCCCTGACTGCCTCCCTCTTTCCTGAAGCATCCCCAGATGGGGAGATGCTGAGGCACTGCTGCCGGGGATGATGTGCCCCAAGACCCAACAGGATGGCACAGATGAAAACTGGGGCATGCTCATAACATTCGCTCTTCTCAGACCAAGGAATCATTACTGCCTGAACTCGTCCGCCAGCTCCTGTGAACATTGGGAACACTTGGGTCTGTCTGATGTATCCCTTTGCTCTAGGAAAGCCGGTCTGGCACAGTTTTTGAAACCAAAAACTGTGTTTAAAGGTTTACTAGAAAAACATAACGGCTTCACCACCACCACCCCCGCCCCCCTCACAATCCGTGGTTGTCAGGTGTTCAAAGTGAGCCTCTCCAACATGAGTTCTGGAAGGCTGCAAACTGCACAGCATGTTCGGGCGTGTGCATTAGAGACCAGTCCCATTGACACACACCCCTTCAGAGATTTACTGTAAGCGCTAGAGATGCTGGGGTGGGAGTTGAACCTTGGAGAGTGTCAGCTCCCCCCCCCCCCCACAACACACTAGTTCTAGTCCTGTGCTCTGGATCCGCAGAGAGCAAGTGCTCCCTCTTCTGCCTGGCAGCCCTTCAGGTATTTGAGGACTCATTCTGTGTCCCCTTAAACCTCTCTTCTCCAGGCTAGACTTAGCTCTTTCAATCATTCCTCGCAGGACTTCGTTTCCAGGCCCCTCGCCATCCTGGCCTCCCTCCTCTGGACATGCTCCAGATGGTCAGCCCCCTCCTTAAAATGCTCTGGCCAGAACTGGACACAGCACCCCAGATTCCAGAGGGGGTCACGGTGTCAACCTATTGCAGCAAAAATTCTTGTGGCACTGTGAAGACCAACACATTTATTCTGACAAAAGCCTTTGTGGAAAGCGCAAAAGTGTTGTCCTGAGTTACCTTGTGCTTGGAGGGTGGATAGTAAACCGTGAGGTCAGAAGGAAATTGAGTGCAAAAGTACAGACGGTGATCATCGGCATGATCGACGGGGCCCATGAGTGACCCCCTAAGAACATCAGAAGAGCCCTGAGGCTGGATCAGACCCAGGGTCCATCTCGTCCAGCATTCTGCTTCACACAGTGGCCAGCCAGCCGCCCGTGGCAAACCCACAAGCAGGACACGAGTGCGACAGCGCCCTCCTGCCCATGTTCCCCAGCAACTGGTGTACGTAGGCATCCTGCCTCTGATACCGGAGGAAGCACGGTAGGACTAGTAGCCACCGCTGGCCTTCTCCTCCATGCATCTGTCCAGTCCCCTTTTAAAGCCATCCAAAGTGGTGGCCATCACCACATCCTGTGGAAGTGAATTCCATAGTTTAGCTATGCCCCGATGTTGCGGGTGGCGTTATTCGTGTCGTTGGAGTTGGTGCCTGAGCCTGGCCCGGCGTCTGTGTCTCTGTCCCGTGGCCTGCCGCCGCGGGTGAACAACAGTCTGACCGGCGCAGAGTGGGTGGCTTCCTGTGAGCTGGCTTTTCAAGCGGCTGCATGGCTCTGCTGCCGCCTGCTCAGCTTGTGATACAGCAAGACACCCGAGAGCGCTACATGCTCTGTGTTGCACCCCCCCCCCGGGAGGGTCCATTTGGGCCAGTGTTCTTTGACTGCCAAGGGAACTCCCACGTTTGCAGGCAGGGAGGGGGTCTTTCCTAGCCCTTCTACTCAAATCTTGTTAGCCCAAGAGCCTCTGGATTGAGACGAAGGGCTGAGGCCTTCTGTCCACACAGCCTGATTTTCACCACTGAGCTGAGTGGATTCCCCCCCCCCCCGCCGCCCTTCAAGACTCAGTCCCTCATTATTGTAAGACTGTTCCAAGAGGCCACATGGAACATGTTCCCTTAACATCTTTTAATGTGCCGCGGAGGAGGAGATCCTGATGGGAGCCCAGAGGAAGCGGCAGCAGGCCAGAGGCGGGGCAGGTTGTGGGCAGGGGAGGCCAGGGCTGGCCCAGGGCTGCCCCCTGCTGGCTATCCTAGAAACCCAGCTCAGACGCTTGGAATCCTGCATCTCTGGCTGCTGCCTGGCTTGTCCAGCCCTCTGCCCCGGCCAGCTACGCATGCATCTTGCAAGACTCCACCCTGGGAGCGTGGTGCCTGCAGAGCAATCTGCTGCTAAGGACGACGACAGCCTCGGTAGCTGAGGGCTGCTCCTTCCCAGGAAGAAGCAGGACACCCAAGAACTTAGCAAACAGCAGAGGGGCAACGGGCAAGGCAGGTGCCCCTCAGTTCATGCCCATTAGGTAGGCCACAGCACAGAGCACATGCTGAGCTGGGGATGGTTTGCCTGGGCGAAGACAGCAATCTGAGTCAGTTCTAGAAGCAACACACACACACACACACACCGGATGGACACATCACTCTCCCCACTTCACACACACACACACACACACCACCTCAGCCAGGTTTCTGTAGATTTCTGTAAGACTTCCATAGGCTCTCAGAGCGGCCACCTCTCCACTTCGCCACCCCTTGCAAATATATTTACCCTTTGACTGTGAACACTTGATGAAAGAAAAGGAAAAAGGAATGAGCCAAATCAGCAAGCGGTTTTGCAAAAGCCGGTGGCCCTGCCAGAGATCGTGTGATATAGGAACTTCAGAAAGATTACCAATGGCCAACCAGAACACCCTTGTCACACCAACACGCACAGCCCCCTCGAATTATTGTCATCTCTCCCAATACAGCCCAAGTAGTATTAAATCACCAACATCTCAAAAGCCAGGATGCACTATCAAAGTTACACAATCCAGTTCCACAGGCACACGGCCAGACCAACCAACCAACCAACCAACCAACCAACCGTATGCCAGCTACATAGGTACAGACGGCAGAGGGATTCTAGGATTCGGCACGAGTTCAGTACCATAACCCGAAGCCAGCAACACACCTTAAAAGAGGCCTAGCTGAAGAGCCACGGTGCTGCCCGGGGCCTGCCTCAGTTCCCACGTACCAAGTCTACACTGGCCGGATGCCCCAATCCCAGTCGGCACGAAGGCTCCCGTACTAAATTCACAGCAACTTGGCTTCTCGCTCTGCAAGCACCATCCGACCCTAACAGTAATTTAATCTTCATCTTATAGAATTTCATAGATCATAGAGTTGGAAGGAGCCTACAAGGCTATCGAGTCCAACCCCCTGCTCAGTGCAGGAAACTAGAGGAGGGGGTCTCCCATCCAAGTAATAACCAGGCCTGACCCTGCTTAGCTCTCCACGCTCAGACAAGCTGAGCCAGCGTGAGCCACATCTCGCCTCCAGATTTATTCAAGCCCTCACAAGAATAGCAGTGGCTCCTGCAAGGCAAGCATTTCCACCAGCAAAAGCTATTAGGCAAGTGCTTTGCAATTATGCAGCCAAGAGGGTTGCTTAATTATGGGCAGTGTCAGCCCACAGGTAGAATTAACCCTGCAAATAGCTTTGGCTATTGGATAGAGATGGACTGAATGCATGCATGCACGCACGCACTGAGCTATCAGAGGAGTTATTTCTCCTAGCAGAGGCAGAACATACCTCACAGGGTTGTTGTGAGGATAAAACGGAGAGGAGGAGGAGGAGGATTATGTAAGCCGCCTTGAGTTCTTTGTAGGAAAAAAGGCGGGGTATAAATGTAATAAAATAAATAAATAAATAAATAAAACAGAACTTCAGAAGTCCATTGTGCTTGCAAACCCTGCCAAAAAGGTATCCCCAGAGCTTACAATAGGTGGTACCGATACGGGTCTTCGGTCCTTCTTCCATCTTTCCTTTGCTCCTGAGCTTTTGAGGAAACAGGTGCCAGGAACTCTGTGCCTTTAACAGCGGCATGACAGACAGGCAAAACATGCAGGCTGCTTGGCCTTCCCTACCACCCTGTCACCACATCCAGGAGAAACCTTTGCAGACTCCGAAACTGGTATTCCCCATCCAGGCATACTCCCCATTCCTCCCTCAAGAATTCTCCCATCCACACTCTGGAAACGAGAATTCTTATACAACCATCCCTCCATCCGGGAAATGGGGGCCATTCATCCTGAGAAAGTGTACACAGGACTGCAGCTTTTATGCTGGTCTGTTATGGCCATTTTTTATGCTCACTGTATTTTATTGTTTTAATGATGGTTGATATATTTGTGCTTTTTACCTGAATTTTACTTTTTATGTAATATCATAGCAAAGTAGAAGAGGAAAGACCAGCGAGGAGCACCGGCCAAAATCCCCCCCTTCCTCACAAGTTACAGGCACTGGGGTGCGTGGGTGGGGTGCCACCGTCCCCCTCTGCGGCACCTGGCCACCCCACCCCACCCCGCTCTTTGCCATGTGAACCCCGCCCCCCCCCCCCACCGCAGGGTGCCCAGGAAGGGCGGGGCAAGCACAGACTGATTTGCTCTCCGCTCCGGCTGCTAATTAGGGCAGCCGCAGCTGCCTTCTGCCAAGGAATCTAGGGCAATGGGGCACGACCCATGGGGCGGGTGCCAAGGGGCACGAGTCACTCCACCAGAGCTGCCGCCACTTCCTCCTTGGGCTTCCTGCCCAGCCCGAAACAGCTGCCCCACAGAGGGCTGCGCTTGGGGCCTCTGCCCATTCCCTGCTTCAGCTCCCATCTGCAGGAAGGGGACCCCCCCCACACACACACACACACCGGCGGGCGCTGCGGGACAGGCCGCGCGCCCCGCGCCGCCCGCAGCCCCCTTTCGGAGAGGCCGTGCGAAGCCCCCTCCCCGCCCCGCCCCCCACACCCGGTCTTGGCCTGACCTCGCCTCCCGCACTCACGGCTGCTTCCCGGCAGCTGTCCTCAGACCCTCCGCTGCCGCGGCTCTTTCGGAGTCCGGGGACGGCGCTTGCAGGGCGGCACCCAGCCGCTCCCCCTCCTCGCCCCGCGCGCCCATTTCCCACACGCGGCCAGCGAGGGCCCCGGCAGAACCGGCCGCATCTGACGCAGTGCATGCTGGGATGGCGTCCCAGAACTCACTTGGGCCCGCACAGGGCTGGGAAGCGAAGTGTGGGGTTGGAAGAGCCGCCCCCCCCCCATTCCAGACCCAACAGGAGTGTCTTTTGGGCTGTGGCTTCTAACTCTCCCCCCACCAGGAATTCTCCTGGCCCCTTCGATTCCCATGTTTAGGTGGCCTTTGTTTTTTCTAAATATACATTTCTATGATGTCTTTTGTTTGCCTTTATTTATTTAGTATATTTATACCCCACTGTCTGACTAGAGTCCCTGAGTGGCTTGCAATGTTATAAAAGACAACAGACACAGACTTTGCATGGCTGTTTTATTATTCCCTGCTATTGTGAGCCGCCTTGAGGAAAGATGTATCTTTAAAGGTGGGATGGAAATGATTGAAATGAAGAAAACTTAAGATGCAGACCACCAGGCCTCTTCCGGTGAGGGAGGTGGAAGGCCCCAGAACAGCTGCTCCCGTGAGGCCTGGGACACAGCAGCCTGCTTGGGCTGCACCGAGCACTTGGGACGGTTCTCCACATCTGGGCAGAGCAGCCTTTGACAGAGCAAGCGGGAGCAGGCTGCCCCTTCTGCGGAGAACACAACATGTGCAGCAGCACTGGAGTTGTCCCAATTGCTCAGCCCAGCACCGCACCGTCACTCCAACTCCCACCACCCCATTGCATATCTGGGAGAGAAGGGGTACCTGGCAGGTTCATGTGCGAAAGCGATGGTGGTGGCCACAAGAATCGGGGCTTCCACATCCAGCTCATCTCTGCCTGCCTGCCTGCCTGCCTGCCTGGGTGCAAGCAAGCTGCCTCTTTCCCTCTCCCCCTGGTGGGACACTCTGTGGCTGTGAATTGGCTTGGGGTCTGTCACCTGCAAATGGGCCAAGTCCTGCTGTGTCTTCACTGGCCTCCTATGAGGCAAGACGTTACATTCTGCACTTTCTCCTCATGCTGCACAATTATATAAAGCACGAGCATCAGCTTAGATGGCTTCACAAGATGCGGTGATGGCCACCAATTTGGCTACTTGTCCCGATGGCTAGATTTCATAGATCATAGAGTTGGAAGGAGCCTACAAGGCTATCGAGTCCAACCCCCTGCTCAATGCAGGAAACTAGAGGAGGGGTCTCCCATCCAAGTAACAACCAGGCTTGACCCTGCTTAGCTTGCTTCCTCCAGTATCAGACACAGTATACCTATGTTTGTTATGTACACCAATTGCTGGGGAACATGGGTGGGAGGGTGCTGTTGCACTCCTGTCCGGCTTGTGGGATCCCGTGGGCAGCTGGTAGGCTGCTGTGGGAACAGGATGCTGGACTAGATGGACCCTTGGCCTAATCCAGCAAGGCTCTTCTTATGTTCTTAAAGGGGAATGCAACAAAGTCATGGAGGAGGCCTTTTAGTGGCTACTAGTCTCAGCAGCTCATGGGACCTCCATGTTCGGCAGCTAGTAGACTGCTTCTGGACAGAGTGGGTGAGGAGGCAGCAAACGGTAGGGTAGTCCTCTTGCCTTCCTGCCCCTACTCGTGAGCTCCCTGCAGACATCTGCCTGGCCACTATGTGAGAAAGGATGCCAGATGAGATGAAGCCCCTCGTCTAATCTGGCACAGCTTTTCTTGTTCCTGAAATTTAAATCAGTGGCGAACTGGTTTAAGATGTGCACTCTAAATGCACCCACCCAGCCTAGGGCGGGCGGTCCACCAGCTGTCCGTTAGCTCTCCAGCACTTCCTGCCCCAAGTGTTCCAAAGCCAAATGAATGTTCAGTTTCTAGACGCTGATCTACATCGAGGAAGGGCTAGCACTTCTCCCAAACCACGATGAGTCACTGTGGAGCAACCCGTACTCAGCTGCTCTGTCCCTGACCCCCCCCCCGACAGCTACCAAGGAGCCCCTGCGTTTGCTAGGCAGGCGTCAGATGAAGCTGATCAGGGTGTGTGTGTGTGTCTTCATTGCTCAAGCATACAATATCAACCTGCTTTGCTCGCTGCAACTTTTGCTGCACCCGATCCACGGAGGCAACAATCCGGGACGACTGTGGGCTGCCCATCTCCATCAACTATCTGCTAGCAAAATCCAACTCCTTTGGGGCACATCAAAGGAGCATTTCCTCACCTGCACCTTGGCCAGGAGGTACAACCAGTGACCGGGATTCACGCAGTGCTTTAAGAGCAAAAGAGCCTGGGGCGGGGCGAGGCAACTTGTGTCCGTCCAGATATTTGGGGCAAAACTACCATCAGCCCTCACCACTGGCTGTGCTGGCGACGACTGACCTGACCGGAGCTGCAGGCCAAAACATCTGGACAGACCACAGTGGCCCACCCCTGCCTAGAAAGACCTGTGTCCGGGTGGGGGGGGGCAGGGAGGGGCTGCCAAGGGAGGGGCTCCCCTGCCTGCCCCGCCCAAGGAGAGGGGGCATCCTGCTGTCTGCACTGGTGCTTCTGGCATGGGCTACTCAGGAAAGCAGCACGGCCTCAGCCAAAGGGCGCTCGGGCTTCTTTCGTGTAAAATGTGAGCGCTTCGTGGCAGGGACCGAAGCAAAGGGGCACTATCAGGAACTGTCTGCGGAGCGGGTCAGGAGGTCTCTGGGAGAGTACAGGCTTCTGTCCCAGCCAAATACCACTTCTGGTTTCTGGTCCCTCCAGCAAACAGCGCATGCATTGCCAGCATGTGTATATTTGGTCATTTTAAAAGCAATTTGACAGTATGCGGCTTTCCAAGGTTTTCAGTCCTTGGCATTCATTCGATAAATTACCCCACTCAGTCTCACAACCGTTCACTGCCTGAAGGCAGCACTAAACACCAGCAACATTCCAAATATATTTGTATAAACACACACACACCTAGCCCAGCCTTGCCTGTCCATGCAATTCAGTAGGGTTCACGAGGAGGAGGAGGAAACAGGCTTGCTAGATTCCAGGGAAGACCGTGGGTGGGGTGGGATGGGATGCTCACATAAAACAGGCACTTCAGGATGCCTGACACTCAAATGGCACCTGCACGGAAACAAGCAAAGTAGCCCAACACAGACACATCCCTTGGTCAGGCTGGGGAAGGCCCCCAAATGGAAAAGCCTCCGTGGGCCCCAGAAGGGCCTTTTATGTCCCCCCCCACCTAAAAAGCCATTGCCGGATCTTGTCCTATCAGACACCCTGCTCACAACGGCATTGCCCATCCTCCAGGAAGGACACTGCTTTGCACCACAGCGTCACTTCAGAACCCAAGACAGGAAGCTGGTCACAATTCTTTTCCGTGGGATGACCTCACATGAGAAGGCCGGGAAATAGCCGTACAGAAGATAAAGACTGTTCGTTATAAATGCAGCTGCTGCTTCGTTTAGGGCAACATTAACTGTGTCATCGCTGACCCCTACTTTCACCATTCCCCACTTGCGAACCCTAACTGGGAGGGAGGGGTTACCCCGACAGGAGTGCATGTGCTTGCCCCACCACAGGACGAAGCCACGGTTCGCTTCTGCCAGGGTCCCCCGCCACCCCCTCCTCCCCGTCACAGCTGCTCGCCTCCGCCAGCATGCCCACGAGATAATCAAGGTCAGCCAGGTCCGGCCGCTCCCCCTCCGGGCTGGAGAAGGCCTCCTTGAAGTTGGGGAGGGCAGGGGGCGACCACAGCTCACAGTCGTACATGGAGGTGTCAATGTCTTCAAAGGTGCCCTCCGTGCCGTCCTGCAGCAGGTAGTGCCCGGGCCCCAGACTCTCCGGGGGGCTGGGCGGGCCAGGGAGGGCAGTCCGCTCGGGCTCTGGGCCGAGCACACAGGGCTGGCCCCCTTCAGGCTGGGTGACAGAGGGGTGCACAGAGTCTGCAAAGCCCTCCAAGCCGCTCAAGTCCTCCAGAATGGTGGAGAAGACCGAGACATCCATATTGGAGAGCAGGAGCTGGTCCAGCGGGGCGTTGAGGGGCGGCACCAGCAGCCTCTTGCAATTGTCCTGGGGGGGCCAGGCCAGGGTGCCCACAGCATGGGCCCCGGAGACCGAGCCGCCGTCGGTAGGAGGGTCCCCCCGGCCCAGGCCAGGCTGGGGAACGGGGGCTGCGCCTGGCTGCATCTCGCCCTGCATGCGCCGGAGCGTGTTGGCCACCAGCACCAGCTGCAGGAGGTTCGGCTCGACACGCTGAAGACTCTGGTGCAGCTTGGAGATGGAGAGGCTGAAGAGAGCGCTGGACTGTGTGGCTGGGGGCGGCTCGGGCTCATCCTCCTCACTCCGCTTCCGCTTCGCGCCTTTGGGCAGCATCTTCCTGGGAAAGGAAGAGGAGAAATCGCGAGAGTCAGGAGACACCCCTCCAGTGCCCCCTCGGCAAAGAGCAAAGCGCCTGGGACAGCCCAAAGCCATTTGTTCCCGAGGCACAACAGCAAAGAGTGCCCCCTCCCAATTCAAGGTGCAGAGTACCCAAAGTTTGGACCCAAGGCTGAAGATCACACAAGCACCTCTCCCAGGGACTAGAAATACAACTACAAATTAAGCAAATAATTTACTACCTCTTCGTGGCACCTCAAATCAGCTACCCGAGGCAGCCCCTCATCCTACTTAATGGCAGGGCTGGCCGCACCTTGGAGGAAGGTGGCGTAACTTGGGGTGGGGCAGTGTATTGTCTCGCTACTCCTCGGCCCCTGGAAGCCCCTGGAACGGGAATGACGGCCGCCAACTAGGGCAGCTTTCAAAGAGGATTACACAAAAGCAGGGAGGACAAGGCTATCAACAGCTGCTGGTCCCGATGGCTGCATCGTCCCTCCACTATCAGAGGTGGAAGGACGCTCTGCCCCAGCAGCCTTGGGTCCGAGACAGCACAGTGCTTCTCCATATATTCCAGTGTTCTCCAACCTTGGGCCCCCAGATGTTTGTGGCCTACAACTTCCAGCATGCCCCAGCCAGCATAGGAGAACACTGGAATATTCTTACCACGCCCCTCCTGGAGCAAATAAACTCCCTCTTCCCACACACTACACCAGTCTCCCTCGCCCAGTGCTGTCCAGATGTGTTAAGACTACTGTGGAGAAAAAGCGTCAGTTTCCTGCATCCCACACACACACCTCCACGCGTGTAAACAAGAATAATCCCAGCTGGGGGCTGAGAAATGCAAAATGTACATAGTTTCTCTGATGGCTCCTGAGGCCGCAGAGTCTCCCATGACTTTGATGGTCGGTGCCACAGCTATTTGCATGCAAATGCGGCAAAGAGCCACCCCTCCCCTGCCTGGCCCAGATGAAGTTCATCCTGATTGGCTAAAGACACCTGGGCTACTGAAAGGAGGGGTGGGGGGAAGAATCTATACTGCTGCTGTGGCTTTTGGGTTTCGTTGTTGTCTGCACGCTTTCGCGGGAGTAGGGCTTTTTTGCTGAGGCAAGCCCTGAAGAGGACCAACCGCCAGGTAGAGAGAGTGCCCTGGGTAGTTATATAGTAAAAGAACTAGCTTTTGTTGTTTTGTAGCTCTACTGTATGTACCAAAGTGTCTCCCCACCTTTCTCCCTCTTCCCTCATTCCCCACCTTTTACTGTAATCTGTTTACCTTAAATAAACTTTCCTGGTTTTACCCCACATGGTGTGTGTGCTTCCTCTGTGGTTCAGTGCTCAAATCCAGTGTATAGACCAAGGGCAAGGCCCTGAGAGAATCAGTGTCAAGACGGCAGAGCCAAGGCTGGCAGTTTTGCACCTTTGATCTCTGGTCTTGAAGAAAGGATCGGTTGGCAGTCCTTCACAACTACAAATCCCAGCATGCCCCAGTTAGAGGCTAACACATCTGGAGGGTAACAAGCTGGGGAAGGCTACAGTATATGGAACCTGACTTGGAGGAGCCCCCCACACACACACACTGTCCAACTGGGAAGACACCTTTATTGACAGTTTTGTTCTGTTGTATCTGGCTTAGTTCTCCTTTTATTTTGCTATCCTATTCTTATTGTGTTGTACTTTTTATAGATCGAGTTGTTTTTAAAACTTTTTGTAAACCATTTCGAGAGGCTGGCTGGGGCAAGCAGTTTATAACACACACACTCACACACACACAAGCTGGCCCAAGCGAAACTCCCCAAACAAATGGAAGCTGATTGTTCTAGAATCTAGAAACTACAGTAATACCTTGGACTGCAAGTAACTTGGTCTGAGAGCGTTTTGCAAGACAAGCGAATTTTTAAAATAAATTTTGACTTGATAAACGTTCAAATTTTGACTTTGACGTCTTAAAACAGAAGGCGGCTTATTCATTGGAAAGTGCGCTGCGGGCGGGGGCGAGGCTTCTTGGTTCCCGGTTCAGTTCTGGAAACATGGAAGGCGGCTCAGCCGCCGTGCTCCGAAGCAGCTTCTCCGTGCAGCTCATGGGTCTCCCTTCCAATAAACCGCGACAGGACTTGGATCCAGCGGAAGCCAAGAACCAGCCGGCCGGGAGGGGGGCTTTTTTATTTTTATTTTTTTACAGCAAAGGCCCTGGTCGGGTCAGTGAGGCTGCCCCCCCCCCCCCGCCCTTCCTTGGCGGAACCAGCATGCCAAAGCACAGCTTGAGACGGAGGGAGGCGCCTCTCCTCGTCGCCTGCCTGCCAAAGGAACTCGCGGCGCGGGGCCGGAAGCCCAGCGCGAGGGCACAATCCCCCTGCCCCCTCCTTCTCGTGCGGGGGCGTGCAAACTGCAAACTCCGGGCGAAGCGACTGGGGGAGGGCGAAAGAGAAAGAAGCCCCTTCTCTTTCTTATCGAGTCATCGGAGCCAGTCCGCCCGAAGGCTCGTCGCACCAAGTTTTCGGGGGAGGAGGCGCCACACCACCGGGTCGGCCCCCGCCCCGCCCCGGCCCCTTTCCTGCCGAGTCAGCCCCCGCCCCGCGCCCCGCCTTCCCTCGGCAGGCGCGGAAGCGGACGGTGACTCATGCCGCCGCCGCCACTTCCCCCCCCCTCCTTCCCTGCCTCCCTGCCTGCCTGCCTGCCTGCCCGCCCGCCCATCCGAGCGAAGCCCGGCGGGCGGCGTCGAGAGAGCCCCGGAGCACCCCGCCACCGAGCGGCCCCGCGCGAGCCCCTGCAGAGGCCGTAAGGTTCCCGAGAGCCCCCTTATTTACATACCCGGCACCTCAGAGGCCAATCAGCGGGGTGTGGAACGCGACGCGCAGCCAATCAGGCGCCAGCGTGCCGCCGTCCGCGCTCCGGGATCGAATCTCGCCGCGTCTGCCGGCGGAGGACTGCTACATTCGCCCTGCGTGGGCGGAGGAAAGCGCCGCCGGCCAATGCGGAGCCTCGCACGAGCGCCTCATCTGCATGGCGTGGGCGGGGGCGTGCGATGTGTCTCCTCTGCGGAGGCGGCGAGCGAGCGCCGCAGGCCGCGCCCTCCTTGCGCGCTGATTGGCTGAGGCGTGCCGGGGCCGCGGCGCAGTCAGGCCGGGCCGGAGCGCCCCGAGCGAGCCCGGAGCTGGCCGGGCCGGGGCGTGTGTGGGGTCGCCTGGGGGCCGCGTCTCAGGCTCCTGGCAGGTTTTCGCTGGCCCACGCTTCCACGAGAACGAGGCGGCTCGGCCCCCAGCCCCGGGGCGGCCGTGACAGGCAGCGCGGGCGGCGGCGGCGGCTTCCCTCCGGATCCAGCCTCCGCGCAGCGCCAGCCCGACCATCCGCGCCCGGTGCTGGGCGAGGAGAGCCGGGCGCCCAGCTCATCCTGCCCGCCTGGCCTGCGGCAGAGTCCGCCCAGGCTGGTCTGACTGTGAGCGGCGCGGGGCAGGGACTCCGGAGGTCGCCCCCTTGGCACGTTCGAGGCGGCACGGCTGAAGAGAAACGGGCAGAGGCTCCGGCCAGCCTCGAGGACCCGCGGAGAAGCCCAGGCCGCCGGGGAGGCGACTTGTCCTTTGGGACTAGCCCCCCAGGGCAGCCATTTTATGATTTTATGGCTGTGCTCAGCAGGACCTCTCAAATTTCGAAATGGGCCCAAAGGTTGCCTACCCCGGAGTTATATTTTCATGCCACATTTCTTTAAAGTAAAAAAAAAAAAATGTTGTTGGGACTTGAAAAAGATACTAGGAGAGGATATATTGTGGAGTAATATCCTTCCTATCTCACGTTGGTTAGTGAGATCAGCAGAGTACAGTCCCTTTCCAGCTTAAAAGAAGCTTAGATTTGGCTAGTGTTAGCCAGTTAGCATTTGGTAATCCAGGATGCTTTAAGGCAGACTGGATTTCCCTGGTTTTGCCCCCTTTTCTCTCCCTCAGAACAATAATCAGAGACACAGTCTTGTAAAAGTTAAAAGTAACATTTACTCACTCACATTATGCAGTTTCATTCAGGCAGGCTTAAAAGACGTTTCTTACAGTTGGTTACAAGTACATTTGTAGTTACTTGGGGTCTGAACTTGTGGAGTTCAGACCAGCAACTCTGGTTACATGCTGCTGCTTGGACCACGTGGAGACAACAACAGAAGGTGCTACATTCACTAAGGGCTTGTTCGCACGACACGGGAACCGCAAGTTCCCCGTGGTTCCCATGTCGTGTGCACGCCAACCGGGTGTGCCCCCTCGGGACAGCCGCGGGCAGGACGCACGCAAAGAAGCACGCAAAGTGACCATGGTCGGTCATAGAATCATAGAAAAGTAGAGTTGGAAGGGGCCTACAAGGCCATTGAGTCCAACCCCCTGCTCAATGCAGGAATCTAGGTCAAAGCATCTCTGACAGATGTCTGTCCAGCTGCACCTTGAATGCCTCCAGAGTGGGAGAGCCCACAACCTCCCTAGGTAGTTGATTCCATTGTCTTATTGCTCTGACAGTCAGGAAATTTTTCCTGATGTTTAGGTGGAATCTAGGTTCCTGTAACTTGAGCCCCTACCGCGTGTGGTCACTGTGCCGTCCGAACAGCGGGTGGCTGTCCCGCGGGGTCCCCACAGAGACGGCAGCCCAGAGCGGCCGGAACAGCCGCCACTCCAGTCTGTTGGGGCAAACGGCCCCTCTGGGCATCCCGGGCCCCGCCCCCTAGCGCTGGGAGGCCTGCACTGCGGTGCAGGGACTGCGGGGTATGCCGCGGGGCACCGGTCGTGTGCGGCACCCTGCCAGACCCCGCGGACGGCCCCGTGGTTCCTCCCCCGCCGGCTGCTTGGGTCGTGTGAACCGGCCCTAAGAGTCTGAACAGAAAGGAGGAAGAAGCTGAGAGCTACGCCCACTTCCTGTTCAGGTTGTTAATTATTCAATGAGTATCTTCCAGTGAATCCACACTAGAAGATACCAGTGATCTTAACTATTTCACCCAACTACCTGGTGAAACATGAGCCATAGGTTTTGACTACAATTTTAATTATCCAACAAATGTCAAGGTGACGTAAAGCATCTACAAATGCATAATCATAAGCACAATACAGATGTGGATTAAAAATACTACTTTTGAAGTTATATGGCCACTCTGCTGCAGTTGATAGGTGGTGGAGGGTTAGAAATAATTTTTTAGGTTAGTTAACCATGTGAGTCCCCTCTCAAGGAGGTTAAAAGTGGACGTTTTCGTTTGCTTCTCTGCTTTGCTTTCAGACAGGACGGGAAGTTTGCAGCACCAAGGAAGAGATCACACACTTGGCTCAAACAAAGGGCACATGACTTAAGGGAAACACAGCTTGTAGCCTGAAATGCGCAGGGTTTTCAGTTTCGTTTGCACAGCAGTCAAGAGCCAAGGCAGCTACATTCCACACGCGTCTTTCAGGTGATCTCTTAACAGGCAGCCTGCCTTGAGAAGCCCTTACCAGTGAGATGCGGGGGGGGGGGAGAGGAGTGAGTGAGGCACTCTGCAAATGCTCAGAGGCACTGCTACTGCTGCATCTATTGCAGAACTGAGCTGTCACATTCAGAAGAGTCCAAAAGAAGAGCCAGTATGGCGTAGTGGTGAGAGTGTTGGACTGGGACTCGGGAGATCTGGGTTCTAGTCCCCGCTCGGCCATGAAGCTCACTGGGTGACTTTGGGCCACTCACTGACTCTCAGCCTAACCTTCCCCACAGGGTTGTTGTGAGGATAAAATGAAGAGGAGGAGGATTATGTAAGCCGCCTTGGGTTCCTTGCAGGAAAAAAGGCGGGGTATAAATATAATAAATAAATAAATAAATAAGCCCTGCAGGGGATCATTGCCCATGCAGCATACGTCTGGTCTTCTATGAAGCGCTGCTGGCACTGAGGTGGTCAGGCACGTTCCGCCCCCAAACAAGTCATCGCCCCCAAGCAGAGGCCCAAAGAGAGCAAGCCCAACCTCTCGAACAAGAAATAGTTCATTGTCGTTCAGCTACCTCAGCTCAATTTCTTTTCAATTTTTACATTAATGACGTGGTAGCATTTTTACATAACCAGAGTTACCATATGCCCAAAATTTTAAATAGAGGTAAATATATTACTGTATGCTGATGATATGATTCTACTTTCAACATCACAAGTGGGCCTGAGAAGACTCTTGAGACAGTTTAGTACAGTGGAAGACCGACAACCTGGTCTTCTGCACGGGTTCAATGCTAAGGGGGTAGCGAGTCCTGGGGCGGGCCTTCTCCGAGGTCCCCAGCGACTATCACCCTTAGCCCAGAACAAAGGGATAACTTATAGCCACAAAAGTATCTTTTATAAAACAAGTTTATTTACAAAATTACCTTCACAAACCCAGACACACGCCAGCAATACAGCTTATCAGTACGGTACAAAGTAGCAAGCAAGAGGTCTCAAGGACACTATGATTTCAGGGCTCTCAGCTAGTTAGTTCAGCTCGGGCTCCAGCAGAGGCCCAGTCAACCGCACGCTGCTAGCTGGGTTCCCGACGGAGGTCTGGTCTACCCAAGCGGCTAGCTGGGTTCCCGGCGGAGGTCCGGTCTACCCAAGCGGCTTGTGAGTGATTTCAGCTTGGTTTCCCGGGGATCCGGTCAACCCAAGCGGCCAGTGATTTCAGCTTGGTTTCCCGGGGTCCGGTCAACCCAAGCGGCCAGTGATTTCAGCTAGCTGGAGCGCGCCGGGTTCTGCTACCCGGGGTTGCCGATCCTTCGTTCCCTTACCCCAAGCATGGGGCAAGATTGCTGATCAGGTCCAACAACTCAGTTCCCTTGCGCAGGGTGTTTTATACCTTGGGTTTCAGGTAGCCCCTCCCTCCGTAATCAGGTGGGTTGCCAATCAGGTGGGTTGCCACCCTCCCTGAGGGGCGGCCTTTTGGGTCAGGTGGGGTGACGCCCGCCTTCCCCCTGTGGGGTGGGGTCCCTTTGAAGCCACTTGCTTAATGGTCCCATCCTGTGGTGTTGAATGGTCCTTTCTTATGGGTGCCGAAGTGTCTGCTCTGGCGAGGTATTCAAGTCTTATGTAGATGGGGACGAACCTGGGGATGCTTCCTGCCTTCCCCCCTGGGGTGATTCTATGCAGATGTTGTTTGTCCCCTTTGGTCTCTGTGGAGACTGGCTGTCTCCCCCCCCCCCCCCCCCCCGGGTCTCCTTCCCCCCACCTTGGTGAGTGTGTGTGTGTCAGAAAGGGGTTTTAGGTTGGCTTTCTCCACAAGTACATATTGTAATGAAAATTATTTATACATTAATAACAATAAATCCAAAGTACTGTAGTAATATTTGGTAAAAAGAGAAAAACCCATAGATGGTTCATTAATTCTAAAGAGTTACAGCAGGTAAAAGACTACTGTTATCATGGTATTAATTTCTCAGCAACAGGATCTTGGGCATTACAAATGAAGAAAAATGAATTGAAAACAGTTGCTAGTATACAATCTTTAAGTAGACTGTTAAGTAGCAGTTATCCAGGTACATTAAATCCAGTTCTGAAAATGTTCAAAGCAAACGTAATACCCATGCTAATTTATGGTGCAGAAATATGGGGCTTTGCAGATTTAAAGAAAATTGAAAGCGTTCAAAGTCGCTTTTTACGTCTGATTTTGGGGGTTTCTAAATCTACCCCAGCATATTTAATTAGAGCAGAATTGGGTATTGAAAAAAATTTGGGTCTGATATATGTAAGGGTGGTAAATTACTGGTGTAGAATGAGTAATTTGACAGAAGAAAGGCTTCCTAAAATTTGTCTGGAGGAACAGAGGTCATCTGTGTATGGAAAGTTCTGGCTGCAAAAACTTTTAAATCTCCCAAATTTTGGATTCTCCGACCAGGTATTTAACCCAATGCTGGAAGCAAGCCGCTATATCTTTAAACAAAGGGTATATGATGTAGGAGCACAAACTGATATAACTGCTCTCACGTCATCTGTGATAGCGAAATGGCTAGCTAGCACAAAACAGCTGCACCAGTATGAGAAGTATCTGTCAATCCCAATGAAAATGGAACATCGGAAAGCTTTTACATGCATAAGATTTGAACAAATGGATACTATGATGAAATGGGAGAGATTTTATGGTATTCCAGTTGAAGATAGGTTGTGTGTTTGCGGAGAACCAGCCCTTGAGGATCTGGCTCATTATGTACTTGAGTGTCAATTACGTATATATAGATATAAGCAGGGCTTTTTTTCTGGTGGAACTCACCGGAACTGAGTTCCAGCACCTTTTCTTCTATTAATTGCATTACAATTTAATCGCCATCTACTCCCGAGGAAATGTAATCCAAGAGTTCCGGTACCTTTTTCTCCAGAAAAAAAGCACTGGATATAAGAGAAAGATATTTAGAGCCTCTCAAAGAAAGTGAAATACAGGGGTAGAAAGGAGAAACTGAGCTATTTATTACATTCATCCAACCCACATGTGATACATAGGGTCGCGGTATTTGCCGTTAAAGCTATCAAATGTAGAGCAAATTATTTGGATACCCTTGCTGTGGAGTGCTATAAAGATTCAGAGACGTAAGGTGATTGACTTGATGCTAAAGGTTCCTATATGCCATTTTATTGTTGCCCTTTTATCCTATTTTAAAGGTTTAATATGTATTTTATAGTTTTTCTGTTTTAACTTTGTGTATTTTAATATTGTAGTGCAATGATCTTTAGATTGAGCAATAAACTTATTATTCTTATACCTCAGCTCACCTGCAAGAGCTCCAACCGACAGCTCCCCTGGGGCAGCTGCACTCTGGCCTCGTCCATTGGCCGGAGAGCCAAGGGCCACTGGGAGGCTGCACCCCCGACCCCCAGGATTAACATCATGGCAGGGGGGAGACCAGCCTGACCCCATGCATCAGCCAAAGGAGGAACAGCTGCAGGGAGCTTGTTTCGCCCTGCCCTGCCAGGAAAAACCCAAAACAAACACCTATAAGAACCTTGTAACTAGGAACTGGTGCCTGAGTTTTGCTTTCTTCCTCCTCCCTCCCAATCCCATTTCCTTTTGTGTCATGTCTTTTAGATTGTAAGCCTGAGGGCAGGGGCTGTCTTATCAATCTTTGTAAGCCGCTCTGGAGTCCATTTTTGGCTGAAGAGCAGAGTAGAAATGCTACAAATAAATAAAGGAAAATAAGAGGTGCACCAAAGGAAACACAAAGCTGCAACCGGCCATTTCTGGAGCCTCCCCCCCACCCCACATGCACGGGTTCAGCCCAGGTTTGCACCTCTGCTGGGTAGGAGGCAGGCAGGCGAGTCCACACAGATCCTCTGAGGCACAGAAGTCAAAGACAGACCAGTTTTAATTCGATTTATTGGCATTTCAAAAATAGCCTTTACAAAAACATCATCTATGAAAACCATCAGAGGCAGATCCTGTTGCTGTCCCGACAACATGGAGGCTTTTCAGCCCCTGGCCGATCTGCGGAGTTGGCACGCTCCGTTCACAGGTGTACCAATAACGGATGCGAGACCTTTGGGAACCGGGGCAAAGTTTGCAGGGCATCCCCAGCTGCAATTTGTGCATACACAAGGAAGGCGTGGATCCAGGTGTCTCCTTTAGGACAAAGGCAGCGTGGGATATACGGAGCAGGCTACTGGTAAGGTACGTACACTGCCCCAAAGATGCGTGCCCTCTGCCCTTCCCCCATACCCTGCAAGATTTCTAAGAACCAAAGCCCCCCCCCCCCCCCAATTACTGCTAGGAATAAAATGAGCCACCAACTTCTTGAGAAGGTCTGTGCCAGAGAGAAACAAATGCCCTGAGCTTTGTGACCACCGAGGCCGGGCACCCTCTCGTGAACATGCAATGTAGACTGGAGGGTTGGAAGACCATAAAAGAAGTTGGCCAGATCTCTAGAGCAGGAAGTGAGTGTCCTGGACGGCCTCAAACGTTTATGGTGTCTGTGCATGCTCTTATGAAAAGATGGAGCTCAGCCTCCATTCTTTCTATGTTACACTAAAGCAGGAGTGGGCAGAAGCTAAATCTCAGGGTGATTAGTCGGCAACAACTAAAAAGCTTTCCCACCTGCCTTAAATTAGGTTGCTGAAAAAACGCTTGTGGGAAAACTGGGAACGAAGTTTTGTGTGAAAGGACTAGTTTCAGAGGCACCGTTCCTTAATTCTTAAGGTACCCACCTGAGCCATTGTTTTGCACCTGGCTCTAGTTGGAGGATCTCAGGGTTGAGTTAAAAAACAGAAGTAGGTTCCACAAGCCTGACGTCTGCCCATCCCTGTGTTAGGAAGGCAAGCAATACACAGTTACCAGAGTGAGGCGGCTTTATGTGCAGAATCAAGCCGGGACTTCCCCCAAGGAGTTCTTTGCATGGGCCGGTCCAGCCCACAACTCAAGGCTGGTGGGCTCTTCCGTTATTAAATGTCAAAGACAAGGAGTAATTGTGAAGCCTTGCCCTGCCGCGCTTCTTGGCCAGGGGCGGGCCCG
Source organism: Shinisaurus crocodilurus (assembly GCA_021292165.1). Taxonomy (NCBI): domain Eukaryota; kingdom Metazoa; phylum Chordata; class Lepidosauria; order Squamata; family Shinisauridae; genus Shinisaurus; species Shinisaurus crocodilurus. The sequence goes on along the minus strand of CM037885.1, from coordinate 457,021 downwards.
GGAGGAACACGGCCTCGGTGGACTGAGTGGCTCCCCCGTCCCCAGCACTCTCGAGGCATAGATCTGGCCAGGAGAAGCTCGAGCTGCCTGCAAAGAGCACGTTAACACTGCATACAACATGGTTATCCCTTCTCCGGGGAGGGAAGGAGGGAGGGAGCACTTGCCCCATAATTTACTTCCCAGATCCCACCTTCCCTTTAACATACTTGGCAATAATTTATTACATTTATTAACAACAACTTTGGCTAGAGTGCAACACATTTTGTTTTCTTCTAGTTTTAATCAAATGCAGATATCCAGACATCTAGAAGGGATATTGCACTGGCTAGTTCATTTTGGGGCTCACATTCATAGTTTAACAAGCATCATTAAACTGTGGGATTTGCTGCCACAGATGTAAGGATGGGCCCCAGCCTGGACAACTTTAAAGGAGGATTAGACACATTCATGGAGGGAAGGGCTATATATATTCCCTCCATGATCACAGGTCGTATGCCTCTGAATGCCAGTTGCTGGGGAACCCTACCAGGAGGGTGAAATTGCATTCTCGTCCTCTTGTGGGCATGGGGCAGCTGGCTGGCTGGCTACTGTGGGAACAGAGAGAGGCCTTTGGTCTGATCCAGCAGGACTCTTCTTTTGTTCTTACGAGATTTGGGGAGGAAACAATTTGGATTATACTAGCTGAAGCAGGACCAGGGTGAGAATGCTGACCAGTGACTGGGAAGGAACGCCAAGCCTCAGAAAGGCAGAGGGTATAAGCATTCAAGCAACACATAAAGCTGGGGTGGGCAACACGCGGCCGAGAGGCTGCATCTGGTCCCTTGGGCTTAGTGCAGCCCCTGCCACTTTTGCTGCTGTGGCCGCGAGGGCAGTGGGGGGTAGCAGCAAAACAATTGGCGGCTTGCCATCAAATGTCAGTGGCAAACTGCAACAGTGGCCTAAAATGCTAAATTTGGCCACGTCGTGGTACTGCCAATTGCTTTGCTGCTGCCGTCATTCAGCAGTGTGCGGGGGTGGGGTGCAGTCCCTGGGGGGGCTGAAATTGCTCTCCAGAGCCCCCATAGTTGCCCACCCCGGCATAAATGAAGGTCTGTGTGGCAAGTTCAGATTCTTTCCAAGAGAAATGCTGAGGTGCACACATCACTCATAGATTTGGGCCTCAGCCACATTTCCCAATTCAGCATCCCGGGAAGAGCAACTATCTTGGGAAATGAGAGGCTTGGCCCTTTCCCTGTCTCCAGCACAGATGCACCGGAGCAAAAGCTTTGGCACAGCAACGCCAGGACAAATTCCCACAATGGGCACATCTTGGGCAACCAAGAGCAGCACCCACTTCACAAAAGGCGCCAAGGCTGCCAGAACACTCGTGACAACCGGCTGTTCCCAGATGTGCAGTGGCCGTTATGCAGCCAGAACTAAAGAAGGCAGCCATGAGTAGGTCCACGAAATGTCAGGAGGAGGCGGCAGGCAGCACTGCTGGGATGCAGCTGCAGCATCCACGAGGTAGTTGAGATGCCTTTCCAGGGCTGTTTTGGCCACGCGCTTGGAAGAGGGAGCAAAGTGGGGATCCAGAGTCCAGCATGCCCGATCAGGGGCTGGCAAAAACTACCCAGCAGCAGCTTTTCTTCCAGAAAACAAGCTTTGGAAGAGGGAGACTAGCCAGCTATAGGAAAGCTGAGCTGCCCCCTCCCAGAGGTTTGCCCCGTTTTAGCCCCCACTCCAGAGGCTGCTGAGAGCCCCACTAGAGAGGACAGATCATGTCTTCGCTTCTCAGATTCTCCCCCTCCCTCCAATAGACAGTAACATATTGCACTTGTAGCAACCAAGTGTTCAGTCACATATTTGCATCCTTTCAAGGATAAAAACACCAATATTGCGAGAGTAAACTACTTAATTTACTACTGTAAAAATGGTGTAAACAGTCCTTTTCCTTTGGGAAATCACATGGGGTGGTGGTGGAGGGGGGTCATTGACCTGTAAACATGAGCACCTGCAGCATCTAGGAGATCCAGAGAGGCTGAGTGGATTTCTTTAGAAGCTGAGCAGTAGCCCCCCGGAATGGTCAAGGTCCCCAGTACATCGTGCATTCTGACTGGGAAAGTACTGGACCTCAGCCTGAGAATTCTCACATGTAGCCTGGCCAGCGCAGGTTGGACTGGGCTGCCCGTCACTCGGCAATACATCCAGGATGCTCCCAAACTCCGAAGTATCAATGTCTGCAAAAAGATCATCGCAAGGCAGGTTGCTAAGGTAGTGGGAAGTGAAGACCTCAAAGCTCCTAGATGTGGCATCACAGAGGAGCTCCTCCTGGAAAAAGACACCCCAAGCGCTGCCGCCCTCCTGCTCTGGGCTTGCATGCATGTCTCCAGAGGAAGAGCCCAGAGCGTCATCGGCATCGGCTCTGGGGCCAGCGAAGCCCAGGTGGAGAGCACTGCTGGGGTCCTGCTGCAGACCCTCTCCGTATAAGCTCTCGCCTGCAGTGGGAAAGAATGCATCCAGATACAGGTCAGCTAAGCCTCCGGCACTGGCCATCCTCATCACATCCCCGCAGGGGCCGGGGAAGGCGGAAGGCGTGCCAGTGCTGTTGTCCTGTGCCGAGCATCATCAGATTGTCCACTGCACAGTGAAGCTCCTCCGCGGGGTCCATCAGGGATGCTGCGCTGTCTGAGACACTGCAGCCTGCCAGGGGATTTGGGCTTGTACCCGTGAGAAGGTGGAGCCCTGTGGGGGAGGGGCTGTGGGACCTCTTCCCAGCTCCCTTGGCTCAGGGGCTGGGTGCCGTCTTCCTGGAGGTGTTTGATAGTGTTCTTGAGCAGCACAAATCTGCGTATCTCCTCCGTACATAGCATGGGTGACACAGCGTATTTCTTCAGCGATGCGAGCATCAGAGAGTGGCATGTGCAGTCCCCGCTTGGGCTCTCAGCAGAATCATGGTCCTGCTCAAAGGTCTTGCGCTTCACGCCAAGAGCCCTGGTGTCCCTGGAACAAGGGGACTGACGGAAGACACAAATCAGGATGCGTGAAGGGAATGTAACACCCACAGCATGCAAACCACACAGCTTAGCCATTGGACAGGTTTTACCATTGCTATCCACCTTATGGAGCCACTGGATGGTGCCTTTTTTTTTTGCAGCCACAGCACATTTATTTATTATTATTATTTATTTACATTTATTTATCGCCCATCTGGCCGGCCACCGGCCACCCTGGGCAATGTACATAAGATAAAAACAGAATAAAATACATTTAAAACAGTATACAATTTTAAAATCTTAGCCCACCACACATTGCTGGCTCATATTCAGCTTGTGATCTACAACAATTCCAAGATCCTTCTCACTTGAGCCAAGTATCCTCCATCCTGTAACTCTGCACTAGCTTGATAATCTCTGAGGAGCAACCCCATCCTATCCCACAGCAGAAATGGGCACAAACTCATGCACAGCAGATGTGCCAGTGTGTGTGGAGGGCACCTGTACAAGGGGTTCTTTCGTTTATTGTATTTATGTGTTGCTTCCCACTGCAAAAGCAGCCTGAAAGCAATTTACACAAGACAGATTCAGAAAACCCATAATCAGTATGGGGTTGGAGTCGACTGCAATATGCTTCTAGGGCCCCTCCTATACACGTTCATGTGGGTGGGGGTGGGGTAACAAGACCACGGCAGTAGACTCCCCGCTGAGCTACGTGCATTTGTGAGGCTGGCCCAAGACATTTTTCTACCTGAGGCAGAGGTCCAAACGCCCCCTTCTCCATACAGAAGTCAGTTGGACTGGCAGTTGGATCTGACTTCGATACTGGCGAAGGGACCGTGCCCCCCACTGCACCTCGTTTAAGGGGCACGGGCCCCGTGCCTGGGGCGGCCACCTCACCCGGCCAATTGGCAGGGCTGGTCTGGGCATTTCTCCGCTGTCTGAAGAGAGCCTGGACACACACGCTCACACACGCACAGGAGCTTCTCCGTGGGGCTGCGTCCTGCCTTTGAGTGTGAGCTTGCTTCCGACAATCAGGCAAACACATGTAGCTTGGGGCAGAGGAACATGTGCTCTGCCCATACCGAACATCCGTAAAGAGCTTCATTGTGGTTTTGAATCACTAAGACCACAGGCATTTTCTGCACATATGCGCCTGCTCTCAGATCTGCTCTGATGCCAGGCAGGCTGGGTCTACACATGCAGCAGAATAAGTTGCTCGAACATTATCTATTTGATCTTTTTCCTGCCTTTCCCTCCAAGTTACCTGTGTGGCATGCATCCCCCCCTCCTTCCCCCGCAAGGCCATTTTATCCTCATAAAATAACTCCAAATCTCCCAATGGGTTTCATGGCTGAGTGGATGTTTGAACCCAGGTCTCTCCAGTCCTAGTCTGACATTCAAACCACTACACCTCAGGGACTACACTAGTGGAGGGCTGCTGTGGGTCCTGTGTGTTTCTCTTAACAATACTAGAAAGAACCATGACTGCAGGTGGGTAGGGAGAAGTGCACTTTTTCAATAAGAACTCCCCGAAGACGGAAATCTAGCACACCAAGGAAAACGGTCTGGTTCACCACTTCACCAGCTGTGCTGGTTTTCTATTTACAGGGGATGGACAGCATAGGGGTACAGATGTTCCCTTTGCTCGAGCCCTGCCTAGCCCCCACCGGCACCTAGAGTCTGAAGCGGAGCAGTTCACCTCCCGACCTCGTTCTGCTGTGTGTGCGCAAAAGGTGGGCAGCTGTGGCCATGGCTTGGTGTACAGATTTTAAAGATGTGGGGAAAGGGTGGCCCTGCGGTGGGAAGGAAGCATCCCCGGGTGTCCTCTGAAGGAATTCCTCCTCCCCCCCAGGGACACTGGCAGGCTCTGCAGGCTGGATGAGCTCTGGGCAGAGCCAGCTTTGCTTCCAGCTTGCTCTGCACCTCACATGGCCAGCCTTCCCCAATCTGCTGGGTGCCCTCCAGACAATTTGGACTCTAGCTCGTAGTCCAAGCCATCTCGAGGGCACCAGGTCAGAGGGCTGCTGCCTCACTCAGTCAACACTATGGGATGTGGCAAGCAGGAGGCAGAGGCAGGAGAAATGCCTGAGGGCTGCAGGATCCATTGAGCTCCATATGTTTTGACCTACAAGTCCCCTCTGTCCTAGCCAGCATAGCCACTGGTGAGGGATCATGAGAGTTGTAGGCCAAAACCTCTGGAGGGCCACAAGTTGCCCACCTCTGCATTAGCCAGTGACCCAAGGGGCACGTTTTTGCAAGAGGGTTTTTGCACAGTTCCAGAAAAGTTAGTGCAAGCTGTTTGGCCACATCTACCTAAGACCACAAAAATCCTGGACAACTTTCTCCTTGGCAATAGAATCTCTGCTTAAGATGTGAATGTATGAACCCGCGGAGCACTGTATTGGTTGGGCTTACCCTAAAAGGTGGCTTAGAAATCTTTTAAAATTTAAATAAACAAACACACAAATACAGGAGCACAGTTAACACTCAGCATTCATTCGCCCAGCAGAATTTAATGTGCTCAGGCACCCAGGTGGACTAACTTCCCGCCCCTCTCCACTTCGCCTGTGCGCGAAAGAGGGGCAAGGGAGCGCTGCTCTGGGTTAAGTGATCTTGGGGATGCCGGAGAAAGCTGGGATACAGCCAGGAAACTCCTGGTGCAGAAGCCCGAGAGGAGAAGGGGTCTCCTCCCTCCCCAAGACCAGCCCAGACCAGCCCAGCAGAAGCAGCGCTTCCAGGCCAGCGACCCCCCCCGCCCCGCGCCTCTGGCCATGACTCACCCAAGGCCATTCACATGCGAAGGAGGCAGGCTTCTCCAGCCCCTCCGCCGCCCCTCCCCCAGCAGGGAAGCGAAATTCAAACTCGAGCAGCGACCGGAACAGGAGGCTTAACGGCCCAAATGGGGGATCATGGCCCCGACTCATCGGGTGCACGACTTCAGAGGCACAGATTAGCCACCCACCCGCAGTGGTGGGACTGGGGAGACGGAAGTCGGGCGCACGAGGCGGGGAGGGCGTTCAGGGAAGCTCACCCCGAGTTGACCCCACCACGGATGCTCGGAGAAGCAAGGAATCGGAGGGAAGCGAACCCTACCACGGAAGAGCGGAACTACCGCGAATAACTGCTATGAACTACCGGTAAGGTTATGAGGCGCTGAAGTTGATACTTCGGGGGATTTATTTATTTATTTATTTATTTATTATATTTATAACCCGCCTTTTTTCCTTCAAAGAACCCAAGGCGGCTTACACAATCCTCCTCCTCTCCATTTTATCCTCACAACAACCCTGTGAGGTAGGTCAGGCTGAGCAAACCCTTCCCCCGCACCCAGGGGGACTGGCTCCTGAGTGAACCTGCCCGGCAGAGCTGGGCTGCGGAAGAGATTTACCTGCGTGGCTGGAGGGGCTCCATCGGGCGGCCTCCTCTGGGCTGCGGACTTCGCACCGGGCTGCGCCGCCTCCGCGGAGTCGCCTCTCTTCTGGCCGTGGAGCCCGGACGCCGCCGGCAGCAGGAGCGGAATGCTTGACGCTCATTGGTGAGCTCCCGGGAAGGGCGCGCGCTCACTGGCCGAGTCCTCACCTGCTGGCAGCGCTCAGGTGCGGCGGCAGTGGGCGGGCGGGCGCTCGCGAGGGGCGCTCTGGCGGCGCGGCCGCGCCCTGGCCTCTAGGGGGCGCGGCAGCCTCCTCGCGCGGGACTCCTGTCCTGGGTCCCCCCGACTCCAGTGGTCGATCTCAGATCCTAAGCAGTCTAGCCCCTCACAGAACCTGGCCTACAGATCCGCGGCTCTGCCGCCGCCACTGACGGTTCCCCAGCCACACACGCGCACGTGCCCCAGACACCGCCAACACCGTCTGGCTAATGGCCTGCTCTGGGCAGAAACGCTTGGCCAGTGAAAAGGGAGCAGCAACACCACAGGGGGAGGGGGAGGGGTGGGGGTGGGGGGCTATCCCAGCTCTGCAGGAAGATCCTTTCATCTCTGCAAAGAGTGACAGGGCTTTGCTTTAGTCCATCCAGGCCATCAAATGCATTGTTTTTTCTGCCTAGGTCAGAACAAGCAACCTGCGAAGTGAGCCCTCCTCAGTGGCAGACAGGACATTGTTATGGGTAGATATAATCTTGGCCATCTGGTTATGATCATGGCTCACAAGGAAGACCACGGCAGGCCCAGCGACAGTTTGGTTAAGCCTGGGCTCGCGGGAAGTGGGCAGACGCCGGCACTTGCTGGACTGGCAGAGAGGATGCCGGCGAGGGCTTGAATGGAGGGAGCGTGATTGGAACTCTGATGCAGATGAGGGCGTGAATGGGCGGGCGGCCCACAGATTAGCACGCATGGCCTCAAGGGGCAGGAGGGAAACTCCGGAAAAGAAATTGAAACAGCCCTGGGAACAAGGATGCTCTCCAACCCAGGACGGGACTCCATCAGAGTCTTCAACTAATCAGGTGAGGGGAACCCACAGATGCTTCCCCCTCTCAATAACACCCATCCACCCATCAAAAGCCCTGCCTCACACAAAAGATAAGATACCCTCAGCAATAGGCACACAAAGGAGATTAAGGTGGCTGATTAAAAACGGTGATTACAAACATCAGGGAAACAAAGACAGGGATGTTGAAGAGTCCTTGGTTTCGAGGAGTCAAGTCAAGAGTCTGAGGAGTCGAGTCAGGAGTCTTTGGACTCGAGTCCGAGTCCTTGGTCCAAAATGGTGACTCACGAGTCACTCCCAAAGCTGACTGAGTCCCTATTAAAATCAATGGGGGGTTTTCCCAACAAAATAAGACTATTTCAGATGTGTGGCTTAAATAAATTCTAGGCACAAGTGTGCCTTTTTATTTCAACTGCAACTGATTTTGGCAAGAACAGACCAGGCAGACAAACCCAAAATTACCAGGCAGGCAGAGGAGGCAGGGAACCCCAAAGCAGGCAGGCAGAGGCCTTTGTCTTGGACATTTCAAACTGTGGAACTGGTTAAGAAGAGACCAGGCAGGCAGAGGAGGCTGGGAACCCCAAACAGGCAGGCAGAGGCAGCCAAACCCAAAATGTCTGAAAGGTTGCATTTTAGGAAAACAATTTTAAAAAATAAACTTGCTGTACTTCCTAAAACCTATCCATGTTGCATTTGAGGAACATGATTTTGGAACACGAGTCCTTGGTCTCGAGTCCCGAGTCGAGTCTCGAGTCCCATTAAAAATATTGGGACTCGAGTCAGAGGGGGGACTCAGTCCGACTCACGAGTCGAGTCCTGGAGTCCGAGTCCCCATCCCTGAACAAAGATGGCCCTTGATCCTCTCATGCAGCAAAGAATTCAGAGAAAGGTATAAGAACCAAGCTTAGCCAACAGAAGTCAGCAAGCAGGGATGCGCGCACCTCTTGCTCCCCTCTGCCACGCAGGACCCCTCCAGCGCGGGACCAACAAGAAGACAGGTAGTGATGGATTCTTGCCTTGCCTTGCCTTGCCTTGCCAGCATGGGAGCCTCCCCCCCCCTTGCTGTCCATAGGCAGGTCCGTAGCTTGGGGGTCATTCTAGACTCCCAGCTGTCCATGGAGGCTCAGGTGGCAGCTGTGAGCCGGGCGGCGCTGTATCAACTCCATCTGATACGGCAGCTGTGCCCCTACCTTCCTAATCACCATCAGTGGTTCATGCCTTGGTCTCCTCTTGCCTAGACTACTGTAATGCGCTCTACGTGGGGTTACCCTGGAAGACGGTTCGGAAGCTACAGCTGGTACAGAACGCAGCGGCTCGCCTGGTTAAAGGCAGCCGCCGGCGGGATCACATCACGCCAGTGCTCAAGGAGCTGCACTGGCTACCAGTTGCTTGCCGAGCCGAATTCAAGGTGTTGGTTTTGACCTTTAGAACCCTATACGGCTCCGGTCCAGTCTATCTCAAGGAGCGTCTCCAGCAACACCAAGTGGGCTGCTCAACAAGATCTGCCACAGACGACCTTCTCCTTGTCCCTTCAGCCAGAGCAGCCAGGCTGGTGGGGACTAGGAAGAGGGCCTTTTCTGTGGCGGCCCCCATACTGTGGAACTCCCTCCCTAGTGACATCCGCCATGCCCCCAGCCCCCTCTCTGTTGAGCTTCCGCCGCTCACTAAAAACATGGTTATTCAGGCGGGAATATGGGGTGGGTTAAGATTTTAAAAGTTATACTGTTTTATACTGTTTTAAATATGTTTTATATCTTGTATTTTAAATGTATTTTATCATGTTGTACATCGCCCAGAGTGGCCGGTTTGCCGGCCAGATGGGCGATCCAGAAATACAACAAATAAAATAAATAAAGGGGAACCAACTACTTTAAAAGGAGCTTAGCTACAACTACCATATAAAATAGTTTTAACTGCTATTAGCATTCAGCTACATGAAAAGTAGTTTAACCGTGTGTAGTCCATTACTGCCCATCACAGCTCTGAGCATGAAGTACATACATTGTGGGGTCTTGCTTCAGCAACAGCTCTGACACAGAAGAGGAGTTGGAGCTGGGTGAAGGGCTCACACACCTGGGGCTGATTGCAGCCAAGGCCAGGCGACCTTGGCCAGCCCCCCCTCCCCTGGGGAACAGGAGCCCGGAGAGCTGAGTGAGGATTCTCAGCTGCAGGCAGTGGCCTTGGGCTGCCAGGAGGGCTCTTCAGGGGAGGAGGGCCCCTCAGGGTTGCGGCCGGCCCAAAGACGACAGGAGAAACGCCTGGCTGAAAGGCACGTGAGCAGAAGGAGGCGTAGCAGGCGTCTCCTGGCCCGGTACCCGTGCCAAGATCCAGAATCAGACTCAGACTGAAATCGAGGCTGGGTCAGGGTTTATAGTCTAGCTGCTGACCCTTGCTCAGTGTAGAAAGCAACGACGCTGTTACCTGGCAACGCTCCTACGCTCCTTGATTCCCCTTGATCTCCTACTCTCTGAACCCTGGACTGTCGCGACTTTGGTTTGTTTCTTGGACTGGTGTATGGTGGATGGACTTTTCATTACTGCTTGTAGCAATAAAGAATCTGTTTAGAACTGCACTGTCTGGTGTGATCAAGTGGGACACAACATACATACATACATAGGCGATCACTCGTGACCGAGTAAGATTGTCTTCCAGGATAAAATTACAAAAAGGAGATTTTAAAAGGAGAAAATTCTAAAGAAAATTGTGTAGACTCTAGCGATGGGTCCATAAGTGACTGTGGAGGCCAATTCTAGATCCACACAGCTTCCCACAGTGAGGACACAGGTTACCAGATGGAAGATGGTCCTGTAAAGGATTCGTTTGACGTGCTTTTCGCTTAGCACGTTTCTCCCTTTCACCTTGCACTCGGGCTTCTTCAAAGTCCATGGAACCTTTGGGCCAGAGCTTCCCAGTTTTCGATGTTTATATTGCATTTTTTCAGATTAGCCTTAAGAACATCTTTAAACCTCTTATACTGACCACCAATATTCCGCTTTCCATCCTTGAGTTGGGAAAGCTTTGGGAGACGGCAGTCAGACATTCGAACAACATGACGTATAGCCATTTAGGCCAGACCTGGTTCTAGATTGCAGTTTGCTTCAGCCTTCCCCAACTTGGTGTGCTCTAGATATTTTGGACTACAACTTCCAGCATTTCTGACCATTGGCCATACTGTCTAGGGCTGATGGGAGTTGAAATCCAAAACATCGGGGGGACACCAGGTTGGGGAAGGCCGTGTCAGAAGGTCTTGATACATCACACCGCCTCCAGCAGCAAACTAGGGACTCTAGTTTTACTTCCTTTCTCGGATTACTCATCCTAGGTGTGAAATAAACAAACACTGTATTGCTTTCGAAGGTAACACAGGATTATTATATCAGCCTTCCACAACCTGGTGCTCTCCAGATGTATTGGACACCAACCTCCATCAGCCCCAGCTAGCATGGCCAAAGGTAGGGAATGCTGGGAGTTGTCATCCATAACATTTGGATGGCACTAGATTGGGGAAGGCCGAGTTACATCCAAACAACTTTCAGCTGGATCCAAGTGGTGACATCAGGATACAAAGTACTGAATAGGTCAAAAATATATATTTTTTATTTGACTGACTTCTGTTACAAGCATGTATGCTTTCAAGTTACACAGAACTCTGCAGCAGGAAGTTGGAATCAGATTTCTCAGCCATATATAGAGCAAGGTTACTTGTTAGCATTAATAGAAATATATTTAGCCACTTCTGATCCAGGCCAAAACTTTTAGCACTTTGCATTGGTTGATAATCTTATTTAATACATTTATTAGTTGCTTTTCAGCTAACTTCTCTAAAGGCACAATCCTATGTATGTTTAGATGTGGCTTACGCTGGCTCAGCTTGTCTGAGTGTGGAAAGCTAAGCAGGGTCAGACCTGGTTATTACTTGGATGGGAGACCCCTCCTCTAGTTTCCTGCATTGAGCAGGGGGTTGGACTCGATAGCCTTGTAGGCTCCTTCCAACTCTATATCTATGAAATCTATGGGGGAAAAGGCCTACAACTCCCAGCATGCCCTAGCCAGCATGGCTGGCTGGGGCATGCTGGGAGTTGCAGGCCTAATTCTAAAACGTACACATTTCTGCACCAAGGGGCTGCTGGGACTGAGCAAGCCACCACTCGTTGACTCTGGTCCCTCCCTGCAGCATGCAGCAGCATTGTTCCCTCCTTGCGATGTGGCACGGGAGCCAATGGCAGCCCGGATCCACTGTGCAAGCACACGTGGGCAGGCGTGTGCCACATTCCGCTGTTTTTTAATTCAGAAAAATGTTGACATGCAATGGCAGTCACATGAATTCCTGACACAGAAGAAAGCTGGGTGGGCACTCCCCCACCCTCCAGGGCTCACATGAATGGGAGAAAGGCACTCATTAGCAGAAGATGCGGCGGCGGCGGCGGCAGACAGACGGGGGGGTCGGTGAAGGCGGTGTCAGTCATGGAGAATTTCCCTTTTTTGACGAGGCGGAGCTTCTTCATCATCGCCCTCAGTCTCCATGCGTTGTGAAGGGAGGGAGGGAGGTGCTGGCCTGCAGGTGTCATTCCTTCGGGTAATGCCTGGAGAGGTAGACATTCTTTCCGTCATACTCGGAAGTGGTCAAGCACTTGAGGAAGAAGTGCCCGAGGTCATGTTTGGAGATGACTCTGGAGCCACTCGATGTATCTACGGTCACCGTGTAGTCCCCTGTGAGTGGCTGGTCACCTGGAGGAGAGAGCTCAGATGAGAGCCAGGCCCCACATGTGACAATGAAATGGGGCGCATGAGGGTGCAATCCAGGAGCAACCCAAAGACTGTGGATGGAACAGAAACCCTTGGCTGGGACAGACAAGGCCTGAGGCCTGGAGGCAGAACACCTCAGCGGGCAAGCCGAGCAGCCACTTGGCCTTTGACCAGCTCCAAACGGTCCTGGAACATGGGAACTTGCAAGAACTATCAGCGCTCTCCCGAGCATGGCCAGAGTGGCCACATAGCTGAGCTTGGGATACTAGCCTTCCAGATCAAAGGGTACAGCTGACAGGCAGAGCTGAGCTCCAGAACCTCTTTTTCCTTGATGTCAGCCACGGGGTGTTTCTTCCTAAACATGGAAATATTTTTCTAGCCATTTTACTTGGGAGGGGAATGAAGCACACTCAACAAGGCCCAGTTGTAACTACATCTGCTCTTAATTTAGCACTGGAAAGAGGGACTTACACTGGTAAATACCATGTTACCTGTCAAACATGACTGGAAATGCAGCCCAAAACAAGCAGATAAAAGAATAAATTTGCATATACAGATGAGCAAAGACTTTCCTTACCTGAAGGGGGCGGGGAGAGAGAGAAGGAAGTTCTGGACCTACCGGTGGATTTCTTGATGATTTTGCAGTAGATCAGCAAGGACATCCAGTTCCCAATTATTTAACAAGAACAGCAAAAAATGACTGTCCTCCCATGCCCTAAATTATACTGCTGAAAGGAAGAATGCTTGGGGTAAACAGGAGTGGATTTGTGTGTGCCAGAACTGTGAGCTCCATAAAGTTCTGGTGCTTGGAATTCTTGGATTCTAAGTGTATCTTTTGCACCAGCCTCCAGTTGGTGGATCGTGAGGATTTAGTAAAAAAGCAAAGTAGATTCCTGCAAGATCCAAGTCCGCGCCCCCCTTCTCTCTCCCCCTCTCGCACGCGCACACACACACACACTCACTCCAAACGGGCACAGCCGCCACCCCCTCCAGCCACGAACCCCTTTCGTGCGTGCAACCAAGAGGGCCGATGCCGCCCAGCTCCAGCCCAGTCCCCGTCACCATGGCCAGGGCGGGCCCCAGCAGCCCCATGGCCACAAGCCACACCTGCAATGTGGGGCGGCATGACATAGACACAGTCCAGTCCCCGACTCCTTCAGGATCTGCTGCATGCGGATGTGATCCTCCGTCACCGGCTGCAGCTTGGCAGGAACCTTGTCCAAATCCCACATCAGGAAGGCTACGAGCAGAAGGAGAAAGGGGATGGCGCCTCGGTGTGGAGTTCCACTCCAGGACTATTTTAAGGGGCCTTGAGGAACCCCGGCCGAAATGCAGGCACCGTATTCCTTTGCATCCCGAGTCTCCCCAAGGCCCCCTCCCCTCACCGCTGGACTTCACTCCCACCCTTCCGGCACCTCGTTCCCTCCTTGGACCTGGCCAAAGAGCAGTGGCTGCGGTCAGCCTTGCCTCACTCGAAGCATTAGTCCCACGGGCTTCGGCCCGACTCCCGCATCCACCAGCCCAAACTGCTGCTGTTCAAAGCAAGGCACACGCCGCATGGAAAGGAGATGTGTGACGGGGGGCCCAGTGCCCTGCGCTTGTGGCGCAGGAAGCTCCCCCAAAGCTCCTGGCGCTGCGCCTGAGCCGTGGTCCTCCTAGCCCAGAGCGGTCAGCACTGACTGGCAACAGTGGCTCTCCCGGGCCTCGGGCAGGGGTCTTTCCGAGTCTGACCAGCACACTGAAACTGGGCCCTTCCACGTGTGGCGCGTGCCCGTGCCCTGCCCTGAGCTTTCCCCACCCCCACAGGCCCTGAAAGCTGACCTGACAGGCAAACGACCACTTTGCGGATGCCGTGGGAGTTCATGGCTGCAACAATGTTCCGGGTGCCCTTCAGACATCATAGTGGTGGGACCTGGCAGGAGGGCGAGGGAAGGAGGAAAGTCAGGAGAGCGGCAGGCCTGCCGGCTGGGGAGGGCGCTGGGGAAGAGATGCAGCCCACGTACTGAGGATCGTTGCGGGTGCCCAGGATGACGATCACAGCATCCTGCCCCTTCACTGCTCGGTCGACGTCCCCCAGGTTCAACACATCGCCCACCACCACCTGTGCCGGATGGAGCTCTAGGGGCAGCCGTATCGGGTCCCGCACCAGCACAGTCACCTGGTAACCTGGAAAGAGAGGAGCAGAGAGAGGCCTGTTGGGTGGGGGCAGCCCAGTGGGGCAGAAGGCGGGACTTGCCGAGAGTCAAGGGACCCCTCTAGGGGAACATGGGAGGGAAAGAGGCTCCAGGCCGAAAGCAGCTGCGTTGAGCCCAGCCCCAGCAGGGGCTTGCCCGGGGGCTCCTTGGGGGTGAAAAAAGTGCTGGAGCTCAAACAAGCCCAGGCGTTTGTATGTGAAGAAAGACTTCCTTTCGTTCACCCTGCAGTCAACTTCTGTGGGTGATTTCAAGTTCAAGACTTTTGAGAAAGGGAGAGAAATGTCTCCCGGTGCCCCAGAACAGTGTTTTGTAATGTATCGGCAGGGATGGGGACTCGGACTCGAGGACTCGACTCGTGAGTCGGACTGAGTCCCCCCTCTGACTCGAGTCCCACTCGAGTCCCAATATTTTTAATGGGACTCGAGACTCGACTCGGGACTCGAGACCAAGGACTCGTGTTCCTCAAATGCAACATGGATAGGTTTTAGGAAGTACAGCAACTTTATTTAAAAATCATTTTCCTAAAATGCAAACCTTTCAGAATGCCTGCCTGTTTGGGGTTCCCAGCCTCCTCTGCCTGCCTGGTTCTTCTTAACCAGTTCCACAGTTTGAATTGAATGAATTGTCCAAGACAAAGGCCTCTGCCTGCTGCCTGCTTGCTTGCTTTGGGGTTTCCTGTCTCCTCTGCCTGTCTGGTTTTTGGGTTTGTTGCCTGGTCTGTTCTTGCCAAAATCAGTTGCAGAGTTTTGAATAAAAAAGGCACACTTGTGCCTAGAATTTATTTAAGCCACACATCTGAAATAGCCTTATTTTGTTGGGGGAAAACCCATTGATTTAATAGGGACTCGTGGAGTCAGCTTTGGGAGTGACTCGGGACTCAGGACTCGGGACTTGTGAGTCACCATTTTGGACCAAGGACTCGGACTCAAGACTCGGGTCCAAAGACTCGTGACTCGAGACCAAGGACTCTTCAACATCCCTGGTTATCGGCCTCTGTCATATCCCTCTCCCTCACTTGTCTTTTTTCTAAACTAAAAATAATTGCTTAGAATAGCTTTCAGAATTGCTCAGAAGGGAAGTTGTTCTGAACCCCATGGGCGTTTTGGTTGCCTGTTTTGTCTCTTCTCTACAAGATCCTTCTCCAGGTGGCACAACTAACTTCTCTAACGTTCCTCCCCCCCCGCTTTATTTGACCCTCCCGGCATCTGACGTCCCCTTCCCCAACGGGAGTTGTCCAACACTTCTGGAGGGCGCCAGAGTAGAGAAGGCTGTTTCAGAGTATTTAAGTAAGTATTTTTTTTCTTTTTCTTTTAAAAATATATTTAGCCCATTTGCTCCTCAAATTCCTTTCTGACTTGTTTTGAGAGAAGCCCATACATTTAAGGAATACAGTGAAAAACAACTATTACACTTGCACTTTGGTTCTGGCACGAGTTTGTGCTCTTTTAAAAATTAATTTCACTCTGGTGTGTCATTCTCCTACTTGGCAAGGGAAGTCTTTCCCCTCTGACTGCTCCCTTGACTTTCCTCTTTAGCCACATTGGCATCCTTCTGGACTCGTTTTGCCTTTTCTGATCTGTGCTGCACATGTTACGTGAGGCTCTCTTATAGACCTTTTGAAGGAATTTGCCCCTCCTGAAGGGCACCGTTCAACTAATCCTCTTTATTTTTGAGAAAATTCAATAGGGCTTTGTTGGGACTTCCTTGGCAATTTCCCATTCAGATGCAGGTTGAACTTGACAGCACCACAGTCACTGCTACTATGCAGTCCAACACCACTTCCGTGTTGGGTTGGATCCCAGGCCCTGCTTCGTATTAAATCAAGGGCTACCTCCCCTCTCATTGGCTCCATGGCTTAACTGTTCCAAAGGACAATCACTATTTGTATTTCGATGTTTTGGACGGGCCCCCAGACCAAAGGCCTACTCCTATGACCCACTACCAAAGAGAGACGCCACCAGGTGCAGAGCACTTACACCAGTGTCACTTCACAAGCTGTGCTGGTGGACCAGTGGAGCAGAACATACAAGATGCACTGGAAAGGGGAAGAGCGCTGGCACTAAGTGAGATGTGGGCAGGAGAGAGAGGAGGGGTAGTGGCAGAGGAGGGGGCAGCCCTGAGATGTGGGTCGGGGGGAGAGAGAGGTAACCCAAGCAGACCACATGATCTGCACCAGCTTGTACTGGCATAAACAAGAATACAGCAGCAGCTTCTTGCAGCCACAAGGAGGATGAAGTGGAAGGTTCCTTGCAAAAGGTTTTATATAAGAAGAAACTCAGGTTTGGCAAGATCTGATCAAGTCAAAACAGGGTCTTTCCACCTGCCCGTTTCCATAACTGTATTGCACAACGGGGGGTGGGGGGCTTCTGTGTAGCCCTTTCCCCCTCCAAAGGCGAGCAACCACATTATTGTTGTTGTTGTTGTTGTTATTTTATTATTATTATTTACAGTATTTGTATACCGCTCCACATCAAGCAGATTCCAGAGTGAACAATAAAAAGACAAAAACAGATAAAAGAAACAAAAACAATACATCGAAAACACACTAAAATTACACTGGTGGTTTAAGAGCAGAGAAGGCTTCCCGGAACAAGGAGGTCTTCAGCAGGCGCCTTAAGCAGCACAACCTGCCTGATCTCTAGAGGCAGGGAGTTCTACAGAAATGGAGCCACCACACTGAAGGCTCTTCTCCTGGTGGGCTCCAATCGGGCCAAAGGTCCATGAGGAACCACCAGGAGAATTTCATCTGATGACCTCAGCGACTGGGCAGGTTGGTGCTCTCTCAGGTAACCTGGTCCCAAGTTGTTTCAGGCTTTGTACACAAGTACCAGAACCTTGAACCTGACCCGGTAGCAAATAGGTAGCCAGTGCAGTTCCTTCAGAAAAGGAGTTGCATGCTGAAAAAGGGCAGCTCCTGACAACAGCTGAGCTGCTGCATTCTGCACTAGCTCCAGCTTCCAGAGCAGCCTTAAGGGCAGCCCCACATAGAGCACATTGCAGTAATCCAGTCTTACTAGTGCCTGTATCACTGTGGCCAAGCTATCCCTGTCCTGCAGAGGCCGTAGCTGGCGAACCAATCGAAGATGGTAAAAGGCACTCCGAGCCCCTGCGGTCACTTGGGACTAGGGATTATGATGGATCTAGGAGTACCCCCAGACTACGAACCTGAGGCCTGTGGCTTACGCTGGCTCAGCTTGTCTGAGTGTGGAAAGCTAAGCAGGGTCAAGCCTGGTGATTACTTGGATGGGAGACCGCTCCTCTAGTTTCCTGCATTGAGCAGGGGGTTGGACTCGATGGCCTTGTAGGCTCCTTCCAACTCTATGATATATGAAATCTATATATATGATCTTTCAAAGGGAGGGCAGCCCCACCCAGGACAGGCAATGAGCCTGTCTCCTGGACTCAGGAACCACTCACCCACAGGGCGTCCGTCTTGCCAGGATTCAGCCTCAGTTTACTGGCCCTCATCCAGCCCATCACTGGGTTCAGGCACTGATCCAGGACTTGCACAGCCTCTCCTGATTCCGTTGTCACAGGGAAATAGAGCTGTGCGTCATCAGCATACTGAGGGCACTTGGCTCAAAAATTCCCTAATGACTGCTCCCAGTGGCATCTTATAGAGATGTTAAACAACACTGGGGACAAGATGGTACCCTGCGGAACCCCATAGCACAATTGCAAAGGATCCAAGGAATAGTCACCCAATCTTACTCTCTGAAATCGACCGCACAGGTAGGACTGAGACCACTGTAACACAGTGCCTCCAATGCCCAACCCGCGGAGTCGATGGTATCAAAAGCTGCTGAGAGATTGAGTAGAATTAACAGGGTCACACTCCCACTATCCTTCACCTGATAAAGGTCATCCATTAGGTGACCAAGGCTGATTCAGTCCCATAAGCAGGTCGAAACCCAGACTGGAATGGGACTAGATAATCAGTATTCTCCAAGAGTGCCTGCAGTTGCTTCGCCACGACCCTCTCAAGAACCTTCCCTAAGAAGGGATATTTGCAACTGGGTGGTAGTTATCAAGTACCGTTGGGTCCAGAGTGGGTTTTTTCAGGAGTGGTCGCAGTACTGCCTCCTTAAGGACAGCAGGAACCACCCCTTCACGCGGAGATGTGCTTACCACTCCCTGGGCCCACCCAGGCAAACCCCCTCGGCCAGCTTTTATAAGCCAGGAGGGGCAAGGATCCGGAGGGCACGTGGTCAGTCGCATTGCTGCAGGCACCTTGTCCACATCATCAGCCCGCAGCAACTGAAATTGATCCCACAAAATCAGGCCGATGGTGGCATCAGATACCTCGACTGGAGCTGCGCTAACGGCAGCGTCAAGTTGGCTGCGGAGACGAGTGATTTTGTCCTCAAAGTGCGATGCAAAAAGGTCACAGCAGGACTTTGAGGGGGCCAGAGCTAGATCACCAGCTCTATCCACTGGAAAATCTCCAAGAGCATTCAGAAATCCTTTGGATTCCATGAGTCTCCTCATTCAAACCCCTCTTTAGCTGCCATGACTCTAGAAGGCAAGGCTAGCCCACCAGTATGTCACTAAAGAACTTGGCATTAAAGAACTTGCCACACAGAGGAGGGCCAAGATCTCTTCTCGATCATCCCAGTGAGCCAGTGTGGCGTAGTGGTGAGAGTGTTGGACTGGGACTCGGGAGATCCGGGTTCTAGTCCCCGCTCAGCCATGAAGCTCACTGGGTGACTTTGGGCCAGTCACTGACTCTCAGCCTAACTTACCTCACAGGGTTGTTGTGAGGATAAAATGGAGAGCAGGAGGAGGATTATGTAAGCCGCCTTGGGTTCCTTGCAGGAAAAAAGGCGGGGTATAAAATAAATAAATAAATAAAATCCCAGAGTGCAGGACACGGAATAATGGACTCTAGTTATAGGAAGCCAGATTCTGCCTGGACATCAGGAAAAACTTCAGTAGGACAATGGAACCAGTTACCTAGGGAGGTGGTGGGCTCTCTCACTGGAGGCATTCAAGGTGCAGCTGGACAGCCACCTGTCAGGGATGCTTTGACTTGGGTTCCTGCATTGAGCAGGGGGTTGGACTCGACGGCCTTATGGGCCCCTTCCAACTCTACGATTCTATGAAATCCAGGTTGGCTCTCAAGGTTGTGGTTGCTGGCAAGACTGGCCTTTCCTGAGCTCAACCCTCAAAGCACAAAGATTACGGTAATCTACACAAGCCCAGACCAAACATGGATGTGCCATCTTCAGCCCCCACCCCTGCCCGGCCAATGGCCATCCCTGATAAGCCCCACCCCACCCGCTTTTTATCTCTGCAGCCCACAGCTGCAGGCGGAGGGTGGCTCCTCTCGGTGGGTGCAGAAGAGAATGCCCTGGGGCGGATCTTTTACACACACACACACCCTTCCCTGTGTCATACTGTGTTGAAGAGGGTGTGTGTGTAGACATGGGTTAGCCAGCAGCTTCTACTTGCCAGAAAACGCCTTCGCTCAGGGCTCTCTCTGCCAAAGCCTACTTTGCAGGGCTACTACCAGGAAGATGAGAATTGCAGCGCACTTCGTACATTTATTTTACGCGCGGGGGTTGGGGGTGGCGAATTATAAATAAAACCCCTCTAGGTTGGGAGTTTGACTCCCGGACGAGCTTCGTTCGGTCTCTCCCTCCCGGCACCGATCCCGCTAGACAGAGACGGGGGGAGTCTCTTAATCCTGGCCCCCAGTTAGTCGTCCGTGGGGCGACTCGGGCCTTCAGCGAGCAGCGTCACTGGACTCAAGGCAGCGACCACCCCCCGCTCCGGCCGCTGGCGTGAGCCTGGGCTCACTCGCTAGAGCCCCCCGGAGCTCCTGCTGGCCGGGGGCGGAGCGGGCCACGTCGCCAGGCGGAGCCTTCCAGGCCCGGGAGCGCCTCTTGGACAGGCGGGTCCCCTCCCCTTCTCTGCACCCACCCAGCGCCCGAGTCCGTCTTCGCCTGGGGCGCTTCGCTTTCCTCACCCCACTTGCCCGCCCGCCCGCCTCTCACCGGCCTCGATGGCTTGCGCCAGGGTGGCCAAGCCGGTCATGCCGGTGGCGCCGAAGATGGCGATTTTCTTGCAGGCTGCAGCCATGCCGGTCTCGCGCGCTCTGTGCCGCCGCCGTCGCCTCCCAAGCCTAGCCCAGCGCTGGAGCGAGCCCTTCCGCCCGGAGCTCCGCCCGGGGAGGCAGAACCTGCTTAAGCCGGGGGCGGCGCGTCGAGGCTCCGCCGACGGACCGGGCTCGCCCCCTGCCGGCGGATAGAGCGGAGTAGGCGCGCTCCTTGCTTCCCCGCGAGGAAGCCCGAGGCCGGGCCGGTCGGCCGCCCCGCCTACCCCGCCGAGCAGAGCTAGCTAGGGAACCGCCTAAGAGGGGCTCCCCGCCCACGTTCCAGGGCGACGCGCAAAACACGGAAGTCCTCAACACGAGGTAAAATACATCCACATGCATGCTATGCCTTCGTAGGAAAGCTCCCCCTGTTGGATCGCTGCAGGAAAGGCGCCGGAGAAGGGGCAGCCCTGGCAGGGAGCCCCCGCTGAGGGCCCCATCCTAACCTCCCCCCCACCCCCACGGAGAGTTGCCCGCTTTTTCGCTTCTGTGCCTTCCACAGCCGCTGACTGCGCCCCAGAGCAAGCGAGTGGGCGACGCTTTTCCCATCGCGCTACTGCCGCGAAGATGCTTCCCCGGCTCCATTTCTGCACGCTGAGCCGCTGCTAAAAGCCGGAAAAACGTTGGCAGCCGGCCCCTCTCCCAGGCTTGGTGTGTGTGTGTGTGTGCGTGTGTCACCGCGAGGGTTCCTGCCTGGAATACATGTCCCACCACACGCAAAGGAAGCAGTGGCCAAGCAGAGCCGGTGGGCGCGGCTTCGCTGCTCTGCGCGTCTGTTGCTCGTGTGAAGCGTGTCCGAGCGTGGTTCGTGCTGTGGCTTCTCCGCCTGGCTGGAACGTGAGAAGTCAGGACGTAAGGGCGAGGGGCCCTGGGCAGAGAAGCTGAACTGTGCTCTCGCGGGGACAACACCCCTCTGCCTCTGGGTAAAGGCTAGGGGACACTTTATTCTGCAAGCCCCCACCCGCGGCTGCCCCCCCCCCCACCGCGGCCCGTCGCTTCGGAATAGCCCAAGTTCTCTGGGCAGGCAAGAATCGCACTGTCGTTTCTGTGGCCTTGTACAGCGCCTAGCGCGCTATCCACGGAACACTGAGTAGAAATAGGTCTGCATGAATAAGAGCGCGCTGGGCTACGCGTTGATTGTCCGAAAAGGCAACGACTGGAAGGAAGTTTGCGGCGCTCCACGTAGAAGGGCGCTTCTTCCGCCCCAGGTATTCGGAGCGAGGACGGTCTTTACTGGTTTCGCTGCGGATGAAACTGCCAGACGAAGAGTTCTGTGCGCCGCAGTGGCTGGCATCCTTCCGGGCCCACGACGGGAAAACCAACACCGGCGCCCCTTCCTTGTGCCTGAATCACTCGCTCTCCAGAACTGACACGGCGTCCATCTCGAGATGAAGAGGGGCCCATCGCTCAAGGAGTCGCTGCCAGCCGGCTTTGCAAGGTGCTCCAAAGATCCCCCACGCCGCGCTCTCTTTCCTTCTCCTGCTGGGGTCACCTCGGCTCGCGGAGGGAGGCCCTTCTGGAAGCCACAGGGGTCCCGCCGGAGTCTTGGAGCCCAGGACGGGGGAGAGGCAGCCCGCGGTCCAGGAAGCCAGAAAAGGACATGCCCAAGGTGACCGCTAGGCCAGAGTCGCCCTCCTCGCGCGCCCCCACGCCCTGCTGCAGCCTCCTGGTCCAGCGCTACAGCCCACCCCGCGCCCCCCGCCAGCATCTTGCTTCGCGCATCCCTCCACGCAGCCTGGGGGCTTGCAGCTCGAGCTGCATCTTCCTCCTCCGGCTGGTGCTCAGCGCGTGTGCGAAGAGAGAGCAGAGCATCCTTCGCCGGCCCCCACTTCCCGCGCCTTCCTGGAAAGCGCTCCTTGCAGCGGGCGGGGAGGCGGGCAGGGCCCCTCTCCATTGCCTGCCTGGGCTGGGCTGGGAGGGACGGAGCGGCGCGCCTGGATTGGCTGCCAGGCCCGGACGGGGGTAGTAGTAGGAGGAGGATGCTGACAGAGCTGGGCTGCGCCGGGCACGGCTGGGCGGCTCTTCCCTCCTGCATCCATTGACAAGAGCCAGCATCTCTGCTCTCCCCCCGCACCACCACCCCGCACCCTGGCAAGGCAAGGGTCCGGGGGCTCCCCTTGGCGCTGGGGCCAGGTAAGCCCTGCCTGCTGCACACCGCAGGCGGTGGGAGGGGGGGGGCGCTGGGCCGGGCAGGCCGCAGAGCTGGCCTCATGGCCAGTCCTAGAGCTTTCATCCAAAGGAGCTCAAGAGTCGCTCTCCCCACTACCCCCACCGCCAAAACCCCTCTGCTTGTGTGTGGGGTGGGCGAGAGGGGGAGAGGGAGGCAGCAGGTGCCCAGGGCTGGATCAAGAAAGGCCTCTTTGGGTGGCTCAGGCCTCTCTGAAGGTGCCAGGAGGAGGGAGACCCAGAGGAGAAGGCTAGGCCTGGCTGTGGAGCAGAACTAGCCCCGCGCAGGGAGAGGGGGGGGGAGAGGGGGGGCTCAGAATAGATGAGAGGCTGCTCTGCATGCCCTTGGCTGGGGAAGGGAGCTGGTCAGCATACCCCCCCCCCCCCCCGCCCGCCTGGGAGCAGCAGCAGTGTGTGTGTCCCAGCTGGTGGCCAGGAAAGGTCAGGGGAGCCCTTTCCCTCCTGCCGGACCGCAAAAGACAGAAGGGCCTGGTTTGGTTCCACTGGCTCTGCCCTTGTCCTGGCCCCCAACCCGGCAGGATTGGAGCACAGTCTGTGTGACAGCAGCACCTGCAGCCTTCCAGCGGCTGTGAAGGCTCTGCCGGGCCAAGTAAGCGATGCCCAAAGGCAGTGGGGATGAGAGCCTGAGGAGGAGCTCTCTGTGAAGCAGGCTGCTGGCTCACGCTGGTCCTGTCTGAGTGGAAACTAGCAGCTCAGGCCTGGTTTACTTGGATGGGGATCCTCTAGTCCGCATAGGCAGGGGTGACTCGCTGAGCTCTTCAAGATCTTGAATCTTGTCCAGGGGACGCCCTGGGCCCCTAGCCGAAAGGGGGGACGGAGCAGGAATCTTGCCCCCCCCCCCCGGCCTCCCTGGGAGAGAGCGCCCCCCCCCGCACACAGTGACTGCTCTGTGCCTCTGTCTTTGCTCTCTCACTCGGTGTATGAGGCACTGCTAGTGCATGTCCTAATTTGTACGCGCCTGAATTACCCATTTGGCAGGTAAAACACGAGGGGCCCAATTCACCGAGAAGTTCTGCTGAAGCCTCATGGACATGAATGGGACCTAAGCTGTGAACGTGTGGGGGCCCCATTGATTTCAATGAGGCCTGCATCGGAGAGCATCCTGGGGGCTCATGCCCCAGCTTTCTTCCTCAGGGCCAGATATAACAACTTTGCTACTTCAGCATTTAAAATGCTGAGTTTTAAAATCTGAACATGACAGTACAGTCATGCCTTGGATTGAGAGCATAATTCGTTCCGGAAATGTGCTTGTAATCCCAAAACACTCTTATATCAAAACGAAATCCCCCCCATAAAATTTGTACAGAGATTTTTAATTTAAGCCGTACTACAGTACTTGTATTGCAAGACGTCGCTTGTATATCAAGTAAAAAATAAATAAATAAATATTTAAAAATTTGCTTGTCTTGCAAAATGCTCTCAGAACCAAGTTACTTGCAATCCAAGGTATTACTGTATTTGGAAGCCAGGTTTCTGTAACACTGAAAAATATACAGGTAACTGAATGAGTTGGCAAATTATTGTTATTAAGGTTAATTATTTGATTAGAGGAGCTGATAATTGAAGAGGAAGGGTGCTCAGACCTCCAGCCTAATAGACAGCCGTCCATCCTGCCAGGCCCGGCTGCCTCCACCTCAGGTGCTCAGAGCTGTTGTAATGCAGCAGCAAAGCATGTGTGCTCCTCCCTGGTGCAGATCATCCCGCTGGGCAAGCCAGGATTCTCTCCGCCTCGGGCTGCTGTAAGGATTACTGAGGGAATATATGAGAATATACGAGGGAGGGAGGGAGGGAGGGAGGGGCCGTGGCTCAGTGCTGGAGCCCCCGCTTTGCATGCAGACGGTCCCCAGTCCACTCCCCGGCAGCATCTCCAGGTAGGGCTGGGAAAGCTCCCACCCAAAATCCCGAAGTATCACTGCCAGTCAGCGCTGACAATGGAGGGCTCAGGCTCAGTGGACCCAGGATCTGGCGCAGAATAAGGCAGCTTCCTCGGTTCCTAAGCCCATTGGACATTTGAAATATGTTATATCTTTGCTGGGTTTTATAATTTGGGACTAGTTAAGACAAGGGCTTGTCACTCTGCACATGCTCAGAGGTCTTAAGTGGGGCTTGGTGGAAGGGTGAAGGAAGGCATGTGTTTCCCTCAGAACTGCTCGGCATTTACCACGGCTGAGAACTGGCATGGCAGCGTGGTGCTGGAAGTGGACTGCAGACACACCTGGACCCACATCCCTCCATGTTCTGTGGCTGGCTGTGGGCAAAGAGCTCTCTTAGCCTTCGTCCTCTACTTGTAAAGTAGAGATGTGACAGTAGCCTATACCCAGCAGGGCTACACTGGATGGAGAGGTGATCATGACGTTGCTGGTCTTTTGGTTTGATCCAGCATAGACCATCCATATGTTCTTACCATACAGAATTACCTTTGGGAAATTCACAAGAGTGCTACCCCAACTAGCTAGAGCACTTTGAATTCATGGTAGGGCTCAAAGGCACCCACGTCTAGTGGCTGGAAATGGAACCCCGTGGCGGGCAGCAAGCAGCTGTGGGGATCCCTGCGCAACGCGTGGCGCCTCCTGGCAGGTGGGGGAGCTGTGCCCACAGGCTGCCATTGGCACCAGCCCCTTGCTTCTGTGTACACAAGGCAAGGGTGGGGAGAGGGGGGCTGCAGGAGGGTGCCCCTCCTCCCCTGGCCTCCCTGGGCAGTGGCTGGGCTGCGGGAGGACCCCCTCTCCCCAGGGACACGGTGGGCAGCTCTGCCCAGCTCCCCGGCCTCCGTCTCAGCACCTTCCTCTCCCTGGTTGTGGCCTCTGAGGCTGGAACCCCCACATGCGCCTGTGCGTGGTAGGAGTTGGTGTTTGTCCCTTCTGAGGTTGCCGTTTCAGATCCCAGCGAACGTGCAGGCCAACCCAAGACACAGGATGCTGCAGGAGGAGGGCACCGCCGGTGGGAAGGGGTGAATGCACCCAGAGGTGCACCACAATCCACCTGTGGTTTCAACCGGGGCGGGGAGAGGTAGGCTGCCCCCTCCCCTCCCCCAGACAGCTGCGCGGGTCCCCTCCTGTGCTTGTGCTTTCTGTGAGGCAGCCAACGTGTGCAGCTTCTACTCAGCGCAGGGGAAGAGAAAGCAGAAGACCCTGTTCCGGACCACTTCAGGGAGATGGCAGGGAGGGATCTCCAGGAGTAAGGCGGATCCCTTCTCCCGCTCCCAGTGTGGTTTGCTAACCTTTCCTCCCTCAATGCTGCACTGGCCATGCCACTGTTCTGTGTGCCACAGGGCCGGCTTCACATGCTTATGCCACCCGGGTGTTCGCTTGTGGGCTGCTTCTCATACATGGGCCTCTTTGCTCACATTCAGTGCTACAGTTCTGGTGACCAAGGCTGGACGACTCTGCCACATGGAGAGTGCATTGGCCCTTGGACATGGCACACACTCGTACAAGATGCTTTCTGGATCATGGAGGGACTGTATATTTTTGAGACTCCATGGACATGTTTCACTCTGCTGAGACCTTGGCTACCATTCTAGGTGGAATAGGGTTGGACTCTACGGGGGCAGTCTGCCAGGACATTCTCTGCACAAGCCCCGTTGAAATGAACTTCCCAGCGGATTGTGCCTGTCACACATTCAGAGTGAAATATTATGTGACAATACAGGTGTTGTCACACTTTGATGGCCGCTCTTTTTCATTTAACACAAAATGGGGGATCTTTGGTCAAATGTTAGTCCCTTGCAATGCCACACAACCGTTGCATATTTCCTCCACTCTGGATCAATTGTCCACGCCCCCACGCCACCGCTGCCACCAAAAGACGAATAAGCTGCCCTTGCCTCTGCTTGGAGTGCGGCTCTGTGGTTTCTTCCACCTGCCTGGTGCTTCTTCTGGGGCTGATGAGGTCCTCATTTGGGTTGTCATTAGCTTTGCAACCATGCTGGCTGCTGGCAATAATGCAGCGGGTGTCTGATCACATCTCGGCCCTGTGTTCATCACCATAGCTCTGGGTGAGCAAGGGGCCGTCTGGGAGGAGAGAGGCAGTCTGGATTCTGAATTCACCTGTTCACACACTGGGCCAAAGGACACATCCCTCATCCCAGAACAAGGCAGGAAAAAGCGTGTGAAATGCAGAGGAGTTTTTAGAGAACCAGCCCTGCAGAGGGGCTGGTAAATTAGCCCACGTTCCTGGCAAAAGCAGGGTTTCTTCCTCAAAGCCCAAAGTCCTCTCATATGAAGCTGCCCTATATTGAACCAAACCTTTGGTCCGCTTAGCTTGGTGCTGTCTACTAACTGGTAGTGACTCTCCGGGGTTTCAGGGAGAGAAGGGTCTTTGCAAGGAGCTGCCAGGGATTGAACCTAGGACCTTTTGCATGGAAGGCAGGTGGTCTGCCGCTGAGCTCCAGCCCTTCCCTCCCTGCCATGTTCCAGGGCATGACATCTGCAGCGAGCCAGGATTCTGCCAATTTGGTTAAGGGGACATCATTATTTATTTGGATAGTGCCATCAGTGTGCCCAGTACTGTACAGATTACAAGAGGATAGGTCTCTGCTCCAAGGAGGCTCCAATCTAAAATTTGTCACAGGGAAAACAATACAGGAGGGAGGGGGTGGGAAGTGGAGGCCGGGGTCAAGGGAGGAGGTTGTGCCTCTCTTTGGGTCTCAGGCGTGCAGAGGCAGTTCTAGGCCCTGTGACAGGAGCAGAGGAGGGGGCGGGGGGGGGCTGTGTGAAGGGTGCGAGGAAACAGCGCTTTGAGGAGGCGGCGTGGGGAGGAAGCCAGGGAGGCTGGCAGGGGTGTGTCAGGATAGAAGAGTGGAGATATATCGGGGAGGCAAGGCCGTGGAGAGCTTTGCAGGTCAGGATGAAGCCCAACAGGCTGACTCAGTAATCCCTTGCAGCTTCAGGAGCTCATGAAGACCCTCTGTGCAGATCCATGAAGGAATCCATCGCTCTGTGGCAGTGGCAAGATGGCAAACGTCACGCCAGCTAAGCTGGACAACATGGAAGCCCAGCAGCAGCAGCAGCAGAATAACAACACGCGGTGGGAGAACACAGACCACCACCACCGGCCCTGGGAAGAGACCACCGCCACTGCCAAGCTCTTTGAATGCTCACGGATCAAAGCTTTAGCTGGTACGCCAGAGGCTCGTGCGCGCGCACACACCTGTACCTTTGCAGTCCTGGTCTGCTCTGGTCTGCAAGGATTTGTGGGGGAGGGCCAAATCGCAGACTGCGGGCGCAACAGGGGAGAAATATGAAGCAGGATCAGGCCTGGCACGAGCTCTCCTGCCACCCGAAGCAGAACTCGCACTGCCGTAGGGCCCACCCTCTCCAGGGCAGTGCCCAGAAAATACCCACTCAGCACATTTGCAACAGAAGCTGCTGGTGGAGGGTGCAGATTGGCCAGCACCAGTGCCCTGGCAAAGGGCCCTCCTCATCAACCCCACCATCTGTATACGGTTTGTGGGGTTTATTTAAAATATGGCAACCGATGAGTATTTAAGAAAGCACAATGTGCTTTTCAAACAACAACAAAAATGTTTTAAATGGCAGAAAATCCTGCCTGATGCAGGGGGAGGGGCCAAACTAACAGCTGCAGCTGGTTTGCTGGCACCCATGCCTATCATTTTGGTTCTGAGCCCTGGAGGAGGCTGGGCTCACCCTGAAACCGGGGTTGCACTAGGAGACCTACCCTGCCTGCCTGCCTGCCTGCCTGCCATCTCTCCTTCTTCCTCTGCCCCCCCGCCCCCCATTGGCACAGCAAGGTGGTTGTCTCAAACTGAAGCTGAAACTGGCATCCCCGGATGGATTTTTTTTTTTTTTAATTACAGCGCAGCACCAAGAAGAGAAGTGCCAGCTGAGGTGGCTGCAACGACCATTCATTACCCACAATGCCTCTGCCCCCTTGTACATTGGGGCCCAGAGGCATTCTGGGGAAATGAAGATGGCGGTGGTGGCTGCAGCCACCTCACCGGCACTTTTCTTCCTGGCGCTGGGTGGAAGGAGTCCCAGTGGCTCGAGCTGTGCTGCTGCTCCTCTCAGCACTGGTGCCCACCCCCGACCGTCTCTGTCCCCAATAAGCTCACTTTGGGGGGCCTAGAGGCGGGCATCTTTCCCAGGGCCCCCTCACCTGGCACCAGCCCTGAGGCTGACCCATCCTGGCTTCCAGTCCTCTGGGAGACCTTCCTGTGAGTCCCAGTGGAAGGAGCAGGAGGCCCGGCAAAGCCGGCAGCCTGGACTCCTGGGTTCTCTCTGGGGTTGACTTGGTTCACAGGATCATTTCCAGCCATGGTGGATAAATAAGCCACAGTGATTTGCTGCATGTACCGGACCTGCAGATTGTTGTGTCGGCTGAACCCAGGACAGTGGGCTATTGGCGTGGTTATCAAACCACCCACAACCCTAAAACAGCCCATGGGTCCTGGGTGGTTTGTTATTTGTGGCAACAACCCACCCTCATCAGGTTTGGATGACACAACAACCTACAAGTGGGGGCTGGCTTATGGAACGGGCGCCTGTGGGTGCCCGGCACATGCCGCAAACTACAGTGGCTTATTTGAGCCACCGTGGCCGGAAATGATCGTGCAAACCCGCCCATTGTGTGGGGAGGAATGTGGAGATTGGCAGGCTTTGCCTAACAAGCTCAAACTCTGCTAGATGAGAGAGATGCCGTGCAGAAAAAGACCTTCACCAAGTGGGTCAACTCCCACTTGGGCCAAGTCTCCTGCCGGATCAGCGACCTCTACACAGACCTGCGGGATGGATACATGCTGACAAAGCTGCTGGAAGTGCTCTCTGGGGAGCAGCTGGTAAGGGGGACCCCCTTGGCTGCTGGGGGAGTTGACGAGGGGTTTACTTCAAAGTAGGAAAGTGCTGCACCCCAAATCTGCCCCTTAAGACCAGGTATGTGGATTATTGTGTCATAAATGGAAACGCACCCTCCACACGGTCAGGGGCACTTTCCTTCCTTGCTGGAACGTCTCCAGTTCCAGAACGTCTTGCATTCAGAGCAGGTTCTGGGGCTAAGCTCTGTGATGTGAGCAGGGTGATGGGTGGGCGAAGGATACCCAGGACGTGTGTTTTGGGTGCAGAGAGCCTGCCCTCCTTTGAATCTGGGCTGTCTCCCACACCCTCTTCTCTTGTCTCCCTGGAAGCCCAAACCAACCCGTGGCCGGATGCGGATTCACTCCCTGGAGAATGTGGACAAGGCCCTGCAGTTCCTGAAGGAGCAGCGGGTCCACCTGGAGAACGTGGGCTCCCACGACATTGTGGACGGCAACCACCGCCTGACGCTGGGCCTCATCTGGACGATCATCCTGCGATTCCAGGTAGGAATCTCACGAGGGGGCCGCCCTGGCCCACGGGCACTGGGAAAGGGGCCTGGCCGCCGTGCCGCTTCTGGGGTTCTCTCTGCACCGTTGAGCCTGGGAAGGGCTCAGCTGCAGAAGCTGTTCAGCTCAGTGACTGTGGCCACAGCAGGAGGTTGGGTGGGGACTGAGTGGGACCCAGGACTAGCCTCTGTGGCCCTTTCCCCTCCCTGCCTCCGTGAGCCTTGGCTGGACCAGGCCTGCCCTTGGGAACCAGGGGCGCCATGAACCGCCCCACTTTCTGTCGCCCAGAGTCTGTGGGCTGCATTCCTGGGCTGGGTGGACAGCGGGAGGCTTAGCGCCTTCCTGAGGCTGAGGAGATACGGGCAGAAGGAGCCAGCGAGCCCCAGAGGGCTGTGGCCTCCTGCTCTGCGTGGCCTGAGCTTCTCCCTCCCAGGGGCAGAGCTAAGGTGGCATTTTAGGGGAGGCGGCTCTGGAAAAGAAGGTGCCCCCCCACCCCCTCAAGGCAGGCATGGCAGGCGTGCCCCCTTGCCCCTCACTCCTGCCACGGCTTCCCCCCAGATCCAGGTTATTAAAATTGAAACAGAAGACAACCGAGAGACCCGCTCGGCCAAGGACGCGCTGCTGCTCTGGTGCCAAATGAAGACGGCCGGGTGAGCGGGGGTGGGGCGGGCGAGGGGGCTGTGGCGGCAAGGGCCCTCCGGCCCCCGCGTGTCATTCCGCATGCGTGTGGCAAACGCTTTCCTGCCCCCTCGTGGCCAGGGTCACTCATCTCTTTATTTTATTTTACATATATATATTTTTTAAAATCCTATCCTACCGTATAATTTAAAAATGTTCCTGTTGTATCCAGCAGGAAAGGCAGAGCACTGTACAAAAGCCTTTACTCAAAGGAATAAACAACGGAGGGAGCAGAACCAGCGGCTGGGCCTAGGGTGGCCGGGTGACCGGCCAGATGGGCGATTGATAAATGTAATAAATAAATAAATAAATAAATAGTACTAAGGCAGAACCCGCTGCGCGCCCTCCTGCTTTCTTTTATGGGCTGCCTCCCTTCAGCCTGGCATAATCCCAGCCCACAGAATCGCATTTCTCCCCATCTCTAGAATCCTCCACAGTCCCACAACCCAGCACTACGTAACGTAATCCTGAGTCCAAGCAGGCGGTCGTCTGACGCAAAATGTACCACAACAATCAATACGCAACAACACTATAATGTGTCATTTTCAATACAAATGACATCGTGCATCATAAGTATAGGAACAGAAGGAGCACTACATTAAGAAATCAAACCTCAAACAGCAGATGCAACTTTACTGCCCATAAAGAGCCTGGCAAATGACTTTTGTCAGCATTGTTTGTTTCTCTCCCATCATTCCTTCTAGGAGGTCAGCACAACCTCCAAGGTCCCCCTCCTATCCCCCCTTGTATCTTCACAACAACCCTGTGAGGCAGGCTAGGCTGAGTGATCATGCCGGGTGACCCGAGGTCACCCAGGCAGCTTCATGGCTGAAGGGGGGCTTAAATAAGCACACCTTTTTATTGATCAGACCCAGTCGGCGCCAGGCCGGCCTATGTGGGCAGAGCATTCTAAAGTCAGGGCGCCATCACCGAGGAGGCCCCTTCCCTGGCTGCCACCCGCCTCAACTCAGATGTCGGGCCCCTCTTGAGACGCCCCCATCGGGCCATTGCAAGTGCTCCGGGGAGGGGCGGGGGAGGGGCGTCAGGGCTGGTTGCCTGCGATGCTGTAGAACGGGCTGCCTCGCTTTTGCTGACCCCTTTCCTTCCCAGGTACCCCGAGGTGAATATCCAGAACTTCACCACCAGCTGGCGAGATGGCCTGGCCTTCAACGCACTCATCCACAGGCACAGGTGCGGAGCGCTGGTGGCGGTGCTGCCTGCGTGACGGTCCGCGGGTCGAGCTGCTGCGGGGGCACAGCGCACTGTGCCCGGGGAGGGGAGGGGCCGGGAGCCCCGTGGGCGGCTGCGTTCATGCAGACAGCCGGCCGGAGGCTGGGAACAACATCACTTACTGGCCACTCCCACGGGCCGCCCCGAGGCGGCTAGGGCTCCGTGATCAGGCGCGCGGGCGGCGGGGGGGGGGCGCTCTCGGAGCCCAAGATGCCCCCAGGCTTGGCATTGTACACAAAGAAGCACACCTGGATGCTTGTTTCCTGCCCTCAGCGACACCCCTCTGCTCTACAAAAGTCAGAAGAGGGATGTCACACGAGAGGGGGTCGTGCAGCGGCCTGGCCCTTCCTCTCAGAAGGTTTTTCTTTCCATCCTCAGGCCAGACATAATTGATTTCAAGAAGCTGACCAAATCCAACGCTGCCTACAACCTCCAGCAGGCCTTCAATACAGCCTGAACAGCAGCTGGGGCTGGCCAAGCTGCTTGACCCAGAAGGTAAGGGCCCCGCTGGCCCCACGGACTGACCAAGAGGAGGCAGAGGAGGCAGAGGCAGGCCGCCCAGCTAGCCCCCCACCCGCCTGCCTGCAGTGGCTCGGTGGGAGCTGGGTGCAAGTAACTTGCATGCAGACGGGCCCTCCCAGGCTACAGGTCCCACGAGGCCAAAGTCCCTTCTCCGCTTGAGCCCTGGAGACCCACCGGCAGGAAGGGGAGGGAGTCTGGGCCAGAGGGATCAGAGGCCTGATGTGGTCTGCAGCTTCTTTGTATGTTCACAGAAGGCTGATCTTCTCAGTCCAGAAACTGTCTCAGGACCGGAGCTGCGTGGGGCAGGCAGGCAGCCCCCTCCCCAGTGGGGCGTTTCGAGACGTTTTGTGCGGAATTACAAAGGGGTGCAGTTGAGAAGGATTTGTAATGGGGTGGCCGGCTGGGTTGGAAGGATTGCAGCCACTCACACATGTCCTGCCTAGGTGGGCGCTGTGATGTCTCCCAAGGCCTAGTCCAGGTGTTACAAGGAACCCGTCGCTGAGCTGGAAAGGGAACCCAGGAGTCCTGGCTCCTCGCCCTGAGCGCTGCAGATGAGCCCTGCGTGCTCCCCCCCCCCCCCAGGATTCTGCAGCTTGTCTGTGCCATGCAGCCTAAGCCCCTTTTGATCTTATTGCTATAATCAAATCTCCCTGATCTGCCATAATCTGATTTCTCTTAATCTAATCACTCTAATCAGGCCTCCTTTTCATATAGTTCGCCTGCTATTAATTCCAGCTGTGTCGCTCTCTTCTACCACCTTCCCCCGGCAATCCTTTCTTTCCTGAGGCCTCTTCATAAATAGGAAAGGCATCGAAAATAAAGCAGCCAAGGTCATCCTGCCTTGTACAACCACACTTAGGATACTGTGTACAGTCCTGGTCACTGCACCTAAAAAAGGACACCGAAGAGCTGGGAAAAGTGCAGAAAAGGGCAACTAAAATGATCCAGGGGCTGGAGCAACTTCCCTATGAGGAAAGGTTACAGCAGCTGGGATTGTTTACGGTAGCTTAAAAAAAGGACGAATGAGGGGAGACATGACAGAGGTGTACACAATTATGCCTGGCGTGGAGAAAATGAAAGAACCCAACAGGGTCATCCCCTGAAACTGATTGGTGGGAGATACAAGGCAGATAAAAGGAAGTTCTTCATGCATTGCGTAGTTAAACTATGGAGTTTGCTGCCACAACATGTAGTGATGGCCACAAATTGGGATGGCTTTAAAATGGGATTAGACAAAAGGGGAGAGGGAGGGTGCTGTGGCACTCGTGTCCTGCTTGTGGGTTTCCCGTGGGCAGCTGGTCGGCCACTGCGTGAACAGAATGCTGGACGAGATGGACCCACTTTGGTCTGATCCAGCCTCAGGGCTCTTCTTATGTTCTACAGACTTTTCTGCACCAGGTGAAACATGAAACGTATAACCACACAAATACGTGGTGGAAGTCCCGATCTCCAAAGCGTTCACTTCATCATAAGCAAAGAATCCAGGACTCTTCTGGATCCGCTGCCTGATAGAATAGAAAGCATTCCTCCATGCCCCTTTTGCAGCTTCAATTCAACCGGATATCTCTTTTCTGTCTTCTTTATCAACTACTGTATATTGTTATGCTTCCTCTCAGAATTGCCAGAGCGCTCAGTGGAAAGTCGCATCCAGTAGCTTCTCATGTGACCGGCATTGATCGGAGGAGAGCCATGTCCTCTACATGTGCTTCCCCCTCCTGAAGCATCCCAACATTTGAGGATGTGAAATTGCCTTTGCGGAGCCCCCCCCCCCACTGTTCCCTGGCTTCTCCCTACCCCCTCTTTATTGTCTTCTTCCATGTCAGGATTTAGACTGTAAGCTCCTTGAGACAGAGACCACTCTGCTTGTCTTGCTCTGTTAAGTGCCATGAACATTATGGGGCTGTATGATTAACTATGTAACAGTTGGTTTACTGGGAGCAAATGCATTTCTGTTCATCTCAGTGGTGTTAGTTTATAGCAGTGTTCTCCGGCCTTGGGTCCCCAGATGTTTTTGGCCTACAACTCCCAGCTTGACCTCTGCCTGGCAGCCCCCCTCTGTCCCCTGCCCCCCTCGGGTCTGCTCGCTTGTCTTGCCCCCTCGTTCTCGCTTTCCTTCCCTTTGCAGATGTCAACATGGAGCATCCCGATGAAAAGTCCATCATCACATACGTCGTCTCCTTCTACCATTACTTCTCCAAGATGAAGGCCCTGGCTGTAGAGGGGAAGCGGATCGGGAAGGTGAGCCTGGCGCTGGAGTGGGGCCGCCTGGTGCACTGTGCCCAAGCTGGGTGGCGCACCAGGAGCATGCGCTGCTGCTGCTGCTGCTGCCGCCCCCGCATGACGGGCGTGGGGGGCAGGGGTCTCTTGCTGCAGAGGGAACGGTCATGCTCTTGTGTGCCACTCTGACCCTCCCCCCCCCAGCACATACACACACACACACACACACACACACACACACACACGGGAGGTGAGTAGCCCACCCCAGAGCAGGGGGAGCACACAGCTTTGCAAGGGCAGAAGGGCTCCTTTCCCCAGTCCCCCTCCTGTGCCTCGGGGGCTGTGGCATCTCTCCCAGGCGCTGCTGTGGTGGCGCTCTGGAGGTCGCTGGCCAGGGCCAAGAAGCCGCCAAGGGGCTCCGTGGGAGCGCTGGCACCCGGGACAGAGCAAGTGCAGCCTTCATGTGCGGGACTGGTTTGCGCTGGTCTGGGGAGTCCTGGCACGGCCACAGGGACGATGATGAAAACTGGTTAGCCGGTGTGGTTAAATGATGAACTGTCCCCGCCTCTCTGGGCATGCTAACTGGGGAATTTACAGACTACAGTGCAGGCTGTAAATAATTGGGGGAAGTTAGTTGTTCTGGATTAATTAACGTGGAGCTCGAGGTTAGGGGATGGATTTTGTGAGGAAGATCTAGAATCTATGGCGGGATCTGCCAGCCGATCTATGCTGAGGGTTGCCCCCCCCCCCGCCGCCCCCGCACTTCGATGCAGGTGCTGGAGAAGGCGCTGGAGATTGAGGAGATCACTGAGCGCTACGAGTCGCTCGCCAGTGAGTTGCTGGAGTGGATCGAGATCACCATCACCATCATCAGCAGCCAGAAGTTTGCCAACTCCCTGGCAGGGGTCCAGCAGCAACTGCAAGCCTTCACTGCCTTCTGCACCCTGGAGAAGCCTGTCAAGTGAGTCCGTGGGGAGAACTCTTAGCTAGGAGGGGGCAGAGCAGAGGCCCGCCCAGGGCCGCTTTTGGCCTTCAGCACTCTGAATCTGGGCAGCCTCTCTTATCCTGCAAGGTATCCACAGCTGCACATCTCTCCCCCGCTCTCTTGAGGGGCAGCCAGCTTCCTGCTTGGCCTCTGCTCCGCTGGGGGCTGGCAAGCGGTGCAAGGAGAGGCAGGCCCAGCCGGGAGGCTGATCCCGCTGCCCTTTGCCTGCAGGTTTCAGGAAAAGGGGAACCTGGAAGTCTTGCTCTTCTCCATCCAGAGCAAGCTTCGAGCCAACAACCGCAAGCTCTACGTCCCAAAAGAGGGGAAGAGCATATCCGACATCAACAAGGTAGTGTGTGTGGGGTGGGGTGTTGGAGGGCCAGCTGGCAGAAGGGTGGGGGGTGGCTAAGCCCCTTGAGGGCTCTGCAGGGGTGGGGGGCCATGCCCAGCGGCCTCCTCTGCATCCATCTCTCCCCCCCACCACCACCTTGGTCCTCTGTCCAGGCCTGGACCAGGCTGGAGAAGGCAGAGCACGAGCGGGAGACGGCCCTGCGCAATGAGCTGATCCGCCAGGAGAAGCTGGAGCTGCTGGCCCAGCGCTTTGACCACAAGGCCGCCATGCGGGAGGCCTGGCTGAACGAGAACCAGCGGCTGGTCTCCCAGGTAACGGCCGGCTTGGGGAGAAGGGCTGCCGGGGGTCAAGGCGGTGGGGAGGGGGCTCCTCCGCTCTGGGAACTGGGGAGGGGGCCGGTGCATTGCCCAAGGAGGCCTGGCTTTGCAAAGCCTGCAGCCAGGTGGCTCGGTTGCCGCAGCTACGATAGAACAATAATCGTTTCAGTAGAAATTCCCACGGTGCTAAATTCCCACTAAACTGCTGAGCGGAGCCTCCTCTGTGGGCTCAGGGCCCAGTTCCCAAGCTGAGCTCAGCTGCCTCTGCCAGGCCTCAGCAAGGGGCGGGGTGGTGGGTGGGGGCTGAGGGTCAGGTCCCGGGGCTGGGATGGCAGGGGCCAGGGAGCCGGCTGCCAGCCTCCGTGGGCCAGGAGTCGGTGAGGGCACAAGGCGGGAGCAGCAGAAGCCCAGGTGGGTGTGCAGTCCCGGTCCAAGGCAGCAATCCCGGAGAAGGCGCTTAGGCTGCGTCCTCACACGCAAAGGGACTTGCTGGAGAGGGCCTGCTGGACGGGGGTTGGCCCTGGTCCTGCGTGCTGCAGCCTAGTGATGCGCCCCCTGATCCAGAGAGCTCAGTCTGGCCAATTTGTGATGGAAGCAGAGCTGTGGCGCCACGGAGGGATGGTGGTGGTGTCAGCTCTGGGCCTGAAACCTGACTGCTGCAAGGCCACATCCAGGGACCCCACACCCCGCCCCCGAGAGAGAGAGAGACAGACAGACAGACAGACAGACAGACACCGACACTTTGCAGCCTGACACGCCTGCTTTTCCTGGGCGGAACTGCTGCCCCCTGACTTCCACATTCAGTGAGGGGAGCTTGTTGTGGTTTCCTGGGGGGGGGGGAGTGAGAAGCACCCTGCGTAGGCGCAAAGAACCAAAGGCCTTCGTATGTCGACCTTCACGTGTTGGAGCACCCTGGCAGGCTCCCCACGCATCGCTTGGCCTCCTTCTGTCCTTCCTCCCCCCTTGCCAGGACAACTTTGGCTACGACCTGCCTGCGGTGGAGGCCGCCATGAAGAAGCACGAGGCCATCGAGGCGGACATCTCGTCCTACCAGGAGCGCATCCAGGTGGTGGTTGAGCTGGCCCAGGAGATGGCTTCGGAGGGCTATTATGACAGCAAGCGCATCGAGGCCCAGAAGGACAACATTCTGCGGCAGTGGGGTCTCCTGACGGAGCTGCTCAGTGCCCGGCGGGCTCGGCTGGAGCAGAACGTGGCCCTCCAGAAGATCTTCCAGGAGATGGTCTACATGATTGACTGGATGGATGAAATGCAGGTGGGGGCCGTGGGGGGGGGGCAGCACAGGGCTGGGGAAACTAAGGCCGCGGCTCGCCACACTTGGGCTCCTACAGAGGATTGCCTTGGTGCCCTGCCTTTAACAAAACAAAAAAAAAGGGCCAACCCACAAGAAATGGGTTCATTTTAAGGCTGCACCAGGCTTCTCCTCCCGATCTCCTGGCTCACAAGCCTTCCTTGGCATCCAGGTGGCAAAGCAGAGCCCAGAACGGGGACCCCGCTGGCAGCCCCCTAGCCTGGCTGAAGGCTTCAGCCCCCCGGCCATATCTAAGGCTGGAGCTCCTCACAGGTCCAAGGCACTCAGAAATATCCCCCTTTTCCCAGCCCTGACCCCTCCAGCCACACCCGAACCCTGTAACTTCTGTCAGTTTTACTGGCTGGGTAATGCGGGGAACTGCGGGCCAGCTGATCCTCTGACCAGGTTGCCTGATGCTCTTGTGGCCCTGGCTGTCCACATGGCTACCCCACGCCTGGTCTCTGGGCAGGGAGATGTCCAGGGGTGTCTGGAGTGTGAGCCTCGGTCCCATCCCTCCGGGCCCAGCAGTGTCCAGTGCCCCCCCCCCGTTGGTGTTGAAAGAAAAATAGTAGTCCGTGTGCCAGCGTGTGGCTTCCCACGCACAGCAGCAGAGAGCACGCAGCAGTGTTCAGCACACCCAGTTGCAGATTAATCCAGGACTCGGGAACCACTCTGTAGACACCAGCAGCTCTATTCTACCTGTCTATTTACTTATTCAAAGTAATCACTACAGAGTAGCATTCCGTCCATGTGCAGAGTACAAAGTCTTGAAGCATAGCAAGCAAAGTCCAGTGCTATATAGATCCAGAAAGGATAAGTCCAGTAGAGAGAAGAAGTAGTTCTCCAGACTGAGATGAACAGTACATATAACATGGCTGCTGCCTGACCAGCACACACACACACACACACACACACACACGTCACCAGCAATAGATCATGTGACAAACTGGTTCACACACTTCTTGAGAACTACCAAGAATAGCTAAGGTCAACACAGCGAACCCAGACAGTACACATCCTGCCTAGCAAGGCCAGATAGCAGACCATCTGTACTATAAACAAAAAGACCATAGCATGTTGTTGATACTATACACCAACACACACACACACCCCGGGCCCAGCTGCGGAGAGGCCGGCCCCTTTCAAACAGGCTCCGAGGCAGGAGCTGCCTGCGGGGCTTGCAGGGCCCCCCTCGTGGCGGCATTCATCCCTCCCTCCCTCTGCCCCCTTCCCGGCAGGCCCAGCTGGCATCCAAGGACTTTGGGAAGCATCTTCTGGAAGTGGAGGATTTGCTGCAGAAGCACAGCCTGCTGGAAGGCCGACGTCTCTGCGCAGAGTGACCGAGTGCAGGCACTCAATGTGGCCGCCCTCAAGTTCTCAGAGCTGGCAGGTAAATACTGGCTGGGCCTTGCGGGTTTGGGAACTGGGGGCATCACAGGCCCAAGCC
Source organism: Shinisaurus crocodilurus (assembly GCA_021292165.1). Lineage (NCBI taxonomy): Eukaryota > Metazoa > Chordata > Lepidosauria > Squamata > Shinisauridae > Shinisaurus > Shinisaurus crocodilurus. The sequence goes on along the minus strand of CM037885.1, from coordinate 418,025 downwards.
CGCCTCACTGCCCCTGGCCAAGAGCAGTTCTGTGGGCACGTGGGTGCCTGCAGAAGTACGTGCAGGCGCACGTGTGCTGGAGGGCAGGAGAGCTGGCTGACATCGGCCTCCTCCTCCTCCTCCTGTTTGCTCCCCGCACCTGTGCCTCCCCCCACCTCCGGGCTGCTTCCCCAGGCTACCAGCCCTGTGACCCCCAGATCATCTGCAACCGGGTGAACCACGTCCACAGCTGCCTGGAGCAGCTGCAGGAGCTGGCGTCCAAGCGGCGCACGGAGCTGGAGGCCTCCCGCCAGCTATGGGCCTTCTTCCAAGAGATGGAGGAGGCCTGAGGCCTGGGCACGGGAGAAGGAGCGCATCCTGTCCTCCTCACAGAGTTACGGCAAGGACCTGAACAGCGTCGCCAAGCTGCTGAGCAAGCACAGCACCCTCCTGGGGGAGCTGGCGGGCCGGCGCTCCCTGCTGCAGACCGCCATGCGGCGTGGGGAGCAGATCCTGCCGTGGAAGCGCTCTGGCCCCAGCAGCACCCAGGAGAAGATCCGGGAGGTGCGCCTGCACTGGAAGACACTGGAGGAGCAGGCGGCCTCCCGCCTGCGGAAGCTGCAGGAGGCCTTGAGGTTCTACCAGTTCAGTGCCGACACCGACGACCTGGTGGTCTGGCTGCAGGACGCCTACCGCCTGGTGTCCAGCGACGACTTTGGCCACGACGAGTACTCCACGCAGTCGCTGGTCAAGAAGCACAAGGGGGTGGCGGAGGAGATCGACAAGCACCGGGCGGCCGTCCTGGCCCTGCGGAAGCAGCTGGCCGCCCTCTCGCCCGAGTACCATGAGCTGGTGGATGTGCAGATCCGCATCGTGGAGGTGGAGCAGCTGCACGGGGAGGTGGCCGAGGTGGCCGTGCTGCGCCGGCAGTGGCTGCGGGACGCCCTGGCCGTCTACCACATGTTCAGCGAGGTCAATGCCTGCGAGGTCTGGATCGACGAGAAGGAGCAGTGGCTCAACCGGATGGCTGCGCCCCAGAAGCTGGAGGACGTGGAGGTGGTGCAGCACCGGTAGGTGGGAAGGGCCCCGGGCAGTGGGCGGGACGGAGGCAGCTCGGAGCTGGGCAGGCTGGTGGGTTTATTGGGCCTATTTATGAATCCCCACCCAATGGCCACCTCACCGCGATATTCGCATTAGATAAAACAGCAATAAAACACGAATACATCAGAACAATCAGCTGAACCAGAAGTGGAAATCTTCAGAATAAAACAGAGAGGGAACAAGATCTAAACAACTTTCACCCAGTCTCCAATTTGCCATTTCTGGGCAAGGTGATCGAGCGAGTGGTGGGGGCTCAGTTGAAGGCACAGTTGGATGAAGCCGATTATTTAGATCCATGCCAGTCGGGCTTCAGGCCTGGACATGGGATGGAGACGGCCTTGGTTGCCTTGGTGGATGATATGAGGAGGGCTTTGGACAGGGGCGAATGCTCCTTTCTAGTCCTCCTCGATCTCTCAGCGGCTTTCGATACTGTTGACCACGGTATCCTCATGGACCGCCTGGAGTGGTTGGGCATGGGAGGCACTGTATTGCAGTGGTTCCGGTCCTTCCTCTCTGGAAGGTACCAGAGGGTTGTTCTCGGGGAGGAGGCTTCGGACCCTCGGCCGGTCATTTGTGGGGTGCCGCAGGGTTCCATCCTCTCCCCGATGTTATTTAACATCTACCTAAAGCCGCTGGGAGCTATCATCAGGAGGTTTGGGGTGCGCTGTCATCAATATGCGGATGACACGCAGCTCTACCTCTCTTTTAAGTCTTCACCAAGGTTGGCCGTTGAGACCCTGTCCAAGTGCCTGGAGTCAGTGGGTGGCTGGATGGGAAGGAACATGCTGAGGCTCAACCCCAACAAGACTGAGGTACTTCTGGTGGGAGACAAGGGGAGTTTAGGGGATGTTGACCTGGTGCTGAATGGGGTACATCTACCCCTGTAAGACCAGGTCCGCAGCTTGGGAGTCATTCTAGACTCCCAGCTGTCCATGGAGGCTCAGGTGTCAGCTGTGAGCTGGGCAGCGCTGTATCAACTCCATCTAATACAGCAGCTGCGCCCCTACCTTCCTAATCACCTGCTCCCATCGGTGGTTCATGCCTTGGTCTCTTGCCTAGACTACTGTAATGTGCTCTACGTGGGGTTACCCTGGAAGACGGTTTGGAAGCTACAGCTGGTACAGAACGCGGCGGCTCGCCTGGTTAAAGGCAGCCGCTGGCGAGATCACATCACACCAGTGCTCAAGGAGTTGCACTGGTTACCAGTTGCTTGCCGGGCCGAATTCAAGGTGTTGGTTTTGACCTTTAAAACCCTATACTGCTCTGGTCCAGTTTATCTCAAGGAGCGCCTCCGGCAACATCAAGTAGGCCACTCAACAAGGTCTGCCATGGACGGCCTTCTCCTTGTCCCATCAGCCAGAGCAGCCAGGCTGGTGGGGACTAGGAAGGGGGCCTTTTCTGTGGCAGCCCCTAAGTTATGGAACTCCCTCCCCAATGACCTTTGCCATGCCCCCTCCCTGATGAATTTCTGCCGGGCTTTAAAAACATGGCTTTTCAGGCGGGAATATGGGGTAGGTTAGGATTTTTATTTTTTTTAAAACGCTCTTATATTGTTTTAATTGTGTTTTAATGGTGTTTTATCCTGATTGTACATCGCCCAGGGTGGCTGGGTGACCAGCCAGATGGGCGATTTAAAAATATAATTAATAAATAAATTAGATAAATTAAAAACCATTAAAAGTTCGACAGCCATGCAGTTTTCTCTGCCTGCCTGAAGCATGGTGAAGAGGCGGCTAATCCAAGCTCCCTAGGGTGAGGCTTCCAGAATTAGGGGGCTGCTGCAGAAAAGGCCCTTCCTCATTGTGTATACACCAGCCTCGCATCTGTAGTTGGTGGGACATATAACAGAGCCTGTGATGACGATTGCAAGTTGCGGCCAGGTTCATATGGGAGCAGACGGCCCTTCAGGGATCCTGGCCCCAAGCGGTTCAGGGCCTTACAACCAGCCCCTTGAATTGGTTTCACGGAAGCGATGTGGCTACTCCCTTATATGGTCTGTGAAACACACATGCCGGCACCAGCAAGGACACCACTCTGTCTCTCTGGCTGGGGGTGAGGGCGGGAGAGGCAGTGCCGCCACAGCAGCGGATGCAGGCGGATCCAGTGGGCCACCAGAAGTGGCCTGGCAGGCTACCTGCAGGCCACCTGCAGGCCGTGCGTGGGCCACCCTTTTTGCACCTGAGCTAGCCCACTTCTGCCTGCTCTGGTCCTGCAGTGCCTCAGGCGGAGACGGAGCTTTCCCATGAGCTTCTGCCTGGGATCCCTTCAGCTGGAGGTGTTGGGAACAGAGCCCGGGGCTTCTGCGTGTCAAGGAGGTCTGTGTTGGGGAGAGGAAACAGCTCCTCTTGCACCTGATCCACCTTCTTCTGGCTGAGAGGGATGGAGTGCAGAAGCACATTTGGAGCGGAGCCTTTGGGGCACCGGGGCACTGGGGGGGGCACCGCCTTCCGTGGCCCCTCTTTCCTGCCGCCGCCTCTCCCTGCCATGTGCTGCCTGTCTGGTGGGGCTGGGTTGCCTGGACTCCTGCGGCGGCCGCACCTTGATGGGCTCCTGCTTTCTGCTCAGGTTTGAAAGCCTTGACCAAGAGATGAACAGCCTGATGGGCCGGATCCTGGATGTCAACCAGATTGTGCAGCAGCTGGTGGATGGGGGCCACCCAAGTTCCTCTGAAGTCCGATCCTGTCAGGACCACCTGAACAGCAGGTAGGAAGTGCCCCTGGCTAAAGACTCCAGTGCTGCTCTGCGTTGAGAGAATGCAGCAGTTCGCTTGATCACGTGCAGAGCACCTTGCTCCCTCTGTTGAGTCCATGCCAACCAGCCCCAGATATTTGTGGGTCAGGCTTCCCAGGGCAGTGGTTGTACAGGCTGGCAACCTGGGCTGGCCAAGACCACTGAGCGTTTCATATTCTGTACCCAGGAAACTCTCAACTGTGGGCTGGAAATAAACTGGGCAAACCACCCACCCCGCCGCTCGCTGATGCGGGCTGGCTTCCGCTTTCAGTCTGTGCCTGGTCCACGAGGGCAGGGAAGCAGCACAGTGGGCCCAGCTGCTGATCCACTTAAAGTAAGCAGAGGACAGGCCCGGGTGCTTCTTTGCCTCCTGCTCTTGGGCACGCTAAAGCGGCCACGTCTGCTTGGGTTCCCCACCGCTGCTGGCTTCGCCGTGGCCCTGCGGGGCTCCTCGTGCTGTGAGGATCCTTGCACGTTGCTCCCGGGCTCTGGCGAAATGGCACAGCCTCGCTGTATCCAAAACGGCATTTGGGACTCCGAGGGAAGCCATCTCTGTGCGGCTTGGCTTGCCTCTCCTCTTGGCAGGAGCCTTGGAGTCTCACTGCCTTTTGCCAGGAAGGGGGGATCCCTCTTTGTGGGGGACATCCTGGGTGGTGTGTGTGTGTGTGTGTGTGTGTGTTGCACACATAAGCCTGTGCATGGCCACAGAGTCCCTCCCCGTCGTATGCGTCCCTTTCTTCTTGGGAGCTGAACCGGAACTTACATCAGTGCCCCCCTCAGAATATTATGTGGCTTAGAGAGAGAGAGAGGTAGAGGAGCCCCCATGTATGTCAGGCCTCCCTGCTCTTGTCGCCCAGAGGCAATTCCAACCCTCCACAGGCGACCAGGTGAGAGGATGCTGATGAGCTGGGCCCCTGACGTTTCCTCGCTTGCTGCTTCTTTCCTCCCGCTGTGGCATGGCTAGGTGGAACCGGGTGGTAGAGCTGGTGGAGCAGAAAAAGGACCACCTGAACTCAATCCTGAAGATCCAGAACTACCTGCTGGAGTGCAACGAGATCAAGTCCCAGATCCAGGAGAAGCGCAAGGCTGTCGAGTCCACCCAGTACAGCAGTGGCGACCTGGGCAGTGTCCTCTCGTTGCAGCGCCGCCTCTCCACCATGGAGGCTGCCCTGGTGGTCCTCGAGCCGCGGCTGATTGAGCTGCAGCAGGAGGGGGAGGTGCTGGCCAACACCCACCCAGCACAGGCCATGGAGATCCTGATGCAGTTTGAGGAGATCAGCGAGGAGTGGGAGGCCCTGAAGAGGACCCTGCAGGGCTGCGAGGACTCGCTCACCGTGGCCAGCAGGTCAGGCTGGGGCAGGGCAGCTTTTGCAGCCGGGCGGAGGGCAGGAGGGGAGTCGGGGAGGGCGGCGGGCACAGCGGGCGACTGTGGGAGCCACGGCCGCCTCCTCAGCTCTGCCGCAAGCTCGCTCGCTCGCTCGCTCACCAGCCCGAGCTCGGGCACAGTGGTGTTGCTCCGGGGGTCTCTTACCCTCCCTGTGGACCCCTCCCTCCAGGCTGCAGCAATTCATCCAGGACCTGGACAGCTTCCTGACCTGGCTGGTGAAGACCCAGGCGGCGGTGGCCTCCGAGGAGCTGCCCGGCAGCCTGTCTGGGGCGGAGCGGCTGCTGAACCAGCACGCCTCGCTGAAGGAGGAGATCAACCGCTACGAGGAGGACTACGCCAAGATCCAAGCGGTCAACGACGTGCTGGCGCTGGAGGAGGCTGACCTGCCCTATCTCTCGCTCCAGCAGTGGCTGCAGAAGCTCGATGTGGGCTGGAACAAGCTGCTGGAGATGTGGGAGAACCGACGGGAAGCGCTGGTCCAGGCACACATCTTCTTCCTCTTCCTGCGTGACGCCAAGCAGGCGGAGGTCTGCCTGTACAACCAGGTAATACTCGCGATGGCGCAGTGGTCGGTTTCCTTCCCGCCTGACAGCTAAGAAAATTCAAAATTCTCTGCCTGCGCAAATCCAGGTTCTGCACCAAGAATGTGCTTCAGTGAGGATGCCCAGGTGCATAACCTCTCCTGTAACTTTGCACAACTGGTTCTGGTTTTGCTGGTCATGAAGAAGAGTAAGGAAGCCTTGTTGCCCCCAGCCTTGTTCAGCCTCTCTCCCTCTTCTGACAGTTCAGCAGGCATCGCCCACACACTGCCAATCATCTCCCTACAGCCATAAGTGCCAGGAACTTGCTTTAAAAATACAATAAACCAAACCCAAGCTCCTTTAGGACACTGATTACACACCCAGTGCCACGGGACAGCACAGGCCTGTCTGCCCCGCGAATCTTGGGAGCCCCCTGTTAGCATCATCAGTTGTCCTGGAGCGACGGTCCTCGAACTCGCCGTTCCTTCCGACTTGTTGCACCATCATGGGGTTAAACAGAGGCTGGCGTGAGCCGGCTGAGGCAGCCACCGCCAGGCAGTGTCCAGGGATTGTGGCGCTGCAGCGGCGGCAGGGCTGCTGGCTGTCCTCACTAGTGAAACCAGGTGATCTGCGCTTGATCCAGGATGATGGCCTTGCTGGAATTCCTTATTGGGGTCGGCCTGGGTCACTACGGGAGCGCAGCAGCCTTTGCGACGTGCCCTGACTTTGCTTACGCTGACAGCTGGATGTCCTCCGCGGCCTGTGGCCTTGCCCATTCTAGGGGCAAGCCAGCAGCTGAAGCTGGCCAAAGGCCATCACCCCCTCTCAAAACAAGGGGCCTTGTCTGGATGAGAGGTGAGGCTGTGGGGGCGGGGCGGCAGCGGTGGTGGAGAGATGCTGCTGGTGCGTGGATTTCGCTCACTGTTCCCTAGAGAGACACAGAGATCTGTGGATGATTGGAGAGTCTACAAATGGGTGTGGCTTTTCATCCACATGCCTTGATGGTGCAGAGCGGGACAGGTGGTTTCCCTGAGATGAATAACCGCAGTCCCTTACATCAGGACCGTTTGCTGGAGGCGACACAGCTTGGGTGGTGATGTTCTCCGCCACACGCCTCGTGTCCCACAGTGATGATGCCCTGCGGGAGATGCTGCCTCATTGCTGGCTCTTCACTGAGCATTATTGATGGGTAGCAGCCGATTGTCAACAGGTGAGCTCTGGCTGGTTGCTCATCTGCAGCTGGTTAGCAGCAACTGATGGTTACTTAACAGTAGCAAACTGCCATTGGCCTGGGAGCGGGGACGCTGCATGCAGAAATGCGGGCTCCAGTCCACCCCTTCATGCTGTCTCAGTTCTGCTGCTGACCTCAGAAAGTGATTCCCCGGCCCACACCTTCACCTCCCATCTTGCACTGGCTTTCCCCTTTCCTCTGGGGAATCAGCAAGTCACAGCAAAATGAAACACTTCTGTACTGATAATGCTGGCGACGGCGGCCACTTTGCACAGCGGTAAGAGCTCCTTCGGGAGAGGTTTAGCGGATGCATGTTCAGGGCCTAACTGGCAAGATTAAGCAGCCTGGTTAATACTTGCTGTTTATGAGTAGACCATTTACCAATTACTTACTGATTACTAGTGGATAACTATTAACGTTTCCTTGCAAATTAATAAAAGGTAAGTGTTAAGGTCAGATGATTAGTAATAATTACAGTAATATGGTTTAGGTAGAGAAGTTGCTGGCTGTCAGCTGTTATGTCGTCAAGACACGGATGTTTCTTAGCAGGAAGTTGTCCTGCAGGGCTAGAGGCATACTTGAGAGGAAGGACAGAGTCGCACAAGGAACTGTGCAGCTCCCATTTCTTTCAAGGAGATTTGCGTGGGAAAACATCCCAGTGGATTGTGACCTCTGTGGCTTCTAGAATGAAGGGAGATAATGTACATCACACAGCTATTAAATAGCGAGATGTGATTGTATAGCCTCCCAAGGTAATAATCATCATTTCAATTAGCTTTCCATTTGTATGTTTTTTGTCCCACGGTTGCCAAAAGAGTAACAATGTTGGGTGTACAGCCGTTTAAAATGACCAAGAAATTGAATGTTAATCTTGATGATGATGATGATGATGATGATGATGATAAAGAAGAAATCTCTTTCTACTCTGGTGTAAAGCAGACAAACCAAGATAAATGGACGTGTGGCCAGAGATCCTGTGGCCTGGTCCTGCCTCCTGATGGCGCTGCAGCCAGTGGGGTCCTGAGGGCTGCTTGGACCCCTCCTCCTGCCTTTCCATCCCTGGGGCCGTTGTGGCTGCACAAAGCACGGCTAAAGTGCAAATCATTCCACCCCAGTGGATGTCGAAGGGCTCCAAGAGGGTTTGTGCAACTCCATTGGCTGGCTGCACATGGACTCACGCACCATTTAACCGGTTTGGTTGGCGCTTTGCAGCTGGGGCTTGATTTGAGCCAGTGCTGAATGCTGCAAGTCAGTTCAGGGAGATCAAAGATAATGACAGAGAAGAAGAGAGCACTCCCGTGAGTAACTGCAGCCCACCCCAAGATGTATGGGACTAAGGGCCAGGCGCTCCCCACCACCCACCCCGTTAGCCCAGGCACCTTGTTGTTAAGCCACTCCCCCCCCGCCGCCCCCCATGCGGTGTATGTCTTGCTGCTCTGCGCCTTGTGCCACAGACTGCAAGTTTGCAAGGGCCTCAGGGAGTCGTTCGCCATTTAAAGGGTTTTAGCAGTCTGTTGGCTGTCTTGCATTTAACTAAATAATGGATTCATTAACCAATTAAAATCCATGTGACAGTAACTCCAGGCGGGTGCTGTTTTGAGGCTGCTTTTGCTTTTGTCAGGAAAGCTTGAATGCTTTGTTTGAATCAAGATGTACAAAGATCAGTTACTGCAGGGGAAGGAATGGGAGAACGTTCTGCATTTTCTGGGGGTGGGGCAGGAATACCAATTTTAGAACGGTGAGTAGGCAGCACCCACAAGCAAATATGCTCAGGCAGCCCCACACAGGCCGGTCTTGGGCATGCATTCTTTGCCTGTGGGAGGGATACTGAGAAGACAACAGCCTAGAGACAGAATGGAGCGGGACATCCCTGGTTTCACTCAGCACTTCCACCTCCCCTCTGGAGCTGATACAGTCCACAGAGGCCAGGTCTACAATGGGACAGCAGAGGCAGGGAGCCCCCGTGAGCCTCGAAGAGGGCCAGGGCTTGGTTTGGCCCAAGGCTCCGCATTCCTGGGAAGGGCCTCTGCGCCTGAACATTTGGACCTGGGGGTGAGAAATTCTGCATTGTGAAGCTGACATGAGTCAGGGATGTAGCCCCCATTAGTGCTTCTGGCACCCCGGGGAATGAGGTGCAGTTGAAAGCGGGGAGACGTTGGGGGTGGGGTGTTTCCTCTTCAAAATGAGTGCCACAAGTGGAACCAATTCTGTCCCTGGTGCTCTTGGGTGCCTGTTCTGGAAGCAAGGTGGCCGAATGAATGGGTGAGGTTCCAAGACCAAGGCTCAGGGGCTGCTCTGTCAGGGACCAAAGCACAAGCTCTCTGCCGGCCTACGTCCCGTCCCTTCCACTAAGAGCCCTGCATAGCCCCAGCGTGGCAGCAGCCAAGTGCAGCTGCTTGGCAACAGCCCTCAGTCCACGTGGAGAGGGAGCGGGGGGGAGGGGAGGGGCCGCCCATGGCCATGGGGTGTTGGGAGAGGACCGGGCTTGCCTGCTCCTCTGGGCCTGGCTCTGCTCCTGTCTGGCTTATTCCAGCAATTGCACGCTGCCCAGGGCTATTTGGGCCAGGGAGGGAGGGAGGGAGGGAGGGAGGGGCCGGCTGCGTTCCCCTTTGGGCAGATGTGCCAAGACGTGGGTGACCCAAGGCTGGCTTGCATTCTCCCCACCCCACGGCCGTAGTCATCGCAGCCGCGGCTCGCCTCCCTAAGCACCGGCGGCTTGTGTGTGTGGTGCAAGGCAAGGTGGGGAGTTGGGGGGGGTCATTAATTAATAGGGCTTAAGCCGGGTTCTTTGCTGGCTGTTAATAACACGGACAAGATTCCCATTTTATCAAGGAGTGTTGACAGGAGGGGGGGGGGATTCATTTTTTGATCCCACTGGTTTTGAGTGTGTGTGTGTGTGTGTGTGTGTGTGTGTGTGTGAGAGAGAGAGAGAGAGAGAGAGAAGGAAATTAAAGAGGGTGGAGGAGGAATAAATCTACTTTGACGTGCCGTGGGTGCCCCCCCCCCCTGTGGCTCTGCGGCCTGCACCATGCGGCTCTCTCGCCCTCACAGAAGTCCCAGCTGGCAAGTCCCGCATCACCATTGCCAAGGTTGCAGACAGGATCTGTGGCAGAGGCGTGGTCAGCCCAGGACTCCTGCTTCCGTGTGTGTGTGTGTGTGTGTGTGTGTGTAGGTAGGTAGATAGGTGGATGGGTTATTCCCACTGCTTCGTGGATATAATGGATTTAGTCATGTATTTCCTCGATCCTTGAGGGGAGGTTCACCTGTGATTTCACAGTTTGCTATTCCCCATTGGAATAGCTATGGGGTGTCAGAGTCTTGTTTGACTTGGCCTTGTTTGTGGAAAGTGGGTTGGAAATGGGGCCAGGAATGCTTTTGTTCAGCTCAGTTTTTTGCATAGTCCCCACCCCTTCTAGGACAAAGGAGATTTTAATGCATTGATCTATGATTCTGTAATCTCCATGCTTGACTACTGCAACATGCTCTACTCGGGGCTGCCCTTGAAGACAATATAGACGCTTCATCTAATGCAAAATGCTCCTATGCATTTCTCAGTAGATATGGAGAGATGTGCACCTCTACAGCCTATTTTGTTCTAACTGTGCTGGCTTCCGTGCTCTGCTCAAGGATTTGCTGCTCACCTTTAAGTCCTGGTCATCTTACTTAACCTGCATTGTTTTCAGATCTGTTTCTGCTTCCAGTCTGCTTTTGTTTGCAAGCCACCTTGAGCCTCAGGAAGGCAGTTAACAATTGCTTATAACAAACAGATACTTTCTCCTAAAGATTTGGGTTCAGGCCTTGTCCGAGGAGAGCCCTGGATCGCCTGCCCCTGCGTCTGGGCTGGCCAAGCCTTCCTGCCAGCGGTTACAGGAAGTGTTAGGAGGAGTGGGTCCGCCCTCTGCTGCCAAGCTGCGGCCGGAGCAGGAGCATCAGCTGTTCCCTTCTGGGACTCTTGCAGGAAGTGACTCTGGCCCACGTGGAGCTGCCCACAACAGTGGAGAGTGTGGAGAAAGCCATCAGGAAGCACAAGGACTTCATGACGACCATGGAGCTCAACCTGCAGAAGACCACCTTGGCCCTCAAGGCAGGCGAAAGCCTCATTCGCCAGGGCAACATCTACGGCGAGCGGGTGAAGGACAAGATGGCGGCCCTCCAGGCAAAGTAAGGAGATGATTAGCCCCCCCCCCCACCTTGAGAACCATAATGGCAGCAAAATAGGGTTAGAGGAGCAGCACACAACCTCTGTTAGACAGCTAAGAGCCCAAAGTGCTTCAGTTCCCTGCCAGGGGGTGCTTCTAGACGTGAGAGGGAACTCCTCACGCTCCCAGTCAAAGGGCCTTGTGTAGCTATTCTGTTGTTTCCTCCTTGATGGATTTTTGTGGAAAGAAAAAAGACAGGAGAACTGGTGGGGAAACATGGGAGGGTTATAAATGGAAGATGTTGTCTGGACCCCCATAAAATTCCATAAATGAGGTGGGGCGATTGCACAATAAAAGCTTCAACTGGAAGCAGCCCGAGGGCACCGTCCAAAGGTTCTGCACACCGCTTTGCCCAGGCATTGCGTGGAAAGGCCCAACATGAGGCCAAGACTGCATGAGGCAGACCCGGATGAGGTCTCGGCACTGCCCAAGGATTGCACTCAGGGCCTAGTTTAACCAGGTTCAGCCACAGACTTGTTTTGAATTCCACAGCCCAGCCCAGAAATATGAGCCTTAATAATAAAGATGAGTGTCTCACAACACATGCAGAGTGTCTTTCCCCTAGGTTGCCATAGCCAGGACCCCACACATAACTGGCTTAGGGAAGGAGGGGTCCACTGAAGTCTTCAGGAGGGCATGGATGAGTTGGTGTGACTAAGTCCGTGGGGGGCGGGGATGTGGGTGAGAAATGGAACGTGAGAGTGAGAGTGATTGATTCACAGCAAGGTTCAGAGACCACGGACATCTGAACAGCCCGACCTCGCCTGATCGCGGAAGCTAAGCAGGGTCGGGCCTGGTTAGTGCTTGGGTGGGTGCCTGGCTTGGAACACCAGGTGCTGTGGGGGGAGGGGCCACAGCTCAGGGGGAGGGAGAGCGTGCAGGGTTGATCCCCGGCCTCTCCAGGGAGGGCTTGGGAAGAATCCTGCCTGAAACCCTGGAGAGCCACGGCTGCCCGTCAGTGTCGACAAGACCAGGCTGGATGGACCGAGGGGCTGACTCCATATCGGGCCACTTCCTGTGTTCCTATGACCTGCTTTTGGCTGTAGTCCAGATGCAATTACTTAAAAATCAAGGACTGTTAAGAGACTTAACATGGCTGCTGTCAGACTTAAGCCTGGCATCTCTTTTTAAGAAAGATATTAACCCCTGGGGGAGATCCAGCCCATTTCCCATGTTCCCATGGCACTGTGGGGAACAGTGACCAGGGCTGCTTCCATTGTCTTGGCTCGCAGAGCTGAGATCAGTCGAGTAACAAAGAAAGTTGTCTTTGGGTTTCAAAATATTTGAAGGGCAGCATGGAAGGGGCTTTGGATTAAAAAAAGAAGACGCACCCACTACCATGCAAAGTAGTGGCAAGCCCCCCTACTCAGCCGCCTCATTAATGCAGAAGTTGCTGCCATTTCCCTTTGAAGTCTCCCTCTGTGAAGGACCAAGTGCTAATTTCGTTTGACGTTTTAATTGGTGTCAAATCCTTAATATATTTATCTGCTCCAGACAGATAAACCAGCTCTGTGCTGTGGAGTGTTGTTATTTTAGCTTAAGGAGGGGTGGGGGCGGGAGCTGAATATTGGCATTATTATTTTTATTATTGCTATGTTTTAAATGTAATGCCAGATGCTTTATTACCTTCTTTGGCATTTTATCTGGGTTTGCGGGGTGTGTGTGTATGTCAGTCCTGCTACTAATTAAAGTCAACGCGGCAGCTTGGCTGTGGCCAAATGCACAATATCACAAACAGCTCGTTTCAGCTGTCAGCAGATTAAAGATGAAGGGTTAGCAGAGCTCAGAAGCGCTTTGTGCTGGAGGCCCCACCATGCTACCGGGCCTTCCTGGTGTGGGTGGATTCAATGGGGCTGCCCTCTGAAAGGTAATATTTCTGCTGGTGGCAGTTTGGGTGCTGCAGAACATGTGTGTGTGTGTGTGTGTGTGTGTGTGTGTCTGACTAGACCAAGGTCAGAGCACAGAGCCTGTGGCAGAGGCAAGCGCTGGCCCAATTATCCAGCCTCTTGTTATGAAGGATTCATCAAATGTTTTTCAAGGTCCAATGTTTGGTCAACCCCGCCCCCCCCCAGCTCAAATGTGACACGACCCCTCAGAGATGGATTCATTGTGGCTTCCTAGAGCAAAACAATGAGCACTTTGCAAAACAGCTGATCTACATGCTAATGAAAATGAGCTTTGCAGAATGTGTGCAAGCTGTGGCAGATTTTGGCTTGGTATGTTCCACTGTCACCTCTTAAAAGCAGACCTCAGCTTCTTTGCCAGCAAGCTAAGCAGGGGATGCCTAGATTAGGCTTTAGAAACACAGGATCCTAGAGTTGGGAGGGGCCACTGAGCCATCCAGTCCAACCCCTGCTCAGTGCAGGAATCTTGTTTCAAGCCTCCCTGACTGAAGGACGACTGCTGTCCAGTCTCTGCTTGAAGCAGTTAGCTCCATGGTCTGACTGCTCTGACCGGCAGGAAGTTTCTCCTGATGCCCAACCGAAATCTGCCTCCCTGTAACTTCAGCCTGCTGTTGTCCTACAGTCTTGGACAAGACAGAACAGGTTGTGGCCAGCCCTCTTCCGCATGACAACCCTCGAGGGGCTTGAAGAGTCCCATCATTGCCCCCTCAACTCTTCTCAAGGCTAAACGTGTATATCCAATTCCTTCCACCTTTGCTCACTGGATGTTTTTCCTGCTCCCCTGAGCATCCCCTGTTGCCCTTCTCTGAGCTCATTCCATTTCATCCAAATCCTTCTCAAAGTGTGGTGTCAGCAGCAAAGCATGAAAAATATGGAGGCTTTGCCTGGCACCTGGGGAAGATGAGGCACCTTCCCACCCTTGTCGTTCAGCAGAAGTTTAGGAATACAACCTGAATGGCTGTGAAACGCCTGCATATCTGTTTGGGTGTTTTGGGCTGCCTTTCATGGCAACTCAGCTGTTGGCCACACACACACACACACACCCCGGTTGAATGGAACCTCCATGGACAGAGGCAGTGCACCTCAGGACCACCAACTGCCGCTGGGTGCTCAGTCCCTGTGCTGTCATGGAGGAGAGTGGCCGAGAGAGTGAGGAAGAGGCCGTGGCCGTGTCCCACGAGGGGCCTCCTCCTCTTCAGTGTCCCTCCAGAGCAATGCTGAGTTGTAGGCCAAAAACATCTGGGGACCCAAGGTTGGAGAACGCTGCGAGTCTGGAGGCTCACTGGCGGCCCCGGCCTGACCCATTTGCTCTCCCCCTTTTCAGGAGCCGGCAGAATGTGCAGCTGGCCCACACGTGGATGAAGCGCCTCCGGGACCACCTGGAGCTGCAGCACTTCCTGCAGAACTGCCACGAGGTAGGCTGCCACTTTGGGGGCTGGGGAGGGAGCGGAGCGGTGCTTGGCCCTGCCCCTTGGCTGTTTTCTGTGAGGCCCTGAACAGCGGTGGAGAGGGCGGCCGGTGGCGGTGGAGGCACCCCTCCCACGCACAGCTGAGACGGGAGAGATCCAGGCATGGCCTCCCATTCTCCAGTCCCTCCGGACTAGTTCCCTAGAATGGGTGGGAGGGGGCAGGGTGTGTGTTGTCCAGAGGGAGGGATTTCCCCCCAGTGAAGAAGGCTAAGCTGAAATCCTCTCCCTGGTATGCCAGCCTTCTAGGAAGGGGGAGGTTTTTGTGTCCTGCTTTTTACAGAGACAAACATCAAACATGCATCCCGCGCCCCAAACACACACACACACACACACACACACACACACACACGTAGTCAGAAATAGTGGTACACGTCCAAGAAAAATTCCTCCACTTAATTCTGCTGAGTGGATAAGCTTCAGGAGGAAGCGCCAGAAGGATGAGACAGAAGGGTGGCCTGAGGGATGTGGGATGCTGTGGGGAGGCCCAGGCCCCAGAGAGAGAGGCCTTCTTCCCTGGCCTCCTCTCTTTCTTGGGGGAATGAATGCAGTTTCCTTCCCCTCCCTGGATTCTACTTGGCATTCAGTTTGCATTTTGGCCACGCCCACGAGCACATCTCCAATTCTCCCTAATTAGGGTAGCATTTCCCAGGCTGTTCCTCAGCTATGCTAATTTATCCTTGCAGGGCACGTGCGCACTAGTTCTTGCCCCCTCCCCCAACATGACCCCCCCCCCATGCTGTCTGCCGGGGAAAGAAATGAGCCCCACCCCTGCCCAGCTTGGCCATACAATAGATGGGTGTCTCTGCAAAGGAGTGGGGGTGTTCTTAAAGGGGGGGCAGTTGGCTCAGCTGGGCCTGGAGGAGCCAGAGACGGAGGATGGGAAGAGCGCTGCGGGGGGGGGGGCTCCTTGGCCTCCACTGGATCTGCCTTGCTTGGTTCACCCCACTGCCCCCCCCACTGCCTTTAGCCCCCTCCTCAAGTTTCCTGCCCTGCTTGGCGTTCTTCGCGCAACGCTGCGTCCTCCGGGACTGCCCGCTTTCACAGGCGGAGTCTCTGCTTGGGCTGCCTTTCCCGGACGGGGCCCCGCTCCCTGCTGGGCTTCTTCATGCCGCGGCTTTTATTCCAGTCCGTCTGGGCTGTGCTGGGCTGCTTTGGCTTTGACAAGAAGGGGTCCAGCCTTGTTCCCTGGGCACGGCCTCCTCCCGCTCCCTCCTGCAGCGACCCGCTCCCTCTGGCTCGCTGCTGCTGGCCCCCTCCTCTCGAGAAACGGGGAGACCTGCCATCAGCAGACGGGCGCGGGGGCTCCGTCTGCCATAAACAAGGACGTGCTTCTGGGGAGGGCCCCGACTGGCCCTCTGTGTGGGGAGGGAGCGGAATGAGCCCCGGAGATGAAAGGGGGGCTGGAAACGCGGCTGAGGAGAGCCGAGCCCCAAGGGGGTCGCGAGTGGGTCCGGTAGATTTGGACGGCAGCGCCCGGCTCGAGGGCACCTGAGCGGTCCCGGGGCGTGTGCCCCGGAGGGAGGCTGCTTTGGCTCCCGCACCCTCCACGCGGAGAGCCAGGCGGACGTACGGGCTTCCCCGTCCTCAGAAGCAGGGGCTGGCGGGAGGCTACTTGAGGTGAAGCGGTCTCGGGTACGTGCGAGCGCCCCCCCCCCGCCCGGCGGGCTGCTGGGGGAGGGACCCAGGCGTCCCAGGCCCGGTCGCGCGCCCGGCCCTCCTCCCGCCTTGCCCCGCCCCGCCTGTCGCTGGCGCGCTCGCTGGCTGGAGGGAGGAGGGAGGAGGGAGGGCGCCGGCTCGGCTCGGCCGCTGCAGCATTCCGTTAGGTCTGGAGCGCGGGGAGCCGAGGGGGGCTCGGGCGCCGCGTCCCGGGGGCGCCGCCTGCAGCTGCCGGGAGCGGGGCGCGCAGTCAGGGGGCAGCGGCCGCGGGGCGGTCTCGTTCTTCCCCGCCGCCGCCGCCGCCGGGCTGACGCGGCGCGCCTCCCCCGTCCGCCTGCAGCTCGATGGCTGGGTGGCCGAGAAGGAGGCGCTGATGGCCGGCGAGGCGCCCCGCGACGCCGACGCGCCTTCGTGGAAGCAGCAGCAGCAGCCGCAGCAGCAGCGAGCGCCCAAGCGATGGCTCCGGCACCGCGCCTTCATGGCCGAGCTGGCCCAGAATAAGGAGTGGCTACACAAGATCGAGAAGGTGCGTGCCCGGGCCGGGAGCGGGCGGCCGCCGCGGGGCTTCAGCACCTCGGAGAGCTCCGATCGGCGGCTCCGGCGGTGCGGGGGGGGGGGCGGCGGCGGCGGCGGCGGCGGCACCTTCCCCGGGAGAGGAGGGAGGCCAGCCGGCCAAAGGGCGGGTAGGAGCCCCCGAATCCCGCGTACGGCTCTCGGAGGACCTGCCCGGAGTCCCCAACGCGCTTTCTCTCCGCTGGGTCCCTGGGCCACCCACCGTGCGGGGCTCCGGCTGCACCTCTCCGAGCGTGCTGCTCCCCGCCCAGGGCCCTGCGGCCACGTTCTTCCGCAGCCCCCCAGCCTCGGGCTCTTTCGATCTCTCTGCCGGTCTGCCTGCCCGTCTGGGGATGCCGCCCCCGGTGTGTGGTGTGCGTGTGACTCCCCCGAGAGCTCCTCTGCTGCCTCACAGGCCTCCACCCCAACCGAAAGGCAGGCCCAGTGTCCTTCTGCCCGGTCAGGGGCTTGCTGAAGACCCCCGTCCTCTCTGGGCTGGGTGAGAGGCCGTTCCTTTGGAGCTGCCCAGGCGCTGCCAAAGATCCCCCTTCCTGCTCAGGGGTCCCGGTACCGGCACTGTCCTCCCTGTGCTGTTGGTAACACCAGGAGGCCTGGCCTGCGGATCGGGTGCCCTTGTGCTGTTTCGGGGGAGGGGGGAATGCACAGCGCAGCGGCCAAAGAGGCACAAGATCCAGCAGCCCGAAGGTGGCCCGGCTGCTCTGTGCAGGACAGAGGCCCATATCCCCATATCCGGAGCTGCTGGGGCGGGATTTCCCCCTGGGATCAGCCGGTAAGTGACACCTTTATTTCATTCCACCCCCTTCCTTTGCCACGTGTGGGTTGGCGCCCGTGCCTCGGGCCCCTGGAAGTTGTCGCTGTGGTTTCTGCTTGTGGTACATCATGGTCCGGATTGCGTGGGTTGCTCTTTGGGAGGGGCCGGGGAGCTGAGTGCGTTTTCTTGCTTTGTGCCAGGGGATGTTGTTGGAGCTCTGGAAGGAGAGGTGGCAGTACTGAACTCAGGCCTGGAAGCCTGGCAGCTCCCCACTTCCAGATGTGGTTATGGTGGATCAGTTGGGAGGGAACAGCACTCTGCACGTGCTTGGACATACATTGGTCATTGGCCCAGTGCCTGTTGGCGTGGTTAGCCGGTGTCTGGATTATACCCCTTCAGAAAGCAGGTGCACTTCACGTGTCGGAGTGTTGCTCTGTGCTGCAACAACAACTCATGGACATTCCAGTTTTCTATGTGCGGGGATTGATTTATTGATTATTTTTAGTAGGAGGAGCCTGTGATTATGTGAACCTCTACTTGGTGTCTGAAGGGGAATTGCCCAGACATTGGCTGGCCCCCTGGGAGAGAAGGAGGCCTTGGACACGCGACTTTGTAGGCCTCAGAACTGAGCTGTGGCGGCACTCTGGATGGGTTCCGGAGCCGATGCCTGGCTCTGTCTGAGTCCTATGCAGGTGGCATTGAAGTGGGTGGCATTTTGTCCCCCGGTGACGGCGTGGCTTGGCGGGAGGGCGCCATGGTCCACTTGCGGCTTGGAGTGCTGGGCCTGGCTTGTGTCCTTCCCCTTTCCCCCTTGACCGGACTTCTTCAGCAGTTGTTGAGTCCTCATGCGACACTGCTGGGCACGGGAGGATCCAGAGAGGCAGGGCGAGAGGAAGAGCTTGGGCTCAGGGCACATGTGTTGCATGCTGAAAGGCCCATCGCCGGTGTATCCATCTGGCAGCATCTCCGGTGACCACGGATCTTATCCTCAGGTAGTGGCAGGGCTGGGGAAAGGCCCCCTGCCTCTGTCCAGGCCCCTGGGAGACCCGCTGCCACTCAGAGTAGGCTGCACTGGGATAAAGGGGCCACGGGTCTGCCTCAGTGGGCGCCTGGTTCTTTGTCCATGAGGCCTCCCTCTGCTTCCCCTGCCCAAGGAGCCAACCGGGCAGGCAGGAGGGCCTCGCTGAAGAGGCTCCCTAGCTGCCGCCCCTGGTTTCCTCGCTGAAGAGGCTCCCTAGCAGCCGCCCCTGGTTTCCTTCTGCCAGCAGATGAAGACCCCGTTGTTTCAGAAGGCCCTTCTTCCACCCTTCCTGGCTTCTGTTTTTTGTTGGCTGTGCATTTAAAAAAACAAACAAACAAGCCACCACAGCTGTTTTGCCAAGCCAGAAATGTTACTGTGTTATAAGTTGCTTTGAGTATATTTTTTGTAGAAAATCGATGCATAAGTGCGTATATATGTAAATAAGGAAGTCCCATCAGCACGGAGCTGGCGGGAGGAGGGATGCTTGGACGATGGCTCCTCCTGCAACGTTTGGGGCCTGCTGGGTATCTTTTGCTGGCAAAATGCCACCCTGTGATCTCTCACAGCAGCAGCCTTGCAGATGTCGGAGGCCATGGCTCCAGCCCGCAGGCAGGAGGCTCTGTGTGTGTACCGCTCGTTGGGGTGGGGGCGGGAAGGAAATTGCCAAGGGATCAGGCGGAGGAGGGTCCTGCTCTGTAATGGTGCAAAAGAGGCATTTTACAAAAAAGAAGTCATCCAGTTGTACCGTTTCCTCTGCAGAATTCAGGTGGGTCTGTTGAGAAAGACTGTCCGAAACATCCCCGGAGAAACAAAATTGGGTCTTGTAGGAATGTTTGAAAGCCAGCGTGGCTCCTTCCTCCCCTCCCCCCACTCAACCGAAATAGGGCACAATCCTCTGCTGGGAAGGGGGTTCTCCACTGAAGTGAATGGGGACTGCTCGAGAGCGAGAGCGCTGCAGCCTGGCAAGTTGGCGGCCTGCCCCCAGTCAGTGGTTCAGGCTGCCAGGTTGCCATGGAGACATCTAAGCCCCTCTTGGGAATGGAGGGCGGCGTCTGTGTCTCCCGCAGGGGGGGGGGGCGCCATGAGCAGGGCCAGGGGGCAAATTCTCTGTTAGAGACCCAGCTGGGGGGCGGGGCGGGAAGGCTGTGCTGGGGATCAGGGCCTCCCCCCCCCCCGTTCATATACAGAGTGAGGCTCACTGGCTGGTCTGGATATGGCTCCTGAGGTGCCGTTTTAGCGCTGGCCGGGTAATGCTGGGGTTTCACTGGAAAAGGTAAATTTTGCACCTACCCATATGCATTTTCAGTCTTCCAAGTGTATAAACGTTTCGTGAAATATGCGTACAGATAGGTCTACTAGCCAGTACAACTGCCTGTCAATCAGAAAAGGCCAGTAATTATACACAAATCTTTTTACCTCCCTCAGAAAGAGCAAAAGACAAATATGAGGTGTGTGTGTGTGTATCTTCATTTGCTGCCTGCAAATGACTGGCAAATAAGAGAGACAGCAACCATTTTGCTACATTTCTTGTTCTTATCTAACCGGCATTCAGGACAGACAGACAGACAAGAGGAAGAACTTTTTCACACCATGGAATTCACTACTGCAAGATGTAGTGATGCCCACCAGTCTGAATGGCTTTAAAGGGGCAATGGACAAAGTCATGGAGCAGGAGGAGCAGGCTAGCCGTGGCTACTAGTCCCGGTGGCCCCCGTGCCCTCTCCATTACCAGAGGCAGGATGCCAGTTGCCGGGGAACGCGAGCGGGAGGGTGTCGCCGCCGCGGCGCTCCTGTCCTGCTTGTGGGCTTCCCGTGGGGCAGCCGGTCAGCAGTCCACCCATGGCTCCGGCAGGATGCGATAACCTTACCCAGCCACTGCCCCCTACCCTACGCAGCAGCCATGCCAGGGAGAGCCGACGGCCCCTCCCCTGCCAGGGGCTGCCGGGGGGGGGGAAGCAGCCCACTCCTGCGGCCACGGCTCCCCTCAGCGAGGACAGGGGCCGTGCCCCTCCACAGCCGCCGCCTGCAGCCGCCCGCCCTCTTGCCAGGAGGACCACCACCAGGGCCGGCCAGGGAAGGAGGGCGGGCAGGCAGGCAGGCAGGCAGGCTCCCCATTCCAGCCAGACCCATAGTGCTGTGGTAGGGAGAGGACCTGCCCGTGGGACCCATCGGCCCAAAAGCTACAGGGGAAGGGGGCTGTGACCTGCGGCAGGATGAATTCTTCCGTCCCCGTGCTCCCCCGTGCGGGGAGTGAGACGGGCAAGGGCCTCTGCCAGAGGAACACACGTTTTGCAAAGAGGCCTGTGGTCCCCGCGGGCAACGGGCCTGGCGGGCAGCTCAGCGGGAACAGCAGCGCCGTGTGCCCCCCCCCCCCTTGAAGAGATGGCGCAGGGAGCACCACAAGGGAACGCCCTGCATTTTGGGGCTCCTGCGTCAACGGGACTTCAAGATGGGGCGGGGAAGGAGCGGTGGCAGAACGCAAGCCCCACCACCACCACCACCGAGCTGAGCAGCACCCCAATACACACACCCCCGCAGTCACAGGCAAAAAGGCGGCCCCGGTGGGGTCTGTGCAATCTCCTGGGGGCCTAGCCCAGGGCAGCCCCTTCCCTTCCCTTCGCCCCACCTCATGCAAGTGAGACTAGCCACGGGCAATCCAGTTAAAGCCTCTCTCCGTGCACGTTTGTTTGGGTGAGATTCTTGTAAGGACGCAAAGGCTGTGGCCGCCTGAGAGGGCCCGTCTTAAGCACACTGGCCAATTCCATGATCAGATTGAGGTGAGTCAACACAAGCAGCCGGCGTGGCGCCGTGGTGAGAGTGTTGGCCTGGTACTTGGTTCTAGTCCCCACTCGGCCATGAAGCTCACTGGGTGACCTGGGGACACTCACTGCCTCTCAGCCCAACCTGCCTCACAGGCTTGATGTGAGGATAAAGTGGAGAGGAGGAGAACCATGGAAGCCACCTTGGGCTCCTTGCAAGAGGAGACAAGGTGGGACATAAATGTAATAAGAAATAAATGGATAGAGAACATGGCTAGGATTAAGGAGGGCTGTTTCTAGGGCAGGGGATGCAGTTTTGGGGCAGCCTAAAGCCACGGCACCTTAATAAAAAACCAAAAACTATGGCCCAGGAGACAGACAGAAAGGCAAAGGAAACCACTGCGCCCTCCGGCACAATAGGCGTGCAGGCAAGAGTGGTTCTGGAAACTCAGTTTATAAGCCAGGTGGCTACAGCCGTAGGCCGCTTGCTCCTCCTTCCCTGCACTATGGCAAATGGGGGCCACAGGGGGCTGAGGGAGACAAGCCTGTGGGCAGCACCCTCTCTGTTAATGCCCGAGACCAGGTGTGGTGCCCTCTGTCGCAACTCTCCCCTCTGTTCTGTCCGTGGCACGATATGCGAGGATTCCACAAAAGTGCAGGAAAAGCAAAGCAAACGAGCAGTATTGGATGAGGAATGCAGGGTCCCAAGAGCCTCTCTTTTGAAGAGCAAGCATCTGGCCCTCATGGTTGAAAATGTTTGGGCAATGCCTGGCGGGATCCCAGGACACAGAGGGTGTCTGGACAAGGTTTGTGTGGGGCAGTCCTCACCGCGGCGCGTCATGCTTCTTCCCATGGCAGCAGGAGCAGACAAATGAGCCCCCAAATCCCAAAGGCTGCAGAATAAGCGATGGCCACACATTGCAGAAAGCACAGGCGTGGGTTCCCCGGGGGGAAGGGCTTTGGTTTGCAGGCAGAGGGCATGTCGGCAACTGTCTCTCCCTTTCTGTCCCTAGGAGGGCCAGCAGCTGATCGAGGAGAAGCCGGAGCTTGCGGAAACCGTGAGGAAGAAGCTTGGGGAGATCCGGCAGTGCTGGGCTGAGCTGGAGTCCACCACGCAGGCCAAAGCCCGGCAGTTGCTGGAAGCCACCAAGGCCGACCACCTGGTGCAGAGCTACACGGACCTCGACAAGCGGCTGCACCACATGGAGAGCCAGCTCCAGGCCGTGGACCCTGGGCCGAACCTGGCCAGCGTCAACAGCCACCTCAAGAAGCTCCAGGTGGGTCCTGAGGCAGGGCGGGGAAAGGCTGTGGAGGGACTCTAATGTGTCTGTGTGTTTTGAGGAGCGGGGAAGAGAGGGAGTCCTGTGGTGCCAGGATGATGAAATGGGACCCCACGGGGGCGGGGGCAGACAGCAATGAGGCTGAAGGAGTTTTGACTCCAGTTTGGGGAGGCAACTGGGATTTCCTAGGAGCCGGTTGGCACACCTCCTGGGCTTCTCCGCAGCAGCATGTACAGAATATTCTTTGCGCAGCCAGGAATCTGTGTGTGTGTGTGTCAAGCATGTGCTCTCAGCAGGCGATCCACCACCGCAGCTGGGGAGAGCCAGCTAACCCCCTTCCAACAGCGCTGATTGTATCACCAGCACGAAACGTCCCGTCCCCCGTCAACCCTCCTGTATCCTCCTTTTCTAGACTCCCTTGGCACTTGGGGAGCAGAGAAAAGAAAGGTGGGGGGAGGGGGGGAAGGGGGCTCTTGCAGAGCAGCCAAGCTTGGCCGCTGGAGAGAGGGCCGCCTGCCGCTGGATTCCCCCCACCCGTCTCCCCGCACACCCTTCGCTCACAGACCGCTTCTCACCGCCCTGTGCCAGACGCCGTGAGGGAGACGGCAACAAGCGCACTGTCCTGGGTGCCCACAGCTCCCCCGCCCTGTGTGCGGCCTTAGTGACGGTGAAGCATCCGGCGCTGCTCTTCCTAGCTCCAGGAGGCGCATGGGCCTCGCTCTCGCTGAGCAGGTCAACCTCCCTGCCCCACAGGATGGGTCCTTGGGAGGGAGGCAGAGGCGGGTTGCCTAAGAGGGCCTCTGCCGATGGCTTTGAGCGGGAGAAGGCAGGCCCGCGGATATCCTGCCCCCAACCCCTATAGGGCTGTAAAGGGCTTCACCAGCACTTTGAATTGGGCCCGGAGACAAACTGGAAGCCAGGGCAGCTGCCTCAAGGGAGCGGCCATCTGCTCAAATGCGATGCAACTAAGGCATGCGTTGCCATGGGCAGATCTGCAGTGTCCAGGAATGGGCACAGTTGGCATACCAGCCTCCTGAGCTGGGCAGAGGCACAACTGGCCACCACCGTCCACTGAGCGCCCCGGGACGGGACGGGACTGGCTGCAGACTGTGAGGCTGCATTTGTAACAGGAGTGCAACCCCATCCCACCCAGGTTGAAACCCTCTTCCTGGGTGTTCCTACGGACCAGGAACGGCTCCTCCTCATCAGGATTAAGCTTCAGTTTGTTTGCTCCCATTCAATCCGTTAGCACCTCTGAAAATCAACAGGCTCCTGGATCGTGCTAGAAAGTGGAGATGGAGAGAGGTGTCGGATGCATATTGGTGGCGCCACGCCTCAGATCTTTGGATGACTTCTCCCAGTGGTTTCATGTAGATTTTCAACATCATCGTAGGGTGCGTGTGGCAGAATGGGACCCTGGGGGATGCCATAAGCCATCCAACGGGAGTCCCTCCAAGACCACCTTCTGAGACCAACCTTCTCAGATGGAAACTAAGCTTATACAAAAAATACAAAAAATAAAAAATCCACATCTAAAACAGTGATTTTATATAATCAAACCTTAATTAAATAATACTCAAAAAAACAAAGTTATATAGCTGTTTCCAGTGCTAAAGCTAAATTTATAAGCCTATCTCAAGCATGTGAAGGACTGCCAACTGGTCCTTTTCTCAAGACCAGAGATCAAAGGTGCAAAACTGCCAGCCTTGGCTCTGCTGTCTTGACACTGATTCTCTCAGGGCCTTGCCCTTGGTCTATACACTGGATTTAGCACTGAACCACAGAGGAACCACACACACCATGTGAGGTAAAACCAGGAAAGTTTATTTAAGGTAAACAGATTACAGTAAAAGGTGGGGAATGAGGGAAGAGGGAGAAAGGTGGGGAGACACTTTGGTACATACAGTAGAGCTATAAAATAACAAAAGCTAGTTCCTTTACTATATAAATACCCAGGCCCTTACTCCTTTACCTGGGGGTTGGTCTTCTTAGAGTTTGCCTTAGCAAAACCCTACTCCCGCAAAAGCGTGCAGACAACAACACAAACCAGAAGCCACAGCAGCAGTACAGATTCTCCCCCCCCCTACTTTCAGTAGCCCAGGTGTCTTTAGCCAATCAGGATGAACTTCATCTGGGCCAGGCAGGGGAGGGGTGGCTCTTTGCCACATTTGCATGCAAATAGTTGTGGCACAGGCCATCAGAGTAACTATGTACATTTTGCATTTCCCAGCCCCCAGCTGGGATTATACTTGTTTACACTTGTGGAGGTGTGTGTGTGTGTGTGTGTGTGTGGTGCAAGAAACTCTGACACTTTTTCTCCACAAAGCATATAACAAAATTAAATAGTTTAAAGAATTATTTAGTGATCTGCAATTACAAGTAAACAAAACTGTAACAATATTTTAAAATAATCAAGCGTATATCAATATAACAAACTAAAAAAAAAGCAAACCAAAAACAAAGCATATTGATGTTCGCTATTCTCATATAAAAAATGAATCCTTTACAGGACCATCTTCCATCTGGTAACCTGTGTCCTCCCTGTGGGAAGCTGTGTGGATCTAGAATTGGCCTCCACAGTCACTTACGGACCCATCGCTAGAGTCTACACAATTTTCTTTAGAATTTCCTCCTTTTAAAATCTCCTTTTTGTAAATTTTTATCCTGGAAGACAATCTTACTCGGTCAGGAGTGATCACCTGATGATGATGATAAAAAATTATATCCAACAGGGTTAGATCAAACTTAAATATTGTCCAACTAAAAACATGTTAGCAGATTTGTTTACTAAACCGCTAAATATAAAACACAAAAAGTTACTCTCAATATTAAGTTTTTTGTAAAACAACTAACAAGAAAAAACAATACAGCAAAAAAAGGCTGTTAGTGTATGAACTAAAACAACTAGCTGTGTTGTTTTATTGTTAAAGTGCTGTAGCCTGTTAATTTGTACTGTTTCCAGACAGAAAGAGCTAACCTGCATTCTGTCTGTGTTCACTGAAAGCTATAATCTTACATTTAGCCTTGCCAGGTGTGAAGATTGTCATGTGTTGCAATCAAGCTGCTAACAAGCAGCCAGGCTGCAGCATATGAACTTTTGCTGTTCTAATGAAGTAATACTGCTCAGCTGTTGCAGTTGCCGCTGCTGGCTTTTGTCTTGAGCTGAGCTAGAAGAAACGACACTCTGTACATAAACTGTATAGATTGTAAACCATTAGTTATACTTTGTTATAAAAAAAATAAACAGTTAAAATTAGAACTGTTTTAGTCTACAAAGTAGTTTCTAATTCCTATAGTGGGAGCTACTAAAAGACTAAAAAGAGCTGCCGTGCTAAAGATAAACTCTGCTGCTGAGTGCAGAATCCCTACACTGCTTCTGAGTAAGCCAGCACTGAAGCTAATTTTTCTAAAGCCCAATACCAGAACCAATGGAATATCATGTTCCTGAGTCCTAGCCCAGCCACCAGACCAGACCAGAAAGGTACCATGAGTGTCAGTATCAAAAGGTGCTGAAGGGGTCCAGCACAACCAACAGGGGCCCACTCCCTCTCCCGTTTCCAGCCTCACTCGTCTGTCAGGTTAACCAAAGCTGTTCTTGTACCAGAACCAGGCCAGAATCCAGATTGGAACGGATCTAGATAGTACTTGTGTAATTCAGAAATACCGAGAGTTGACAGAATGCCTCTCAAGACCAAAAAGCTCCCTGAAAGTAGAAA
Source organism: Shinisaurus crocodilurus (assembly GCA_021292165.1). NCBI lineage: Eukaryota > Metazoa > Chordata > Lepidosauria > Squamata > Shinisauridae > Shinisaurus > Shinisaurus crocodilurus. The sequence continues at coordinate 391,748 of CM037885.1, read as the reverse complement.
ACAAGCATGCCAAGGAAAAGGGCTCTAGCTTTCTCTCCCAGTCCCAGTTGCTGGGGGACATCTGATTGGCCATTGTGGGACAGAATGGTGGACTAGAGAGGCCCCCTTGGGTCTGATCGAGCTTCAGAGCTCTTCTTATGCAGGCTCCTTAATACAAAAATGCCTCCTCATAGGAAACTAGCATGCTAGCTAGGAGAAGGTTAGTCGAGATCGCTTCTTCTCCCTGGGCTGCTAGTTTTCTCTGTGTGGGGGATGCCTTAGCGTGGAAACACCTTCCGTCCCATGAGCCAGACACCAGCTTCTGCCTCAGGGCGAAGGAGGACTTGGAAGAGAGAGAGCAGGGGAGGAGAAGGCGGAGATGGGAGGTTGGCCAGCGCCCCCAGGCCGGCTGTCTGTCTGTCTGTCTGTCTTTCCGGCCTCACTGGAGAGCACCGAATTTCAGGACCTCCAGCAAGAATGCTGGTGCAGGCTCTGTCCCTGTAGTCTGAGGAGGGGAGGTGGACGTGGGAGGGGGCTGGAAATGGGAGCCAAGGGGGACAGCAGTGGGAGGGGAATGGGCCGCAATGGTTAGAGGGCCTGTCCGGCACTCGGGCCCCTCTGATCCCGGTCCTTCCTAAGACCACCAGCAGGTGCTGGGCGGCCAGTGAGCTGAGGCTGAGAGAAGCAGGTGCTGCTGTTGCTGGGCAGCCGGTCTCTCAAGGAGAGGTGGATCCTGCCTGCCACCTCTGGCCACTCATACTGGCAAGCCCTTCTTGTCTCATTCAAAGACTTGGGAAGAGCGGGGTGGCGTTCAGTTTTGCAATTCCTTCCCTTTGATTTATGGGATATCTGGTCACGTGACCTGACTCCAGACCATGACACCTCCAGAGGGGTTGGTCGGTCTCATGCAGATCCAGCGCTTCGGCCCTGCTGAAAGGTCCGTGTCCGAACGCAAGGGCACCGGATCCTGAGACATTCCAGGTCACAGATCCATTCGTCCAGAGTTGCTCTCTCTTCGGTGGGAGCCTGGCAAAGGGTGGAGAGATACTTTGGAATTTGGGCATTCCCGATATCCTGTGCTGCAGGTCCCTGGGAGGGCCAGGATGTATGTGCACGGCCCCTGACTGCTCTTCCAGATTACTGCTTTGTAACCGGGGTGGCCCGAGACATGTAGCTGCCTGAGGCAGAACAGCCAATGCCCCCCCCCCCCGACACACACACAGTCAAGGAGCAGAGGGCCCAAGGCTGGCCACGTTATTTTGGCGCCAGAAGCAGAAAAGCACCCCTCCCTGGGAGTAAAAATGCAACAGTTAAATATTAAGTAAGTAAAAATGTGCTGCCCGTCCACGGCACCCAAAACCAGGTGGCCCTGTAGCTGCACAGCTCGGAGCAGCTGAAGCAGGGTGGGGTGGGGGCTCCCAGGATGGGCCAGGCTCGGTCCTTGCAACGTGTGTCCTGACTGGGCCCCCCGGAGCCTGGCTGACCAGTAGCAGCTGCGGGATCGGTCCCAAGCACAGCCCGGCAGGCAGGTGGCAACACGGGTCAGCATCCAGGAGCGGCCGTCCGCCAGAAGGGGTCCGCTGGTGAGGCTGCCAGGCCAGCTCTCCTGGGCTCGGCTTCCCCCGCGCACAAGGTGCCCCGGGCTCGGCTTCCCCCTCCCCTGTTGCTGGGGGCCTGGCCTTGCTTGCGCCTCCACATTTGGCCCAGCCAGGCCAGAGCCACGGACAGAGGGCACTGTGGCTGAGGTGGTGGCAGTTCCGTGGCTCCCCGCGGATGAAGCGTGCCTCTGCTAGCTGGCCTCTCACACCAACCTCTCCGTTTTCCGTCCTCAGCAGCCCACGGCAGTTCAGAGCCAGCCATTGCTCATCACATCCTAGTGCGGTTTGTCTCATCACGCTGCATGGCGGTACAGTAGCCCTTTTTCTTTGAATCCATCTGTGTTGCATTCTTCTTTCCTTTCCTTTTTCTCTGTCTGACTTCCATTTCCTCAAGTGGATGGAGTGGGGAACCCCTGCTCCTCCTGTGCTTCCCCTTCCCTTGTTTTTCTCCATTTAATTTCCTCTGTCTCCTGTGGACTCCTGTCAGCTGCCAAGTAATTTCTGCTGCCGCCTCTGCGGCATGGAGCCCCATGCCAAACATGCTGTGCTTTGTAGATTAGCAGGGGGGCTTCTGGGAGAGCCAGGTGGGCTTGGGGGTTGTGGAAGCACCTGGGCTGGGCCTGGTGCAGAAGGAGCAGCTGGGAGCAAGAGGTGGGCTTGTGAACAGGGTGTCCTTCCGCACGTGCGAGAGGTAAATGCCCCGGGAGCTTGCTGGGCACCCAACAGCATGGCTAAGTTCCCGCCTTCCCCACACACACCCCAGCACACGGATCGCAGCAGTTAGCCAGTGTAGCAGCTCCCTTGATCCTCCTGCAGCTATGTGAGGGTGGGGACGGGACGGGACGGGACGGGACGGAGAGCGTGGGTCCAGGTTGCTCCAGAGGTAGGACTAGATACCTGCAAGCTACAGATATGAACCACTGTTCTTCCGGCATCTCACTTCCCCTAAGGAACCCTGGAAGTTATAGATTTGTGAGGGTGCCAAGCATTCCCTGTTAGAGACCCCCGCCCGGTTCTCAGTAGCGGTTTCCGTGGCTCCCAGGGAGATGGGGGGTGGCAGGTAACATGCCCACAGATAGCTCCAGGGCCCCGCTTCTTACTCGGTCAGGAGCCTGACAGGCAGGCAGAGGGGCGTCCTCCGCTGTGGCTTCCTCGAGGGTTAAGTGCTTGTGGGAAATGAGAATGGCCTGCCGCAAGGGGCACCCGGGAAGGGGCTTCTCCCGGGGCCAGGCAAAGTGATGGGTTGCAGCCCCAATCTTGGCTGCAGGGGGACCCTTTACCTGCCTGCCTGCCTGCCTGCCGTCCGCCCCATCTGCTTTCCATCTGTCTTCCACCTCTGCACGCTTGTGTGTTCGCCAAATGGGTTTCACTGGAAACGAAACACCGGAGTAGCTGCTCTGTGCTGAATTATATATTAAGTGCCTACAAGAACAAATCACAGTGCAGTGATTAAGAACGGAGGCAGTCCCTGCCCAAAAGCTCCAGAGCCTGGAGGCAGAGCAAGCAGGCGTCCAGGGCAAAGGCAGGCGGGGAAGCTGTGGCAGCTGGAGCTCCGAGTGCTTCTGGGGAGGGGCGGCGCACTGGCCTCTGGAAAGGGGCTCCGTGCTGGCAATTCCTGCTTCCTGCGTCTCTCTCTCTCAAGCGCATCTGCTGGGAATTACTTGTGTGTTCCATAATCCTTCTCTTATGATGGTTCATTCTTGTTTCTGCTTTTAGCCCAGGTGCTTTCCATTATTTTTTTTGGCCTTTCATAGCAGGGACGGTTCATGTGTTGAGGAGGGGCCCCGTGGAATGCCTCAGCCCCACCGGGAGCCACCAGCACGGTCCCTTTCCTTTTGAACCCCCAACTGCGTGTCCATTTCACTGCCAAATAGGGCCTCCTCCCTCCCTGTTCCTCATGCCTTCAGGACTGTAGCGTCCTAACCAGTATCACAAGAGCATCTTCAGGAAGGGTGGACTGGGCCAAAGCTGCCCTCAGTCCGTCTCAGGTCCCTTGCCATGCACACACACACACACACACACACACACACACACCTCCGTTTTGTGCTCGAGGCCCGATGGGGAACCAAACCTCTTTTCTTTTTCATGTATTTATTTTATTTGCAGGTAGTAGTATATGTTAAAACCATGTGAGCCCCTCCTGCCCAGTTGAAACGAAAGCCAAAAAACCTAGCAAAGATTCAAATTCCATCCACCGCTTGCTTATTCCCACCCATCAGAGGGATGCTGAAGGAAAAAGAGGGGAAGCCCCACATGGCACCCCACGTTCATTGTGGGACCAAACAACAAGCAGTGCCCAGGCAGTTGGCCATTCGTCAAGGGAAGAAGAGCCTGTAGTCGAGAGAGCTGCATGCAGTTGGTTGCTTCCCACCGTGGTGGTGGCGGGGCCTAGTGGGGCAGCCTGAGCCCAGCCCCCCCCCCCCGCCCAGGTGTCCTGCTTGGCAGGGGGGCTGGGCAGCCAGCCACGTCGCCCTGCCAGGAGAGCCGGCGGGGCTTTCTCTCCCTCCAGGGCAACACCAGCCATCCTCCCTCTCTCTCTCTCTCTCTCTCTCTCTCTCAGAGCATGGAGACGCAGGTGGAGGAGTGGTACAAGGAGGTGGGGGAGCTGCAGGCCCAGGTGGCCGCCCTGCCACTGGAGGCCAGCAGCAAAGAGGTGGTGGACGAGAGGCAGAACACGGTCGGGACGCGCATCGTGCGCCTCATCGAGCCCCTCAAGGAGCGCCGGAGGATCTTGCTGGCCTCCAAGGAGGTGCACCAAGTCAGCCACGACCTGGAGGACGAGATTGTAAGTGGGGCCTCAACGGTGCTGGCGGGCGGCAGGGCCGGGGCTGGTCCGTGGGCCGGGGTGAGACGTGGGCTTGCACTCCCTGGGGCGGCCCGTGGTGCTACGAGGTGGGTGGCCGAGCCGGGGGCAGGGGCCCTTGGAAGGACAGCCCTCCGTAACGACGGGAGACGGTCCTAAAAGTGGGTGGGACGGTGACCTTAGGACCAGCCGGTCATGAAAGGCTGGAAGCAGCTGCCAAGTCGTGTGGGGCATTTCCTCCACTGATGTTCTGTCTCCTTATGGGCCGAGCGGCAAGGCAACCGCGGTCAACAGGCTGCAGTGGGCGCTGGGGTTCCAGCCGGCCTGGCCCGGCCCGCCTCCCAGCCGGGACCAAGCAGCGCCAGGGAAGAAAGGCCACGGGGCAGGGGAGCAGCCTGCCGGGGTCTCTGGTGGGCAGCGATAACGGTGGGGCTCAAATGCCGGGGGGGGGTGAGGGAGCTCTTTCTGTCTGCCCCACTGCAGCAAGCAGATGCTGGCTCCCACGTGGGGCTCTGCATCTTCCAACCCTGCAGGTGGTCTATGGCGTGATGATGCCAGGGGTGGGGGGGATTGCTGTCCTGAGATGAATTTTTCTGCACCTTCTCCCCACCCCGACCCCATTCTCCCTCCCTCTCAGATCTGGGTGCAGGACCGCCTGCCGTTGGCCACGCTGAAGGATCACGGGAACAACCTGCAAACGGTCCAGCAGTTCATCAAGAAGAACCAGGTGAGGAGGACGAGGAGGAGGAGGAGGAGGAGAGCTGGAGCTAGGAAGCCCCTCCCAGGCCAGGGGCAGATGATCCTGAGCATCTGCACTGGGACGAAGAAGGCAGCCCCCCTGGAGGCAGCCATCCTGGAGGCAGCGGAGGTGCTGGCTTGTAGTTCCCCCAGCGGTGCTGGGCCTCCCCTGCATCCTCCGCCTTGTGCCCGGAGCCTGACAGCCTCTGGAGCCGGTCCCGCTCACTCCTCAGGGAGGGGTGGGGCGCATCCTGGTGGTGAAGCTCGGAGTTGCAATGCCCTTCATGAGTCCTCCTGGGGCTGAGCCCAGGCGTTAAAATCCAGGCCCCTCGAGGTGGGCGCCAGCTTGGGTTAACCCGGCCGTGTGTTCCTTTCTGGCCCTCAGAACCTGCGTCGGGAGATCCAGGTGCACAAGCCCCGGATGGATGATGTCTTGCAGCGCGCAGGTGGCATCGCCACCATCAGAAGCCCCTGAGGTCGACTCGGTGCGGCTGCTGCTGGAGCAGCTCTCCGAGCTGTGGGCCGGCCTCCGGGCGGAGACGGAGCAGCGGCAGCAACTTCTGGACGCCGCCTACCAGGTGGAGCAGTACTACTTCGACGTGGCCGAGGCCGAGGCCTGGCTGAGTGAGCAGGAGCTCTTCATGATGAGCGAGGAGAAAGGCAAGGTGGGTGGCCGTGGAACAAGCCGGCCAGCCGGCCATGGCAGGAAGCCCGCCCTGGCCACTGACGACACCGCCCTTACACTTTAGGACCAGACGCATAAACCCTTCTCAGGCTAAGCACCAACACTTAAAAACCTGAGGGGAGGGTCAAATGAAACCTTTCCCCTACCAATGAGGGAAAAGATTATTACAGGTTATTAAGGATCTATTTTAAATTTATGATGCTGCGGGTACAAAGGTGTGTGTATAGATTTAACAGTAATGCAGGTTAATAACGCCAAGCTGACACGTAGGATTTGGGTAGCAAACAAAATAAAAATAAGTTTATTTTAATTCTCAAAATCTTAGTTCCAGAAAATAACTTTAAACCTGCCTACACCAAACACTTTATAATTAACCTAAGTCCCTATAACTCTAAATACTTTCACTCCTCAGACAAGCACTGATTTCTCTCAAAACTCCTGACAGACAAGACACGAATAACTGTAAGAAGGAAAAGACAACGACCCGACTAACCCAACTCACTCCACACACACAACTCACCACCTCTGGCATCACTCAACCACCCCTTATATACTCCTCCCCCCACCCTTTCCAAGACATCACAAACCACACCCACTCACTTCAACATTTTATACTCACTAAACATACTAATGCAGACATACACCAGGGAACTGAATTGTGGGCAAGGTGGGTGGCCGTGGAACAAGCCGGCCGGCCGTGGCAGGAAGCCCACCCTGGCCACCGCCTCTCGCGGCGGTCGGCAACACACGGCAAGGATGTGCCCTGCGAAGGAGGATCGGCGGAAGCGCCCGATACTGAATCAGACCTTTTGGTGCAAGCAGCCAGGACTGTCTCCACGCCAGCGGTGGGGAGCCTCTTTGGGTCCAGTGGTCAGATTGTGTGCGCGCATGCGCACACACACACACCACACACACACCCTGCAGGTCAGGTGAGGCGCAATGATGCCCTTGGGCCAAGGGCCACCTCAATGAGGGAGCCACCTTGCTCCGTGCGGGCCCTTCCCACTGGGGAAAGACCGGGTGGCGTGAGGCTCCCCGACTGCGGCCCCACCTGGAGCAGTGCTCCTTCAGCCATGCCTGTGCTGGGGAGCCGGCTTCACTCTGGCTTGGAAAAGCGCAGGTGGCGCGAAGCCCATCGGGGCACCCGCTTTGCCCTCCTTTGTGTTCCCTGTGCGAGCGGGGTCGGAAGGTGGCGGAGAGCCAGGTGGACTCAGCCAGCTTTGCTCCTCCCACGGGGGAAGGCGAGGGACGCCACTCAGTCGCTCTGAGGGGGTGGGGCTTTGGGGAAGGGAGGGGAGGGGGCCTAGCCTGTGTCCCCTCAGGCTCGATGGGCTGGCCAAATTTGCCCACGGGCCAGAGGGTCCCGATCCCTGCTCTGCACTGGTTGGCAGTGGCTCTCCCTCCAGGCAGAGAGAAGACAGCTGCATCAGTGGCCATCTGAAACCCCTTTTTACCTGGAGGTGCTGCCAGGAACTGAGCTGGACCCGGGGCTCCCTGCATGCAAAGCCCACCACACTCTGCCTCCCAGTGACAGCCCCGGCCCCAGAAAGACCAAGCGCAGGGGGCTCTCTTCAGACTGCCCTGGGTCTCCTGCCAATCAGTTCCACAGACGGCCCTTTGTTGTTGTTCGTTGGACATGTGCCAGGCTCAACCCCTGGCATGAGAAATGGGTCCTGGGGCTAAGCCTGTTGTTGATCCCAGCTGGAATGCAGCCCTAGTGGGAGAGAAAGTGAGCAGGCTTGCTCCAGAGCATGGCCACTGGAGAGGGACCGGTGGGGGGGGGGGGGAGAAGCTCTGCTCTGCTCCCACGGAGGCCGAAAGATGGGGCAGGCCGGCAGGCCTGCGGGGAAGAGTCCCGGGCCAGCCCCCCAGCCCCTGCCTGGCGTCGTCCGCCTCAGCCCTCTGCCTGCTCCCCCCCCCCCAGGACGAGCAGAGCACCCTGCAGCTGCTCAAGAAGCACCTGATGACGGAGCAGGCGGTGGAGAACTATGCGGAGACCAGTCGCCCAGCTGTCGCGGCAGTGCCGGGCCCTGCTGGAGCTGGGTCACCCCGACAGGTAGGCCGCGCGCTCCTTCCCCCTCCCCCCTCCCCCCTCCCCCCCCCACTGACAGGCCCTGTCCTTGCAGCGAGCAGATCAGCCGGCGGCAGTCCCAGGTCGACCGGCTGTACGTGTCCCTGAAGGACCTGGTGGAGGAGCGCAAGGCGAAGCTCGAGCAGCAGTACTGGCTCTACCAGCTCAGCCGCGAGGTGGACGAGCTGGAGCACTGGATCGCCGAGCGGGAGGTGGTGGCCGGCTCGCCGGAGCTGGGGCAGGACTACGAGCACGTGACGGTGAGCGGGACGGGGGAGCCCCCGGGGGGTGCGGAGTGCCCGCGTGTGCGAGGCGTGGGCCCTCGCCCCGCCGTGCCACCACATTCCTGGGGCCAGGAGTTCTCGTCTCCAGAGGTCTAAGCCCCAGCTGCATGGGTTATTCAGTGGTGAGGAGAGGGTACTCTGCACGTACCCTGGGGTGCTCTCCTCTTGTTCCTTCACCAGCTCCACGGCTGAAAGTGAGCAGAAATGTCAGCAGAGAGCCTGGGCGGCAGTTGGCTCCACCCCAGAAACCTTGTATTTCGTGCCATCACGCAGCTCTGGAGCAAGCGAAGGAAGAATGCAGAGAGCGAGCATGTGCAGAATGCCTTTCCTTGCTGCTCAGTGCTTTGGGCAGCAGGATTAGGGCTTCTAGGATAGAGAGAGTGGGTTCAGCCCGAGCACCTGCATTTCTGCTGGCTAACTGAACTGAACGGCCCTTGTCTGTCTGCACTCCCCCCCGGGGGCCGGCCCACTGTGGCGATGTGCCCTGCCCCCTGCTGCACTCTGCCCCACCCTCCCACTTTGCACAGCTGCTGCAGGAGAAGTTTACAGAGTTCGCCGGTGAGACGGGCAGCCTGGGCAACGAGAGGATCTCGGCCGTCAACCAGATGGTGGACGAGCTGATCGACTACGGCCACGCGGACGCCGCCACCATCGCCGAGTGGAAGGATGGGGTGAACGAGGCCTGGGCCGACCTGCTGGAACTGATGGAGACGCGGGCCCAGATGCTGGCGGCCTCCCACGAGCTGCACAAGTTCTTCAGCGACTGCAAGGACGTGCTCTCCCAAATCGAGGAGAAGAAGCAGCGGCTGCCGGAGGTCACCGCCCGCGAGTCCAAGACCTCGGCCGGCACCCTGCAGAGGGTGCTGAACTCCTTCGAGCATGATGTCCAGGTGCTGGTGGCACAGGTGAGGTGGCCGGGGGGAGTGGGCATAACGGCCCCGGGGAGACGCTGCTGGATAAGCAGCCCCTGCTCTGCCCTGCCTGTCCCAAGGCAGGCTTGGGAGAGGGGCCCCCGGGCGAATAGCCCCCCCACCCCCACCCCCACCCAGGGAAACGAGCCGAGCCTCACCAGGGAAGCATTTCCTGCCCCTCCGGGGGCAGCTGCCACGTCCTAACTTTTTGCTCCCTGTGGGGTGCCCGGCAGGTGCGGCAACTGCAGGAGGTGGCGGCCCAGCTCCGGACGGTGTATGCGGGCGAGAATGCGGAGGCCATTGCCACCAAGGAGCAGGAAGTGCTGCGTTCCTGGAAGGAGCTGTTGAGCTCGTGTGAAGACTGCCGGCTTCAGATCACCACCACCACAGACAAGATCCGCTTTGCCAGCATGGTGCGGGACCTCATCTCCTGGATGGACACCATCATCTGCCAGGTCGGCACTGGCGAGAAGCCCAGGTAATGCGGGGAGGGAGCACAGCTTTGCAGCCCGCCCGCCCGCCCCCGCAACACCCCCGTCTTCTACCGGCTCCTCTGCCCTGCCTCCGATCCTGGGCGTGTGCCGAGAACCACCCGTGCCGAGCGGCCCGAGGGTAGGATGGGAGCACTGGGTGTCCCCGACAAGCCACACTCTCAGAGAGCTGGTGGTGCAAACAAGGTGTCCGAGTCGTCCTCTAGGCACTGAAGCACAAGGCCACAGTCCAGCGGTACAGCACCTGCCTTGTATGCAGACGGCACCAGGTTCCGTGCTCAGCATCTCCAGTCCACGGGATTGCAGGAAGGCCCCCACCCCCGCAAGATCACGTAGAGCTGTTGCCAGTCAGAGGAGGCAACAGCAGGCCGGATGAGCCCACGGTCTGACTCGGTGCATTGATCTGGGCCGCGATGCTGCTCGGCTGCTCCTTTCCACGATTGGTGGGGTAGTCTGTTGCTCCGCAGCACTTTCCAAAGCTCCATCCTGTTGCGGGGAAAGCAGCATTGTGCTGCCTGTGGCCAGCCGGCCTTTAGAGGCCGTGGGCGTAGCAAGATGCATCTGGAAGGGCGTCCCCTCCCGCTCCCCGACCGCCCGCCGAAGAGGCCGCAGCTCCCCTCGGGCCTCTGCCGTATGTCCCACCCTCCCCACGTGGCTCCCTGCTGTCCCCTGCAGGGACGTGTCCACGGTGGAAGTGCTGATGAACTACCACCAGGGCTTGAAGAGCGAGATCGAGACCCGCAACAGGAGCATCGCTGCCTGCGTGGACCTGGGCAAGACACTGGTCCTGAACAAGAGCCCGGCCTCGGAGGAGGTGCGCCCACGGCCAGGGAGAGGGTGCTGGGGGGAGGGCAGGAGCCCCCTCCCCCTCCTGCCCCTTGCTCTCGTCTCGCCCTCCCGGAGGAGCACGCTGGTGGGCAAGTGGCAGCCCCTGGAGCTACCCACGGGGGCTGGGGACCCTGGAAGACCCGCTCTGCCGGGGAGCTGGGCAGGGATCGGCCTCCCCCACCCAGCCCCACGCCCCTCTCCCAGCCAGGACCCCTCTTGTCTCTACTGCAGATCAAGGTCCACCTGGAGAAGCTGATGACCAAGAAGAAAGAGATGGTGGAGAAGTGGGACCAGCGCTGGCAGTGGCTGCAGCAAAGTGAGCTCGGCTGCCCTGCTCCCAGCTGCACTGCGGGAAAAGGGGGGGGTCCCCAGCCCTACTGAATCCTCCCTGCCCCCCAGCAGTGGGAGGAAGGGGGAGGCTGGCAGAGCAGGGGTGGTTGGGCTCCCCCTCCCCACACATTTTATTTCTCACTGCACATGTTGGGGGTGGGGGGTGGCCGAGTGCTTCACCATGGAGCTGGCCCCCAAGCATAAAGACAGAAAATGGCCAGGGCCGCACATGGCCGGAGCCTCTGGGATTCAGCGGGAAGCTGCTGCTGGTGGTTGCAGGTTGTGGAGGCCAGGCAGGGCATGGCTGTGTTGCTGCATCTCTGTGGCCCAAGCTCTTTAGGCCAAGCGTGGCAGCCTGGGCAGTCTGGTGCTGGGCGTGGCGTGGCAGGGGCCCCCTCCCAGGGGCCAGATGGGCTCATGGCGGCCTCTCTTCCCGGCAGTGCTGGAGGTGCACCAGTTTGCTCAAGAGGCCGTTGTGGCCGACGCCTGGCTCACGGCCCAGGAGCCACTGCTGAAGAGCCGGGAGCTCGGCAACAGCGTGGACGAGGTGGAGCAGCTCATCCGGCGCCACGAGGCTTTCCGCAAAGCGGCTGCAGCTTGGGAGGAGCGCTTCAGCTCCCTGCGGCGCCTCACCACAGTACGAGTCAAAACCCAGATGGAGCATGTTCGGTGGATGGGGGGGGGGCACGCAGGGGTCAGGCTGGCATTACTGGATCGGGGTTCAGGCCTGCGGTCGACCCGACGGGCTCCCCATATCTTGGCCTTTGGGGGGGATTGTTCTTGCTGATGGGGAAGTGGAACTTATTTGTGCCCCTCCCACCATTCCCCTCAGATCGAGAAGCTGAAGGCGGAGCAGAGCAAGCAGCCCCCCACGCCCCTGCTGGGCCGCAAGGATCTTTGCCGACCCCGCCGAGCTGAGCAGCAAGCCCGCCTCCCTCCTGCGCCAGCCGCTTTACGAGAAGGACCTCTTGCGGGGCCGGACGGAGGCCCAGCCGCTCCTCAACGGCGCCAGGCCAGAGCCCCTGGAGCGGACAGAGGCCAAGGTGGCCTACGTGCGCCAGGAGCTGAAGCCAGAGCGGCTGCAGCCCAAGATCGACCGCCTGCAGGAGGGGCTGGTGCCCGTGGCCGAGGCCAAAGCCCAGGAGAAAGTGGCCGAGGCCAAGGCCGCCGTGGAAGAGGCTGTCAAGCCCGAGAGCCTGGGCCGTGCCGCCGCCGCCGCCGCCACCGGGGCCCTGGCGGAGCAGTTGGAGGCCAAGGTGAGCCGGGTGGAGGCGCACACCGAGAGGCACCGGGAGCGCCACGAGCGCCGGCTGGAGCGGCAGGAGGCCAGCGAGCAGGAGGCGCCCCGCCACGAGCAGACCGAGCGCCGGCGAGAGAGACGGGAGCGCCGGCTGGAGCGCCAGGAGTCCAGCGAGCCAGAGGCTCCGCGCAATGACCCCAAGGGAGGCGGGTGAGTGCAGTGACCCGGGGGTTGGGTGGGTAGGGTGGTGGTGGGGAGGAGCCGCTGGTGGCTTCCCACTGGAGAAGGCAGATGCCAACTTGGGAGAGGTTGCGGAGACTCGCCTGGCACCCGAACCAAGGTGCCTGGCGACGACCCTTCAAGTCTCCCAGGCGGGTGGGCTTTCCACTTCTGCTGGGATTGTGCTAGGGCCACCATGAACTGTTCTTTTATTGATTACTGATATTTCATTGTTTGTTGTGTTCTTATGAGATTGGTGTAAAGCACCCTGAACAGTTTTAAAGGAACGGTGGTGTGGAAATGTTTTAAACATAAATAAATACTGGTGGGCAGGAAGGCATCCCCTGAGCAGATCCTGGCAGAGCAGGGGAAGGATGCATTCACCGAGCCTGACTGGGGCCAGCCAGGTTCACGCAGCTGGGAGCTGTGGTCAGAACGTGGGCAAGGCAAGAGGGAAGTCTGGGTGGTGGGAGGCTGCCAGGTGGTGACTTCTGCGGCCCAAGACCCACAACCCTGGGAAGAGGTGCCAGGAGGGGCTCCCCACTCAGGGGTCGGCTCCGCAGGCATGCTTCAGTAGAGCTGGGGCAGTTGCCGATGGGGCTCTGTGGGCATATTTTTCACAAAGGAAGAAGAACATAAGTCGAGCCTTAATGCTGGGTCAGAGCCAAGGGGACTCTCTAGCCCAGTGTCCTGTCCACACAGTGGCCAACCAGCTGCCCCAGCGGGAAGCCCGCAAGCAGCACAGGAATGCAGCGGCACCCTCCCACTCCCGTTCCCCATAGGCACACTCTGATACTGGAGGTAGCATATAGCCATTGTGACTAGTAGCCATGGATAGCCTTATCCTCCATGTCTAAATTTAAAGTCATGGAAATTGGTGGCCATCACTCCATCTTGTGGAAGTGAATTCCAGAAGTTAAACTCTGCGCTGTGCGAAGAAGTCCTTCCTTTTATCTGTCCCAAATCTCCCGCCATTCAGCTTCATGGGATGACCCCGTTGGGTTCTAGTGTCACGGGAGAGGTTTTTCTCCCTGTCCACTTTCCATCCAAAACCAACAGGCTGTAGTTGATAAGGAAAACCAATAAACAAGAGTGCCAAAATGCACACAGCTACAAAAAGTTAAATATTGATGTATATACAAAAGAACAAAATCTCAAAATGTTGAACACAGTAAACCCGGTAAGTAATTTATAATGAGAAAAACATGTAATGAGTCAAAATATGGACTTCATTATAAATAACTGAATACAAAAAACAGTTTGAAAAAACAAAAACAAAAACAGAGAATTACATTGATTGTGACCCTCTAAATAAGATGTTATACACATTGGCAACAGGCCAAGGATACTAATTAACAATAACGGGCTGATTGTAAACAAGTGCAAAAGTCCTGTAACAAACCAAATGCAGAATGGTAAGTTACAAATAGCAGAAAGTAATAAGAAGAATAACAAACAGAGTTCCAGAGGTGCAAAACAAATGAGGATAACAACAATAAACAGAATATATGATATATAATAGTGAACAAGTATCAATAAATAATCACAGTAACAAACTAAGTAAAAGGGTACAAGACACGGAGTGACCACATTTTAACAGAGTATATAGTTGGACACAGGAATCCGGTAGTCAGTCCTGTTTCGTCATTCATTGATGACTTCATCAGAATACTCTTCTTTGAGTCACTGCTTACGAGCAGTTCCCGTGGGAGTGAAGACAATGTTAGTTCCACATAAATTTCTTATCTTTTGAACTGGACCCGTAACAGGAATTTCTTTAATCCACAAGCATTTGCTTCTGAGATTATTATTACTTTCTGCTATTTGTAACTTACCATTCTGTATTTGGTTTGTTACAGGACTTTTGCACTTGTTTACAATCAGCCCATTATTGTTAATTAGTATCCTTGGCCTGTTGCCAATGTGTATAACATCTTATTTAGAGGGTCACAATCAATGTAATTCTCTGTTTGTTTTTTCAAACTGTTTTTTTGTATTCAATTGTTTATAATGAAGTCAATATTTTGACGCATTACATGTTTTTCTCATTATAAATTACTTACCAGGTTTATTGTGTTCAACATTTTGAGATTTTGTTCTTTTGTATATACATCAATATTTAACTTTTTGTAGTTGTGTGCATTTTGGCACTCTTGTTTATCACTTTCTCTCCACACCACACATCATTTTGTACAGCCTTTGTCCACCACAATCCCAAGAACCTTCCCTGGTCAGTCACCACATTAACTGCTCTAATTGCATTAGCGGACTGGTCAACAGAACCACTCAAGCCAGTGATGTCGGAATACAGCATTATCCTGCTGCACACTCGTCCCAAGGGTTCTCTGTTCTGGGGCACTGCTGGCTCTAGCCCAATGTTCTGTAGCCCTACCACTGGGCGAGGCCTGTGCGTCTCCTGTCCAGGTGCCCTCCCCTATTCTGAGGTAGCCCTCCTGGGGCCTCTTCTGCCTCGACTCCCCTTCCCCCCCCCCGGCCTGGGCCAGGAGGGCTGCTCTCCTGATGCTGTTCCTCACGGCCCACAGCAAAGCCACCCTGGCGGATATCGTGGAGCAGCTCCAGGAGAAGGAGGCAACGCCCGCCGCGCCCGCCGCCGCACCGCCACCCGCCACAGTGAGTCCCCACCTCTACCCTCTGCTCCGCAGCGAGGGTGCCATCCTTGGGTGTCTGGGCGAGCCTCACATTAGTGGGGGCTTGGCGGGGAAGCTGCTGTCGACAGGGAGCCCCTCCTCAAGCAGCGCAAGGCGTCCAATGCTGCCTCCCGGTGCTTGTCTGGGACACAGAGGTGGGCCCAGTGCTGCAGGAGGAACCTCCCCGTAGAGGCCACGGAAGAGGCACAGACCCTTGCAGTGCTCCGCCCTCGCACCGCCCCCCGTGTTGTGGAAATAGAACCGGGCCTAATTGTGTCAGAGATTCTGACCAGGCAGCCCTGAGCCCTTAAATCCCAGGCGTGTGTGTGTGTGTGGAAACTCTTCTCACTTGAGGGTGGGGAGGGGAAGGCACTCTGCACATGCTCGGGGCACTCTCTTCATTATTCCTTCACACGTACCCGGTACATCACCTGTTCCTGAGAGAGGGACGCTCCACACTGGGGTGTCTCTGTCCCCTCCATGGCTCTGACTGGCCTGTGACACTCCCCCCTGCAGCCGCGTGAAAGGGAGTCCCCGGCGCGCTTGCCCAACGGCCTGGACATGCTGCCAGAGAGGACGCCCCGCCCCGACAGACCTCGTGCCCGTGACAGACCCAAGCCCCGCCGGAGGCCCCGGCCCAGGGACCCCAACGTGCCGCCTGGGGAGAGCCGCCGGTCCCGCTCCGCCCCCGCACAGAGCAGCGCCCCGCCCCCACCGCCCCCCACACACACCGCCCAGCAGGAGGGCTACCTTCTCCGGAAGCTCGAGCTGGAGGGGCCAAACAAGAAGGCCTCCAACAGGTGAGCAGGAGCAGGGTGGCCTCTGCCACGGCGCGGACCTGATCTGTAAGTGTCTCCAGCGCCAAGCGGAGGCGACAGCCCAAACAAGAAGGTGGGAAGAAGCTGGCCCAGGGCAGCCTGAGCCAGCTGGGCATGAGGCTCAGGACCCCGGGCAGCAAGACTGGGGCTGAGAGCAGAGGGGAACACGTGTATTCAGCCCTGGCTTGCTGCAACTTCTAGGCTTTACGGTCTGGCCCAGAGGATCAAGAGTGAAGACGCTTGGCCTTCCCAGAGCTGCAACGCGCCAGTTAAAGGTGCAGCCGAGGGCACCTTCCGGGCCCCCGGACTTGGTTGGCGGAGCTCTGCAGGGCTTTTGTGGCGTGCAGAGGGGTGGGTGGCCCGTTCCTCTGAGTCTGCAGCCAAAGGCACATCCTCAGGAGTCACTGCAGAAACTAGGGCCACGGGGTATCCCGAGGAGGGGCTGGGAAGTGGGCCCACCCTCTCCTCGGAGCTACGACAGCTTGAGTCTGAGAATTCAGGGCCCTGGGCCTGCAATAGCAGCCCCCGCCGCTCTCGTGACAGGTTGGAATCCGGCACTTAAAAATCTGTTGTTCTTATCATTATATGGCACCACTTTTGTATGCAGGTCCCTGCTCCAAGGGGACTTACAGGCTAGAACAGACACAGAGAAACAACAGAGGAATGAGTGTGGGGGTGGGAGGGAGGTGAGGGGGGGAGAATGGGCCATGATGTCAATGGCAGATACGTCTGCATAGTTACAATCGGGTGTTGCATCTCTGGGGTTGTTTTGTTTTTTAATTTGTTTATTTAAATTTTAACATATATAGAACAATCAAACAACAAACGAAATATCAAATCTATTACAGAAACTGCATTAGACCAGAATAAAGTAAATCCCCCCCCCAAATTAAAATTTCAAAGGAACAAATCTGGCTGGGCGCCTTTTCCAAAGTCTTTTTCGTCCACAAAGTAGTCAGTTTTGTGATAGGTAAGTATTTGTGAGTTTATTGCATCCATATGTGCTGGAAGGCTTGAGGTATTTTTGTTGTGGGTGTTCTGTATGAGAATTGGACAAAAGGCCACCATTCTGCTTCAAAAGAGTTTGTTTTCTTTTTCCCTCCTGCAGTTCTCAATTTTTGAGTTAATTTTATGCGATTTCCCATACCACATTATACCAGTGACTGATAGTCAACCCTTTGGCATCTTTCCATCCGACAGCTGCAGGGGGTGGACAAGTGAAGCTCACAGGGGTAGGGCGAGGAGTGCTTAAAAAAACCTAAATCAAATGCCTCATTATTATGGTACCAATGCTAGAGATGGTCACAATCCGCTTCCACCTCCCATTCAGCGCTTTGCTTCCCCCGCCCTCCCCCTGAAATCCTTAAATCCAGCAGAATTGAAACGTGGATGTTTCCCTGCAAGAGCCGAGGGAGCGGAGCGGCTCTGACGCCATGTGGGTTGTTTCTCCTCCTCCTCCTCCCCTGATAGGTCCTGGATCAACCTCTACTGCGTCCTCAGCAAAGGGGAGCTGGGCTTCTACAAGGATGCCAAGGGCCGGGAGTCCGGGAGCACGCATGGGAACGAGCCACCACTGAGCCTGCACAATGCTGCGGGCGAAGTGGCCAACGACTACAAGAAGAAGAAGAACGTGCTCAAGATCAAGTGAGTGGCCCGGCAGGGAGGCACCCCTGCGCCTTCCCCCTGGAGAGGGGGCTGGCAGGAGGGGGCTGACGCGGCCCTCGGCTTGAGGCAAGGAGAAGCCGTTCCCATCCTCCATCCAGACACGCACTGGCAGGTCTGCAGGCCATTGCTCAGGCCCTCAGAACCAAACCGGCGAGGGAAGGCCTTCCTTCTTCCTCGGCTGGCCCGGGATCCTCACGTCCGTGTCCGTGGGTGTCCCCGCGAGAGGGGGCGGGGACGGCGCTCCTGAGGCCAGCAAGGATGGGTTGAGGAGGCGCCCGGGAAGCCAGGCCTGTCTCCCTCTGCCAGGCGGAGGGAGGCTGACGGAGGGTCCTCTCTTGCAGGACCAGTGACGGCGGCGAGTTCCTCCTGCAGGCCAAGGATGAGGTGAGCTTTTCCTTCCCCCTGGGTCGGGGCGGTGGACTGTCTTCGGCTGGCCATTGTGCCTCTGATGCCTCTGCTGCTTCCCTCCTGCAGGAGGAGATGAAGTCCTGGCTGGCGGCGCTTTCCACAGCCATCTCGGAGCAAGCTGAGATTGCCCGGTGGGGCCAGGCCCTGCTCACCACGTCCTCCACAGATGAAGGCAACCCCAAGCGGGATGCCGACCGCAGGGCCAGTACCTCAGGCAGAAAGAAATAAGGCTGCTCCCCCTTGTGGTCCAGAGGCTGTGAGGAACTACTGCAGAGGAGCCCAGCCCAGCAACCCTGTGCCCATGGAGTCCCAACTTGCCCAACGGGAGCAGGCTTGGCCAGACTTGAGGGCATTTTGGTGCACAGGGAGGGAGAGCGGGGCAAAGCCTGGCCAGGAACCGTGATGCCGCACAGGAGAGGAATGGGGCTTGGCTGACCACTGTGGGGAAGCAGGCGCCTCCGCTTGTGGGCCTCTTTTTGGACCTGTCAGAACAATGCAGACAGTGAACGGGGTATGGGGCGACCAGGACTGCCACCTCCGGAGGCACCAGGGGACTTTCAGAGAGATCGCTGTCCCTCCTCTGCCTCTTGTTGCAGCTGCCAGGAGCTGGGAAGGGGATCCTAGCAGATTAACAGGGCACTAGAACCACAGGGGCATTTCCCTTCCCCCGTGTGGTGACCAGAAAACAATGGGCACCCAGACTGGGTCTTGTTTTCTGGCTTAACGCCCCATCTTGCATTTCCATCTGTGCTGCAGCAGCTGAAGAAGAGGATCCAGGAGCTCTTTCACTCCTCAGTTCTCTGAAATTTCTGCAATTCCCCAAAGTGTGGGAACTTCCCTAGGAACAGTCCACATCAGCTTAGCCAAGCTGGTCCGCAAGTGAGGTGGCCTGGGGGTGAGGGGTGTGGGGTGGGAGATGTCCCCGAGGTTTCCTCTGCTTTCTTTGAGAGGGAGCTTCGGGGAGCTCTGTGGGGCACCCCCCTTCTTCCTTCCAGCTTCATGTCTTCCGGTCAGCTACAGAACTTCCACAAAATGGTGCTGCCACGGGTGCAAATACTGCTTGAGCAGCGTGTGTGTGTGTGTGTGTGTGTGTGTGTGTGTGTGTGTGTGTGCACATGCGTGCTGGGGGGTGAGCCTCATTTGGGCACTGCTCTGGATCCTTCTTCGTGTGTGCCCCCCCCTTGTTTGTCTGCATTGAAACTCATAGGTACACCTTTTGACAGGATGCCTTACTCAGAAGCAAAGGATCTCTCTCTCTCTCTCTCTCTCTCACACACACACACACACACGCACGCACGCACGCCCCCATGCACTGGAAGGAAGAGAAGGGTCTGCTCTGGCGTGCTGGGGAGAGTGCCAGCCCTGTCTGCCCTCATTCATGTCTGTGCCTGGTTCAGCCACTGCCGCTGCTTTGTACCCCTCTGATCTGTCTCTCCCCCCTTAATCCCTTCCTCAGTGCAGTCCTTTGATGCCACCCTGGGTAAATCTCCTGTATGATCCCCTCAGGGATGGACCGTGAAGTGGGGTGGGGGGGCAAGCAAGGGAAAAGGCAGTGTCAGGCAGTGTCAGGGTCCAAAAAGGGGCGCCTGCTCTCCCGCTTTGCCCCTCCCAGTCTGGGACGGAGCAGTTTCCTGGGCTCCAAGGTGCCCGTGAGCCGGGCTGGGCCCTGGCCCAGACATGGGAGCACAAGGTCACGTAGCAGCACAAGGGAGTGGAGAGTCCGTGGGCACCGCTTTGCCGCTGTTGTTAACAAGCCATATCCCCATCACCACTTCTGCTACTGGGGAGGGGCTCACCTGTTCCGGCACAGAGATGTATTTTTATGCAATAAAACGGCAGGAGAGCATATGATGATGGCAAAGGGGCACGGCTGCAAAGGAGGGAACTGCACCTGGACGAAGGGTGGGAGGCCAGAGCTCCACCAGGCCCAGGGGCAGGGGTCTGTGTGAGCCGCAGCACGCCTCAGACGGGCAACCTTGCCTTGTCCAGAAGAGCACAGCCTCTGCTGGGTCAGCGGAGAGAACGTGTCTCGGACAACCTGCATCGTGGGTCAGCCGAAGGGTTTGTATCTGTTTGTGGGTGGGAGGTTTCTGCAGGTTCCCCTCCAGCAAGCAGAGGCTGGACTGGCCCCAATGGAATCTTGCTTTTAAAGCAGGATGTGCACCTTCAGAGCCTTGCTTGGTACCCCAGGTTTCATTTTTCGTACCCAGTTTTCCAGTTCTTACCATTCATTGCAGAGAGGAAACAAGAAGACAACATCTGTTCCCGAATCCAGAACCGAAAAAGTGAGTCTTCCAGCCACGGCAAATTTCAGAGACAGCAGTTTTTGTCAATTCAGAGTGTCCTTTTCCTTGTACAGCAAAGGTCCTCCTCCAGAGCTCACTTCTGCCGGGAATCCTCCTTTAGCTGAACAGATACATTTTTTAAAAATACAGCTTCATAATCATGGGGTTAGTTTTGATGGGTAAGGATTATATTAGTGCATCCCATGTGGTGAAGCCACAAATTTCAGCACTGAAAATGTTCAGCAGCTGTACTTCGTGTTGTACTCCTTTCCACCAGATGCTGGTGCATATATATATATAAACATGAACTACAGAACTGCAGAGATTACTAAGCTTGGGGTTTAAAAAAAGAAACAAAAATTAAAATCTGCTCTTTGGTGATCAGTGCAAGAGATCCAAGCTGTACTTGCGGCTCAACTGACTTCCCCCGAAGTTTCTCTCAGCCCCAGGATTTGATACCCAGCCCCAACTCCAGCTGCCAGCGTGATCAGCCAGCAGCCAGTGCATTCGCTGAGGCTTGAGGGAGCTCAGATTAATCATTGCTCTTGTAAACAGACACGTCCAGGGCAGCTTCTTACAGTGGTGTAACGTGTCCAGTGCAGGACTCGGCCAGATCCAGCCTCCCTTGTACCAGGTGTAGTTTCCACAGTGCTCCTCTGGAGCTGGTGCAGTTTCATCCATTAACGCTTCTGCCCCCCCGGCCTTCCCCGATTGTTCAGAAGCCTGTAAAATATTGTAATTGCTTTAAATAAGTTTTTTCTTTTTGTCTTGTATAGAAAAAGAACCACAAAAATTTGAGCATTTGGGGTTGCATTCTCTTTTTGTTTGGCTGTAAATCTTTCTGAAGATTTGTGTTTTTCAAACAGAGACCAATTTGTAAAGATTTTAGATTATGGTTGCATGAGATCAAGAGATGGATTACTCCTGCTTGCATGCTTCTTAATGTGGTTCCCCCCCTTTCACAACAAGCTCCTCAAAATCCAGTGTCTCAAGGTGTCCCCGCTCCCACACGCACCCCATGATGGATGTTCTGCCAACGTGTCTGCAGGCACTAGCGGTTCAAACATGGACTTGTGTCCAACATCCAGTTGGACCAAAATGATTGGGGGTTTTCCTGTCCCAGCATGGATGCCAGGTGCCTCTTGGCCTTGACCAACGGGGAAAACATGAGCCATGCCACCTTGGTGTCCAATCGAGGGGAAAGGGGTGGTCCTACACCCTGGTTGCAGCCAAACTTGCCTTATTGGATGCCATCTTTGCCAGGTGTGTGTTTTGGGGCACCATTTCCTCTCCAGGCACGACAGTGGTGTCGAGAGGCCAGGTGTCAAGACCCATCCCTCTGCAGCTACTCTACCACTAGCAGTCACTTTGGAGCGCTCCTCCAGAACACATTCTGGAAGTCCACCCACCTCCCTCTAGCATCTTTACAGCATGTCTCAGCAGGGGCACCCAGCAGCCTTCCCTCCCAAGGAACTGGGCAGTCCCAGGCCCACAGAGCTTCAGCTGCTGCCTGGGTCTCCCCCCCCCACCAGCCCCCCTGGTGCCCCCCAGTAACCACTGGCATCCACCTGCAGGCCATTTACCAACAGCAAGTGCCAGTGCGGTTTGCAGGCTGGACTATTGGACCAGGACCAGAGATCCAGGTTCACATCCTTGACCTATGAAGCCCACTGGGTGACCTTGGGTCACTTGATACCCCACCTACCTAATGGGGTCACTGTGAAAATAAAATGAGGGAGGGGAGAAACAGTGTACACTGCCACAAGCTCTTTTGTCCAGGAGGAGAGGAATTTAAAGAACGGTGAGGCGAGGACTGGACAGGGCTCCTTAGGAGCACCCGTCTCTGCTGCCCAGACATGCCATGGAACAGGACAGAGCGTGCTGCCCCTTCTTGCCCCTTCTGCAGAAGAAATCCTGGAAATATGAAGAATCCCTCAACGAGCCTTGCTGCTGCTGGATCAAAGCAACGTGGACCCATCTAGCCCAGCATTCTGTTTGCAACAGTGGAGAGCCCAGGGCAGGAAGGCATCAGGTACACGCACACCCCAAAACTGGTATTGAGATACTCTGCCTCTGAACAGGGACATTCTGTTGGGCTCTCATGACTAATCTATGAATTGCCCTGAGGCTGGATCAGGTAAAAGCAGGCTCAGCCTCCTGCTTCCCAGAGTCCTACCAGGTGCCCCAGGTGAGGCATGAAGGTGACAAATGCTTCCTGTTGTTGCCCCCCCCCAACCTGCACTGGAGGAAGATAGCCCCTGGCCATGGCAGTACAGCCCTCCCACCCTTCATATTAATTCATTAACACTGTTACTTATTGAGGCTGATCATTTTGTATTGTTTCTGAATCATTATTCAGCATCATTTGTCATTTTTGTTCATTGTTAGTATTAATTTAGGCTGCCCACAAAGGAGGTTCTGGAGGAGGAAGAACGTTGGTTTGCTTCCTCAGGCATTGACCCTGACTTGCGGTAGATGCTCCTAGCTGTGGCCATCCTTACTTTGACTCAGGAACATGGGAAGCTGCCTTATCCTGAGTCAGGCCATTTGGTGCATCCAGCCCAGTCTTGTCAAC
The DNA here is from genome assembly GCA_021292165.1 of Shinisaurus crocodilurus. Taxonomy (NCBI): domain Eukaryota; kingdom Metazoa; phylum Chordata; class Lepidosauria; order Squamata; family Shinisauridae; genus Shinisaurus; species Shinisaurus crocodilurus. Next base: position 369,172 of record CM037885.1, on the reverse strand, counting down.
ACTGTCTGGCAGCAACAGCTCTCCAGGGATTCAGGCAGGGTTTTTTCCAGCCCTACCTGGAGATGCTGCCAGGGATCGAACAGGGACCCTCCTGCATGCCAAGCACTGGGCTCTGCTGCTGAGCCACAGGCCCCTCCCAAAAGCCTTATTCATAGAGGCATTCATTTTCTTAATTAGGGCCTTGGGTCTCCCCTGGTTGTCCCTGGGAAGGGTGCTGCGCTGCAGTTTCCTACTCCTACTCCCTGGCAGCAGGGGCTTGTGGTGGTTTGCCCGCCCCTTCACAGTCTCCTGAGTAAGTTTGGGAAGATGCTCCAGGCAGTGCCAGCAGAGAAGAACAGATGCAGCAGTCCTATTATATTATATATTATATAATGTATTTGATTTGTACCCTGCTTTTCTACCAAGAAAAATGGCACACAAGGCAGCTTACAATCATAAATAAAACTTTATTAAAACAATAAAACAAATGCATCAAAACACAATTAAAAATACAGTAACAGGATAAAAACAACATCCAACCCAACAGACCCGCTTACACACCTGCTTGAATAAAAACATCTTTGTGTACCGGCCGAAGGACAGCAGAGAGGGAGCGAACCTAGCCCCCCTCAGCAGTGAGTTCCACAGCCTGGGAGCGGCCACCGAGAAAGCCCTCGCTCACAAATGCACCTAGGAAGGTGGCAGTCTCAGATCTTAAGGACCAGGCAGACTCATATGGGAGAAGGCAGTCTTTCAGGTAGCCTGGTCCCAAGCCGTATAGGGCTTTATAGGTCATAACCAGCACTTTGAATTCTGCTCGGAAACAGACTGGTAGCTAGTGAACTGCTGTAACAAGGGAGTCACGTGCTCCCTGTAACCAGCCCCGGTCAACAGTCTGGCTGCAACATTCCAGACCTGCTGGAGTTTCCAAACACTTTTCAAAGGCAGCCTCATGTAGAGTGTTACAGGAGCCCAAACAGGATGTAACTAAAGCATGCATGACAGTGGACATATCAGACATCTCCAGAGTGGGTGCAGTTGGTGCACTCGCCTCAGCTGTGCAAACGCGAACCTGGGCATCCAGGTTCAAGGCTGAGTCCAGGAGCACACCCAAAGTGCGAGCCCAAGTCTTCACGGGGACCGTAACCCCATCCAGCACAAGTTGAATCCTTATTCCCTGATTTGCCTTTTGACTGACCAAAAGCACTTCTGTCTTGTCTGGATTAAGCTTCAGTTTGTTTGCCCTCATCCAGTACATTACTGACATCAGGCACGGATTTAGAACCAGAATAGCTTCCTTGGATTTAGATGGAAAGGATAGAGTTGGATGTCAGCATAGTGGTGACACCAAACCCCAAAACTCAGGACAATCTCTCCCAGTGGCTTTACGTATATGTTAAATAGCATGGTGGATAAGATGGAACCCTGAGGGACACCACCGGCCAACAGCCATGGCATTGAACAGGAATCCCCCAGCACCACCTTCTGGGATCACCCCTCCAAGAAGGACCGGAGTGCCTCCCAGTCCCATGTCAAGCAGATGCCCCAGAAGGATACTATGTTAGATGGTATCAAAAGCTGTCGAAAGGTCCAGCAGAACTAATGGGAACACACTCCAGATGTCCGGTTCCTGGCATAGATCGTCCACCAAGGCAACCAAAGCAGTCTCTGTCCCATTACCAGGTCTGGTAACCTGTGTCCTCACTGTGGGAAGCTGTGTGGATCTAGAATTGGCCTCCACAGTCACTTACGGACTCATCGCTAGAGTCTACACAATCTTCTTTAGAATTTCCTCCTTTTATCCCGGAAGACAATCTTACTCGGTCACGAGTGATCGCCTGATGATGATGACCAGGTCTGAAGCCAGACTGAAATGGATCTAGATAATCTGCCTCATTCAGAAATCCCTGGAGCTGGGATGCCACCACATGCTCCAGCACCTTGCCCAAGAATTGGTGACTGGGTTTCAGGGAGATTTTTTTAAAACAAAAAACCACGAGTGTCTTGGCACCGCTTCCTTTAGGCAAGACGGAAGTCACAGCTCGCCGTAAAGAGGGGCTCACCACTGCCCTTACACTTCAGAAGCCAAGAAGGGCAAGGGCCCAGCACACAAGTGGTAGACCTCACCTCTCCAATGATCCTGTCCACATCCTCGGGCTGTACACATTGAAAAATGTCCATTGTAACTGGCCAAGCAGGGGCCAAAATTACATCCACCAGAACTTTATCAACTATGGCATCCAAGTCAGCACAGACACAAATTATTTTATCTTCTAAGCGTTGCACAAATTGGTCACAGCAGGCTATCAAGTGATCCACCTCTTCTTCTTGTGGGCCAGAGCATAACAGGCCTCTGACCACCCTAAACAGCTCCACTGGGTGACTCCGCAGACACACTGGTGGTGAAGTGCCATTTCCTTGCTGCCTGCATTTTTATTTATTTTTATTTTATTTATTTTATTTATACTCCGCCTTTTTTCCTGAAAGGAACCCAAGGCGGCTTACATAATCCTCCTCCTCGTCGTCTCCATTTTACCCTCACAACAACCCTGTGAGGTAGGTTAGGCTGAGAGTCAGTGACTGGCCCAAAGTCACCCAGTGAGTTTCATGGCCTGAGCGGGGATTTGAACCCGGATCTCCCGAGTCCCAGTCCAACACTCTAACCACTACGCCACACTGGCTCTTAGGCCTTTTTTTCTTTTCTTTTCTTGACAGTCCTGAGGTGACACAGGCTTGCCAGCAAGGAAGTCCCCTTGAACTCCATGGGGCTCACTTCCGAGGAGGAGGCTCACCTAGGATCTGTGGGCTGCTGCCTGCCTGTCTCCTTCAGGCCGGCTGCCACTCAGAGAGAGGAGGAGGAGGATGATTCATAGATCATAGAGTGGGAAGGTGCCTACAAGGCCATCCAGTCCAACCCCCTGCTCAATGCAGGAAACTAGGGGAGGGGGTCTCCCATCCAAGGAATAACCAGGCCTGACCCTGCTTAGCTTTCCACACTCAGACAAGCTGAGCCAGCATGAGCCACAGGCCTGGAGACGCTCCCTCTGGCCTGGTCAGTCACTGGGGAAGAGGCAGAGCGGCCACCCATCTCCGGGGCCCTGCAGATGTGCTGGAGTGTAGCATCTATCATCTCTGGCAATTGGCCATAGATTTCATAGATCATAGAGTTGGAAGGAGCCTACAAGGCTATCGAGTCCAACCCCCTGCACTGGCTGGGGATGATGGGACCTGTAGTCCATCACATCTGGAGGGCCCTGGGGCTTGCAGGGAGGCACAGGCATAAGACAGTCTTCCCCCTCCAGGGCCCTCCAAATACATTGGACTACAGGCCCCATCATCTCCATTGGGCACAGTGGCAGGGGACAATGGGACATGTAGTCCAACCGGGGGGAGGGCAAGGCTCGCAGAGGCACGTCATATAAAGAACCGAATGTTCGCTATCTCGATCCCGCGTCAAAGGGCCCGTCAGTTCTGCAAGTGGTCCGCACTGTGAATCTCGGTAGATCTACGGTCACCCGGGCCCCTTTTAACGACCATAATGATCGGTGCCTCCAATTGGCTAAGTGGTAGCCAATGGAGATGTAAAATAGGCGGGCCCTTGTGGGTAGTAACCAATCGGTGAAAGGAACGGAGGAACCACAGCCAATAACCAGGCGGAATAGGTGGGGCCTCGCGGTTTGTTTACGCAAGTGGGCCCTGCCCTAAGAAATCTTACCCAATCGTAGAGCAGCAGGGGGGGGATGCCGTTCGAAAGCCAATGGGGAGAGCGGGTAGGAGGAGGCTTCGCGCCACCTGAAGCCAATGAGTCAGCGAGGAAGTGCCCCGGCCAATGGGCTCCTGGAGAGGGAGGGGCTCTGTGGTCGACGGCCAATGGGCCAGCGGCTCTAACCGGCTCTGTGTCCAATGGCGTCGCCAGGGAGGCGGGCCTATCCCAGGCGCCCGGGACGCGGAAATCCGCCGGGCGGCGGGGCAGGCTGCGCCGGGCGATGGCGGCGGCGGGAGCCGGAGCCGAGCTCGTCCAGCTCAACGTGGGCGGCCGAAGGCGAGTGTCCAGCCGTCCCCATGGAGACCGTCCTGCCACGCCCCCTGGGGGCGGGGGGGCGGGGCTCCCTTCCGTCTTCCTCGCCGGAGCCGCGCCAGGCTGCTGCCCCGAGGAGCTCGCAGCCTGCGTTTCCGGGGCGGGCCAGGTGCGAGCGGCCCTGCCCTGCCCTAGCTCACCGCCCTCCTCTTCCCTTAGGTTCAGCACCTCCCGCCAGACCCTCACCTGGATCCCGGATTCCTTTTTCTCCAGGTGCCTCCGGAGGGGAAGCGGGGCGTGCGTGGGTGGGTGGGGTGTCCGCGCAGGGCGCCCTCCCTGCGCTTACTGGACTCGCCGGGCACCGCGGGAGATCGTGCCACCCGCCTCGTGCGCGTGCCTCGCTGGTGCTGCGGGCTGCAGGGCAAGTGGCAGAGCCGTCCTTTGCATGTGGGAGGCCACGGCTTGATCCCCGGCAGCATTTCCGGGAAGGAACCCTGGAGGGGAGCCGCTGCTGCCGGCCGGCGCTGACAGTTTTGGGCTGGATGGACGGGGGGGGCGGGGGCTGGCGCAGTCCAAGGCAGCTTCCGGTGTTCCTCACCCTGGGGACAAAAAGCTGGGCCCCTGGGTGCCTGTTTGCCACCCAGCTTCAACCGTGAGGCCTCTGCACCGTGGAGGAAATGGGGCCCGATATCCATGGTGCCTCTTATGGGGAGGGGGGAGGTTGTGCACTTGAGCTGAGAAGCAGCCTGTCTATTTTTATTTTTGAGTGCAACATTCTTTAAAAGAGAAGTAGGGAAGGCGCCATGTCTCCAGGTAAACTGGGATGCTTTTAAAGAGGGCAGGCACAGCAGCGCTCCCTATAGCCTCCTGTGACCTGACTCAGTAGCAGCTGCAGCAGCTCTGGAAGCTCATCTCCCGTTGTCTGACTTGCAGCCTCCTCAGTGGCCGGATCTCCACCTTGAAGGATGAAACAGGCGCTGTGAGTGACTCTGATGTCCTTTTTTCCTTTCTGTCTTGCTTGCTCTGCTTCCAGAAGCTGGGGTCGGGGTAGGGAAAGGTGCTGGGGCACACTCCCAGCAACGGAAGGCACAGCAGAGACATCTGTTTGTGCTGCCTCAGCTGGCAGGAGAGACAGGCTTTTCCCCCTGTGTGCTCCACAGCCCCAAGCAGAGCTAAATGAATGCTGGATGGTTCAAGAAGGACTTGGCTGGGGCTCCTTGGATGGGCTGGTGGCAGGAAGAGAAGCTGTCACTGGCTAAACACAACCGTGTTTCTTTCTGTCTAGATCTTCATTGATCGAGATCCTGATGTCTTTACCCCCATCCTAAACTTTCTCCGGACAAAAGAGCTTGACAGTCAGGTGCGATATGAAGATCCAAGCCCTCTCCCTCTGGGCTCGAGGCTGGAGGAGGATGTTTCCCCTGAGATGGATTGGAGGGTGGTGACTCCAGCCTTTGGCCTTCAACTGCCCTCCTGCCTTTTTGTAGCTATGAGCTGTAATGGCAATCTGGGAAGAGCTCTCCATCACCCCCCATTTTGTGCCCCTAGGAGGACCAACATTCCGCTGCTGCTGCATGAGGCCCAGTTCTACGGGATCACTCCACTCGGTACGTCGGGATCAGACTTGCCAGGGCGGGAGTGCAAAATCTGGGATGCGGTGGAAAGGGGCTGTGGCTCATGGCCCAAACAGCTGGTACCTTGGTGCTCTGGGACTGGTCCCTGTCCTGGCCCACCTGGGACTCTCAGCCCTACACGGCACTCCGGTTCTCAGGCAGGCTCCGTGAATGACACTGCCTGGTCCTTTGGTGGCTGACCCCTTGCCTCGGTCTCCTTCTGCCTAGTACGCCGCCTGCAGCTGCAGGAGGAGCTGGAACGGTCATCTTGTGGGAGTGTCCTCTTCAATGGCTACCTGCCAGCACCAGGTAGGCAGCGGGTGGGAAGGCGCTGACTTTGCCGGGCCTGTGATCTGGGCGGGGAGTTTGGGACTGTGGCTGCAGCCCAGCCACCCCATTGCTCAGCCAGCTGCCTGCCTGCCTGCCTGCCTCTCCTCTTCCTTGCAGTGTTCCCTGCCAAGCGGTGGAACCGCCACAGTGTCACAGGTACACAGTTGGCTGCCCGGTCAGGGAACCTCGTGGAGCGGGCCCTTGTGCGCCGGAGCAACACCATGCCCCCCAACCTTGGGAATGCTGGACTTCTGGGGCGCCTGCTGGAGGAGAGGGGCTCAGCAGCAGGTATGTCGCTATGTGCCCAGCAGGGCTGGAGGCAACCGTGGGTGCGGGGGAGAGGCTTGAACCTGGGCCCGGGATGCCGTGTGCGAGGCACACTGACCGAGCTCTCTCAAGCGGCAACATGGGAGTGACGAGGGCAATGAGGATTGTGACCTCGGGTCTCTGCGTGCCTGCCAAATTTCCACTTTCACCATGTTGGAAAAGTACCATAGTGATTGTACCGCCTGTTTGAGCAAGTCCAGGGTCATCTGGTTGCTAGAGAAATGTGGCCTCCTAAGAGGCTGACTTCCTCCCAGAGTAAGGAGTCCAGCCCAGAGCAAGCCAAGCCCCAGACAGAATGGGAGCAGTTGCCCCTATGGAAATCCTGTTGCCGCTTCAGCCTCAGCTGTGGGAAGGAGGATTTCTGGTGGCAGCCTGGATGGAAGGGTCCTTATTGAGAACATCTGCCCTTTCCCCCAGGAGCGCTGAATGACCCAGGCATGGTGCGCCTTATCTGTGGCCATCATAACTGGATTGCCGTGGCCTACGCTCAGTTCCTGGTCTGTTACAGGTCAGTGGCTGTTTGGCTGTCCCTAGTCAGGGGACGCAGCCGGATGCTTGGTTGGGAGCAGAGCGTGGTCCAGAGAGCTGCCTGCTGCAGCCTGACAGGTCTCTGTGCTCCACAGGATGAAGGAGACGTCTGGCTGGCAGCTGGCATTCTGTAGCCCACGGCTGGACTGGGTAATCGAACAGGTGGCGCTGAACGCCCGGGTGCTTGGCGGCTCACTGGGCGACAGCGACAAAATGGTGGCTGCGGCGTCCTGCAGCGAGATCCTCCTTTGGGCTCTGCAGCCCTGATGGGAACGGCACTGAGATCGGTGAGGACTGGCGAGCCCAGCAGAATCCCGTTCTTCCAGGGGCTCCAAGCGGGCTCCCAAGGGCAAGAGCAAAGTTCCAGGCTCTCTGGCGGCAGCCTCACTCTTTGGGGATCCATTGGCAGCTGCTTAGGCCCAGGGCTGCGTAGCATCTCTACGTTCCTGGGCATTCCTGGGTTTCCATTCCCACGAGCGTCAGCAGCCAGCCCTGCTCTCCAGGGGAGGCCCAGCCGACCCCAGTCGGTCTTCTGCCTTTTGGAGGCTCCGTGGGACCAGAGGCCCACTGGCAGGGAGGGGTGCGTGACGGGCATCTCCATACAACACACCATTCGTTTATAGACCTGCTTTGGCCCTATCCAGCCAGGATCTTCCCATGGGGGCAGCTGGTTGGCCACTGTGTGACTAGAATGCTGGGTTAGGTGGGCCCCCTTGGGTCCGATCCAGCAGGGCCCTCCTAACATTCTACCCATGTTCTGTCTCTCCCCGCCAGGCGTGTTCCACTTGGGGGTCCCCCTGGAGGGTCTGTTCTTCGTGGGCAGCCAGCTCATTGCCACCAGCCACACGGGCAAGATTGGCGTCTGGAATGCAGTCACCAAGCATTGGCAGGTACCGAATGGGGGCGGCGCAGCACCGCGTGTGTGTTGGGTGGGGGATCTGATCCTGGAAGCCTGTTCCGAGGCGTGGAGCCTGCTGGCAGCAACTGGCCAAGGCGGGGGTCGGGGAGCAGTCAGGTGTGCTGGGGGGGCGGCAGGAGGAGGAGGAAGAGAGAGCAGAGGATCAGAAGCGGGGTTGGGAAGCTCAGCACCAAATGCCGATTCTGGGCAGCATCCCATCACAGGCAGCCCGGAGTAGGTCACGGCAAGTTGCTTCTTTCCACTATTCCTTTTTTACGTTGTCCGCGATTTAGAAAAATAACCACAAGTCCTTGTGGCTGTGACCTCAGCCCCACCACAGGCCCACGGACGTATGGTGGGGCGGTCCCCTCTGCCTCCTCATTCCCTGCTCTCAGGCTAGGAGTGGGGGCAGCTTCCCAGGTCCACGGCCTCCTGCTTCGACTCAGGCCCTGCTCCTGGCACGCCCCTTTCCTCCACAGACTCAGGACATGGTCCCGATAAACAGCTATGATGCTGCTGGTTCCTTCTTGCTCCTGGGGTGCAACAACGGCTCCATCTACTATGTCGGTGAGTGGGGGGACCTTTGGACTCGGAGCGCAGCCAGCCCTTCTGAGGCGCTGTGGCCGTGGCTGAGCCAGCGTGCCTGCGGGGGCTGCAGGAAGAGGCTTGGGCCCAGGGAGCCGCCTTCCTGCTGAGCCGGGTGCCTCGGCGGGCCTGGCTGACTGCGCTCTCTCCTCCCAACAGATGTGCAGAAGTTCCCGCTGCGCATGAAGGACAACGACCTCCTGGTGACAGAGCTGTATCGCGACCCCTCTGAGGATGCCATCACTGCCCTCAGCGTCTATCTCACGCCAAAGAGCAGTAAGGGATCCCCCCCCCCCTTTAGAGCCGGTGGGAAGCAGGCATTCCGCACACCGTCTGCACTTGCTGAACTAGCAAGGCCATACTGTCGCTTCCAGGAAGTAGGGACCAGACCCAGGAGTGTGGGCTCTCCTGCCCCACTCTGTCCAGCTAGGCACCCCAGATCCTAGGCTGCCCGGCCTCTCCGCCCCTCCAGAGTTGGGCCCCCACTAGTAGGCTGTCCCCACCCCCCAGTTCGGGGTTCTCCCTGGGCCTGCCTCTGCCCATGGGGCGTGACCCCCTGCTGCTCCAGCCTCCCTCCCATGCAGATGCTGCTTCCTTGCACAGGCGACAGCGGCAACTGGATCGAGATTGCCTACGGCACCAGTTCGGGAATGGTGCGGGTGATCGTCCAGCACCCGGAGACGGTGGGCTCTGGGCCTCAGCTCTTCCAGACGTTTGCTGTCCACCGCAGCCCGGTCACCAAGGTGATGCTCTCCGAGAGGCATCTCATTTCAGGTACAGGCCTTGGGGGAGCCGCCGCCGCCAAGAGGCTGCACGCTGGGCTTGGGAGCTAAAAGGGCTCCCGCCCCCACACCGCGCTCACCCCTCCCCCTCTCCTCCCAGTCTGCGCCGACAACAACCATGTCCGCACGTGGACAGTGACACGGTTCCGTGGGATGATCTCCACGCAGCCGGGCTCCACTCCACTCGCCTCCTTCAAGATCTTGGCATTGGAGTCTGTGGACGGGCACGGGGGCTGCAGTGCCGGCACAGACATTGGTAGGTAGGTGGGGGGGGGAGGGGGGAGGGCCTGCCCCCCCTTGCCGCCACAGGCCTGTGACTCTCCCTGCCCCCACAGGCCCCTTTGGTGAGCGGGACGACCAGCAGGTGTTCCTCCAGAAGGTGGTGCCAGACGCCAGCAAGCTCTACGTGCGCCTCTCCTCCACAGGCGCGAGGTGGGTCTGCGGCCGGCCCGGGAATCGCTCCGGGTCAGAAGGGCCAGCCGGCAGCATCACGCTTTGGGGTGGGGAGGAATGTCAGCACTCTCTGTGCCAGCCTCCAATGCTTAGCCATAGGGCTGTCTTCTAGGAAAAGCTGATCTGCTCACTTCTGGCCCAAGGCCTCAAACGGTGTGGTTTTTAAGGGGTGTGTCACGTGACTGGCCTGTGGCGGCGTCTTCCAGTTTGGACAACCACAGCTGCTTGCAGGCAGCACATAGCTGGCCTTCTGTGCTCTGGGCTGGCGGGGAGGGGCATGTTCCCGCCCTCCCACCCTGTGGAGAAGTCCCGCGTGTCCCTCTGTCCTGCTGTAAACCCAGGCCTCTCTCTCCTCCACCGCAGGATTTGTGAAGTGTGCTCTGTGGATGGCGCTCCCATCACGGCCTTCATGGTGCAGGAATGTGAGGGTTCCAGCCGCATCGGCTCCCGCCCACGCCGCTACCTCTTCACTGGCCACAGCAACGGCAGCCTCCAGATGTGGGACCTCACCACCGCCATGGAGGTGGTGGGCCAAGTGTCGGGTACGGGGGGTGCGGGGCTGGTGTGTGTGGGAGAACAATCATGGAGGGCACCCTGTGGCTGGCCCTGGGCTGTGCCAGGCACGGCTCCAGACGGACTGAGCCTTGCCGGAAGGCACCAGTGCGCTGCATGCGCGCGCGCACACACACATAGTCCCCAAGTGCCTTTTGCAGACAGATGTCATTCTTGTGGGAAGCTTCTGTGGTCCCAGAAGGATCTGATTAGCCCCCCCCCCTGACTGATGTCGTTGGACTGCAATGCCCATCATCCCTCACCATGGGCCATGTTGGCTGGGGCTGATGGTAGCTGGGGTTGAGCAGTGTTCCCCACCTCTGCCTTAGGCAAAGGTGTGGCTGGCAAGGGCTGTTCTCAGCTTTCTCCAGACAAGGAGAGGGGCTCTGAGTCGGTTTCCTCTTGTCTGTGAACTGTTTCTGGCACAAGGCGGCCGAGCAGCTGCTGGGCCCTAAGCTCTGCTCCTCTCCGCTCCCTCCCCCGCCCCGCCCTCCGTTTCTTCCACAGATACTGGTGGCCTCTCGGAGGAGGAGCTTCTCCGGGAATTGGAGCACTGTGACCTGGCACTCACCCACAGCCTAGAGACGAGCCCGGCTGGATCTGTCGCCCCCACCAGTACTCCCTGTGCTGCCAGCACCAGGTAGAGACTGGCGCCGGCATGCGTGTTGGAAGGGGAGGGGGCCACAACCCTGCCCCCCTTTAAGGCTGAACATTCCAGGCTTGCCAGCGGGCCCAGGTGCGGGCTTGGGTAGGAGCAGGAAGGCGTGGGGGAATTCCTGCTGTGTGTCGTTGGACACCCTCCCCCGCCCCCGCCGCTCATGCTCTTTGTTAGCCCTTTGCCTGGAGCCCAAGTACTAGCTCGTGTGTGTGTGTGTGTGTGTGTGTGTGTGTGTGTGTGTGTGTACGGACGGACCACGCCGTCCTCCTCCTCTAACATGCTTACGGTTCGCCCAGCAGCCTCCAGCTCCCCAGTGTGGAAGGCGCCCGAGAGAGGCCAGCCACGGGCTCGCCAGCCCTTCCTCGCCGCTTGGGCCGTGAGAATCTGCCCGACCCGCAGCGCGGGGACCTCGACAGGCGGCGTCAGGGCGGGAACTTTGTCGAGCGATGCCAGGAATTGGCCCGTTCCTCCGAGCTGGCCCAGCCCGAGGGCCAGCGTGGCATCCGCTCCCGGGAGCTGGGGGCCAGGGCGAGGCGCGGCAGGCTCCCCACCGGCACGGCGGGCCAAAGACCCCCCAATCCGAGCCCCGCCTCCCCGGAGCCCACCCTCCTGCTGGCCCCACCCAGGCTGCGGCTCAGCGGAACCTCTTTCTGACCCTGGCAAAGGGGCTGGAAGCTCTTGTGACCACGGGGGCCTGTCCTGCTGCCAGCTGGGGCGCTGGTCTGGGTGCCGCTCTGTGCTGCGGCTCTCTGGGCACGAAGCGGCCTGGGGTTGCACTTCCAGTTGCCGACGCCATACGAGGAGGGCAAGGCTGGCCGAGGAGCCCCTGGCTCATCCCCGTGGGCGTGCCCCTTTCTGCCGCTGCTGTCTCCTCTTCCTCCCACATGCCGTAGTTCTGTGTCCCGCCCTTTCCGTGCCCTGCAAGCCCCCTCCCCTCCCTCAAGCCTCTCAGGGACTTAGTCTCCCAGGGCGCTGGGCGCTTTTCTCTGTGGGAGGGATTTTGCACAAGCGCCCCGTCCTTGGCCTGCACCAGCATTCACAGGGGATGAGTCACTGAGAGGTCCCCTGTGGAGGGTTCCTGGAGGGGGGCTGTCCCTCCCCCTGAGAAGCCAAAGCTGTTTATGAGCAATACTGCAGTGGCCTTTGCTGCACTGAGGTGTGTCTTCTTTTTGTATCAGTCTGAGACTGGCAATGAATAAACGTGGAAGGGAGCCCCTGGCTGCCTGCTGGACTCTATGGGGCTCTGAGGGAAACTGTAGGGGGGAAGAGGGGAAGCCCCCAAAGTAGACTCTCAAGTGCCAACATGTGGTAAATTCTGGGGCCGGTCAAGATCAAGCACAAAATACTGGACTTTTCTGGAGCGAGAGAGTAACGGAAGTTTTGCCAGTTTGTGCTAAGAGGACCACAAGGGCAGGCTGGTGGTTACCAGCTGGCCTGCCCGTAGCTGAGCTGCAGTGATGTCACAGAAGCCTAGAGATCGGAGCTCTCTTTAGCTTCAGTATACTGAGCTGAGCATGTGCAGTTTCCAAGCGTGCCCACTTGAAGAAGACCTGTGGAACACCCAAGATGAGATGGGGACAGAATGCTGATGGAGAGAGTGTTGGCTTCCAGGGGAGCCCTAGAGAGGGGGGGGGGGCAGCGTCATGGGGGGGGGCACTCCTCGAGGAGCAGGAGAGGAGACAAAGCAGGTATGTCCGGAAAAGCGGGATGTGGTGTGTGGCCACCACTTGCCTGCCCTCTTAAAACCAAAATTCCCCAGGCCCCGTGGGGGAGTGCTTTGGGCTGTATGTGAGTGTGGTCACTTAGGAATAGGTAACTGCCTGGCAGATGCATGGCGCGCTCCGGAGAATTTTCTCCCCTCCTGAGTTCCTGAAGGCCAAGGGTGCTGATCCTGATGCTGACGGTCAGAGCTGCCCCCACCCGCAGCCCTGTCACACCCCTCTGCATTTTTTGTTGTGGGTTATGACTTGTATGATAAGCTTGAAATCCTAAACTGTTGTGCCCCAGTTTCCCTTCTTGGCCTGCTGAGAGGATGGTGGTTTCAGGGTGAAGTGTTGTTCCTTACTTCAAGTTCTCTCACTTCTAGCCTTCCTGGTGAACTGACAGTGAGTCTGAGCCTTCCCTCAGACACATTCCTGCCAAGCTAACTCCTGGAGACCCCATGCCCAGATGCAGGAACTGCTGGGGGAGGCACTTGCTCTGGGGGAGGAGAGGGCATCTCCAACCCCCTTTGGGTGTTTGTTCCATGAGCCTGGGCACGCATGAGCAATGCCCCACTGTGCCTGGAATGTGTGTGTGCTGAGGATGAGTGAGAGAGCCGGAAGGTGTATGGTCCTTGCCTGTGTAGAATGGGGGTGTGTGTGTGTCTTTGAAGCCCTGTTCCTTGTGTGAGGGGCAGAGGGCAGCCTCACATGGTCCGATTGCACCATATTCACCAGACGTTTCCGAAAATGAGCGGTCGCAGTTCTGTTGGAGATTTTCCAGAACTGCCCTCGGTGCCTGCCATGCAAAACAGCTGTGCTCTAGTGGGGGGGGGGCTCATGTGGGGGCCTGGACACCTGTGGTGTTGCCACGTAGAAGGCGGTTGTACGTTCAGTGCCACCAGCCTGCCTGCTGCAGCCAGCGGCCATGCCTGAGGAGGGTCAGTTTCCTGCCATCATCTCATGGACTGTTGTGCAGAGCTAGCCACCTTGTTGTTTTCGTGCTTCCTCTGCTGACACTGTGGTACCTCTCCTCCCAATTTGGGCCACTCCCCACCCCCAATTCTGGCCACGTGCTGAGCTCCTGTGCCCCGTCCCTGGTGGTGGTGCAATCCGGCCTGCCTCGTGGGGTGCTCAGACCTGTCAGATGGGCCTGGGGGACCGTGAGACCAATATCCCACCCACCCCTCTTCCATGTGAGTGTGGAGCCTGGCTGCCTGCCCCAGGGGACCCTGTCTCCCCAGAGCCTGAAGGTCCACGGGTGCACACGCACACACGGGCTTGCTTATGTAACGGGCTGCCTGTGAGTCAGCCTGAGCGAGGGAGCTGCGCGGCTCCGCTCCTGTTCACGCCCTGTACCCCCTGGGCGCCACTCCTTCCCCACCGCTGAGGCTTATGTAATGTGCAGGATGCAGCAGCTGTCTGGGGACAGAGAGTGGGCTTGGTTACTAGTGGTTGCAGTCAGCCTGGGGGCTTGCCCGGCCTGCAGCTCTGCCCCCCCCCCCCTGCGCTGCAGCCTGCGCTGCGTGCTCTCCGCAGCACTCACTCCCCCGCCCCCCCCCCGCGTTGTGCCTGGGTGTGAGCGTGAATGCCCTGCGAAGAACCAAGCGCCAACGGGGCTGTCTTGGATCCTTCCATCCACCATCTCTTCAGTAGCGGGGGCTGTGCTTGAACCCATTTTCTCTGCTCAGCCCAGAACCATAATAGTAAAGAATCGTGCCTCTGAGCAAGTAGAGAGTGCTTTTCCCTTGCCAATGTACGCTCGCCACCAGCCCCTACACTAGGAGTGTGTGCGTGAGAAAGATTCTAGTTTGGAGGGGCTTGTCCTCCAGCCTACTGGAACCAACAGCGGGTGTGTGTGTGTGTGGGGGGGTAGATGCTAGCGGGGGCTGGTGCCATCTCAGTGGATTTTGGCCAGCTAGTATCAGGCTGGGCCACTGTGAGGAGACCCCATCCAAGGAAAGAAGGCTCTTTGCTTGCCTTCCCCCAACCCCAAAGCAGCAGGGCGTGTTGGCCAGGGCCCCTGCTAGTTGAAGGGGGTCGGGTCCCTTTGGGTCCGGCCATGCGGTTGCCTGCGGGGGGGGGGGCATTCTCTGCCGTGGGCCCGGGTGCGTGTGCGTGTGCGGGGCAGCTGTTGCGGCTGCCCCTGGGACGCACGCACGGCGGGGGGGGGGGGGCTGAAGCTCCACAGCCCCCCTTTCCCCGGCCAACGAGGTGTCCGCTCGCCAGGGGCCTCCGCCTCCTGTTGCGTTGCGCTGCAAACGATGCAGGGAGATCCGCAGAGAGTGGAGCGGAGGCGCCCGAGCCGGTTCCTTTCTGTGGGGCGTCACCAGCTGCCGGTCAGTGTGATGCCGCCCCAACCGTTGAGGGTCCCCGCTCTCCCTCCCTCCCTCCCTCCCTCCAGTGGGAGACCTCTCCGGGCTGGTCATGATGCAGGATGTAACTCCTGGAGGCGGTTGCCTAGCAACTGTCTCTGGCCGATGCACAGGCGCTCAGCTGGCGACTGGCGAGGAGTGATGGGGGGGCAGGGGAGCCCCCGGTTCGCACCAAAGAAGCATCACGAGGCGGAGGAGCCAGTGAGGTGCTCGCTGGAGCCACCTACCAGGGCAGGGGTAAGTGAGGAGCCTGCAGGGGGCAGACCCGGCCTCCCCCTCCCACTGCCGGGCATGGGTCGGGCGCCGGGCGGCACTGCCCGCGGCGGAGGAGGAGAGAAGGCATCCTCGCTGCGATTCTAGGTGCTTCCATGGCATTGGGCGCGGGGCTGAAGGGGAGGGGGCGTCATCATGGCGGCACGGGTGTCCTCGGGAGCTGCTGCAGCCAAGGGAGGGGGTGCCAGGCTCTCGATGGGGCACGAACCCCGGGGTCCTGGCCAGCAGGTGCCGAGACAGGCTAGTCGTCCTCACGCACCCGCCTGCCTGCCTGCCTGCCTGCCTCATTCCGCGTGCCAGCCAGCCGCCGCCTCTGCCTCTCTCCCCCTCCAGGCCAACTGTGCTCAGAGACACGGCGAGGGGAGGGCGCTGGTCACCGAACCATGGCCAGCTGTGAGCAAGCGGAGCACGGGAGCAACACCCCCGAAAAGGCCACTGCACAGGTATGGGGGGCGACGGCAGCGCACGAGGTGTGGGGGGGAGGCAGCAGCACTGGCACACGGCAGCCATCGGCAGGGGCAGCGAGACGCAATAACACGCACGGATTTTCACGTGGCAGAGTCAAGGCGCACAGGCTGCAACATGACAACAGCGCACAGAGGACACAGAGCTCCGATGCATGTCTGTGCACGCACTCGTGCACAGAGCACATCCTCCTGCTTGGCCCATGGTGTGATGTGCATCTTGCCTACGGACACATCCCAGTTTGCTGGACTGGCAAAATAATTGTGTTTGTGTGTGAGTAAGGCATGCAACATTGTAGTGGAAGGAGCAGCACGTGTGGACAACGCAAGGGACTCTCTCTCTCTCTCTCTCTCTCTCTCTCACACACACACACACACGCATGCACGCACACGCACAGCTCCTTGCCTAGATACGCATGTTGCGGGCTGTCACAAACAACGCAGTTGGCTCGGCAGACCTGCTGTTCATGTATGCCGGGTAGCGCATATGGGCCCCACGGCTGTAGGGCACACAACAGTTGTGGGCAATTGAGGGGGTTTGTCCTGCCTTAGCCCTGAGACGCTACTGAGGTCGGTGGCGGGATTGGGGGACAATGTTTGCAGCTATGCACACAGCAAGTGTAGGCTAACATTTGCCACAGCAAATGACTCACACAATACACACTGGGGGGGGGGGAGTACCCCATGGCTTTAATTGTCACTGATTTGAGTCTGAGCAACACATACTACCCTACATGCAGATGATAAAGCCACAAATTGTGATGTGCCACATATATGCCACACACACACACACACACACACACACACTTCTACCTGTGCCTTCACACAAATTCTTCATTGCAACCAGGTGCACACACAGTCGTCGCCCCCCCCCCCCCGCACGCACACACACACAGTAACCCTGCACTAGAAAAGTCTGTTCCAGAGGCTTATCCCCCCATGGAGAGCAGGGCCTTTGTGGACACAACTGCCCCTCACATCTGTCTTCCCATACTCCTGATAGGCTTAGCTCCCACCTCTCTCTCTCTCTCTCTCTCTCTCTCTCACACACACACACACACACACACACACCTGCTCCATGTTGTCCTGCTGTTGGAAGTATGGCATAAGAGACAGGCCCTTTCTGTGGTAGCACCAAGATATTGGAACTGCCTGCCTAAAGACGTTCCCCTGCCCCAGTTCCCCTGCCCCTTTCAGCAGGCATTGTTAGGCGCTGCCTTGTGACCAGGGTTTGTGGCTTTTGACAAGTGTTGATTGTATTTCTAATGTGTTAGCTGTGGACCACTTTGAATATATTTTTCTATTGAAAAGCAGGTTTAAAGTGGTCGTGGTGATGATATCTTATAAATGTATACAGCACTTTACAAAGTACAAGAGGACAGGTCCCTGCCCCAAGGAGCTTGTCATCCGAAACTGGACATGGGAGACAACAGAAGAATGGAGGAAGGAGTAAAAACGGGGAGAATGCATGCATGCTGAGGCCTGGTTCCAGTAGGGGACGGGAGCTCGGGGCTTTCTGCCCCCGCTCCCTGCACACACAGGCTCCCCTTTGAGCACTCGGGCCGCCCTCGCCCACGCTGCTCCTGCCTGTTGCTCCAGCTTTTGGGACTCCTTCGTGAAACACAGGCTGTGGTCTAAGAGAGAGCCTGCGGCGGTGCCCGTGGAGCCTCATGGTGGGCCACTGTGTGTGTTGTCTCCTCAGCTCCCAGCAGCCAGGGCCAGCCACAACTGAGCCCACGGAAGGCCTGCGAAGCCACTGCACGAGGAGCTGCCCATGGGACCCTCCTCCCTTTCCTGATGCAGTGCGTGGTAAGTCTCTCTCTCTCTCTGTGTGTCTGTCTGTCTCTCCCCCCCCCCAACCCTAAGTCCGGCCAGGAAGGGGAAAGTGGTTCTGGGGAGAGGACAGGGGTTCTCAGGGGCGTGCCACATGTGCCCCAGGAAGAGCACACACAGGGCAGGGCACAAAGGATGCAGCAACACTGCTGGTGCTGGGAGGGAGGGGTGAGGGGGTGGGGAGAAAGGGTCTGGGGCACGGGGGGGGCATCTTCAAGACCTACTGAAGGTTGACCAGTCACTCCTTGGCCGCCTCTGCCACTTTTTCATAGTTAAAAGCAGGGTGACTACAAAGAACAGCGCCCCCCATGCTCCTTCAAAGCCTGCTTCTTGATGGGGGCGGGGGCTGTGCAGGGGCCAGGCAGCAGCGGCTCTGGGGGCATCGGTGCAAGGTGTGGACTTGCCGGTGTGGTGTGGAGGCCCCTCGGAGGGCAGAGGAGCAGCCCCCACCCGTCCTGCAGTCTCTCACCGTTCTTGGGGGAGGGAGTGAGGGGTGAGGATGGCCAGATGCGAGCCCGCGAGAACCCCCTGTGGTCCGTGCTCTGGAGGGGCTGTGGGAAGGGAAGGGTCTGCCTCTCCTTGGCTTCTGGGTGCCCAAGTGGGAGAGAGCTCCCCCCCCCCTGAGCTCAAGGACTTGGTGCCCCTTGGACACCGCTTCAGATCCCTGAAAGGGGCACAGGAGCACTGGGGCTAAGCCCTGGAATTGCTTTTCCAGAAAGTTGGTTATCCCCAAAACTTGACAGTAAGAATGCCTCAGAGCATATGCAGAGTGCCTTTCCTCTTCAGAATGAACAGCCATTCAGCCCCACACGTAATAGTACTCAGCATTTATGTGGCAATTCAAAGTGTTCCCAGCGCTCAGAAACCCTTCCTAGGCACCTCTGCACATAGGCCTGGAGCATTCTTTCCATATGAGCACGGAGGAAATTAATCATGCTGTCCTGGGGCAGAAACTGGGGGGGGGGCTTCCCCATGCACTGGAACCTCAGTTTCTCTGGAAATTGCTTCTACTCCTTTGAGCCCTGCAGGCAAAGGAAATAAGCCTGTCATTGAACTGAAGCCCCCCCCGCCTCGCAAGCGGCATCTTGCTGCGCTATCAGAACTGGGCCTGGGGGGGGTTTCTGCTGGCAGCTGCCCCAGTGGGGCTTGCTCTGGAGTTTTGGCTCTCACTTGGTGTCTGCTCCCGTCATCCGTCCTGCCCCAAACAAACTGTTACACTGACCGGGTTTTTAGGGAGTTTTCTGACCAGCCGCTGTGATGAGGACCTAGTGGGGGTGTTGTCCTTCCTCTGGTTACTTTCCTTTTTAAACATTATCTTGGAAATACCCTGAAGATATGGAAACATTATCTTGGAAATACCCTGAAGAGCTATGAGTACTGGCTAAAGTGTGTGTGTGGAAATTGGTCTCTTAGATGCACATGGTGGAATACTTTCCTGCCCAGGGTGCTTGCTCTTAAGATCACAGATTCCTGGAGTGGGAGGGAGCCTTGGAGGCCATCTAGACCAGCCCCCCTGCTCGATGCAGGAAATCCCCCCGACAGGTGGCTGTCCCGCTTCTGCTTGGAGACCCCACACAAGGGAGAGCCCACCGCCGCTCTAGGCCATGGGTTCCCTTGTCACACAGCTCTTGCCATCGAGAGGTTTCTCCTAGTGTTCAGCCAAAATCTACCCTCCTGTAACATAAGCCCATCAGATCTGGTCCTGCCTTCAGGGGCTGCAGAAAGCAAGTCTTTGCCCTCTTCCTTGAGCGAGCCCTCCAGGGAGCTGGAGAGTGCTGCCGTGTCTCCCCCCTCCCCTCCGTCTTCCCTTCTCCAGGCTAAACAAACCCGGTTCCTTCAACCTTTCTTCACAGGACCTGATCTACTTACCTTTGACCACCTTCACTGCCCTCCCCTGAACCTGGTCCACTTCTCCGGTGCCCTCCTTAACGGTGGCATTCAGTTCTGGACACAGAACTTCATCCCGTAGAATCAGGGCTCGGATTCCAGGTGGGCCCGGGCTCCCTGAGCTGTTTTAAAGGGAAAGGCCCAGCCAACCTAATTGTTCTTATCTTGGGCTCTCAGTATTTAAACTTTTTACTTGTGTTGGGTTACCAGAAAAAAAGAGAAGCATTTAGAAAATCAGATTCCAACAGTGCACACCATCTGTAATGCTTAATTCCTCGATAATGTGCTGTATCTATGCATGCTGTATGTGTTGTGACATGGTCTGTAGTGCTTGGATGCACTTGAGTCATTGGCTCTTCTGCACATATTTCTAGTTCTTGCTCTGTGCTTGCAGCCCGCTTTGGATTAGGGTTGGCAGCGAGTGCTGGTAGCCTTATCTTGTCTGTGGGGGCCAGCTGCCTTCTTGAGGATTGGGATTCTTGCTTCAAACACAGCACGATGGTGACTTCCTTCCAGGGGTAGCTACCCTTTCACATCCTGGGAGCCTGTCACAAGGGGCAGCACAAGGGGCAGGGGCTCTCCTTGAGCCTCAGGGGCTCCCTTGTCTCTGCCTAGGTGGAAGCGACCATGAGGCCAGGTGTGTCTTCTCACTCCCGTCCCGCAGCCTCACTCTGCCTGGTCGCCGCAGTGCTGGGGTGGGTCTCTCTTTGTATGCGGACATCCGTCGGGCCCTGTAAGTGTCTCCGAACCATTCCCAGGAGGGCTAGTGTAGGGGCAGTCTTTATCCTGGTGGACGCTAACGATGGGTGCAATCTAGCACATTTCTCTGCAAGCAAAAGGGGGCAGGCTGGAGACTCTGGTCCATGGAGGGGGACTTTCAGCTTCCATGCTAGGCCATACATTCTGGAAGAAGCTACCCATTCGTTCCTGGCTCCAGGAGCAAACTCATGCCACCTCCAGCAGGCTCCCGTGAAGTGGACCTTCGCCATGCCCCCTCCGTGATAAGCTTCCGCCGTGCATTAAAAACATGGCTGTTCAGGCGGGAATATGGGGTGGGTTAGGTTTTTAATGAGAATTTTTATATTGTTTTAATTATTATATTTTATTGTGTTGTTTTGTTGTATTTTAATTGTACATCGCCCAGGGTGGCCGGGTGACCGGCCAGATGGGCGATTGATAAATATAATAAATAAATAAATAAATAAGGGACCTGGCCCTTGTCCCTCGGCTGCCGAGTGTGCTTTGCAAGAGATAAGAAGAAAGGGGGCAGGGGCTTCTGTGTAATGTAATACAGGCGGGCTCAGCCCAGATGTAGGGTTTCTGCACACCTACAAGGAGGAGCTCCTTGGGGCTTGAGAAGGAAGATGCCTACAAGCTCCCTTGTTCCAGTCCCAAATGGTGGTGAAGGAATGGAGGAAGGGTGGGTCTGTCCAATCCTCCCAAGGCATGACTTGTAGCGATGATATGATGCAGCATCGTCTTCGCTATTCCTTATCATGCCATCAGTGCTGCATGGCACTTTACAAAGTAGGAGAGGAGAGGTTCCTGCCCCAAGGGACTTACAATCTAATATTCAACTAACAGCAGACAGTAGAGGAACGGGAGGGAGAGGGAGGCAGGAGGGTCAGCAGAGGGGGAGTTTGTGATGATCGCAGCTACACATGCTTAGGCTTAGTTACAGCCGTCTCTGGGGACCAGGGAAATATGCTGAAGTCTTCAAAGACACGGTGGGTTTCGAGGAGGGCGTTGAACGATGTATGAGGAGGCAGCGTTACAGGGGCAGCTTGGGAGGCAGTTCTAGGCATCGGGGGCAGCAAGGGAGGAAGAGTGGGAGGGAGCAGGAGACCTTTGGATGGCTGAGGGTGGTGGAGCTGGAGGAGTGAAGGTCACCGGCAGAGACAGAGGAGTGGAGAGACAAGGGGGCGGCGAGGCCGTGGAGGGCTTTGCAGGTCAGGACGAGGAGCCTGAAGGGTCCAGAATGGGGAGGAATCCAGGGGGAGACGGCCTCGTGCAGCTGTTCTGACTTTCCCTCCTTTACTTATTTTTTGTGGTAAGAAAAAAGATGGAAGAAGGGGAAATATGGAAGGGGGTTACAAATAGAAGACACAGCTGTCTAGACCCCCCCCCCCAATTCTGTGGATGAGGAAGGGCAAGGGTACAATAAAAGGCCTCCTCGAGTGCCCCACGGTTCAAATGACAAGGGAGGTTTATGATTTTGACTGCAAATTTCAGACAGCGGTGAGAGGACTGAGGAAGGTGACAGTGGAAGGCGAGCAGAAAGAGCCGCGGCAGCCAGAGTAGACCGTACCAAAGTGTGACCCAGGTTTTTGGAGGGGGCTGAGAGGAAAGGTCATATTTCTGCAGTGCTGTCAAGGGAGAAGGGATATAACTTGGCTATAGAGTGAACGTGGGGAGCAAAGAAGAAGTAAGGATTCTCAGCATTGTTTACAATCCCAAAGACCGCATTGGAGGTGACCCGAGGACCACGTCTGCACTTGTGTTTAAACCAGTTTGATGCTGATATGAAACTGATTTGGCTGTTGGAGCTTCTTAGAAAGAGTCCTGGAGATTCTGCTCCAGAATCTGAGCTGAGTCTCCCACTGCCCCCCTATTGTGTCTAAATGTTTGGTGTGGGTTCCAGGAGCCATTCTGGCTTGCAGAGCAGCCCCCACCCCCCACCCCGGCCGCTCAGCCTGTTGGCAGCGAATACATCAGAACCACAGAAATCCAACCAGCTTGGCAACATCCTGGAGCCCACAATGCATTGTGGGAGCCTCTGTGCATACGCAGCTATGCCCAGTCCAGCCTGGAAAATGACCCAAGGCCATCTGAACCACCAGCAGGCTCCACTAAAGCCCCCGCTCCAGTTGGCTGGGGATTCTTTCATGACGGAAGTGCAAACTGGCTACCAAGATCCAGTGCGTTTACGTGTGTGGGCATTTGCATGATAAACGGCAGGGCTGGCGCTACCGCTAGGCAAACTAGGCGGTTGCCTAGGGCGCATGGCTGAAGAGGGCGCAGAAACGCTGCGCTTCTCTTCGCTGCCGCCGCCGCCGGACCGCCCCCCCGCCACCGGGCCACCCCCCCGCCGCCGCCGGGCCGCCCCCCCGCCCCCTACCTTCTCCGTGCCGCTTCCGGAGCCCCGCCCGCGCTGTTTTGGCGGGAGGAACCAGGGCAACAGGGCTTAAACAGCCCTGTTGCCCTGGTTTCCCCGGCCAAAAACAGAGCGCGGGGGTCCCGTCGCGTCACTTCCTCCTTGGAGGAGGAGGCGGCCAGGGCGGGGGGAAGGTAGGTGGCGGGGGTCCAGCGGCTGTGGGTTGTTGTTTTTTTGCAGAGCAGGGCTGCTTTGCTCCAGAGTCCCCCCCCCACGGCACGAGAGGGGGGGCGTTAAATATAATATCGCCTAGGGCGCCAAACTGCCTTGCACCGGTCCTGATAAACGGAAGTCAGTTTAACGCTCATGTCCGCCAATCCTGCTCTGCAGGAGGTTCTGCTCTGCAATGTAGTGTTTGATCATAAGAGACTGTTATAATTTGTGCTGGGAATTGCTAAAAGGGCTGGGAGAGGATATTAAAAGTTATTATCCCTCCCCTCTCGCGTTTTGCGAGTTCAGCAGAGCTTACCCCAACTACAGCGGAAAAACGTGGCTGTGTGGAGCTGCTGGTTAAAGCAGTAACAGCAATTGGTAATTACAGGCTGTCCCTTTGTGTGGACAGACTGACTGGGGCTTTTACCTGGTTCCCCCCCCCCTTTATACTACCAACAAGACAAACAGTCTTTTGGAGGTTAAAAACAGAGTTTACTCACTCAGATCTTGCAGACTGGATACAGGCAGGCTTAAGAAAATTGTGGAGAAAGCCAACCTAAAACCCCTTTCTGACACACACACACTCACCAAGGAGGGGGGAAGGAGACCCAGGGGGGGGGGGAGACAGCCAGTCTCCACAGAGACCAAAAGGGACAAACAACATCTGCATAGAATCACCCCAGGGGGGAAGGCAGGAAGCATCCCCAGGTTCGTCAATGCTCTCGTATATCAGCCCCATCTACATAAGACTTGAATGCCTTGCCAGAGCAGACCCTTCGGCACCCATAAGAAAGGACCATTCAACACCACAAGATGGGACCATTAAGCAAGTGGCTTCAAAGGGACCCCACCCCACAGGGGGAAGGTGGCAACCCACCTGATTGGCCACCCACCTGAGGAGGGTGGCAACCCACCTGATTGGCCGCCCACCTGAGGAGGGTGGCAACCCACCTGATTGGCCACCCACCTGATTGCAGAGGGAGGGGCTGCCTGAAACCCAAGGTATAAAACACCCTGCGCAAGGGAACTGAGTTGTTGGACCTGACCAGCAATCTTGCCCCATGCTTGGGGTAAGGGAACGAAGGGATCAGCAACCCCGGGTAGCAGCACCCGGCGTGCTCCAGCTAGCTGAAATCACTGGCCGCTTGGGTTGACCGGACCCCCGGGAAACCAAGCTGAAATCACTCACAAGCCGCTTGGGTAGACCGGACCTCCGCCGGGAACCCAGCTAGCCGCTTGGGTAGACCGGACCTCCGCCGGGAACCCAGCTAGCAGCATGCGGTTGACCGGGCCTCTGCTGGAGCCCGAGCTGAACTAACTAGCTGAGAGCCCTGAAATCACGGTGTCCTTGAGACCTCTTGCTTGCTACTTTGTACCGTACTGATAAGCTGTATTGCTGGCGTGTGTCTGGGTTGGTGAAGGTAATTTTGTAAATAAACTTGTTTTATAAAAGATACTTTTGTGGCTATAAGTTATCCCTTTGTTCTGGGCTAAGGGTGATAGTCGCTGGGGGACCTCGGAGAAGGCCCGCCCCTGGGACTCGCTACCCCCTTAGCATTGAACCCGCGCAGAAGACCAGGTTGTCGGTCTTCCACTAAAATATTTACAGTCATGCAGGAACCATGTGGTGGCTGATGTTTCTGAACTTGGGAAAAGTTCAGAACTGGCTCTCCAGCTACATCTTCAAAACATACAACTCCTACAAGTTCATGGCTCAGACTGTTTCCCGGGGCAGGAAGAGAAGGCACTGGCTACGCCCACATCCTGCACCAGGGGAGTCCTGGGTAGCATTCCACAGAGTGTCTGCTCTAGGATGCAGAGACTCTGTGGTCTCAATTACATCATGCACCTATGCATGGCTTGAGGTTTTGACTGCACATTCCCAACAATTTGTAATAAAGGCTGAGTCTTTCCTTTGTTTTTGTTTTTTCGTTTGTAATTGTGGATGTTATAAGGGTTTGCCATATTGGTCAAACCTTGCCTTAGATGTTATTATTTATTTATTTATCACATTTCTATACCGCCCAACAGCCGAAGCTCTCTGGGTGGTTCACAACAATTAAAACCATAAAATACAGTATAAAAATTAAAAATTACAGTATAAAATAGGAGTAAAAGTCGGGGGGGGGAAATGTAGCAGCAGTACAGAGATTTAAAATACAGTAAAGTATTTAAAGCAGACTAAAAGACTAAATTTTTTGTTTTACTTTCCCGCTTTCATTCCAACATATGTATTCTGAGATGCTTGCATCGGAAAAGGGGATGCACTAACACATTATAGGGAAAGGGGTACACGATACATACCCAATATATCATTGTCTTGTTCTACTCTGAGCATGGCAAACCACTGCTGTTTGTAAACAGAGGACAGCCATTCCAAAATTTAAAAAGATCAAAGTGGGTCTTTTACAGATGGGGCACGTTAAGCAGCACTTAAGAACCTTTAGCTTCAAATTTATACATATTCATCATTAGTAACCACTCGATCACTGCCCATCTAATCTAATACCACCACCCTACTCTACTGTAGGGTGTTGCCAAAAAGGGGAGGGGTGTGGTTTGAGGAGGGGCCCACTGGCACCCTGCTGCTGCCTCAGGGCCCACAAAAACTTGGAGCCAGCTCCAATGGTATCTGTTCTTTGAATAATTTGAATTATGACATTGTTTTCTAGTACCCCAGAAGAAGGTATACAGTAATACCTTGGATTGCAAGTAACTTGGTCTGAGAGCGTTTTGCAAGACAAGCAATTTTTTAAAATAAATTTTGACTTGATAAACAAGCGACGTCTTGCAATACAAGTAGTGTAGGGATGTAACCGCTTGCCTTGAGCGGGCATAGCAGGCTGAAATCGGCCCCGCTCACGCCCGCCAGAGACTCGCTTTGGTATAAGAGTGTTTTGGATTACAAGCACGTTTCCGGAACAAATTATACTTGCAATCCAAGGTATTACTGTAATCTGAAACATATTGAGCCGTCTGTATTTGTGTCTGAAGTGTCACTCCACTGCCCCGTCTGGAGGCTCTGCTTCCTCCCTTCTCCTAACTGAGCCTTCTCCTTCTTCCTTCTCCATCCCACTCAGCAGGTTGACCTGAAGCTGCGGGTGGAGAAGCTGAACGTCACAATGGTGCCTGGTGTCACCGGGGCCGGCGAGGGTCCCGGGCCCAGACTGCCGCACGAGTCCAAGGAGGACCGCGAGGAGCGCGTCCTGGCCATGCTGGGCATCGTGGGCACCATCCTGAACCTGCTTGTCATCATCTTCGTGTACATTTACACCACCATCTAGCCGCGTGCCCCGTGCCTGTCCTGTGGTGGTGCCCCTTGCACTGGCCGGAGCATGGAGAGATGGAGGCGGTGCAGGAGTGGTGGCCAGAAGTGCCTGGACTGGTGTGCGGCTGGGCCTGCTGGGCCCAGGAGAGATTCTGTGTTTGCCCACCTGGCCTCGCCACCTTCAGGACTTGCTGGCGAGACTTGGCTTGGCTGCTGCCGCCGCCGGGATTGTGGCCACTGGACTGCACCAGCTCTGCGTGAAGCCCCTATGGCCAAGCGCCAGGCTGCCAACGCGACCCTCGGCAGGAGAGATGCCCCGCCTTCTCCCTCTGCCCTGCCCCACACCCTCTGAAGCGGAGACTGGTGGGCGGGGGAGTTTGACGCCCGGCCTTTGTGCCCGTCACCTGCGAACACCAACAAGCACAACGAGAGGCCCTTTCCTCCTTCCCGCCCTCGCAGCTCCTGTCCGGGAAGCTGCCACTGCCACAGAGGCTGATGCGGGGGCGGGTGGGGGTCCTTCGGGGAGGGGCCGGGAGACCTTCCTCTAGTGGCGCCTTCCACCTAGCACAGCGGCCCTGCTCAAATTTGACACCAGCCGCCCCCCATCTTCACCCGTCAGGGTAGTAGCCCCTCCGACTGCCAGCGCCAGTTCTGAGCTGGGGGTCCTGTCTGCTGGCTCCTGGGGTGCCCCTTGCCAAGCCCGCACCCTCTTGCGGCTGCCCCCCACCCACCCCCCAGGCAGCCGTCAGCACTTCCTTATAATTCTGCTCTAGCCTGAAATACCCTTGTACATTTGGGGGTGGGGGCTCTCCTGGAATGAGCTTCCTTGCACACCCCAGCCTTAACACGCAGCTCCCCCTCAGGGGCATGCAGAATGGCCCCACTCAAAGCGGATGCCGGGGCGGGGGGGGGGCAGGGTCTCAGCCAGGCCTCTGAATTAAAAGTGCTTTACCAAGCTGTCCGATGAAGCTTGGCCCTGGAACAGCGCCCCCTGCAGGGCCACTGGAGATCTGAGGGTAGACCAGAGTCATGCACTTGGGCAGGGGAGAGGGGCATACAAAGCCCCCCTAAAAGTGGGAGCCCTTATCCCACTGCTCGGGGAAATGCCGGAAGGGAGGGAGGTTGGGGGATGGTTCTTCCGGGATTTGTTCCCTTGCCAAATTTCGGCTACTTTTCTGGCAATCTGGAGCTGCAGGTGTGGAGTGGGGGCAGGGAGGAAGAGAGAAGGGATTTTCAGTGAATTCAGCCATGGCCATAGTGTCGTCGTCCCCCCCCCCCGCCCCTAGTTTCGATTCTCAGGGGAGGGCCGGTACAGAAATCGTCCCCAGCAGTCCAATCTGCAGAGACTTTGGTCTCATCCTGGAATGTGCCCATCCGCCTTTGCTTCCACCCTCCATGCAGATGTGGCCGGGGGAGGAGCAGCAGCCCAGACTTCTGGAAGGTGCCGAAATCCAGGACTCTCCTTTTTTAAAAAATACAACACAAGCTGCCCCACCCCCCCACCTCGTTCTTCCAAAGTGAGTATTTTGCTACAACCAACAGCTAAGACCAACTTATGGGGGGGAGGGGGTCTTTGACTTTGTGCCAGAGCCACGCCAAAAAGGGGGGGGGGGTGTCCCACACTCTCGGTTCCAGTGCCACACCAAGCAGGGAGGGGGCTGTGCTTTTCTAACAACCATGTTGTAATTGTGAAATTTTATATGCAACCAAATTTGAAATAATCACAAGGAAATATTTATGGACGTAAAGTGAAGGTGAGCCCTTGTTTTGCTCATGGTGGGGGCAGGCACTTGGGTGCTTCACGTGGTGTGTGTGTGTGTGGCCAGGTTAGGCGGGCCTGTGGGCAGCTCTACGTGAGCTGCCACGTACCTGGCCCTTGTTTCGTGATGTGCTTTGCAACAAGCACCCCACTCCTGGGACTTTGCACCCTGAATTGCGAAAATGAAGGAAATAGGGACGGAAAACGCGTGACGGCAGCACAACCAATGGGCTGCTCTTCCCCTGCTGCCCTCTTAATGGGGTGCGGAATGGATC
Source organism: Shinisaurus crocodilurus (assembly GCA_021292165.1). Classification (NCBI taxonomy): domain Eukaryota; kingdom Metazoa; phylum Chordata; class Lepidosauria; order Squamata; family Shinisauridae; genus Shinisaurus; species Shinisaurus crocodilurus. Next base: position 341,308 of record CM037885.1, on the reverse strand, counting down.
CCGCAGTGCTGCTGCTGGGCAATCCATGCAGTCGGGTGAGGTGACAGAATGGACTGTCCTGATCCGGACCGCGCATGTGCTTCTGAACGCTCCCTTCCCTTGCACAAGGCAAACTCCTCCTGTTGATCGATAGTAAGCCCCTCAAGGAGTGAGCTTGGCTAGAACAGTTACCCCTGACGTGCTACGCTTGTTTTGACTGCTGCAGGGATCTTTTTTTTAACTCAAAGGAGTGTTCCAAAGCGGCACCTCCTTCCCGCAGCCTGACATGGGCCGAGCCGCTCTGCTGCTTGGCTGAGGACAAGCTCCCCGCAGCAGCCCTTGCTGACGGCCCTCCTCTTCCGGCAGGGCGATTTTCAAAGAGGGTTCCAAGGAGTCCTGGGCAAAAATGTGCCAGTCCACTGGTGGACAGCCTGAGATTTCTGCTGGCATGCCTGTGCCCACTGGCTGCTGGGCAAAGAATGTTAGCCCGGATGGATTTGGTCTGACCACGCTGAAACGGTCTTCCACTGTTCCGAAGCATGGACTGCAGACTGGGGCTCTTTCAGCACAGAGAAGCGACACCTTGACCAATGAACTCCGGCCTTGTGCATTAAAGTGCATCAGTGTGCCAGTAAAAAGAAAGCAGACCGTGCCTTGCCCTGCTCTCAAGTCCCCTCTCAGGCAGTGCAGAGCGAGAGATCAGGCCAGGCCCCCCCACAAGCTGAAGAGTGCATCCCGGAATCCTCTGCAACGCCCAGGAATTCCACGGCGGGCGCACAGGGGCTCCTTGCGGACAGGCCAGTCAGAAAGGCTTCTGTGACGTAAGACCATGTACCTGTGGCTCCATGCACGTGACAGAAAATTAAGGTATGCTCATATCACACTTCCAAGCCCGGTTCTAAGTACTGATCAGGTAGCCAGAAGTGTGGGGAGTTTCATCAGAGGAAGCAAAAAGGGGGGAGCGAAACCAAACACGTGGAACCTGCGGCTCAGCAGGTGTTGCTGGACTGCAGCTCCCTTTGGCTGTGACCATGGGCCATGCTGGCTGGGGCTGATAGGAGCTGGAGTCCGACGACAGCTGCAGGGCCCATGTCCCCCACCCCTGAGCCAAGGGATGCCACCAGTCGGTTTTCCGTTCTTTCAGTGCAGGCGAGACAAAGCCGTTACCCCTTCCAGCTCGAGCAGCAAACATAGCCAGCTGCAAAGTGCCTGTAGCAATGGAGGACGAGGAGGAGCCGCCGGACGGATCATCGCCCCCCCCCCCTGTAATGGTTCCAAATGGTAGCCGTGATGCGACTGTCCATGCCGCAGACTGAGGAGGAGGGTTGCAAGCAGCCAGATCGGGGAGGAGATAAGCCCCTGCCCCATGCACGGATCCGTACTGGGGCTGGCACGGTCATATCTCGTAAATGATCTGGGGTCCTGGCGGTGAGGTGGCCAAGTCTGTGGATGGCATCCAGTTATTGACAGGGAAATCTCCACTGCTGCGAAGGGCTCCAGAAAGATCTCTCCAAACGGGGGTGGGGGTGGGGATGGACAACAAAATGGCCACTGCGGTTTAAAGTAATTAAGCATAAAGTGATACACACTGGGACAAAAAAAAATAATTCTGAACTTCACATATACAGTACAGAGATGGGGGTCTAAGCTGGTGAAAAGATGTCAGATCTCTCAATGCTTGGGGCTCTTTGGCTTAGAAAAAATACGTGTGGGGGAGGGCATGATAAAGATGTTGTAAAGATGTACAACACTATGCCTGGTGTGGAGGAAGTGGCTGGGGAGAAGTCTTCCCCCTCCCCTAACACTAGAGCCTCAAAGGGGCCATCCCAGGAAGCCCAAGGGTGGGAGGCTCGAGACCGGTCCAAGGAAGCCCTTCTTCACACAGCACAGGATCAGCCTGTGGCATTCGCTGCAGCAAGATGCCGTGATGCCTGCCAGCACAGGCGGCTGTTAAAGGGCTGTGGACAATTTTAGGGAGGAGGAAAGTCTGTCACTGGCTACTAGCCAGGGTGCCTCTGCGCAACCTTCAGGTTCAGAGGCTGCTGGGGCCCTGGGGAAGGGCAAATCACGGGGCAGGAGCGCTCTGTGCCCTGCTTGGGGGCCTCTTGGGGGCGTCTGGCTGGCTGGCCATTCTGCGAAGTCGGACGCTGGGCCAAAGGCCGCACTCTGGCGTGGTCCAGCCAAGGGCACTTCTGGTGTGTGTGTGTTTTTAGAGCTGTGTGCAAACGGCCTCTTGAGATTCTCCGCCCTGTTCGTGGACCCCAGCGGGAGGAGAAATTCTCCATCAGCTCCTTGGGGGTAGGGCTCACCAGGGGCAGCAGGAAGGCGTGGTACAGCTTTTCTTTTTCCCCAAAGGGGTTTTGCGCCGCTGGTGCAGGTGCAGGTGCAGCCGCTGCCACGGTCCCGGTGGCCATTTTGCATCCTCCACAGTGCCCCAGACCTAGCAGCATTCCGGGCATTGAGCAGGGAGGGAAGGCGGCCACCACCAGGGGAACTGGTGAAGAACATCTGGAGAAAATTCTGCAAAGTGGCCTTTTATTTTTAGGGTGGTAAGAAAAAAAAGATGTCAGAACTTTTCTGAGAAAAATGCCTTCTGAGAAATGTTGGTTCTGCTCTAGTTGTCATTCTTCAACACTTAGCACATTTTCTAAGGTGTTCCAAATGTCACATTTCTGAGGGGCAATTGTGGATACCTTTTGTCTCTAATGCAGATGCTTATAATACCGCTACTTCCCTGAAAGGCCTGTAGCAGATGCGAGGTGGCAGTGTTGTGTTCAGCTCCAGGGAAGAAGTGGAGCTGGTGCTGTGCCAAAATCTGGCCTCCAATTTCCTGAAAGTTTTCTACCCCCATGGAAGAGGCTTCCATTTTTCTGCCTCTTCCTCAGGGTGTTTTACAATTTATTTTGAATTTCTTTTGGTGGTGTTTTTGAGCTTACCTAAACATTGTGAGATGGCAACAGGGTGCTGTGTGTGGGTGTGGGTTTTTTTTTCTTCCTTTCTATTCCACATCCTTCAGTTGCTCTGCAGCCCCCCAGCTGCCTGGTGCTTCCTGATCTGAAGGGAGCCCTGTGGAAGGAATTACCTCATGATCTCTTCCCCTTAACAGAAGTGCAAGAAACCAAGGAGGCTGCTGGAGTGACGATTGTGCAGTGAAAGGCAGGACGTCCATGCACACTCCTCGGCCACCTCATAAGCACAAGAACCCTGAACTCAAGCCATGAGCATTTCTCCAATATTTTCTTCTCTTTTGAATTTCTTTTCTATCAAATTGAGAATGGTTGTGGGCGGGGGAGTGAAAGAATTTTTTGGCACAGCACTCGTTTTATGTTTTAAAGAAATACAGAACCTAGGAAAGTCAGCAAAAGATGTTGGTGGACATATTTTTCCACCATTCCCCCCCCCCCGCCCAATGTAAAACTTCTAACAGCAGAGAAAAGATGTCAAGATATTGTCTTCTTTGGAGCACTACCAACCAAGCATGGCCTTTCATGTTCACTCTTCCTGAAGGAAAACAGACCTAAACAATGCTGTATGTTGTCACCTCCCAGCCCGCCAATGAATTATGGAAAACATGGTGCAAATGATCTACTTTCTACCCGTAGAGATGGCAGAACCTCCAGCCTGTCACTGCCAGCCACCATTGCCACAATCAGCCAGGTGGGCACATGAGGTTGTGCGGAGAGGGTGAGGGGCTCTGGGGCTGCAATGCTGCAAGCTTGTGGTGGGCCCAGGGGAAGGATGCTCTGCCCTGCTGCTGAGCCTTGGCATTGTCTGTTCAAGTGCTCAAAGCACTCCACACGCACTGTCTCAGGAATCCTTCCACCAGCCTGGTAAGGTAGGCCAATAACATCGGCCCCAGACTGCAAATGGAGGAAGGCAGAGCAGAGGGAAGCTGAGAGAGGTGCTCTTAAGACCACTGAACATGGGGGAGAGGTTTGACCCAGGCAGTGGCTTCCTGACCAATCTGGGCCAGTGTTCTGTTCACACAGTGGCCAGCCAGCTGCCCGTGGGGAACCCACAAGCAGGACACGAGTGCAGCAGCACCCTCCCACCCATGTTCCCCAGCAACTGGTGTGCAGACCTGTAGCCACTGATAGCCTCCTCCTCCTCCATGAATTTGTCTAGCCCCCCTTTAAAGCCATGCAGATTGGTGGCCATCACTAAATCTTGTGGAAGTGAATTCCATAGTTTAACTCTGCACTGTGTGAGGAAAGACTTTCCTCTTATTTGTCCTGAGTCTCCCGCCAATCAGCTTCCTGGGATGACCCCTTTGAGTTCTAGTGTTATGAGGGAGGGAGAAAAATGTCTCCCCCTGTCCACACCATGCATAATTTTGCACACCTCTATCATCTCTCCCCTTACTCACCTTTTTTCTAAGCTGTTGTAACCTTTCCTCATAGAAGACTTGCTCCAGCCCCTTGATCATTTTAGTTGCCCCTTTCTGCACTTTTCTCAACTCTACAATGTCCTTTTTTAGGTGCGGTGACTGAAACTGTACACAGTATTCCAAGTGCGGTCGCCCCACAGATTTGTATAAGGGCAGGAGGATTTTGGCAGCTCTATTTTCGATTCCTTTCCTAATTATGCCCAACACCGAGTTTGCCTTTTTCACAGCAGTCCCACGCGGGGTCGACATGTTCATCGCGCTGCCTGCCACAACCCCAAGATCTCTTTCTTGGTCAGTCACCGCTAGCTCAGTTCCCACCAAAGTATATGTGAGGGTGGGTTTTTTTTGCCCACACGCATGACTTTGCGCTGGGGGGGGGGGTGTGCGCTCCGCGTGACCCCCTGGCCGAAAGGAGCCGGCCACCCCGACGGCACCTGCGCCGCGGCCGGAGCCCCGCCCCGTCCGGCGGTCGGTGGGCAGGCTATTGGCTGCGGGGCGGAGGGGAAGGCGAGCCGGGCTGAGCGTTCATTGGCGGCAGCGGCGCCGGGCCAGAGCCGCGGCCTCTTGTCACGTCCGTCGCCCGGTGCGCCCCGTCGACTGCAGGCAGGATGCGGCCGCCGGCGCTGGGCGCGCTCTGTCTGCGCGGCGTGCTGCTGCTGCTGCTGCTCGTCCTGCCGCCGGCGCTGGGCGCCCAAGGGCCGCGCCGTCCGGGAGGTTCGGCGGCCGCCGCGGGTCCCCACGACACCCTTGCCCAGGAGAGACGCAGAAAGAGCCCGGCGGGCCGGGCCTCCAAAGCGGCCAGGTAAAGGAGGGCAGGGCACCCCCACTTCTCCCCTCCCCGACGAGGCTGCGGGGGCGCCAGGGGGCGCGCGGAGGGCCCCCCCCCGGCCTTGCATGCTGTTGGCCCGGGGCGGCGTGAGCTCTCCTGGTCTTGTGCCCGCGGTGGGCGCCCGGCCGGCCGGAAGCGGGGCGTAGCACGGACGGGGCGTCGCCGCGCCTGCTGCCTCCGGGAGCCGGTTGCCCGGGCAGGGCTCGGCGATGGCAGCAGCGGAGCAGACGTGCCCGGGGACTGGCCGCCGGGAGGGGTCCAGGCGGCCGCCCCGTGGCACTGGCCACACGCAGGAGCCGCTCTCCCCGCGAGCCAGCGAGCGGCGTCTGCTCTTCTCATCAGGGCCGCGGTGGGGGTTTGGCAGGGGGCGGCAGGGGCTGGCGGCCCCATCTGGAAATGTCAGCGCTGCGCCGGAGGGCAATCCCACAGCCAGCCCGCCGCCGCCGCCGCCGCGGAACGCGCCCCTCGCCCTCGCGTCTGCGGACCCCGCGCCCCTCGCGCCCATTCTGCAGACGGGGGCGCCGAGTCTGCAAGGTTCGCAGGGCCACGGGCAGCCTCTGTCGGGGGCCACCTGCTGCAGCCGCAGGGTGCCCGCCCGCCCTCCTGGCCTAGGCCCCGCCCGCCCCTGCTGCCCGCCCAGGGCTGGCCCTCGGCTCGCCCCGCTGCTCCTCTCCGCCCCAGTTCCCCCTCTCGCCGAGCGGCGCGCTGCTCCTTCAAGCCCCTCTGCCCCACGAGGCTTCCTTTGCAAGACGTTCCGCTGCCCGCTCTCGGGGCGTCAGCTGGCCGCCCCCTGCCTGGAGCTCCGGTGGTCGCGGTCTCCCCAAGACAGCTGCCTGGAGCAGGAGCAGCCTTTGACTCAGAAGACCTCCTCAAACGGGAGAGGCAGGCCTTCTGAACATGCTCAGAGGTGCCCTCCTTTATTCGTTTGCTCATCTTGCTCCCTGCTTGAACCCTCTTCCTACTTTGGAAACCAGGAGGCCGACTGAACGATTGTTCAAGGTGTGTGCTTGGAAGTGCAGGGTGGTGTTGGAGTGCCTGCCCCCCTCGTTCCCCGCCACCCTGCCCCACAGCCGCTCAGGATGACGTCTGGGCTGGAGCCAGGGAGAGTGGTCAGCTGCATTCCAGCCGGGCGCAGGCGGGGCCGGACCTTCCACTCCGGGGCTGCTCAGAGCTCTCCTCTCCCCGCGCAGTGCTGGGCTTCACGGAGTCCCGGAGCAAAGCCCCTTCTCCTGCCAGGCGGCCTGGCCTGTGAATCCACTTAGTAGTAACTCGAGTCCGGTCAGGGCAAGGAATGCCAGGAATTAGCTGGGGGAGGGACGAGGAGCCTGGACAGGGTGGGGGTCGGTTTCAGGATTGGAGGGGGCAGTGGGCGGTGGAGGGGCCTCATGGCGGAGCCCTGGAAGAAAACTGCTTCTGAGCATGTTTGGGGAATGTGGAGGGAAGTTCTGCGCCCCCCTCGCCGTACTAGAACCCGATGGGGTCATCCCATGAACCTGAATGGCGGGGGATTCAGGATGAACTGTGGAATTCGCTGCCACAAGATGTCGGGATGGCCACCAACTTGGACAGCTTTAAAAGTGGGTTAGAGGCATTTGTGGAAGAGGATGATGTGATCTATGGCTGCTACTCCTGATGGCTATGTAGGACTTCTGATACCAGTGGCTGGGGAACATGAGCGGGAGGGTGTTTCTGCGCTCCTGTCCTGTTTGTGGGCTTCCCACTGGGGCAGCTGGTCGGCCGCTATGGGAACAGGATGCTGCACTGGAGAGGCCTCTTGAGTCTGGTCCAGCCTCAGAGCTGTCCTCATGTCCGCATGTGCCCTGTGCGTTCTCCCCTCTCTAGCCACAGCCCAGCCTCCAGGCTGCAAGCTGGAGAGTGGGCTTTTCAGGCACATCTTTTCAGGCACCCTAGAGCAAAGGGGTGAGAGAGAAGAGGCAACATTTGGGAGGGGGTTTCGGAAGAGGAAAGGGAAGAGCCATGCTTGGCCAGCAGCCCCCTTCAGGGGTCCCAAGGAGAGATACGCTGGGGGGGGGGGCTGTGAGCAGTTGCTGGGGGGGCGAGACGGCTTCCTCCTGCAGCAAGCCTGCCTGTTGTGCAGAACAGGCTCTGGGCTTCAGCCTTGAATGGAGAGGTGCTGGGGCTCAAAGCAGTCTGAAGGTCATGTTCTGGGCTAGGGGGCCTAGTCAAGCCCTCCCCCAGGTGCTGCTGCTTGCCTTGCAGGGAGGGGGGAGCCAGGACAAGTGAGGAGGGCTGGCGGGTTGCAGGTCTGCTAAAGTCATTCTGGGAGAGTCCTGGGCGGAGGAGCCGCTCTGCTGACATCAGATATGGCAGCTTGTGTAGGAGGAAGCCAGCCCACTCCCCCTCGCCCCCCCATGAGCTCTTGCCTCCTTCCTGCCTCCTGATTTAATCCCTCTTGGGGGGTGCCCGTGGTATTGGCCCTCTCTGCTGGCTCTCCCTCCCACTGACCTCTCTTGGCAGGCCCAACGCCTGTGGGGAGACCTGCTGCCCCGGATGGTCGCTTGCCCCCAGGACTGGGAAATGCACCAAAGGTGAGGCGGGCTTGGGAGAGAGGGAGGGGAGGTGCACTTTCTGGGGCCACGATCCGCCCCCCCTCCAAAGCAGGCCTGATCATCTGCATCCACTTTTCCTCCTGCCTGCTGAGCCTCAGCGCCTCCTTGAGTGGGCCCGTGTCTGCCTCGCCCACAGCCCCCTCCCCGGCACTCGGCTGGTGCGAGATTCAAGCCTGGCCGGGAAGCCATTTTCTGTTTTCTATTTCCTTACACGAAGTGTACTGTGGGATTTGCTGCCACGAGGCATCGTGGTGGGTGGTTATGAACGGATTTAAAAGGGGATCGCTCAACAGTCATGGAGGATAGGGCTTATCAGTAGCCATGGCTTGAGCCATGATGGCTGAATTGGGCCTCCCTGTAGAGAAGCAGTCTACCTCTGAATCCCAGCTGCTGGCCGGGGTGGGCAGGGGACAGTGAGAGGGCTGCTCCTTCATGTCCTCCGTTTGGGCTTCGCAGAGGCATCTGGCCGGCCACTGTGGGAAAAGGGGGTTCTTGGCAAGATGGACCCCTTCGCAGGCTGCTTCTGATATTCTTAGAAGCTGGGCAGTGGGGAGGGGGTTGCACTCTGCACATGCCCAGACATTTGAGTCCACATGTTCTAGAGCCAAGGTTTGATGCAGAGGAGGCCTCCCTCAGCACCCTCTCCCCGAAATGTGTGATCTGCACATGCGCTCTCTCCTTGCCGGGAGGGGCTGCAGCTCAGTGGGATCAAGTCCCCGCTCGCTCGGCATGCTGAAGGTCCCAGCTCGATCCGCAGCGGCATCTCCAGGTAGGGCTGGAAAAGCTCCGGCACTGCTGGGCTGGAGGGACGGGGCGGGCCTGGCTCTGTCTGAGAGGCAGCCCGGTCCTCCTCCCTGCACACCCCTAAATTATTATCTCTGGCGTGTCTTGCAGATCCACCCTTGGCCGGCAGGCGGCAGCAGCTGCTTGTATCCCAGAGGACCAGGAGGATCATCCCCCATCACCCCTGTCCGGTCTCCCTTGGAGAACAGGGTTCTCTCCTCGGGGCCGCTCCGAGTCACCCGCAGCAAAACCCGTCCCTTCGTGCTGCCTGTGCCGACTGGCGGTGCCTCTCTGGGGCTTCATGGGGGATGCGGGGAGGGGTCTCCTTCCGAGCCCTGCCTGGGAGGCTGCTGGGGATTGAAGCCGGACCCTTCCCCAGGCGGGGAAGCGGGGGCTCTTCTCCTGGCACGGTGTGGAGGCCATAGGATGGCTAACTGGGAGAGGGAGGTCAGGAAGGAGTTGTGTGTGTTTGGGTGTGTGTGTTAATGAACCTGCTTGGCCTGTCTCCCCTTCCCCAGCCCTCTGCACCCCTCGGTGTCGAAATGGGGGCCAGTGCAAGACTCCCCAGCGCTGCTCCTGCCGCTCGGGCTTCGCAGGCCCCCGCTGTGAACGCTCTGCTCCGATCGCCACCGTGGCCCGGCCGCCCCCCAGGGCTCCCCCGCAGTCCATGGCCGTCCGCTGGCAGCCTTTGACGTGAGTTGGGGTGGGCGGCACTCTCCCGCTTCCCCTCCCCTGCCATGCACTGCAGACCTCCCGGAGGGGCCCCTAAGCTGGCGTCGGAATCCCCAGGGGCGTGTGTGCTGGCTCTTCCATCAGCCTGGATGAGTAGGGTCAGTGTAGCTAGAAAAGGCTGTGAGGTCTCCGTGAGTGGAAGTCCTGCCCAGGGGAAGACAGTGGCAGGGCACTGCAAACTCCCAAGAAATTGAACGGGAGATCTGGGCTAAGGTGAGCCAAAAATGCTAAAGTCAGGGAAACTTAAAAACGAGAAGGCAGTATTCCATGATACCAGAAGCAGGATCTTGGCCGTCAGAGAGGCCGGTGACAAAAGAGGAGGAGAGTTGCGAGGGAGGGATGGAGCTGGCAGAGGAACCTGCTTGAACCCTTCTCATCAACTGTGTTGGGAGTCACACCCGCGTCTGAGTCCTTGCTTGTCCCTGGGAAGACTCTTGGCAAAAAACAATGATGACCAAGGGGGCGGGGCTGACGGATAAAGGCATTCCTCAGCGGGTTCAGAAAGAACTTGGGAGAGAATTGCCAATTGTTTTAATTAAAACATGTAACTTAATTGATAAAATCTGTCGTTTCCCCAGAGGACTGGAAGGTAGCCCATGTAACAACATTAAAAAAAAAAAAAAAAGGGTACTGGGGCAAGAAGGGATCCAGGAAATTAGACCTGTGCCTAACTTCCGCCTTAGGTAAACTATTGGAAAGCATTCATGCTACAGCTGTGAGCATGTGGAAGAATAAGCCTTGGTGAGGAAGGAAAGTCCTGCCTCGCCCACCTTTGGGAGTTCTTTCAGCATGGCTGCATGTGGGTCATGGGGATAACCTGGCAGACATTCCACTTGCACTTCCAAAAAGCTTTTGACACGGCCCTAGTCCTGGGATGACACCGGGACTGGGAACGGTCTGAGAAGCAAAGTATCTTGGTCACATTTCACCGTGACCAATAAATATGCAGACTGGGGGAGGGGCTGTGCAGATGGACAGGGGCAGAGCGTTCTGCGGGCTGCCGGTGCTGGTGCTGGTGCTGGTGCTAGACAGCTGCTGCCCAGTGCCGGCAGCGATGCCTGAAGGCTGTTGCGGCGACCGACGGGGTGTGTGTGTGTCGGCCCCTGCAATGGGTTGTGGGGGAGTCTGGAGATGGCACTGTGTTGTGTCCAGAACGGAAGGGGGGATTTGTTGCATGTGCCATTGACCCGAGTGTACCCTCACTCAGGTTGGCAGAACTCCAGGTTGTGCTACAGCGGCGAAAGGCCTTGGATCCCTCTGAGAAGATGGCCACCATCCTGGCACAGCATCTGGCTTCTCGACCCGATGGTGGCAGCAACGGCCCCCCTGGACACGCCCCCCCAGCAACACAGAGGCCCCATGGTACAGGGTACAGGATGAATGGGCAAGGCATTGTGTGTGTGTGTGTGTGTGTGTGTGTGTGTGTGTGTGTGAGTCAGTGGAGGCGGGAATGGGAAGGGCCCAGGGAGGAGGCACACGGATGTCGAACATCAACCCCCCCCCCAAAGGTACATGCTATTTCTGCAGCTGGGAAGAGGTGCAGGACGCACCTACATTTCCCCCTCTTCAGCCATGGGGCAGATCCTCAGCCACACCAAAGGCCCCGCCACCCTGAGAGGGAGGGGCCGGACAAGGGAGCTGTTGGCATCCCAGAGTTTAGCAGGTGGGTGCAGACAGAGGTGGGGGTCTGTTTCTGCTTCCCCGTCCCTGCTCGAATCTTGGGAATGCTCCACAGTGCTGAGAACCTGCCCGGCCTGCCTTCCTCCTTCCAGGAGTGGCGATACTGCTTGGGAGAGTGCCTGGGGTGGGGGAGACAGCCCCCCCCCACGGAGGAGGAGCACATCAGGACAGGAAGTGGCAGAGCGGGCAGCTGGGGGGGCCGGATGCTGTGGCTTCCCCCCCATCCTCTCCCCTCCCCCTCCCCTCCCCTGCAGTTTTTAGAAGAGTTCCCGTGTCCAGCTCAGTCTCTCCTCCCCTCTGGATCCAGCGATTGTTCTGTGTGTCCCCCGCTCGCCCCTGGCTGGGTTTTTCCAGATGACGTCAGGCTGGGCTGTTCTGGGAGGGCGAGGCCTGGGAAGAAGGGGCAGCTCTGTTTCCTCCCCACGGCCCACAATCCTGCTTCCTCCCTGGGGGGCCCATCAGGAAACCCCACCTCCTGTTGCTGCCTTGCAGTGCTTTCCACAGCAGTCTTGGGGGGAGGAGCGTGTGATGAATTTTGCACACTCGCCCCCCCTCCCCCCTCCATTTCCAAGTAGTTCTTCTATTGCTTTGGGAAGAGACCCCCCCCCCATTTCACCCACTGATCATATGCCCCCTACTTTTCCTACAGTGGGAGATAGGGTAGTTCTCCCAAAGCTGTGAAGGAAGCCCTCATGTTGCGGGGGGGGGGGCAGGGGGTGAATTTGGGGGGTGGGTAGCTTGAGTGCAGGGCACAGCCAATTCCGTCTTTCCTGAGCTCTTCCTGTTCTCCTGTTGGCCCAGGAGAGCTTTGCCCTGTTCCCGCCCACCTGTGTTTGCTGGTGTGTGGGAGAGATGGTTCTTCAGCTGGGAACAGCTGCGGCATGCAGGGGAGAGGGCTCCATGTCTGAGACAAAGCCGCTCTGAGTGGATCCAGGAGGTGGGGGGGGGGGTTTGGAGATCTTTGCCTGGGCCCCTTTGCACTAACAAATGTGTGTTTGAAGTCTTGCACTGAAAGGCCAAGGACTGGGGTGCGAGTTCGGCCAGTGCAGTTGTGCAGGCTGCGGGGGGGGCGGTCTCCTGGGCTCAGTCCCTCGCATTGGTGGGGCGGGGGACGGAGTGGAAATGGGGGGTAGGAGAAGAGACCCTCGCTTTGGCGAGGGCACCGGTGCTCCTGGGAGGGGAGCAGCCGGCAAGGTGGCAGCGGGACCCGGGCGGGTGGGGGGAGCAGCGGGTCTGAGCCGGTGAGCCAGTGCGGCGCGAGGGAGGGAGGGGGGCACTAGTGAGCACACCAGAAAGAAGTTTGGTGACTCGCAGGGAGGGGTCGCGCTGCGGGGCGTGTGCTCCACCGAATGACAGAATTTCCTGACGTCTTCACTAGCGCCTGCAGAAGGGGGGTGGCTTTGGGGACTCGAGCGGCAGAGCCTGCCTCCTGGCTGGCCCCCGCTGTCCCTGGGCTGAGGGGGAGGCTGCCCTTCATAGGAGGGTCTGCATTTGGGTGCCAAGGAAGGCGGCCGGCCTCATGGAAAGCAGCCGAAGAGTTAACATTCCCGGCCGTGGTCCCTCGTAAACAGTGTGGTTGGCCTCGCGCCCACCCCCCCTGCCCAGCTCGCTGCTTTCAATTAGCTGGAGGGTCCGTGCGCGCGTTGGCGGTGGATGCGCACTCCCTGCCTGCTCTCTCCTGCCTGCTGTCCGGGGCTGTGGCGCCCTGCACTGCTCGGGCCATGGTCCCGGGCCACTGCCACCGCCGCCTCCTGCTAGCCGTGGTCTTCCTGCTGGGCTGGTGCCACCTGCCTGTGGGCACTCAGCGGGTCAAGGTTTTCTTCACCCCCATGATCTGTCGTGTGCATTGCCGTGGGGGGCACTGCACCAACCGCTGTGAGCAGGGCAATGCCACCACCCTGTACAGCGGGGAGAATGCCAGGCCAGTCGAGGGGGCCCCCGGATTCCGCGTCTGTGAGTATTGCGGCAACTCAACACCCAGCTTGTTTCCAGGCTCTATGGGAGGGGATGTGGCACTCTGTCCAGCCCGCTGGAGATGGGGCCCACTGGGCCAGGGTCTGTTTGGCAGTGGCAGGCCAAGTGGGCAGCCTCCTCCCTCCCGGCGGTGCGGGGAGGAAGCCAGGTGCCCCCCGTGTGCATCTTTCCTACTGCTGCGCAGGCTCCCTGGTGCAGACGCGGTGGCACATTTGCTTCCCCTGGAAAGTCACAGCCCCCTCCTGATGTGTCTCCTGAGGCCAGGACTTGTGCCCCCCAGTTATATTTTGACTGGGGGTGGGGGAGGAGGCTTTGTGAGGGGCCTTTTCTCCGGCTGCAGGTTTCTTGCTGGCGTGGTGCGCCTTCATCTGGTGCGCTGCTCGTGGCGCAGGCTACTCCCCACAACCCAAAAGTTGCTTGCATTTCCCAGGAGCACTGAGGGCAGTGCTCCCCCCCCAGGCCAGATGTCCCAGCTAGCTTGCGTCCCTCCCCCATCTGAACTGCCTCCTCCTGCCCGCCCCCTGGCCAGCTGCTGCCCTTGGAGTGGACACCCACTGGCTGGGCCCTGCCCCGTCTGCCGGGCAGCCTCCCTCTCCCTGGCTGAGTGGCCGGAACCCTTTCGGGCTGGAGCAGAGAAAAGCTGTGGAGGCAGAGGCCTGGGGCTGGGGTCGTGACCTGGCCTGTGCCTGTGTGAGAAGGGGGGGAGGCAGGCAGGCAGGAGCACAGCAGTGGCAGTGAGGGGGGGGAAACGTAAGTGTGTGCAGACCTCCCTCTCAATAGGGCGTGAGTGGGGGGGGGGGTGTCTCGGAGGGTGGCAATCCTAGGGCATTATTTATTTATTAAATGTTTATCCCACCTTTCCACTAAAGTTGGTGGCTAACAAGAATAATAAAACACAGATTAAAACAAAATAAAACAACAACATTAAAATGAATCAGTTGAAAAACATAATTTAAAAACAGTTTTTAAAAGGTAGATTAGGTAACATTTTGCACAGGGTGGGGGAGATGGTGAGCAGACAGACGATGGGCGCTCAGGCTGGGCTGGGATGCGAAGCATCTTTGCTCCCCCCCCCCCCCCGCTTCCCAAGCCCATCTGTAGGGTGGCCTGTCTAGAAGCCACTTCAGGTGGGGGGGGGCGCTTGCTTGCCTGACCCCCGCTGCCCTGCTCGCTCCTCCTCCTTGCACCAGAGTGCCATGGCTTCATTCTGAACCCAGATCCAGCTGGAGGAGCCTCCTTCAGCCACCGGAGCTGGGAACTCAAAGGATAAACAGGAGGTTGGCATCACGCCACAACCAGATGGGACCAGCTGCCTTGGGCCGGGCGCCAGGGTGCCTGGGCTCCAGCCCCAGAGCCAGCAGGGTTGTGACTGTGAGGCATTGGGGGGCAGCGCGGGGGCTAGCCAGCAGGAGCCAGGCTGCCCAAATCCTCTTCCAGCCCCGTGGTCGCCCTGTGCCTCAGTCTCCCTCAAACACTGTAGCCTCTGAGCTTGAGGTTCAGCATGAATGATTGCGTGTGCGTGGGGGGGAGGGCTGTTCTCACCCCTCCTAGTTGTGCTGTTTGTTCCACTTGATGCTACCCAGGCCTAGCGTGGGTGGGTGTGCAAAACAGGGCGTGGCCTGGTGTGCAGCCGGGCTGGCGTGCGCTCTCGATGTTCTGGCTGTCTTGCTCTCTGCAACAGCCGTTCCTTGTGGGGGGGTGGGGGGGGCTGCCACCTGGGGCCAGATACGGGTCCCACCGCCACGCACTAATTGACGTGGGCCACAGTCCGCGGGGGGCTGGGACGCGAGGGGCTGCTCTGACGCTCTCGCGTGGCCCTCATCCTTTTCAAGGAGGCTTCGCACCCTGCCCAGATTGTGGCCCTTGGTGGGTTGGAGCTTGGAGGTGCCTTTGTTGGCAGCTCCTGCTCCTGAAGGCACTGAAAACTCACCCCCCCTCTGCCAGCACACCACCCCTTTCCATGGGGGTTGCAGATGCCCCCCACTCTGCAGCACCAGCCCCTCCCGTCGGCGCAGCCGTTCCCCGTAACCTCAGCAAAGCAAGTGCAGCCTCCGGTGCAGAACCTCCCCCCTCCCAAAACACAGACAAGTCCAGCCTTCCCCAACCTGGTTCCCTTCAAATGTTCTGGTCTAGAGCTCCCAGCATTCCTGGCCATTGGGCATGCTGGCTGGGGCTGATGGGAGATGGAGTCCCAAACATCTAGAGGGTGCCAGGGTGGGGAAGGCCGAGCTGGTGTAAGAGAAGCATTTTCAGCAAGAGGTGGTCAGTGCACGCGTGCGTGCGTGTGTGTGTGTCTGAGAGAGAGAGAGAGGCTGGATGGCTTCTCTCTCCTCCCCTTCTTCCCCAGGGCAATTTGTTTCTGAAAAGAGGCAGCGCTGGGACTCCCGTGTTCTGGTTGTGGCAAGGACACACAGGGCTACCTGGTTGCGAGGGAAAGCCGCTCCCTCCCACTCTCCTTTGCCACACCTCCTGGGCCAAGAACCTCCTGCCAAGAACCGGGCTGGGCGCGAGGGGAGCCCGGCAGGGAGCTCCTGGTTCCGTGTGTTCCGTGCCAGCCTGCGTTCCGGAGCAGCATCCAAGTTTTACCTTTAACAGCGCAAACTGCCAGAGCACAGACCTGCCTGGTGGAAGCTGTGTGGGAGGAAAGGCCCCCTGCCCATGCTCTGAGGCACCCTTGACAGCCTCTCTTTCAGCGCCCAACATGCGCCACCCAGCAGTGCTCTTCAGGGTTCCCTGTCTCGCTATGCACCCCCACCTCTCCATCCCTGGCCCATGAAGACTCAGTCGAGACCTGGTGTTTGCCGGGCCTGAACCTTGGGCTACAGCTGGGCTGGTGGCTTCCTGGCATGGCCTCAGTACCTGACATCTGAGCCAAGGTGAGGTGGGGAGGAGGCCAAAGGCACTGCCCCCTTACCCAGAAGGGAGACGGTTGCCTCTTTGCTCCAGGCTGGCCGGGTGGGAGCAGCTGGAGAGGCTGTCGGAAAGAGAACTGTGCACGGGACCTTTGACGGAGGGAGGGAGGGAGGCACGCCGGGCGAGCTACGTCCCAGCAGCAGACAAGGCCCTGTGATAAAAGGAGGCCTGCCCACGCCAGTTTGGGGGGAAGGTGGCGTTGCTTCCAGACAGACGGCTCCTCGCACTACCCAGTCTTCTGCTGTGAGCAATAAGTGGGCTTGCCACCATTGGGGATATTGTGCATTTTCCATGTACACATCCCACTTTGTCCTAACCACACCAGTACCTTTAGACTGAGTAACTTTTCCATCTACAGTGCCACTTGATGTACACAAGATGCTCAACACGGTAAAGGCGCAAAATATTTTTATTGTGGCACAAAAGTTAAGTAAAAAAACCAAACTGGCACTTGCTGGTTGCAAAAGTATTCACACACACACACACACACACTGAGTCAATACCTGGTAGAAGCACCTTTGGCAGCAATGACAGCTGTGAGTCTTCTTGGGTAAGTCTCTAACAGCTTTGCGCATCTGGAAATATTTGCTGATCGTTAGCCCATTCTTCCTGGCAAAACTGCTCCAGCTCTGTCAGGTTGGATGGGGACCGCTGGCGAACAGCAACTTTCAGGTCTTGTCACAGATCCTCCATTGGATTGAGGTCTGGGCTTTGACTGGGCCATTCTAAGACTTTTGGGTTCCTGTTTTTAAAGCACTCCAGTGTTACGTTGGCTGTGCGTTTAGGGTCATTGTCCTGCTGGAAGGTGAACCTGTGCCCCAGTCCCGGCTCCATTGCAGACTGAGAGAGGTTTTCCTCTAGAATATTGCCCTGTATTTGGCTCCATCCATCTTGCCCTCAATCCTGACCAGTTTCTCAGTCCCTGCTGAGGAAAAGCATCCCCACAACATGATGCTGCCACCAAGGCCAAAAAGTTCAATTTTGGTCTCATCAGATCAGAACTTTCCCCCACATGTTTCCTGTGTCTCCCACATGGCTTTTTGCAAACTCCAAACTGGGCTTTGATATGGGTTTGCTTCTGCAATGGCTTTCTTCTCGCCACTCTTCCATAAAGCGCAGCTTTGTGGGGCATCCAGGTGATAGTTGTCCCATGGACGGTTTCTCCCATCTCAGCTGCACTTCTCCCCTGCTCCTTCAGAGTTACCGTTGGCCTCTTGGTTGCTTCTCTGACTAATGCCCTCCTTACCTGGTCACTGAGTTTTGGTGGATGGCCTTCTCCAGGCAGAGTTGCGCTTGAGCTGTATTCTTTCCATTTTGTAATAATGGATTTAACGGTGCTCCGGGGGATGTTCATAGTGTGGGATATTTTTTTTATAACCCAACCCTGACTGGTGCTTCTGCACAACTTTATCCTGGAGTTGTTTTGATAGTTCTTTAGTCTTCATGATGCTGTTTGTTTAGATGTGCTCTCCGACAAACTCTGGGGCCTTCCAGAAGCAGGGGTACTTCATCTGAGATCATGTGGCTACTGGAATGGCACACAGGTGGACTCCATTCAACTGCAGTATGTGACTTCTGGAGGCAGTGGGTTGTGCCAGAGCTTATTTAGGCATGTCACAGCACAGCGGGTGAATACTTTTGCAACCAGCAAGTGCCAGTTTGTTTTTGTTTACTTTTGTGCCACAATAAAAATATTTTGCACCTTCACCGTGTTGAGCATCTTGTGTGCGTCAAGTGGTAGCAATGCCAATTCAATCCATTTCACTTCCAGGTTGTAACACAACAAAATGTGGAAAAGTCAAAGGGGGTGAATACTTCTGCAAGGCACTGCACTTTAAGGGACATCATTTGGACAGAGGTGGTGTCTCCTTGGGCACCTGAGCCGGTGCCGCTCAGCATACATTCATTGTACCCTTTGCAGCTGGAACCAGTTTGATCACCTTTTAAAAAGTGATTAAAAGGTAGATTAGAAAAACAAGTGATAAAATGGCATCCACTGCAAAGGTGAGCCTGGACGTGTGCCGAGTTCACCTCGTAAGAAAAATGATGGAAGCAACACTGGGGAAAAACAGGAGGATTACCAAGGAAGATGATGGCATGTGTAAACACCCACACCCAGTATAGTGAATGATTAATTCCACAATAAATGCTTCATCGGGAAATCTGACAGATCTGGGCAGGGTAGGTGCCACATCAGAAAAGGCCCTGTTGAAGGATGGCACACAGGCCAGGGCCTCGCCAGCAGACCTCCTTAGAGGGGGCATCTGCATCCCTTGTTCTCCATTGGACACCACCTAACTCATCATGCCAAGTCCTACTTTCAGCAGAACAAGCATGGGGCTTACTGAGGGTTGAAGTGAGAGAGGTGCAAAATCGACCGCCTCCCTCTTTTCCGGATTTCGAAGGCCTCCCACATGGCCCCAGAGGCCCCTGTGTTCTGAATGACTGGACAGGGAACAGCTCCTCCCTCTCCGGAGGGAGGGGGCGGGCCAGGAGACTTCCCTCACCGAGTCCAGTCCCCTCTTGCGCTGGCTTTGGTTTCCGTTCCGCATGCCATCACGGAGCACCCACAGGCACAGGCCCGCCCAGCCAGGCACCGCCGGGGAAACTCTGTCTCCTTTGCGCCCCCCAGAGACCAGGGCGGGCCTGGCCATGCCCCCCAGTTCACTGACCCACTTCATGGCAGCTTGTGCTGGCTTGCCATTGCTCAAGTGTGCAACCTCAGAGCGGTTTGGGAAGGCACAATCAGTGGCCTTGTCATGGAGGGAAGCCGTTAAGGCAGAGAGGGGGTGGTTAGGGCTGGTGGGTGAAGAGGAGGCGTCCCCAGGTGCCCGCTTCCAGCACTCTGGCCCGAGTTGTGCAGGGTGCTCCGGGGGTGGTGGTGGTGTCCTCTTGTGCAGTGGGGGCTGGATGGATGTTGGATGAGGGCCTTTCCATTTGACGGTTCTAAGCTTCTTCCAACATGATGGTCTTCCTACAGGTCACATTTTCAGAGGACAATTGTAGGTACCGTTCTTAGCTGGGCATTCTGCCACTGAAGTATTCTGCGGGGCTCAAAGGTGTGCATACTTCTAAATGAAAATCTATTTTGTTTCATTTATTTTAAAAGCTTATATCCCACCTGTTTCCCTAGGAGGGAATTCAGGTTAGCAAAAAGACACATTCAGCAATATTTAAAACAACCCTTTAAAAAACCCATTAAGAAATAACAGTTTGCAAGAACAGCACCTGAGGGCCATTAAAACGTTTAACCAAATGCCAAATTTCTGCATGCCGCCACACAGATCAACGCCTGGGCCTGATGAATCTGCCAGCAGAGCATTCTGCCTGGTGGTGGTGGAGGCAAGTCTGAACTTGGTTGCCGCCCACGTAGCTTCGTGAGGCCGGAGGATCAGAAGCAGTGACTGGGGTGACTGGGTCATGTGGGGAGGGGCATAGGGAAGCACCACCTTCTGGGTCCAATCTGGCAGGGATGAACAGAACCAGCTCAGTCCAATACTGCCAACCCCCATTGCCTTGAGATGGCCCAGAAGGATACCTGCGAGAGAGCGCATTTGGACTCCTTGGGGTGTGCCACTCACCCAGGGAGGAGGAACCGCCTTTCCCCACTTTAGCTCAGTTGCAAGGCTGCTCCAGCCCCACCCCACACACTGTAGGCCTCTCTGCTGACTGTTGCTGGCGACCCCCTCCCCCAGTTGCCCCTGCCTAGCCTGCCCCCCTTCCTGCAGCCCAGCTGACGGACACAGCCGCTCGCCCTCTCGCAGTCCCTTTCCAGCGCCATCCAGACAGACTCTGTACAGCCAAGAACAACCAAGACTGTCTGGGCGGTCACCGCCGTGCCTGGGGATCTGCGGCCAGTGGGACTTCCTCCAAGAGGTCTGGCTTCATCCCAGTCCCGCTGGCCTGGGAAGGGAGGGGGGCTCTCTGGTCCTGCTGCACCGAGGGGGAGCTGGCGCGGCGGGACCCCCCCCCCCCCGTGCCCGGCAAGACAAGCACCTCCGTGTGCGCGCGCAAGTGAAGGACGCGCAGCCCCACCTCCCCCGGGGAGTCTGAACAGTTTGCCCCCCTCCGGCCCCTCGCTCAGATCAGCCCCCTCCACCCCAACGTTTCCGCGAGCAAGTGGCTCCCGTGGACTCTCGCGCGTGAAAGAGGTGACTCTCACGCCCGACTCCGTCTGGGGAGCGGCGTCCGGGGAGCAGAGCCCTCCCGCTGGCATGGAGTCTGGACGGCGAGCGCCGGAGGAGATTTGCCGAGCGCAAGTGGGGCGAATTCTAGGCGAGGAGCGGTGGGGTCTGGAAGGAAAAGCCGGAGCGCGGGCGGCGGGCGGCGCCTGCAGGCATCAGCCAGGAATGGTGGCCTGCGAATACCGGCCTGTGGCGGCTCACGCCGGCGTGGAAAGCTCAGCAGGGTCGGGCCTGGTTACGACTTGGATGGGAGACCCCTCGCCCCTCCTCTGGTTTCCTGCATTGAGCAGGGGGTGGGACTCGACGACCTTACTCTAGTATCTATGAATGTGCCTGCCCATAATGCAGCGCTACAGGAATTCATGCTGGGGGGTTTTGGGGGAGGGGGGAGAGGATGTCTTGCTGTTGCTATTTCAGGCTTGTATCTCTCTAATTTATTTAAAATATTTATATCCATTTTCTGTCTGACAACAGGCCTCCGGGGCTGCTGACAGTAAGACTGGTACCCAATAAACACAAGCGTTCCCTTGGCGAATGAAAAGGCCCTTCCCAGGGCGCTGCCCTTTGGGGGGTCCCGCACATGGGGGAAGAGAGCGGACCCACCCCCCCATCATGCGCACTCTTCTTGCTGTGCCCGGCACCCCCCCTCTTGGGCAGCGGCCCCCACAGTGTGGGGTGGGGTGGGGCATGGGTGGACAGGTGATGCCCGTCCCTGGCCCCAGATATTACCGGGGTGAGGCAAGGTGACCCTCCTGCTCACTGCCCCGCCCCGAGCCCTGTGTGCTGAGGGGGACTCCTCCTCCCTGATGGGCTTGAACCCTGGGCCATGAGCTACCAGTATTGGGGGGGGGACAAGGAGCCAAGAAAGGTTTGGGGTTGGGGCCCCTGCCCCAGTTGGCCATGCCGAAGGAAGGGAAAGAGGACAGGCCACTTGCCGTGGGTCAGCATGGTTTCCTGGTGTTGTACTCCTGTGTTTAGGCCAAGAGGTGGGAATTTATTCGTTCACGTAAAATGATTTTAGACCGCCACGATGGTGGTGGTAATAATAATAATAGGAACCCCCAACAGTGAGACTGAATCGGGGGAGGGGGGCTGTGCCACTGTGTCCCCTAATTCGGTCTTTCTCTCCCACAGTCCTGTGTCCCCTCATCTGCCAAAATGGGGGGGTCTGCCTCAAGAAGGACAAGTGTCTCTGCCCCCCGAACTGGACCGGCAAGTTCTGCCACATCCCAGCCCTTCCTCGCCCCCACGGACAGGCCCCCACCCGCAGAGGGGCAGACACCAAGTCTGAGGGGGCGGCACAGCCCGCCACCAAGTCTGTGCACACCCTCCCAATCGCCAACCACCACGAAGAGCGTGACGGTAAGGGGGGGCTGGGAGAGGAACGCTGGGTGTGCATGGGGAGGGGGGGGTCAGTGGCAGAGGCCGGGGGGGGGGCATGCAGATGATCCAGGTCCAGTCCTCAGCAGCATCTCCAGTGAAGTGGTCAGGTGGTAGATGAGAGGACAGGCCCCTCCCTGGCCTAAAGCCCTAGAGAGCTACACCCAATCAGAGGAGACAGTACTGGGCTAGATGGACCAATGGTCTGACTTGGTATAAGGCACCGGCCTATGTTTGAAAACCCCTCAGTGCCGAATCTGTGCTTCTGCGGCATAGAAGACTAAGGCTATTCTAGTTTGTGTTGGCAGACAATCCACACCTGCAGCTTGGGCAGTGAGACCTCATTTGCCTGGCGCTGGTAGGCGTTTCTTTGGGGTGTGATGCTCCGTTTGGGGCAGCGCTGCTGAAAAAGGATACTGATGAGTAAGGAAGGAATTACAAGTATGATAAATGGCTGTTGGAGGAACGCCTGGAATATTTAGCCTGGAGAAAAGCAGAGAAAGAGGAACATGTTGCTCGTGTGCAAATATTTGAGGAGCTATCCAGAAGAATGGGACATCCTGTCTCCCCTTCCCATTCACTGTGGAAAAAGACAGACCGTTGCGGGGCCATCGGAACTGCAAAGATGTAGATTAAACGTAAAAAAGGACTCCACGCAGGAGAAGCAGGCTGGGAAAGGCTGCTCGACCGATGGAGCTTCCTTGGCCAAGGGCAAGCTACTGGGATGGTCGTGCCCCTGCCTTCTTTCCCAGTGTGGTTCTGCATGGGTGCGTCAGGGGAGGATCTTGCTGTCCCCAAGCTGGAAACAAAATGCAGGGCGGGGCGGGTCTTGATCAAGTCCACAGAGGCAGTTCTTAGGCTATGTTATTACCACAACTCCTCATTGTGGAGGCTGATTCGCATTGGGCCAAGCCAGCACCAGCTGTAGTTTGGGGTTTTTTTTTGTGGGGTGGGGTGTCTTGTGTAAGATGCCCTCAGCGGGGTCCCCTCTCTGCTCTGAGTGGGCCTCGGCCGCCTCCTCCCCCGCTGTCCACTCGCTTGCCCTCCCCCTCTGGGCCCAATCTGCACAGCTACTCAGAGAGGGGTAGGCGGGAGAGCAAGGCCACTGAGGTCGTCGGAGGGCACGCTCCTGGTGGTTCCTCGAGGACCTTGGGCCCGACTGGAGTCTACCAGGAGAAGGGCCTTCAGTGTGGTGGTTCCATTTCTGTGGAACTCCCTGCCTCCGGAGGTCAGGCAGGCTCCAACATTGTGCTGCTTTCGGCGCCTGCTGAAGGCCTTGTTCCGGGAAGCCTTCTCTGCTCTCCAACCACCAGTGTAATTGTTACTTTGTTTTCAATGTTCTGTTTTTGTTTCTTTTGTCTGTTTTTGTCTTTGTACTGTTCACCACTCCGGAATCTACTTAGATATGGAGTGGTATTCAAATACTGTAGATGATGATGATGATGGGAGGAGGAGGAGGAGGAGGAGGAGGAGGAGGAAATGAAGTTGCTTCTCCATCTGCTCACTCTGCTCAGAGAGGGCAGCGGCAAGGGGGGGGAGAGGGGCCAGGTGGGCTCCAGGGGTTGGGAGGGGCCCCCCTGCTGAGGTATGGGCCTCAGCAGGTGCCCGCCAATGCCCACCCTTGGCCCAGGTTGAGATATGCAGAGAGGCACTGCCGGCCTTCGGAGAGGCGGGCGAGGGGTCCTCTCCTGATCTTCCTCTTCACTCTGATTGTGGCAAATGCTTGGCGGCCTAAGGCTGGGGACTGCTTTGCGGGGAAGGGGTGCCTTCCTGGCCCCCCAGCCCCCGCCTGTGCTAACCTCCTGATCCGTCCCCCTCTCCAGGTGTGGCATCAATGGCGAACGTCTACGTGGAGCATCCGCCTGAGGCCTCCGTTGTCATCCACCAGGTGGAGCGGGTGAATGAGGAGCTGCCAGGGGACACGAACGCCCTCCCACTTTCCCGCCCGGCCCTCTATAGTATTCTGGCCCAGAGCAGCCCTCCCGACCCCGGGGGCCACAGCGAGGACTCCGGCTTTGGCTACTGCTTCAGGCAGCTCCGTGGCGAAGAGGTACCTGTGGGGTATGGGGGGGGGGAGAGCAGCTTTAGCTGCAGCCTCCTTGCAGAAAGCACCGGGGCTGAACTTGGGGGTTCGCGTCCTCCTTCCTTCCTCCCTTCATTTCATTTCATTTATTTCATTTATATACCGCCCCACAGCCGAAGCTCTCTGGGCGGTTCACAACACTCTATACATAAAAACAACAATAAAAAACCTACAAAATAGTTTAAAAAATTTAAAACCAAATTTAAAAACACAGTTTAAAATAACAATACAAAAGCCAATAAAACTGAGCCTACAGGTGACAATCCCCTCCGTGCTATTCCAAGCTCCTAACTAAATGCCTTGGCATAGAGGGAGGTTTTAACCTGGCGCCGAAAAGATAGTAAGGTTGGCGCCAGGCGGGTCTCAGTGGGGAGCTGATTCCATAACTGGGGGGCTACCACCGAGAAGGCCCTCCTCCTCGTTGCCACCAACCGAGCCTCTCTTGGAGGTGGCAATTGGAGGAGGGCCCCAGATGTTGAGCGTAGTGTCCGGGTAGATTGCGGTTGGGAGAGACGTTCCGTCAGGTAATGTGGTCCTAAGCCGTGTAGGGCTTTATAGGTTAACACCAGCACCTTGAATTCGGCTCGGAAGCATATTGGCAGCCAGTGCAAGCGGGCCAGAACTGGTGTAATATGCTCGGACCTTCCGGTCCCTGCAATAAGCCTGGCTGCCGCATTTTGCACAAGCTGCAGCTTCCGAACAGTCTTCAAAGGCAGCCCCACGTAGAGTGCATTGCAGTAGTCTAGTTTAGAGATCACCAGAGCGTAGGATTACTGAGACCAGGCTATCCCTGTCCAGATAGGGGCGTAGCTGGGCCACCAGCCGAAGCTGGCAGAAGGCACTCCTTGCCACTGAGGCCACTTGAGCCTCAAGTGACAAAGATGGCTCCAGGAGCACCCCCAAGCTACGAACCTTCTCCTTCAAGGGGAGTGCAACCCCATCCAACTCAGCCCCCAGGTGCTGGGCTACTTAAACGGCGCTCTGGGATGTGGCCCCCTCCCAGTCCTCTAGAACTGCCCCAGGCTCTCTCCTTCAAAACTGCCAGGAGCTGGGGCTGAAAGGGAAGGGGTCCCTGGGAAGGGGCTGAGGGTTCTCCTTCAGCACTGGGCAGGATCCTGCTGACTCCATTGCTTTGGCTGAGGGCAGCTGCAGCTCCTTTGCCAGCACTCTTCGAACTACTGTGGCGGACCTGCAGGCGTTCACGAGGCCCTGTTAAAGTCCACGTGCCGAGTCAGAAGTCCCACGCCTTCGGGATGTGGCCTCGCCCCTGGAGGCTGGCCTGGTGGAGTCCTGCTGGGCCATGTGCCCTGTCCAAGGGCTAGGACTTCCCTGGGGTCCTTCCCTCCCTCTCCCCCCACCAGTTGCAGATTGACCCCCCCCCCATTGCCTGCTCAGTGAGAGACCCCTTCCTCTTAATGGAATTGCTGCTGGCGGGGACAGGGAGGGCTGCCTCCCCCCCCCCAGCACTTTGGGCTGATAAGAGGCCAGTGGAGGGGCGGATCATTCCATTCTCCCAGGAAGGCTGGAGCTGGAGGGGGGCGGTCTCCCTGCCAGTGGCGCTCATTGTGAAAGCCAAGGGAGTGGGGGTGGGGTGGGGAGAGCGACCTTTGCCCTCGGCCACACAGAGCCCTAATTTCCCTCTGTCCTTAAAGGAATCCTGATTGAAAGGAAGGTCAGACCTCCTAACTCCTCTCGCCCCCAACCCCCTGCCCCAATTGCCATGGCTCCCTTTCCCTGTCTGTGCGGGGGCGGGGGGTGGTGTTCTACATGACGACCCTCGCACAAGCCAGGGAGCGAGGGTTTTCCACGCTCCTGGTACATGTGAACACAAGGACCCATCTTTGCGCAGGGTGGAAACGATCTCTGTGTGTGCTTAGTGGGATGGAGCACCTCTGCCCTCGCTTCTGGGGAATGGGGGAGCCACCCCAGTTCTGTTGTGGCTTTTGCACACTCGTGGAGTGGTTGCCCGCCGGCTACTCAGAGTAGTTGTGGTGTGCCTGCCTCTGGCTGCTACACAGGCACTCCAGGTGCGAGCTCACGCCGTGCAAGTGTGGGCTTCTCTGAGCTTGCCGGATCAGCCGAGGCCGGGGGGCTTGTGGTGGGAGCCCCTCCCGACTGACTGCTGCCTCTCCCCCCCATTCAGTGCAGTGCCCCCCTGCCCGGCTTGCGCACCCGTGAGATCTGCTGCCGTGGGGCTGGCCTGGCCTGGGGTGTCCACGACTGCCAGCCCTGCAACATCGGTGACATTGGTACGACTGCTGAAGGAGGCCTCCCTGCATGGGGGGCCGCCCTAGGGGGCCAAGGGGCAGATGTGCAGGGAGGGGGGTGGCAGGGGCACAGGAACGGACTGGCTTCACACTCTCCTGGGTTGCTCGCTTGGGGGGGGCTGTTTTCACTGACCCAAATTCCTCTGAGGCCTCCCCCGCAAGCTTTGTGCTCCCTGCAGCCTGCTGTACCACCAATGGGGCAGGCAGCGTCCATGGGGGGGGGGGACGACGACACTGGGCACCTCTTTAATGTTACTTTTTGCCCAGCCCCAAACTCTGGATGTCAGAGGAGGGGGGCTGGGTGGGGAAGGGCAGTGTCCCTGCCCCTCCCCCATCGTTGTATGTTCTCTCCCCAAAGGCGACTCTGACCTGGCGGGAAGGAGCGAAGCGGCCTGCCCCAAGGGTTTTCGGCGTCAGAATGGCTCCTGCCTTGGTGAGTGGCTGCTGCCAACCCCCGGCCTGGTGTGGGGGGGTGGGGTGGAAGGGAAGCCGACCTTCTCCCACGAAACCTCCCTCCTGGGGCTGCCTGAGGAAGAGTCCTGCCAGGGGCACTCCAGGCAACCACGAAGCTGTGTTGCGGCCAGAGTGGTCTGGCTGGCAAGGGCCTCTGTGGCCCCCAGCTCATGCCGGGATTGGGCCCCCTCAATCCACTCCGACACCCCCTCTCATTCCCCACTCCCCCAGATGTGGACGAGTGCCAGGAGGGCAACTTCTGCCACAACGGAGACTGCACCAACACTCGTGGCAGCTTTGCCTGCGTCTGCCATGCGGGATTCCTGCTGGACTCCTCCCGCAGCAGCTGCATCTGTGAGTGCGGCGGGGGGTGTGTGGTGTGGGTGGGTGGGTGCTGGCAGGGGGGAGGGGCAACGTGGCCACCTCCAGTGGCCCAGCAGGGCAGGCCCAGCACAGGTTCCGTGGTGGGTCCTGGGGGAGGGGCTGTGCCTGCCGTGGTGTTCACGCAGTGGCGGCTCCCCCTCGAACCTTCCCTGCCATGCGCCCCGTGTGCATAGTGGCTTAAGCTGGCTCAGCTTGTCTGAGCGTGGAAAGCTAAGCGGGGTCAAGCCTGGTTATTACTTAGATGGGAGACCCCCTCCTCTAGTTTCCTGCATTGAGCAGGGGGTTGGACTTGATGGCCTCACAGGCCCCTTCCAACTCTATGATCTATGAAATCTATACTGGGGCAGCTCCACCACCTCCCCTGCCCCAGACCAGCCATGTGCCTCCAGCTTGGCATGTGCTGCCACCTGCTGTCTGTTCATAGTAACAACTGCCAAAATGCACCCCTGAAATAGAATCTCAGCTGGTTTTCAAGTTTGGTCAATTTAAAGGAAAAAAACCAAACCCATACTTATTAAGCTTTGAACAATTTACCCAGAAGGAATAGGTGGCAATAAAGGGAATCCATTAAGAATAGCGTCACCAAATCTAAGCTGAAGCTGATTGCAGATAGAGCGAAACTTCCCATTTGCAGTCAATCATCTTCTCATTTTTAAAAGCAGGATTATGTAAAATCTACCTTCAAGTAATAAGGAATTATATACAGGTATTAACAAACAGACCTTTACTTATCAATTATAAATTATACAGTGATTTGCTTAAGCTGAATATGAAATTGTCAGAGATTAACCAAGGCTTGCATTTGAAGTGAGGAAAGGTTAATTGATTGTCACCGGAAGGGACTCAGGAGAACCACCAGGCTTAAGTGAACAACAGGGCAATCCTAGACACCAATTAGTTGCTGGGGACTGGAGTAGGAGGGGGCCGCTTGACCTCTGCGGAAACACAATGCTGGTGTGAGAGGCCCTTGGTCTGATCCAGCAGGGCTCTTTTCGAGTTTTTGATGTGCCCTATACTCTGTCAGCTCAGGAGGGGAGGAGAAAACACACCACTTAGACACCCAGAAAATGGTGCAAAAATGGCAGAGATGCCTGTGGCATCTATAGAAACAGCTAAGGCCCACCCCTCAGGGGCAGTGCTGGCGACAGCACCCACACCGGGGGGGGGGGGAGCCAAGGAGCTCAGGTCAAGGGGGGCCATGCCCTCATCATGCCTCCCTGCTCCACAACTTTGCAAAATGACACTGGACCCCCCCATCAGCCCCAGTGGCCCAGCCAGCAATGACCCCGCGGCGGCTCCAGGTCCACTCCAGGCACCCTCTTAGCCTGCTCATAAGCAGCATTTTGGAGCACAATATGCACAAAGGGGGGGACGGCAAGGGTGCACAGCAAGCAACCCCCCCACACACAGAGCTCTGAGGGCAGGACTCCTGTGGAGCGCGCGCACAGCCCCCCCCCCCGCAACAAAGAGTCAAGAGTCACCCAGAGGCCACGAGGGAGGCAAGGATCGTGCCGCTCCACGGTTTCCCCCATGCACTGTGTGATCTCTGCATCTTCTTTGTTTGCAATAACTTCCTGGACCTTGGGTTAGTGTTCTCCAACTTTGGGTCCCCAGATGTTTTTGGCCTACAACTCCCAGGCTGGGGCATGCTGGGAGTTGTAGGCCAAAAACATCTGGGGACCCAAGGTTGGAGAACACTGGGTTAAAAGCTCTCCACAAAATTACCTGCAGTTTTTGGTAGCACAGATTTAAAGGATAGCCCTCAGATCTGCCAAATCCTCTAGCCCCTCAGCCAGCAGAACTCAGTTTTAGGATTGTGCCCTAAATATCAGATACAATATAAACTTTAGTGGATGATTATCATTTGATCTTGTTTTGTTTTGTTTTGAAAATTGGAGTTTAAAACCTGTGTTCTTGGGACTCACTTTAAGGCTAATTCTCCTTACAGAGATATAGATAAATGGTGTTAGCATGAGCCAGTGTGGCGTGAGGGACACGTGGGCAACCTACCGCCGGCATGTGGCCCTCGGAGGCCTTCTGCATGGCCCATGTGGGTGCCCAAGCCACGACTGCTGCCTACCCTCCTCCCCACGGCCAGGTCACGCTCCCACAAGCTCCGCTGTTTGTGCGGATGGGGAGGGTGAATGACTCCTTCCCCGCATGCCAGTCCTCACCTTGAGTGTGTGTGTGTGTGTGTGTGTCCATGTTTGATGGTTGTGTAAAGGGGGGGCACTGTAGGATGTGTGACAGACAAGAGTTTGCAACCCTGACTGCAGCAGGCAGGTCAGGCTGCAAGTTTGCTGGGTGGCATCTTTCAGAGGCCGGCTGCCGCTGCCCACGCAGCTGACAGCACCTCTGAGCCTGCATGCATGAGAATCTGGGCTTGTGGCCTGTACCTGTGGAGAAGGGGATGCTTCTTTCTCGGGGCTTCAAGCTGCAGTGGAGTGGTCCAAGTGGTCCAGGTGGATTGGCGAAGGCCAGGGCCAGGCCAGGCCAAAGAACATCCAGGGCCAGGCCAGGCCAGGCCTGTGGCTCACGCTGGCTCAGCTTGTCTGAGCGTGGAAAGCTAAGCAGGGTCAGGCCTGGTTCTTACTTGGGTGGGAGACCCCTCCTCTAGTTTCCTGCAATGAGCAGGGGGTTGGACTCGATAGCCTTGTAGGCTCCTTCCAACTCTGTGATCTATGAAATCTATGAAATCTATGAAACTCTCCTTTCCAGCCTAGTCAAGAGCCAAGCAGGAGAGAAGTTAAGAGATGGTCAGTTCCTTTTACAATAACCTAGGATACAGGCCTGTGGCTTACGCTGGCTCAGCTTGCCTGAGCGTGGAAAGCGAAGCAGGGTCAGGCCTGCTTGTTACTTGGATGGGAGACCCCTCCTCTAGTTTCCTGCATTGAGCAGGGGGTTGGACACGATGGCCTTGTAGGCTCCTTCCAACTCTATGATCTATGAAAATCTATGAGAATTCGCTAGGTGAGACTCAGAGGTGAATTCGCTAGGTGAGACTCAAACCCCTCAAAGGGCAAAGGGGTTTCTGTGGGCTGGGCAGCTCCCTCCAGGCGATCCCTGCATTAACATAAGACTGAGTCATATGGTGGGGGCATACCCTCCAATTGCCCCGAATTTGCATTCCCGATTTGTTATGCAGAGCCACTAATTCCCCTGCCTCCTCCCACAAGCTATTTAGCTTATCTGCGATTTTGACCATGGCACCTTTAAGCAGGAAGGGAACAGACCCGAGGGTGTGTGTGTGTGTGTGTGTGTGTGTGTGTGAGAGAGAGAGAGAGAGAGAGAGAGAGACCCCATTGAAGACATTTGTACTTCTGAGTAACTGTGCATAGGATTGCACTGCTAGTTTTAACTTAATTCAAGTTAGTTAAATTCTGTAAGATTATTCCAGTTTAAGTGTTTCTTTAAATCTAAATTGTGTGACTAGAACACAAAAAGTGCTGGAGCCTTTCCACAATAACAAACAACAAAGCTGTTCAGCCCCTCAAAGTTACTCCTTGTGCTTAAAAACCAGAGCTGTAGAGGTGTTGGAGCAAAACGCTGAAGGGGCTCAAAACCCCAATGTGTCTTTTTGTATTTCCCCCCACCCAAAAGCTCCCCCTTCTCCGCATCCCCTTCTTTTCTTCTCCTCCTCCAACTGCCCTGAAAATACCAGGACAAATCCTGACAATTTTAAAACAAAAAGAAAGGTTGCCAGCCAGATGGGCGATTAATAAATGTAAATAATAAATAAATAAATAAATAAATAAAGAGTTTGCCCTGCAAGCACGGACCACCACCCCTATAAAAAAACCACCAGATATCAACAATTAAAGGTTTAAGTAAGGTAAATTTTTTTTTACAAAAACCACTAATAAAATATTATAAAATAATGTATAATATAATAATATAATAATTATAATATATAAAATTTTATGTGTTTCCTCTAATAACTTTTGTACCTGACCGTGCCCTTTGCTGGCCTGGGCCCTCCCTGGGCCACGCCCTCATGTTGCCTGGCCACGCCCTCTCGATCACACCTTCATGTTGCTTAACCAAACCTCTTACAAATTCACATGCGTGCCCCTATTTTCATCTGTGAAATGTTGGAGGGTATGTGGGGTCATGCCCACCACCACATGTGGTTCTCCGGGACAAATAGGTTTCCCACCCCTGGTGCCACTGAACAGGATAGTATGTGGGACTAGGAGGACTATGGAGACCTGGGTTCAAATCCCCCCTCAGCTGTGAAGCTCCCAGGGTGACCTTGAGCCAATCGCCTAAGCTACCTCTCAGCCTAAGCTACCTCACAGGGTTGTAGGGAGGATATAAGGGGAGGGGGAGCTGTATGTGCCACCCCTCAACCTTTTGGAAGATGAGTGGGATAAAACTGTATTGAAATGGAATGAGAAGCAAGGGACTGGCTGTGGGTTCGAGGCCTCCTTGAGCAGTGAACTCGCCGTGTGGCCTTGGGGGAGTCCTATTTCTCAGGCATGGAATGGCCCAGAGACCAGTTCTTGGCAGGGCACACGCGGCAAGCACGGCTGAGCGAGCAGCCGATGTGATGAGCAGCCCGAGGCCACCCTGAAATTGGGGCCAGGCCGAGGAGGGGCGAAGAGGGAGCCCCTGGAAGTGAAGGCACCCCACCCTTTTGGCCAGTGGGAAGGAGCACGCCCCTTCCCTCCTCACGGCCCCCCCTGCTTGCCCCCCCGGCAGCCCACCACGTGATCTCCGAGGCCAAGGGCCCCTGCTTCCGGGTGCTGCGGGACGGCGGATGCTCGCTGCCCATCCTCCGCAACATCACCAAGCAGATCTGCTGCTGCAGCCGCGTGGGCAAAGCCTGGGGACACGGCTGTGAACGCTGCCCGCCTTTCGGCTCAGGTGAGGCCTGGTGGAGGGGGGGGCGGGGGGCGGGCTGGACGGGGGCGGGCTGGACGGGGCTTCCGGCGCGAGCAGAGCGGAGGCTCCTTGACGGTGCCCAAGGAGATTAGACGGGAACCGGGCTTGGCCTGTGACGTGAGGGCCACGGGAGGGGGCGGAGCCGCAGGAGGGAACCACAGAGGGTCAGCAGAGCCCGGGGCCGGCCAGCCAGCCAGCCGATCTCTTGGGGCTTCTTGTCCAGCACAGAGAGACGCTCCTCAGATTGGGGAGCGCCTGTTGCCCCTTGTTACCAGCCCCGATGGGGGAATAAGGGGAAGGGCTTGCTTGGAGGGCAGGGGGTGTAATGTCCAGGCAGGCTTCAGGTTAGCAGCCAAGCGCTGGAGCGGCCGGCGTGCAGGAGAGAGGGTGGCCCCCGTCCCCTGATTCCGCTCTTCCCTCCCCCTCCCCATTCTCTCCTTTTTGGTAGGTGGATTCAAGGAAATCTGTCCAGCTGGGCCCGGCTATCACTACTCGGCCTCTGACCTCCGCTATGACACGCGCTTCCTCGGCCAGGACCTGGCCCGAGTGCCGGTCAGCCGCCAGCAAGGAGGGCGGGAACCTGCAGCCAGGCCGCCTCGGACGACCGCGGCGCCAGTCCTCCGTAGGTTCCCTGGGGAGGGGAGGGAGGGGGGGCCGCTTCCTGAGCCGGCTGGAGCTGCCCCCCCCTTGCCCGGTTCCCCTTGGGCATTTGGAGGCATCCTGGCTCCCCTGCTTCGTTGCAGGTGGGCCAGCCGAGATCCACCCTCCCGTGCCAGGTTGGGGTAGAGCCGGCTTCTCTGATCCAGATGTTTGGGGCAGGGGGAGCATGAACCACAGAGGGTCAGCAGAGCCCAGGGCCGGCCAGCCGATCTCTTGGGGGTTCTTGTCCAGCACAGGGAGACGCTCCTCCTCAGATTGGGGAGCTGCTTCGCGTGGCTGGTGTTGATGCTGGCGTGGGCCCCTTCGTGGAGCTGGGCTGGGGCTGTTCCCTGCGCTGCGGCCTAGCCTGCTGCCGGCTCCCCCCTCCCCCTCACGCTCTCTGCCTTGCAGTGCTCCGGGGCCCGTCACCAACTACCCTTGCTGGACCGCCGGCCTCCCTGGCATGTGCCCACCCGGCCACCTGGCCCCGAGCCCCCTGCACCAGGTAGGAAGGACGTGGGTCCTGGCAGTGAGCCGGGCGGGGGGGTCGTGCAGCTTGGGTGCAGGGAGCTGGACAGGTTGGGGAGCCGGGGCAGAGGCCACGGGAGAGGGGCAGAGGGCCGGACGGGGCAGCCCAGGCAGAGGGAGGACGCGGGCGGGCGGCAGCAGGATGACCGACCCGCGGCATTCTTCCCCCAGAGGCGGAGCAGGGCGTGTGCGAGCAGCGCCCCCAGGTGTGCGGGCCGGGGCGCTGCATCCCCCGCCAGGGCGGCTACACTTGCGTGTGTGAGCGCGGCTACTGGCTGAGCCCTCAAGGCACGCACTGCATTGGTGAGTGGGGGTGTCGGGGGGGGGGCAAGAGAAGCGGGGAAGCTCTGAAGAAGATGCTGCCGCTGGCCGGCCGCCTTGAGGAGGCCCGTGGGGCTGCCCAGGGCCCGACTGCTAAAACGCAGCCGTCAGCCCACAAGCATGCCCCAAAGCCATGGCTTCTAATCCTAGTTTGATTGGAAAGGTGGACTTCGCGCATGCTCAGAGGTAGTTCAGCCTTTGCACTGAAACGGATTCTGGGTCTAAGCTCTGGCTGGCCTGATCGAAGAGCTGAACCCCTTTCCCTCCAGAGCCCCCGCGGGGGCTGGGCAGGGATATGCTGGCCGTGTGGGCGGGCCCCTGCCTGACCACAGGCCTGGAGGTGGCCGCCTCAGGGCTCCGCCCCCGCCGCCTGACCCCCTTCCTCCCCCCACTCCAGACGTGGATGAGTGCCGACGGAGCCCCCGCCCCTGTGCCCGCGGCCGCTGCGAGAACTCCGTGGGTAGCTTCAGCTGCAGGTGCCGGACTGGCTACCAGGCCGACCCCTCAGGAGCCGAGTGCCAGGGTGTGTTCTGCGTGGGCCCCGGGGAGGCCCCCGGGGGTGGGCAGGGGGCTCGGGCCATCCGCCCCTTCGGCTCACGTTGCCTGCCTGCCTCCCCTCAGACATCGACGAGTGTGCCAAAACGCCCCCACCTTGTGCCAACGGGCACTGCCACAACACCCCCGGCTCCTTCCGCTGTTCCTGTCCCAGTGGCTACCGACTGGACCCAGCTAGCTTTGAATGCCGAGGTAATGAGGGGAGGTCAGTGTCTCTGGGGCAATGCCGAGGGGCGGGGCGGGGCGGGGCGGGGCGGGGCGCTGAAACCCCTCAGGGACGGGAGGCAGGGAGGGGGCAGCAGCTTCTTTGGCCTGCCTTGATGGTTCTTGTCTCTTTTCAACATTGATGTTTGTTTTCTGTAAATTAAAGAGGGCAGCTGATGACCAGATGATTACACTGCCTGCCGGATGCACTCGGAGGGGCACATCCAAAGTGCAGGGTGCCTCCGGCGGGAATTGTAGTAGGATCCGGAGAAGGAGCCCGCCATGGCATTGCTCGGCCTTTTGTTCTGTGCCCTTGAAAGGGGCACGCCGGGGTTCGCGAAGGGCTGCGGCCTTCGCGTGGAGATGCAGCTGAGGGAGGATTGCCCTGATCGCTCTCCCCTCTCCCTCCTGGCAGATCTTGACGAGTGCTCCCAGAGGCCCCCTCCCTGTGCCCGTGGCCGCTGCCAGAACACGCCGGGCTCTTACCGCTGTGCCTGCCCCGCCGGCTACCAGCTGGGCCCCTCTGGCACGGAGTGCCTGGGTGAGAGCACGCTGCCCTCCTTCCCCCCCCCCCCCGAGAGCGGCTGGAGGACGCGGGCTCTGGGGCTCATGCACACGTCACTCTGTTGGCTTCTCGGCTTCCTGCTCCCCACATCTGATTCAATCCCTGGAGTCAACCTAGAAATAGCAGTGAAGGCGAGAGTGCCTCTGAGCAAGTGCAGAGTGTCTCTTGCCTCACCACTGGATTACCCAGTCAGCTTCCAGACACATCTGAGACTGCAGGGGTGGGCTTTCCGTCACCTGATCCCCCAGAATGCCGCTTTTCTGGAATGTCACCCCGGAGTTGGAAGGAGCCTACAAGTCTATCGAGTCCAACCCCCTGCTCAGTGCAGGGAACTAGAGGAGGGGTCTCCCATCCAAGTAACAACCAGGCCAAGGCTGTGGGAGGGGGCCAGAGGAAATCCCTCCTGCCGAGCGGGGAGCGGGCCAGGGGAGAACGGAGGAGCGCGCCGCCACCACCATCTTGTGCCTTTCCAGATGTGGATGAGTGCCGGGAGAGCCCTCCCATCTGCCAGCCTGGCCATTGTGAGAATGTGCCAGGCGGGTTCCGCTGCACCTGCCCAATTGGCTACCAGCCCAGCCCGCTGGGGACCCGGTGTGTCGGTGAGTGTGCCAAGGAGGGCAGGAGCTTTGAAGTCCCGGCTGGTGCTGCCGCCGCGTTGCGCACCAGCCCTGCCCCTAACTCCGTTCCAGGACTGGGCCTGAGCCCTGGCTTACGGAAGGAAGAGAGCAAGCCTGCCCACGCGCAAAGCTTGTTTCCTTCACCACCAACTAACCCAGTCATCCTGGGCTTGGCAGGGGAGCTTGCAGGGTCAAGGGGGCAAATTCTAGGTCAGCAGGAGCTTTTCCTGAGCTGCCGCGCTTCCTCTCCTGCACACAGACGTGGACGAATGCCAGCAAAGCCCCCCGCCCTGCGGCTCTGGACGCTGCGAGAACGTGCCGGGAGGGTATCGCTGCCTCTGCCCTGCCGGATTCCGCGCCAGCCTCACAGAGAACCAGTGCCTTGGTGAGAGACATGGCGGGGACTTGGGCAGGGGCCTTTGCAGCTGCCGCGGGCTGCTCCTCTCTGACGGTCCGCTTCCCCTCCGCAGACGTTGACGAGTGCGCAGCGGGGTCGCCCTGCGGCCCTCGGGGGCAATGCATCAACACGGAGGGCTCGTTCCGGTGCCAGTGTGGGCGGGGGTACCGGGCAGATGGCACGGGGGCCTCCTGTGCGGGTGAGTGCTGGGGGCCAGCAAGGGGTGGGCGCAACTGGGCGGCACAGTCGGGGGAGCAATCTGGCACCCTGTGCATGTGGGGCTGCCCCACGGGCCTCTTCCCATCGTCTGTGCAGCTCACTGGGCGGGCGGGTGCGTGCAAGGCACCTCTCCAAGCCCTTCTCCTGGGGGTCGCGTGGTGGCGTTTCCTGGCCTGCTACTTTGGGGCTGGGTTGGTTGAGCGGTCTTTGCATAGGGGGGGCGGGGGTGGGGTGGGCCCAGCTCACTCCCTTCCCGCCCTCCCCTCCCTGCCCGCCAGATATTAATGAATGCCTAGAAGGCGACTTCTGCTTCCCGCGGGGCGAGTGTCTCAACACGGATGGATCCTACACTTGCGTGTGCGCTCAGGGCTTCACCACTGCCCCCAATGGGGCCTCCTGTGTCGGTAAGGGGCCCTGGTGCCCACATGGGGGCAGGCTGGAGCAGAGAGGGGGAGTGGGAAGGTGTCCCCGGAGATGGGAGGTGGGTGGGTCTGGGTCTGCGGCCGGGATCCCCTCCTTGAGTACAGCGGCGGGGGCTGCTGCCTTCTTGCCGTGCTGACCCCACTCCTTCCCTCCCCACAGACATGGATGAATGCCAGAGCAGTGCTGCCTGTGCCGGGGGGCACTGCGCCAACACAGAGGGCTCTTTCGATTGCTACTGCCCGCCTGGCACCCGCAGCAGCCCCAACAAGGCTTCCTGCGAGGGTGAGGTGCCAACCTGGGGCGTGGGCGTTGAGAGGCCGTCCCGGCGTGCTCTTCCTGCGTGGCTCTTTTGTGGTTTTGAAAGGGGTGGGGGCTGTTCTTCGGTCTTCTGTCCCCGCCACCCACCGTATCACCCGAACTCCTGGATGGTGGACCCTGGTAGACCCTTCCCCTGCCGCCGCCGCCGCCGCCGCCCAGTGTGCGAACTGGAGTCCTCTCGGTGGCTGGAGCAGCCAAAGCTTCCCCCGTTCATTCAGGCTCTCAGACCGTCTTGCACATGCCTGTCCAGGCCGACTCACAGAGGAGGCTTGTGGGGGTCCCAAGCAGAGAAGGGCCCCTCCCAGCTCCCCGCGTCTTCCTGCGCCGAGGAAGCTCCTGCATCGCCCTGCGCTCTCCCCCTTTGCCCGCTGCAGATATCGACGAGTGCCAGGAGTACGGAGCAGCCCTCTGTGGGACGCGGCGCTGCGAGAACTCTGCCGGCTCTTACCGCTGCGTGGCCGATTGCCAGGTGGGCTACCAGGCCAGTGCCACGGGAGAGTGCGTTGGTGAGTGCTGCTGCGGTAGCCCGAAGAGGGCAGCTTGTGCGTCAGCCGACCCACCCTTCTGTGGAGCGGGAGGGTCGGGCAGCCTCTCTGGGCCGGGGCCTCTCTCTCTGCCCACACCCCTTCCGGGGTCTTACGAATGACCATGTACCTCTCTCTAGCATCTGTATATCGCCTCATCTGCCCAGAAGCCGGAGTCTGCTCCCCCGGGCGGGGCGAGCGGCCTCCCTCCCAAATCCCAGGGCTGGAAGTGCATCCCGCAGCTGTCAGCGGGGCGGCGGGGGCTGCAGGGCCAGGGGGAGTCTGGTTCCGGCTGCGCAGTCACCCCCCCACCCCACTTTACTGTCTGCGTCATAGGCTGGTATAATTTGAAGTGTATGTTTGGGGGAGCAGAATTCCCTCCCCAGGCCCACCGGAAGAGAAGTCACGAGAGACCCCTCTGGCCTGGGGGGCCTCAGACCTTCACAGCCTGCTCCTCCTGTGTTGCTCCTCTCTCTGCCCTGCCCTGCCCCCTTCAGACATCAACGAATGCCAGGAGTACGGGGCAGGCCTGTGTGGGGAGAAGCGCTGTGAGAACACTCTGGGCTCCTACCACTGCGTGGCCACCTGCCAGACTGGGTACCGAGCCACGGCCACCGGGGACTGCGTGGGTGAGTGCGTGAGCGTGGGGGGGCTGGGCGTGGGGAGGGGGCAGAGTGCTGGCGGTGGCGGCGGCGGCGGCCTCCTGTGCATCCCGCTGGCCGCCAAGGGGCCACGCTCCATGAGGCTCCTCGGGGGCTCTGCTCAGTCTGAGCGTGGGCGCCTGCGGGTGGGGGGAGGCTGCCCCGCTGAGTGGCTGGATGTGGCCTCTTGCAGACGTGGACGAATGCAGAAACCACTCGCTTTGTGGGGGCCACGCCGTTTGCCACAACCTGCCAGGCTCCTTCCAGTGCATCTGTGACCAGGGTTACGAGAGCGCCAGAGATGGGCAGCTTTGCCTAGGTAAGTGGGCAAGGTGCTGGCGGCGGGCGGGCAGGCGGGCACCGGGGGTGCCGGCCCAAGCACCTCCTCCTCACTGCCTGCCCATCTGCTCCTCACAGATGTGAACGAGTGTGAGACGCTGCAGGGGGTGTGTGGAGCGGCGCCCTGCGAGAACGTGGAGGGCTCCTTCCTCTGCATTTGCCCCCGAGCCGGCGAGGAGTTTGACCCCATGACCGGGCGCTGCGTTGCTCTGCCCGGTGCTGGTGAGAGGCGGGCAGGGCTGGCATCGGGGGGGGGGGCGGAAGGCTTTGGCGAAGGTCTGGGGAAGGGGCTCCTGAGCGGAGAGGAAGGCCTGTGGTGCCAATGGCAGGCCAGGGCTGGCTTGTGTCCCCCCTCCCCCGTCTTGGGGAAAGGGCTCGAGGCACCCTGGATGTGTCTCTTTCCTCCCAACTTCGGGACTTCGGGAGAGCCCTGCGGCTGGATGGAAAGAAATGGGGTGCGTCTCATCCAACTCCCACCACAGCAGCCAGGCAGACACCTCCAGGAAGCCCAGAGCAAGGGCACAGAGGCAACAGCCCTCTCCTGGTGGACTGCCACGGAACATGGAGGTTTCATTTGAGCCATCTTACTGTTGGCAGGGCCCCTCCTCCCCCACTCTTCCTCCTCCTGCAAGAATTTGCCTCATCCCTTTCTAAAGCCGTCTAAGGACCAAATGACACGAGGGCGTTTCGTGGGTCCTGGTAGAGGTGTGGGTCTTTCCCACCGTGTGCAGCAGCTGCTCTTGGCTGCGACGGCAGCTCCACTCCTGGGGCTGAGAGTCGCGGGCAGGCATGGTGGGGGGAGGTGTTCCTCAGGGCCGGGTCTGGCTCCCCCAGGAGCAGCTGCTGGCAGTTTTTCCAAGAGCCGCGCCACGGCCAGCGATGCGCTTAGTGCCGTGTGTCCTTTGGTCCTTACAACCGTCCACGTGGCAGGGAATCCCTTCTGACTGCGAAGAAGCACGTTGCTTTGTCTGTCCGGAGTCTGCTGCTCATCGAGGCCCCCGGGTCCCCCCTCAAGGTGCCGGTGTTGGCGTGAGCTGGCCTGTGCCTGGGAATCTTCCCCTCCCTCCCCCCACTCCAGTTTTCACCCCCAAAGTCCTTGTCTTCCAGCACACACCCCAGTCTTCCCCAGGCGCCCGGATGCTTCGCGGCCTGAGCCTCGACCCGCCGGAGCCAGCGACAGCCTCCGCCGCGAGTGCTACTACGACCCCAACGCTGCCCAGGCCTGCGAGAACGTTCTAGCATGGAACGCCACACGGCAGGAATGCTGCTGCAGCCTGGGCCATGGCTGGGGCATTGACTGCCACATCCAGGCATGCCCCACCCCGGAGACCGGTAAGGCCGTAAGCCCACAGATGTGGGGAGGGACCCGAGATCGCTGCCGCGGTGCTACAGAATGAATCGCCTCTCTTGCTGGCCAAAGAGCACTTAGAAAGACAGTCCAGACTTCCAGGCTGCACAGAATGCGTCATCCGGCAACATGAGCCTGCACAGGAAAAAAGTTCCCGTAGCCTTGGCTGTTTTGGTAGGCAAACGGCTGTCATGGCCGCAGTGGAAGCCCAGCAGAAGTACAGGAATCGAGGGCCGTCCAAATGAAACTGCAGAGCACAGCTTAATTCTCTCTCCAGGTTCTCTGGTCAGGTCATTTGAAGAGGGACGCCAAATGTTGCTTTGGCTGCTTGGGTGGCATCATGTGCAGGTGACACCTGGAGTGGTGCGGGAGCAGCCACTGAATGGCAACACCCACCCACCACTCCACGTGAGAAGCAAAGGGGGCTGTTGCTGAAGACCAGGGGTGCCAGCTGCTGAATTGCACAGGATTCTTCTCCAGCAGCAAGTTGCTTGGCCAGGTTGCTGCTTACCCAGCCTGGACTGCCGCCTTTCAGGCAGGAAGCCAAACCCTTCCTCACATTGCAAACGGCCTGTGCTAGAGGAGCCCTTCCAGCCCTGAAGCAGGAAATAGGAATGAAGGTCTGGCACCAAGTGTGGCCTGTGCCCGGACCAGCAGCGCTGCAGAAGTCTTGTCACAAATGGGAACGTGGCTCAGATGAGGGGAGTTGACCCCTCACCCCCACCCACCCACACACACCCTGCTGCATTTCTCGCAGAACTGGAAATCTCGTCCTCTGGGCCTTTAATTACTGCCCGCAGAGCCCTGCAGCAGGGTATTGCTGTCTCCAGTCAGGATTGTCACGGAGATGCTTGGGAGGCAATACCCAAAGGGCAGGTGTATGGCCACCCCCACTGCATGCAGGGTTTTCCCAACATCAGACCTAACAATAACAACCCCCAGACCAAAAAAGGGGAACTTCAAAAGGTGCCACAGGAGATGGTTTGCTTACAGAAGATCTTGAATGCTTTGCCGAATGCGATGGAAGTGCATGATGCTTTCCAACAAAAGCTGCTAAAACCATTTCAGAAAGTATGTTTCAAACAAATCTCATACAATTTAATACATCAGAATTATGTACAAACACATAAAGCCACATAAAACCGTGTTTCTTTAGACTTTCTTGAACCACTGTGGGACAAATGTTTACCCTGGATTCCCTTTTCATTGCAGGATTTACACAAACATTGACCTATGACATCATCCTGCTAGGACGGGGTGGGCAACTTGTGGCTAGGGATGATGGGAGTGGTAGGCCAACACATCCCGAGGGCCACAAGTTGCTCACCTCTGGGACGTTGTGTCACCTGCACAGTAGTAGATGCCGTCTCCACATTGCAGCTGCTCACCATTTGGCGTTTTCCTTCTGTAAATAAAAGGCAGCCAGGACGTAAAGTATTCCAAGAAATCTGTTGATTTTTTGCCATTGGGATGCTTCTTTGTCCCAGCCAATAGAAAGTCTTGGGGTCAAAAGATGTCTCGTGGGGTTTTCAGAGAGAAACTGGTCCAGGGAAGCAGGTGTAAGTGCCCTTCTGCTGACACCACACACGGGTTTCTTTGGGGACATTTTACTACCCTGAGATCCACTGGAATTTGGCTTAGGGTAGCCAACGGTCCCAAAGTTTTTTGTGCGCCTGTTGTCCTAAAGTGTGCCCATGAGAGAGAATGAGAATACACTTTAAAAGAGTCTGAAGATCCTGCTATTTTATGTGATAAGATTATAATAAAAGGGGGGATGCTAACTCCATTTATGTCTTAGAATCTACTCTGTTTTTATTCTTGTCAAAAGGGTACCGGTAGCTTTATAAGGGTAGCTTTCTTTCGCTTGTTCTTTACTGGAGGAGCAGTAGCAGGATGACTTTTAGTGACCTATAAAGGCTGTTCTAGGTGAAAGAGAGTTTAAAACCTGCTTGCCCCTTAAGAGTCTCTCAGCCTCAGCTCTGTGGCACAATCCTAGGCATATTTACTCGGAAGGAAGTCCCACTGTGGTCCATGGGACCTGCTTCCTCGTAAGTGTGCAGAGGGTTGTTGCCTGCCTGCTCTGTGCTGCTGGCCAGTTGTAATGCAGTTACCTGATCCATACAGCTGATCGCTGTATCCTCAAAGGCGTTGTGTGGGTGGGGGGGAGGCAGGCCTGCCGTGGCGGGTGGGGGGTCCTTGGATGCTGCTGCTGACGATGCTCTTTTTGCCCCTAGCTGAGTACCGGACCTTGTGCCCTCATGGCAATGGCTATGCTGCCACCGCCGGCCCTGGAGGTGCCTCGGCCTTCGCAGGTGGGGATTGCAGGTGTTTGCAATCTTGTGTTTGCAGGTGGCATTTTGGATAAACTGAACCTGTCCTGGCTGCGGCTTTGGGGTGGAAAGGCTTAAAAGGGGGGGCTGCCAGTGGCGGAGCCCCCGCTTTGCATGCAGAGGGTCTTGGGTTCGATCCCTGGCAGCATCTCCAGGTAGGGCTGGAAAAACTCCCGCCTGCAACCCTGGAGAGCCAAATGTTGCCTGACAGTGTCCACAAGACTGGGTGAGCCGAGTCAGTCTAGGCTAGGGCTGCCCCCTACATTCCTGTGACACGCACACATGCGTGGCTGGAAGCCAGGGCTGCTGGGTGGGGACCGGGGCCCCGTGTCCTTGCTGCAGGGGGCCAGGCCTCGGGAGCATGACCCGCTGGGCTCACTCTCCGATGCACACCTTGCTCCCCCTGTGCAGATGTGGACGAGTGCGCCCTCTTCAGCTCTCAGGTGTGCAAGGGCGGCGTCTGCGTGAACAAGATCTCCGGCTACACCTGCTACTGCCCCAATGGCTACTACTATGAGACGCAGCACCTGGAATGCATCGGTGAGCCTCGGCTGCCCTGGGATGGGGGTCCTTTGTGCGCACCCCTGCCTGGTGGCTCCCCTGTTGTTGACACCTCACAGCTGATGCCCTCCTTGTCCCCACAGACAACAACGAGTGCCTTGACGAGGAGGCGGAGCCGTGCGTGGGGGGGCGCTGCATAAACACCATCGGCTCCTACTACTGCTTGTGCGCTGCCCCCCTGGTGCTGGACGGCTCACAGCGCCGATGTGTGGCCAACGACAGCCAAGGCTCTGGTGAGGGCTTCAAAGTCAACGTCCAGAGTTTGCCATGGGAGATTTCTCGGGGTGGGCTGGGGTGGGGTGGGGGGGCTCTACTCCAGACACTCCAAATTCATTTGTTAGGAGCAGGAGTGCCTGATCCAGCCCGTCTTGGTTTGTATGCAGGGCGGTGAGGGGAGATCCAGCGCTCAAATTGTGTGTGTGTGTGTGTGTAAGGGAGTCCTTAATGAAATCCTGAAGCCCCCCCTGTACCCACCCCCTCGTTTTAGCCAAATAAAGACCCCCCCCCTTTAGCCTTCCAAAAACTGTAGCTCAGGGGGTCTCCCTAGGGGCCCGGCCCGCCTCTGCCCTGCCCCGCCACAAGAATCGTGTGCTCGTGGCCAGACTTTCTGAGCATCTGAACTGCCCCCAGTCCCTGCAGCTTCCTGGGGGGGGGCGGGAAGCCCCCACCCCCGCTCCCGCGCCTGTGCGTGCATCGGGTGGCGTGCAGGTGGGTGGGTGTGGGGAGGCGCTTTTGCCTCTCGGGGCCCACCACATCCGTTCTTCCAGGCCTGGGCCTCTGGCTGCTGTGGAGTCCTGGGGATCCCAGAGGGCCCCCGCTGGCCAACTTCAGCCTGCAGCCAGTCAGTTCTGTGGGACACAATGCTCGCTCGCTCGCTCGCTCGCTCGCCCGCCGCCGTACTGTGCTTCCTTCCTTCTCTCCACACCACTCACCCTTCTTTTTAAAAACAAAAACAAAGAGCCCCAGCCGCTTCAGCATTTTGAGGGAGGGAGGGAGGGAAGGGGGTGCTCTTGTCCCTTCATCATTTTGGTTGCCCTTGTTTGTAGCT
The DNA here is from genome assembly GCA_021292165.1 of Shinisaurus crocodilurus. Taxonomy (NCBI): domain Eukaryota; kingdom Metazoa; phylum Chordata; class Lepidosauria; order Squamata; family Shinisauridae; genus Shinisaurus; species Shinisaurus crocodilurus. The sequence continues at coordinate 298,249 of CM037885.1, read as the reverse complement.
GTTCCGGCTCTATAGAATTCCCTTGAATGTTGTGTGTGTGTGTGTGTGTGTGTGTGTGTGTGTGTGTGTGTCACACTAGCTGATGGGTCTCCTGTGCCTCCCTCCCGTCTCCTCACGCTGCCGCTTCCCCATCACCAGATGACAACCTGGCCGTGTGCTGGCAGGAGGTGGGCCCCGACCTGGTGTGCAGCCGCCCCCGCCTGGACCGCCAGGTCACGTACACAGAGTGCTGCTGCCTCTACGGGGAAGCATGGAGCATGGACTGCGCCCTGTGCCCAGCTCGCGACTCAGGTAAGCCTGGCAGAGTTGGGCTCCGGCGGGGCTCCTGGCATCAGGGTCTGAAGGGGGGGGTGGCGGCAGGAGGAGGCACCTGCTGACCCCAGTCTGTGGGGTGGGGCTGGCCAGCAGGCTCCTCCAAAATCAGCAGACCCATTGCACGGGGGTAGGGGTGGAACGAGGTCTCCGCTGCACCTGGCTGCTTCTCGGTATTTGCCCGCCATGTATGTGCATTAAAGCCCCGAGGGCCCTTGTGTGTCCTGTGCTGATTAAGAGCAGAAGGGCCCTGAAGCTGCACCGGACCCGGGGGGGGGGGGCCTCTCTGGGCACAGAGACAATTGCCCAACTCCATTATCCCTCCCCCCCCTCCGCCACTGGCAGCCAGTGGTATACATAAGAACCGCATTGCTCCGCTGGATCAGGCCCAAGGGCCCCCCTCGTCCAGCCTTCTGTCCCCACAGTGGCCAACCAGGATGCCCCCCCAACGGGGAGCCCACAGGCAGGACAGGAGTGCAGCCGCGCCCTCCCACTCGTGTTCCTTGGTCAACTGGTGTGCAGAGCGATACTGCCTCCGATGCAGGAGGCCTCATGACTAGTAGCCATTCTTAGCCTTTTCCTGCATGGATCTTCCTAATCCCCTTTTAAAGCCATCGACATCTTGTGGATAGCAAATTCCATGGTCTAGCTATGTGTGAAGGACACCCTTTTATCTGTTCTGAATCTCTCACCATTCAGTTTCATGGGCTGACCCCATTGGGTTCCAGGACAATAAGAGGGGGAAATATCTCCCTGTCTTGCACACGGTGCCTAATTCATGCATCTGTCGTGTCTTCCCTAACTTGCCTCTTTTCTAAGCTAAAAAGTTGCAACCTTTCAAGCCGCTCCAGCCCCTTGATCATTTCCGTTGCCCTTTTCCAACTCCACAATTAATCCGGAATCATTGCCCTGCCTGGTTCTGCACAATTGAAAATCATAAAACAGTACTAAATGTGTGGGTGGGGTGGTGGTGGTGGTGGTGGGTTTCCTCCACTTTTTGTCCACCTGCATTGCAGCAGGGGAATCTCTGCCTCTTGGCACAATCTTGTGTAAACAGCAAAACCCACAACTCCTGGGATCCAGCTGCAAACCCCACCTCCCAACCCTCCTTGCTTGGCAGGGGGGCAGGGGGAGAGAAGCCCCGAGGTGTCCCCTCGGCAACTATTACATTTCCCTCCCCAGATGACTTTGAGGCACTGTGCAACGTCCTGCGACCCCCCAGCTATGGGCCGGTGCGTCCGGGAAGTGTGGGGCTGCCCTTCGAATATGGTGGTGGCGACTTCCTGCCCTACGGCCCAGAGATCTTTGCCCCCAGCCAGCCCCCCGGCTCCCCGACTTTGGCCCCTTCCCCCGCGACTCCCTCTATGGCCCGCCGCCCTACGAGGCCACCGACTTTGAGGACCTGTCCTACAGTGATACACGGCAGGAGGGCCCCGCTGAGCCCCACCGGGGCGGGTACCAGCCCCGCAGCCCCCCTGAGCCAGAATGGCACTACCCCTCGCGCAGTGGTGGCAGTTCCTATCCTGAACGGCCGGGCAGGGCCAGCGAAGGACACAGTGAGTGCGGGTGTTTATGTTTTGGGGCGGCGGTGGCCGCCGCCGCAGCTTCTCCCTGCAGGACTGGGGAGACGCAGTCTGAGTGGATGACTGGCGGTCACGGGCCATGCCATGTTGTCTGGAGGACGGGCTGGCTGACTCTGCTGCGAGCCATGGAGCTGCACGCGGGGGGGGGGGGGGGGCTGGGAGGAAGCGAGCCTGAACCCCGCGGGGCTGCGTCTAGCTAATCTCTCCTGCCCCCGGCAGGCCGCTTTGAGAGCTTTGGAGGGCTCCAGGCTGAAGAGTGTGGGATCCTGAGCGGCTGTGAGAATGGGCGCTGTGTCCGGGTTGCTGACGGTTTCACCTGCGACTGTCACGACGGCTACCGCCTTGACCCGACCCGCGTGGCCTGCCTCGGTAAGAGCCACAGCCCTCGCCCTTCCCGGCCTCCTGCCAGGCCTTTGCCTCGGCCAGTGGCTGCCGCCCCGCCTGCCTTGCTGTGGCCCGGTTGTCACCCGGGCCGGACTGTGGTGGCGCACCCCGCTTGGCCTGCCTCGGCCCTTCCCCAGAATGCCTTGCTCCGCTCAGCTCCCGCCCTCCTCTCTCCCGTCTCCCACAGATGTTGACGAATGTGGCGAGACGGAAGGGCTCTGCCCGGGCGGCCGCTGCCTCAACATGGATGGCTCCTACCGCTGCTTGTGCCCGCGTGGCACGGTGCCCGCCGGGCAGCCGCCCCGCTGCATCCCTGCCCCGCGCAGTCGAGCCTGAGCCGGGGTGGGTAGGAAGTATTTATTACCTGTATAGACTGGGGATGGAAGAGGGGCTTTGGGGATGGGGGGAAACATAGGCAGCTCCCTCACCAGTGAATGGATGGCGCGCACGCACGCGCACGCACACACACACACACACACACACCGCCTGGAAGGAGGCAGGCAAGGAGCTGCAGATGCCTTAATCCGAGAGGAGGAAATGGGAGGGGGCCTCATCTGCTCCCAGGGGAATTCGGGAGGGGGAGAATCCAACTTTACCCCACTTCATACAGACAATGGGGGGGGGGTGTTGCAGAAGAGCTAGGGCGGAAATCTGGACATCATTAAGCTTCCACCGCCAGCGAGGGTTGTCAGTAGAAGGGAAGCTAAACGTCAGGCTTGCCTTGCGGGTATTGGGTCATCCACTAAACCAGGGCTCTCCAACCTTGGGTCCCCAGATGCTGCTGGACTACAGCTCCCAGAATCCCTTGCCATTAGCCATGCTGGCTGGGTATGCTGGGAGCTGTAGGCCAGCAACATCTGGGGACCCAAGGCTGGGGAGCCCTGCACTAAACTGAGCTGCTTCGCCCACCCCACCCCACGGATCCCATGGGATTTGTGCGTGTTGCCGCTGCGTCAGGGTTATACCTTTATCGGGCAGCGTGAAGCTTAACTTCAGCAGTGTTCTGCACATCTCCCCTTCTGTCTGTGCCATGACAGTGCAGAACCCGGTGCCACTTTTGGCCTTGCTGTTGCCAGGAGGAAGCCGGTGTCTTGACTGGGGGGGGATGCAAGGAGGGGCCTGCCTGAGGGTGGTTCCTAGCTTGGGGGGTGGCACCTTCCCACACCGCTCCTTCCTGCTGCTGCAGTCTCCTCCAGACCTTGCAGATGTGCCGAGTTCTCAGAGAACGTGGGTCGGGCTGTGGAGATGTCCTGCAGAGTAGCAGATGGGCTGGCCTCGGCCTCCATCACCCTGCACAGCCCCGGGGCAGCCAGGAGAGCTCTCGGGTCCTGCCGCTGTCGCCACGCTGGGAGGGAGCGGGTGGGCTCTGGCCCCTGCCGTCGCCTTCTGCCTGGCGTATTCTATGGTGCTCCGTGCCCAAACAGTGCCTTTGCCCAGCTCAGCCATGGGGACCACGGGCTTCTTTGGACGGAGACATACACAAGCTGCGGGCCCTCCAAACGCAACAGCCATCCCTGGGTGTGGAGGCAAACCCCTAGAAAAGCGTTGTTGTTGTTGGAAACCTGGATTGGCTGCCTGCGTCTGCCTCCGTGTTCTGGAACAGGGGCAGAAGCAACCTCTTCTCTCCCCCCACCCCGAAAGCTCCCTATTTACTCCAGCAGATGTTTAATCCTTTTACAGCCGTCCTGCCCCACTGACCCCCCGCCACAGTTCTAACCTTCCCCAAGGCATGGGCCAGCCACCTGCTTGCCGGTCTTGGCCCGGGTGGGGAAGGGGCCAGGCCTCCCGGTCCATGGCATGAGGGGGGGCTCACTGCACCACCATCACCACTTCACTGCTGTTACTGGAACAATAAACATTTTCTATAAAAGGAGATGCTGTTGGTCTCACCTGGGGGGAGAGGAAAAAAGAGAAGAGGGAGGCTGGGCGAGGCCCTCAAAGTGCTGGCCCCAAACACAGGATGGAGAGATGGGGGGGAGGAGGAGGAGGAGGAGGAGGAGGAGGAGGAGGAGGAGGAGGAGGAGGAGGAGGAGGAGGAGAGGGGCAAGCCCCTCTTTCCCCACAGACCCAAGGGCTTCTTTCAGGCAAGAGGAGTGGAGGCAATGGACATGGGGCCACCAGAACAGCAGCTTGGAAGGGGTGATGCTCCCACCCACTCTGAGGGGCAAGAGGAGGGCAGGGTCTCCTGCAGTCAAACCAGCTGACATTGGAAAGCCAGGAAGAGGCGAATGTGACCTCTTTCTGGGACCCCCCCCCCCATTAGCAGGTCAGAAACCAAGCCAGTCACTTAAATATTTTCCATTCGTTCCATACAGTATTAAAGTGTACGTTAAAAGTGACAACAACAACAAAGCCCCCAAAACAGCACTTCGTGTTGTCAAGAGCCAGATCCATCTCCCACATACTTTTTGTCTGCTCTGTTTCAGTTCCCAAGTCTTAGCTGAGTAGAGGCTGAACCCCTCACAGAGCGGTAGGGCTTTGGCTGTAGCAGCTCCGCACTTGCAAAGTGTATCTCAGTGGGCAACACATTCTTATGGAAGAATAAAACCCACTTTTATAGCCATAGTAAATCAAAACCACAAGATGATATGCAAGATCCAGAAATGGGGCGAGGTGGAAAGCTGCCCCCCCCCCCACCGCAGTAGCACTTCCTCCCTGTGAGAGGGAAGGGCCGTGTGGCAGCCAGCCTTCCCGCCAGCCCTGGGCTGAACCTTCTCAGTGGCAGAGGCGCCCCTTCCCTAATTAATGAGTGGCACCAACTTTGCAAAGCAGCTTGCCACAGTTTGCACCGGCATCAAGTGGAGGTGCAGGATTCTGCTTGCGCCGGGTGGGGGTGGGGGGGCAGCAGGGGATTATTGTGTCTCCTACAAAGATAAATCTACCTCCCGCCCCAGCAGCAGCACCCAGTGAAGTCTCAGAATAAATTGTTCAGGCCTGGAACTGGAACTTCTTCAGCTCCTAGGCACAGGGGGGCTCCCCGACCCCAAAAGACAGAGAGACAGACTGGCCAGCAGTCTTCCTTCCCTGGTGACGCACGCGCAGTGCCAGGAAGACTGAACTGCGTAGGGATGGAAGCTTCAAAAACTGGAAAGAGACCCAGAAAACCAGCTGGGGAGTGGTAAAAAAAAAGTGGAAAGAGGCAGCCGTTGGCCCAGGTTTCTCCTGAAAGGCATTGGGTGAAACAGACGGGAGCAGGCTGGCTTCTCTCTCCAAGCACTGCAGCCCTCCGGCTATCTGTTGATGGAAGAGTAATTGGCCTGGCCTGTGGCGTTGAGCTGCACCTGCGCCTTCTCCGCCTGGCCTGGCTCTGGGGGAGGGTCGTGGTCCTCCAGGATGCGCTCGTGGTCGTCGTCGTGGGCTGAGTCCTGGGGTAGCAAGACCAGGTCGGAGAGACCGTGCAGATCCGCCAGCTTGTGGAAGGTTTGGAGCAAGAGAAGCATGGCCATCAGTCCCAAGAGCAGGTAAACTGGAGGGAGGGGAAAGTGAGTTGGCGTGGAACACATGAAAGACCGCTTCCTCCTCTTCCTCCCCTCCAAAATTGGGCACAAGGCACATGCATAGGTGGACCCACAACCTCCTCTGTGCTCTTGCTCTGCACCTGCCCCCTTGGCCTCCTCTAGGCAAGGCTGAGAGATTGGGGTGCAGAGGCCAGCCTGAGAGCGCCCGCTTTCGTTTACAGATCAAAGCATGTTTCTCCCTGTCCTGGCTGGGAAGCTGAGGCTGGCAGTGGCTCTCGGGCCACCCAGACAGGGCAAGTATTTGGGGCAAGGGTGCCCCGAGGGTCTCCTCTGCTGCCCCCTGGCCACATACCTCCCAGCCCGCCCCCCGCCGCCCCCTCCGAGCACAGCGATGCTCACCCGTGATGGAGAGCTTGTAGAGGGGGCGCAGCTGCTGCCCCGGCTGTTCTCCAGGCACGTAGTCCCCGAGGCCGATGGTGCAGAGGGAGATGAAGCAGAAGTAGAAGGCATCCAGGTAGCTCCAGGACTCCTCCAGCGTGCTGAAGATGGCGGCAGGCACCAGGAAGAAGGCGGCCAGCACCGCCAGGGCCAGCAGCAGCAGGTGCCCGCAGGACAAGGCCCGCCGGCTGTACCCGCACCGCAGGGCCAGGTACTCCAGGGGCCCAGAAGTGAGGGTGCTTGTGAGGCGCTGCACGGTTGCCGTCAACAACAGCATGGTGAAGGGGACGCCCAGCAGTGCGTAGAAGATGCAGAACGCCTTGCCCGCATCCGAGAGGGGCGTGGTGTAGCCATAGCCTGTGGGCGAGAGAAGGGGGAGGGCCCGGGCTGCCCTGAGCAAGCGGCAGAGTGGCCAAGCCGCTTCCACAGGTGAGGCAGCGCTAAGCAGACGCTCGCCCGGCCACGGCAAGAGTCCGGCCCCTGCGCCAGGCTCCATTCTTTGGCATCTTAAAGACTGAGTGTGGAGGAAGGGGGGCTGGCTGGCCCCCCACAACCCACCCTTTCCTACCCACAAGACCCCCAGAGATCTCAAGGTGCCAGACTGCCAGCCTCAGCTCTGCAATCCTACTTGAATCTCTGCCAGGGACTTGCCTTGACTATAACCTGGATTTAGCTGAACCGAGCAGAGCAACCACAAACACCATGTGGGGTAAAACCAAGAAGGTTTATTCAGGTAGCATATTACAACAAAAGTTGGGAAATGAGGTAAGGACACAAAAATAGAGAGACACTTTGGTACACACAGTAAAGCTGCAAAATAACAAAAGCTGATTCCTTATATCTCTCAGGCACACACTAGTTACCTGGGGGCTGGTTCTCTTCAGGGTTGGTTTCAGCACACAGCCCTGCCACCCGAGGAGACTACCAGCACCTACCCTAAGGTCCGAGATGGGTAGCCCTCCCCAGGGCTTGCCTTTGCCAAAGCCCTCATTCAGCTAATTTCACCAGGAGCTACCTGGGGCCGGATCCTGAGGCCAGCCCGAAGGCTTGGACCTCCGCGCAGCTTGCTGCCATGATCCACAACAACGACATGACGACAAAAGACAAAAGCCACACCTTGGCAATATATCTTTTCCCCCCTCCCCTCCTCCTTTCTGTAGCTCCGCTGCCTCTAGCCAATCAGGATGAACTTCACCTGGCCAGGCATCATCATCATCATCAGGCGATCACTCGTGACCGAGTAAGATTGTCTTCCGGGATAAAAGGAGGAAATTCTAAAGAAGATTGTGTAGACTCTAGCGATGGGTCCGTAAGTGACTGTGGAGGCCAATTCTAGATCCACACAGCTTCCCACAGTGAGGACACAGGTTACCAGATAGAAGATGGTCCTGTAAAGGATTCATTTGACGTGCTTTTCGCTTAGCACGTTTCTCCCTTTCACCTTGCACTCGGGCTTCTTCAAAGTCCATGGAACCTTTGTGAAAGGCCAACCTCCATTTAGATCGTTCATGGGCTAGAGCTTCCCAGTTTTCGATGTTTATATTGCATTTTTTTAGATTAGCCTTATGAACATCTTTAAACCTCTTATATTGACCACCGATATTCCGCTTTCCATCCTTGAGTTGGGAGTAAAGTAACTGCTTTGGGAGACGGCAGTCAGGCATTCGAACAACATGACCGGTGACTCATGACTACAGGGCTTGAACCACATTTGCATACCAAAAAGGCCTAGCAGACATTGAGGCGCCATCCAGAGGAACTATGTACACCCCACCCGCCCCCAGCCTCTAGCCGTCCCGGTTCACACATGAGAAGGTGTGCGTGTGTGTGTGTGCAGGCCTCTTCTCCACACTGAGTCTTCAAACTGCACAGATACCCTTGATGATGGGCAGGAGGGGAGTCTCAGTGGGGCTGAGGAAGACTTCTAATGGTCCAGGGGCAGGACCTGGAGAGCTCAGCACCCCTGCCCCCTCACTCACAGGAGCTGAAGATAAGCCCTCAATAAGCCACTGAGGTCAGCAAAAGTGTATGCTAAACATGTCCACCTGACTTGGCTTGCCACGGTGCAAAACTGGAGGGTTGTGTTTTTTAGTGTGGGGCACACAGAGGATGCAGAGGTGGAAGCTCCAGGCACAGTCAAGGCCAGCCCGAAAGAGGAGTGGCTGAAGGAGCCGGATATCATGAGCTCGGGAACGCCAGAGCCAAGGCCGGTGGTGGAACGTGCCCTCGGTTTCCTGATTGTGAGAAGGCCCTGAAAACATTTTTGTGGGTGGGGTTGGGGGAAGCCCTGTCCCTGGTGAAGGGAGCGGGCATGGAGCTGTTAAACAGGGGTGAAAGGACTTCAGGCTTGGGGGCCGAACCCAGCACACTTGGGGCCCCAATCCGCCCCACCCCCTTTCCCCAGCCACCACTCGCTTGGTGCTTCCCTGGCTTTTGTGCAGTATCTCCTCCCATTCTAAAGGCGCAAGTGCCTGTCCTGAGGCCGAGTTCCTGGCAGGAAGCACGTTAAGCTAAAATACGCTGGGATTTTTGGTATTTGGGGCCCATCCCCTTCCGCCTTCCCCCCACCCACCACTGGACCGCGGCCCCTGAGAACTCCTCTGAAATGAGATTCGGCTGAAAGAGGTCCACCCCCCCCCCCATGCTAAAAAGACGTGCAGGATTAATTTAGGCTAAATGTGAAGCAGAGCCATCCGGACAGGAGGGGGCAGAATCTCCTCCTCTGAATGGCTGGGGGGAGGGGGAGGCCCTGAGCTCAGTGGCAGAGCCCCCCACCTGGCACGCAGGAGGTCCCGGGCCCAACCCTTGGCAGCATCTTGGCAGTTACAGGAGCAAGTGGCGGGTGAGGAGAATGGCCCATCTGGGCCTGAAGCTCCAGAGAGCGGCATCCAGTCAGGGGAGTCGGTGATGGGGGAAGAGGGGCCATGGGCAGACCTCCTGCGTGCCCCTCTGCTGGACAAGCCTCACCTGGGGAATCGTGGGCCACAGAATGTCCCAGGGCCCTCCCAACTCTGCGGCTCCCAAGCAAGGGGCGAGGAACTGAGGTGGGGGAGGCGCCAGGCCAAGGTCACCCCAGGATCCGCCTCAGCGGCCCGCGTCCAAACAGCCTCCTCGCTCGCTCGTGGCGTGCTTAAGGGATTACACCTCTTCCCCCTCTTGCCTGCTGCCGGGTCTGGGCAGTGCTCCAGCCCAGGGAACCGAGTAATGCAATATCTCTGGCCACCCAGCAAGCGTGGAACGTGCAAGAGGTAGCTGAATGGGAGCCCCGGGGGAGAGGGGGAAAGAAAGTGCACGCAGAAGGAGGGAACAAGTTTGTGGAGGACGTGACTGCCCAGGGGCGGCACAAGACGTTTTGCTGCCCGAGGTGAAGGACAAGATGGCGCCCCTCTCGTCCCACGTACAAATGCCTCCTGGAGTGGCGGTAGCATCTTTCTTCAATGCTGGCGACGGGGCCGCATCCTCCACTGCTCCTGAAGGCATCAGCTGAGCTCAGCTGCAGGGGAGGCCATGGGGCAGCCCACAGCTCCCTCAGCACTTCCTTGCTGCGCCTCCCAACACCTGCTGCTTGAGGCAACCGCTTCACTCTGCCTAATGGTAAGGCCAGCTGGAGGCCACCCATGGCTGCTAGCTCTGATGGCTCCATGCTCCCTCCAGAATGAGAGCTGGCATGCCTCTTGGTACCAGTGGCTGAGGAACACGAGCGGGAAGGTGCTGCTGCCCTTGGGTCCTGCTTGTGGGCTTCATAGATTTCATAGATCATAGAGTTGGAAGGAGCCTACAAGGCTATCGAGTCCAACCCCCTGCTCAATGCAGGGAACTAGAGGAGGGGTCTCCCATCCAAGTAATAACCAGACCTGACCCTGCTTAGCTTTCCATGCTCAGACAAGCTGAGCCAGCGTGGGGCAGCTGGTCGGCCGCTGTGGGAACCGGATGCTGCACTACAGAGGCCCCCTTAGGCCTGATCCAGTTTCAGGGCTCTGCTGCTGACCTGATGTCCCTGCCGGACAGGAGAGAGGGCTTTAACAAGCCAAGAACAGAAACATTAGAAACATAGGAAGTGGCCCGATACAGAGTCAGCCCCTTGGTCCATCCAGCCCGGTCTTGTCGGCACTGACTGGCAGCCGTGGCTCTCCAGGGCTTCAGGCAGGATTCTTCCCAAGCCCTCCCTGCAGGCCAGGGGTTGACGCTGCACGCGCTCCCTCCCCCTGAGCTGTGGCCCCTCCCCCTGCAGCACCTGGTGTTCCAAGCCGGTCCCCCACCCAAGCACTAACCAGGCCTGACCCTGCTTAGCTTCCGCGATCAGACGAGCCGTTCAGGGCTGTTCAGATGTTACATTCACTTTAAAAAATCACAGGAAAGCGACAGCCACGGCGGCTTCTGCAGAGACAGGCCAGTCCGTGTGGCAAGAGAAACCTGCTGTAAGGCTTCCGCTCTCCCAGGCCTGCGGGAGGGGCCGGAATACTTGGTGCCACTGTCGGGTGGCCTGCTACGTGGCGGTGTGAGAGCACCAGGAATTGCTGGCCAGTTCCTGTTTTCATGGCTGGGGGCCCAGGTGATGTCAAGGCCCCACAGAGCCCCCAGCAGGCTGCCTCATGCCCCTCATTCGCTGCGTTCAGGACCGGCAGCTCCCTTTCGGCAAAAAGGAGGACACCAAGCTGGGCGGGTGGTGGGGGCGAAGGAGAGGGAGAGGGGAGGCACCGCCTCCAGGCCAATCCCCACTGGTATCCGCTGCCACCACCTGTCCCCAGCTACCGGGCACTGTGTCGACCCGGAGGCCTTTGGAAGGCTTGGGGGGGGGCAGCCATCTTGGGAGCCAAGCACGCCTACGGGCACAAGGCCATGCCAGCGGAGCTGCCCCAGCAACCCAGGCTGAGCACCAGCCCTGGTCAATGGCCAGCCATGGCCACGACAAGGTTCCCTGCCTCACGTGCAGGCAGGATGTGCGAGAGATCAAGCTGACACAGCCCTGGTGGGGCGCCGGTGCCCCTGGGTGGGGCATCCTTCTGCATGCCAAGCAGGAGCACAGCGGGGTGGGGGGGGCAGCCCACTTGCTTAGCGCCCGCCCGGGGCCAGGCCGGCTTCCACTTTCGCTCAGCAGAGCAGAGGCAGCCCGGAGTGCCCACACCTCCCCCACCCCCCAGCACGGTCCGCTGAGGGAGCAACAGAGCCTCCATCGCCCAACTCACCGCCTCTCCATTCCCAATTCTCCCTCAAGTCTGCAGGGAGGGAGGCAGTGGGGGATCTTTTGCCCCTCTCTAGCGACTGGAAGAGGCCACAGAAGATGTTAAATCATTTACAGAGTATTCAGATGGAAATAAACTGAAGAGCAAAAAAGATGGATATTTCCTGCTGTGATAGGAAGGTGAACGTTTCCGGATAAAGTGGAAACGAACTGGCAGCGGCACGTGCAGATACAGGGCCCAGGACAAGCTCTTTGCCCACACAGTCACCCCTGAGCTGGACCCTGCCCCCAAGGGATGAGGTTGCAGCGTGAACCAAGGGGAGTGCATACCCCAAGGTGGGCGGGGCTGCAGCGATGGGAGAGGGGCAACTCACGTCCCATCTTCTGCAAGGGGGTGATGCCAGAGATGCCTCTGCTCTCCGCCACCTTCCGTTATGCCTGTGTGCCCCACAGGGGAAAGAGAGCAGACCACAGCTTCCTGCTCAAGGCCGTCGAGGAACAAGCGGAAGCACGTCGCCTGGCTGGGCTGAGCACCACCCGCACACCAGGGGGGGGGGGCTGGACAGGTTGTGTTGCTGCAACACCCCTCCCATTGGAAGGCAGAGGAGCTGGAGGGAAAGGGCCCCCCGCACAGAAGCAGAAGGAGCAGCTGCCCCACGCCCACTGCACGGAGCGCCCCTTGTGCCACCAGCCAGAAGGCATGTGGGGCAGCAGGGCTGCCTTATAGAATCATAGAATCATAGAAAAGTAGAGTTGGAAGGGGCCTACAAGGCCATCGAGTCCAACCCCCTGCTCAATGCAGGAATCTAGGTCAAAGCATCCCTGACAGATGGCTGTCCAGCTGCACCTTGAATGCCTCCAGAGTGGGAGAGCCCACAACCTCCCTAGGTAGTTGATTCCATTGTCTTATTGCTCTGACAGTCAGGAAATTTTTCCTGATGTTTAGGTGGAATCTAGGTTCCTGTAACTTGAGCCCATTATTCCGTGTCCTGCAAACTGGGATGATCGAGAAGAGATCTTTGCCCTCCTCTGTGTGACATCCCTTCAAATACTGGAAGAGTGCGATCATATCTCCCCTCAGTCTCCTCTTCTGAAGGCTAAACATGCCCAGTTCTTTCAGTCTCTCCTCATAGGGCCTTGTTTCCAGTCCCTTTATCATCTTTGTTGCCCTCCTCTGAACCCTCTCCAGTTTGTCTACATCCTTCTGAAAGTGTGGTGCCCAGAACTGGACGCAGTACTCAAGATGAGGCCTAACCAGTGCCGAGTAAAGGGGAATTATCACTTCCCGCGATTTGGAAGCTATACTTCTATTAATACAGCCCAAAATTGCATTTGCCTTCTTTGCAGCCACATCGCATTGCTGGCTCATATTCAGTTTGTGATCTACCACAATTCCAAGATCCTTCTCACTTGTAGTATTGTTGAGCCAAGTGTCCCCCATTCTGTAACTCTGCATTTGGTTTCCTCTCCCTAGGTGCAGCACTTGGCATTTATCCCTATTAAATTTCATTCTGTTGTTTTCGGCCCAGCGCTCCAGCCTATCGAGGTCACTTTGAATTTTGTTTCTGTCTTCCAGAGTATTAGCTGTTCCACCCAACTTTGTGTCATCTGCAAATTTGATAAGCATTCCCCGTACCTCCTGATCCAAGTCATTAATAAAAATGTTGAAGAGCACCGGGCCCAGGACCGAGCCCTGTGGTACCCCGCTCGTTACCTCTCCCCAGTTTGAGAAGGAACCATTGATAAGCACTCTTTGAGTCCGATTCTGTAGCCAATTGTGGATCCACCTGATAGTTGTTCCATCTAGCCCACTCTTAGCTAGCTTACTAATCAGGATATCATGAGGCACTTTGTCGAAAGCTTTGCTGAAGTCTAGATATATAATGTCCACAGCATTCCCACAGTCCACAAGGGAGGTTACCCGATCAAAAAATGAGATCAGATTAGTCTGACAGGATTTGTTCTTGACAAATCCATGCTGGCTTCTAGTAATCACTGCATTGTTTTCAAGGTGCTTGCAGACTGACTTCTTTATAATCTGCTCAAAAATCTTCCCGGGGATTGATGTCAGACTGACTGGCCTATAGTTCCCAGGTTCCTCCTTCTTGCCCTTTTTGAAGATGGGAACAACATTTGCCCTCCTCCAGTCGTCTGGCACTTCACCTGTCCTCCATGATTTCTCAAAGATAATAGACAGTGGTTCTGAGAGTTCTTCTGCCAGTTCCTTTATTACTCTAGGATGCAGCTCATCAGGCCCTGGAGATTTAAACTCGTTCAGAGTAATCAGGTGCTCCTTGACCATTTGCCTATTAATCTCAAGCTGCAATCCTGCCCCTTCAGTCTGCACTTCAGGTTTGCCAGGGGGGTCATAGACCCTCTTTTGGGAGAAGACCGAGCCGAAGTAGGAATTGAACACTTCTGCCTTTTCTTTGTCTTCTGTTATCAATTTGCCATCCTCATTACGTAGTTGAACCACCAGTTCTTTCTTCTGTCTTTTACTGTGCATGTATCTGAAGAAAGCTTTTTTGTTGCTTTTAGCATTCCTCGCTAACCTTAGCTCATTCTCAGCTTTAGCCTTCCTGACACTATTCCTGCAGTTCTGTGCTACCTGCCTGTACTCTTCACTTGTAGCCTGTCCTTCCTTCCACTTCCTATACGTGTCCTTTTTTGTTTTCAGGTCGTCTTTGAGTTTATTGTGAAGCCACATTGGCTTCTTCTGTTGCCCTCTGCCTTTTTTCCTTTTGGGAATTGTTTGCAATTGTGCCTTTAAAATTTCCTTTTTTAAAAACTCCCACCCCTCCTGGGCTCCCTTTCTCGTGAGAGTCACTTGCCATGGGATCTTACTAATCATTGTTCTGAGTTTGTTAAAATTGGCTTTCCTAAAATCCAGGGTACGTGTTTGGCTACACTCAGCTTTTGCTTCCGTTAGAATCAAGAACTCAAGTATAACATGGTCACTTTCCCCCAGAGTTCCCGAAACTGCCACTTTATCCACTAACTCGTCTCTGTTGGTTAGAATCAGGTCAAGGATAGCCGATCCTCTAGTTCCTTCCTCCACTTTCTGTAGGAGAAAGTTATCAGCAGCACAGCTCAGGAATTTCTTGGAGGGGCCATGTTTGGCTGAAAAAGTCTCCCAACAGATATCAGGGAAATTGAAGTCTCCCATTACTACCACATTGTGCCTCCTTGAAACACTGGCAATTTGTTTTTCAAAAGTTCCATCCTCGTCTTCTCCTTGATTGGGTGGTCGGTAGTAGACTCCAACCGCCATGTTCGTTTTATTCTTTGCCCCCTTTATTTTAACCCAGATGCTCTCAATGGGGCTGCCAAGCTCCTCTTCCTGTATCTCTGTGCAGAGATACGTATTTTTAACATACAGTGCAACTCCACCTCCCTTTCTGTTGCTTCTGTTCCTTTTGAACAAGTTATACCCTTCAATTGCTGTATTCCAGTCATGGGAGTCATCCCACCAGGTTTCAGTTATCCCTATCAAGTCGTACTTGCCCTCATGTATCAAGAGTTCAAGTTCGTCTTGTTTGTTGCCCATACTCTGGGCATTAGTATAAAGACATCGAAGACTATGTGCTTTATAGTCCGACTTTCCCCCTACATTTTGTGGTAGACTATCAATGGGCACCGCTGGAGCTGTTCTCTCCATTGTGGCATAGAGGCCTTCTTCCATTGGTACCCCCGAGTTTATGTCTCCCTCCCCTGTTGGATTCAGTTTAAAGCCCTCCTGATTAAAGCCTTCTCCCTTGTCAAGATAAAAAGAGGTGGTGGGAAAGCATGGTGGGAAGAAAATGATGCCTGGACCTCACCCCACCCCCAGTAAAATTCCATGAAGGTGGCAGAGCAGTGATGGCGCCAGAAAAGCCTCATCTGGAGCAGCCTTGGGCCAGTTCTATTGGCTGGGAGTTCCTTTGGGCCTCTGATGCCACCCTCCATTGCTAGGGGCAGGTGACTGGGCCAGGCGGGGCAGTGCTTGCCCGCAGCCACAGTGGCAGGAGGCCCACTGCAGCAGCCCCCCCAATGCAGCCTGAAAGGCACACGGTGGTCCTCAGTTCCTTCCCCCATTCGGACTGATCGGGGAATGGCTGCATTGTGGGAAGTGCCCGGATGCTGGGGTGGGGTGGGGTGTATCTTCAGCCCCTTGCTGGGGTCCCCTCATTTCCTTGCAGCCGCCACCTCCCCCTTCCCCCGGTCTGGGGACTGGTCCCACTCCACAGTCCAGGACTTTGGCACAGCTGGGGAACCAAGCAGCCCAAGTGCTGTCCACGCCCACTGGGACAAAAACAGGATGTGGGGAGCGGACGTGGCGGAGCAACTCGCTTCCCTGGCAGGCGGATCCAGGGCAGAGCACAGGCAGGAAGGGCCGAGCTCCTCCGCCCCGCACGCAAACACTCGCAGCTGGCTGCACTTCGCTCCCCACCCTTGTGCACCCGGATCGCTCAGAGGAAGAACTGAAAGCGGGAGGAGGGGGAAGCGAGGCAATTATGCAGCCATCAGGGGCACAGGTGAGACCGTCGGAGGCGGGCAAGGGCAGTTTGCGAGGCAGATTTGCTCTGCAGGCCATCTGCTGCTGCCTCCCCCCCCCCCCACACACACACCAAAGCTACAACACTCCACCTGCCCTGTCTGAACCAGGAAGCTGGCATTTCACCCGAGCTGGGAACCTGCTGAGTGGCCTTGCAGGACCAAGCCGAGCCCTCCCCAGCAGCCTCACACCCGGCACGGGCAGTTTCAGTATTGCTGACATCTACTGCGTTGAAACAGTGGTGCCACCAGGGCTGGACGTGGGGCCAAAGTCTGGGGGGCAAACGACCACCTGGAGAGCGGCAGGTGAGGAGGGCATCAGGGCAGACGAAGCAAACTCCATTTTATTCCTGTAGCCGTGATGGTGCCAGGATTTAAGCGAGTTTAAAATGCGACACTGCACGTGCTCAGTGTCCCCCCCCCCTTCATATCAGGGTTGACAAACAGTTTGGTGTCCGTTGTTCTCACATATCAGGAATGTATAAGCAGTAGTGAAGCATGGAATGGCAGTTGGGGCGGTGGCAGAGGGCCTGCAGTGTGCTTCACAACTGAAGGAAGGACACGTGGCTGATTAAAGCCCCCCCCCCCCACTTTGGCCATGAAGTCCAGGGTCAAAAATGACCCAGCTACACCACCGTGCTGAACTGCTCTACAGACAAGTCCCCCCCCAAAAAAGGATGGGGCTGGGGGGGCTACTCAGTCCTATGTTGGTGTTCCTCCGCTTTGGCCCAGCCCTGCAGCAAACGCTCCCAGAGAGATCCCACAACATATCCGTGTCTCAGCCGCCTTCTGCACACACATTCACAGGACCACAGCTGTGCGCACTTACGCCTTCTGCATGCAAACCTGGAGCACTCCCACCCCCTGTAGCCACGCAAGTAAAGGCCAAGGAGGAAAGGAAAACCCAGCCCCTGCCAGTCTCCAAGGGCAACAGCAGACCAGGGTTAGATTTATTTTGGAAAAGTGCATTTATTTATTTATTATATTTATTATATTTATACCCCGCCTTTTTTCCTGCAAGGAACCCAAGGCGGCTTACATAATCCTCCTCTTCCTCTCCATTTTATCCTCACAACAACCCTGTGAGATAGGTTAGGCTGAGAGTCAGTGACTGGCCCAAAAGTCACCCAGTGAGTTTCATGGTCAAGTGGGGACTAGAACCCGGATCTCCCGAGTCCCAGTCCAACACTCTCCCCACTATGCCACGCTGGCTCTCCCAGCTGCTTCCAGCCAGAGAGCTCCCCCCCCCCATGGTATCAGCCACAAGGCCTTGCGTTGCACAGCTATTCCGTCTTTTCCTCCTTAACAGAGTTTTTGGGTGCTTCTGGACAAGGCTTTGAGCAGGCCCCGCATCACCTGCCTCCTTCACAGAACTTTACAGGGGTCCAGGGGGCAGAGTCTTGCACTTACAACCCTCTCATGTTATCCCAGCACTTCTTCCATCTTTTCTCTTTTGACAAAAAAAAAATCTGCTAAGGAGACTAGCTGCACAAGGCCTTTGGACTGGTAGCAGGAGTGTGCACACGCACACACACATACACGGCTGTCTGTGAGCACCTTTTCTGGTAAGAACAAAGAGAGAAGAAGTCATGGTGGTTAAACTCAGGAGGGTTACAAATGGAAGGCATTGGGGGTGCTTCTAGTCCAGGTATTTATCACCCTGCCTCATTCACAGAAGTTTCCTCGGTTGTCCAGACGACTCACCACTGCTTCTGCCTGTTATCTTACGGCAGGATATCCATTAAAGAAGAAAAAAGGGAATTGCTGCACGATGGTTAGTACAGTCATGCCTTGGATTGAGAGCATAATTCGTTCCAGAAACGTGCTTGTGTGTGAAATCCAAAACACTCTTATGTCAAAATGAAATACCCCCAAAAAAATTTGTACAGAGATTTTTAATTTAAGCTGTACTACAGTACTTGTATTGCAAGACGTCGCTTGTATATCAAGTAAAAATAAATAAATAAATAAATAAATAAATATTTAAAAATTTGCTTGTCTTACAAAACGCTCTCAAACCAAGTTACTTGCAATCCAAGGTATTACTGTACTCGGAGCCCTCCGTCTGGAAGCACCCCATCGCCGCAAGATGCCATGAATGGCGCACAAACGCCTCATCTGGAAGCAGCTATTCTGTCTTTTCCTGCTTAATGAAGAGTTACAAAGTGGAAGGCGCCCGAGGCGCACTCCCTTGGGAGGAAAGTCTCCCTGAATGGCGCGGGACGCCCTGCTCAGAAAACGCGCTTCCCTGGGCAGGACTGTGCTCTCAGTAGGGAAGAGGGACCTCGTTCTTGCGGGTGGCGCGTAACCCGGAGCAGCCACATGCATCGCGGAAGCAGAGGTGCAGGTGGGGGAGGCGACTTTTAGGAGCTGGGGACCGCGGGGCGGGCGGTACTGCGCTCTGGTTCGGCCCGAAGAAGGGGGCAGTTCCTGTGGAGGAAGGCGCGTTGTGGGGCGTTTCTGGCCCATGGTGGACCCCCGCGAGAGACTTGTGCCCTGGGAGACAGCAGCAAGGGAGTTCCATGAGAGCCCCTTGCCCGTCGGGGGAGGGATGCGCGCGCCTGCTTGGCTCGCTCGCTCGCTCGGACTCACCGACGGTGGTAATCAAGGTGCTGGAGAAGAAGAAGGCGGAGGCAAAGTCCCAGTTAGACGGGGCGGCCGAGCCGTTGCGCAGGAGAGCCACGCCGTGACGGTTGGCACTCAGGACGGCGCCCAGGAAGCGCTCGAGGGCGTCCTCCGGCAGACACGAGCTGTCGCGCAGGAAGGCGGCCTTCAGCGCCCGCAGCTCGGCCCGCAGCCGGCTCTCGTAGGGCCGCTCGACGGCCGAGATGACCAGCGCGCCCAGCAGCAGGTAGCCCGCGTAGCCCAGCGCGAAGAGCGCCAGCAGGGCGCAGCGCCGCATGGCCCCGACGGCGGAGAGAGAGGGGCGCCTAGCCCGGCGTGCTGGAGGCCGAGGGAAGCGGCTCGCGGGCGCGGGGAAAGAAGGAAGTAACGAGGCCGGCGGCCGCCCCACCCCGTTTCGGCCGGCGACGCTACGCGGCGCCAGCTTCTTAGGCGGCTGAGGCCCCTCCCGTCGGGCGGAGCCGGGACTGCCTCCCTGTACACCTGGCAGGAGGAGCCGATCCCGGCCGCCCAGAGGCGGGAGCCGGCCCTTCCATACAACCCCCCGACTGACGCCCCGCTTTCAGCCCAGCCAAGCCCGGAGGTTCCTCATGCCAGTGGAGGTGCTCGGTGGCGGAGGGAGGGGCCGCTCTCTGCAGATGCTTCGGGGTTCCGGGCCTGGAACAGCCCCGAGGCCCAGAAGAGCACCGCTAGCCCCGGAGGGCTGACTCCCCCGGAGCCGTCTGGGGCCCGTTCTCTGTTAGCCGAGCCTATGAGGAAGCCCCTCTCCGCTCTTTGGGGGGGCGTGGGGCCCTGGACTTGGTACGTCTCTCGTCTGGGCTGTAGCTTGGGATAATCTGGGAACCACGCGAGAGAGCCCTCCTGGCAAGGAAGGCAGGAAGCGTTTTCCAGTCACGTCCGTTCTTGCTGGCTCTGTGGACTCGCGGCCTGGCTCCGGACGGGAGAAGGCGGCTGGCTGCCGATGTGCTGGCGCGCCGTCTCCCAGGCTGGCTCCTACCGCTGGGCAGAGCGTCCCTCCAGCAGCCTCCGGCCTGCCCTGGGTCTGCTGGGCGCGGTGCCGGTCGGGGGCTGGGCTGTGTGGAGACAGGCAGGCAGGCGGTGAGGGAGGAGCACATTGTGGCCTGGAAATGCTCTTGTTGTTTGTAATAATTAAAAAGCAGTGGTGTCGCTAGGGCTGGGCGCTGAGGCCCAAGTCCCGTCCCCCCCAGTGCCAGGTGATGGGGCAGCCGCAAGCACGCATGGGCAGGCCTGGTCCCATCGGGGCTGACGCTGGTTGTCACAGCATCTTTTATCCTTCTTTCTAAATACATTTTATAGTCTGGGGGCACCTGGCTGTACATGAACACCACCCCATAAGACTATTGAGGCCAGGGTCTAACATTACTTAGCTGCACATTTTCAAAGCATGTTTTTGAGAAAGTAAAAGGAATCCCAGCATTTAGTGTGTTGGGAGACTTAGCCAGGGCAGCAGGCTGGGCAGAGGCCGCACCGTTGCTGCAGTTTACTGGGCTTCCTGCACCAGCAGCCAGGGGCTCAGATGTCTCAATTTCCCGGGTGGAGCCAAGCAGCTGGTTGCCTGGAGGGGGCTTTGTCAATTCAGGGAAATCATGGGGGACTTGAGCCTTCCCCATAGTTTATGCTCCTGTTCTCCCCCTTCTCTTCCCCCCTCTTTCCTACACACTTTCTTCCACCCCATCTCTCTCTCTCTCTCTCTCTCTCACACACACACACACACACACACTCCCTGGAGGTAATTTAGATTGCCCCCCAAACATGTAACAGCTGGTTGCCTGGAGGGGGCTTTGTCAATTCTGGGAAATCTCGGAGGGGGCTCCCAGTAGTTTATGCCCCTGCCTGCAGCCTAACACTGGAAAGAACAGAGGTGCAGCTATCCTAGTATACAGCAATTACATTGAGGGGAGGGATACACCAGCACTGCACCAGAACAGCCACCGAGCCCTGAATACGCCCAGCCCAGATAAAAAGAGGGCAACTCCATAGTGTTCATAAAAAAGCACAGCAGCAAAATGATGGCCGTGGTGCCATCAGCATCCATGGGGCCATCCCCAGTCATGGAACACTGTGGTGCAGGTGCCCCCAGGCCACCCACACCTGGAAGAAGCCAGTGCACCCACATCAGGGATGCTTTGACCTAGATTCCTGCATTGAGCAGGGGGTTGGACTCGATGGCCTTGTAGGCCCCTTCCAACTCTACTTTTCTATGATTCTATGATCACTGGTGCCAATGCCACAGTGTGTGTGTGTGTGTGTGTGTGTGTGTGTGTGTTCTGCTGCTGCTGCTCTTCCGGGCTGGAACCAGTCAGTGGTGGTGGTGGGGACTGCAGCAGGCAGTTCTGGGCTCAACACCACCAGCCTCTCTCCGTGTGTGTGTGTGTGTGTGTGTGTGTTTTGGAAAGGAGCTGGCACGGCTTTCATTCATCAGTGAGAAAAGGACTATCCAAGCCAAAGAGCAGGGCAGAGGCAGCGGTGAGAGATAGGCTGACCCAACAGGGTGACTGGCCCCAGGCCAGCGAGGCGGCCGCAAGAAACAGATAATTCTGCCACCAGACCTGGCCAGGGTTCTCTCTGGCTGGGACAGCAGAGCAAGGAGGGTTTCCAGCCCCCAAAGCCAGTCATGGCCAGGCAGGTCCGACAGTCCACGCTCTATTGACAGAGAGGCATTAGCAGAGGAGATTGGTGGCTAAGCGAGGGGCTCCCAAGGGCAACAGGTGGAGCACGGGATGTCCTGATGGGGTCCTTGGGCCCCGAAAGTGGGTCACAAGCAAGCTGCGGCTCCACCCTGCACAGGCAAAGTCAGAGCCAAGGAACACAGTCCATGTACTGGGACTAGCTGTTGTGATATGTATCACTTCAGCAGCTGAAGCACATTGTTTACACATGGGAAGGAACAGAATGGCTGTAAACAAGTTTGTTATGTCTTTCTAGATTCCCGTGTTTTTCCCATGGGAAGCTAGACCGTGGGAGCAATATGAGCTAGTCACATGGTTTGTATGTTCTGATGACGTGCTAACTTGTTTTCTGTCTGAAGCCATCTTAGAGAGAAGCAGGACTGCTTTCTCTCTTCTCCTTTGTTTTCTTCTTGCTGGACTTCAGTTACTGCAACAATGTACCGTCTTTGCTGAGGTGAAGCTCAACTTACTCCACTGGATGTAATGCTTGCTATGCATTTATACTCTGCACATGGACTGTAACTAGGAAATGTATACTCTGTAGAACTTTACTTGCTAAGTGAATAAACAGGTAGAATTAGACCTGTGGTGTTACAGAGTGTTTCCTGACTCCATGGATTAATCTGCAACGGAGAAGCTGGAAGCAGTCTGACAAGGCCGACTGGGCTGGTCTTGCTGGCACAACACGCTGCACGCTGCGCGGGGGGAGGTGAGATCTGGAAGATGTGTGTGGAAGATGTGTGTGGAATTTCAGGCGTCTGCTAGCACACAGAGACAGGATTTTAATTCTCCCAACTCGCACACACTCTGCTCAAATTTAACCCCTTCACTAGCCTGGCCCTTTTGCATGCCCCTTCTCAGAGTCTGGATCCAGTGCAGCTAGCAGAGCGGGGAGAAGACTTTGAGCCCCCAGCGGGAACGTGCCCTATTTATAAACGTGTTTCCCTTTTTGCAGTGGTGGCAGGAGAGCGGGTGGCCCACGTAATCTATGGGCAAATAACGATATGTTTAGAGACATGTTTCTGAATGTTTTCCAAGGGCAACCCCAAGTCGCATGTGTTCCAGCAGGAGTCACATCTGGAACTCACTAAAGCACAAATGCCTGTGGCCAAGCCCAGCTCCTCTAGGAATGGGCACTGTGGGTATATCAGCCAAAGCAGAAGGGTGTCAGCATATTGTTGAGCTGCAAAGTGAGCATGCACAGCTGACCAGAGCAGTCGCTCTGGGAGATGGGAGGAGGCAGCCTTGGGTACGTCATCCGAGGTCGAGAGTGACTGCCAAAGGACCCCCTGAGGCGGCTGCTGCTCTATTTATTTATTTATTATATTTATACCCCGCCTTTTTTCCTGCAAGGAACCCAAGGTGGCTTACATAATCCTCCTCCTCCTCTCCATGTTATCCTCACAACAACCCTGCGAGGTAAGTGAGGCTGAGAGTCAGTGACTGGCCCAAAGTCACCCAGTGAGTTTCATGGCCAAGTGGGGACTAGAACCCGGATCTCTCGAGTCCCAGTCCAACACTCTCACCACTACGCCACACTGGCTCTCTATGCCCCATTTTGCCCTTCCCTCTGCACCTCTTGTTCTTTCATCCTGCCTTTCAACTGGACTTCACCCAGGAGGACTATGGGATGTCACGAGTGTCCCTCAACAAAGGGAATGGCCTTGTGCCTCCTAAAAAAAACCCCGCCTCTGGATGGCTTCAGGAGCAGTGAGCGTCTCTTCTCATCTTTCCTGGCAGGGAACAGTTCTTGGGTAAGCAACAGCAACTGGGTAAGAGGCGAGTGGCTTGCTCCGAAAGGCTGCTGGGGGTGAGGCCAGGAGGGCAAAGGCTGCATGTTGTGAACCGCCCAGAGAGCTTCAGCTGTGGGGCAGTATAGAAATGAAATTAATGAATGAAAGAAATGAATGTTGGGTGGGGGCGGCAGCAGCAGCTCATTGGCCCCTGTGGGGGATAAGCTTGTGAGAGGCAAGGCAGATCCCTGGCCGGAGCATTTACCTTGGGAAGGTGAGAAGTGGCCGGGATGGGCCTAGGGCCGCACGTTGGGATGGGGCTGGCTGGCCGGCCAGCCCCAAATGGAGGCCAGTTTCACGACCTGGAAAGCTGAAGTGCCTGCTTTGTCGGGCTCTAGGGCAAGGTGGGCCAAATGACCCCCACCCCCCACCCCTCTGCGGGCCGGATGACATGGGGGAGGGGGAGGGGCTGGCACACCCCTGATGTCCTCCGGTCCCCAGTGAAGCACCAGCAGGAGCTCGCACGCAGCAAAGCCACCCCAACTTCGGAGGGACGAGGGCTGCCTCTCCGCCGCGGCTGCCCCACCTGTGCTGCATCCGCGCAACGGTGAAGGCACAGCGCGGCGGAGTCGCCGGGCGGGCGGGCGGGCGGCCTGGAGGGGCAGCTTCTCCAGCGCCGACTGTGCCCCCGCCGCCATCGCTGCTCTACGCCCGGAGGTCGCGCCGGCATGCCCTGCGCCCCGGGGGCCCCGCTTTCCCTTAGAAACAAATGGTTTCTTTAACGTCACTTCCGCTCATACATTCCCCACGGCCGCCATTTTGCAAGGGAAGTCGCGGCGCCGATTTAGCGTCCCAAATGTGCACGCGCGTCCCCAGCCACAGGCCGGAAATAGCTTTCGGTCACATGACCCGGTCGGTCGCGCGCACCCTTGTCTCCCAGCAACCCCTCGGACCTTCCCTCCGCCTTTTCGCCTTCATTGTTTCCCGGAGGACGGGGCCAGCGGCTGGCGTCATGGCGGTGCTTACGTGATGGCACGTACGGACGCCTCCGATTGGGTACGCGCTCTGCGATTGGCCAGGTGCTGGCGGCTCGTGCTGATTGGTCGGCGCGGGCGGCCTCCGGGAGCCGGACAGGCAGGCCAGCTCCGGCCCAGTTGCTCGCCGCCGCCACCATGAACTTGGCGGGCCTGGACGGCGCCGGCGCCGCGGGAGGAACAGCGCGCATGCGTGAGTATCGCGTGACAGGGTCGGGGTCCCCCCGGGGGGCCAGCTCCGCGCCCGCCCGCCCGCCCGCCATCGCGACTTCCTGCCTTCCTTCCTTCCGCAGCCACCAAGCGCCGCCTGCCCGCCGCCGCGGCCGCCATGGCCGACCCGCACCGGCTCTTCGAAGACACGAGCGCCGCCGCCGCCGCCCTCCCGCTCGCTCCCGCGGGGGTCCCGCCCGGCAGGGCCGCCTTCCCGGAGCAGGCCGCCTTCCTCTCCGAGCCCGTCTCCAGCTTCGCCGCGGCCTACGGGAGCAGCCTGGCCACGCACGGCAAGGAGCTCGTGGACCGCAACGTGAGTCGGAGCCGCCACAGCTGCCCGTCACTTGGACTACAGTGCCCATCACTCCTGACCCCGCTGCCAGCAGGCTGGGTTTGAGGGGGGTTCAAGTCCACCAGATGTGAAGGGCGCCAGCTTGAGGAAGGCTGCCACAAAGCATGGGCAGAGTGCGCCTCTGGCCGGGACCCCAGGCAGAAGGCGCTGCTGTTGGGTGCTCTCCAGCACCCCCGCAGCTGACCCCCATTTCTCTGCCTCCCACTCCCCTTAGATCGACCGCTTCATCCCAGTGACCAAGCTGAAGTATTACTTTGCGGTGGACACCGTCTATGTTGGCAAAAAACTGGGACTGCTCCTGTTCCCCTTCCTGCACCAGGTGAGCCGCGACTTGGATGGGTGGGCAGGGCGTGTTGTTGAGGCCGCCCGGTGCTGCTGCTGAGAGATTCCTTTCATTGGGGTCACCACCTGTTCTGTTGTCGTAATCCATCCCAGGGACAGTTCTGGCTGTCTAGGGGTCTATGAAATAAACCAAGGCCATCTCTCCCTGTGCCTCCTCCCACTGAGTCTCCCCCACCCAGCTGTCTCAGTGGCAGGCAGGTGACTGTAGTATACTGTGGGGTTCTTGGCTGCCAGCTCCCTTCGTGCCCACTGCAGGCTGGTCAGTGGGTCAGAGCAGGCGCCTCATCTGGCCTGCCTCTCTGTCTCTGGCAGGACTGGCAGGTGCAGTACCAGCAGGACACGCCTGTGGCACCACGGTTTGACGTCAATGCCCCTGACCTCTACATTCCAGGTACGGCGCGTTCCTGCAGGGCCCCTGGGACGAGGGCTCGCATAGATGGCTTTGGAGCACCAGCTGCCGGCCACCTGCCCACATGCCGCCCCCTTTCCAAAAGAAAAAGAAAAAAATTGTATGGCATTAGTGCTATTTGGAAATATGCCTCTTTATTTAGAATATTCTTTTAAGGATGGCTTACACAATAAAATCCTATAACAATGGTAAAACAGGCAAAATGTATAATCTCAACAAACACTAATGGTAAAACATCTAGCTCTGAACATAATTACAAAATGTTCACTGAAACATATTCAGGAGAAGGCAACAAGTAAGTCTTCATGGTCTTCCTAAACTTTTTACTGGTGCGAGCTGACAGACCCCCGACAGCAAGCCATTCCAGAGGTTTGGGGCCACTGTGGGAAAGGCCCTCTCTCCTGTTCTTGCCCACTTGCACTGTATCATGACGGAAATGAGTTTTTGCAGGATAGTCTTCCTCAGAAGGGGGCCGGTCTCTGGTGTGGCTAATGCACCTTGTTCTTCCACAGTCATGGCATTTATCACCTACGTTCTGGTGGCAGGGCTGGCGCTAGGCACACAGAATAGGTGAGAGCTTGCTGGAGATGCATCTTTTTCTTGTCTCATTGCCCCCACTGATGCCATCGCTTTCTGCAGGGGGCATAGATCTAGGAATTCCTGGGGGTGGGGAAGAGGCAGCTCCACAAAATGCTGTCGGTGACCAAAAAGCATGTCTTTGCAAGTCCTAGATTGGATCCACATTCTGTCCTCGGTTCCTTGATGGCGGCAGCTGCCTGTTTGGGCCTCTCTAGGAGGCATGAAAGAGGCTCCGCCTGTAACAAGGCAAGCAGCCTACTGTGGTACATGCTTGTTCACAGAAACCCCTGGCGGTTTGGACTGCTGGGGGCCCCTCCCTGAATGCTCCCCTCCACCACCTTACAGATTCTCCCCAGACCTGCTGGGCTTGCAGGCGAGTTCAGCCCTGGCGTGGCTTATCGTTGAGGTGTTGGCCATCTTCCTCAGCCTCTACCTCGTGACTGTCAACACTGACTTGTCCACCATTGACTTGGTTGCCTTCTCGGGGTACAAATATGTCGGGTGAGTAGCCTAGAGGCTGGGTTGGCATGCTCAGACCCTGCTTCTGTGGCCGACAGAATACCGCAGGAGGGGGTAACTCTGGCTGCCTGAATCTTTCTCGGCTATAGCAGGGGCGGGGGCAAGCTGGGTCCTGTGCACTGTAGCCCTCACCTTGACCCCATTTTCTCCGGTGCCAGGATGATTGTTGGCCTCTTGGCTGGGTTGCTCTTTGGGAAGACGGGTTATTACCTGCTGCTGAGCTGGTGCTGTGTCACGATTTTTGTCTTCATGGTAAGAAGTGGTGGGGTTGGGGGGTTCATGTTCCAGCTGCTTTTGCCTGTCCTTGGTGACTCCGGCCGCTTGCATACCGGGAGTTTGTCTGGTATGCTGTTAGGTTGAGGGAGTAGCATGTCCTGCAGAGCCCCTTTGTTCTCAATATCCTAGGCTGCTTCCCTAGGGAGGGCACATTCCAACCCCCTCCCCTTTATTGGTATGTTATGAGAAAGCCCTTGAGTATCTTCAGGCAAGAATTGCTGACCAATACCCCCCTCGCCGCCGCCCTCCGAGTGCCTTAATGCCATTATTTCCTCAGTGGTTCTTCCCTCTTCCCTCCACTCGCTCTCCAGATCCGGACACTGCGTCTGAAGATCCTCTCTGAGGCAGCAGCAGAAGGGGTGCTGGTGCGGAGTGCGAAAAACCAGCTGCGCATGTACCTGACCATGGCTGTGGCTGGCCTACAGCCGCTCATCATGTACTGGCTCACCTTCCACCTTGTCCACTGAGGGCTCCCTTGCAGTGAGCCTGGCCCTTCTCTAGCAAGGCAGCTTGAGAGAGACGTGCCCGAGCCTCTGCTGCTCCAGCTGTCACTGCAGGGAGGCCTGTGTTTGTTGGTGTGTGTGTGGGGGGAGCGGGCGGGCAGTGAGTGTGCGTGTGTAGATGAGGGAGAGGCATGAGGCGCAGCTACTTCCAGCTCTCCAGGCCCTTTTTCTGGAAGGGGAGAAGGCTGGCACCTGGGCAGCTTCCTCTGCGTGAGGCACTGAGCCCCCTTCTCTCTGCATGTGCATCTCCACTCCTGTGCTTATTGGGCACACCAACGGTTGGAGTGGGAGCGTCGGTCTGTCCGCTGCTCACGTTGCTGCTTGTGAGTGACTCGGTGTTACTACAGCAGGGAGGCAACTGGGGCGGGGGCTAGAGGAGTCTGTCTGGCCTCCCACAGCCCCACAAGGTGCTTGCTTCTCCGTTCAATATTGTGGCTGACTGTGCTGTACCCACAACAAGCAAAATAAAAAGTGAAAACCACACTGTGGGTTGCTCTCTTGTCAAGTTGAGAGTGAGGCAGAAAGTAGCTCTCCCACTGCACGCAGCCCCCCCCCCAGACATTTAATGGGGCTTTGTGTCTCAAGTAAGGCTCTTGCAGGCCGTGGTGGTTCCTCTAACTAGCATCCTGCTTATCCCACTGTTAGCTAGTCCCTGCAGCTGCCCCCTAACACTTGCTCAGTGCCAGTGGAAGGCAGGGCCCTATCAAGACCACAAACACTAAGGTCCCTGCTCAAAAAGCTTCATGGGGTGGTGTGAGTGAGAAGAGAGTTGGGGGTGGGGGCTGCCAGATGCTCTGGGGAAGGGGAAAGGCGTTGCCAAGTACACTGTGCCAGCAAGAGGAGAGTGAGGGGAGAGGAAGTGGGGCCAACACCAGGGCTGCATGGAGATGAGTTTGGCCCAGACAGAACAGGGATTCTCCTCCCTCCCGGTGCCTCACACCCGTGCCCTTCACCATGGTTCTTGCTCCAGCAGTCTGGCCCTTGCTTGACTCATAACTCCTCTCCAGTCAGGATGCCAGATCAAGGGTACCGCCCTTCCTCCCATCGCCTGCACACCCAGGCGCCCCCTCCAGGGCACAGCGGCAGACCAGGCTGTGGGCCTGGGCCTTTTATTATCGGTAATGTGGCAAAGTACAGGACTGACGGGGAGGGGGCGGCATCTGCTCAGCTGCGGCAGGGCATGCGTGGTCTCCGCTGCAGCATCTGAGGCTTGGGTAGGGCTGGCCCTTTGGAGCTGCCGGTGAGGCAGCCACACCCTGAGTGTGGGCAGAGTCAGTGGCTTTTCTCCTCCTTGGCTTTCTTTTGTTTCTCCTCCTTGGGCTTCTTCTTCTGGCCGAGGTTATCCATTGCAGAGGGAGGCAGCTCGCTCTGTCCCCGTCACACCTCTGCTGCTGTGTGAGCCAAGGGAAGCCCCATTTGCACAGCAGCTCTGCCCCATCCCTCTGACCAGGAAGCCCAGGTTCAGTCTTGTGGGATCTACGTTGCTTTTACTAGAACCGCGAGATCCACCTACCAGAGTCAGCTGCAAAAGATTTAAAGACTTCGAATTAAAGAATGCTCAGCCAGGAAATTTGTTTCAAGTGCTAGAGCTTGCACACCCATGCTCTCTCACGCACACACCACCTCCTATCTCCACCCCACCCCCGAAAACTTCCTTGATTTCAGCAGCCTAATTCAGGAGGAGGAAAACCGGTTTTGGTGTTGTCGTCAATAAACCACTGGGAGTGAGAAATACTTGCAGATCTACTGGAGGTTGCCCAGAGATCTGTGCTGCTTTAGGACAAGGCACAGTTCAGGACGGCACCAAGAGGACAGCTGTCCAGGAGCTGGAGCAAGGTATCCCACCCTGCTTCAGTGAGGGAGAGACTCCTCTTGACTCCTCCTAGCAGCCCTCTTTCTTCTGCGGGTGGGGGCTGAAAGGGAGACTTTCCTAGGTGAGCCAGAGCTGCCAGCCACCATCTCCCCATCCCCCCCCCCCACTAGCCACTGGGGCTTCTTACCTTGCCCTCTTGTTCGTTGTCACTAGAGGAGCAGCTGCTGCTGGAGGTGTTGGGAGTGTGGGATGCTTTCCTATGGGGGGGGGGGAGAAAGAGAAAGGCTTGCATTGCACCCTACATCTCTGGTGGGCACCCCAGCCGGTGTGTGTGCACTGCCCTCCCAGGTGCCTGAGGCCATGGGACTTTGTCCCAGAGAGACCAGATGGGCTGCACAGTCTTCGGTGTGATGCTGTGCTCTTCCCAGCACCAACACCACCCTGGCCACCTGCACTCACCTGGTGGCTCTTGCCGATGCCCCCTGGCCCAGACAGGTGAGGGGCGGGGGTGGTGATCTTGTGCTCCCCGCTGTTTACCTCCTGGGGGGTCCTGGCCTCAGGCTTCCTAGCGCTGCATGCAGATTGCTGAAGGGGGGGGGGAGAGAAGAGAGCTGTTTTGAGGGGTTTGGGGATGGGCGGGGATGAAGAGTGGGGCAGAGGGTTGCAAGTGATGAGCGGGAGCCCCCGCGGGAGCTGAGGATAGCTCGCTCTGCCCCGCGGGATGCGGGGGCTGGAAGCTGCACGTTCATAGCCGCGATTCCCTCCCCCCATGTTTTCACTGCACGTGCTGGCACTTGGGGGTTCCCGGGGGGGGGGAGAGAAAGAGGTGGTCGTTCCAACGGGAGGGGGTGCTGCGCTTCGCTCCCCCCGCTCCATGCCATCGGACGTTTCAATGCCCGCAGCCCCCCCAAGCCGGGAGGCCCCCGCGCCCGCCTCTCTTGCTTTGGCGGGAACCCAGGCTCACCTGCGGCCAGGTCGAGGTCCATGCTGCCGAGGAGTCTTTGCCTGCCCGTGCCCAGGCGGGGCGCGGCGGAGCTGGGCGCGGGGAGCCTTTCGCCGAGAAGAGGGAGACGCTCCCTCCTCCGCCGCCTCCTCCTCCTCCTGGGCGGGCGCTCGGCCGGTCGGGCTGCTTTCCACTAGCGCCGAGAGCCCAGCCGTGCCCTCGCCTTCCTCCAGGGCCGTGGGCGGGAGGAGCCGGGCGTTCCGAGGGCGGCCCGGGAAGCCGGGTGCAGCCGCAGCCGCCCCGTCGGTTCGGCGCGAGGGGAAGTGAGTCGCGGGGGGGGGGCGGGGAGATGGCCCTGCACGGCTCCCGGGGCTCGGCGGGCCAGGAAACGGCTTGCCCCGGCCGAGCCAAAGAAAGAGGGAGGGCCCCGTCCTGGGGGAGGCTGCCCATGCACGGCCCCCCCTCCCAGCGCTCGCTGCAGCGCTGATTGTAGTGAGTGACCCCCGTCTCCGCCTCCCCCCCCCCTCGCGCAGGCGCCATGGGCTGCGAGCTGCTGGTCTCCATCCTCTGTCTGGTTCCTATTCGTCATCTTCTGGATGGAGACCATTAGCACGTGGCTCTTCCTCTGCCATCGGGCCCAGGATCGGGCGTTCTACCACGGGGCCCCCGAGCGGTGAGTCCGTCGCAGGGAGGTTGCCTGTCTCCGGTTGCCTGTCTCTGCATGGCCACCCCGCCTGCCTGCCTGCTCGGGGCTCAGGATGCCTGGGTTCTCTGGGAGTGCAAAGATCCAGAACCCTGGCCCTGGGCTGGGGCCCTAGACCTGCACCGGGGCCTCCCCCCCCCCCCAGCCCTGTCCTGTTCCCTGCCCAGGCACCTCCTGCTGTATTTGGCCTGACTGCCAGGCCTTCCTGCCTTTTCTTCCACAGGGCATTTGGCACCAATCCGGCTCATCCACTCGGCATCTTTGCCAGGTGACCTTCGGTGTCAGGTCGGTTCTAAGCTGGTGCCCAGGGCTGCAGCCATGGAATCTATCCTGAGCTCTGCCCTTCTCCCAGTTGCTGGTGGCACGCAGGACCCTGATTTACACATGGATGGCAAGGAGTGTTACCAAGTCATGGAATATTCATCAACATTTTGAACTTCTTAGGGGGAAAGAGTCAGTATCTGAATGTTGATGAACAGTGTGGTTGGCACCAGAGCAGCGAGGAGTTTCTCCTGGCAAGGGAGGGGAGGTGAATCACAGATTGCTTTTCATTAGTCCCTCGTGGGCTCTTCTATCTGCTGGTGCCAACAGGATCTGAGGCTGTGAGGGCCCTTCCTCGGCAAACTGGACTCCACCGCGTTTGCCAAACCGCATGTCTGGCTCTTCTCCCCTCCACGGCAGGAAGATTGCAGCATTATCCCCGGCTGGGGCAAGTGTCGGATAGCCAGGGGGAGAGGGCTAGCCTCGGCCTGACCCACTGCAGGAAGCAGAGTGTTCTGACTGCAACATTCCCCTTCAGCTTGAGGGGAGCAGCCCCACCCCAAGCAGGGGACGGAGAGCAGTCTACCTGCTTGGACTGATGAGGGCGGGGCGGGCAGAGGCGCTGTGCGGGAGCTGTGGCGGCTACAGAGAAGAGAGTGGGTGGGTTGCCTAAAGGCTACTTTACTCTTGCTTCAGGCTTGGGCAAAAGCGAACAAGGGTGTTGCTTTCATCTCCCAAATGCCCAAGGCTAGCAGTGAGAACCTGGCCATGGCCCAAACTCATAAGAACATAAGAAGAGCCCTGCTGGATCAGACCCAGGGTCCATCTAGTCCAACACTCTGTTCACACAGTGGCCAGCCAGCTGCCCACAGGATCCTGCAAGCAGGACATGAGTGGACAGCACCTTCCCGCCCATGTTCCCCAGCCCCTGAAGTGCATAGGCATCCTCCTGTTTTGCAGCCGGAAGGCTGGTTGTGTGGTAGGAAAGCATCGGGGCTCCTTGCTCTCCAGCTCTTAGTCTCAAGAGATCCTTTCAGGGGGATATTCCCCACCTCCAGAGTAAGAAAACAGCCATTCTAACCCAGCTGCCCCCTACAAGCTGTGGGTGTGATCCACCTTCTTCAAAAGAGGGCTGTTTCTTCCATTGGCTGTGTCTTCTGCCAACCCTTTCTCGCCTTGAATAGGAATGTCATATACAGCAACTTGCATGTCAATAAAGTGTTGATGTTTAACCTGCTTGGTTTTGTTCTTGGATTGTGTCTGGGCATGGTGTGGCTCTGACCCAAAGATCGTCTCTCCCAAGACTTTGCCTTCTCTTAGATTGCTCCCAGTGGTTTTCCAGGAAAAAATAGGTGCAGGGGCTCCTCTGGAAGTGCAGGGCAGCCTGGCGTTCCCACTGGTCATCCAGAAATGAGCCAGAGGCAGCTCCCCAGCAAAGGGGCCTGCCATGGCCTGGGTTACAGTTGCCCCCCCATGCATAAATCTGCAATACCAGTCTGTGGACAGAGGTTGGGCTACCAGTTCAGTGCTTCACTTGGGGAGGAGTAAAGGACACCCTGCCATTTTGTCCAATGGTTGCAGGCTATGCTACAAAGGGGGGAGGGGGTGTATAGGGGCCACCCTGCCCCTCCCACTCACCTTTCCTACTCTAACCCTTTGGTGCCTTTCCTTCAACTCCTTGGGGCCATCCAAAAAGCTGTCCCAGCCCCACTTCCCAGGACTTGACCACCCTAACTCCTTGCTTGTGCTCAGTCAGCGAGCAAACCTGTCTCCATTCAAAATGATACATTCATACCACCAGGACCGGTGCAAGGCAGTTTGGTGCCCTAGGCAAGATCAGATATTTAGCGCCCCCCCCTTCCCACTTGAAAGCACTGTATTTTTTTTCAAGGCGTTTCTGGTGCCCCCTTTAGCCCTGCGCCCTAGGCAGCTGCCTAGTTGGCCTAATGGTAGCACCGGCCCTGCATACCACACTAAAAGTTTAGATTTATTCTGTTTTATTCAAGGTCCTTCCAGTATTACAAAGACAATTAAAAGAATAATTCCAAAAGAGATTTCACACAATCAAGTTTCAATTTTTTAAAAAGTATAAAAAACCCACTAAATGCTACACAAGTATTATCTTGCTTGGAGACTGCTGCTGCCGCTCCTCCAGTGAAAGGGCGGTGGGCATCCACGTAGAGGTATGAAGGATCACGGTGGGCAGATGGACTCGGCAGGACAGAGATGCAGCCAAGCAGCACAAAATGCTTGAAGATGCAAAGAAGGGTCTACTGGGGAGATTTCTTGGGAGGCAGGAGCTCGGAGGACCCCCCTAACTCAAGCAGCTGCTGCAAGAGAAGCCACGTCACGTGGTAGAAGCTCCAAAGCGGAAATGCTGGTGGCCACAATCCATTTCCCCAAAAGAGATGCAGGCACAGGAGAACGGCTTCAGCTCCTGCGGAAATAGCCTGAGAGTACGGGGGTTGGGAGGAGGGATATGAACAGATGCTCATGGTTCTGTGAGAAGTGGAAAGTCTCCTGTGCAAAGGGGAGAGGATCTGTACTCTGGAAGTCCTCCACGTGCCAGCCATGTTTCCCTGCCAGCCAGCACTGCAGCATCAGAGTGCCAGTTCCATGGAAAGGAACACCAGAATTCCAGACAAGGATTTGCCGTGTGCTTTAAGCAGGCAGAAAGCGCCTCCTGAGCCAGTGGGCTACAAGTGGAAAGCCACACACAAAACCACCAGTGGTGAGATGGATACAAGTGTCAGCCATTGGAAACCATCCCATCTATTTTTGTTTTTTAAAAAAAGAGGTGGGGGAGGATCCTAGAGCAAGATCAGCTGGAAGGAGGCCTCTCGGAAGAAGGGGACTGGCTGGCCCCGAGGGGAAAGCAGGCTGGCCCCGAGGGGAAAGCAGCTACATGTGGAAGGGAGGGGCCACCAAGGGCAAGGACGGCGGCAGCTCAGGTGGAGAAGAGCAGCAGAGGGGGAAGGACTATGGAGACATGAAACGGGCACTCGCCCAGGCAAGAAGCACAGCCAGCAGAGAGTCAAGTACACGGGAAGCCAGTGAGCGTAAGCGCAGAGTAAGAGCCACTCACCTCTTGCTAGAAATCCTCTTTGGGGCAACAGCGGGAGAGCGAACGGAGGCAGTCAAGGGACCAAAGTGGCATGGCCTCCGAGGGGGCTGCGGAGTGTTCTCCATGGCTTCTCCTGGGGGCCGGGGGAAGGAGGGAGAGGACAGGCCAGGAGGGCCCGCCAAGTGCAAGCTGCTTTCCACAGCGCTCTCCTTCCCCTGCCCCCAAGCGTGGGGCTCATGCAGCATGGCCCAGCAGAGTGCCAGTGAATAGGAAGCTGCTCATGTTGCTTGTGAGGGCTCAGGGCCATGCCGCGGGTGGCAGGAGCCGGCTGGAGCCTTCCTACAAGCTGCCCAAGCAGCCAGGAGAGGCCATTCAGCCAGGCTCCAAAGTCCACAAAAGCAGAGACTTGCCTGCCCAGCACCCACCCACCCCGAGCCACAGCCCAGGGCAGTTCATGGTGCAACAGTCCGCTCTGCGGGAAAAACTAGTGACTCTGGAGGGACTTTGACCTCTGACCTTTCCCACCCACCCTGGGATGGGGAATTTTGGAGAACCATTTCTGGAGTAAAGATGTGAATAGCTGGAAAAACAGAAAAATTAAGACTTTTCCCCAGTTGCCAGGCAGGGAGGGAATCCTTAACCAAATGCGCTGCTCTCCATTTCTCCTGTTCCCCCACTCCCAAAGCAGTCACATCCCTGCCCTGGAGTTTGGATCCACAGCTTAACCGAGCCAAGAGGCCTCCATCTTGCACTCCACCCTAAACCACTGGAGGGGAGACACACACACACACACACACACACACACACCGTCTGCAAGATCCCCAATAACCCAGAGCTTCCCAGGGCAGGCAGGAGACAGCCACACCACAAACGGGGGAAGGCACCGTGACAGATGGTGGCCCGCATGGAGACACGGGGAGTTGGGGGCCACGTCAGCTCCCCAGGGTGGGGAGGGGCACTCCACGTGTGCACACTTGCAGGCTGCGCCTTGGGGGGCAGGGAGGGGGCTGCAAATGGCTCTGTGGTGGCGGCAGACCCTGCTGCAAAGCCAGCTGCAGCACCCCTCGGCACGGGCTGAAGGCACCTGCATTCGGCTCCCTTCCACCACGCGCTCCATCCCGCAGGAGGCGGCAGAACTCCACCGTCAGTTGTGGCCAAAGTGCTGGGTGGGCACCAGAGATGCCCTCTCTGCTCCCGGAGGCCTTTGGCGGGGGGCACATTAGACAAAGCTGTGCTTAAAACAGAATGATGAGCAAACGTGGACAGACACCAACGTGACGAGAAAAGGAGCCCCCTCCCGGGGGAGGTTTATGATCCAAGGGTGTCCCTACAAAGCTGTCCCTGCAGAGGGAGGGGTCAAGGCCGGGCTTGCCCCTCCGCCCCATTATTTACATGCGGCCGGGGTCCCAGCCGCCTCCTGGAGAGAGTGTCTCTGCTGCACTCTCAGAGCGCGTAGGCGTTGCTCATCAGGTACTCCTTGTCGTCCAACGTGCTCCACGCTGGGCCCAGCGAGCGCGGCTGACTCTTCCTGCAGATCTTGACAGAGAAGGCCACCATGGACCCCAGCAGGATGGCAGCCATGATGGCCAGGAGCACTGCAAGCACCACCGCTGCAGAGGGGGAAGGGTCAGAGTCAGGCAGGCACAGATGAAGAAAGGGCACCCCTCCAGCCCCCCGGTTTCTTGGCCAACAGGAGAAACCAGGATATGTACACGTTTAGTTTTCTTTCAAAGCCATGAGAATTCTCCAGCTGAGATTTTGCCACTTCCTCACAAACAGCTAAAGGCCAAGAACACCTTCAGAGAAAGGGGACTTGAGAGAGGCTAGACACAAGAGCTGCTGGCTGAAACGAGGTTCTCTCCAACAGAAAGCTTGCAGCAACGCAGTGAGCTGTGTCGGTTATATCCTCCAAACCGGACCATCAAGCACAGCTTCTCCAGGGACACGGCGGGGGGGGGGGCTCAGCTATGGAAGAGTTTCACCAGCATCGGTGGCAACTCTGATCAGACGCCCCCAGGGCTGGAAGAGAGCCCCGACACTCTGAGCTCGTCCTCTCCTGAACTGGCCCCTACATCAGAGGTGTTGTACTGGGGCTCCGTTTCCGCAGCAGACCCCCTCCACCCCGGCAGCTTCAGAGATGCCACCTACCTCTGGTTGAGTGGATCAGGGGCTCAGAGAAGTCGTGGGTGTGGATATGTGCCTCCTCCGGTTCTTCGAGTGGCCCTACAGGCAGAAGTGAGAAAGGCAAGCTGGTGAGGACAGGCTGGGGCAGAGGCCAGGAAGGGCCGGCTGCCCACTGGGCCGGCCACCACCTACGGCCAGGGAGGCAAGGCAGAGGGGCCAAATGCCCAGGTGGGAGCGGCCGGGCCAGGCTGGTCTCTGGAAGGAGAAGCCTGCAACTTTCCAAGCCTCCTTGCGGGGGGAATCTTGCCCGCTCTCTGCAGGAACACCCTTCTCAGTGAAGCATCCGGCCCCGCAGGCCAGGGCTGACCTGCCAGGACTCCGGGGCCGGCCTGCCTCCTCTCACCTCCAGCCCCGGAGCACCGGCTCAGGCACTGTTCCTCACGGAGGTAGTTGTTCTTGTTGCCCCCACAGCCGCCATAGATGAACATCTTGCACGTCCGGCTCTCGGGATCAAAGTACCAGCGTGGGAAGGAAGCACGGCAGGGGCCGGCGGCCTGGGTCACAGCACAGTATTCTACAGGAGGGCAGAAGACGGTCATTGCCGTAACCAGATGCTGGGAGAAAGGTCACCAGAGCTTGGACTGCTGCAGGAATCACCTCTCCTCCCCTCGGCTGAAATTCCATGGTCAAGCTCTGCCTGGCCACAGCAAAGCATGGCCTGCTGGTCACAGGGAGAAGCCAAGAGTTGCCTTTGAAGCCGATTTGGTCGTCTCCCGGTGAGGACCTGGCTGCTAAGGGGGGCGGGATGCAGAGCAGGCCGAGGCCACTGAGCCACTCTTGGACCATCCTGGCAAAGAGCTTGTCTGCTCCCCCAGCTGCTCTGCCCTACTCGAAGGCTAGAGCCAAATCCATCAGGCGCCCCCTGGAAAGCTTAGGCACTGCAGCGTGGCGAGTTCTTGGCCTGGGAACCTTTCCAGTTACCTGGAGGTCCTGACCTCAAAGCCACGAGCTGCTCTGTGCAAGCACCTTCCAAGCTCATGTACAAAGTCACCAAGAAGCTGGCCTGGCAGCGGCTGCACTTGTCCGCAACAGGATGAGTCTCCCAGGACACTTGCAAGGAAAGGCAGCCAGCAGCCTCCACCTCAGCTCGCCGCAGCCACGGACGCTGGGTGACCCCTCCACCCCAGAAATCCCCAGTGGAGGCCTTACCCTTATTGGAGAGCCAGCCGGGAACCTCTGTTGCCTCCTCGTCTCCATCTGGAAGCCAAAAGAGTTTTAGCGTGGAGCCGGCACAGCTGAGATGCCCAAAGGCAGGCACACCCAGAGCAGTGCTCAGACCCAGAGTTCCCCTGGACTCTGGGCCATTCCTGTGCACAGAACAGGAGAAACAGGGAGCCCATAGGAGACTTCAGCATGCCTTGCTCAAAGCCTCACTGCCGCTGCTCTTGTCAGAATGGCACTGCATTTTACTAGGATGTTTCATGGCGTTGTTTGTATTGTTTTAATTTGTTTGATCTAATTGTCTGTATGTTGCCTAGAGGACTAGTTTGATAGGTGCCTAATACATGTAAATAAACAAGTATTATTTGAGTTGCCAGGTGGTGCTACACAGCCACCAAAGCCCACATACCAAGTGTCTTAAACCTGGCATTAGAAACAGTATGCAATAGTGCAAAACAGACCTGCCTTAATCTCGCTGTGCAAAGCAGTTCTCTGCAGCTGCTATACTTGGGAAACAGTTCCTTAACTGTGTATGTCTCTGTCCCAAACAGGGATCAGGTTCCAGCACTATACATGTAAGATACCTGCATGCTTATGTTTATGAAGGGAAGCACAGAAGGGGGCAGGTGGGAGAATAATAGAATAGTAGAGTTGGAAGGGGCCTATAAGGCCATCGAGTCCAACCACTTGTTCAATGATGAACAATTTTTAACCAACAACCATTGTCCATTTCCCTCGCAAGCCACTGTGCCAGCAGCCGAAGGCATGGGGGGTGGAGGAAGAGGACCCATCACATGCTCAGGGGATTACAGCCCTCAAGAGTGTGGGCAGAACATGAGCACAAAGCTACCAGGCTTAGGCAGGCCGGTTGGCCACCTCTACTCTGAAACCAGTGCAAGGAAGCCAGTGGCAGCTGCAAAATCATTTGCACACAGGGTGGTGAGTGGGGTGAAAGGAGCTGCTATGAGGATGTGAGAATATAAAGGATTTGAGGGTGGCAGCAGCAACAGCCGTTTTAAGATTTTATTCTTTGAAAAAGGCACTCAAGAAAGCACATCATTTTGAATCTGCGAGAATACATGCGCGTGCACACACACACATGCTGGCAAGATAAGGAAGGCTCTCACCTGTGGTGCACTTCTGGAGGCACTCATCTTGCGTGATGAAGTTATTGAGGTTGCCCTTGCAGCCCCCAAAGATGAACTGCTGGCACGCCTGACTGGAGGCATTGTACCACCACCTGGGGAAGGAGGCCCGGCACCGGCCCGCAACCTTGGGCAAGCGGCAAGTGTCTGAAAGAGAACAGAGAGTCCGTGGAGGAGAGGCCCATTTGCCATGGCTCTCTCCAGGAACAGAAAAGCCACATTCACACAAAGAACATTTTGCCCCACATGAGAGCTTCTGAGGGCATCTTGGACATGGCGCCAGACCAGATGGTCTGAGCCACTGGGGCAAGCCTCAAGTTCCCGCGTTCTTCAGAAGCAGGTCACCTTGGCCCAAGCCAGAGCCATGCCCCCCACCCTCCGCCTTGGGGCACCCAAATCCCCACCATCTCCCCCAGACTGAAAGCAGCCCAGTGCCCAGATGGCTACGCAAACAGCCAGAACTCCCAACTTCTGCCCCCTGCAGACAGGCCAAAAAACAGCTCAGGATGTAGGGTACGGCTGCACTTTTGGGGGGGATCACATTCCAAAGTTCAAGGCCTAGAAAGGAACATAAGCGGGACTGCTTTGTACCGAGTGGTCGATCTCACTCACTGTTGTCTGCACTGACCGGCAGCGGCTCTGCAGAGTTTCAGGCGGAGGTCGTCCCCAGCCCTACCTGGAGATGCTGAACCTGGGACCTTCTGCATGCAAAGGGGGCCTCTGCCACTGAGCTACAGCCCCCTCCCCATTTCCAGTAAAGACAGACTTTCATGTTCGTGCAAAGGCTGGTGACTTAAAAGAATACATCCCACATATCACAATGTTTAGGTTGCCCCATGTATTCTGTTGCTGGAGGAATGTTAAGCATTTTCCCTAGACCCAAATCTACCTTTAGGAAGCCTGTACCCATATTATGCAGTGGGGAAAGTGGAAAGAGAAAACACACACCACTTGGGCACGCAGCTCCTTATTTGGGACAATTTACTTGCCAGAAATGGCCATTTGTCTGGTGGACTTGCTTGGAAAGGGGGGGGCACCCCTTCAGAATTGCTGCTTTTCCATATTGTCATGTATAATTCTGTGCTCCACCACCAGGGATGCTTCAGTGAGGTGGTGCGGGGTGGGTGGGCTTTCAAAGCCCGCCCACCCACCAGACAAAGGGTCCTTTATCATCCCACCCTCCACTGTGTTAGCCAGCCCATGTGGCTACCACAGATCTAGTGGTGTTTATCTGCTTGCTCTGCTGGGTGTTTGAGACATCTGCCCAATCCACAGGTGATGCCCATTTCCTGTCTTGTAGCGGCCTGGCCCAGCAACATTTCAGAGGACATCGCTCTACAGGGCAAGGCCCACAGCTGCATTCAGGCGGAAGGGAGGCTGTCGACTGGGCTGGGAAGGCCCGGTGCTCAAACAAGCCTCCCCACCCCCATGCCTCAATCCTGCCTGGCCTGTTTACAGCCACATTCCAGCAAGGTGCTTTTTGTGAAAAACCTTCTTAGCGGTGGGGGGGATGGGGGGGAAGGCAAAGATATGGAAGAGCTTATGGAGCTTCTGCTCTGCGGCTTGTAAGCAGCCCGGCCACCTGGGCAGGGCCGTGAACAGGGTGGCAAGTGAGGAGGAGATGCCAGAAACGCCCTCCCCATCCGGCTACTGGGGCAAAGGGAGGAGGGGGCAGACTTGTAAGTGGTTAATTTTCAGAGCGGGGGGGGCAACCTGGAGTGAGAGAAAGATGTGTTGAGTGTGTGTGTGTGTGTGGGGGGGGGGGACCTGTTGCCAGTCTGGCCAATGAGGGATGATGGGGGTTGCAGTTCAACAGCTGGAGGGCCACATGTTCCCCCTCTGTGCCTAAGTGGTTTAGGGTCAGGATATCTGGATGGTGGGTGCCTCCCACTGCATCTAGTTTAGGGTCTTCTTCGGAGGCCCTTCTGTGTGTCCCACCACCAAGGGAGGCGTGGTGGGTGGGGACCATCTTCCAGAGCCTTCTCTGTGGCAGCATCCTGACTGTGGAATCCCCCCACCCCCAGGAAGGTGAGACCATCCCCCTTTGCTCAGTTTCTGGTGGGCAGTGAGGACATTTTTGTTTCATTGAGTTTTCAGTTATTTTTAATATGGGGTTGAAACTGCTCTTCTGAGGTTTTAATGATAGTTATGCTGTCAGTCTGGTTTGTTGTTCTGAATTTTTTTAATGCTTTTTCCTTTGTACACTGCCTTGCAGACCCTGTTTGGGCTGAGAGATGGGTTCTAAATATTAATAAGCTCTAAATATTAATGTGGAGAAACGAGCCTTTGGGGGTACACACACACCTCATGTGTGAACCGACTGGGGTGGAGCGTGCATAGTTAGCGTGTGGAGAAAGGGGCCTTTGGGGGTTCCTGCATGCATGCATGCACGCACGCGCGCACGCGCACGCACACACGCCTCCTCATGTGTAAACCAAGTGGGGCCAGTTGAGGGGGCTGGGAGGAAACTAGAGAAGTTGGCCTAGGGCTTTCA
Source organism: Shinisaurus crocodilurus (assembly GCA_021292165.1). Classification (NCBI taxonomy): domain Eukaryota; kingdom Metazoa; phylum Chordata; class Lepidosauria; order Squamata; family Shinisauridae; genus Shinisaurus; species Shinisaurus crocodilurus. Next base: position 257,322 of record CM037885.1, on the reverse strand, counting down.
TATGTAAATAGTTTGAGTCATGAGTCATGAGTTCCCTTCCCCCTGCCTGGCCATAGAATCATAGAAAAGTAGAGTTGGAAGGGGCCTACAAGGCCATCGAGTCCAACCCCCTGCTCAATGCAGGAATCCAGGTCAAAGCATCTCTGACAGATGTCTGTCCAGCCGCACCTTGAATGCCTCCAGACTGGGAGAGCACACCACCTCCCTAGGTAGTTGATTCCATTGTCTTATTGCTCTGACAGTCAGGAAATTTTTCCTGATGTTTAGGTGGAATCTAGGTTCCTGTAACTTGAGCCCATTATTCCGTGTCCTGCAAACTGGGATGAACGAGAAGAGATCTTTGCCCTCCTCTGTGTGACATCCCTTCAAATACTGGAAGAGTGCGATCATATCTCCCCTCAGTCTCCTCTTCTGAAGGCTAAACATGCCCAGTTCTTTCAGTCTCTCCTCATAGGGCCTTGTTTCCAGTCCCTTTATCATCCTTGTTGCCCTCCTCTGAACCCTCTCCAGTTTGTCTATGTCCTTGTTAAAATGAGGTGCCCAGAACTGGACACAGTACTCAAGATGAGGCCTAACCAGTGCCGAGTAAAGGGGAATTATCACTTCCCGCGATTTGGAAGCTATACTTCTATTAATACAGCCCAAAATTGCATTTGCCTTCTTTGCAGCCACGTCGCATTGCTGGCTCATATTCAGTTTGTGATCTACCACAATTCCAAGATCCTTCTCACTTGTAGTATTGTTGAGCCAAGTGTCCCCCATTCTGTAACTCTGCATTTGGTTTCCTCTCCCTAGGTGCAGCACTTGGCATTTATCCCTGTTAAATTTCATTCTGTTGTTTTCGGCCCAGCGCTCCAGCCTATCGAGGTCACTTTGAATTTTGTTTCTGTCTTCCAGAGTATTAGCTGTTCCACCCAACTTTGTGTCATCTGCAAATTTGATAAGCATTCCCTGTACCTCCTCATCCAAGTCATTAATAAAAATGTTGAAGAGCACCGGGCCCAGGACCGAGCCCTGTGGTACCCCGCTCGTTACCTCTCCCCAGTTTGAGAAGGAACCATTGATAAGCACTCTTTGAGTCCGATTCTGTAGCCAATTGTGGATCCACCTGATAGTTGATCCATCTAGCCCACTCTTAGCTAGCTTACTAATCAGGATATCATGAGGCACTTTGTCGAAAGCTTTGCTGAAGTCCAGGTATATAATGTCCACAGCATTCCCACAGTCCACAAGGGAGGTTACCCGATCAAAAAATGAGATCAGATTAGTCTGACAGGATTTGTTCTTGACAAATCCATGCTGGCTTCTAGTAATCACTGCATTGTTTTCAAGGTGCTTGCAGACTGACTTCTTTATAATCTGCTCAAAAATCTTCCCGGGGATTGATGTCAGACTGACTGGCCTATAGTTCCCAGGTTCCTCCTTCTTGCCCTTTTTGAAGATGGGAACAACATTTGCCCTCCTCCAGTCGTCTGGCACTTCACCTGTCCTCCATGATTTCTCAAAGATAATAGACAGTGGTTCTGAGAGTTCTTCTGCCAGTTCCTTTATTACTCTAGGATGCAGCTCATCAGGCCCTGGAGATTTAAACTCGTTCAGAGTAATCAGGTGCTCCTTGACCATTTGCCTATCAATCTCAAGCTGCAATTCTGCCCCTTCAGTCTGCATTTCAGGTTTGCCAGGGGGGTCATAGACCCTCTTTTGGGAGAAGACCGAGCCGAAGTAGGAATTGAACACTTCTGCCTTTTCTTTGTCTTCTGTTATCAATTTGCCATCCTCATTGCGTAGTTGAACCACCAGTTCTTTCTTCTGTCTTTTACTGTGCATGTATCTGAAGAAAGCTTTTTTGTTGCTTTTAGCATTCCTCGCTAACCTTAGCTCATTCTCAGCTTTAGCCTTCCTGACACTATTCCTGCAGTTCTGTGCTACCTGCCTGTACTCTTCCCCTGTAGCCTGTCCTTCCTTCCACTTCCTATACGTGTCCTTTTTTGTTTTCAGGTCATCTTTGAGTTTATTGTGAAGCCACATTGGCTTCTTCTGTTGCCCTCTGCCTTTTTTCCTTGTGGGAATTGTTTGCAATTGTGCCTTTAAAATTTCCTTTTTTAAAAACTCCCACCCCTCCTGGGCTCCCTTTCTCGTGAGAGTCATTTGCCATGGGATCTTACTAATCATTGTTCTGAGTTTGTTAAAATTGGCTTTCCTAAAATCCAGGGTACGTGTTTGGCTACACTCAGCTTTTGCTTCTGTTAGAATCAAGAACTCAAGTATAACATGGTCACTTTCCCCCAGAGTTCCCGAAACTGCCACTTTATCCACTAACTCGTCTCTGTTGGTTAGAATCAGGTCAAGGATAGCCGATCCTCTAGTTCCTTCCTCCACTTTCTGTAGGAGGAAGTTATCAGCAGCACAGCTCAGGAATTTCTTGGAGGGGCCATGTTTGGCTGAATAAGTCTCCCAACAGATATCAGGGAAATTGAAGTCTCCCATTACTACCACATCGTGCCTCCTTGAAACACTGGCAATTTGTTTTTCAAAAGTTCCATCCTCGTCTTCTCCTTGATTGGGTGGTCGGTAGTAGACTCCAACCGCCATGTTCGCTTTATTCTTTGCCCCCTTTATTTTAACCCAGATGCTCTCAATGGGGCTGCCAAGCTCCTCTTCCTGTATCTCTGTGCAGAGATACGTATTTTTAACATACAGTGCAACTCCACCTCCCTTTCTGTTGCTTCTGTTCCTTTTGAACAAGTTATACCCTTCAATTGCTGTATTCCAGTCATGGGAGTCATCCCACCAGGTTTCAGTTATCCCTATCAAGTCGTACTTGCCCTCATGTATCAAGAGTTCAAGTTCGTCTTGTTTGTTGCCCATACTCTGGGCATTAGTATAGAGACATTGAAGACTATGTGCTTTACAGTCCGACTTTCCCCCTACATTTTGTGGTAGACTATCAATGGGCACCGCTGGAGCTGTTCTCTCCATTGTGGCAAAGAGGCCTTCTTCCATTGGTACCCCCGAGTTTATGTCTCCCTCCCCTGTTGGATTCAGTTTAAAGCCCTCCTGATTAAGTTCCTCATGCTGTGTCCAAACACATTCTTCCCAGTCCTTGTGAGGTGCAACCCATCCTTTGCCAGCAGTCCATCTTCCAGGAAGTGTAGCCCGTGGTCCCAGAATCCAAATCCCTCACGTCGGCTCCACCTTCGTAGCCAGTCATTCACTCGGAGTATTTTTCTTTCCCTTGCCAGGTGAAGTGCATGGTGATTGGCTAAGAGGCAGCAGAGGAGGAGGGGGGGAAAGGTATATTTCCCAAAGCGTGGGTTTTTGGTTTGTCTTTGTTCTACCCGGCTGTGGTAACAAGGACCCCAGGCAGCTCCTGGTGAAATTAGCTGGATTGAGGGCTCTAGTAAAGGCAAGCCTTGTGGGAGTTTTACCCATCTCGGACCTTCGGGTAGGTGTGGTAATCTCCCTCGGGCAGCGAGGCTGTGCTGGATTTAACCCTTGAAGAAAACACCCTCAGGTAACAGGTGTGTGCCTGAGAGATATTAAGGAATCAGGTCTTATTGTTTTGCAGCTTTACTGTGTACTAAAGTGTCTCTCACTTTATTTTGTGTGCTTCTCTCATTTCCCTAATCTTGTTGTAAAATGCTACCAGAATAAACCTTGTCCTGGTTTTACCCCACATGGGTTTTGTAGTCACTCTGCTTGGTTCAGTATCTAAATCCAGGTTACAGAAATTGAAGGCGAGTCCCTGAACAGAGATCCAAGTAGGGTTGCAGACAGCTGAGGCTGGCAATCTGGTACCTTGAGATCTCTGGGGGTCTTGGTTCCTTTGGAGTAGGAAAGGGTGGGGGTGTGGCGGGCCAGCCAGCCCCCCCTTCCTCCACAATTAATAATACACCTCAGATCACAAAGACCAGAGTCTGAACCCAACATCCCAAACATGACAAGGTACAGTCTGAGGTTACTCGCTCCCCTCTCACTTGGTATTTGGGGTCCAAAACATCTCCAACAGGGTGCTGCTATTTTACTACCCATAGATATCTTTATGAAGACACCTTCCAGAGGGAGAGCTGTGTTCATCCGTTGCACCAAAAACAAGTGTCCTTTGCCTCTCAAAGACTCACCGTGGCTGAATGCTGCCAAGGGCTCTTTCGTGGTGAGGTGGACTCCGACCCACAAAAGCTTGCGCCATAATAATAGTTCTGTTACGTCTTTAAGGTGCCACAAGACTGTTGTTTTTCGAAAGACAGCAACTTAACAAAAGGCTTTATTTAAGGGTTACAAAATCCCCAGACACCCAGGTTGTTCTCTCCAACTGCCAAACCCCAACTAACTTGGGCCTTTGACCAACTGATATTCAATTCAGGACAGGGAGATGCTTTTCCTCAGTAGAGTGTGGAAAGGACAGGGCCTCTCCAGTTCAGAGGGGCCAGAGGAAAGGTGGCACAAGGCGGGCTGCCACAATCAGGAAGCTGTCCAAAGAGCATTTATTGATCACTGTCTAATATTAATCTTTGTAAGCTGCTCTGGGAGCCTTTTCTGGCTTAAGAGTGGGGTAAAAATGCTGTAAATAAATAAATTGTATAACAGTATTTGTTATTCGGTGGATTACCTCTCATTCCATTTCCCTCTGTTACGGGATTCATCTGTTTGATAAATAACTGATGACTAAACTGTTTTATTCATCGCCCAGGGTGGCCGGGTGACCGGCCAGATGGCCGATTAATAAATATAATAAATAAATACATTTAAGTTATTGTTATTTTATTGTGCCTTTGAATTAATCTGCTATCTTATGCTGAGTATGCAGGCTTTACAAATGCTCCTCACTAAAATTATAATAAAGGAAGTGTAGTGGACAGGGCCGGATTAAGATAGGGGCTATTGGAGCGGCAGCTCCAGGCCCATATCCCAAAATAGGCCCACAACAAATAGGGATGCCGCACGCGCGGCGCCGCGCCGGGGAAATGAGGACGTCACCTCACTCAGAGCGAGGTAACGTCCAGTCGCTCACCTGCGTGGGGCGTTGCCGGAGGCGAGCACGCTGAGGAGCAGAGGTTGCCGCCCATTGCCACCACGCTGGGCTGTAGAGAGCGGAGAGGCCCAGACGCCGGAGAAGGGCGCAGCAGGGCGAGGACTTCCACCGCTCGCCACTGCCAGCCTCGCCTCGAGTGCACGCACCCACCAGCGAGGAGGACATCTCTGACTGGAAGTGGAAGGAACTTCAAGGAAGAGAAGTTCCTCGAGCGGAGCAGGCAGCTGCTTCCCAGCCCGCCCCCGGCCCGCTGGGCCTCGCCTCCGCCGACAGCAAGCTCCCCGCCTCCGCCGACAGCAAGCTCCTCCTCGCCTCGTCCGGCTCGGAGAGCCAGCCAGCCAGCCAGCCAGCCAGCCAGCGACTCCGGTAAGGGTTGCCCCCGCGCGCGCGCGGCGCGCCTGCCTCTGCAGCGTGCGCGGCTCTCTGGCTGGGCGCCGACGGACTCCGACTCCCCCGGGTCAGCCTTCCCCAACTGGGTGCCCACCAGCGGTGTTGGACTACAACTCCCATCGTGCTGGCTGGGGGTGATGGGGGCTACAGTCCAGTTCACCTGGAGGGCGCCAGGTTGGGGGAGGCTGGCCGGGGTGGGCGGGACTGGCCCCCATATATATATAAATAAAACTCGGAAGCCACTATGTCCAATGCGGCTTACTTACTCCTAAGTAAACGTGCCTAGGATTTGCGCTGCAGGGTTTGCTTCCTCCTCCATCACAGCCTCCTTCCTTTCTATGCATGCCCCTGTTTTTATTACCCAATTTATTATTTCGCAGAACAGGTCTGGGCTCGGACCGTGTTCTCCCACGCACCCCTCCCCCGCTCTGCCTTGGCGAGCCTTCAGAAACTAGCCTCTTCTTCTGGGTACGGTTTGAAACCAAAGTCCAGCCCTTCCCCGCTGGAGGCAAACCAACCCCCCCCCCCGGCCTCCTTCGCAACCCCGCTTCGAAGCAGCCAGGGCTGGTGGCAGGCCGAGAAGGCCCGCTTTTTGCACGTCGGAATAGCCCACCACCTCACTGAGCAAGCTTCAGAGAAGAAGGGGTACAGCAAGGTGGGAGGGCGCCGGGGGGGCAGACTTATACGCCCTGCAAGTCAGAATTTCCTGCACGCAGGTATGATTCGCCTGTGTGCCTGCACGTGTGTGTGCGTGCGCGCGCGTGCAAGTAAGTTTAAAAGACACCAATCCATCGCTTTCGTGCTGTCTTCTGGCGGCTACGTGGAAAGGACTGGGGGGGGACAGAAGAGAGAGCAATCGCCTGGTGGATGGATCTCTCCTTCTCTTCCCCCCCCCCGCAATAATTTCTTTAATCAATTAACACACACAAAGGAGAAATGGATTTCTCTAGCATCGCTACTTTACTAATAATTTAACACTACAAATCTTGCCTCTTTTTATCCTCGCGCCGGCGGCGGGGAAGCAGCAGCGTGTGCAGCTCTCTGGCTGGGCGCCGACGGACTCCCCCGGGTCAGCCTTCCCCAACTTGGTGCCCACCAGCGCTGCGGTGTTGGACTACAACTCCCATCGTGCTGGCTGGGGGTGATGGGGGCTACAGTCCAGTTCACCTGGAGGGCGCCAGGTTGGGGGAGGCTGGCCGGGTGGTGGGGTGGGTGGGGACTGGGAGTCTCTCGCTTCGCTTGCTGGCCTCGCCCCACTCTGCCGCCCCAGCCGGATTCTTGCCTCCTTGGGCTGCGGCGCCTCTCCTTGCCGCTCTGTAATGAGGAGGCCTCGAGGTTTGTGCAAGAGACTGAGAGGAGAGTCTACTTTCGTGAGGAAGTTAGTTTGCCTTTCTTCCTCCATCCTCCCAGCCCAACTTTCCTAGGCTTGCATAACTTGCTTACTATGTCTTTTTTGCACCTCCCTTTCTTCATGTGTCTAATACTTTTTCCCTGTGTCATTCAATTTTATTACACATAACTTCATTTCTGAACTTCTTGGTTTATGTTTCTGTTTTGGCACTTTAATGGTAATTAAAATATTTAATTTGTTTTAATATAAAATTGCGACTTCATTTTATTTATTTCCATAAAAAGGCCCACCAAAATCCTCAGCACCAGGCCCATAATGCTCTTAATCCGGCCCTGGTAGTGGAAAACTATAATCCAGGTTCACCAAAGCTTTGCTGGGGGGGGGGGGTGCCTCTGAAGATGTGCAAGGGCGCCTTCCATCAGCAGTGAGTCACGCTCTGCCCGCACTGCCTCTAACCCCACCTGGCCTCAACAAACAGAGGGACGACTAAGCAGCCGCCTTCACTCCCCAAAACTTCAAGAGCACTTTTACCCTTCTTAATAATTCCAAAGCACTTCAAAACTCCTCACATGGGCAAAGGCACATCTGCCCACCACTGTTTGGACCAGGGGCTTGCTGGAAAATGGGAACTCACCGTTCTGGACATTGGGACCTCAAAGAGCAGGGCTGGGCGAGAGGCTGTTGAGGGGATTCAGCTCCCTCCTTCCACCCAGCACAGTCCAGCAGGCCAAAAGGGAAAAGTGAGCAGCTGTATGACAGAGGGAGAATTCGGCCACATGCCGCTTCACCCTTCTATACGTCTCACATATATTTCCGAGTCATTTCGCTAGCTCAGCGTGCTCCTGTAGCCATATTGCCCTTCTAAAGCAAGGCGGTGGGGTGTGGGGAGAGGGTCCAATTCTGCCTTTGCAAGATTAATGGGGAGGGGTGCAGAAGAAAGACCCAAAGCAGGATGCTGAGAAAGTGGAGGGGGAGGGAGGGGGTGCCACACACAGGCAGGCTTCACACCTCTACAAGGAAGTCCGGGCAGGCCAGGAGTCACTCTGGAGCCATAGGCCTGATGATTCAGGGACAGGTGGCCATGGTGACATCACCACAAACAGGTTGAACCAGTTTGGGGCAGGTTGGCCAACCCTGGAGAACCCAGTTAGATCAGGTTTCACTCAACATCCCATCACTGCCAGTTCAGCAGGCGGGCAGACACAGACACACCACCTCTTCTGACCCCAAAACAGGCCCCTTTGCGCGACAGCCCTGCAGAAGCAGCAACCAAGCTGAGGCACCAGTGCTTAACGGTTCTCCCTCCCCAGCTCCTAGCAAAATAAAACCCTCTTGAGTGGCCCAACACCCCCCACCCCGCTGAAAGGGGATCTTGCCCCCCTGGCTCCAGAAGCGCAGCCTCACTTCCCTCTAGGAACTTGGAGGGCGGGGCTGGCTGCCATGTGGGGATGTGGCCCCATTAAAACAGCCCATTCACAAGGACTGGGCCTCTGCCCCCCACCAGGGCCAACCCGCCACGGGACGCTGGCTTGGCAAGGGTGCCTGCTGGCACAACATGGGCCACACCCGCTCTGTGACTTGCCTTGAACTTTTGTCTGCGCCCCCCCCCCTGCCCTCACCCACACACTCAAGCCAAGCGTAAACACGGAAGACTTCCTCTTCCAGAGTCTGGGCAGGGCCCCAAGCTCTGAGGCAGGCACTGGCCAGCCCGGCTCACTTTTCCTGGCGGCATGGGCTGCTCCTCGCCCCCTTCCCTTGGGGCGAGCCTCCAGCCACTGGCATAGCAAGCCAGGGAGAGCTGGAGCCCCGGCTAGGCCTGCAGGATACGGTGGTCCCTCTTCTCAACGCCCCTGCCACTCCGTCACGCACACTTCCCACTTGCAACCTGGCACCATTGCCAGGATGCCCACACAAAGCCTCTGGGCCCAGAACAATGAAGCGCTCTGCGGGGGGGGGGGGGACGGCGGCACCGAGCGACCTCCAGACCGCCCCTCAGACCAAAGGCTGCGCAAAGTTGTCTGGAAGGGGCGTCACAGAGACTCCCCACAGGCTGGAGGGCAGCAGACCCGTCGAGGAAGTGCCCCAGCAAACCGGCTAATTGGCTGAAGAAAGCGCCGTGGGACAGGGCCCCTATGGCCAGGCCCAGCCGTGGCCCCCCCCAGCCCCCACGCCCAAAGCACACGCTCCACCTGCTCTGCCTTGCCAGGCGCCAGCCCGGGAGGGCAGCGGCCTGTCCCTCCACGCGCGCCTGGGCACACCCAGATACCGTGCCCGGAGCTCAGCCCGCGCAGAAGGGGCATGCTCTGTCCCGGCCCCGAGTGGGGCACCTCGACTGGCAGGGCGGACACGCGCTCGCCCCCAAACCCAGCCCGCGCACCGCAGGCTGCCCCCGGGGAAGGAAAGCCCGCCGTCTAGGGAGGGGGCTGAGGAGGCCCACCAGAGGGGTCATCCGTCCGGGTCTGTCACTCGGGGAGGGCCCATGCCGCCTCCCGTCCCCCGGAGACTTTCGTGCCTGCACAGCTGGCCGAGGCAGGCGGGCAGCGACTCCCTCACGGCCAGCCAAGGCACCGCTCTGTCCAAAGCGGGCAGAGCCCAGAGACGCGGACCCCTGCCCATCAGGGCGGCCATCATAGGCCAGGCAGACTGCGGGGGGGGGAGCCGGGGACCAGCGCAGAGCCTTCCTCCCCCCCGTCAGGAAAGGGGGCACTTCTTTGGGGGAGATTGGGGGCTCGGGGCGCCCGCGCCTCCCCCACCCTAAGGGGATCTGGGGCCCGCACGAGACTCTCTCTCACCTGGCAGCGACCCCGCCGCGGCGCCCAGCACCAGCGCGGCGCCCAGCACCAACGCCACAGCGGCCCCTCGCGCGCGCACCGATCGCCCCATCACAGCCCGCCGACTCCACAACAGAAATGCGCGCGGGCGCGCCGCCGCCGCCGCCAGGACCCGCAGGTGAGCCACACCCCCGCCCCGGCACCCAATGGCGGCGCCCGGCGTCACAACGGGGGAACGCCACGCCCCCAGCGCTGCACCTGCACGGGGCGAGGCAGGCCACGCCCTCTTCGTTTGCATAGTCGGCGGGAGGTGTACACGAGTCACGGGGAGGGGGGCTGAAAGCCTGGAAAGACGCGGACGCAAAGCAGCTCGACGGGACCCCCGAGAGAGAGCCCCTCCGCCTCTTGCGCGCTCGGACTGTGGCGACCCCCCCCCCGCTCCACATGCCTGGGCCTCCTCTACGGGGCGCCCCCTGTCGTCTATTCCCTTCCTCCGCCGCCGCCCAGGCGGTGGCGAGAGGTCAGCCTGCCCTCCCACCGGGGGCCCCTCTCGCCCCCTTCCTGACCAGCCGGGCGGGGAGCTTCAGGGGGCGATGGGCGGGGAGCTTCAGGGGGCGATGGGCGAGGTTCGTGGGAAGCCCCCTCCCGCGTTCAGCCGCGGCGGCGGCGGCTGGGGCGGGGCAGCGCCCGTCGGCCGAACCCAGCGTCTGCTCCGCAGCGGGAACCCATTACATAGCAAGGGCAAACTGAGGCATGCGAGGGAACTTCGAGAACATGAACAGGGAGGGGGGGAGGAGGGCTCTGAGCATTACAGAAGCGGCCCTCTGAGCCCGAGCCCACATGTGTCTACCCACCCACTGCACAGAAGGCAAGGAACGTCAAGACCACGAGGGCAAAGCAGACTGAAATATAGCAGGGGGGCGGAGAGAAAAGGAAAAAAAATAGGGGGAATACCAAGGTGCGGGGAGCCGTGACACCCTCCACAGCTCTCCCCACAACTCCGAGGAGCAGAAACAGAAAAAATAAAAGAGAACCTGCGGTGGTGGTAAAAAGGGGGGGCTAGGAAAGAGTTGGGAGCTCCAGGGACCCGACCCGACCCCCAATCACTTGCCTCCAGTTTGAAAACATACAATTTATTTAAAAGGTAAAAGAAATAAGGTTCTGAGCCCTGCAAGGAAGCAGCTGCCTGCCTGCCTCCCGCAGCTCCGCGCCCGCCAAAGCACGCAGCCGGCCTAGGGAGAATCTTTTAGAAGCCCGCCAAAGCACGCAGCCGGCCTAGGGAGAATCTTTTAGAAGCCCACACAAGCACGCTGATTGGCTGTGGGTGTCTGAAGGGCCGCCCATTTCAGATGGAGCTATTGGGGTCTTGATTTGCTCTGGGGGAACTGGCCAGGACCAAATGTGGAAATCCAGCAGAGGGGTCCTGCTGAACGCTCGGCCTGCCGCCGCCGCCGCCGCCGCCGCCGCCGCCATCGCCGCTGTCTTTGAGTTAGTCCCATTGGGAGTGAGGGGAGGCGGGGGGGGGGGAGACGCGGAGAGCCTGCGCGCAAGCCCTGTCCAGTCGCTGCCAGCACTGATGGCGCTTGGGTGGAGAGGAGAGGCCGGCGCGACCCCTGCTGCTCGATCGGTGTTAGCGATTTCATAGAAATCTGGCTGGGTGGGGTTCATCCCCCCCCACCCAGCCATTTGCATTTTTTGATGTGTCCGCCAGTCATAACATTCATGCGATGAAGGTCATGGTCTTAGTTGGGCCCTGAAGAAGGCACATGTTTAGATGCCCAAGCTGCATCTCCTCATTGTGTCTTGGTGGGCGGAGAGAATTCTGCCTCTGGTTTCCAGGCAGCATCAGGGCCCAGAAGCGGAGACCAGAGGCTGAACTGGGCCCTTCTCTTCTCCCAGCCCCCAGGGGTGGGTCTTCCCTGGAGTTCCTGGATGAGGAACCTGCAAACTCTGCCTGGCTGCCAACCAGCAACAGGATTTCCCGAGGGAGTGTTTGGCCACCAAAATCCATTTGCTTTCCAGACCACTGGCAGCTGCCAAGCTGTTGGTCAAATCCTTCCTGGCAATCATCTCCTGATGTGATGGGCCAGACAGAATCTTTTTACTGGGCCATGGACTGCCCCGCCCACACACACACTGCATTTTTATCCTTCCTGCCCTCTTCCCAAGGCAGGTGTTTCTCAGGGCCCATCTCTCCAGGGCCCCTCAAATGTCAAAGAATTCACCCTGGATGGATGGCAGCGAGTGGTACAAAGACCTGGGGGCTGGTCCTCCTGGGAGACCCAGCATTATGCCTACCTATACCAGTCGCTGGGGAACATGGTTGCATGGGGGGTGCTGTTGCCCTCATGTCCTGCTTCATAGATTATAGATGCATAGATTTCATAGAGTTGAAGGAGCCTACAAGGCTATCGAGTCCAACCCCCCTGCTCAATGCAGGAAACTGGAGGAGGGGTCTCCCATCCAAGTAATAACCAGGCCTGACCCTGCTTAGCTTTCCACACTCAGACAAGCTGAGCCAGCATAAGCCACAGGCCTGCTTGTGGGTTTCCTGCATGCAGCTGGCTGGCCACTGTGTGAAGAGAATGATGGACCCTTGATCTGATCCAGCGTGGCTCTTATGTAGGGCCCAGGGGAAAGGGTGTGTGTGCTTTTGTGGGTTGGAGCACCCCTGCTGATTTTAATTTAATTATATTTATACCCCAAGAAATGCCAGCTGTTGGAGTGCAGCTGGCCATCTGTGCCCTCAGATGTGATGTACCCATCTTCAAGGAGGGGAGAAGGAAGGAGCAGGTCCCTTGAACCCTATATACTTCTGCTCAATGGGTGTGTGGATCCCCATGACTCAATTCCCTGGTGTTTCCCCAGGAATTAAAATCTCTGCCCAGATTCAGTGAAAGCAAAGACAGCTACTGATAAAGACCATGCATCTGTTTCACAAGAGCTGTGTGTGCGTGTGCATGAGCACGTATGCATGCCCTTGTGGGACATGGCATGCATGACACCAAGATAGAAAAGCCATGGTCATCTGCGCTCTGGAAACCTCCTGATTAGACTCCTGCAAGGCGTCATAGGTGGGGCTTACCATACAGCAGGAACGTGTGGCCCTCCAGATGTTGGACTTCAATTCCCATCATCCCTCACCATTGGCTATGCTGGCTAGGGCTGAAGGGAGTTGCAGTCCAGCAACATCTGGAGGGCCACATGTTCCCTCACGCCTGCTTTAGATGCTACACCTGGTCCAGAATGCAGGCATCATTCTAGAATTTTAACTGGGGTGGCCCAGTGGAAGAATTTCTTGCCCATTTTGAGAGTTTTGTTTCTTTCCCTCCCAGACCGAGTCAAGGGGCTGGCTTACACAGCCCTCCAGGGTTGGGACCCCAGGGACAGTGCTGCCTGCCTGCCCCCAGCCCGGCCAACTGCCAGGGCCCCCATTGCGCTCCAAGAGAAGGCCCTTGTAGGTTGTGGTGCCTGTCTGTGGAACTCCCTCCCAAAGAGGTTTGCCTGCAGCCGCCTTTGCTGTGCTTCATGTGCCCGGTAAGAACATTTCCATCCTCCCAGGTCTGTGGCATTCAGAGCATTTTAAAGTCTTGCCTTTGTGACCACTCTCCACACTGCTGTTTTTAGTCATCTTGAAAGGATTGTTTTTATGTGTGTACATATTTTACTATTTTAATTAGTGTAAACCATCCAAGATCATTGGCTGAAGAGCAGCATAAAAGTCTACTGAATAAATAATAAGACCCTGGCAGGGGAAATGGAGCCCCGCACTCAGAGGAGTTCCATCTCTCTTGGAGGGAGGGTGGGTCTCTACAGCCATGTCTAAAGTTCAGAGGTGGCTGGGAATTGCACAGTGAGGTCAAAATGGGTAGGAAATGCCGAACGTCCCGTTGTATCATTCGTCATTGCTGTGTGGGTTCCCAGGGCTGGGTTTGGGAGGACATAAGGCAGGGCGAGGCATGCAGGTGGGTGGGGGGGTGGGGTGGGGTGAGCCAGCGATGCTTGGAGGTGTGCACATGCTGTGGGACTCCCCCTTCCGCTGCAGCCCAGGGGTGTTTGGAGGGGCCTCGGCCTCCAGACCCCTGGAGTGCACAGGGGGGGCCTTGCTTCTCCTCAGGAATGAGTCTGCAGCCCATCAAGAGCCCCCCTCCCCAAACAGACACAAAGGCTCCTTCCTGGTGCAAAGGAGAAAGGTCCAGCTGCAGCCCCTTGGGAGCAGGATCCAAGCCCTGCAAAGGACTCCCTTGCTGGCATCTTCCACTCATGGAGGGAATCCAGCCCTCAGTGGATGTCAGTTTTTTCTGGAACAAGCAGAGGAAGTGTTGCTTCCTTCTTTCCCTCCTTCTTTCCTTCCCAGCTGCTTGTTTTGCTTTTTGCTGAGCTGTGGGAGGGATTTGTGATTCAGACCTGGGTCTGTGAAACCCATCTTGCCTGGGCCCTGTAGAGGCCCCCATCTCCTCCTTCTGCCCCCCCCCCCTTGCAAAGCTGGGATTCTCCTCTAAAGGCTTACATTGGCGGACTTCTGGCTTCGGGGAGTAGGATAGGGAGACTTTCCCTGTGAGTTTCTCTAGCTCTACTGATCTAAGATTGTGTGAGCTTGTGAAAGTATTTCTTTAAAGCATTTTTACTCCACGCTTCATCCAAAAAGGCTGAGGTCCAGGACCCCAGTGCCACCGCGTCCCTCCTGTCACATGCGCCTGATTGATCTCAGTCAGCTGCTCCTCTGCAACCGGGCATTCTTGTCTGAATCAACCAACCAACCATGGAACCAACTGTCCCAGTCCTAATTGGTGGCCATCACTCCAGCCTCTGGGCTCCCAGTTCAGAAGAGCCAGACTCCAGTGAAGTTGGCTGCTGGCAGATTCAGACACAGCTTACCTCTGGGTAGAGTGTGGGGGGTGGGTGGGGGACAAGCAGCAGGAGAGGGCTGCCGCCCCATCTTCTGCTTGAAGGCTTCCCAACCGCATGGTGAAAAGGATGCCCCATCTGCTCCAACAAGGCCATTCCGAGGAGGTGGGCGTGTGTGAACACAGCCAGGCTGTCCCGCGGCTCCTGGCGCTGGGCCTGCCAGAGATTGGTGTGTAAGCCTGGCACAGCGGTGGGCAAAGAGACACCGCCGGGACGGGGCGGGGGGCGGATCGAGGGGAGGTCACTCTTCGGAACTGAGTGGGGCTTCGCTTGGATAGTGAGGCGGGGCGGGGAAGAGCATGCGCCGCGGGAGACGGGCTGCCAGGGCGCCGCCTTGCGCTTCCGCTTGCCTGGACGGGGCGGCCGGGAGGGGGCTCCCGGGAGCAGCGGCCTCCTCCGGCAGGGCTCTCGAGTCCAGGGCATCTCGCAGCCGGTGGGACGGACGGATTGCATCCTGGAGCCCCGCCCCGCCCCGCCCCGCGGCCGCTAAAAGGCGGTGGTGGGATGCGGGCACCCCGTCTAGCAGAGACGAGCGATGGCGGCGCACCGGGTGGGGAGGCGCCTGGGGCGGGCTTCACCGGCGCGCTCTGCCGGGCTGTCTCCGGGGGGAACCCGCGCGGAGCGGACGCCTAGCCCAGGCATCCAGCGGCGCCAGGCGCGGGTCACCGTCAAGTACGACCGGCGGGAGCTGCAGCGGCGCCTCGACGCAGAGAAATGGATCGACGGCCGCCTCGAGGAGCTCTACCGAGGACGGGTGAGCGAACTGGGAGCGGGGGGGGGGGGGTAGTTGCTGCAGTCCGTCCCGTCGGAAAGCTGCAAGAACGTGGGCGCGGCGCTGGTGACCCCCCAACCCTGAACGTGGAGGCCTTCGCGGGAAAAGGCCGGCGGGGGCAGAACTGGCCGTGGGCCCAGGTGGCCGCAGCCTGCGCGCTCCGCTCCTCGCCCTGCAGGCCGACCCCGGTGGCGGCGACTGGCACCCAGGAGCCCTGTCGATGAGGGGGTCTCCGGCAGATGCACGGAGGCGGTTGGGGGCGAGAGGCTTCCTTGCGGACCCCGGACAGTTGGCGCCGACTCACCTCGAGCGGCGGCGGCTGGAAATGTCCTACTCTGGCCGCGGGTGGGAGTGGGGTGGGTTAGGCCGGCGCCGGCCCATTCCCAGTCTCGGGGGTCCTCCGCAGTTCCTCCCAGCAGACACAGGGTTAATCCTAGCCCGCGCTCTTCTGGCCCAGCTGCTGCCCCCTGCAGGCGCTGCCCCTCGGGGAGGGCTCTGGTGTTGCCATCTGCCCTGCCGGGGAGGCGCATCTGGTACGAGAGCCCCAGGCGTCGGGGAAGGGGCTGGACAAGAGCGCCCCCCCTGTTGCTGCTGCTGCTGCTGTGCCCGGCTGAGGTGTGAGGCGGGTGTGTGTGTGTAGGTTCAGGCAATCTGGGGCTGCCTGAAGAAGCAGCCAGGGAGAAAAGTGGGCTAGATGGAACAACTATCAGGTAGCTCCACAAAATGCTTATCAAATTTGCAGATGACACAAAGTTGGGTGGAACAGCTAATACTCTGGAAGACAGAAACAAAATTCAAAGTGACCTCGATAGGCTGGAGCGCTGGGCTGAAAACAACAGAATGAAATTTAATAGGGATACATGCCAAGTGCTGCACCTAGGGAGAGGAAACCAAATGCAGAGTTACAGAATGGGGGACACTTGGCTCAACAATACTACAAGTGAGAAGGATCTTGGAATTGTGGTAGATCACAAACTGAATATGAGCCAGCAATGCGATGTGGCTGCAAAGAAGGCAAATGCTATTTTGGGCTGCATTAATAGAAGTATAGCTTCCAAATTGCATGAGGTGATAGTTCCCCTTAGCACTGGTTAGGCCTCTTATTTATTTGTATTTATTTACAGCATTTCTACTCTGCTCTTCAGCCAAAAAAGGCTCCCAGAGTGGCTTACAAAGATTAATATTAGACAGCCCCTGCCCTCAGGCTTACAACCTAAAAGACTCCTCTTGAGTCCTGCGTCCAGTTCTGGGCACCACACTTTAAGAAGGATGCACACAAACTGGAAAGGGTTCAGAGGAGGGCAACCAGAATGATCAGGGGACTGGAAACAAAGCCTTATGAGGGGAGACTGAAGGAACTGGTCATGTTTAGCCTTCACAGGATAAGACTGAGGGGAGATATAATAGTGCTCCTCAAGTATTTATTTATTTGTTTATTTAATACATTTTTATACTGCCCAATAGCTGAAGCTCTCTGGGCGGTTTACAACAGTTAAAACCATAAAATACAATCTAACTACAGGGCCGGTGCTACCATTAGGCCAACTAGGCGGCTGCCTAGGGCGCCGGGCTAAAGGGGGCGCCAGGAGCATAGGGCTGGAGGGAGGGAGGGCTCAAGTGGGAAGAGGGGGGCGCTAAATATCTGATCTTGCCTAGGGCACCAAACTGCCTTCCACCGACCCTGTCTAACTATAACATTTAAAACCATAGATTAAAACAAACAGGAAGGCTAGCAGCAATTCAAATTACAGCAACAGTTAAAAACTACCAGATAAAAATGATAAAAATGATTTAAAAGATTAAAATGATTTAAATGCCTGGGAGAATAAAAAGGTCTTCACCTGGCACCGGAAAGAGTACAATGTGGGCGCCAGGCGAGCCTCTATGGGGAGCTCATTCCACAACCGGGGTGCCACAGCAGAAAAGGCCCTCCTCCTGGTAGCCACCTGCCTCACTTCCTTTGGCAGTACTGGAAAGGTTGTCACACAGAGGAGGGCCAGGATCTCTTCTCAACCATCCCAGAGTGCAGGACATGGAATAATGGGCTCCAGTTACAGGAAGCCAGATTCCACCTAAACATCAGGAAAAATTTCCTGACTGTCAGAGCAATAAGACAATGGAACCAACTACCTAGGGAGGTGGTGGGCTCTCCCAATCTGGAGGCATTCAAGGTGTGGCTGGACAGACATCTGTCAGGGATGCTTTGACCTGGATTCCTGCACTGAGCAGGGGGTTGGACTCGATGACCTTACAGGTCCCTTCCAACTCTTCTATGATTCTATTCTCTTCTGGCCCCCCAGCTGCTGGGGCAGGGGGGAGGCGGCCTTGAAAGGAGATCTTTGACCAGTAGACTTTAGAAACGTCCTGAAGGCACCGATGGAACTCCTTGCTACTGGCCACACGCAAGGTGTGTGTGTGTGGGGGGGGGGGGTTAATGCAGAGGGCAGGGCTGTTGGTGGCCCTTGGCCATGGTAGTCCACAACTGCCAGGCGCTGGGACCTGATGGATGGAGCTGAGCATCCTGATTCAGCAGCGCCAGCCTTACGCACCCTCTGCCCCAGCCTCCAGCTCCCTTCTCTGGCCGTGTTGCAGAACTAGAACTGCGACAGAACTGGAGACGAAAAGCCTCCCACTGGCTTCCCCCCACCCCTCCCGTCTCCGTGGTCCTCCCCTCTCCAGATGCCCTGGCCCTGGTGGGGCGGGGGGGGGGGGCTTGCAGTTGGCTCAGGGCAGCTGGAAACCGGTTCCCCAACCATGCCTTGGCTGCTCTCGAGTCCTGCAAGGATGCCACCAGCTTGCCCCCTGGAGCCTTTTCTCCCCCCCCCCCATATGTGTTTTTCTTGGCAAATCACTGCATTAATCTTGCTAAGCCCGCTACTTGAGCTCTCTTGATGACTTGGCTGTGGGCAGGGTTAAGGCGGTGCCCGAGACCTGCGTCCTCTGGAGTGTGAAGTGAGGAAAGGCCCAGGCTCAGCAGAGGCGTGCATGTGCTGGATGCAGGACCCCCACCCCCACCCCCGTTCAAGCAAGGCTGGGCAAGACCCTCCCCTGCTGGAGACCCCGAGAGCTGCTTCCTGCCAGTGCAAACTGGCCTTCCCCAAACTGGTGCCCTCCCCGTGCTATGGACCATGACTCCCAGCACTCCTGACCGTTGACCATGCTGGCTGGGGCTGATGGGAGTTGAAGTCTGATGGGAGTTCAACTATGGGAGTTGAAGTCTGGGGAGCCCAGGTTGGGAGAGGCTGCCGTGCACGGCCCTGAGCCGGATGGAGCCCTGGTCCGGCCCCGCGGAGGGCGGCGCCCGCTGGGAAGCCTCCCTGTTCTGATCCGGCCCGGGTGTCCGCCACTGCTCCCCAGGCAGCCTTTGGGGTCCTTCTGCCCCCCACCAAGCCTTCACTCCCTCCCTTTGCTGGGGCCCGCTGCTTGCCCAGCCCCGCCCTCTCTGCCTGCTGCCCCACCTCCCAGCCCCCCACGCAGCTGCCCCTCGGAAACACTTGTTGCCCCCTGGCTCTCTCTCGTGCCTTTCGGCACCGCCTTCTTCTGTCCCTGAGCAATGGAAGCAGGGGCCACGCTGCTGGATCGAGGCCCAGCCCCTTGGCCAGCCAGACCCCCGAGCAGGCTGGGAGCGGTGGGGGTGCTGCCGCCTCCCGTCTGCTGGCAGCATGTGCTTCAGGTGTCCCGCCCTGTCCCTGAGCGCGCGGCCTCTTCCTCCTCCTCCGCCATCCTGAAGGGGCTGCCTTGTGACTGCCTCGTGGCAAGCGAGGCTGGCTAAGCGGGCCCCCTCGGCAGGTCCAGGCAGGCTGCAGAGAGAGGGCGAAAAGGCTGCCTGACGGGAGGTCAGTGTGCCCCCGGCCCCTGACTGTGTAGCAAACAGCCTCCCACGTTCGGTGCCCAGAGAGATTCCTACAGGGGAAGGGAGGAAGTCTGGGCTATCTATAAAAGAGGTGCCTCCAGCCCTTCCATGAAAGGAGAGAGTTCCCAGCCTGGCTGCCTTTCCTCATCCCAGGGGAGTTTCTAGTGGGGGGGGGAGGACCCAGCTGGCGGGCCAATACTACAGCAGCCAAGCGAGGCTCTGCTGTGCAACGCAGGGCTGCGCCTTCCTTGCATGCAGGCAGACCTACTCCTGGGCGCCTTGCACAGGCCCCGATGCTTCCAGGCTCCTGAGCAATGGCTCTTTTGGCACTAGCGGCAGGGGTGGTGACATGCCTCCCCCCCCCGCCCCCGTGGGTGAGGATGGATGACACAGCACATGTGGAGCCAGGCCTGTCCCTGTGGCTCCTGCCTCCCCTTTGGACAGCCCCCTGCGTGGGACCCTCTAGTTCAGGGCTCTCCAACCTTGGGTCCCCAGATGTTGCTGGACTACAGCTCCCAGAATCCCTTGCCATTAGCCATGCTGGCTGGGTATGCTGGGAGCTGCAGGCCAGCAACATCTGGGGACCCAAGGTTGGAGAGCCCTGCTCTAGTTGGTCCAGAGTTTGTAGAAGGAGGAAGGTGTCTTGCCTCCTTCCTGAGAAGGAGCACTTATTGGCTACAGGGGCGGCAGCTGCTACTGGATCACCCCTGCCTGGGAAGGAGCAGCGCCGCCAAGACTCTTGAGTGGATGCTGATCAGAGAGAGCTTGGAGGGGCTGCAGGGCAGGCTTCTTGCACTGCTCCCACCCACAAAAGGCAACCACATCGATGAAGCCCGTGCCTACAAGCTGGGCTTGGCCTCTGAAAACCCGAATGCTGCCCTTCCTGGAGTGTGGAGGATCCCGTAATTAGGAAAACACAGGCTTGCATGTCTTCTAAATGCAGCAGCACAGGAAACATGGTGGCTTTCCCACAGACCTTGTCACAGGGCCCTGGGAAGCTGCCTTCGACCGAGTCAGACCTTTGGTCCATCTAACCCAGCGTGGCTGACTGGCAGCCATGGCTCTTCCAGGGTTTCAGGTGTGAGTTTTTCCTACCCTACCTGGAGATGCTGGCAGGGACTGCACTGGACCTTCTGCGTGCCAAGCAGGGCTCTGCCATGGAGCCATGGCCCCTCCCCGTGAGCCCTGGTGAGGCCTTGTGGGGCTTGCCCCAGCCAGCAGCCCCCTTTCCTGAGGCCTGTGATGTCTCCTTGTGGCCCAGTCCCAGAGAGCCCCACAGCCCTAATGCTCTTGTTGCAGGAGGCCGAAATGCCCGATGAGGTAAACATTGATGATCTCCTGGAGATGGCCACGGATGAGGAGAGGGCCAAGAAACTGCAGGTGAGTGGCTACTTTGGGATCATCGGGACCCTGGATTCAGAGGTGAGGTCCAAAATGGGCACTTTGCTGGTGGCCGTTAGAACGCTGGACTGGGACTCAGGAGACCTGAATTCCAGTCCCCACTTGGCCATGAAGCCCACTGACTCTCGACCGAACCTACCCCACAGGGTTGTTGTGATGATAAAATGGAGAGGAGGAGGATCATGTAAGCTGCCTTGGGTTCCTTGCAAGAGGGGAAATAGTGGGATATAAACGTAATGATAAATAAACAATCAACAGGCCAAGTTGCTCATCCTGGTGCAGGAAACTCCTAGGGGGGGCAACTTGTAGGCCAAAACGTCTGGAGGGCCACAAGTTGCCCAGCTTCGTGGTAAGCGTTCTAGGGCTTGCAGTTTTGAGATCCCAGGGTCAGTGGGAGGGAGGCAGTGTCCTCACAAAGGTGTCCAGGTGGATGAGTTGGGCCTGTGGTCTCCAGGGGACTGGCACTAGATCCCAGGCAGTGGAAGCAATGCCTAAAGGCTGTTTATCAGTGTATTAATACACAAATATAATTAATGTGCAGCTAAGATACACACGTGTCATTTTGCCACATCTGGCTACAAATGCAGCTTGGGCTGCTAGAAATGTAAAACAAAAATGCTCAAAGACACCTGGCAGTTTTTCAAAACAGACAAAGGATCAAAGGGGGCAGCAGAGGCAGTGTTAGGGGGTGGCCCACTAGGCCTAGAGCCCTGAATCTCTCATTTGGAGCCCCGAATCTCTTGGAGGCCCTCTGCCCCACCACCCTGCTGTCTGTGGGCACTTGCTGAAAAAAAGGCACAGGGGCCTGATGATTTCTGTTGCATCTGATCCCCTGGATTAACTGACTTTTGGCCCATTTGTGCTTCACCTCCTGCTGCCCCCCCCCCCGAATCCTTCTGCCCTAGATTTTTCCCCCCTGAAATCAAGTGTACCCCTATTTTACGGATAGGGGTGTCCTTAGGAGACAGGGTCCTTTAAACGCACACACAGACTTTAGAACACATGTAAATTAGGATATGCAAGTGTGTGTGTGTGTGTGTGTGTGTGTGTGTGTTTGGCCTGTGGACCTGAGCCCCAGATCTTTTTGGCATTGTGGAGGCTTCTCGTGGGCGCTGCAAATTCCACAGCAAAGCTGGGAATCAAGCCGGAGACCAGCGAGGGACCCCCCTCATTTCAGGGGCAAAGCATAGGGTGACCACACACAACTGGGGACTGCCTGGCACCCCACCCTGCCGCCGGGCTGTTCCTCATTCTTGTCTCTTTCCAGGGCACCTTGAAGTCGTGTCACCACAACACAGAGGTGGGTGTCTGCCCTTCCGCTTCAGCAGCCTCTAGCTTTTGTCGGGGCTCCATGAACTGCGTGTGTGTTGGGGGGTGGGGGAGGAGGAGGAGGAGGAGTTGCTGCGTCCCCCAAGGGGCACGGCCAGTTCCAGCTGCTCCGCGACTGTGGCTGCTGTGACGTTCTGTGGAGAACTGGGAGGAGCTCCCATTCCGTACACGAACGTGCCCCCCAACCCCTGCATCCGTCCCGGCACCACTGATCCTCCACTCCCACCCTCTGGCGGTGGGTGCTCGGACTCCCTGAGGGTGCCCCCCCAGGATTCCTGGCATTCCAGTCTCAGCGGGTCATTCCAGAGGGCCTCTGCTGCCCCGGCCTCCACCCCACTTCTTGGAGTCTGGCTTGTGATTGCTTCTCCTGGGAAGCACTGAGCAGTCCCGGTCCTGTCCAGCCTGGGACGGGCTGGCTGCCCTTGGAATGGGGACCCGGTGATGGCGGGAAGGTGGACCCTCGCGGGGCTCTCTGGGGTGGTGGGGAAGCCCTGGCTCCCTGCTGGAGGCTCTCCTGGGCTGCCTGCCCCATGGCCAGGGTGGGCCCAGTCCTGGGCTCGGGAGCGAGTGCCCCTGTCCCCAGCGGGGGAAGGCAGCACTCACCGCTCCTCCCACTGCAGGGCTTCGTTGAGGAGCTGCTCGGGAAGCTGAGAGGCCTCCGGACAGAACACGTCCTCCGACGGACAAGCCCCAACAGCCGGGGGGAAGTGGAACCGGGCACGAAAACTCAGGAGCAGGTGTGAATCGGGCCACCAAGGACCTGGTCGAGCGTGTGGGGTGGACGCGTTTCCTTGCCGGGGAGATGCCTGGCCCTGCTGGGGCTGGTCTCAACTGCGCCAGTCCTGAGCAGAGCGTGGCTACGAGGATGTTCACCAGCCAAACTGCATCCTGCTCCCTCTTCCTTAACAGCATTTTAACCCCCCCCCTTGTATAAATCTCTGTATAGTGAATGGTGTTCTCTGCTGTGGTTTTCTCCTGTAATAAAGTGCCCCCTCCCCCTCTCTGGCTCAGCTGCTGCCTCGGCTGTGTGTGTGTGGGGGGAGGGACACCCGCCGCCGACCATGTCTCCCTGGGAACGCCACCTGGCCACCTGCGCCAAGGCCACGCAGCCTTGCTCCCTGCCGTGAGCACCTTTCTCCAGGCCCAGCAGGCTCCGCTCGCTCCTCGGGCAAAGGGCGCTCTGGTGGGGCAGCCCCGCTTCGGCAACGCAGGAGACGCTGCCCACTGTGGCTGGCCCAGCCGCCTTGGCTCATGTCCTCCTCCAGAAAATGTCCCCGCTTCCCTTTATGCCACGACATGCTGGAGAGCACTTTGCTTGCCTCCGTGAGCCCTCTCCTCCCTCTTCCCTCCTAACACTGGTAGGAGCTACCGGAGCAGCCCCCCCCCCTTCACGGGGCTGAGTCTCCCCTGCTGCCTTTGCCTTTTCTCCATCACAGCGTTTGGCAAGGGGGGGGGGCGGTTCTGGCACCAGCCACTCCGTTCTCCAGACTACCAGATGCCACCTCCAGGCTCCATGTGGCCCACCCCCAGCAAGGAGAGCTGAAGGTGCCCTGCCTCTCCCCAAGAGCCAAGGGGGCAGTTTCTGGGTCACAGTGGAGCTGCTCAGTGGCAGAGCCAGGTAAGGCTAGAAAAACACTGGCCTGAAACTGGAGGGAGAGAGGCGTGGCTGGCAGTCTGCGGCACCAATACTGGGCTAGAGGGGCCAAGGGGGCTCTGGCTCCATCGAAGGCCGCGCGTTGGGCGCTCCTGTGATCCAAGCTTTGCTGTCTGCGTGGCTGAGCAGTTCCTTCTGGAGAGTTGCCTGCCTGCCTGCTTGCCTCCCTCCATCGCCTTCGGAGCAGCCCCCCCCCCCCCGCTCCAGACGCACGCCCAGCTTTAGTCCCAAAGTGGACCTGCCCAAGAGCCTCGTCATCCCCTTTTGGGGACAGCGACTGGTCTTGAGAGTGGCGTGTGCGTGCAGCCCTGTCCTGCTCAGGGGCGAGGTCTGGCACGCGGGCAGAGCGGCCGGCCGAGGAGCCCCTCCCAGCAGCCCTTGTTTACGGCGCAGGATCAGCAGCTGCACGCAACTCCGCCTCGTCCTGGATTCCTTTCTCCCCCCCCCCCCCACGCACCTCAAGGGCGGAGAGCCGCTGTTGAGGTCGGGATGTTTGCACGGCACAGAAGGCCCCTCATCAGCCCTTTGGGGCAAGGCTCAAAGATGCTGCCCTTTCCAGGAAGGGCAGGATGACATCCCCGGCCTTACCAGTGGCGGGGCCTGGGAGGGGCTTGTCGCATCAGGGGGTGGGGGTCGCCCGCCTGCCCCGCCTTTCAGAAGTTGCTTTACAGCTGCACAACGCAAGGGCCAGTGAGGGTCACTCTCCAGGTCCCCGCCCTCTCCTGGGTTTCCAGCACTCCAAGCCAGCCCTTGGTCGCGCCCTCACGGCAGCAGCGCAAAGGGAGGCATCAGGAAGGCGTGTCTTTTCACAAGCCCATAGTTACTCTGCTGGCCCTTTGCCTGGTGTGGGCTGCCGGCAGGTCAGCAGGTGGTGGCGGCAACCAGAGCTGAGCCACTGGGCTAGCATGCTGCAGCCCCGCCGCCGGGCCCTGGGGCCGCCTCGCCGGGCCGCTTCGTTGCCTGCTCCCAGCGCTCCGCAGGGCGCACACTGGCGCCTTTCATCCAGTCGTCTCTCCCCTCCCCCACCTTGCACGCTGTCTTCCCCTCCATCGATGGGGCTCTGCCCTGCCGACCTGTACCAGCCACGGGTGGGCTGCTCCGGCAGCTGAAGAACCCCCCTCCCTCCTTCCCAGCACTGCTGGAAACCACATGGAGGAGGCGGGGAGATGCAGGGGCCAGTTCAAACCCTGTCTCTTCTGTGCCCCCCCCCCACACAGGGAAGGTACTCGGGGACATGGGCTCATCCCTTGCTGTGGCCCCCAAACAGCAGCTCTCCCCTCCGGTGGGTCTCCCTGCGGCCTTCTCTGCCGAGCGGCCGGCCCCCAAGGGAGACTGGCTCATTCCCTTATTTGGGAACAAGCGCCGGAGGGGGAGGGGGCCCTTGACGATCGCCTCCAGCGCAGCCCGCTGTGCCAGAGATGGAGGCGGAGCCGCCGGCCTGGCCCCCGTGTGACCTCGCCTTGCCTGGACGGGAAGGGCCAGCCTCGGACCCACGCGGGCCATTCCCAGCAAGTGCTGCCAGGGACGGCCAGGCGGGTCAGCCCTCTCACGCCACCGCCAGCTGTGCAGGAAGGGCCGGGGCGGGGGTGGGTGGACGGCGGAGATGGGAGGGGCCGGAGAAGCGGGAGCGCGCCAAGGAAGGCTTCAGTGGAGGAGCAGCATGC
This sequence comes from Shinisaurus crocodilurus, assembly GCA_021292165.1. NCBI lineage: Eukaryota > Metazoa > Chordata > Lepidosauria > Squamata > Shinisauridae > Shinisaurus > Shinisaurus crocodilurus. The sequence continues at coordinate 232,197 of CM037885.1, read as the reverse complement.
TGGAAGCGGAGGGAGCCTGCCTCCCCCCCCCCCCCACGCAACTGACAGGGAAATTATAGCAGGGCGAGAACCGCCCCCCCCTTCTCCAAAGATGGGTTTGCAGCTGGAAGTGCCGCCTCCTTGGACTACAACACAGCAGTTGGCATTTAATCCTTGGAGGGATGAGTCACCCCAATAAACCCCGTCCCCGCAGTGGGAGCGGGACTGCAGTTCAGGCAGTCCCGGGAGGAGGAGCTCTGCCAGCCCCCCCCCATCGCGGCCCCTCCCCCGGTGGTGGGCCTCAGCCCTACATCCCTGCCTGCAGAGCAGCTGTGGGCAGGGAGGGGCTCCATGGCGGGGGAGATGGCCAGCCTCCTCAACCCATCCCCGGAGGCGTCCGATCTCCCGCTCGCCCGAGGCCACCCCTGGGCCTCAGTGCCAACCGATCCAGAATCGCGGTCGCCACCGACCTCTTCCATGCTTACTCTCTGCGGCGCCGGTTCAAAGCGCAGGCATTGGGCATCTGGGGAAAAGAGATGCATTTTCAGGAGCCTGATGGCGAGAGTATTATGGGCTGGTCACCCCGTAATCAACATTATGGGATTCTGTTCCCCCTACATTCCCTGCATGAGCTGCACTCAGGGGAGGGGGGGCTGCCTGCCTCACTGCCACGGAAAGGGTTAAAAGCCCCCTGTGGGATCATTGGCCAGAGGCTGCCCCCTGGTGGCTACAGAGGGTGCTGAAACATCCAGGCACCTCACTCAGTTCTGGGGCCCAGGAGTAAAACTCAGCAGCAGCAGCCTTTGGCTCCCACACCCCCTTGCAACCCCCCCCCCAACAAACAGGAAGGGGAAGTTTGTGCAAGGTTTCATCCCACTGCAGCCACGGCAAAGGCAGAGCCTGCTATGCGGCAGCTTCAGCAATTCCTCCACCAAAGCCACCCGAGTGTAAATTTAGGGGCAAACTACACCAAGTTAAGTGAGTCTTTGCATCTGTGCAGGTTTTTTAAAATGCAAATTGTATCACTTCGGGACTGATAATGGGATCAGAGCAGGCATGGGGGGAGTTGACCCTTTCTTCCCCTGCTGCAGTACTGAGGGAAATCCCACTGCTAAATCAAGTATTTGCATTTTGGAAAACCTTTCACTGGGAAGGAAAAAGTTAAATTCCTCCTCCACTCCTGCTCTCATCCCATCACACACACACACACACACACACACATGCAATTTGCATTTTAAAAACCCCACACATTAGATGCAAAAATGCATTGAATGTCTCTGTACATTGGCCCTCCGTAGTCATAGGAATAGGATATGAGGACTGGCCTTCTTATACATTGGTAACTGGTTAAATAGGAAGCACTGGGTGGTTCTCACAGTAGTGAGAAGCAAGGGGGTGGGGTCCCCCATGGATTGGTATTGTGAACAGAAAGGTGGCCAAGTCTGCAAACCAGATTATTCAGAGTAGTGGAAACCAAAGCAGACTGAAAAGAGCTCTGAAGGATCTCTGCAAACTGGATAAATGGGTAACAAATGGGCAGTTCAGTGTAAACGTAAAGTGTGTGAAGCACACGGGGGCAGAACATCCTGGCTTCACATGTGCACTGACTGGGGTCTGGGTGGGTGCTGACTCTCTAGGAAGGGAGCATGGAGTTGTGGTAGAGAGCTGAATGAAAAAAATGTCGGCTGCAAAAATGCCAAATTCCACGCTAGGAATAATTCAGAAAAGGGCTGAAAATAAAACTGCCAGTATTGTAATGCCTTTATACAGTCAGAATACTGTGCACAGACCTAGTTGCATCTCAAAAAAGATATTGGAGCTGGAAAAGCTACAGAAGAGAATGACCGAAATGAACAGGGGACGCAGCACCTTCCTCTACAAGGAACGGCTGCGTGTGGCTTCTCAGCTTAGAAAAAGGCAACTAAGGAGGGACATAAAAGAGGTTTATAAAATTATGCACAGTGTGGAGAAACCAGACAGCAACATTTTTCTCATAATACTAGAACTCAGAGGGGCCATCCAGTGAAATTGATTGGCAGGAAATTCAGGACAGATTAAAGGGAGTCTGTCTTCTCACAATTATTCCTGGAATTCATTGCTGCAAAATGTAGTTCTATCCACCAGCTCAGATGCCCTTAAAATACAAATCCGAGGAGGAGGAGGAGGGCTCTGTTAAGCGCCTGTCAGCCATGATGGCCAGAGGGATATTCCTATTCACAGGTAGTCTATCTATGCATACCAGATGCAGTCTGTGTGGGTGTTTCCTCAAGGACTGTCCTGTGGGATTCCTGGATGCTGATCTAGGCAGGACCACCTTGGCCTGATTCAGCTGTGGTGGTGGTGGGGTGGGTCCTCTTGCATTCTGGAAGGCTGTGCGCAGTCCACCTTTCCTTGGGCAGAGGGGCTTGCTGGGCCAAGGCTGACATCAGCTCACGTCAGAGTGCTTGTCTCCGGGCAGTGACCTCTCCAGTGCCAAGTGCTGCAGGAAGCCACGGCAGACCTTCTCCCACCCTCCTTCCAGCAGAGACCATGTGGGATGGTGGAGGGGGACATCAGGACCCCATTCCATTCCTGGTGGAGTGTGGGTGGCACAGAGCCAAGCCACCCCCACTTCTCTGTGCTGTCTGAGGGGGAGCTCTCTCTGGGGCACCTCCTGCCCAGCAGGCCCTTTGCTACCTCTGGGGACCCCGGGCAGAAATGCCGCTGTGTGGGTGGGGCTGGCGAAGGGGGCGGGCCATCCTACAGGGCTCTGGGGGCCGGCCGGCGGTATTCCTCCATGATGCGCAGGACGTCGTCCAAAATGGAGGGGCCCAGGTCCAGGTCCAGCTGCAGCTGCAGCAGGGACTCCGAGCGAGGCAGTTCTGTGGGGCAGGGGCACTCCCGGCTGTCCCTGTGGTAGCTGCTGACTCCCACGAAGCAGCCCTCTGGGGGGGGCACAGGAAAGGAGGCAGAGGAGGGCAGCAGCCGGGGGTCACAGTGGGCCCCAGCAGCGAAGGAGAAGCCCTCCTCCACACCGCTGCGGAAATAGCCGCCTGCCGCGCAGCTCAGGGACATGGAGCGCTGCTGCCCCCCGCTGGGCATCTCCTCCAGGTGCAGGCGCGGCGGCTTGGGTGGGGCCTGATCCTGGCCCGGGGACCCGCTGAACACAGGCAAAGAGATGGCGCTCTTCAGGAGGGTGCGGTAGCCGGCACCAGCCGGACATTGGCCAAAGGAGTCGTCGGCCACCACCGAGGAGCCGTTGTGGCGGCCCAGGTCGGGCAGCAGGTCATACTTGCCCTGCAGGAAAGAGAGCTCCCCAAACATGTCTCCCTCCCCATCCGGGCCGATGTGGGCGCTGTGCCGGAAGTCTCCCAGCGGGGGGCTGATCATGTCGCTGGACAGCACGTCGCGCAGGCGCCGCTTCCTGCCCCGCTTGGGGGTCGACGTTTTCAGGTAGATGGGGGTCTTGGCTGGCATCTCCAGGGAGGCCCCCCACGGCCTGGCTAGCCCCTCTCCAAGGGCAGGGGCTGCTGCTGTCACCGCAAGGCCAGGAAGTGACCCGGACGGGCCGTGCCGGGCAGGGACAGAAGTAGGCTTCCTGGCAAGGTGTGTGCTGGGCTGGGCCCACACCAGGCAGATGCGCCTCTCACAGTCACGAGCTGCCACCTTCTGATGCCACGAGAAAGTGACTCCAAGAGCGACGTGGGCTTGGGCTGGCGCTGCCCTCCCCTGCTCAGCTGCCGCTGCAGAGAGCCGCTCCGTGCCCTGAAAGAGCAAGCCACAGGCACACACGTCGGCATGTAGGACCCGCCGTGCGCGCAAGCACCTTTCCACCCACCCCACCTAGTGCAGGACCTCCAGCAGAGCATGCGCATCTTTGTGCAATGGCCTTGCTTGCATGTGCCCAATCCCCAGGGGTGCTGTGCCGCAGCCTGCTCCAAGCAGCCACATCGACCCACTTCCTGTCGAGGCGGAAGGATAGAAGAACAAGCTGTGTGGGGTGATGGTGCTCCCACCCAGGCTCCGGCTCCAGGGTGGGAACATGCGGGCGGGCGGGCCCAGTGCTCTCTGCCATGAGGCCCCGCGGTAAGCAACGCTCCGCTTAGCTGGGAATGAACATGGTTTACTGGTCAAATTTTAACTGTTTCAGAAATATATGAAGATGTCTCAGTCAGAAACCTGATTTGAATCCATGATTTAAATGGGCCTTTTTTCTGGCTGATTTGATTCATGATTCAAATTTCCTTTATTTAAATAAACCCACCCTGTTTTTTTGCTTTACAATGCTTTATTATATCGCTTGTTGTTTGGGGTTTTTAGCTTGTATTGTAAACTGCCCTGGGATAAACATTGAAGAAGGCCAGTATAGCAATGCATTGGAGGAATCAGTCACAGCCAAAATGACCAGCGCCCTCCTGGCCCACCAAGGTCCCTTCTCCCCCTACCCCTGGTAAGAACCTGAAACGTTATCTGTGGGGAGCGCAGATCAAAGGAGCCACAGGGAGATGGAGCCCTGCAAGGGGCGGAGACCTGCAGGATCCTCAGCATAGGTCAGGCTGGGGCTCTGCCCACAGTCGGTCGCCCCGACTGGGCCCAATGGCCAGGTGAGCCTGGGGATGCCCATGGACACACCCGCCCCGAACTCTTCCAAGCACAGCACTTGGGATCCACCTGAGTGAGGCACAGCAGATGGAAGAACAGGCACGGGGGTCCCTGGGCAGAAAACGAGCTGCGGAACCTGCCACCCCCAGCTGATCAGGGAGGGGTGGATATCCCCACGCGGGCCCAGGGGGTGAGGAGGCCCTCCTGAGTGGACCACGGCTGCAAAGCGCTGGTCCCTGAGCTTCGCTTCAGTGAAGCTTCCACCCAAACAGTGCTCAGGCAGCCTCCAAGGGACAAGTCTCTGAGCACTGTCTGCACCCTTGCCATTCACAGGGGCAATGAAGGGCCCACCCCTCAGCTACCAGGTGCAGGTGCGCACTTGTGTCCATAAGTGAAATGGGCCGCCCAGGATTCCCCAGTGCCAGGAGGGAGGCCTCACGTGGGAGGCCAGGCTCACGGGGAAGCAGCCCAAGCCAGGGCGGCCCGCTTCTCCCTTGCCCCACTGCACCCACAGCAGGGCTCCTGGCCGCCTCCTGGCCAGAGGAGGAGGAGGAGGAGGGGCAGCCTCTGAGCAGAGAATCTGCTCCTCTTATGTAACAGGCTCTGCTCTTGCTCTCCGAATAGAATAGCTGCTTCCTGCCAAATCCCAAGTCTGGATGAGGCCCTTTTAACTCTGACAGGTTGCATAATGCTCTAAAAGCCAACTGGCAAGGAGAGAGAGAGAAGAAAAGATGACCACATGAGGGGAGGGGGTTTGGATCTTTTGAGCTTCCACCCCATCACTCCCCCCCCCACCCTGAGGCCACTCACCAGGGAATGTGGCTCCATAGCAAGGGTGCGGCGTCCCAAGGGGTGGGGGGCACCGCTTGTCCTCTGCCACCCCCCATCTCTGAGTATGCGGCCCGGGGGAGGGTATGTTCACCAAAGGGGGTCTAGCCTCAGCACAAACCCCTGCACAAAGCGCTTCCATTTGCGCAAGGCTGATCTGTGGACTCTTCCCCCCCACACACACACACACAGCTGGGAAAGAGGGCCACCACAGGCCTTCAGCAAGCCAAGGGCACACACCACACACACACACACACACACACGTACTCTTAACCCGCGTGACATGCCAAAGGGCAGAGATGGACACAGCAGCGGCACCGCGACCCTCCCGGCACAGGGTCAGGGTGGGAGTCCCCTCGGCTGCTTAGTTCTCTGCCATCGCTCTTGCTCTGGGCGCGGCGCTCTTGTGGCCCTCCCGCACAACGCAGGTGCGAACTACCCGTGCGCGTTCGGACGCAGCCTGCCGGATCACAGACGTCCGTGCACCCGCTGCCGCCCGCTCCCCCTCTTCCATCTGCCAAGCCCCCTGTACAGGACGGGGAGCGGAGCTTGTTCCTATTCTCTGCCCCCACCCAGCCCGCCAGCCCCTGCAGAGAGAAGCCAAGCTGTCTCCCTGGCCCCACCACCCCGTCCCAAAATGTCACTCTGATGCGGGCACACGCCGTGCCTGAAAGAGCTCCCCGCTCCTCCCCAAGACCGTGCCCTGCTGCCCGGGCTCAGGTTCTCATGCTCCGCTCTCCAAGCCCCTCACCCCCGCCCGCTTCTTGCTCCGTTCCTACCTGAGCGGGATCCCAGCAGTACACCAAGGGAGCCCGTGATTACAGCCAGCCCCAGCCCCAGCCCGGGGGAGGAGCGCTGAGCCGGCCTCTGACGCAAAGAGCCCAAAGCCTTGTCCGCCCGCTCCCTGGAGGGACGGGAGAGAGAGGCCCCCGCCCCGCCCGCCCCGCCCCGCCCACATGTGCAGCAGGGAGCCTGCGGGTCAAGGGCGCTGCCGCAAGCAGCCCCCTCCCCCGGCAGTGCAAATGAGCGCTGCGGCTTGGTCCTTGCCCGGCACCTTCCCCCTCGGGCAGGAAGCACGGCCTCTTTTGGTGTGGTGATGCCGGGAGGAGGTCTGAGAAACTCTCCCAAGGCATGGATCAGTCCACCCACCACCACTCATAAAACACTTCAGTTGTTGTAGAAGTCAAAGCATGTACCATAACTCATATTTTAATACCTTTTTTCTTTAGCATTGGCATCACCATCTAAACCAGGGCTCTCCAACCTTGGGTCCCCAGATGTTGCTGGACTACAACTCCCAGAATCCCTTGCCATTAGCCATGCTGGCTGGGTATGCTGGGAGCTGTAGGCCAGCAACATATGGGGACCTAAGGTTGGAGAGCCCTGATCTAAACAATGCTATGTTATGAACCGCATGGGCCCAAGGCCAGCTGCTGAGAAGGGCCCCTTTAGTGGCTAAACTTTTAGGGAAACGTTACTAGAATCATAGAATAGCAGAGTTGAAAGGGGCCTATAAGGCCATCGAGTCCAACCCCCTGCTTAATGTAGGAACCCAAGTCAAAGCATCCCTGACAGGTGGCTGTCCAGCTGCCTCTTGAATGCCTCCAGAGTGGGGAGGGCCCACCACCTCCCTCAGTCATCGGTTCCATTACTAGATGGCACCAGCGTCATATTCTGAAAATCATGGGCTATAGGCCAGGGCCTAGCTCGCCTCTTTGATAATCCAGTCCTGGTCAAAACGGCCTCAATGTCTGTCATTAGATAAAATTAATCAAATGCAGGGCCAAGCACAAACATTCTCCACTGTCCGAGGAACAGAAGAAGCCACCTTCGACTGAGTCACACACACACCCGGGTGTGTGTGTCCATCTGGCCCAGTCTTGTCTACATGGACTGGCAATTGTGGCTCTCCAGGGCTTTCAGGCAGGAGTTTTTCCAGCCCTACCTGGAGATGCCAAGGATGGAACCTGGGACCTTCTGCATGCAAACCATCTGCCACAGTCCTGTCCCACAACCTTTCCACGCACCACCTGAATGGATCCTGCAGACGCCCCGTGGTCTGTGCCACAGTCGTTTCAGAAGCTCTGGAGTAGATGCATCCAGAGGCAGAAACCTGTAATTCGGGGGTGTTGAATCTCTTTCTATCAGACCGCCAAATTCATTTTCAGATAAACTCTTGGGGGGGGACATTCCAGTGGCGGGGGTGTGGCCAAAGTAAAAAGGGCAGGGCCTGAAATGCCAACATACCAGCTCATTTTTTAGCTTAAAGCTCTTACTGCCAGTAACTAAGCCGATTAGAATGGGGGGGGGGGGAGTGCAAAAGCTGGGTACCTCTAAATGGTATGACAGCACTCTTCAAGTGCTGGAAAGGTTGCCAAACAGAGGAGGGCTAGGATCTCTTCTCAACCATCCCAGATTGCAGGACATGGAATAACGGGCTCCAGTTACAGGAAGACAGATTCCACCTGGACATCAGGAAAAAATTCCTGACCCTTAGAGCAATATGACAATGGAACTGGTTTAGGTCTTCCTAATATAAAGTGGTATTATCTAGCCAACCAAGTAAGACATATTTTGGACATTATAGCAGGGAAAAACAAAATGTGGTTGGAATTAGAATCACAAGAAGTAGGAAACATGATGGTGAATATATCATTTAAGAAAAATATAAATAATTGTGGAGGAAGGGGGGGCTGGCTGGCCCGCCACACCCCCACCCTTTCCTACTCCAAAGGAACCAAGACCCCCAGAGATCTCAAGGTACCAGATTGCCAGCCTCAGCTGTCTGCAATCCTACTTGGATCTCTGTTGAGGGACTCGCCTTTAATTCTGTAACTTGGATTTAGATACTGAACCAAGCAGAGCAATCCACAAACACCATGTGGGGTAAAACCAGGACAAGGTTTATTCTGGTAGCATTTTACAACAAGATTAGGGAAATGAGAGAAGCACACAAAATAAAGAGAGACACACTTTAGTACACAGTAAAGCTGCAAAACAATAAAACCTGATTCCTTAATATCTCTCAGGCATACACCTATGTTACCTGAGGGTATTCTCTTCCAGGGTTAGATCCAGCACAGCCCTGCCGCCCGGGGGGGAACTATTCCATCTACCCGCAGGTCTGAGATGGATAGCCCTCCACAAGACATGCTTTCACTAGAGCCCTCAATCAGCTAATTTTCACCAGGAGCTACCTGGGGTCTTTGGCTTACTGCCATCACTCCACAGCCAAGTAGCCATGCGATCCAAGACCAAAAAACAAAGACCAAAACCCACGCTTTGAGAAATATACCTTTCCCCCCCTCCCCTCCTCCCTGTAGCTCTGCTGCCTGTTAGCCAATCATAATGCACTTCACCTGGCCAGGCAGGGAAAAGAGAACTCATGACTTACTGAGTTTGACTACATTTACATATGAAAGCTTTCAGCCTAGCTCCTCCAGACTTCCAAGCGCCACCCATTCAAGAGGAACTATGCACACACACACACCCAGCCTTCACACATGAGGGTGTGTGTGTGGGTGTGGGTGTAGTGTGCGTGTGGAGACCCCGCAAAGGCTCCTCTTCTTCACAATAATATTATAAAAGGACTAGAAAATCCCTTTTTGAGGAGTATGTTAGAGAGTTGGAATAGCACGAGGAAAATTTTTACACCAGAGGTATCCCCGTTAACCCCGGTAGTGGTCATGGAGGACTTTCCAGAAAATGTAAGACATATAGAAGCTATACTAAGGAGAAAAAAGATCCATGATTAAATTAATGGATTGGGTGGAAAAATTGAAGACTAGAGAACATATAATAGAAACAGTAGGAAGAGGGAGAATTTCATGGTTAAATTCAATGTAACTGGAACTGTGGTTAAAGAAGTGGAGGACAAGATTTGACAGCGAAAGAGAACCAATTTTGAAAAGACAGTTTTGACTAGAGAAGCTATAGAAGGTAATGTTTCAACAAGAGGTACAACAAAGGTTTTATATACAATGTTACAAAAAGAAGAAGAGCATAAAGATTCTCTTAAATTGTTATGGGATAATGAATTCGACAAGGAAATATCGAAACAAAGTTGGAAAAATATTTGGGATAGACGTATTGTAAGAGTTATGTCAACTAGGATAAAAGAGAACTTTTATAAAGTGGTATGGAGATGGTACTTAACTCCAGTAAGATTAAATCGGATAGATAACAATCGCTCCACATTGTGTTGGAGAGGGTGTAATGAAAAAGGTACATATGCCCACATGTGGTGGAGCTGTAAAAATGTTCTGGAATTTTGGCAGAAAGTGTTGGCAGAAATATCAGAAATAATTGGAATGGAATTAGAAGTCTGCCCAAAATTAGCATTGTTAACAATAACAGAAAAGTTAGTTTGTTTAAAAAATACAAAAGAATTGATTGTGAATTTGTTAACAGCAGCTAAATTAATGATCGCTAGGAAATGGAAAGTTCAACATGTCTTTTCAATTACTGAATGGTATAAAGAGGTATGGGATATCGCGCTAAATGATAAATTAACTTGTAATATTAAGTGTCAAAAAGGACAATTGGAGAAAGACACTTTTGTGAACATTTGGGGTAAATTTTTGGATTATGTGTTGGTGAAGGGGAAGGGGAACGAACCTTGTCAAGATTTGTTACATTTTTGGAATATAGAATAATATCATATATATATATATATATATATATATATATATTTGGGGGAGAAATATAACTTGGTCCCAAGAGGTGGGTGGGTGTGCACTAAGTTTATGTTGTATTGTTTTATTCATTAGTAGCTGTATGATTGGAAAAAATTCAATAAAACATAGTTTTTAAAAAAGACAAAAGACAATGGAACCATCTACCTAGGGAGGTGGTGGGCTCTCTCCCACACTGCAGGCATTTATGGTGCAGCTGGACAGCCGTCAGTCGGGGATGCTTTGACTTCGGGGATTCCTGCATTGAGCGGGGGGGGGGGTTGGACTTACAGGCCCCTTCCGGCTCTACTGTTCTATGCTTCTAAATGGTCCTTGGTGGCGGGAAAGTGGTGCGGCCACCTGGGGGACCCCACAGCGCCAGATGGGGCCTGTGGCGCAACACCACTGCCAGCAGGGCCAGTGTAGGCAGGTAACTCCAGATGCAGAGGCGGACTCAGGCGCTTCCTTTGCAGACACAACACACAGAAACTCCTGCCCTGCCCTGCCCTGCCCTGCCCTGCCCACCCAACACCCCTTCCCCTGCAGTGCACGGCTCTAGACCAGAAACCTAATGCCAAATGGCACCCATAGCATGTAGTGATGGCCACCAGCTTGAACAGCTTTAACGGGGGATTAAACAAATTCACAGAAGATATCAGTGGCTACTAGTCACAGTGGCTGCTGTCTCAGTGGCTGCGGAACACAAGCAGGAGGGTGAAGGGTGTGCTTCCCATGAGATGTTGTGTCTGTGCTTATGTCCTGCTTGGGGGCTTCCTGTTGGGGCACCTGGTTGGCCACTGTGGGAACAAAAGGCATGACTAAATGGGCCCCTTTGGGTCTAATCCAGCATGTCTCTTCCGATGTTTCTATATCATATTTATATATCATATTTATTTACTGAGGATGACCACCCCCCTCCATCCTTCCCCCGTGACCAGCAAAAGAAATACAACGGCGTGGGGGAGGGGGAAATGTAAAAAGAGATGCTTCGAGAGTCAGGCCAAGAAGCGACACCTCACTGGGAAGGACACAGTTAACATGATCAGCAAGCTGGAGTGCTACTGATGCTGCCACAGGATGATTTCATTAGAAGCCCACCTGAGACTGTCACATATGCAAAAGTAAGACAGACTCTCACCAAAATGGCACATCCGCATCCATAATGTTGGAACACCAGAAGAGGAAGCACCGTGGGCTTAGCCTGGAAGCACAGCTCCCTTTCAGTGTCAAGTGTCCCAAAATATGGGGAAGCTGGTGGCCACAAAGTTGGCACATGGGTGCCCAGCACCACCATGTACCAATGAGCCAGGAAAAGACCACAAACAAATAGCCCAGTGGACAGGGCATGGCCTCCTGACTTTTCCCACTCCGGCTGGCTGGTGCCCAGAGGCGGCACTCAGCACAGCAGCAGGGCATCTTTGAATGAAACGGAACCACAAAGCTTGACCTGGCAATGAATATTCTTCTAGAACAGGGCTCTCCAACCTTGGGTCCCCAGATGTTGCTGGACTACAGCTCCCAGAATCCCTTGCCATTAGCCATGCTGGCTCGGTATGCTGGGAGTTGTAGGCCAGCAACATCTGGAGACCCAAGGCTGGAGAGCCCTGTTCTAGAATAACTGAAAGCATCAAACAGTAATTAATTAGTTGTGTGCAGATTTAAACTCTTAAATTTGTGTACCTCAAGTGAAGGGAAAGGTTGCTCTGTACCTCAGCCTAGTTATAAGCAATCCTTCCCAAACAAGCCCTCGGCCCTCAGTTAATACCCTCCCAAGACCTTTAGCCTTCAGAGGAGGGTCTTTGAGACAGGAAAGCTTCCTCAGACTGAGTCACCCCTCTTGTCCATTTAATGGCCCACTGGCACGTGCCCCCCCTCCGCCCGCCTCAGGGCCTAAATACCAGCATCTGAACAAGCAGCACATTCTTCCCTGCCTGCCAGGCTTCCCAAACCCAAATGCTTAGAGCAGGCAGGAGCTCCCCACCGCTGAAGGTCTTCAGGAAGAGGCTGGCAGCCATTTGTGGGTCTAGCTCAGGGTTTCCTGCATCAGGCAGGGGGTTTGACCAGATGACGTAAAAGGTCCCAACTCTAGGACTGTAAGTTCCTAGGGGCAGGGCCCTGCCTTGTACCATGCACACTGAGGGCACAATATATATAAAAACCCCAGGGGCACCCACTTGCATTGGTGGCAACTCCCCGAGAGCTCAGGCAGGCTCTTTCCCAGCCCTGCCACCCCAGGTCCAGGTCTGGAGATGCTGGGAGTTGAGTTGGGACCCTTCTGCTCTGCCTCTGAGCCACGGCCCCTGGCAAGCTGTGGGGAGCAGCCAGCTTGTGTCCTGTCCTTGATAGGAGTTGAAGCTGGAGGCTGAAGAACGTGGAAAACAGCCCAGAGCGGTTTCAACAGATAATTAACCAACATAATCCAGCATTAGCCATGGAAAACTAATTCATGTTGTCAATGCTGCATTTTGGAATTTAATTTGCATGGGAATGCAATGCAAACAGTCTCAGAGATCAGTACCAAGGGGTGCAGTCAGGAAACAGACTGCCTCTGCCTCTGTGTAAAACACGCCCCTATTCAGAGAGGGCTCCATGGGAGGGGGGCATCCATCAGCTGACGGGCACTTCCTGCCCAGCTCAGAGGCAGCAGCAGCAGGACCAGGAGCCTATGGAAGCTCACACACCCCAGTGAGGCTCTTCTCCTCTTGGGGGGCCAAGGCAGTGAAGACTGAGGCCAGGCCAGCCCCCCCCCCCAGTCAAGTGCAACACCTTCTGTGGGGCTGTCCCCCGCCCCGTCCAATTCAGTACTGTGCTGGGTCCTGCCCAGGTTCCCCTTTCCTGGCCTTGGGACTTTAAAAGGCAGGCAGATCGTACTGAAATATTTTGGTACTTAACTATTTACTAACTTAAACAATTTATCTGTGATTGATTTTAATGGCTGTTTCATTGTGGTTGCACTTGATTTGACAGCTTCTTGGGGAGGGGACCCTTTTAAAAGTAGGATACACAGAATTATGAATCTATAGTTGCACTAACTTATTTGAAATGGTAACCTGTTGATGTTAACCATTTTGCACATTATTAATTTTGCATAAAATACATTTTTAGAAGGCAGATAAAACCGCTCAGACTTGGGGCAGATTTGCTGAGGAGCAGGGTGCTGCTGTCTGCAAGGGGCAAGGGAAGCGTGGGGCCAGCTGTGAGGCCCACTATGGATGAGGTGAGGAGGCACTCATGGCCAAATCCCTCCCAATGGCCACAGGCCAGCCGCACTGCACCTCTGCAGGAAGAGCTGCGCCTGGAGCAGATTACCTGGAACAACTTGACCTGTGCTAATCAGCCCCAGGCACTAAGCTTCATTAAGTTCCTGACCCATTTGCACCATAAGCAGATCAAGGACTATTTATAGCGGATCCTCCCCCCCCCCATCAATTAGGCTGGCAAAATCACTCACAAATGGACTGTGTCCCTGGTAAAGAGGCCGCAGACCACACAGCTACACGGGAGCCTTAGCAGCTCCCAACATAGGTGAGCACATTCTACACCCACAGCAGACCTCCAAGAGGTGTCATGGGGCTTACAGGTCAGAGGGGTGCCCCATATTTCTATGGGTGCAGATCTATCAGCCCCCCCCCCACCTTGCTTTGTGCTGCAACCAGACACAAGCAGGGAGGCGCCAAGAAAGCAAGCCCAACACCAGGACCAGTCACTTACCGACACAGCAGAGTAGTCGCAGGGCTAGGAGACTTGGAGGTAGAATGCCACCAGAAGGCCCCTGCTGGCAACAGAGCCGCATGGCTGGCATCCTCAGCCCGTCTTCAGTGGGAGGTGGGTCTGCTCCCCACTTGTGCGCTGGCTGGCTGGTGTCCCGCAGGGCCAGCCCGGGCTCTTTCTAGACAACAGAGGGTGCAAGTTGCACCCTTGGCATCATTGGCGGGTCACACCCTGCCCTGAAGGAAGGGCACCTCCTGGCCAAGTATCACAAGCTCAAGGGTTTAGTGAACCCTTGCCTGCCAAAGTCCACTCGAGAACCCCCCCCCACACACACACACACCCTCGGCTACCTGCTGCTGTCACCCTTCCGCCTGGCCCAATGTCCCTCATGTGGCGACTGCAAGGATGAAACTGAGTTACTCAGGCACAAAGCCCTGGGCGACAGAAGACACTGGGCGGCTTGATTGCACTGCGCCCCCCCCCCCAGGACTGTAGCCACTAGCCAAGCCACTGGACCTCCCACACAGCAGCACCTCTCAGGCCAACCATGGCTTTGGGGAAGGGGCCCCAGCTGCCTCCCTCCCAAACTGTGGGCTCCCTTGGCCTCCCCCTCGGCATGGAAGAGGCCCTGCCTGGCCCACCCCCTTTTCTTCAGGTGGCTCCTTTCCTTTCCTCCACCTCCCACCCCGTGGCTCCACTCAGGCTCTTTGTTTCCAGACCCAGGAGCTCTGTGAAGCCTCCGGGCAGACGGAATCGCTTCTGCACACAGTACAGAGCCATGCACAACAGAACCACGGAGGCTAAATGTGTGCTACGTGGTCACCACTGGAAGCCGATCACTTGGACTCAGCACACCATGAGTGGCTGGCACCAACAGCCCCTTGGCCACCTTCCTTCACCAAACGCAATCCTGTTTCAGGAACCAAATACATCACTTGCAGCACAAATTAATATTCCTGTTCCAGCACCCCCAGACACTGTCTCTTGTCTCTGCCAGACATCCCTGGGCTGAAAAGCAGTCGCCTGGGCAGTTTTGGGCATCTCCCCGCCACAGGGAGCATCCACAGTGATCCCACCACACCAGAGACAGACAGACAGACGGCAACCTTTAAAATCACTGCATCATTTAATGTCAGCAGTACAATGATAGGAGACTCGAGTCTGGATGACATTGTTGGAAGACAAATGTGTGATAAAAAAAAAAGTAAACAGAGCCATGCAACCAAAAATTCACTGTAAAAATACCAGTACAATATATACAAACCCCTTTTCAAATAATATTTACATTTCATTGCATTTTTATAAAGCTCTGGCAGGTGACTGGTTTCATCAATCAGGGAAGGATTCAGTTTTTGCCATTTGTGGTCTACTGATAGGATTTCAAGGGCTTTTTGTTTTGTTTTTCTTTTTTACAAAAGATCAGGTTTATTATACAAATGTCACTGAGCATCTATACCTAAGCAAGCTCACAAGACAGAATACTTAACAAAGAATCTCTCCAGTTAAAAGTTACACTCACAAACATTACGCCAGTTTAAGAGTCATAGCTTCAGCAAAGAGCCATGGGAACTATAGTTTTGGGAGGCTGCTGGGAATTCTGTTCTAGGTCCTTTTTCCTCTCACAGAAATACAACAGCCAGACTTCAATGTGTGTGCGTGCAGAGCCATAACAGTGAAACTATTGTAAGTTTGTAGAGTAGGTAATTGGCTAACTGCCTTGACTTTCCCACAAGGAAAACTGGCTTTAAGTTTGTAGTTAGATGCATCTCTTTCTTCCCTTTCTTAAACCAGTCTCTATAATACACTGTGGAATTTATGCTCCCCAGGCAAGAAACTACTTTTAAATTAAATTAATCTGCCTGAAACAGGATGAGCTGCAAGAAATGAACAACCCACAAAGTGTTTTGACCCCTCATCTTTTAAATCGAACACTGCTAAGACTGGGCACTAATAATGCTCCTCTCACTCCCTGACCCCTTCCGCAAGCAATGAGAAAACTCCTTAAAGCTGTTTTTCAAATGCTAAATACTTTTTTCCAAATGAGATGAGCCCCGCCACGTCCAACACAGCCAGCAAGAAGCACTTGCACACAGCTGTGGGAGGCACACTTACAGCTAAAACACAGACCTGGTTCACACATAACGCCAGTTCATGGGCTGTTCAACCCATGAATTGGGCAGGGCCGTGAGCAAGGACGCTGCCTCCTGCACGCTCGCTGCTTCAGCTTTGTCAGCTTGAATTAGCAACCCAGGAACACCCCGTTCCTGGGTTGTCTGATGTGACGTCTGAACCCAGCACCTCTGGGTTGTTGTAGGGCTAAACAATCCAGAGTTTAAAGAACAAACTATGGGTTTAACCCTAAACAATCGAGAGTGCTGGGCCCAGACCACACATCGAACAACCCAGGAACAGAGCGTTCCTGGGTTGCCGATTAAAGCCGATTCAAAAGGAAGGGAAGAGCACGCAGGAGTCAGGGTGCCCCTTCCCTCGCTTGCAGCCCAAACACCTCATGATTTAAACGACCATGATTTGTTATTACATGTGACTCGATCTACACTCTCTACCCATCTCTCACACATCTCTAAAATCAATCTAAAGTCATCGTCACTCAGGCTGACCTACTCCAGAGCTTCCAGGAGCAGCTCAGTATTGCTGCAGTGTGCTTCGTCCAGCCACCACTTCATAGCCAGGACAGCCTCAGTCAAAGCAGAAGAAAACACTTGGCACCCTTTCCAAATACTCAGTACCCTTTTCTATGTCCCCTGAGCAGACGTACTAGTGGGCAAGTTCCTTGTGCAGGAAGGGCACAAGCAGCTCATCTTTGAGCAGCTGATTTAAAGGGGGGGGGGACCACTTTCCAAATTGCTGCTAACACCCGTGTTGTGAAATACTTTTTCAGACCACCCCCTCCAAAACACGTTGTGTGGCTTCTGTCTCCTGTGCTGAGATCCCATAACCGCAGGTGACCAAATCGGGGGGTGGGTGGGGGGTGCATGAGGCACAGCAGCTCATCTGCCCCCAGCCCTGTGAAGGGCAACACTGAGAGGCTGCAGGCACTTCTCTCCAGACAGGGTCAGGACAAAAAGTGTGCATTTCTAACACAAAGACAACGAGACGCTGCCCTCCGAGGAGGCAGCTCCGAGGAGCAGCAGTACAGGGGCTGGAACTACACTGGGCAGGAGCGGGGAGTGTTACGAAGGCAAGTGATGGCTGTTGTAGGCGCCTTTTCCTTTGAAAAGAGGTTCTGCCTGGGACCAAAACGGAGCCAGGTGGTTGGTCTGCTGTAAGGAGCACACAGCCCTTCAAGAACTCAGGAACAGAAACAGCTACTTTGCTTCTGGTTTCCATCAGCTACTTTGGAAAAATCAACCCCAGGCAGTTACTCTTCTGATGCTACTAAAAGGAGAGTTCACTTTCAGGAACATTTCCACTTTTTAAATGGCACCGAATCCTGCAAAGTATTCAGACTGGATTTTATGTGAACTATTCTGCAATAGTGACCCTGACCCAGCCTGGCATGCTTAAAGTACCCCAATTCCACCTCCACAGAAGGTCAGAGAAATTACCTGCTCTTTATGGGAATAACATAATCTACATACAATTTTTGAGCACTGGCAGTCCCTGCTTATTTAGAGGAGTGTAGAAGACATACACACAAAATCAAGAGGGATATTAATAATTTAATTTCAATACTACAAACTCTGTTTTGGTAGAATGCAAGAAGTCACCCACCAGATGTAACCCTCATTCTAGCCCAGCTGGATCTCATGATCCAGCAACCTCAAGGAAACGGCAGGAAAACAGGTATTTAAAACAAAATACAATACAATTACAAAAATAATCCAACATGGTTACTTCTCCATGGCAATTTCCACTAGATTTTCTTTTTAAAAGGCTATGATACACATATTTTGTTACAGTTCAGAAATGAAGATACACATATTCTACAGATCAGCATGGCTGACAGCTTCATCCCTTTAAGCTACAGGTAGGAACTGTCATTCTTACACCAGTCTCTCCTCCATCTCACAGACAACACCTGAAGAGGAGAAGCAGGTGGGGTTCAGACATGGCCCACTGTGCACAGAAAGGGCTCGGGGCTGGTGGGACTTAGCTGGCCCAGTTCTCAAAAGAAGATTTGAAGACACTGAATGATTTCAGGCAGACCTCAAAAAAGTCCAAGAAGGAACTCTTGGGGCATCACACAATACTGGCTAGTACTACTTGAGATACTCTGATTACTTGTTTACAATGTAGCTTGAAGATTACACGCTAGAGCACTGAAAAAAACCCAAAGGATGTATATACAAGTGATATGGCAAAGGGATGCATTAATGGAATAAAAAAGTTACGAACACTGCTGCTTCTCTTGGACACAAGGCTGCATGTGCAAGTCTTTTAATACTACTGGCAGAATGGGGAGGCTGTAGGGTCAAAGCCTTTAAAAACATCCTTTAAGGAGCCAGCGTCCTGTAGGTCACCCTCCTGGGCAGGGCTGTTGCCAGCAAACGGGCTTCCTGCCCCGGACTTAGCTGCCTGCTTCACCATGCCATAGACCAGGCGGCACAGGGAGGTTGTGTACGCCAGGCTGCGTAGCAGCCTCTGTAGCAGGGGCAGCAGTGGTGGCGGCGGCGGTGGTGGTGGCGGCGGCAGTGGCGGCTGCCTTGGGCCGTGGCCGATTGTAGCTGTTGTACCTGTCGGTAGCAGGTTCTGCGCTGGGCTTCTCTGTCTCCAGCTGATCCAGGGCCGACCGACGCACAAACAGAGGCTCCTTCCCTCTGCTGCCGCCTTTGCTTCCATCAGAGCCCTTCGCAGCTGGGCTCCCCTCGCCAGCAGACTCTGCAGCTTTGCTGCCGGAGCTGGGAGTCCTCGGGTCATAGAGGCTGATCCCACTCAGAACGCTGCTCTGGCCGGGGCCTCTGCTCAGCCCGCCTGCGGTCAGCAGCCGGGGGTCATACGGAGCGATGCTGGGTGCTGCCTCAGAACCAGCAACGGGGACGGCTGGCAACGGGGCACCAGCATCAGTGGGCTTTGCGCCTGCCCCTGTGGGTGCAGGCTCAGCAGCTTTCAGCAGCCTGGGGTCGGCGGGCACTTTCCGTGTCCGGGGATCGCTTGGCTTGTCGCTCGGGCCTGGGCTACCGGCTGCGTTGACGGTTTTTAATATCCTGGACAGCAGCTCAAAGTCTGGGAGGCTGGAGCCAGAGGTGGCAGAGGGCTCTGCCGGGGCCACCACCCGTTGCCTGGGGTCCGAGAGGCTGGTGTTTTGGGGCCGGTTCAGGCGCGGATCTAGAGCAGGCAGTGACTGGAGAGCAGGTGGGACAGGAACAAACTCCTGCTTGGGGACAGGCAGGGGGATCAGGTCCTCTGGGCTCCAAAGGACCAAGCGGGCAAAACTGGGCTTGAGGAGGAGGACATCTTTCTTGATGTGGCTGAACTGCTGCAGCTGACCACGAGGGTCCCTGAGGGCGTGGCTTGGCAGTGCATCCAGAGGGATGGTCACTGGCTTGTCCCTTAGAGCCCTCTCCCCTTCCTCCTCCTCAGGAACGGGAACAGCTTTCTGGCCAGCAGTGGGGCTGGAATGCAGAGCTTCTGGTCTGGGGGCAGAGGAGGGAATGTGCCGCGCCAGTCTTGGATCACTGGGCCCCGCGTCCCCAGCGCCAGACGGAGCGGAAGGCTCCGTGCTTCGAGAGAGTCTGGGATCACGCAGA
This sequence comes from Shinisaurus crocodilurus, assembly GCA_021292165.1. Classification (NCBI taxonomy): domain Eukaryota; kingdom Metazoa; phylum Chordata; class Lepidosauria; order Squamata; family Shinisauridae; genus Shinisaurus; species Shinisaurus crocodilurus. The sequence continues at coordinate 212,717 of CM037885.1, read as the reverse complement.
AGACGCGGGTCAGCCAGTCGGCTGCTCCCCGGTGGCTGGCTTTTCTGGAGGCGGGGGTCGTTTCTGCCAGAGGCAGGGCCGGCGTTGCCAGCCGGGTCTTCGTGGGGCCTGCTGGAGCTTTGCTGCCGTAGTGTCTTCAGTATGGAGCTGACGCTGCTGCCGCCATCATCCTCATCGCTGGAATACCAATTGCCGGTGTCACCTGAGGGAGGGAGAGAAGCATAGAACAGTGGATCTAGGCCCAATGTGCCCCCACCCTAAACCAGGCTGCACTGACAAGATGAGGACATCTCTGGAGAAGCTTCCTGGGATACTTATTTCAATGTGGGGCCTGCTGCCCTCTTCACAACCCTTAAGGCAAGCAGCAACATTTTAGACAGAGAACTAACCCTGTTCACTGAACATCATCAGCCCAGGTGGAAAGGTATTTGCGGCAGGCCCTGACTAAGCCACCGGGAAGCCATTTCCCTCTCTCCCTTAGCCCAAGTGCGCGTGCTGCGATTTAACGGAAAGGGGAGCCTCCTGCAGGTATGCACAGCCCAGGCCTCCTGGGGCTTTGTGTGTCAACTTGGTCTCTGTGAAGCGAGCCCAAGAGGGCATTCTCCACACAGAAAGCACTCGATTCTAGTGTAGCCTCCCTCCTCCGACACACTAGCTTTATAGGTGCAGAGATGGGGAGAGGAGGTATGTAGGAACATTCAGTCAAGTGAGCCCCACCTACAGTCTGTAGTGGCACAAACACAGCCAGGACTATGCCAGACTCAAGCATGGCTGGCAGCCGATGTGTCCTCGACCGAGATGAAAGACTGCCACTTTCTCACCAGCTGCAGCTCAAGAAAACCACACCTATGCCACTGCCACAAGATTTCCAGGCATGGGCTGTGGATCTAGGAACACACCGAGGGAGGGAGAGAGGGAGGAGGCTGAATGACCAGGACAGGCAGAACCCTTCCAACCAGTGGAGAATGGGAGTTATCCAGCGCAGCCACTCACGAAAGTGAGGCTGGTGGAGATACAAGCCTGGAGGGGACTCCCACAACCATCCCCAGCCTGGGCCGCTGAAGCCACTTGCCTTCCTCATGGTCCCGCTCCTGTTTGCAGCCCTCTGCCTGCCGACGGGCCCTCTCTTCTTCCTCCTGCTGCTTGTGATGGATGCGCAGGTACAGGGCTCTCTGAGTGGAGGGCAGGAAGTCGGGGACGTTGCTGGACGGCTTCTGCAGTCTTGAGACCCCTCCATCACAAAAGGAATCAGGCTCCAGGGAGGGGTCAGGGAAGACATTCTCCCCGGGCAACTCGTGCATCTCCTCATAATTTCCATAGCCTTCTGCCACAGAAAAAGCCATCAAAAGGACAGAGACATCAGATGAGACAAGCACTGAGATGCTAGCAAGTCAGTCAGTAGCAGCACTGAGACGCTAGCAAGAGCGTCCTCCACATGCCACTGGCTCCGAGGAGCCCGAGCGCATCAGCGTGGCCCTCGGTGACCACGAGAGACACGCCGCCTGCCCCGTCCCGCTGGCAAAGGCACATCAATCAAAGCAGGTGCAAAAATCTGCTAGCCCTGCCCACGACTCCTCTCAGCCACTCATCAGGTACTTACCTGGGCCGCCCATCAGGCTGGGGTCCATCTCCAAGCCTTCTTGATGCGGGTAGAAATTGTCATAGAAGTCCTGTGCTGGCGGGCCAGGGAGGCATCTCCTCGGGGCCAAAGGGCATCACCGGGGGCCCGGGGCCCATAGGAGGGCCAGGGTTCATCCCGGGACCCATTGGCATGTCAGGGCACATGTCTGGACACATGTCTGGAATCATGTCCGGGGGCATATCAGGGGGCATGTCGGGATGCCCAGGCCCAGGGAACCGCGGTGGAGATAGACCTGGATGTCTAGGGGGAAAGAGCGGCAAGGGTCAGGGAGTCCCGCCAGGATGGGCACAGACACTTCACTGAAAGGGCAGGACATGACCTCCTGCCGGGCAGCGCGGAGCCAGGGCGCGCAGCTTGGGAAGTCTCCGGCTGGTGAGACAAGGCAGGTGGCGAGCCCACACCCAACACCCGGCCCTGGAACACTTCGGCTGCCTCCAGCAGGGGCGTGAGGCCAAATGCACACCAGCTGTACTGCTGACATCGATCCGACCAGTGCCCCACCCCAAAAGCCTAGCCTGCTGCAGCCCCTCATTCCTGAGGAAATGCGGCACATACCTCACACCCAGCTTCTCAGCCAGCTGCCCGGTGGGCCTCACCACGATCTCGAAGAGGGAGGGGATTTTCTTGTACAGGTCCTGCTGCTGCTGCAGCTGCTGAGGTGAAAGGGGCTCATGGAGTGGAGGCGGCATCTGCGGTGGCCCTGGGGGCGGCAGGGGGGGCGGCGGGGGTGGCGCAGGTGGGCCCCCGGGCATCGGACGGCCATTGGGAGATGTTGGGGCATGGCGGCCCTGGGGGCCGTGGGGGCGTGGGCAGCAGCCCCACCCCAGGTGGGGGCTTCGGCAAGGGATTGATGCCCTGCTTCTTCAGCTCCTCCACTTCCTTCTCATCTTCTGCTCCTGCTTCGGCATCATCCGCCAACATCTACGGGGCGAGCAAAACAAGACCACATACAAAGGGAGGGGGCAAAGCTTGCACGACGACCGAGCCTCCTCCCACCCCATGACCACCCCTGCTGGCTGCTGGTCAAGGTCGGCCCCCGCCTTGCGGAAAAGCAAATCTTGGTAGCAGCGGCGGTCCGGCCCCTTTACCTTATCCAGAAGCTCCCGTGTCTCGTCGGTGAGCGGCTCATGGGAGAACATGCAGTCGTCCCCATTGATGCAGTTCCCAGTCGTGTGAAACAGCTTACAGGGGAAGTCCCGTGCGAGGCATTAAGGAAAGCAAATCACCCCGAGAGTCAAAGGGGTCGAAGGGACAAAGCCCGCCTGGCCCACTTTCCCTGCTCCACGGTCCAAGCCTGCCTGCTCCCAACGTCCTCGCAGCTGGTGGCCACGCGCGACATCCAGGGCGTACCGGGTGATGCCTCTCCGGCTCACATGTGCCCAGCTCAGCCATCTTAGATGGAAGCTGGCAGGTGCCTGCAGCTAGCTGGCTTCTGAAGTGATGAGAGGCAGACTGGGGACGACAATTACTTTCCCACATCTTCCCTGGTATTAGCTTTCACCTAAAAATGCTGGATTTAAGAGCCAAGCCATGCACAGACACAACCAGAAAGGATATCATGCATGTAGGGACAGTTCTCAGCTCTGGCACAGTAACCAGTGATGTAAAACTTGCACAGTTCCCGTTTCTTTGGTAGCTCAATATCATGGCTGAAGTTGCAGTGTTCCCCCTGTCAGGAACAAAGCAGAAGGTATCAGTTAGTCACAAATGGGAACATTGTCCCAGGAGAGGCTTTCTGACCACAGTTTGACACCTGCATACAAAGGAGGTTCAGCAGCTTGACACAGGACACCCCTCCGCTCCCCCGACGGGCCAACATCGCCTACGATCCGACAACGAGCCTCTCCACCAGAAAGAAGGGCTGGCCTGGAAATAATAGCAGCGACTGGAAGAACTCTCAGCGCCATCTGTCCCCGTGCCGGGCTCACCACTAAGCCCCCCTGTGCCAGGCGAACCCAAAGATACGCCAGTGTAATGGGTCTGGCCAATCCTACCCCACGGTTGTGCTAGTGCAACTGTGACGTCAGCAATATACTAGCAGCACGTGGGGCAAAGCGGGCAGAGTTGGAGGCATGGCAGGAGAGAGGCGGGGCCGACCCAGAACCCGAAGCTCATGCAAGAGGCCGGACCCACCAAGAAGGGCAGCAAAGATGATCAGGGGACTAGAAACTAAGTCCCACGAGGAAAAATTGAAGGACCTGGGTGTGTTTAGCCTTGAGAAGAAAAGACTGGGGGGGGGGGGATGATGGGACTCTTCAAGCCCCTCAAAGGTCGCCACACGGAAGAGGGCCACAGCCTCTTCTCCCTTGTCCAAGACTGTAGGACACGGAATAGCAGGCTTAAGTTACAGGGAGGCAGATTTCGGCTGGACAGCAGGAAAAACTTCCTGCGGGTCAGAGCAGTCAGACCATGGAGCCACCTGCCCGGGAGGTGGTGGGCTCTCCCTTGCTGGACGCCTTCAAGCAGGCACTGGACAGCCGTCTGACAGGGATGCTTGAAACTGGATTCCTGCACAGAGCAGGGGGTTGGACTCGAGGGCCCCAGAGGCCCCTTCCAACTCTGTGACGCCCCCTGGAGTCAATGGAGAGCCAGCAATTACTGCCCCCAAAGCCACAACCGAGGATAGGATTCCAAGTAACTCTGCAGTAAAGCATGGCACACCACACATCTTGTGCACATTGCAGGACTATACTGCTGTGTCCTCCTGCCTAGAGAACCCAGAGCACCAAGTCTGTTGATGGCAAACGATGTATTGTAAGATCGAAAACTGACATTTCTTTCCCCCCTGTAGAAGAAACAGGCAAGGGGAATCCTTAACTTGTTTTGGTGACGGATGTGATGCTGAATCAACCACACGCTTATAGCTCTCCTCTGTACTTCCACTGCAGAAGTGTCTGACGAGGGAGGGCCCCGCTATCCAATTCCCAATGTTTCCGCTGAGCTGGCCCCACCCCTCCCCCAACTTCCACCACAAGGCTATTCAAGGACCACTTGCTCTGAGGGGAGAAGAAAAAGCTCTTTTCCTGTAGCTTGTCTTTACTGTTAATTACATAGGTTTATTCATGTTTCCTATTGTAATATTTTATGTAAAGCGCTTTGTGAGGTTTGTCTAAGAAGTGGTATATAAATATGTTGGACAAATAAATAAAATAGTTTAAATAACTTGTAGCACAATCCTATGCATGTCTACTCAGAAGTAAGCCTCACTGAGTCAAATGTGCCTTTCTCCTTCATCACAGTGTATAGGATTGCAGCTTTAAAGCAATAAGTAAACTAAAAAATAACTGGTGCAAAGGTGCTTTGCGCACACAGCCAAGACTAACCACAGAATGAGCAGGAAGGGTTGGTGAATATCCCTTGCCTTCTCAGAGCCCTTGGACAGGTATTCTATCTGACGATAAAAAATACCACCAAGAAGTTCAAATCCAGCACCGCTAAAGCATCTGGCAAGTCTGACCCACCCGGGAGGAGGCATTTGTGCCTCAAAGCAGGACTCCTGGAAATCCAACCCCCACACGCATCTCTCACCTCTTGCAAAATATAGGGAGAACCATGTACTGGGGGAACAATCCTCCCTCCCTCCCTCAACAGCTAGTAGCCACGTCTCGCACACACCAAGCTACTAAGCAGGCCTTGTGCAGAAGGCCCCCCCATTAGCGACAACCCCCACTCATGCAGGGAAGATCCCACAATGCACTAGTGAAGGCAAGCGGGAGCACAGCAGGCACTTCGCTCCAGTCATTGCAACTGCCAGCCAAACACTTGTGACCCCTTTCTCCTTGCAGGATCAGAGCCAGGGCAAAGACGAGGCCACACAGTAGCTGAGGCAGAGATCCAGGGCAACACCATACATGAGATGGATGTGCATTACCTTTGCCATTACATGCCTACTCTACCCTATCCCACCAGCAAATGTGGGCATCAGGGACACAACCAAACAGGAGAGGGGGGCTGAGGACTGGAAGAATACCTAGCCAGCAGCGTGCATAATCTACTGAACACTGAACCACAGGGACTGTTTTCAGCTGCTGCCATTGACTCATTACTATCCCCATGTCTCTCTTGGCTGTAGCCATCGTCAACCTGGCGGATTCCTAATAGATGCAAAGGCAAGTGAGTTCTCCACTCCCAGTGCGATGCAGGCAACAAGCAAGGCCCACAGCAAACCTGCACCACCACCACCGGGCAGTGGGAAGCAAGCCAGCTGTTCACCTTCGGGGTGCCACCCATTTATCTTCCAGCTCCTAAACCTGAACCGGGTGCCTGCTCTCTATTCTACCATTAAAATCCACATCTTGTGTGTTGTATCCACCACATCATTTAACAATAATAAATGAAAGCCAGTACTGGATACTTACCCAGGTGCATCTTCCCTCTACAAAATATTTGCAGATGACTTTTCCTTTCTTATCTGATTGCTGGTGAGATTTATCGTGGTCATTCCGCCTGTAATTCCCACTGCCGCCGCCTCCATCCTACAGGAATCACAAGACACTTTATCTATCTGTGTTATTCAGACATCACTGCTTTCTGCGCAGGCCAAAGCTAGAGCACTACAACTGAAAAGGCCCCATCACGGGTCACCACCTGCATCAGTGGGGGAGCCGAGGGACCCACTGAAGGCCTCGGAGGCAGACCTTTAGTAGCTAGGCAGGTTCACGCGGGAGGAGGCTGCCACTGAGGTGCCCTGGGCTCTAGCCACTTAGGGCTTAAAAGATTAAGATCAGCACCTAGAATTGGGCCCAAACTGGGAGCCTATTCAGTTATTTTATGATTGATGAAATATGATCCACATGCCTGGTCCCAGCTGGTAGATGTATTTTGCACTAACTGAAGTTTCTGAATCACATTCAAGGGCAGCCCCTAGTATAATGCACTGCAGTAATCCAAATAAGATGTTACCACAGCATTTATAATAGCAGCCAGGCTTGCAGCTGGCACAGCAGCCTTAGGAGGTGAAAGGAGCTGTGCGGGCCTCCAAAAATAGGACCGGATCTATTACCACCCTCAGAATGCAAACCTGATCCTTAAGGGTGACTGCAATCCCACCCCCAATAGGCCAGCCACTACATCCTGGGTCAGATAAAACAGAGAAGGTCAGAAGGTAGATCTCCAGATGTTTTGGACTTCCACTTCCAGCATTCCTGACCTCTGTCCAAGCTGGCAGGAGCTTCTGTGAGTTGAAGTCCAAAACATCTGGAGATCTATTTTCTGCTCACCCCTGAGATAAGCCATCAGCCAACAGCATTCTCTGTCTTGTGGGGACTGAGCCCTCATCCAATCTCAAGCAGATACAGAAACAAGAGGAGCACTACCCCACAGTGCCCGGGCTAGGCATGCCAAGCGACTAGGAAGGCTGAAGGCGCCCAGACAAGGGGACCCGTCACTCACCCCCATGTCGTCATCGTAGTAGTCGTCCTCTTCGTTCATTCCGCCCCCTTTGCCCATGTTTCCTCTTCCTCGGTGGCCTCTTCCTCGGCCCATGCCCTTGCCTCCTCGCCCCCTGGAGCCACGACCTCGGCCACGACCCATGCCTGAAACAAGACCGTTTCCTCACATGAGAACTGGTGGGGAACCAGTCCATTTAGGTCAACACAGGCCACTACGTTCCTGAGCCCAGCTGTGGTGGCACAAACAAAAGCTGAGTCTACACACAGGGGCAGGACACCCCCACAGAGCAACCCATGCCTGGGAGGCCTCTGGCTCACTGCCAGGGCTAGTGCCTCGGCCGGTCATGCCCACGTACCTCTGCCCCTCCCTTCCTTGCTCCTGCGATACTGGTTCAGCTCTTTGGAATAGTCGTCATATTCCTCCTCACCCACGGGCTCTTCTCCTTCACAGTACTGCCGTTCAGAAAGAGGAGAGATCAACACGGTGGGATCACAACAGGAAGCTGGGCTGGGTGCAAGAAGCCCAACGTTCCAGCTCACCTCCATTTCCTCTTCATACATTTCTTCTTCCTCCCCCTCAGGGTGCTCTCCTCCTCTTCCCCTGCCACGGCTGCCTCGGCCCATGCCTCTCCCTCTCATCCCTCCTCTTCCACGCCCACGGTAGCCTCGTCCTCGGCCACGACCTCCTGTCGACACAAATCAGACAAGACGCAAAACAAATATTGAGACACGAGCAGGGCTCCCTACACACAGGAAATGTCACAAACACATCTTGCCTCTCTTCCTATCTACAGGGAGCAGCAAAACTGTTCTGCAGTGGCACACAGGCAAGCCTCCACTAGTCTGGGCTCCATGAACTAGTGGACACAACACAAGAGGTGCTTATGTGCGTGTGCGTATGCGAGTCTTCCTAGGACTAAGCTTTCAAAGGAAAAGGAAATAAAAGCAGCACTGCTGTGACAATGGACCTCACTTGAGTTTGTCAGGTGCAGCTCGGGAGTTCATGGCATCCATGACAAACATGGGCCTATCCCAATTGGTCTCTGGACCCACCCATTTAGCAGGTCACACCCTCAATGCTGTTTTCAGTTCCGAACAGAGAGATCTGTGGGCGGATGTGATCAATACCTCTGCATTGTCATGGACAGATCATTTTCTGGTTAGGGTTAGTATCGCAGCTACTATCCGCCCCTGCAGGGGTGGCGGACCTATTAAGATGGTCCGCCATCGAAGGCTGATGGATCCTCTTGGATTCCAGAGAGCCTTAGAGGGGTCTATGGCTGGTACCGTCGACAAACCTGTTGAAGCCCTGGTTGACAGATGGAATCAAGATCTAACTAGGGCTATCGACATGATCGCCCCCAAACGTCCTCTCCAGTCCGCTTCTAACCGGGCACCCTGGTTTACAGAAGATCTCAGGGAGCTGAAGCGGAAAGGACGACTGGAGCGCCGATGGCGGAAAACTCGACTCATATCCGATAAGACACGTCATGGAGAGCATCTTCACTCCTATGGGGTGGCAATAAGTGCAGCAAAGGAAGTTTTCTTCTCTGCACGCATTGCGTCTGCGAATTCGCATCCAGCAGAACTGTTCAGGGTGGTGAGGGGTCTAACACAGACACCTTCCCCCCTGAACCTGATTTTAGAGCCTACGGTTGCTCACTGTGATGCCTTTAACGATCATTTCACAGATAAAATCTCTCGGATAAGACCTGACTTAGACGCCCTCATTGTAGCAGAAGCAGACAGTGGAGTGTCCAGTAACTCCGCAAGTAGGATTACACTGGATCAGTTTCAGTTGGTGAGTACCGAGGACGTGGACAAGCTGCTTGGTTGAGTGAAGAGGACTACTTGCCCTCTCGATCCCTGTCCTTCCTGGTTGGTTGTCCAAGGAAGAGATGCAGTCGGACTACAACTACAGCGTATTGTTAATGCATCTCTCCAGGGAGGGAATTTTCCATCATGTTTGAAAGAAGCGGTGGTGCAGCCGCTTCTGAAAAAGCCCTCCCTGGATCCCTTGGACCTTAACAATTATAGACCAGTGTCGAATCTTCCATTTTTGGGCAAGGTGATCGAAAGGGTGGTTGCCTTCCAACTCCAAGCAGTTTTGGATGACACCGATTTTCTAGACCCATTTCAAACTGACTTTAGAGCAGGATATGGAGTTGAGACTGCTATGGTCGCCTTAGTAGATGATCTACGCTTGAGTACCGACAGGGGGAGTGTGTCCCTGTTGGTGCTTTTGGACCTCTCAGTGGCTTTCAATACCATCGACCATGGTATCCTTCTGGAATGCCTGAGAGGACTGGGAATCAGGGGCACTGTGCTTCAGTGGTTCCGGTCCTACCTCTCGGGTAGGTTCCAGATGGTGATGCTTGGGGATAGCTGCTCCTCCAAAAAGGAGCTGCTATGTGGCGTGCCACAAGGAGCTATTCTTTCCCCAATGCTATTTAATATCTACATGAAACCGCTGGGAGAGATCATCTGGAGGCATGGGGCGGGGTGCTATCAGTATGCTGATGACACCCAAATATATTTCTCTATGCCTTCGGCAACAGCGTCAGCTAAGGACAGTGTGTCTCCTCTGAATAAATGCCTGGAGGCAGTAATGGGCTGGATGAGGGAAAATAAACTGAAACTGAATCCAGACAAGACGGAGGTGCTTGCTGTCAAAGGCCACAACCTGGGTTTGGAGGTATGTCAACCAGTTCTGGATGGGGTTACACTCCCCCTGAAAGACTGTGTTCGCAGCTTGGGGGTGCTTCTGGATCCGTCGCTCCAAATGACATCCCAGATAGATGCGACGGCTAGGAGTGCCTATTATCAGCTTCGGCTGATACGCCAGCTGCGCCCCTTCCTAGAGTTGGAAGACCTAAAGACGGTAGTGCATGCACTGGTAACTTTGAGGCTCGACTTCTGCAATGCGCTGTACATAGGGCTACCTTTATACCTAGTCCGGAAACTTCAATTAGTGCAAAATATGGCAGCCAGACTGGTTGCTGGTACACCTAGGGGTGCCCATATCACACCAGTTTTAAAAGCACTCCATTGGCTGCCAATCAGTTTCCGGGCAAAGTATAAAGTGTTGGTTATTACCTTTAAAGCCCTACATGGTTTGGGTCCAGGCTACCTACAGGATCGCCTTCTCCCGTACAATCTGCCCCGCACACTTAGGTCCTCTGCTCCCAGATTATGGAATGGCCTGCCGGAGGAGATTCGTCAACTTACCAGTCTTTTGGAATTTAAAAAAGCCGTAAAGACTTATCTCTTCCGGCAGGCCTATCCGGCGGAATTTTAGGATGCCTTTAAGATGTTTTAAATATGTTTTTAGGATGTTTTAAGATGTTTTTAGGATGTTTTAAGATGTTTAATAGTGTGTATTGTGTTGTTTAGTTTACCGGTATGTATTTTATATTTTCTGCTGTTCCCTGCCTCGATCTAGATGGAGAGGCGGGTAATAAATAAATTTATTATTTATTATTATTATTGAGGACACTGGCTAGCTGAGAGGCTAATGCACCCACGGCATCAAGCTGAATCTCGATGAGCCAAAACAATCGCCTAAGAGCTCTCCTGGAGGCAGCCGAAAGGGAACCCAACTGGCAGGAGCCACACAATTCCTCGCTCAGGGTGAAAAGAGGCAGGAATACAAACCCGACCCAGGTATCTGCACTCTGTGTTTTGAGCTTCACCCCAGAACCTGCACTCATCCTGGAAGTCAGTGCTGCCAAATCCCTTTGAATGGAAGACGACTGCTGACTTTCAGGATGTGTGTCAATTTTTGTTCTGGGCCAAACTCAATTAACAGAGTACAAACACTCCACAAATACTGCTTCAACCTCTGTGCCAAATAACCACCAAGCAGCATCCTGGGTGCTCTGTAAAACCTGGGATGCAGGTTAGGGAAGAGGGCTGTACCTCGCCCCCTGTGCGTCCCCTCCTTTGCCCTCCGGTATTGGTTCAGCTCCTTCGTGAAGTCATCATACTCTTCTTTCCCCATGTCTTCATCATCCTCTCCCTCATAGTCACAATAGCCTTCATTCTCATATTCCTCATACATAGGATAGTTCTTGCTCTCCATTTTGGAATATCCTTTCTTTGGGGCACTGTGAGATGACGAGTACTGCTGGTGGGACTGGAGGCAAACACGCAAGTGGTTACGTAGAATGAACGAACAGTGCATAAGCCGAATAGGAGCCTCTGAAGTACAAATAGCCCCGGACACACCTTATAAACCAACATTCTCTCCCAAACCATCCTTCCCACACAATTAGCAAGACCAGGCACGATCGCTCTGGCCCCTTTTCCTCTCCAACACAGAGGCCCAAACAGCACTGCCTTGAACACATTAAACTCTGGTTCCTGTTGTGTAGGAGCCTTTGCCTAGCCACGGGGCGGGCCAGCTCCACACCCAGAGTCACAATGCCTGGCACCACAGCCAGTACCATGCCAGATTCCTGGGCCACCGCTAAATGCACTTTTGGCATCCGGTACTTACAGAGGAGTAGATAGGGCTGTACTCCCTGTACTTCCGGTGCCCCTTTTCACTTGGGCTGAAATCGGAGTCCTCGCTGTAGTCCGAGAAATCTTCACTCGAAGAGGCATGGCGCTGAAAGGAAGGGCAAGGCTGTTACAGACCACTGTGCCCCTCTCCACCCCCATTTCATTTCTCCAGTTCTGGCCAACGCATGGAAGGAAGCTCTGGCACCTCCAAGCAACTGTCAGAGCTCAGGAGGAAAAGAGCCAGCTTTCAAAGGCACTCAGGCTACAAACGCCACTGGACATGATGGCTCCTAGAATAGTTTCTATGGTTTTTACAAGTCAGACCATTTGGTTTTTCTACATGAAAGTCTGACAAATGGGTTTGGCTTCTCATATCACCTGTCCATTTTCTCCAGGGGCAAGTGTGAATTAGTAGTTGCTTTTAATCAAGAAAGGTCTCTTCTAGTTTCTAACACCTTTTAGTCACCCTCTGCCATGTTTTTTTCTAGTTCAACAGTTCCATCCTTATTCATGTGCCTCTGCTGCTCCTGGACCCTTCTAGAACATGTGCACCACGCTCCCCTGCTGTGATTTCTATGCCCAGGATTCTGTCTGCACAGCAGACGCTGGGCCCCCGAGATCCTGGGCAAGAGGCTCAACGCAAGAAGGCACCCTGTGCATGGCCTCCCCTGTGTACGCCCAGCCTCTGCCCCCGGATCTGGGCAAGCATGAAAGGACGGGACAAGGTGGAGGCTAACCTCGGTTCTCTTGAGGCTCACTTCACCTCACTCACCTTATGCTTGGACTTCCTTTTCTTTTTTGCTCTTCGCTTCTCTTTCTCGCGCTCTTTCCGACGCTTCCTTTTCCTCCGGTGAGTCTTCTCTTCATCTGAGCCAGCGTGATGCTGCTCGTTTTTTTCCTTTCGGCCCTTCTCATGTGACTCTGAAGCCTCGTGGGGCTCCTCACCTCCATCATCTTCCAGCTCCCCTTCTTCCAGTTCCCCATCCTCCCTGAAAAGACACACAACAAGAATAACGTGGCAGGAAGGAGCAGCGCAGATGACCCAGCTGTAGACACATTCGCAATTGGAAGTATCTGTGTTAAAGCAAGAGACAGTGACCCCCTTCGACAGTGTGTTCTCTAAATAGAAACTGGGGTTTATCTCCATCATTACCCTTTGGCTGCCGCCACAGAATATTAAGTTTTCAAGGGCACACAGAAAAGGCGTGTGCCAGAAGTGGAGAAAAAAAACCTTCTTTTAGCCTGGCCTTCCCCAAACTGAAGCCTTCAGATGTGTAGGGACTACAACTCCCACCATCCCCAACCAGCACAGCCCATGGCTGTGCTGGCTGAGGATGATGGGTGCTGTAGGCCAACGCATCCAAACTGCCACTTCCTCTCTGTGCCTTCTAAATATAGTAAGTACTGGAACTACACAGCACTTCCACCCCCAATCGAAAGCCAGAAAAGCATTTACTGAGGAAGCAGCTCACTCTTTTTACTGTAAAAGATTCAAGTGTTTCACGATCCCCACCTTACAGACCCGGGGGGGGGGGAGGGAAAGCCAGGTGAGCAAACCCGGCCTGAAGTGAGCGCCTGGACAGAGGGTTCCGCTCACATTCACCATCACTCAGCTAGAGTAGCTCAGTTTCCTTCTACACGAGGACAAACGCAGAGCCAGAATTTTGTTTTTTAAGTGAATGCAAAATCTTCTGAGCATTTGCTCACAGCAGGCATCTGCTTGAGCGGTTTGTCAGGAAAACAGGTGGGGCTGCCTCCCACTCGCGTGTGGTGAAGTGGGTCTGGAAGCACACCGGTCCCTTCTTCGCTCACTGCTGCCTGGTATCCTTGCACAGGACGACCACAACGGGGGGGGGGGGGGGCTCAATGGGAAAAGGCCAGCATATGTCTCAGAGTCCACCACGTTGTTATTCCGTGACAACAGACACAGCACGGGCACCTGGGGAGAAGTCAGCTGATTTCTCCTCTGAAAGTGAAACTACTAGGCTGACCCTCTCAGCCACTTGTGGTTTTGCTGGCTAAACCAATAGCTTTAAAGCAGCCTACAAACCTGGGACAACCAATGCAGGCTACAGTCATACTCATGGAAAATAAATCTGCTTCATTGTGGGGCTCCTGCCAAAGGCCAGCACAGGCACTCACAGGGCATCTCTCAAGGGCCGCAGCCTCAATGGCATGCCCAAGGAAAGGGATACAAGAAGCTTCTTGCAGCACAATCCTACTCTGGTGTAAATCCAATTGAGTTCAATGGGATTTACTCCCTGGTAAGCGTGCATAAGACTGCAGCCTTAGGTATCCACAAAGAACTGATGGCTTCATCTATTATTCATCCAAGAATGTACCCTGATATTCTCTCTTAGAATCCAAGCCTGGTATCATTTTTGACAACAAGCAATAATCCAAGCCCACACATTATGACCAACGTAAGTCCCATTGATTTCAATGGGTCTACTTGAAGTATGACCAAGTTTGAATTCAACCCAATGTCTGCACAATTATGGAGTTCTAAAAGGCCAGCAGCAAGTGGATCATTTAAAAAGAGTGGCAAAATGACATGTGGTATTCCAGTGCTTTTGAGCCAAATGCCACAACAGTGAAACCCAAAGAAACTGTACTCCAAGGTATCCAAACTCTACCACAAGACACAAAGATTATAGTGGGACTGCTTCACACATGGCATTTTTAACAGAGGTGACCCTCTGTGCAAAAATCAGAAGAGCGGGAAAGGGCTGCAGTTCAGCGGCAGAGGCCCTGCTGTGCAAGCAGAAGGTCCCGGGTTCAACCCCACAGGAGCAACTCCGGGTAGGGCTGGGAAAGACTCCTGCCTGAAACCCCGGAGAGCCGTGGCTGCCAGTCAGCAGTGACGCGGAATGGGCATTTCCCCACTGCTTTATTTTCCCCTCGGAAAATTTTCTCTTTCACAAGTCCATCAGTAAAAATGAACGTATGCCAGTTGCAAATACAACAGGCAAGCATGGCGGTTCCAATGTTCTTCAGGTGATTATCCTCCGCATGCGTGTGTGAGAATACATACATGTCATTGAAATACAAACGTGTCTCGAGTGAAGTGGAACTAATAAATAGAGATAGCAAAACTGAAGGTGCCCCGGCAGACTCTGCGGAACGAGAGCAGAACTCTCTTGAAAGAAATAGATGAGTGGCTGTGGGCATATCATGCACATTTCTTCCAGTCGCTGAAATTAATTGGTGAGTCAACAGTTTTCAGTACCTTCTCCCCCCCTTAAATTCAAACAATGTAAAGGAAATACATGCTATTGTCTTTAAATTTTTTACAAGTATTCAAAAAAAGTCTAGATAATATAACATTTAAATCACATGGGCAGAGTGATCCTATGGCCCCTAGAGAGCGTCTAGAGGGCCACAGGATGCTTTGGATTCCACAATCCGACCTCGGAGCAGGGGATCCACGCTCGGATCGCCCTCCCCCCCCCACTCCCTTGCAGCTGGCACGGAAAGAGCCATGCTGGCTGCTTCTCCAAGGTTCTAAGACTGGCCTTGGAGAAAGGGAAAACAGGGTGTTCTGGGGAGGGGAGGAGACCGGGTCCGCCAGGATAGGACATGTCCTGGCAATGCTCCAGCCTCCTTCCCTCCCTGTCTGAGGCACCGCAGCCAGAGGGCACCGATCTGCAGGGTGGGAGGAGCAGGGAGGCGAAGATCGCCGCTTATGGGATCCCCACTGGACTGCACCCTAAGTGTGCTTTAATTTTTTAACTCAAATATTTCAGGTCAAATACTGTGGTGTACTGGGACTAAAAATTAACATGGGATACTTTTTTTAAAGCTTTGTTTACTAAATACAAGTAAAATAAACATGCTAAATTAGATCTCTCTAGGGCAGGGGTGGGCAGCATGTGGCCCTCCTGCTGTTTTGGCCTATGGCTTCCATCAGCTCTAGCCAGCCAGCCAGTGTCAACACCATTGAGCTAGATGAACCAAAGGTATGACTCAATATAAAGCAGCTTCCTATCTTCCTAAGTGCATACCTGCACAGACAAGTCAGGTGTGGAAATCATAGGAATGCCTATGCCACAATGACTACTGCTTGGAAGTCTCAGGGGTTTGGCCTCACCATCTCCACACCGCAGTGCCAGGTACCGGTACTTTGCATTAAAAACAGAATACCTATTAGGTGGCTGCAAAATTTCACATCGGGGCACTTCAGATCAGGAACCAGCCTCATCTGCCTATCCTACAACAGTCATTAGTTGCTGGGGGGTTTGTGCTCATAAACTGAGACCAAGTGGTCTCAAGAGTTTGGCTTTTCAACCTGGCTTCCTGTGTTTACAAGAGGCACTTGAGGAAATGTCCAGCTTCACAAAAAGATGTACCAAAGGTAGCACACCCACACATGCCACATCCTTTCTGGTGTAACACAACATACTTGCAGATAGCCACTGGAATTACTGGAGCATGACAAGAGCCAATATATTACTGACAGGATTTTTTTGAGCTGGGGCAGGGGGAGGAAGCAAAGCTTGGACTCAGATGAGGTTTGGCTGCTCTTCCAGTGTATTAATGTCTCATGTCTCACTCCTGCAGAATCCTCCCTCCCTCTCACACTTTTAAAGACTTGGTGCTGTGCTGCAAATCTTCCACAGGCTGTCTTACAACACAAGAGCTGTTTGGCTCAGGGGGGTGCCACTGACTTTCTCCCACAGAGCCAGCTCGACTGCTGGAGCCCAGCACAGAATTCGATTCCTTTGCTGGCCTCACACAGGCACCTCTCAAGACACAGCAGGTTGCCTATTGGCTGTGACGTGCCTCCACCATCTCCAAGGGCCGTGTTCCACCTCAGACAGGGAATGGGCTGAAGCTGGTAGCAACCTCTGAAATTATTTGCAACACTCCCACAAATGGAAAAGTGTGCAATTATAATTTCCCACACCTAAACAGAACCAAATCTGGTAAGACAATTTAACAGCACTAACTGTTCAACTCTTGAAACAATTCAAAAAGAACATCCAACACCTCATATCCCTACAAATGAATGTTTTGGAGAAAGCCAGTGTGGCGTAGTGGTGAGAGTGTTGGACTGGGACTCAGGAGATCCGGGTTCTATTCCCGCTTGGCAATGAAACTCACTGGTGACTTTGAACCAGTCACTGACTCTCAGCCTCACCTACCTCACAGGGTTGTTGTGAGGATAAAATGGAGAGGAGGATTATGTAAGCCGCCTTGGGTTCCTTTCAGGAAAAAAGGCGGGGTATAAATATAATAATAAATAAATAAATGGAGTTTGAACAGCATTAAGGTGTTTGGGGGCAGAGGAGAAGAGGAAGCTGTGAGTTTCAGGGCTGCTGGATCTTGTCTCTGCTGCCCCTTTCTTTCCTGTGGTAGCACTGGTCCCTTCACCTAACCATCTCTACCTGGGCGTAAATACACACTTTCTGCCTTCACAAGCATTTGGTAATTTTAAAAAATGCCCAGAAGGCTTCTGCTTGGAAGGCACTGGAGGCTTACAGTACACTCCTATACATGCTTACTCAGAGGTAAGTCCTACTGTGTTCACTGGGGCTTACTCCCTAGCAAGTGTGTTTAGGATTGCAGCCTTATTATGCTGGCACGTGACACAGTCAAAACGAAAACGTGAAGGTGATCTAAAGCTTGGAGGCTTAAGGCTGTGTGACAAGTTATTAATCAGCAACTCTGAGTAAAATTATTATTACTGAAAGTTAGAGGGGTCTGCCAACTTCATTGTAGAGCTTGCCATACGTGTTCACTCTGGCTATAGAGCAAAGCGGCCTGGTTGCCATGTGGCTATGGGATTTTCAGAGGGTAACGCTGATACTGGGGGGCATCACTAGCCTTGTGGAGGGCCCACCACAGCAGCCCAGCCTCCTTGCTAACTCTGTAGAATGCTGAGTTTCATGCAAAATATGACCTCACAGTCACCCACTGTGACCTCACAGATCACATGACTGCAGCCTATTGTAGCAGACATGCAAGAGAATGGAACTCTCCAAGACTTGGAGCAGAGGACCAGAAAGACCTCTCCCCTTGGAAGCCAATATAGGGAGCTAGGCATGTCGACGGCAAGGAACAACTACCATAACATGTGCTTAGTGCTAAGAACACAAGACGCAGAAGGCAGCCAGGGCAAGCAATGAAGATTGGGCAGGGGAGGGTTAAGTGACGGCAGAGATCAGCACAAGAAGGCCATGTTATAGCCATCCAGGGAAAGAATGAGAGGTGGCTCAACAGACATGGGGTGCAGGGAGCTACTCCAGGCATAGGGAGCTACATGGGGCAAGGCCAAAAGGGTGGAGCAGGAAAAGGGGACAACCACTGAGCTTGAAGAGAAGACAAGATGGAAGCTAAAGGGAAGACACAAGCCTTAAATATAACTTTGAATGAAAATGATAGGGATCCAGCACACAGGCTGAAAGAGAGGGGCACCACGTAGCAATGGGAAAGAAGGATAATTTTAGCAAAATGTTTTTAACTGATTGAGGAAGGACACGACTACAGGAGCTAAGGCCACAATGGAAGTGGTGAATGCTTTTAGTTTTACTTTATTCTTATCTGAATCTGCAAGAATCAAGCTTGTATTTAATTACAGCAACCAAAATACAAATGCTATCTTTGCAAGACTAGTTTCTACCTTCGTGCCTGAAAGTTGACACAACTAAGCGCTTTTCTGTGGAAAATCAAGCTAGACATCTCTGCTGCCCTCTGATGGTGCAAAAGGCAAAAGATAGGGAAATTCCACCCTGCTGGACTAGCCTGTGTTGCAATGAAATGGAGGAGGTCTTTCCTCCTGCACTGCCTTTGTGCATGCACATGAGTGAGATCTGACAGTTAGAACCTGGAATTAAAGCATCCTACAGCATCAACTAAGATCTGTACAGCCCACTGATCCATAGCAAAACAATGCCCCAGCTAGGCCCGAGATCTCACACACTGGCCCCCAAGACTCTGGTGTAGAGAACACTTGAGTTATAATTATCCAGTGAATGAAGATTATATAAGACTGGATCACAGCCACAGAGGAACTGGGCTGTTCTATTTGAACTGAACCATAAATACAGCAAATGAGGATATTCCCTGAAGTGGTAACTCCACAAAAGCAAAATCATACAGAGTGTGTTGAGTACGTTTCTCTACCTACTACGTTATAAACACACTTTATGCAACAGGCAAAAGTAGTCTCTGGCATTATATAAAACTATGATGCATCGTTAGGCTGGCAAAATTACTAACTAGCAAGGATATAACTAAACAATCTGGACATCTGAAAAATGGAAAGGCTGCCTGTGAAGAACACTAAATTCAGCACCGCTGAATTATTGGGACTTCTCTTGTAAGTAAGACTATCCACTCCTACTTGGGGGGGGGGGGATGGGAGTCAGCCCCACTAATTTCAGTGGAACTTACTTCTAAGTGAACATGCTACACAGGCTTGGGCCTGGCTGTCCATCTCAACCGCATCTCATGACAAGGTTTTAGCTGGAGTTCCTTTACCATGGCAGGGTGAGGACACCTGAAGCCTCTTATGGAGAATTTCACATGCAGGGACACCACATCATTAGCACCTATGGCTTTGCCTGAATTTCCTTAATGGCAGATGTGTCTTGATTTTTAAAGACCAAGAACCAATTATGGTTGGGATTCAGGCACATAGTTCTCTTGGCCCTCTTTGAAAACCTCAACTGAGAATTATTATGGGGGGGGGGGGAGAACTGTTGCTGTTGTTGGAACAACTACAACAGCCTTCCCTAATCCAAAAGTAGCCCTTTTACCTCTGCACCCTCTTAGGAAACACAATATCCAACAGCATCCGACGCGACAGAATGATGAACCAAGTGAAGTACTACAGAGGAGGGTGGGACCGAGACTCGTCTTCCCATGGACTCCGCCTCCTTCTTTGCCACAAGTAATCCAGCTACTTTCTCCTGCTACCAAGACTGCTTTTTATTTATTTACAGCATTTTTACCCGGCTCTTCAGCCAAAAAATGCTTAGAGTGGCTTACAAAGATTAATATTAGACATTAATATTTTTAGGTCCCGCAGGCAGACAATCTCAAGGGCCGGCAGCACTCGGCAACCCCACCTCATTCGAATCTTGCTCTTGGGGTCTCCCCACCACCAGCCACGCTAAGTACTATGCAACTGCTGTATATTTAAGTTAAAGGGGCATTTCAGGGCTGGGGTCCACTTTTACAAAAGATTTGGCATGCCATCTAGCTTTGTAATGGTTGTCTTTAAACTGCCAGCTAAGGAAGTCATTTGTATCTGAACAGCCAGCTTTCCCCATCCTTCCTGCTGGTCATAATGCTGACTCATGGTATTCTAAGCTGACGTCATCCACCCAAGAATGCACTTGCCAGATGCAACAGGGGGCAGGACTCCTGGGTCTCCCAACAATGGAACAGAACCTGCTGCAATTCGGCAGGTGCCGGCTTGGGCTTTGCCTGACCTAGCACTGCAATGGGATAAGGAACTCTACCTGCCAAAATCTCCCTTTCTTTCAGCAAAACTACTGAAGGCACGTTCTGTATGGAATTTGTCAAGCATACCAGCATAAAATGCAGATTTGGGATTCTTATTTTAATTACTTTTCAATTAGCATTATACAGAGCTGCCAGACAAATGGCCAGTGTCTAGGGTATAAACACATGCCCTTTCCAAGTAGCTCACCCTCTTTTGTGAAATATTGAAGGCGGTTTTGAACATGTCCTCACCCTGTCTCTCTCTCTCTCTCTCTCTGCAACTCCCTGCCTAATTTTCTCAACAGCTACCTGGAAGAAAAATCTACTAAAACATTACAAGCTCCAGCTGATAACTGTAGCAGACCTTAGAAAGCACTGGATGGCCTGCCTGCCTATCCCAAAGACAAATATAACATGAGAAAAGTGCTTTAAGCACTGAGGGAAAAAACTCAATATAGATACTTATAATGATCCTTGAGGGTGATAAAGTCTCAGCAGTGAGATGGTAATCTATATTCTAAGTTTAAGCAAGCCTCTATTCAAACAGTGGTGCAAATCTCCTGCAACTCTTGATATCACATTGGATCTTTCCGTATGCGGAACTGTTACCGCTTCTGTTTTGTTGAGCCAGCTCAACCTCATGGATTCAGGCTCATCTTAATATTAGCAAAAAGTAAACTCAGTGTTTGCTGAAAGATCAGTAGAAGCAGTCATAGAACAACTAAGTTTTAATTTGTGGAAGTGTGGGCTTTTATAATAGTTATGGATTGAATTCATGCTTTAAAAATATTATGTTGTATATTCGTTTCATAGAATTTATCGCACCTAGGCAATTAATTTTATTTCCTGTTAGGACTAGAAACATATTGGCCAGATGGCTGAACCTATTCTGGCCACCAGAGCTGGACTGGTGACAGAAAAAGGAATCTGGGAAATTCCAGCCAAACTAGTAACAACAGTAACTTTGCCACTGATTCCACAGTATGAATATAGCCAAACCATGCAGGACACTACAGAAAAAGTACATGGGTAACGGCGTAACAGTGTGTGTGTTAGTAAGTAGATTTTTTAAAAAAATTCCCCAAGCTTACATTTCCTTGTTTTGTAAATCATGTTTTCTAGCACATGTATACAAAATTAGTATTTTGGTAGCGAAGGAAAGTACAGTGAGAGAGGGACAAGCCAACATTACTCCACATAGAGGAATGTGTGGTCCTCACAAACTCCCCCCCACCCCCGTCAGAATAAAGAGAACACTGCACTATGGTATATATCCTTGTCTTACACAAAGAACAGGAGTTACAGGATTTGGGAAGCAGCCTAATGTAAGCAACAGGAAGGTATTCTAATTTGGATTCACTTATCTTGTGTGAGGAATAAACATGAACTTTTCTCAGTGCATGTGGCTAACCAAAGGACAATGAAAACAGGAAGAAAAAAGTTGCTAATAAGGTGCTTTCACTGTACATGTCTACTGCTTACCAAAGGAACCCTCAACTGAGGGAAAGGGCAGAAGAGTGTGTGATGACTTTGGGGGCACCGTGATTTGTTACACTTTGGAACTGTTTTTTGGGAACAACTTTGCTGTTTATCTGAGCAAACCTGCACCAAGTGCAGTAGTGTGTGTCCACTTTCCATGTAATGGAATGAAGATGGAGTTTGTAGACAAAGTGTCTATATGGAATCCCCACTGCAGCTGCATGGGGGGGGGCTCACCCTGCAAACTTTACAGTAGAAATTTGACCTTCTAAAAAATAATTATATAAATAAAGATGGGTGTGTGCTTTTGTGAGTACTTCCTTAAGTTAATGTCACACATGGAAGGAAGGTGCACCAATCAGCTCAACAGAAATGGACATAATTCTGCTTGTTTCCTTAAATGAAATGCTTACTGACTTCTGGCCTTTGTTTGTGGCAGGGAAAGAAAGGAACAAGGTACAAATTGAATTATTCAATAAAAGAGATTACTTACCAACCCAACCCCTGCATCACATGAAAGAGAGAACTCCTCAGGGAGTGAGGCCGCCCCCACACACAACACTAAAGGTGTATCGGCAGCAACTCTGCACTGCCCACCTGCCCCCAGGGGAATGGGGGGAGAAGAGGGGAAGGGACGGGGCGACTCTCGCCCTCTCTGATACACGCTGCAGCCCCCCCCCACCCCCCTTGTCTACCTTCGGTGCCCTCGTGGCAGGCTTCAGCTAGTCGCAGCAGCGCTGCTGGAGGGGACGGGGGGGGGGAGAACGTGCTGCTTCCCCACGGGAAGGGGAAAGGGAGGCCGGGGCGGGGACCCACTCACCTTGCTCGTACTGCGCGGGGACTAAAGACAAAGGGCTGACCGGGGGGGGGGGAGATGCGCAGACCCCTCCCTGAGGCCCCTTCTTCCTCCCCCCTCGCGTGTGCAGCCCCCCACCCCGGCCGGCCCTGGCGCTGGGCTTGTCGCAGGCGCCGCCGCGGGGAGGGGGCGAGGCGGGGAAGGGGCCCTGCTCTCCCCTGCCCTTGGCAGCCCCCCTGCCCCCCACAAGAGGAAGAGAGAGAGAGAGAGAGAGAGGCGGGTACTGGACCTTTCGTCCGGGCCGGGCCCGTGGTGGTGTTGTTGGAGCGGCCGGGCGCTGGCGCCGCCGAGGCCCAGGCTGCCGTGGTGGTGGTGGTGGTGGCCGTGGCCGTGGAGGAGGGAGGCGGCGGCGGCCGGAGAAGGGGACGGGGGGCTCGAGTGCGGGCTGCTGGGCGGGGGCACGCTCGGGCTCTCCACGGCCATGGGGGGCGAGGGCCGGCCGGCCGGCGGGGAGCGGGGCTGGCTGGGGCCGGGCCGCCGAGGAGAGCGCGAGCGAGCGGGCGGGCGGGCGGAGGAGGCGGTGGCGGCGGCGAGAGAGCGGACGGGACGGGGCACAGTCACTGTACAGGGCGGGCCTGAGGCGCCGCGCTCCGCTCGCCGGCTGGCTGGCTGGCTGTGGCTCCGAGGCTGCACCACACAAAATGGCGCCCGCCTCCCCGCCCGCCCGCCTGATGGCGACACTCGCCCGCGCGCCCGCGCCGCTCTCGCGCTCCGCAGCCAGCCAGCCAGCGCGCGGCCACACCCGACGACAGGCGCCCGCGCGGGGAGAGGAGGAGGCAGGCCGCGGCGCGGCCGGAAGCGCCCGAGCGCCGACGGAAACGGCCGAGCCCGGGGAGGGCGGGGCGGCGTCGCGGCGTCAGCGCGGCGCGGGGGAGCGGCCTGCCCAGGCGCCGCGGTTCAGAGGCTCGGCGCCGCCGGCGGGAAAGCGCCCGCCGGCATGGTGGAGAAGGAGGAGAAGGAGCCCTCGGCCGTGTCCGGCGGCGGCGGCGCCATCAGCGAGGAGGAGGCGGCGCAGTACGACCGCCAGATCCGCCTCTGGGGGCTGGAGGCGCAGAAACGGTACCGGGCGGGAGCGGAGCGGGCCGCGGGGGGGGGGGGCTGTGGTGCGCCCCCCATGCTGGAGCCAGCGCGCCGGCAGGGGCCACGCTTCGCGCGACGAGGCCCCGGGAAGGCGGCAGGGCCACGCTGGACCGGCCCGGGCGGCGGCGGCGGCGGCTTCGCGGGACAACGGGGGCCCGCACTGGCCGGGGAGCAGCCCGGGCGGAGGCTGCGGGAGCGCGGGGCGGAGGGCGCCGCGCAGGACCCCCGCGGCTGGCCGGCGCCCTGTGCGCTCTCGCGGAGGGCGAGGGGCTTGGCGCTGACCGGGGGCGTCGCTCGCCGCTGGCCGTGCCCGTTGGGGCCCCGCGGCTGGCCAAGGGCGCCGCCCAGCTCCAGCGGCCCCTGCCGCGAGCGCCTGTGCATGTGCAGAGCGCCCGGGCGCCGATGGCCGCCTGACCCTGCCCCCCACGCCCGAGGGCCCTCACGGACAGCCCCGCCTGCCTTCTGGCCCTTCAGCCACGGTCCCAGTCCTCTCCCTGCCCCGAGGCCAGTGGCTGCGCCGGCGGTGGCCCCAGAGACCCCCAAGCGCGCTCTCGCCGTGCCGTCCCATGACGGACTCTCGCTTTCGGGTGCCCCCCCCAGCGCACTGCCCAGCTGCCGTGGGCCCCCGAAGCCCCGCCGCAGCCTCCGGAGGTGCGCGGGGCCCGCCCCCGGCCCCGCCCCACGCGTGCTGCTCGCTCCGCTCCGCTCGGGGCCGCGGCCGGCGGCTGTTCCCCCTTCCAGCCCGCACCTGCCTCAGAACCTCCGGGGGCCAGTGCGGAGCCGCCTCAGCTTGCCCAGGCTCCCTTGTCAGTTCGCTCCTTCGCTGCCTGCCCCACAAATAGACACCCCACTGCAATTGCTGCCCCTCTTTTCTCCCTACACTTCGGACAGCCTCTCCCCACTCACAATTAGATGTGGGAAAGTTCTACTCCCAACATTCGAGACTGAGGGAGAGGAAAGAAACGGATGGCTTGGATTCTGCGTTGGTTCAAATAGTTATCGACCATTACTACCCATACAACTCAGGACCCCAGGTTACCTTGAGGAGCGTCTTCCCCCTCTACCAGCCTCCCAGCCAGGCCACCTTCGATCTTCAGGGGAGGCCTTCTTGCCCCATGTCGCGGCCCACAGATTTCCCCCCTTTGCTGGTGACATGGAGATGGGCCTTCTCTGCCGTGCCCCACGCCCGCCCTGTGCAATGATCTCCCCTCTGAGGTGCATCAGGGCCTCAACACTGGCGCCTTTTAGATGTTGGTTGAAAACGTACCTGCTTCTTGGCTTTCTCCCTCAGTAAAAAGCTAGTATCTTTTTGCTGGCCTCATACTATTTTGTGTGTGTGTGTGTAGTTTTTGTTTTATTCTTTTGTAAACTGCTTCAGGCTTTGTTTCAAATGAGAAGCAGTATATAACTATTGCTAATAAATACCGGTAATACTTGTAGTAATCAACACATATGCCCAGCTTTCACACTGAAAACTATTAATTTGGATTAGAACCCACATTTCAATCTCAAGTATGCGTTGAAAGGGTGGAAATGCCTCCATTTTATTATCTGGAGAATAAAGCTTAATATAACATTATTTATTGAAAACATTTCCAGGCTGCCTTTGAACTGAACTTTCCTAGACCGCAAATGGTACCAAAATTTAAAAGATCTAACATTAAAACACCTTCAAATTCCCACAAGCAATAAAACCTAAGCAAGGACAAATAAAGACTGCAAGAAAAACAAGGAGTAGCAGAAATAAAATTCGCCCTTAAAAGCCTGGGGGAGTAAAACTGGATTTCTGCCTCCAGTTTACGTGTCAGTGATTGAGGCGCCTCCTCTGCGCTTGCCACCTGCTTCACCTCTGAAGGTGGCCGCATGAAGATCAGGGCTTCTGACTTGCATCTTAATGGACAGACAGTTTCATATAGGAGGAAGGGAGGTTGTGGGACTCACTGGCGCATTAGTGCCAGTCCCCTGGAAAATCTTCCTCGTTCATTTCATTTATTAGATTTCTATGCCGCCCAATAGCTGAAGCTCTGAGCCGTTTACAAAGGTTAAAACCTTTAAAATACATTATAAAAACCATATATATATACAAACAAGCATACGACACGCAAAAGAGAGACATATCTAAAAACAATTTTAAACAAGAAAAATTCAAAACCTGATTAAAACCTCATCTGCTGCCAAATGCCTGAAAGAAGAGGAAGGTCCTAACCTGGTGCTGAAAAGATATCCCTGCTGGCGCCAGTCGGGGCCTCGTTGGGGAGATCATTCCTCAATTGGGGGGCCACTGAGAAGGCCCCCTCCCTCGCTGCCGCCCTCCGAGCCCCCTCGGAGGAGGCACCTGGAGGAGGACCTTGGATGACAATCGTAGTGTGTGGAGACGCTCTTGCCGGGAGAGGCGCTCCCAATTGCAGTCCCAAGCCGTGTAAGGCTTTGTAGGTCAAAGCCAGCACCTTGCATTTGTCTCAGAAGCGTACAGGCAGCCAGTGCAAGTGGGCCAGAATTGGTGTTACATGTTCAGACCTTCTGGTCCCTGTTAACCTGGCCGCCGTGTTTTGGAACAGCTGCAGCTTCTTAACCATCTTAAAAGGCAGCCCCATGCAGAGTGCATTGCAGTAATCCAGCTTGGAGGTTGCCAGAGGTTACCTCATCATGATTGTTGGTAGTTTGTTCCTTTCTAGATTGAGTTGCATAGATGCTGCCTCAGAGGCTCAGGGCATTAATGTCTGTCTCTTCTGCTCCGCAGCCTCCGGGCGTCTCGGGTGCTACTGGTGGGCATGCAAGGCCTGGGGGCAGAAGTGGCCAAGAACCTCATCCTGGCAGGAGTCAAAGCCCTGACCATGCTGGACCATCAGCAGGTGGGAGTTCTCCTGTCCTTACAGGAAAGTCCAAGTGGGCTTGCTGCAGTTGGGGGAATCCTTTCCCATGCTCCCTGCCACACTGTGTCCCCGAGCATCCCCCGATCTTGGAATGGGGGACTTGGTCACGTGAGGGCAACAATAGCCCAGCGTGTGGACTATGCACCTGTCTACTGGCCCAGCATTATTATTATTTTTTTGTCCTACTTTTCAAGCAAAGATTGTCTTGCCTCTGTCAAGAATTCAGCACGGTGCTGGTGTCTGGCACTGTGTGTAAATTAAAACGATGCCTGCCCTGCTGTCAAGCTTAATGCAAGGAATACAAGATAGGGGAAGTAGAGGGAAAAGGTAGAGGAGGGAGATCAGTTTGACAGTGTGGCAAGGTGTAAACCCGGCATTTATATCCCGTTGAGGCTAGGCTGACCTCCCCTTGCGTGTGTTCTTGCTCAGGTAGAGGTGGTACAGACAGGAGGGAGGAGGGGAATTGGCCTTGTAGGCCCCTTCCAACTCTATTCTAATCTATGAATCTAAGTGGCAGATGTGGAAAGAAGAAAGCAGGTTTAATTTTCTGACTGCAATGCAGCATGTGGCTGTTTGGCCACAAGGTGGATCTTTTTCTTTTCTTTCTTGTGCTTATAGCAGGCCTCTTAGTGAGGAGATGAGCAAGAGTTTGCAAGCAGTGATAAATTTATTCTAGTTCTTTAGTCAGATCACACCAGTCCAATGTTCCCATCTTTTTTTATTATTATTTTTTTAGGCTGCATGACAGACTTCTCAACAGCCTGATGCTTTCCCATCACATCTCTGTGTGAAAGTTAAATCTGTTCACTTTCTGCATGTCATGCAACTGTTAAAGGCCCAGAATAGAAAAAAAATCCTCAAGTTTCTCATGACTTTCACTGATTATCATCCACATGCTCTTAAACTAGGGGCTGTGGCTCAGTGCTGGAGCCCCCACTTTTCCTGCGGAAGGTCCCAGGTTCGATCCCCGGCAGCCTCTCCAGGTAGGGCTGGAAAAAACCCTGCCTGAAACCCTGGAGAGCTGCTGCTGCCAGCCCGTATCGACAGTGCTGGGCCAGGTGGACCGAGCCGTTTCCAGTGTTCTCACTACTGTACTTTAGAATTATCTGAGTGCTGCAGCCTGCCCAGCTATATTTGACGACGTTTTAATTGGGTCTCTGTTCCATCTGGAGCTGGTGGAGCTGAACTGAACCTTCCTCTCCATTTCTTTTTGCTTTTGTGTCGTATGTCTCTTAAGACTGCAGTCTGTTGTTATGGAATATAAACTCCCGCACAAGTGCGTTGACATAAAAGTAGCGTGCAAGTAAGTAAATGTGGAGGGCTAGAATGCCAGATTACAACCAGGCTGACCTGGGTCCACAGCCATGAAGTTCACAGCCAAATGGGCCAATTACCGTCTCTCAGCTTAACGTCCCTTACAGGATTGTTCTGAGTATAAAATGGAGATGGGAACCTTGTAGGCCATTTTGAGCTCCTTGAAGAAAGGGTGGGGTAAACATGCCTTACATGATCAACTGAAAGCAAAATTTTGCAGCCTGAACAACTGACCACAAATGGAGCAACAGTTCCCTTTGGAAATATATCTTCCCTCTCTCTGTTTGCAGCAAGGTGTCTTAGACAAAGTGTTGAGGGGGTGGTAAAGAGAACCCTCATTGCCCCCCCTCTTCCCTTGTGTGCTTCTACTTACCAGGAATAAAATGCCAGAACTATAGGGTATATCTTGGAGTACCAGCTGCCCTGGTGCTATCATTTACCTGACCGGGTGCCTGGGATTTTTTCCAGTTTTGGTTTCATCCCTGTCCCCAAGAGCTGGTCCATTGTGAGGCAAAGGTATGAGATGGCTCCTGCTTCTCTGCTACTCAGGTGTCACCAGAAGATACACAAGCACAGTTCCTGATCCCTGCGGGTTCGGTGGGAAAGAACAGGGCAGAGGCCTCGCTGGAGCGTGCTCAGGACCTCAATCCCATGGTTGATGTGAAAGCAGACCCTGAGAGTGTGGAGCAGAAGGCCGAAGAGTTCTTCACTTGTTTTGATGTGGTGAATTTCGGCAGGAGCGTGAGGGGAGGCCCTGCCTTGCATGCCAGCTCGAGAGTTGCAGGAGGGGAGAGAGCCCCCTGTTCCCACTGTGGCTTTGCCTCCAGATTGCCCTCCCCAGTGCCTGAGAGCTGGCCTCTGCTTCTCAGTGTCCATCCAACCAAGCCGGAGGGGAGGGGTTGGTGGGGACAATGTTTGCCTGCTCTGTGGCTCCACGGCTCTCAGGGAGTTGATGTCTGGCCTGGGTGGCTTTTGCCTTTCAGGTGTGCCTGACGTGCTGCTCCCGGGAGATCCTTGTGAAGGTCGACCAAATTTGCCATAAGAACCACATCAAGTTCTTCATGGGCGATGTCTTTGGTTACCACGGCTACATGTTTGCCAATCTGGGCGAGCATGAATTTGTGGAGTGAGTCTGTCTGGGGTTAGGGAGTGGG
The DNA here is from genome assembly GCA_021292165.1 of Shinisaurus crocodilurus. Classification (NCBI taxonomy): domain Eukaryota; kingdom Metazoa; phylum Chordata; class Lepidosauria; order Squamata; family Shinisauridae; genus Shinisaurus; species Shinisaurus crocodilurus. The sequence goes on along the minus strand of CM037885.1, from coordinate 183,975 downwards.
GCCAGGGCAGGGGGCTTGCTGGGAAATGCCCCAGGGCAGGGGGCTTGCTGGGAAATGCCCCTGAATTAGCTCTGGGGCTTCCTGGTCGGAGAGTAGGTGCTGAGAGAGAGAACCCACCAGAGCTCCTCTTTCTGGAGCGTGGCCACTGGAGGGAGCCAGGGAGCCGTCCTGCCTGCCTGTCTTGGCCTCTCCTGCTGGTCTTGCCCTGGTGAAGGGAATGGCTGCGGTGAGGGGAGTGAGCGCTGGTGATGACCTCTCTCTGTGCCTTGCAGAGAGAAGATGAAGATTGCCAAAGCCAGCCAGGGGGTGGAGGATGGACCCGATACAAAGAAGGCCAAGCTGGATTTCATGGAGACCACTCTGGTGAAGAAGGTGGGTGGCAAGCTGCACTGGAGGAGCCCGGTGGCCTTTTGGGGTGGCGGCATGAGAACGCCTGCACCCAGCAAGGCTTGGCGTTCTGGTGGAGAAGGCAGCCACCAGGCTGCTTCGTTGGAGGCGGCGCCCCCTCTTCCCTTCCTCTGTTCCGCATCAGCCACACACAGCTGTGCGCAGTTTCCTAGTTTTCATCCCAAGGATGCCATTGGACGGTGCCTGCCGCGGCCCCCCTCCTGCCTTCAGGCAAGCCTGCCCTTGTCCTCCCGGAAGCTGCCCAGTGCAGCAGCATCAGTCACGTGCTTCTCATTCCTTGCTTAGCCTCCAGACCCACCAGCAGTCCTGCCCCTTCCCTTTCACATAGCAGTTGGGTTGTGGCTGAGGAGTGCTCTGTGGCGCCCCTCCGTAGACGGAGTGTTGCAGGGACAAAAAGGAACATGTTCAGAGTGGTAAGCTGACTGCAGTTGAAAAGCCCGCCTAGCCCTGCTTCAGGCAGCCAGACTAGAACAGAGAGCATACACAGAGTGAACCTGTCTGTCCTGTGTGGTTATGCTTCCGGAGTTCAATGTCTTCATAGACAATGAAAACTTTGTGAGTTCCTCAAGGAGTTGTGGGGACAGAGGGAGGGCAGGTCATTGGAACTGGCTTATATTGGCTGTTACTGGGTTGAGAAGGGTGTGGCAACAGAGAAGGGAGGTTTCATGAGAGGGATAGAGCTGTGGTGGATGTACAAGTTGGCATATAAATAATTGGGGGACATTGTTTGTTTTATAGCTTTCTGTTAGTTAAAAAGAAAATGCCCACTGCCCAGGAATACGTGAGCAGTGCCTGGGGACTGGGTGCCCCATTCCTAATATCTGAGCCTTGACTTCCTGGGTTTCGTTTCTTCAACCGAGGGAGATAGAAACCAGCTCACTGGTTCTCTTGGTTTTTTTTTTAAAAAGGAGACTGCAACCTTTTTGAATGCCAGTTTCTGTGCTTGTTTGGCAAGCCACCCGCCATGCGATCAGCAACTAGTGTGCAGGTTGCCAGGCGTACAGCTTTCTCGGGGTGGTTACCTGTGGGTGACGACAGGCACCAGAGGGCACAACCAAGGGGAAGCCTGGGGTCTCTAGTGCCCCTTGCTTGCCTTTTTTGTGATGGGTCTCCTGCCATAGCCAGTCCCTCTAGAGATCAGCCTGGGGTGCTCACGTGCTTGCGAAAGCTCTGTTACCTGTGCCTGGCATATTGTGTGAATGAGCCTTGTTCAACTGCTTTCAGAGGTCTCTGTGTACATCCTGGTAGGCCTATAGCCTCCCCCTGAGAGAAAATTGTTTTTGTGGTCCTACGACCACTGCATCTTCCCCCCCTGTCCCCAAACACTGAGTGATGTTGCAGCCTTCTTGGGCTTGAGATGGTAAGGAGCCTTTAATACTAAAATGTTCTTCCTTAAGCCCCTGCGCCTTCTGTGGGTCTGTAGACAGAGGAACCGGGGAGAGCAGCATCAGCCTTTATTTCAAAAGGATCGACTGAAAAATGAGATCAGGAACTTAATCTCTGCTCTCTTAGCAACCCCCAAAAATAATGGAGGCATGTAATTAGGGGAAAAGAATACTCCTGCATTGAGCAACTGGCAAGGGGCCTCCCATCAGTGGCTCAGCCGACCCATTAAAAGAATGGGCATGCCTTTGATGAAGTTTTAGGAAAGTGGTCCCTGTTTGCTATGGGGATGAAAAATAGGAAGTGGGGTCCATTCTAAGCAACTATTTGGGTTTCACTGGGTAGTAATTGTTCCAATTAATATTTGTGTCCTACCTTGGTGTCTTCGTGTGGATGAAAATGCTACTTGCTTTATCTGCAGCCCTGGGTTCCTTGGCTGAGACATCTGCACTTGCGTGGGTTGCACTGGGGCAGTGCGGATGGGGTGACAATACTCCCAAAATGTAGCCAGCCCAGCCTCACTTGGCCTTCAAAACTCTTCCCCACTTCCAGGTGTGCATTTCATTCAGTCACATCTGAACAGCTGTGTTGTAAGCTTCCTTGAGAGAATTGTGTAGAAAGATAGCAAATAACGTCCCCCCTCCCCAAAAAAATGAACACCCAGACTCTTCCCGAGTGTGTGTGGGATCCACGGTTTGACCAGGCCTGTAGTTCCGCCTCCTTGCTGCGGTTCCCTGGAAAGGTGACTGTCCATGGGCTCTTGTGCTACTGCTCCTTGCCCGGAGTGGGGTGGGGGTGATTTTCAGCTCAGGCAGAGGGCAGTTGGCCTAAGTTTGGGCCAGCCACCTTTCATTCATTCTCTGTCCTTGCCTTCTCCCCAGCGTGTGGCTTTCTGCCTCCTGAAAGAGGCCCTGACGGTCAGCTGGAGCAGTGAGAAGGCGAAGGCAGCTCTGAAGCGCACCACGCCTGATTACTTCCTGCTCCAAGGTGAGACGCCACTTGGAGGCCACAGTGAGCATGTGCTGGGACCCGGGAGCAGGAGGACAATGTTGCAGTGTGTCACATGACGTGCCTCTTGGGATCATATGACTCCTGACCGTAGCAGACAATGGAGTTGTGTCCAGCTGGCAAGCACGTGAGCGCCTTGCGGTCCCAAGAAGCAGCAGGGGGGTGTCTGTGCAGGCGCAGCTGAGGCAGGCGAAAGGGGCTCGCGGGACTCCCTGGAACAGGCCAGGCATTCATCTCTCAGATGCCTCTGCTTGGTGGCACAAGGACCCAGCTCTCTTCCCTGGATGTGGGCTGGGTGGGCGGGCATGCATCTGTGCACATGTGCCTGGCATGAGGAGGGTGGGCTGCACCTTGATCTGTGCCAGTTTCCCGAAGCCAGGGCAACACTGCAGAGTTGCAAAGCAGCAGGCACACTGCCAGAATTTGTGTCCAAGGCAGAATTGTTCCACACTTTTAATGAAGAGATGCACCACTGGTTGGCAAGGGGGTTCACATCGTGCATATTCTAATTGGTGGGAGGAGTTTGCGGTACAGGTGGAACTTTGGCCTGTGGAGATCAAGCAGATGCTTTATAATATATATATAAAGTTCGTATCTTGATCTCGTCCAAATCGTTGTTGCTCTGGGAGCTCCTCTTCTTCCTCCTAGATTATTCCTCTCTCCCTCCATCCCTGTCAGGGGTGCTTTGACCTGGATTCCTGCATTGAGCAGGGGGTTGGACTCGGTGGCCTTGTAGGCCCCTTCCAACTCTACTTTTCTATGATCCCTTGGGAAGTGGATTAAAGCCTGTGTGTGTGTGTGTGTGTGCGCGCGCGCGCACACACACGCATAGGAGAGAGAAATCAACCTTGGAGGATTTTTCCTATCGGCTTTCACAAAGTGGGAGAAGGGAACCACATGGACATTTCCAGAGAAAGGGTTGCCAAATTATCACCATGAAAGAAAGTTCCTCGACAGGGATTTTTGCAAGAGGATTGCTGAGATGGCGAGGCTTGGGTGTCCTGGCTAGGGCTACGTTGGGCGGAGCGGGTGTGCCGGGCCTCACTTCCGTGCCGCACGCTGGCTCCTCCGCCTCAACCTGTTTTATTGCTGTCTGGTGTCAGTGCATTGCACCTCCTGACCCCTGGTGCACAGCTCATGGAGTTGCTGAATTCCGAATGGTTCTGTGCACGGGGATGGAGCCCTGCAAGGGCTCGAGGAGATGTTTGCCGCTGGTCACAGGGAAGCGGGGAGACTAGCCTAGGCTGAGCCCAGGCGGCGGTCCATTGGTTGCTTCGCATGGGCCGCCGCCTTTTTGCCAGGAGGTGCCGCCTGCCTGTGCAGATGGGCAGAGAGACAAGGGAGTCAGCAGGCAAGCCGCTTCCTGTGATGCTTGTTGAACGCCGGCTCCAGCCTTTCCTTGTTTTGAGGCTTGAGAAAACGGAGGATAGCAGCAGCTGGTAGAAATGCCCTCTGGGGCAGCCATGTGGCTTCTGTTTCTGGGGCACCAGGGCAGGGGGCAGCTCCTGTAGCGCCTGGCTGCTTCCTCCTCCCTGGTGCTTTTGGCGGAGGGTGTTTGCCTACCAGGGGCTTCCTCCACCTCCCCAAGAGGAGCATTCCTGCAACAAGGCAGATCTTCAGTTCTGGGCCCAGGACACACTCGCTGCCATAACATGGCCTCTGTTGACCTGTCTGTGCTGGGTGATTCCAGTTCTGGGAAGGCGAGTGGGTGGGGCAAGGAGACGGATTTCCAATGGGCGGGGGGCTTCTCTGAGACCAAGTGTGACTTAAACAGCTGGTCCTGCTTCCAGTCTTTGTCCCACAGTGGTGACTGCAAGCACAGTGTCAGTCCTGTTGTTTCAAGAAGAATCATTCTCTCTGAGGGCATAGCAAGTTCTTGCTGTGGGAGTCGCCTGCCTGTAGGCCTGGAGGAAGAGGTTGGGATCTGCGTTGCCATCCCCTCCCCCCCCCCCGACACAGCACTGCTGACTAAACCGTAGGAGGCCAGCTGCAGGTTGGGAGCCATTTCAGAAAAGGGGCTGGCGTCCGGTGTTGCGTTCTCTTTGCCCACCCCGCAACCCGCATCAATTCTTGAGGGCCCCTGCAGAAACCAGCTCTGCCAAGGTGGCTGCCTGCTGCACTAGTTGGCTCAGGCAGGCAGGGGCCCGCTTGGGAGAGCAGAATGGTCCTCAGTGGGCAGGTGGGCTAGTCCATGCACGAACCACCCCTGCAAATGGGATCAGCCGTCAAGAGTGCCCACATCTTTTGCCCCTTCATGTGCGCGCAGGTGTGTGGTGGAGAGCAGTGCTTGACTTGGGCTGTGGGATGGATGGTATGGCAAGGGCTGTCCGTGAGCCTCGTGGAAAAGGCTCCTGCTGCCCGTGGAAGCCAGGTGTGCACGGCACGGACTCTGCAGCCCACGCGCCACGATCTCGGCAGGTCCACGGGCCCAGCACAGCTGGAGGCACCGGCAGATGGCCAGATAGGAGTAGGATTGGGGTTTGGGCCATCTTGGGGGCAACCTCGGTCCAGGGGTCTTTGCGTGGTCTGCTCCCTCTTGTGACGCTCACGATGCCGCTGCCACCTCCTCTTGCAGTGCTCCTGAAATTCCGGACCGAAAAAGGTCGAGATCCTTCCCTGCAGAGCTATGCAGAGGACACAGAGAGGCTCCTGCAGATACGGACCGATGTGCTGGCCTCTCTGGGTGTTGGCAGTGACTTGCTACCTGATGACTTTGTCAGGTGGGTGTCTCCTTTGGTTCTGCTCCCCAGAGGTGGATCTTCTGGCTCAGACTGCGACAGCCCCAGCCTCCTCGGGCCAGGACCCTGCATTCCGGGCCACTGCTAGGTTTTGCTACCCTTGTCTTCGGCACATGCTTGGGCTGACCCGAAGTGCCGTGGTGCATCTGGTCGGTAGTCTACCAAGAGGTTCTCTGGGTTGTGGAGGCCTTTGTCCAGGCTGCAGTGGCACATTTCCAGCCGGGGCTGTTTGGGGTGCCAGTATTTTGGGATGGAAACTGGCTCGGGATGCTACTGTGGGAAGCCATCCAAGTGAGCCCCCCCCTCTCGTAGCCTGGGCTGGAGACCCTGAAGGAGCACGGAGGAGGGATTCCTCCGTGGCCAATGATCCCTCTGCCCGTCCTGCCTCAGCCTGCCTGGTCAGGCTGCTCTCCTGCGCGCCGGCTGCTCCACTTCATATCACTGTGGAGGCAGCTTGTCTGCTGGCAAGAGCTCGGCCCCCTCCCCCTCCCCCAAGTTCAGGCATTAATACTTAATGTGCAAGACTCACTGGATGGCCCAGGAGTTGCGTTGTGCTGCACGAAGTCCTGCTCGGAAAGCTTCCTGGGGGGATGGCAGTGGCCGCTCATTGCCCTTGGAAGACCTTGCTTCAGGGGTGTGTGTGTGTGTGTGTGGAGTGGAGTGGAGAGGCGGCGGTGGCTTCCCTCCTGGAGTGGGGGGGGGGGGGCTACGAAGGTGGGCAGCAAGAGGCCTTCCTGTGCCCGTCTGGGAACTGGCTAGACTTGACAGCCCCTTCCATTGGCATGTTGCTGCACGCCACTCACCGGGGGCCTGGACAAAATGGGGGGGGAGGAATGTGGGCCTGCCTTGGTGAGCGGCTGGGGGCTATGTTTAGCAAGGCTGTCTGGAGCATGTGGGGGCACCCTGCCCAAGCCACACTGGACTGTGTGGAATGCCCGCTAGCCGGGTGTTCGGTGGATGACACCAGACAAGCTTGTGTTGCACGGGCTACGGTGAACCAAGGATGCTCTCGGCCCTGCCTCCCTACTACAGGTGCCCCTGAATTGGTTCTCTGGCCCAATATGCTGTCCTTGCTTATGCCGGGCACAGTTCCGTGTTTCTGCTGGCTCCACAAAGGGGCAATTCCCACAGCTGTCAACTCACACATGCCCCGGTGTGTGCAATTTCTGACAGTTCCTTGTTTATGTCACGTAGCTGCTGCTTCTCGGAGATGGCTCCTGTCTGTGCTGTGGTCGGAGGAGTGCTCAGCCAGGAGGTTGTCAAGGTAAGGAGCGTTCCCCTTGTCCTCAGCATGTCTGCCCCCGGGCGAAGGCCTTGAATCGGGATCTGAGGGGCGATGGGGGCTCCTGTGGATGGCGAGTTCCCGCAGAGTGTGGCGGTTGTGGTCCCACCCATCAGCAGCACAGCTGCAAGCTATATCTTGTGTCTTTCTCTCCTCCTCCCCACCCTCCACAAGCTGCGCATTCCTGGGGAAGGGTGTGGGGGATCTTGGCCTCTAGAGAAGCAAAATGCCTCTTTGCCCTGCCCTGCCTGGCCGGCTGGCCGGGCAGGTGCTAAGCAGGCCTCCTCCTGCCCTTGCAACTGGGGGAAGTTGACCACTTGTGTTCATTTCCTCGCTTTCTTCCGGGCGATGTGCATCTCTGCTCATGTCGCCCCTCCTCCTGTTTCTAGGCCCTGTCTCGACGGGATCCTCCCCTCAACAATTTCTTCTTCTTTGATGGCATGAAGGGCAGCGGGATCGTGGAGGGCCTGGCCCCCAGCTGAGCCAGGTTCAGGACCGCTTAGTACCCTGGAGTCCCTGGACGGCCTGCAGCCGGGTGGCCTTTTGTCAGACTCCCTCTGCAGCAGCCCGTGGCCTTGGCAAACTTGGGCCTGGGTTTGCGGAGGGTGAGCAGTCAGCCCTCCCCCTCTTCTCCCCCCCCCCCACTTGGGTGTGTCCGTTTCCTTAGCACTCAATAAAATCCTCTCTTAGTAACATGCCTCGTCCCGTTTACATGGGGGGCCGGGGGAGGATGTTGCGTCCAGCGGCTGTCACCCAGGGTATGCCATGGACCCTTCTCACCTGACTGGGAGTTGGAGATTGGTGGGGCAAGAGAATGGGCAAGATCCAGCAGCCGCTGGGGCTGATGCTGTTGCTCTAACTTGTCAAGAGACCACCACCGCTCTGCCCAGTGCCTCTTTGTCCAGTCTGTTTCTGTAGCTGTGGGGCTCTGTGGTCAAACAGGGTCAGCACAAAGCCTGCCTTCCTGCTGCTGTAGGAAGCAACGACGATGCTGGACGGAGTCTGCCTGGCACCTCTCTTCTTCTCAGAAGCAATTAGGGTTGGACGGTCTCCCAGGAAAGCAACTCCTCTTGGGTGGGGCTTCCTTTGGGGTGCCAGATGTGCTGCTGCAGCAGCAGGAGTCCCACGGGAGAGGAATGCAGCCTTTCCCACTGCTGATGCTGTGTCGGTGGTGATCGCGGTATGTGGCCCGGAGCAACTGGGCCTGGGGTGTCCCCTCCGTGGGTTTTGCTGTACGGCCTGTTTGGGGGCACAAGGGCTGCTGCTCTCTGCTCTGAGCCACTTTGTGCTATTCTAGCAGACGTGGCTTTTGACCTCTGGGACTGGATGGCTCTGCGGAAGGAGCCAGGCTCGTTGAACAGGCAGCCTCACCTAACCCTCTGCCTGCCCCTGTGTGAACGAGCAGCGGCTACTGCCGTAGTCCAGTTTTTATTGAAAAGGAAACATACAAAATTCTCTCCCCCCCTCCCCCTCGGTACAGACAACCAATCCCCTCTAGTATGTACAGGCAGCACCAAGTTGTCATGTGTACAAAGCACGGAGACCCCAGTAGAGATCCATGCAGCAGCAGCAGCAGCTGTGCCGCCACCACCACCACCACCACTGTGCAGCTCCCCCTCTGCCCCACCCCCGCCCGCCCTCCGTCCAAGGCCCCCGCAAATCCCTACTTCCCGTGGACGCTGTTTGGCCTGCCCCAACAGACAACAGGTCCCATGTGCAATTCTCTCCCCCACCCCTTCCCTCCCCTCCCCACCCCTCCTGTACAGGCTCAATGAACAGTATTCACATAGTGCTAACGTGCCCCTCCCCCCCACCCCACTGAGCAGCTCTCCTCTCCATAAGGCACTGCGGGGCTGGGGGCAGGACGGAGCAATGCCCACCCCCGCCCCTCCTGCAGTGTGCCACGTGCCCACCCAGAGCGGGCAGTCCAATAACCCAACGGCGGCAGGCCTGGGCTGGGGGCAGCATCGTCGGCGCTGGTGGTTCCGAGGCATGTCTCAAGTCCAGGTGTGGCTTGCTTTCCTCCTGGCCCGCAGGAGAACACAAGCCCCGCGTGAGGCAGGTGTCTGTTCGGCTCAAGGCCTGTTACCCTCTTGCGGGCAGGTTGTACAGGATGCCCAGCAGATGGAAGACGAAGTGGCAGAAGTGGCCCCAGAGGACACCGTGCGGCCTGTGTTCCTGCAGGGAGGGAAGGGTGTGTGTGGTTGAGCAGAGAGACAGCAGAAGTCCCCGCGCCTGCCTGCCTGCCTGCCCAGCGCCGCTTCTGTGCTCTCCCTCTCGCTGCTTGACTAAGCAGGTCCCACACCGTGCAGCCTCCACAGCCCTGCTCCGCCTGCCTCCCGCTCTGCTGCTGCGCCCTGCCTTATATCCCGGGGCTATTTATGGGCCATGAGTCAGCCAGCGGCTGGGCCCTGCCCAGCTCCCTGAGCAAACAAGCGGAAGGGGAGGTTGCCTGGCTGGGGCTGGGGTCTTTGTGGGCCCGGGAAGGCTACAGCCAGCCCCGGCCTCCAGTTCCATGGCAGGGGAGGGTTTCTGGCCCTCCATGGGAGGAAGTCCTGCACTGGCTCCAGTAGGCCTTGGTGCAAAAGGCTGCTGGGGAGCAAGGCTCTCCCCCCCCCCCTTGCCCCTTTTACTTCATAGAGGGTAATGCTAGCCATGGCTACCGGTCAGGGTGGCCATATGCCACCTCTGGAATCCAAAGCAGCACCCCTCTCAATACCAGTTGTGGAGTAAGGAGGAGTGGGAGGGTGCTGTTGCCCTCTGTGTCTTGCTCGTGGGGTTCCCAGTGGCCACTGTGGGGACAGGAAGCTGGACTGGAGAGGCCCCCTTGGGGCCCCTGAATCCCTTCTGGTCTCTGCCCCAGGAGGCTCACCCTTTGCTCGTGGTCTTGGTGGAACTGGTCTCCCATATGGCGAAGGCGGGCCCCGATTGCCTGCTCCAGGCTTGGTGGGTTCCTGGGAAGGAGGTGCCCATTGGAGTGTGCTGCCCCCTGCTCGGGCTCCGTTGGGGCCTCCTCCCTCTCGCCACTGTGGGTTGCAGGCTGCACGTTCCCTGCAAAGGAAGGAAAGGGAGGTCAGGGAAGAGGCAAACAGACCCCTCCCAGAGATGGCAGGTTGGGGAAGAGGGAGGGAGCAGCAGGCGATGCGGTGGGGGGGGGGGAGAAAGGCAGGCAGGAGAGCTCCGTTTCCTGTATCCTTGGCAACTGCAGCCTGTTGCAGCTGAAAGGGATCATTTCAGGACACGGTGGAGCCCCAGCCCGTGTCTGCACAGCCCTCCAGGCGCTCTCCCACTTGCAACTCAGCCCCACCTCACTCTGGCTTCTCCTTCCCCCACAATGTGTTTTAGCCCCACACACCACATGCCAGGGAGTGTATTTGGGGCAGTGATTGCCCCAGCTCCCTGTAGTGGCCAGTGGAGCCCTGGCTTGCTGCCATCTTGTAGGGGCATCCATCACCTTGCTCATGGGCAGCCTGCCTTTGGGGGAGGGGGCTGGCTGGTGCCCAGTTTAGCCCCTTCCCTGTTTGACTCGGCATCTGCCTGCACTGCTTATGGGAGAAAGGGCAGGAGGAAGGTGTGTCCCCTACCCCCCCCCCCACCGGGAGCCCAGTTGTGCAACAAAGGGCAGAATAAAGCTCCTGCCCCACAGCCAGAGGGGTGGCCGGTGGCCCGCCTCGCCGTACATGCCGCTCTTCCTGGCCTGGGGGGCGGGGGGGGGAGGCCGACGACGAGCGCGGCACAGCGCGGGTGGCAACAGGGGCGCGGGGAGGGGCCCAGGCGGGCTTGCGTTCCAGCGCGGCCTCGAGAGAACTGGCGCTCACAGCCGCGGCTGCTGGCGGCTCCCAGAGGAAAGAAAAAGGGCCGGGCGGCCCCTGAGGGACACTGGTCTGTCCGCGGCGCCGGCGTCGGTGTGCAGGTGCGCCCAGGTGGGCTGCCAGCAGGGCCTCCCTGTCACGGGGCACGGCTCTCTTGCCTCCCGGAGCAGGTTAACCCTTCCCTTGCAGAAAAGCTGCCGCGACCAACCACAACCGCGCCGGGACCCCCGGGAAGGGCCCGATCCATGGCGGGCGGCGATGGGCATAAAGAAGGGCTGCGGGGAACTCCCGCAAGTGCGCTGCGCCGCCGCGCTCAAGCCTGACTGGGGACGAATCGCGCCTTCCGCGGCGGACGTTTGTGCGCCTACGACCAGTTCGAGGGAAGGGCACCGCACTCTGCACATGGGCAGGTGCACCGCTATTCCTCATGTCCCGAGGCCGAGGAGCCCACGGCGACCCCCGCCGCATGCAGCCCACCCACACGTGGAGCGCGGAGACCCGGAGCGCCACTCACCGCGCACGCCGCCGGAGCGGCTCCTGGGGGGCTCCTGCCCGCAGCGATAGATGCAGTTCAGCCCGGGCGGCCAGGCGAGTGGGGGACGGCAGACGGGGGGCGGCAGGGCCACCGTCCCCCCCACAGGGCAGGCTGGGCTCCCGGACACAGCTGCTGTCGGCTCGGCGCGGCTCCCGTCCTGCAGTGGTCTGGCCATGGCGCTCGGGGGGATCTGCCGGGCGAGGAGGCGGTCAAGCACCGGGGAGACGCAGCCCGCCCGCGCCGGCACCGCCGCCCAGTCGAGGGCGGACCAGCCGGGCGGCGCGGGCGCCGTGTTTGTAAACAAACGCAGCCGCGCCAGCGAGGGGGCCTCGCCTCGCCTGGGGCCGCCCCGCCCCGAGCGGGGGAACGCCCCGATCCGAGCCCCCTCCCGCCCCGGCTGCGCTGCGGCCACGTGCGCCGGACCGCCCCCCCTCCGACTCGGTCCCTCCGAGCGGACCCGCTGCCGCCGCCGCCGCCGCCGCCGCCGCACTTACTGCAGCTGCATGAACCCTTCGGGGCCGCTGGGCAGCGTGGAGGCTCCGACGGGGCGGCGGGACGGGACGGGCGGCGCGAGCGAGCGAGCGAGCTGGAGCGGCGGCGACAAACTCGCTGCGAGCCAGGCGGGCAGTCGCGCCGGACCAGGCAGCTGCCGAGCCCCGGCAGGCCCCGCCCGCCGTGACGTCACCGGGCCCCGCCCCCTCCGCAGGCAAGTTCGGGCTTGTGCAGGGGCCGGGGATCCCCCCCGCGGGAGGGGCGGCCGGACTCCCCTCCGCAGCCCCGCCGGCTCGTCCCCGCTCCGCCCGTCCGCGCGCGCGGGGGTGTCGCTGCCGCGGTGGTTCCGTCGCAGCAGCCGGAGGGGCGACGCGCACCCCGGAGCCGACCTGGCCCTGTGCGGCGGCTCCTTCCCAGCCAGGTCTGTTTTGTTCCCCACCTTCCCAGGATCAAAGCAACTGGGCTTGCAAGCAAAAAGATAAGACACACAAAGTGAGAAACATTCCGAACAATGAAGCCAGAGAGACATCCTAAGGACCGTTTCAGCAACAGCAGAACATCCTGGAAGGCTCTAATTGAATCAGGACAGTCAGAATTCAAGCCTGGCCAGTTGGGGAGCCACCACTGAGCAGGCCCTGCTCTCTCTCTCCAGCTTTTCCCATCCCAGCCACGCAGGGCTGGCAGAAGGCTCCATGCTGGGTCCTAGGCATGGAGAAGACCCGTCTCTGTCAGAAGCCCTGGAGGCAGAGCCGCTGCCAGTCAGTGGGTGGTGGGACTGCTGGGCCTCCAGATGTTGGACTACAACTCTCCTCAGCCTCAACCAGCAGGGCCCATGGTCAGGGATGATTAGGAGCTGTGCCCAGCAACATCTGGAGGCTGCATGTCCCTCCACCCGACCTAGGCAATGCTGAGCTCTATGGGCCCATTGCCCAGCTGGGGGGGGGTGTGTCAGGCAGCTTCTGAGGACACAAGAACAGCACTTCCAGAGGCAAAGGGAGAGAGTGCAGGTTGCAGCCTGGGCAGGGAGCCCTCTGCCCCCCCAGCTGCTCTGCACCCCACCACTTTCTCCTCCCCCCACTGCCCTCCCTTCTCTTCTACCCCACCCCAATAAGCTTAGCAGGGAGACCCTTTCTATTTTACAGGGGGGGCAGTGGATGAACCAGAGCTGCCAAGCAAAGTGCTGGCCAGGGCTGCCTCTCTGGGCCCAGGGGGCATTCGGGGGAAATGACCCCACAGGGGGGGGAGCTGGATCCACATTCTGATGGCACTTTACTTCACAGTGCACCCTGCTGCCCACCCCGTGGAAAAGGTTCCCCCCCTCTCTTCTTAAAGGGGTGTTGTAGAGGCCTCTGTTGGCCCCAGTATGCCATGCCAGGTGCTTCCGATGCACCTCTGCTGGGTGTTTGCAGGGTGGGGTGGCCTCTCTGGCCTTTCCCATAATACTAGAACCCTGGTGACCTGGTCATCATCATCAGGCGATCACTTGTGACCGAGTAAGATTGTCTTCCAGGATAAAAATTTACAAAAAGGAAATTTTAAAAGGAGGAAATTCTAAAGAAAAATTGTGTAGACTCTAGCGATGGGTCCGTAAGTGACTGTGGAGGCCAATTCTAGATCCACACAGCTTCCCACAGTGAGGACACAGGTTACCAGATGGAAGATGGTCCTGTAAAGGATTAGTTTGATGTGCTTTTCGCTTAGCACGTTTCTCCCTTTCACCTTGCATTCGGGCTTCTTCAAAGTCCATAGAACCTTTGTGAAAGGCCAACCTCCAGTTAGATCGTTCATGGGCCAGAGCTTCCCAGTTCTCGATGTTTATATTGCATTTTTTTAGATTAGCCTTAAGAACATCTTTAAACCTCTTATACTGACCACCGATATTCCACTTTCCATCCTTGAGTTGGGAGTAAAGTAACTGCTTTGGGAGACGGCAGTCAGACATTCGAACAACATGACCGGTCCACTGAAGTTGGCATTGAAGGATCATTTTTTCAACGCTAGTAGTCTTTGCTTCTTCCAGTACACTGACATTTGTTCGCCTATCTTCCCAAGTAATTCGCAGGATTTTCCCTGGTAGGTGGCTACCAGGAGGAGGGCCTTTTCTGCTGTGGCACCCCGGTTATGGAATGAGCTCCCCAAAGAGGTTCGCCTGGTGCCTACTTTGTATTCTTTCCGGCGCCAGGTGAAGACCTTTCTGTTCTCCCAGGCATTTTAATCACCTTAATCATTTTAATCTTGTAATTGTTTTTAATTCCGTTATTGTAACTGCTGCTGCTAGCTCTGGTGTTTGTTTTTAATCTGTGGTTTTAAATTTTATATTTTATATTGTATTTTATGATTTTAACTGTTGTAAACCGCCCACAGAGCTTCGGCTATTGGGCGGTATAAAAATGTATTAAAACAAACCCAAAGGATTCATCCCATGAAGCTGATTGGTGGGAGGGTCAGGACAGATAAGAGGAAGGACTTCTTCTTCTTCACACAGCACAGAGTTAAACTATGGAATTCACTTCCACAAGATGTAGTGATGGCCACCGATCTGGATGGCTTTAGAAGGGGACTGGACAAATGCATGGAGGAGGAGAAGGCTATCAGTGGCTACGAGTCCTGATGGCTCTATGCCACCTCCAGTGTTGGTGGCAGTCTGCCTACGTACACCAGTTGCTGGGGAACATGGGCGGGAGGGTGCTGTTGCACTCCTGTCCTGCTTCCCCGTGGGCAGCTGGTTGGCCACTGTGTGAACAGAATGCTGGACGAGATGGACCCTTGGTCTGATCCAGCCTCAGGGCTCTTCTTAAGTTCTTAATGGCACCACTGAGGGTCAGGAGGGCCTAAGCAACTACTGAGCACACATTTTGAGCAGGCTCATATGAGAGAGGGCAATCCCCAGGTCCCAAGCCATCTCTCAGCCAAGAATGAAATTGGAAGCCACTGACAGCTGGACAGACATCTGTCAGAGATGCTTTGACCTAGATTCCTGCATTGAGCAGGGGGTTGGACTCGATGGCCTTGTAGGCCCCTTCCAACTCTACTTTTCTATGATTCTATGACACTGGAACAGAATTGGGCTAATATGACCCATCTTGCCCATGACCCAGGGCAGAAGTCTGGACTGATTGGCATTTCCTGGCTGTCTTACATAGAGGGCGTTATAGTAAGCTGGCCTGGAAGTGACCAGGGCATGAACTGCCGAGGCCAGGTCTGATTTCTCTCAGAAAGAGCACAGCTGGTGAACCAGATGGAATTGGTAGAAGGCACTCCTGGCCACTGCGGCCACCTGTGCATCCACACGCAGCTGTGGACCTGTTGCTCCCGGCAAGGCGGTGCGCAGCCCCGACTAGAACAGGCTGAACACTGCTGGCAAGATCACCGTTCGCCCGCCTGCACGTGGCTGCACCAGGGCCCTTCCTTCAGGGTCAGCCCCCCAGGACAGGGCCGGGTGGGAAGTTGGCAAGGTCTCCAGGCTGCCCAAGCCCGCCCCGCCCCCGTCCCCAGGCTGGGAGGTGGGGGGATCGGAGGTGAGGGTTCCTCTGCAAGGCAAGCTGGGGCAGCCTTTGTTGAGACTGGCCAGTGGGGGATTTCCAGAGGCTGAGCCTCTGTGGGCGTTGTTCTGGCATGGGGCCTCTTCCCCATCGAAGGGCCTCAGCGCAGGCTCTGGGTCAGTGGGTCATCCCCTCGGCTGAGCGGGAGGAGGAGACTTCTTTCTCTCGCGGAACTGCCTGCCCTGGGGGCCAATGGGCAGGGGCCTTGGCTGGCAGTCCCATGTGTGCCCACCTGCTCGGGAGGGCCATGGGGGAGGGAGGGAGGCCTGAGGGCTCTCGCCCCGCAGCATTTGCCTGGGCACTGGTGCCCAAACACTTCTGTGGCTCTTGTTGGCACACTGTGGAGAAGGGGGAGCGTTTGTGCCAGCCGCGAACCACCCCTCGCCGCCCTGTGGGGTTGGCCCAGCTACTGTACGGGGCCCTGGCTGGTGGAGGAGGGCGCAGCAGGAGGGGGGAGTGGAAACGGGGCTCCCCCATCAGCTGAAAGGAAGCCTGCGTGGGTGTAAGCGCACGTGCTCATATTCGTGTCCCTTGTTCGCTTCGCCACTTCCTCCGCCCCCCCTTCCCCACAGCAAGCTCCTCGGGACCCGGAGGGCTTCCTGTTATATGGCCATGCACTCACGGATCTCTATTTACATCATGATAAAGAGCGTGCTTTTGAGCATGGGAAGAGCGTCATTGCCGCACCTCTGAAAGAAATTCGCCCAGTTGGGGAGAACGAGCAGCTACCTGCGTTCTCCTTTCGCAGCCCGGATACCAACCCGGGCGGGCGGGGCGGGCGGGGTCTGCGGCCTGTGCGGCTGTCCCCCCGCGCACCACGCCACCCGCTGCCCCCTACCCCCCACCCGGCGCCTTTCTGCGCTGCTGCTGCTGCTCGCATCCCCACCCCACCGCCCGCCTGCTCCCCGTGCCCTCTGGTAGATGGAGGGATCTCGCCGCGTGGCTGGCTGAGCAGAAGCGCCGCGGAGCCAACGAGCGCTCCGTCGCCGGGACGAGCAGGCCGGCCGCGGCCAATGGCAGCGCGAGGCGGAGGGGCCGTCGAGCGCCTCCGCCGCTGTCTCTATTGCGCCCCCTCCATCCTTCCTTCCTCCTCGCCCCCCCCCCGCGCTGACATCACTGGCTGTTTATTCTTCCTCGGTGGGGGCGGGGGGTTCTGGGCTGGGCTGGGCTGGCACATGCGCCTGGCCGGGCATGAGTAACGCTTCGCTTTGGCTGCTGCGGCGCAAGGCGAATTTGCCCAGTGACAACCACTCAGCACATGCCCGCCTCGCGATGATGTCATCCTGGGGGCGGGGGGCGGAGGCGCACAGGAGGGAGGCCCCAGTGGCCACAAGGGGCTGACCTGGCCGGGGCGAACGCGTGGCCGCAGAAGCCGCTTCACGGCTCAGGATCCGGCCTGGCCAGATCGCCGCGCCTCATGCCATGCCATGCCCTGCTGGGGCCGCCTCCCTCCTCACCGGCTGGCGGGCAGGTTAACACGTCCCTGGTGTGGTGAAGCCACGGTCCAGATCCATAGCAGCCAGAACGTGCCCATGGCTTTGCCTGGCCCGAGCTCAGTTGGCATGGTCAGCCTGGCGTGTGAAGCAGAGGAACACCAGAAGAGCCCCGCTGGGTGGGTCAGGCCAAGGTGGTGGGCCCACCCGGTCTTTCTCTGGAAAGCCTAAGGCCCAGCACAAATCAATTTCGTTTAAAATTATTTTTTGGCTGCCTTTAAGGGTAGAACTCTTTCATGGTGGTGTACAGGATTTAAAAAGCCTATACAGCAGTGTACAAATAGGCCATAAATAAATATACAATAAAATATTATAAAAACAGATTACATCAATAAAACCTGCAGCCCACAGATGATGGGAAAGCCAGTGAAAACAGGTGGGTCTTTTGGGGCCTTCCTGAAGACCTGCAAAGAACCCAATGGAAGGCGATTCTGCCTGATGAACCCAATGGAAGGCGATTCCAGAGGTGCTGCATAGCCATTGAGAAGGCCCCTCCCTTGACCTCACCAGCCCAACCACCCTTGGCAGCAGGCAAGTGAGAAGGGCCTCTGTGATGACCTCCAAGTGCGGGCAGGCAGGTATGGGAGAAGGCGGTCCTTCATGTAGCCTGGGCCCAAACCATTTAAGGCTTTAAAGGTTGAAACAAGCACTTTAAATTGGGCTCAGAAACACCCTGGCAACCAATGCAGCTGGAGCAGTATTGGTGCCAGATGACCAGACTGCTCAGGCTCCACTAGTATCTGGGCAGCTGCATTCTGCACCAACTGAAGTGTCCAAGCTGTCTTCAAAGGCAGCGCCATGTAGAGTACATTGCAATAGTCAAGCCTGGGTGTCACCAGAGCATGCAGGATCGAAGCAAGATCCCCCCTCTCCAGATAGGGGCACAGTTGGTGTGCTACTCTAAGCTGGTAAACACTCCCCCGGCTGCCACCTGAGCTTCCCCAGTTAGTGCCGAGTCCAGGAGCGCACCCAAACTGTGCACTCAGTCCTTCAGGGTGAGTACCTAAGATCAGATGTATTCTTCTGTCCAGGTCAGTTTCCCTGTCCACAGTACCCCCGCCTCCTAGGCTGATTGAATCCCAGCTGTCTGCTCTCATCCATCCCAAACCACCTCCAGGCACCGGTTGGTTCAGGCATTCAACAGCCTCCCCAGGGTCATCAGTTGGGAAAGAGAGAGCTGAGCCTTGTCTGCACGATGGTCCTCCAACGGTTCAACCTACACCTCTGAATGACTTCCCCTGGAGGTTTCATGTTGACGTTGATGTTGAAGAGCACAGGGGGAAGGACGGAACCTTGTGGCACCCCAATGGCCATGGGGTGGAGCATAAGCCCCCCAGCACCACCTTCCAATAAGCCCCCCAGCACCTTAGTGACCAGCTTTACACTCTTGGTCCTATTCTCTTCCCTCCCTTCAGTCAGACAACAACCCTGTTGGGTAGGCCAAAAAACATGATTGGTCCCTGGCAGAGAGGGCGCTTGAGCCCAGGTCGCTGAGTTTCCCAGGACCCGCAGCCCCACTCGCCTCCCCGGGGCTTTTATCTCGAGCAGTCTTCTCCGGGCGGCAGGAGCGCCCAGGCAGCGAAGATCCAGCTAGCGCAGGCACAGAGTCGGCCCAGGATCCGCCTGCAGGAGCCTCCTCCTGCTGCCACCTTCAGCAGCCCATGTTGCCTTGGACACGTCGCTGACTGTCCCTCAGCCTCAGTCCTCCATCTGGGAAATGGGGAGAGCAGCGGCAGCAGCAGCAGCCTCCCTGTTGGCCTCCATGGAGAAGGGGGCGCCCGCAGGGCCGCAACCCTCCAGTTCCCTGGCTGACCGGATGGGGCAACTCAGCGGCAGGGCTGCATTTCGCGCCCGGAGGCGGGCAGCGCCCGTCTCCAGCCCCGGCAGAGACTGCCGCACCCATGCGCCCGGGGACCGCGGCCTGCCCTCACCCACCGCGGCAGATGGGCTTTCGCGAAGGCGCAGCAGGCCAGCGCCTCACCTGCTCCAGCCCCCGAGGGTCACACCCCCCCCGCCAGCGGGGCGCCTTGCGCTGTTGGCACCCATCAGCGCCCCGCGGAGCCCAGCCCGGCGCTGGGACGGCTCCAGCGAGCGGCCTTGCGGATCGGCCGTGCGGGGCGGCGGGGGAGGAAGGAACTCCTCGCCGCTGGCCCTCCGTCGCTTTGGCGGCAGGGGCGGCGAAGCGTGGCGAAGGGCTGCTGGTGAGCTCCGCTTGGCTGCCGGACCCCGCCCCGCTCCCCTCGGTGCGCATGGAGCGCTCCCATTGGCTCCGGGGGCGGCGCGCAGCCACTCAGCGGGCGGCAGGCGCCTGTTTCCAAAGGAACGCGTTGGCCACGCCGGCCAGAGCCACGGCAACACGGCGGGCGGGCGGGCTGGGGGAGGGAGGCCGCGGTGCTACGGCCCAGGATGCCACGCGGGGCGCAGCCCCTCCTGAGCCGGCCTGCCCGGTCAAGGGCAGGGCGAGGAGTGCCGCCCAGCGGCAGGCGGGGGCAGCCTGGGCCGGCACCCTCCTGGTGGTCCAGGACACAAGCCCCTCCTCCTTAGCCTGCCTCAGTTTCCCTCCTTGGAAGCAGCTTCTCTGGGCCGAGAGGAGGAGGAAAGGGGTGGGGGTGGAGTACACAACACGTGGCTGTAGAATCCTTCTCCCCACGGGGCAACTGACTTGTTCCGTTTTGCAATGGTGAGCCGAGGCATAGAGGCTGGAACTTACCCATGCCAACAGGTGAGTCCCTAGCTGAGCAGAGGCTGGAGCCCGAGGCTCCTTGGGGGCAAACCCCGCGCCTGACCTGTGCGCCAAGTCGTCTCATATGCCTGTGGAACTTGTTTGGGAGGGCGGGGCAGCCAAACAAACAGATGCCCAGCCGGCCCCTGGATGGCAGAGGCTGCCGCTGGAGGTGTCCAGAGTGCTTCCTGGGCTGCAGCTTGTGCAAACCGCAGCGACCAGACTGATAGCGGAGACGGGAGCACGGGACGCCAGTTCTGGCCCCACGCACTGGCTGCCTGCACGCTTCCGAACCCAGTGCAAGGTGCTGGTCTCGACCAATGAAGCCTGACGTCGCTCAGGAGCGAAATGGCCAATGGAGCACTTCTTCTGAACCTTGGGGCTTGTTTCAAACCAGAAGCGTTATATAAATATTGCTAATGAAGAAATAATAACCTACCCATGCGGTGCAATCAGCGCCAGAGTGCCTCCTCCCCGGGCGGTTCAGAGAATGGCAGCCAGGGAGAGGGCCCTCTCCGTGGTGCCCCCCCCCCCGTAATGCTTCGCCAGTGAGGTCCATCTGGCACCAGCATTGTCACCTTTTCAGTGCCAGATTAGGACTTTCTTCTACTCCCAGCCAGGCATTTCACAGCATATGAGGGGACATTTTCATTAAAAATAAATAAATAAATCAGGTCCTGGTAGTTTTATAGTTAATTGTATTTAACTACTTTAAACTTTTAAAAGTTCTTGAATGTTAACGGTTTTATATTATGTTTTATGATGCTGTGAACTGCCCAGAAAGCTTTGTGCGTGGTGGGGTGAGCCTCAGCAAATCTCAGCTGTCCCCACAGACGTAACCCTCTGAGAGGGCAGAGAGGTGGCTTCATGCGGAGGTTGCACTGCACAGCCATCTCTTGGGAGACTCCATCTCATAGAATCATAGAAGAGTAGAGTTGGAAGGGGCCTACAAGGCCATCGAGTCCAACTCCCTGCTCAATGCAGGAATCCAGGTCAATGCAGGAATCCACGTCTCTGGATTCCGTGCACGAAGCTACTCGAGGTCGCCCACGAGCCCCCTCCAGCTCCGGGATTCCGTAGGGTCAGCCCCTGAGCCAGAGGCTGCAGCCCAGGACAGGGTGGGGGGCAGGTTCTGTGTGAAGGGACCCGCCCTCCCCTGGAGATGGGCCTGCTCGTATCTTTGGGTTCCAGCTCCCGCTCAGCACCTCTCCCCAACAGGCTCCTGGCTGGAGGCTGCATGCCTCTGGGCAGCCACTCCTGTGCCGGCCTGGGAAATAGGGAGGCTCCTGCCGCTGGAGCCACGGGGTGGGGTGGTGGAGGAGTGTGGCTTCAGTGGAGCCCAGTGCCTGCCTCTCTGGGGCTGGTTGGTGTTCAGGGGGCTGAGGATGCAGCACCTCCAAGGGGGGCAGGGACCATCACTCAGAACAGTGTGTGTGTGGTGGGGGGATGGTGCTGACCGTCAGATGGAGTTCGTCCTTTGCTCTCACCCCATAGGTGGGCCCAGTGCAGCAGATGGCAGTCCGGGGCTGGGGGGGGGGGCTGGGGGGGAGGGCCCAGGCGATTATGATCAGATTCATTCAGGTGGCCAGAGGGAAATTCCCTGATCTCAACCGGGGATTTCCCCTTATTCCCCCCCCCGCCCCCCCGCCCCCATCAGCCTGCCCTCTGCTTTGCCCACTCAGCAGACTGACGGCACCTGCAAAGACCCCAAAGTGAAGTTTTCTCCTCTTAGAAGCAAATAAATAAATAAATAAAAGCTCCAGAAAAACACATTTCATGCGAGAGAGAGCAGGAGCCCACCCCAAACAAGCTCTTTTGCCTTCGCCCCCTTTGCAGCAGCAACAGCAGAAACCGCGGCAGCGTTTGGGTCGAGCCCCTCCAACCATCTCTTCCACTCCAGCAGCCACAGCCAATCAGGGCCCGCCATCCCAGCAGGAAAAGCAACTGCCATGGAAACAGAGCATCACTGACTCAGGCGCAGGCAACCAGCAACGCCTCCGCCGCCACTGCCGCTGCCTCCTCTGCGCCAAGCAAGTGCCCAGAAGGCTGGCGGGGGCACGTCTGGGGCACTCGGGCCTTGGCAGCTGCAGCAGCCGGAGGAGGGAGGACCGATCCGCGACACGCTGTCAGAGCCTGCAGAATACATCAGGGGGCTCAGCAGCAACCACAAGGACCTCTGCTTAGTTCCAATCAAGGGCAGGTGCTGGGGCAGAAGCTGGCTTGAACCATCTCCTGGATCCCCTCTGTGTAGACTGAGCTAGCAGTGGGCACCCTGCACATGCCCAGAGGCCCCCATGTCTTTATTATGCTTCCCTTAGTGCATCGCTGGGGCTGGCCCTTGAAAACTGGAGGGCCCAGGGCAAATCCCCGCTGAGCCCAGCCCTCATCATGGGTTGGATCCCTGCTCCGCTCACAGGGAGGGGCTCAGCGATGCAGGCCCTGCTTTGCATGCTGAGGGTCCCGGTGGCGTCTCCAGGCAGGGCTGGAAAACCCCTGCTTGAGTCTCTGGAGGAAGAGCCGCAGCTGCCGGCCAGTGTGTCCACAACAGTGGGTCAGATGAAGCAAGGCGGCTCCCTCTGTTCCTCCCCCTTTCTCATCCCAACTCCTGCACACAGCTGGTTTTGACATGAAAAAGTTAAGACAGGAGCCACAAAGCCCATTTCCAGAATCCAGTATCTTGCTGCTGCGATTAGTCATTTCTCCAGGGAAGCGGCCCTCGTAAGGAGAGCCTAGCTGCTGCTGGATCAAACAGAGGTCCATCTAGTCCGGCTTCCTTTTTTTCCACAGTGGCCAGTCGGACACCTCTAGGAGTCCACAGACAGGGCATGAAGCCATTGCTCCGGCATCTGGTGTTCCGAGCTGCCCTGCAGCCTCTGGGCCTGCAGTTTGCTAGAGCCATCATGGCAAGCATGCATGGACATGCTCCTCATCCTCTAGGAATGCGCAGAAGCCTCATTAGAGATATCTCAGCTACAGGCTGTCTCCAGCTCTTGTGGCAGTGAATTCCATCTTCCGATCTCCCCCTTTTTGTCCAGAGAAAACGCTGCGAGGTGGGCACTTGCTGTCCACCTTTTGCAGAGGGAGACCACCACAGTGACTGGCCTGCTGCAGAGGCCACGGGGGGCGAGGGGAGAGATTGTGGCAGGGGAGAGACCTGAACATAGACTCAGGCCCTTGTTCCTGGAAGGAGCCGTACTGGCCTAGGGGGCAACAGGCCAGCAGCTCCTGCTGTGGGAAGAAGCCCCACCACCAGCACTGTTCCAAAGCAGGCCTTGAACTCTCACATAAAGGACTGATACATCAGGTAGTGGGAGCAAAACCACCAAAAACCAATATCAATAAATTGCCAAAGTCTTGCATAAACTGCTTCCAGCTGTATATTGCTATACAACAGCGAAGCCCCCACCCCACCTGGGGCTCCTCAGAAGAAGGGAGGGTTCCCAATGGGATCCAAGACATGCATCACATAAAACAGAACTCCAGTGTTCCATCCTTGGACCAAGTGCTGGGGCATGTGGTAGCTTCTCTGCCCCAGGTGTTCTTGGATGCAGCAGATTATCTAGACCCATTTCAATCTGGCTTCAGGCCTGATTATGGGACAGACAGAGACTGCTTTGGTTGCCTTGGTGGACAATCTACACCAGGATCTGGATGGGGGGAAGGGGAATGTCCCTGCTGGACCTCTCAGTGGCTTTCGATATCATCAGCCATGGTCTCCTTCTGGAAAGCCTGGTTGGGTTGGGACTGGGAGGCACTGTTATGCGTTGACCCCAGTCTTTCTTGGAGGGGTGATTTCAGAAGGCGGTGCTGGGGAATTTCTGTTCAGTGCCATGGCTGTTGGCCAATGGTGTCCCTTGGGATTCCATCTTATGCCCCATGCTATTTAACATATACAGTGCCTTGCAGAAGTATTCACCCCCCCCCCATGACTTTTCCACATTTTGTTGTGTTACAACCTGGAATTGAAATGGATTTAATTGGCATTGCTACCACTTGATGTACACAAGATACTCAACACGGTGAAGGTGCAAAATATTTTTTATTGAGGCACAAAAGTTAAGTAAACAAAAACAAACTGGCACTTGTTGGTTGCAAAAGTATTCACACACACACACACACACAGAGTCAATACCTGGTAGAAGCACCTTTGGCAGCAATGACAGCTGTGAGTCTTCTTGGGTAAGTCTCTAACAGCTATTTTGCTGATCGTTAGCCCATTCTTCCTGGCAAAACTGCTCCAGCTCTGTCAGGTTGGATGGGGACCGCTGGCGAACAGCAACTTTCAAGTCTTGTCATAGATCCTCCATTGGATTGAGGTCTGGGCTTTGACTGGGCCATTCTAAGACTTTTAGGTTCTTGTTTTTAAAGCACTCCAGTGTTACGTTGGCTGTGCGTTTAGGGTCATTGTCCTGCTGGAAGTTGAACCTGTGCCCCAGTCCTGGCTCCATTGCAGACTGAGAGAGGTTTTCCTCTAGAATATTGCCCTGTATTTGGCTCCATCCATCTTGCCCTCAATCCTGACCAGTTTCCCAGTCCCTGCTGAGGAAAAGCATCCCCACAAAACATGATGCTGCCACCACCATGCTTCACCGTGGTGTTCTCAGGGCAATGAGCACTGTTGGCTTTGCGCCACACATAGCATTTTGCAGCAAGGCCAAAAAGTTCAATTTTGGTCTCATCAGATCAGAGAACTTTTCCCCACATGTTTCCTGTGTCTCCCACATGGCTTTTTGCAAACTCCAAACGGGCTTTGATATGGGTTTGCTTCTGCAATGGCTTTCTTCTCGCCACTCTTCCATAAAGCGCAGCTTTGTCGGGCATCCAGGTGATAGTTGTCCCATGGATGGTTTCTCCCATCTCAGCTGCACTTCTCCCCTACTCCTTCAGAGTTACCGTTGGCCTCTTGGTTGCTTCTCTGACTAATGCCCTCCTTACCTGATCACTGAGTTTTGGTGGATGGCCTTCTCTAGGCAGAGTTGCGCTTGAGCTGTATTCTTTCATTTTGTAATAATGGATTTAATGGTGCTCCGGGGGATGTTCATAGTTTGGGATATCTATTTTATAACCCAACCCTGACTGGTGCTTCTGCACAACTTTATCCCGGAGTTGTTAGTGGGTTGCACCAGAGCTTATTTAGGCATGTCACAGCACAGGGGGTGAATACTTTTGCAACCAACAAGTGCCAGTTTGTTTTTGTTTACTTAACTTTTGTGCCACAATAAAAATATTTTGCACCTTCACTGTGTTGAGCATCTTGTGTCAAGTGGTAACAATGCCAATTCAAGCCATTTCACTTCCAGGTTGTAACACAACAAAATGTGGAAAAGTCAAAGGGGGTGAATACTTCTGCAAGGCACTGTACATGAAGCCACTGAGAGAGATTGTGCTGCATTTTGGGGTTGGGTGCCACCAGTATGATGATGATACCCAACGCTATGACTGGGTTTGCATGCTCGCAGAGGGAAAATGCGCCACAGCTGCTTTTTTTCCTTCCCCATGTGTGCCTGTTACAAGCCACCTAATTAGCATAATTTGCCTGGTGTGGGCTGTTGTGGCGTCTGAACCCGGTGAGGGTGGTGGCTGGGGTAGTTTACAAGCCACCCTGAAACCCATGGCATGTTCTAGGGCTGTGGGGTGGCTTGTAAACCTCCCCAGCCACTCACCCTCACCGGGTTCGCATGACAGGACAACCTGCGCCTGGTGAGGGTAATTATGCTAATTAGGTGGTTGATCGTGTGAACCTGCCCTCTCTCTCTCCTATCCATCCAAATCCAAGGGAGCTGTTCTGGTTCTAAATCAGTGTCTCATGTTCGTGATGGGCTGGATGGGGGCAAACCAATTGAAGCTTCATCCAGACAATGCAGAGGTGCTCCTGCTCAGTCAAAAAGCAGATCAAGGAGTAGAGATTCCACCTGTGCTGGATGGCGTTGCACTCCCCCTGAAGACTCCACTTTGCAGTTTGGGTGTACTCCTGGATACAGCCCTGAACCTGCATGCCCAGGTTCTTTCAGTGGCCTGGAGGGCATTTGTGCAGCTGAGGCTAGTGCAGCAAGTTGCCAAGTGCGCCTGTTCCTGGAGATGCTGGATCTGGTGACAGTGACACATGCCTTTATCACATCCCGTTTGGGTTACTCTAAGTGGGGCTGCCTTTGAAAAGCATTTGGAAACTCCATCTGGTCCCGAGTCCAGAATGTTGAGCGAAGCCAGTTATAGAAAGCGTGTGCTTCCCTCGTTGCAACAGCTTCACTGGCTCCCAGTCTGTTCATGGGCACAATTCAAAGGTCTGAAATGCCACAGAAGCCACGTTCTCCTTCATGAGCCTGTCTGGTTTTTAAGATCCTCAGGCCAGGCCAGGCCAGGCCTTTCTCTCTGTCCCACCACCACTGGAGGCACCTTTGGCAGAACGTGAGAGAGGGCCTTCTCAGTGGCGGCTCCCAAGCTCTGGAACTCCCTGCCAAGGGAGGCAAGGCCAGCTGGCTTTCTCCTCCTTCCGCTAGCAGGTAAAGTCACTGATACTTAGACAGGCTTTTGGTCATACATGTATTTGATTTATACCCCACCTTTCAACCATGGAAATGTTGCTCAAGGTGAATTTCTGCTGAACTAGGTTTTTATTTATTTATTTTACTGTTTTTTAACTGGTGAGTGCTGTTTATTTCTTATTTCTTTTAACTGATGTGTTTTAATGTGGTTATGTTATAATTATATAACATTTTATCTGTATTTCATTACCCTTTTTAGTTGAAAGGCAGGGTATAAAATCAATAACTTTAATATATCAACTTTATTGATTAAATCAAATTACCACACTTTGCAGAGACACAGGAGGGAAGATCAGGACTTTGGGCACTTGGCAGGGCAGGCAGATCTGGCCCACCCTGGGCATGATCCACTGAGCTGGGTGAGAGCGCTCCCATAGTGCTTGTGCAGGAGAAGCTCCCAATGGATGGGGTTCCTGTGGGCCACATCTGCCTGCTCCTGAACATCCCTCTCCCGTCTCCCCCTGCGGCCGCTTCACCCGGTGGTGCCCCCCCCCCCCCGCCGCCGCCGCCGCCCCAGCATCTTCGCCCGGCTCGGCCTCCTTGCCATCAGATGCTGCCATCTAGTGGAGTTCGAGGGCAACAGCAGTCAGCCCTGCAAGCCAGAATTCAGGGATGGCTCCTTTGACCCACCTTTCTACCCTACCATAGATTTCATTTAGAGTTGGAAGGAGCCTACAAGGCTATCGAGTCCAACCCCCTGCTCAGTGCAGGAAACTAGAGGAGGGGTCTCCCATCCAAGTAACAACCAGGCCTGACCCTGCGGGCTCGCCAACCTTGGGTTGCTGGACTACAACTCCCAGAATCCCTTGCCATTAGCCATGCTGGCTGGGTATGCTGGGAGCTGTAGGCTAGCAACATCTGGGGACCCAAGGTTGGAGAGCCCTGCAAGCCTAGCAACTTCTGGC
Source organism: Shinisaurus crocodilurus (assembly GCA_021292165.1). Classification (NCBI taxonomy): domain Eukaryota; kingdom Metazoa; phylum Chordata; class Lepidosauria; order Squamata; family Shinisauridae; genus Shinisaurus; species Shinisaurus crocodilurus. The sequence continues at coordinate 157,113 of CM037885.1, read as the reverse complement.
TCTCTGGATGTTTCAGCCTACAACTCCCTTGATCCCTCACCATCGACTATACTGGCTAGGCCTGGTGGGAGTTGCAGGCCTAAACGTCTGGGAGGGCCACGCGTTGCCCACCCCTGATCTAGCCCAATGAAGAGTTCTAGGAATCTCATGAGGCTTGCACGTTGCAGGGTCAGCGATGCCGATGCAGTCACCTCCAGGGCAGCTGCTTCTTGGAAACCGAGACGCCCCCTCCCGCCGCCGCTGGGTAGGCCTTGGAACCTATGAACGCTGCATTTGTTCGTACAACATCCCTGTGAGGTAGGTCGGCATTATATCGACTGCTGCTAAGGGAAGTCCTGCTCCCGCACGGAGAGGGTGGTGGTGGGCGCTTTTCCTCTCTAGTCCGAGGTCTGCTCTCTACCTGCTGATAACTCCCCTCCGGGGCCCCCGGTTATTTATTCAAAGGTTATTTATTCAATCACGGATGAGTCTTTATCGTTTGCAACTCCTGCAGCACGAGAAGAATAAAAAATGGCCGAGCCCCCCCACCTTTATTTGCAGCGAACCCGGCAGGGACGTTCAGCCAGGAGCGACCCCGCGCGCCCAAGGTCCGGACCGAGCCAGGGGTCGGACTCGGAGCTCGCCCCCTTCTGAGCGGAGGCTCCCGGCGGATGAATGTCCCGCGCCCCGCGGAGAACGAGGAGGGGGCTCTCCGCGGCTGCGCAAGCCCCGCTCGCTCGCGCAAGGAACGCAGGATCGCGCAGGCGGCGCGCAACTCGGGCTGCAGCCTCCGGGCGACGGTCCGGGCGGGGGCTGCGCTCCTCCGCTGGGGAGTCGCCCGCGGAGCGGGAAAAGAAGCGGACCCGAGACCCCTCTGCGCCCGGAGGCGACTGCCTCCGCCCCGGGCGCGCTTCTTCCGGAGCGGGGCGCGCAGCCAAGGTGGCGCGGCCGCTCGCCGGGAGGGGGCGGCCCCGCACAGAGTCCCCTCCCCAGCAGCGGAGGAAGCGGAAACTGGTCCCACGTGGGGAGGGGGCGGAACGGCTCCTCTTTCCGGGGGGAGGGGAGCTCAGGAAGCACCCGGACGCCTGGGTTCGCGGGCTGAGAGGCCAAGAGCTTGAACGCCTGGGTCCCGCCCCGCGCCGCCGGGGCTGCCGCGAGCCCCTTTGCCGCCGCAGGCCTCGGAGCGGGCTTGCCTTTGCGGACCCCCGCCGGAGATGGTAAGCCCGAGAGCGGCTGGCGGGGAGGGGGCGACTGCGCCGAGGCTGGCCCGGGCCGCGCACTGGCCCTCGGCGCCCCCCGCCAGGTGTGGGTCGGCAGTCCGGGGCACTGGCTTCGGCGATGGGGGTCCGCTCGCAGCAAGACGCCTGCCTGGGTCCGGGGTGCTACCGCTTTCTCGTCCTTCTCTCCAACCCCCCCCCCCACAGTCTGCCTCCTTGGACCTGAAGTCGAAGGAAGAAAAGGATGCGGAGCTGGACAAGCGAATCGAGGCTCTGCGGCGCAAGAATCAGGCCCTCATCAAGCGCTACCAGGTGGGGGGCGGCAGGCGGGCGGGCGGGCGCTTATTCCGGGCCCAGCCTCGTGAACTGCGCCGAGTGCGGACGGCGCTCCGCGTCCAGAGGGGGCGACTGCGCGCCTCCCCGCGGCGGAGGGAAGGGTGCCTTGCTGGCGAGCCCTGGCCTGGGGACGGGGCGGGGGACTTCGTGGTCTGTTCTGGGGAAACCCCCGGGGGCACGTGCTCCCCTCCACCCCTGCGGTGGGGGGCCAGCCTCCAGGCTGGCTGACGTGCCGCGCAGGACCTGAGCGAAGGCGCTTAGGCGGCTAATCCGTGGCCGCAGCTTAGTGAGTGCGGGGGGGGGGGGGCAAGAAGAGGCGGCTGGAGCCGCGAGGGCAGGTGGGGCTGTATGCTGGTGCCCTGCAGCAGGCAGAGGGCTCTTGGGGCCTCCCAGTGGGGCTTGCTTTCCCACAATTTATTCCCCCCTTTTCTGCCCCCCAGGAGATTGAAGAAGACCGCAAGAAGGCGGAACAGGAGGGCATTGCCGTGACCGGAGCCCGGAAGCTGCGGTCTGAGGAGCGGGATGTGCCCGAGAGGAGGCGAGGGACGCTGGACTCCCCCAGCCTTACAGTGCAGGTTGTGCTTTCCCCGGAGGTGAGGCCGCGTGCGTGCGGCAGATGGGTCGGGGGTCTTATTCTGCGACCACAGTTTGGGGACTCTGCGAGTCAGTGTGGGGCAGAGTGTCTGTGGCAGTGCTTGGGCAACGGGAGGGGAGTGGGGGCCTTTGTGTGCCATTGCAATCATTTTGTTCTTCCTCCCCTAGGAAAAGCGTGTGGTCAGCAGTGAGAGGAAGCCCCCCGCCCCTGCCAAGGCCCCCCGCAGCAGCCCCACTGCCCGTGGGGGGCCGTATCCAGGCAGCCGCTCCTCGAGAGCAGAGAGCCTCCCAGAGCAGCCCAGCTGGGACGGGGCAGGCACAGATGGCCCGGGGGCTGGCAGGCGAGGCCGCGGTGGACGCGGCCATAGGGCCCGTGGCCAAGGGGGGCCTGCAGGAGACTCGGGGCCTGACAGGAGATCCAAGGTGAGGCGCTAGGGGCTGAGTGGGTGCCGATAACCCAGAGGTGGCCCGGTCCGGTAGGGGGCCTCCTCTGAGCAGCTCTCCCCGCTTCAGGAGTGGGAGGAGCGTCGCCGGCAGAACATTGAGAAGATGAACGAGGAGATGGAGAAGATCGCTGAGTACGAGCGCAGCCAGCGTGTGAGTCCTGCGGACTCGGGACAGGGGAGGGGGTGCCTGGGAGCTGCCGAGCTGTCCTTTGGATGGGTGGGGGCTGCTGGTGGGATTCCCAGCACGGGCCGAGCGAGGCAGAGTCGGCAGAGCTTCCGACGTCCTCTGTGCTCCCTGCTAGCCCTGCCGTGGCCCCCTCGGGCCTAGTTGCATCCACGGATCTCTCTCCTCAGCAGGATGGGCTGCAGGAGAAGAACCCTGTCCGCAACTTCCTGGATGACCCACGGCGCAGTGGCCCCTTTGCGGAGTCGGACCGGCGGGAGGGTAGCCGGCGCCACGTTCGCAACTGGGGGGGACCGGACTTCGACAAAGTCAAGACCGGCATTGAGCAGGGCAAGGAGCGGTCCTCTCCGGTATGTGCATGTTTGTACATGTGTGAGCGGCTGCCTGCACTGGGGACATGTGCTTTCAGGGGGGGAGCCTGTTAAATGCAAACTAGTTAAATGTGGGCTTGATGGTGGATCCGGACCAGGTGGATCCGCAGCTGGCTGGAGAGCCGTCCTCAAAGAGTGCTTGCCGATGGTTGCGCATCAGACTGGAGGGAGGCATCAAGTGGGGTGCGGCAGGGCTCGGTCCCAGACCCTGTGCTTTTCAATATGACTTGGAGAGAGAGATGTGGGGAATGCTTGTCAGATCTGCAGATGACACAAAATTGGGTTGGACAGCAAATACCGTAGAAGACAGAAACAAAATTCGAGATGATCTTGATAGGTTAGAAACTGGGCAGAAACAGAATAACAGAATGAAATTCAGGAGAGACCAGCGCAAAGGTCTTCATTTAGGAAAGAGAAATCAAATGCACAGGAATAAGATGGGGGATTCCTGGCTTGCCAGCAGTGCATGTGAAAAGGATCCTGGAGTCGTAGTCAGTCACTAACTGAACATGAGTCAGCAGCGTGAAACATCTGCAAAAAAGGCACATGCAGTTTTAGGTTGCATCAATAGAAGTATCATTTCTAAATCATGGGAAGTGATCGTTCCACTCCACTCTGCGCTGGTCAGACCTCACCTTAAATACTATGTCCAGTTCTGGACACCACACTGGAAGGGGAGGATTTAGATAGATTGGAGTGAGTTCAGAGAGGGGCAACAAAGATGATCAGGGGACTAGAAACTAAGTCCCACGAGGGACGACAGAAGGAACTGGGTCTGTTTCGCCTTGAGAAGAGAAGCGTGAGGGGGCATATGGTAGCGCTCTTCAAAGCCCTCAAGGGTTGCCACACGGAAGAGGGCTGCTGCCCGTTCTCTGCACTGGGCAGGGGGTTGGTCACGACGGCCTCCGTGCCCCCCCTCCAACTGGAACAAAGCAAAGGGACCCACGGCTGACCATGCTCTCGCCTTCCATGTCTGTGTTCCACATGCCAGCTGTTTCCTTGTTTGCCCCTCACTCCTCCCTGCAGCTGGTACATGATCCCCAGTTCCTCAGGTAAACCTGCCCGCCTCTTCCCTCCAGGGCCGTGGCAGTGCCCGGCGCAGAGGGGCGGCGGCGGCCCTGGACATGACGCTCTCCATGACAGGCCGTGAACGGGCCGAGTACATCCGCTGGAAGCAGGAGCGAGAGCAGATCGACCAGGAGCGGCTGGCACGGCACCGGCAGCCCACGGGAGAGTGGCGCCGCGAGTGGGATGCCGAGAAGATGGATGCGGTGTGGGTGCTTGGGGCGCGGGGGCGGCTGTAGGGGCTGGACTGGGAGCAGGTGGCTGTGCGGGAGGACTTGCGGGGGCCGGTTAGGGGTCGGGTCTGGAGGGGGCAGTCCAAGACAGCCACATTTGGGGAGGGGGCTGGCTGCTGGGCCCATCCTCTTGGAGCGGGGAGGCTTTACGAAGAAGCCTTCCTTTCCCCCCTTCCTGTTTTCCAGGCTTAAAGAGGCTGACAAGGCTGGAGGCTCCGCGGGCTGCAAGCGAGGTGAGGAGAAGATGCGGGAAGCTGGAAGGGACCTCCCCGCCCCCGTGGGCAGCCGTGGGGCCTGGGCGAGGGCGGCAGTGCTCTTCCCCAAACAAGGTGTGGCCTGGTGGCTGCCGCTTTGCGGCGCCCTCATTCCTGACGCCGTGCGTGCGTGAGCAGGGAGAGCAGCCCCCGCGGCATCAAGCGACGGCTTTGTGTGCGAAACCAGATCCAGCCCTTCTTGGGCCGGGCCAGCCATGGGCACTGGCTGGCAGGCAGCTGTGCTAGCTCGTGACTCATGCCTGACCCCTTTTCCTTCTCTCTCAGATGAGTCCAAGCGGCCCCCCAAACGTCCCACTTTTGGGGAGTTCCTGTCTGAGCAGCAGATCGATCGGCGCAGGAGGGGCGGAGGCCGTGGGTGCACACGAGGCGCCTCCAAGCCCTACAGGTGAGTCTGGCCTTGACAAGACTTCCATGGTGCTGGGACCCCGGACTCCTGGCTTCTACTTTTTGATCTGTGTCCATATTTGCAGTGGGGCTGTGGTGTTCCTGGGGCTGTCCTTTCGCTCCCTCCACCCCACTGTTTCCAGGGGTTGGCAATAGTCTGTTGCCAGTATTACACTGGTTCCTGTTTCCCTCTGCAGCATGCATGACAATCGCTGGGAGAAGGAGGAGCCGGATCAGGCCCCGGCACCAGCAGAGGAGAAGTCAGAGGTTGCCACCATACCGCAGGTATGGGGCACTGGCGGGGGGCACCGGCGGTGAAGCTCTTCCCACACTTGCTTCCTCCTGGTCTGCTGTAGCAAAAGCCTGGGCTGATCCAGAATGGTGGTGGTGCGGGGTGTGTGTGTGTGTGTCTTTGCACCACCGGACAGCGATTCGACTGTGGCGGCGACTGGAAGACCCGCCTGCAGCCTTTAACAGCCCGTTGCCTTCCGGCTGGCCCAACTCGGTGCAGGGTCTGCCTGGCAGTTCAGTTTCTGCCAAGTGATACATTGTGTGCGTGAGGCGCAGATGCGAGCGTGCACGAGAGCATTGCCCAGTGGCTGGCTGAGGCCCTCTTGCTGCCCCATCGGTGTTGGGGGGGGGGCTTCCTTCCCTTGCAGCTCCCAGCTGATGCAGGACCCTCCCCCCAGGAGCCTTGGCTGGTGGTCTCAGCATTGAGTGCTGTTTTGGAGGGCATTTTTTAGTTCATTCTGCTCTGATTTTGTGTTTTGCTCTTCATAAATGATCTGGAATTTGGAGTGAGCAGTGAGGTGGCCAAGATTCCTGATGACACCAACTTATTTAGGGTGGTTAAAACAAAAAGAGTATTTTATTCTGCTTTGTTTCATTTTATATTGTGGGGTGGGCTAGGATTTTAAAATTTTGATATTGTTTTAAGTGTATTTTATTCTGTTTTGTTTTATTTTATATTGTACATCGCCCAGAGTAGCCGGGTTCCGACTAGATGGGCGATCTAGAAATACAATAAATAAATTTTTAAGAAGGGATTGTGAGGAGCTCCAAAGGGATCTCTCCGGGCTGGGAGAATGGGCATCAAAAGGCAAATGCAGTTCAATGTAAGGAAGTGTAAAGTGGTGCATGTTTGGGCAAAAGATCCCAACTTCAGGTATTAGCTGATGGGATCTGAGGTAACAGTGACTGACCAAGAGAGAGATCTTGGGGTAGTGGTGGACAGCTCGATGAACATGTTGACCCTGCGTGCGTCTGCTGTGGAAAAGGCAAACTCCGTGTTGGGCATAATTAGGAAAGGAATTGAAAATAAAGCTGCCAAAATCCTCCTGCCCTTATACAAATCTATGGGGCGACCGCACTTAGAATACTGTATACAGTTCTGGTCACTGCACCTAAAAAAGGACATTGTAGAGTTTGGAAAAGTGCAGAAAAGGGCAACTAAAATGATCAAGGGGCTGGAGCAAGTCTATGAGGAAAGGTTACAACAGCTTAGAAAAAAGGTGAGTAAGGGGAGACATGATAAGAGGTGTACAAAATTATGTGTGGTGTGGAGAAAGTGGACAGGGAGACATTTTTCTTCCTCTCTCATAATACTAGAACCCAAAGGGGTCATCCCATGCAGCTGACTGGTGGGAGATTCAGGACAGAGAAAAGGAGAAGGACTTCTTCGCACAGCACAGAGTTAAACTGTGGGATTCACTTTCACAAGATGGAGTGATGGCCACAAGTTTGGACAGTTTAAAAGGGGATTAGACAAATCCATGGAGGACGGGAAGACTATCATTGGCTAGTAATCCTGATGGCTATTTGCTACCTCCAGTATCTGAGGCAGTCTGCCCACGTACACCAGTTGCTGGGGAACACGGGCGGGAGGGTGCTGTGGCACTCCTGTCCTGCTTGTGGGTTTCTGACGGGCAGCTCGTCAGTCGCTGTGAACAGAATGCTGGACTAGTTCTGTTTCTGCTGTTTTTGTTGTTCGCTTATATCTTACCATGTTTGTAGTATTTTATTGTATGACATTGTAAGCTGCATTAAGCAGGCATTTTGCTTACGAAGGCCGTTTGTACATGTTAACGTACAGTAATACCTTGGATTGCAAGTAACTTGGTTTGAGAGCGTTTTGCAAGACAAGCAAATTTTAAAATATTTATTAATATTTTTTTGACTTGATATACAAGCGACGTCTTGCACTACAAGTACTGTAGTACGGCTTAAATTAAAAATCTCTGTACACATTTTTTTGGGTGGATTTCGTTTTGATATAAGAGTGTTTTGGATTACAAGTACGTTTCCGGAACGAATTATGCTCTCAATCCAAGGCATGACTGTATACATCTCCGCTCCTCTCCTGCGCCCACTTACTCTTGGCGGTTTTCTCCCCCCCCCATCCCACAGGTGGAGCCAGCTGCCCCTCCCCACATAGTAGCTGAGGAGGAGGAAGAGGAGGAGGAAGATCAGTGGGAAGATGTCAGTGGGGGGGAGGAGGAGGAAGCCGGAGGCGGCAGCAGCAGCGAGGGCTGCCCCACGGAGGAGCAGGACCCAGGGCGGAACGGGCACCTGTCACTGGCCATGCCTTCCCCCCCGGCAGAGACGTCCGACCCAGAGGGGAAGCCCCTGACCCCTTTCTCGCCGGCAGAGGGATACCGGCCTGTTTCCGACTGGGGAGAAGAGATGGAGCTGAGCTCCCCGCGGGCGGACACCACCCAGAGCCCCTTCGCTTTGCCCCCCCAGGAGGAGACTTCTGTGAGGGCCGGTATGGAGCAAAACGGGGGCTGAAGGCAGGGTGGAGCTGGAGAACAGCAGAGCTCTGGCCTGGGCCGGAGCTGTGCGGCTCCTGTGGGGGGGGAGGTCTGGGTTCAAATCCTGTTCGACTATGAAGTCCGGGTGGTCTGGCCGGGCCGTCTCTTTCCCCTCTCAGTTCAGTTCTCCCCACGTGTGATAGGACGGTGCGCGAGGAGGGTTCCCGGCCCTCACTGGCTTCCTTGCCTTAGGGTTCCCCGCCCTCACTGGCTTCCTTGCCTTAGTGTTGTTGCCTCCCTTCTCTTGCTGCAGGACGGAGCCCTCCGAACCCTCCGGCCGAGCAGGGGTCCCCATCACCTCCCTTGGCTGAAGGAGAGGCGCCCCCTGCCCCCAGAGCCCCAGAGCCCGAGATGAGCACGGAGCTGGAAGCATCGAAGCCCACAGAGGAGGGCCTGCCAGAGTCTGGCGAACAAGGTGGGGGTGGGTGGGTGGGTGGGAAGGGAGGTGGCCCCCCGGGCTGTGGGCAGGGGTAGCCGCTCCTCCGGGGTCCTCCCTCCCAAGCACTGAAGGCCTCCCTCCTGTCTTCCCAGGAGCTGTGAGAGAGTCGGCGTCGGGAGCTGCGCCCAGCATGGTAGAGATCACCGACTTCCAGCGGGTGCGCTTCTGTAAGCTGTCGCCCACCCACCGCTAGCAGCACTCCCGCGCACTTCTCCCAGTGGTGCCGCCTCCGCTTGGCTCGTGTGGACTGTGGCTGGTGCCTCCCCGGGCTCCCGCATGCCGCCGCCTCCGCCTCTTCAGCCTGTCCATTCAGCTGCTGCTACTCGAAGGATTGGCTGTCTGTCTGTCTGCCTGCCTGCCTGCCTGCCCATCTGTCTGTCGGCATGCGCTTGTCCGTCTCTCTGCATGGCCGCCTGGTCCCTGGCGGTGGGGGTGGGGTGGGGTGGGGCGGGGCGGGGCGGGGCGGGATTCGTGTCTCCCTTCAGCCCAGCCACACCTGCCTGCCAGCAGGCGGCTTCCTTCACCAGAACAGAGCCATGTGGCGCCCGGAATTTTTGGAGGGTGTGTCCTGTGTGTCTTCCGCACAATGAGGATCTTTTGCTTTATTTTTGTGTTATTTATTTCATATGTTTCTTAGGCATCCTCCGAAAGCAGCTTGCATTGTAAAACAGTTTGCTTTGCCCAGAAGCACCACCTTTACCCAGCCAGACCCACCAGCCCGAGAGGCGGGTGCGGCTCTGTGCCCCGGCACCATTCGGACGGACATGCTGCCGCTTCCTTGCGGAGGGGAGGTCCACCTGCTCCTTTCCTGCTTTAATTCCCATTTTCAGTCCACATTCACAAATCTGGTTACTTTGGTTTATGAGCCCCTGAATGCACTTTACCTTCTGAGTTGGTCTCAGTGAGATTGGGATTAAAAGTAAGGAGGGGGCCCGCAGGGCTAGAAAGAAATGAGTGGATCAAGCTAGCAAAGTCTCTGGGGGAACTTCTCCACCCCCACCCCCCCACACACTCTCATGGAGTCCGTTTGGCCTTCATTCTTGCTCCGTTAAATGCAAAGCAAATTGTCCGCAACAGGGAGGGCAAGCATTGGGGTGCTGGTGAATGTCGCTTCTCCCCTTGGAAGTAGGAAACCTCGCCCTCTGCACCAGGGTTTTTCCATGTCTGGCAAAAGTGTTGCCTGCCTGAGTTTCTATAAGCACTAATGTTATTTGAACAACCAGCCATCTGCATTCTTAATGTTTGTATGCATGGGGGCTAATGTTTGTTTATTTCAAATATTTATAAACCTTTTCCTTTTTGCCAGAAAAGCAAAATAAGCCTGATGGAATAGGGTGAATGTGTGTTTCACCCCTTTCTCTAAACTGTTTAAGTGGAACCCTGCTCTTGGGGATTGCACCCCAGAGATTGGGGGGGCACACCACATCCCCTGGTGCATTTGTCTTGTTGATGGCCACAGAAAGAGCTTCTTTCAAAGGAAGGGACCCAGAGCGAGGTCCTGCAGAAGCTCGGGGGGGGGGGGGGGTGGCTAAGGCAGTTGAACCAACCATTTGAACAGGGCGGAGTGTTCTTGGAGCCACTCAGAGCTCCCTCTTCTCCTGCAACTTCTTTTTTTTTAGCTTAATATTTTTGAAAGTATCCTTTTAAACACCACAAAGAGTGTAAGCTGAGAGCTAGCCTGGAGCTGGGGCTCCTCAGTGGGGGCTGCGCAGCCCCTAGTTCCAGTCTTGGCTTAGCAACAGCCTTACCTGTTGGGGTTCAGCATCCCTCCAAGGTGAAGCACCTGCAGAAGCCCCTAAGTCGTCATCGTCCCAGTTAGAAAAGGGTCCTGGCCACAGCTGGGGGACCCCGGCCTCTCTTGGCCTGAGATGGGGGGCAGCCGTGGCCAGGGCCCCATGGCTTGGCTTGCTGCCTCAGCTACTCTAAGCAACCTCGGCAAAGAAAAGCCCCCCTCTAGCTCTGAAGATGGCCCCAGGCGAGGGCCCCTGTAAGTGCAGCCAAGGGCTGGTCTGCTTTCCTCCTCCTGTACCTCATTAAAGCTCTTCTCCTCCTCTGTCCAGGCTTTACCTTGCTTGGACTCATCTTTTTGTGATGCCTGCGCCAGCTGTGTGTTACTGGGGTGGGGGTGGGGAGAGGGAATACCTGTGCTTCCTGTGGCAGTGGGTGCCTGCCAGCCCCTCCCCTGCACAACACAGACTGTGGCAGGGAGCACTGGCTCTAGCTGGGCTGCACTCCAGGTGGTCCATGCACACTTGCTTTTTGGGGGTGGGGGTGCACGCTGGGCTGCTGCTTGGACAGAAGCAGATGAATTAAGGTATGCTCAGATAAGAGCAGCAAGATGGGTGGGATATACAGCCCCACTCCTCAGTGCCTGATGCCCTTTCTTCCCTTCTCCCCACAGTGGATGGGCCCCTGCCTGAAGGGTGCTGCTCCCCCCATAGCACTAATTTGGGTGCTGTTGAAATAGGGTGCTGCTGCCCTCTCCTGGCACAATGGGGCACTGCAGGGCAGCCCTTTGGGTTAGTCCCGCTTTGCGCCACGGCCGCAGTGCCGTGGCAGAGACAGATTTCATAGATCATGCAGGAAACGAGGAGGCAGGAGGGGTCTCCCATCCAAGTAATAACCAGGCTTGACCCTGCTTAGCTTTCCACGCTCAGACAAGCTGAGCCAGCGTAAGCCACATGGCTATGGGTGGGTGGCGGCGGCAGCATGCCCCCCTCTTCCCCCACCCCAGCAGAAGCATTTGGGCCAGCCCAGCTAAATGTTTGCTCTGTAAAGAGTTCCCATTAAAGCTCTCTTGCCAATGCTGATGCATAGTATCCACTGGGCATGCAGTTCATATTTTGTGTAGGTATTTACCACTCATTATTTGATGTTTCATTTTGATATTGGAGAGTATTACATAATTTGATACTTCCCCAAAGAAAAACAAATAAGAGCTGCCACTAAGTCTAAAATACTTGAAATTTAATTCAGAGTTTAAAACTCACATTTAAATATATTTATGTAAAGCATTTTTACTCTGCTCTGCAGCTGAAATGGCTCCCAGACCAGTTCATATGCAAGAACTATAAAGCAAGGTAGTCCCCGCCCCCCTTGGCAGAGAGTCTAAGAGAGACAACACAAAAGCCAGCTGAGGCACCAGTGTCCAAAGTGGTGGGTTTTTTAATCCCCCTCTTTCAGCTCTGCTGTTTTAGCCCCTGAATTTGTAGCCACTTTCTGTTCAGTGACTGACTGTTTCTCTCACCTGCCCCCACCAGGAGCACCTGGAGGCCTGAAGCAAAGGAGGGCATCTCCTGGCAGCCTTCTCTCCCCCCGCCCCCCGGGGGGGCTTGGGAGACTGGCTGCCCACCTGATGGGAGTGGAGCATCCTTCTCCTTGGAGCTGCTGGACACAGTTGTGACCCCTTCCCACCCTTCTGCAGTCCGTTCACTTGTACACCGCCTCCACAGCTCGGCAGAATTCAGCTCCCCCATCACGACTGGCAAGCCGGAGCCTGCAAAGCCATCCTTTAGTGCCGTTAATGCTCCACATTCATGTGCAGCTGGGCACTGCAGCCCCTACACATGGGGCCTTTGTTCTCTGCCTCTGTTGGATGGGCTGCTTGTATATTTGGGGAGGGGGTTCAGCTGCTCCCCATTCAGCCCCTGCCCGTCTCCAGTCTGTTCTCTCTCCATTCTTCTTTCTGTGTATCCTTTCCTGGGCATTTCCAGGAAAGGGGGATCCTGAGGGGCCCCCCGTAGCCCCTTCCCTGAGTGGAAAGGCACCAAGACTGTTGCCTGCTGCAGTTTCCTCTTCCCCACCTGCTGCTTTCTGTGGGTGATGGTTGTGTCTGCCTCTGCTCTGCTCTGCTCTGATGTCATCAAGCACGAATGAAAGGGTTTCTTACAATAAAGCCTTTAAAGTGTCCCTCTGCCCTGACTCCTTTTTTTAAAGCTGGGGAGGGGAGGGGCCACGCAGGAGTGTACCATGTGTGTGGGGGGGCAAGGAGGACCTCCGTGGGAGTGTCCTGTTTTTCTGCAGCTTGTGGTTACGATTTTGTAAAGGCTGAGGGTGGCTCCTGTGGGGGTGCAGGGGGGCAGTGGCATAAAAAGCGTGGTGGGGGGAGGCTCCAGCTTGGCCTGTGCTGTGGTGCTGTGGGAGTAAGGCAAAAACAGGAGATAAGCATCCATTAGCAATGCAAAAAAGGGGAGAAAACAAGTTCCCAGGATGCAAATTCATTATTTCAGCCTATGTTTTTTTTAAGGCCTTCCTCGGGGAGCTGTAAATATTTACATCTAGTAAGTACTGTGGCGTAACCCCACAATTCAGTTCCCTGGTGTATTATGCACCATCTCCCCAAACTTGGGTATGAAATGCCGATAGCCTGCCGTTCCAAGAAAGGAACGGCAGGCTATCGGGAACTTCTTGCTAGTGGGAATGGCCAGCTGTTTATAGCCTCCACTTTGTTGGTAACTGGGGCAAGAATCCCACTTCCCACCATATGTCCCAGGTAGACTGCTTATAGATTTCATAGATCATAGAGTTGGAAGGAGCCTAAAAGGCTATCGAGTCCAACCCCCTGCTCAGTGCAGGAAACTAGAGGAGGGGTCTCCCACCCAAGTAACAACCAGGCCTGACCCTGCTTAGCTTTCCACGCTCAGACAAGCAGAGCCAGCGTGAGCCACAGGCTGTTTTAACTTCCCAAACTGACGCTTGGAAGCTTTAATAGTTAAACCTGCTGCCTCTTGCCTTTAGAACAGCATCAAGGTGGGTCAAATGCTCTGTAAGGGTCTTGCTAAAAATTGCAATGTCATCAATATATGCCATTGCAAATGCAGACATCCCCTTCAGCACCTCGTTCATCAATCTTTGAAAGGAGGCAGGACTATTTTTTAATCCAAAAGGGAGCACCAGAAATTCGAAAGCTTTTGGAGGTTATAAAATGCAGTTTTCTCCCTAGAACTCACCTCTAGACCCAACTGCCAAAATCCCTTACAAAGGTCAAGGGTGGAAATGACCCGGGTGGAGCTCAGTTGGTCTAATAAAGCATCCATACGAGGCATTGGGTAGGGATCTATTTCTGTGATTCTATTAATTTTTCTGAAGTCCACACAGAACCTAATAGATCCATCCTGTTTGGTAACAAGGACAATTGGAGAAGCCCTGGGGCTACGGGATGGTTGAATAACCCCTAGGTATATCTTGTACCTCCCTCCTACCTGCCTCTAACATCTCATTCACCCTATAGGGGGTGGATCTGATAGGGGAATGAGATCCCATTTTGATTTCATGGGTGATAAGGTCAGTCCATCCCGGCTTAGAACTAAAGTGGGAGTATTGTTGCAGAATTCTCCAAATTGCTTCCTTGGTTGTCAAAGAGGTGTCACTGCCCCAGCTTATGCTTTCAATGCCACCCTCTTCTTTGCTTTCCAGCACTAAATCAGGCTCACATCCTCCTGAAAAGCGCATGAAAAGTGATACACCAGTATGGCGCACACATAATAGGCCTTAAGCATATTAATATGCACCACTTTGTATTTCTCCTCACCAGGCAACTCAATGTGATAGGTGGTTGGGTCTGACTTATCCTGGACAATATATGGTCCCTCCCAACCAGCCTCTAGTTCATTAGATTGCTTGGGCAAAAGAACCATCACCTTATCCCCTATCTCAAAGTTTCTGGCTCTAGCCTTCTTATCGTACCATGTTTTCTGCTTTTGTTAAGCTTTGGCTAGGTTTGTGTGTGCCAGCTCCATGACTTCTCACATGTCATTTTGCAGATTCAAAACATAGTTCACCACTGACTCTTTTTCTTCTTCCAATTCCCCCTCCCATCTTTTCCTAAGAATACTAAGGGGACCGCGCACATTCCTCCCTAGCATCGGTTCAAAAGGGGAAAACCCTGTGGAGTCCTGGGGAACCTCACAAAAAGCAAACAGAAAGTAGGGCAACTTCGTGTCCCACTCAAAGAGATGATCTGCCACATAGGTTTTAATCATCTGTTTAATGGTGCCATTAAACTTCAAAGAGCCCATTTGTTTGGGGGTGGAAAGCGGTAGACATAATGTTTCACTCCTCAACACCTCCACAAACACCTCATGACATCAGAAAGGAAAGCTGAGCCTTTGTCACTAATTATTTCATGGGGAAACCCCAATCTACAAAAGATCCTTAATAGGGCCTCAGCTACTGACAAGGCATCAACCTTTCGGAGGGCTTCAGCATCAGGGAACTGTGTGGTTAACAGGAATCGTTTTCCTGATTGGGTAGGTCTGGGAAAGGGTCCCACCAAGTCCAACCCAATCCTGTAAAATGGTTTATTTATTAGCTGTAGGGGATTTAGTGGAGCCTTAACCTTGTCCCCACTTTTCCCCACCCTCTGACAACTCTCACAGGACTTGCAGAATTCAGTGACTTCCCTAGCCATGTTTGGCCAGTAATCATGAGCCCTCAATCGTTTCCTGGTTTTCCCTATACCCAGGTGGCCTGCCAAAAAGGAATTGTGGGCTAATTTCAGCAGCTGGTCCCAATATAGCATTGGAACCCCCCCCCCCCAACTTCCTGGCTTTCCCAAGGGCAACCACTTTCGATATAGGAGTCCATTTCCCCAGAAAACCTGCTCTTTTTGGGTGTCAGCAAAAGAGATTTCATGCGCTTCTGCCTGGGTCCTTAAACCTTCCAGGCTGGGATCTGTGACAGTTGCCAGTTTGAAACCTTCATCTGGCCGAGGGAACTCAGGAGTAGCAAAGTTTTCTTCAGCTGGGTTTTCTAGGCAACACTGGGGGTGCACTCTCGGCTCCCTCTGGTTCGATACAATTTCCTGACAGGCCTACAGCTGCTTTTTGAGAACGGGTCACAATATATACTTTTCTGCCATCTGATTCCATAAGATCTTTCCCTGGAATCAGAGGTTCTTCCTGACAGGAATTCACACCCAAAATAAACTTCCCTTTGAATCCCTCCACGTAACATTTACTTCTGCTACTGGGATCTCCACCGTAGGGCCTCTCACAGGTTTAATGGTGACTGTTCTGTGAGGAATGATTTCCTCAGGATTTACCAAATCCTCCCAAATTAAAGAAATAAGTGCTCCACTATCAAGCACAGTCATGTGTCTTCTTCCATTTACTGTCACTTCCTCCCACAAAGACCAATCTGACTCCTGCATGTCACCCTACTTTAACATATAGCACTGTGGACTCTTAGCCTCTTCAGAGTCTTTATTATTAACATATACCCTCCTCACTGCAGTACTTTTTTCCTTTTGGTCCATAAGTCTTGGACGCTGAGGTCGTACATGTCCTATCAGCCCACAATGATGACAAGTAAGATCAGTTTTGCCAGACAATGGTCTTGTGGTGTTTCCCGCCTTTTCGGTGGTCAAACTGACTTTTGGCTCCCTCAGCTTCCTTTTTGAACCCTCCAGGCTTATACACAGGCTTTGTGTTAGTCTCTTTATTAGTCTTGCCTGTCCTATTATAGCCCCGGTTCAAGGAAAACTGGTCAGCCAGCAAAGCTGCCTCTTGATAGTTTTTAGGGTTTTTGTCCCTCACTAATAATCTTATCTCCTGAGGTATTTGAAAAACCAGTTGATCCTTTATCATAAGATCAACCAAATCTTGTTTGGTTTTTACCTCAGCACAAGTGATCCATTTCCCAAAATGATCAGCTAATTTGTGGCTCAACTCCAGATAAGACCTGGACGAAGCAGCATCAGTGCTCCTGAATTTCTTCCTGAAATATTCAGGCCCATAGCGAAATCTTTTATACACTGCCGCTTTAAATGTTTCAAAATCAAGAGCTTCCCCCACAGGGAAACTATTATAGATTTCGGCCAAATCACCCTTTAATTCTCAAAATCTTAGTTCCAGAAAATAACTTTAAACCTTCCTACACCAACCACTTTGTAATTAATCTAAGTCCCTATAACTCTAAATACTTTCACTCTTCAGACAAGCACTGATTTCTCTCAAAACTCCTGACAGACAAGACACGAATAATCCAACTAACCCAACTCCCCACTCACTAACTCCCAACACACACTCTCCACTCTGGCATCACTCAAACGCTCCTTATATACTCCCCCCACCCTTTCCAAGACATCACAAACCGCACCCACTCACTTCAACTTTCTATACTCACTAAACATACTAATGCAGACATTAGATATCTTCTTTGTACAGTTTTTTGTGTTATCTTATTGGCAAGGTGTCATCATCATCATCATCATCATCATCGTCATCATCATCTTCCGGGATAACAGGAGGAAATTCTAAAGAAGATTGTGTAGACTCTAGCGATGGGTCCGTAAGTGACTGTGGAGGCCAATTCTAGATCCACACAGCTTCCCAGTGAGGACACAGGTTACCAGATAGAAGATGGTCCTGTAAAGGATTCATTTGACGTGCTTTTCGCTTAGCACGTTTCTCCCTTTCACCTTGCACTCGGGCTTCTTCAAAGTCCATGGAACCTTTGTGAAAGGCCAACCTCCAGTTAGATCGTTCATGGGCCAGAGCTTCCCAGTTTTCGATGTTTATATTGCATTTTTTTAGATTAGCCTTATGAACATCTTTAAACCTCTTATATTGACCACCGATATTCCGCTTTCCATCCTTGAGTTGGGAGTAAAGTAACTGCTTTGGGAGACGGCAGTCAGGCATTCGAACAACATGACCGGTCCACTGAAGTTGGCGTTGAAGGATCATTTTTTCAATGCTAGTAGTCTTTGCTTCTTCCAGTACACTGACATTTGTTCGCCTATCTTCCCAAGTAATTTGCAGGATTTTCCGGAGGCAACGTTGATGAAACCTTTCAAGGAGGTGGAAGTGACGTTTATAGATAGTCCATGTTTCGCAGGCATACAATAAAGTTGGTAATACAATGGCTTCATAGACCAGTGTTTTGGTCTTCTTACAAATATCCCGATCCTCGAACACTCTATGTTTCATTCGAGAAAATGCGGCACTTGCGGAGCTCAGACGATGCTGGATTTCACTGTCGATGTTAGCTGTAACAGAAAGATAGCTGCCAAGATAGAGAAAATGATCGACATTTTCCAGTATTGTCCCGCCAAGCTGGATAGATGGCATCACCAAAGGATTGGCTTGCACTTGCTGATGAAGCACTTTGGTTTTTTGATGTTAAGTGAGAGACCAAGTTTTTCGTATGCTTCTGCAAAAGCATTTAGGATAGTTTGGAGATCATCCTCTGAATGTGCGGAGACCACATTATCATCAGCATACTGAAGTTCCACAACGGAGGTTGTAATTACCTTACTTTTTGCTTTCAGCCTGCTGAGATTAAAAAGCTTTCCATCTGTTCGATATATAATTCCCACACCGGTGGGAAGTTTCCCCTCGACAAGATGTAAAACCATGGCGATGAAAATGGCAAATAATGTTGGGGCGATAACACATCCAGGACATCGCTTCTGCAGTAATTTGCTGAGTCACAGTAATGGGAAGTTCCAAATCTTCATTAAGACCCTTTGGTTTTAAAGTGTCTAATTTACACAGAAGCGATGTCCTGATTAGATGTCCTTGACATCTTGCCAATAAGATAACACAAAAACCTGTACGAAGAAGATATAATAATGTTCCTTAGATCTAGCTTTTCAGTCGCCGCTAACAAACCGTGAAAGACATTCTAGTTGTTGAAGAATTCTGCAGACATCTTTTCACAAGTAAGATATTTTATAAACTTGTGTAAGAAAACGAATGTGTATGTTTGAAATAGAGAAACTTGGCTCTTACCATTTTTAAGAAAATGTTTTTTAAACCATTTCTATATGTAGTACAGAGTTTATTGTATAATGAGAATGCATTTTTATTATGTGTTGTCCCCACCATGTTTTACAATATGTATTTACTACATGTATTTTAAATATTTACAGCCCCCTTAGGAAGCCTTAAAAAAACCATAGGCTGAAACCCGTTGGGCTCCTCCACCTGTAAACAAACAAAGAATTTGCATCCTGAGAACTTGTTTTCTCCCCCCCTCTTTTTTGGGGGGGGCGTGGGAGTAGCCAGGAATCACAGGATCCTCGCCTTGGAAGGGGCCATCGATTCCAACCCCTGGTCAGTGCAGGAATCTAGTTTAAAGCACCCCTGACAGACAACTGTCCAGTCTCTGCCTGAAGACCTCCAGCAACGGAGAGCTCCCACCGGGGCAGTCGTCGGCTCCGTTGTCTGACTGCTTGTGCCCTTAGGACGCTGAGGGGCATCCCCCCCCCCCGCCGCAAAAGAGCCGTGGTGGATCAGCCCCAGGAAGGTCCGTCTGTCCAGCACCTGATTTGCCCCCGCGGCCACGCAGGTGCTGCCAGGAAGCTCTCAAACGGGGCGGGGGGTGGTGGCAATTGTACAAATTCTATAGTACAAATTTTATCGTATTTTTTACTGATTGTTGTAAACCCCCCAGAGAGCTTCGGCTGTTGGGCGGTGTGAAGGACTACCAACCGGTCCTTTACTCAAGACCAGGCGGTATAAAAATAAAATAAATAAATTGCCCAACTATTCCCCCCCCCCTCCCTTGCACCTGGCATCTAGCGGCGTACATAAGACCAGAAGAGCCCGAAGCTGGATTAGACCCAGAGGGGCGTCCCAGTCCAGGATGCTGTTCACGCAGCGGCCCCGATGGGGAGCCCACAAGTGGGGCAGGAGCGCCCACGTTCCGCAGCCACTGGTAGGGAGAGGCCTCCATCAGGACTAGTAGCCCTGGATCGCCGCCGCCTGCGTTTAGGCTGTAATCTTATTCGCACCGACTTGGGAGCCAGTCCCACTGAACTCAGCTGGGCTCGCTTCTGAGGAGCCCCCTGGGACTGCGCGGCGAGCCACCCTGCCCGACAAGCCTCTCCTCCCGCTGCCTGCTCTGGAGGCCGCTGAACCGGTGCCCGCCCGCCCGCCCGCCGTGGAGGAGCCGCCGCCTGCCTCCGGCGGGGACTCGAGAGCGCTCGGCCCGGGGCGCGGCATCGGCGCGAGGAGGCACGAGCGAGGCCCCGCTGCTTTCCCTTCCCGGCTCGCCCAAGTGCCGAACCCCTCCTTCGGGCTCGGCCAGGGACGGCCCCTCGACGTATGCCCGGGCGGCTGCTGCTGCCGCCGCCTCGGACTGCCCCGCCACGAAGCACCCGCCGCCGCGGGGAGCGGGCGGCGCCAGGCGGCTGCGGGGAGGGCGGAGGGCGCCCTCGGTCGTCGGCGCTGGCTGCGCCTGGCCACGGCGTGCGCGTACTTGCGCGGCGGGTCGCTGGCCGCCTCCGGCTCGCCCTCTCCGGTAGCCGGGCGCGGGCGCGGGCGCCGAGGGCCCCGGCGCGCTCCCGGCACTGGCCGGCTTGCGACGGGCCCCCGGATGGCCGTGCCCCTCAGCCAGGGAGCCCCGAGAGACGCCTCGCCCCGCCCGCGCTCCAGGAGCGGGGCAGCCGGGCGGGCGAGAGGGAAGGGCGCCCACTGCGGAGCTCGCAAGGGCAGCGCGTCCAGGCGGCCCGGCTAACACCACCACCCCCGCTTCCGGAACAGGTCCCGCTGTTTGAAGCAAAGACGGATCCCGCCAGCGCCCCCCCCCCAGTGTTTTCAATACCCCCCCCCGCTCCTCTCGGGGCTGAGCTGGAAGGGGGTGTTGCTGAGTCTTCTCTGGCTGGCCAGAGGGGAAGGGCCGGCAGACGGGCTCCACTGGGGGTGGGGAGGGGTGCCCAAGACGTTTTGCAGCCGAAGGAAGAAATGGTAGGAGGCGCCCCCTCCCCAACCATGCCAGCCTGGCGGGGGGGGGGGGGCTGAATCTTGCTTCCGGGCTGACAGTGGGGCTGCGCGGCCCCACGGGGCTCCGGCTACCCAGCGGCGCCTCCTCCTGGCTCCTTCTATCTGCGGCCGGAGGCAGCTGCTTCACTCCGGCTACTGGTCGGGCCGGCCCACCTCCAGAAGCCGATCAGATTGGCAGTCGAGACTGATGTCGATGGGGCGGTGGCCTTGGCAGCCCAGCTTAGGGGGCACGGAAGGGCCGGCCACGGGATCCGCACTGCAGCTGCCCTCCAACAGCTCCCCCCCCTGCCCCAGCCACCGCTGCTGGCCCTTCAGTCTGCCTAATGGCAGGGCTGGTCCCAGTTCCCCCGCACAAGCCCTCTGCCATCCAGGGTGCCAGTCAGGCCCTTCCAGCCCTCTCGCAGCCTAAGGGTTGTTTGGCTCCCTGAAGGCCAGTGAGAACACCCACGGAGCCTGGCTGCTGGGTCAGAAGAGCAGAGGGGGTGCTTCTAGCCCAGCGCCCTGTCTCTGACTGGCAGGCCCAGTGCATCTAGGGCATGAAGGCAGCAGCCCCCTTGCTGTTAGGGCCCCACGGTGGGCTGAGCAGACCAATTCCCCTTCTCACCGCTCCCCCATTTTCACCCCCCTCAGCTGACATCCTCACATTCACATGCCAACAGCTCACAGCCCAAGGTCTTCTTGACAGACCCTCACAGCCTGCTTGGTTTCTGTTTCCTTTTGCCCCCCTTTGTTGCATCTCTTGGCTCCACAGCCATCCACAGCCTGCAAGTCCAGGGACCTCACAGGTGCTTGACAGGCCATGGCGGGTTTACTTCTCTTTTTCTTTTAATCTACCAATGTATATATGAATGCATACCTACGGCGTCCCTGAGTATGTAGAAACCCTTTTTTGGGTGACCTCATTTGGCTTCTGAAATTGCAGGCACTGGGGGACACCTGAGTTTGCTGTTAGTGAGGCCTGCAACAAAATGTTGAAGTGTATCCTGACAGGTGTGCTTCTGTTTATGTTTCCTCACTGGTCTGTGTTTTCTTTTGGTTTTGTCTGGGTGGTTTCCTCCTTAGGTTTCTGAGAAGGATTTTTTGTACATCTGTGAACCTTGGGATCCTCCCAAACATACTGACACTTCAGGCTTCATCTTGGATACAGTCCTGGCGGCACTCATCGCTTGAGTCCGCTCTTAGAAGGAGTGGTGCTGATGTGTTTTTCTAGCTGAATTTCTGTTGTCATTCTAAATAACTTCCAAGTGTTTTGGAGAGGTTGAATTCTCCCTTTCCACTTCCTTTTAATTAGATGGCTTATTTTGAGAAGTTTCCTCTTTTGAAATCAAATGAGATTGCACTGGTCTTTCTGGGCAATGTTCAGTGTGTGTGTGTGTGTGTGTGTTGGTTTTGATAGTTGATACTCCAGACCAGAGATCAAAGGTGCAAAACTGCCAGCCTTAGCTCTGCCATCTTGACTTGATTCTCTCAGGGCCTTGCCCTTGTCTGTACACTGGATTTAGCACTGAACTACAGAGGAACCACACACGCTGTGTGGGGTAAAACCAGGAAAGTTTATTTAAGGTAAACAGATTACAACAAAAGGTGGGAAATGAGGGAAGGGGAAAAGGGCCACATTTGCATGCGAATAGCTGTGGCACTGCCATCCGCCATCCGAGACTCTGCGGCACCATCAGAGTAACCATGTACATTTGCATGACTTTCCCAGCCCCCAGCTGGGATTATCGTGTTTACAGGTGTGGAGGTAGAATCATAGAATAATAGAAAAGTAGAGTTGAAAGGGGCCTACAAGGCCATCGAGTCCAACCCCCTGCTCAGTGCAGGAATCCAGGTCAAAGCATCCCTGACAGATGATTGTCTAGTTGCACCTTGAATGCCTCCAGACTGGGAGATCCCACCACCTCCATAGGTAGTTGATTCCATTGTCTTATTGCTCTAACAGTCAGGAAATTTTTCCTGATGTTTAGGTGGAATCTAGGTTCCTGTAACTTGAGCCCATTATTCCATGTCCTGCAAACTGGGATGATCGAGAAGAGATCCTGGCCCTCCTCTGTGTGACAACCCTTCAAGTACTGGAAGAGTGCGATCATATCTCCCCTCAGTCTCCTCTTCTGAAGGCTAAACATGCCCAGTTCTTTTAGTCTCTCCTCATAGGGCCTTGTTTCCAGTCCCTTTATCATCCTTGTTGCCCTCCTCTGAACCCTCTCCAGTTTGTCTATGTCCTTCTTAAAGTGTGGTGCCCAGAACTGGACGCAATACTCAAGATGAGGCCTGACCAGTGCCGAGTAAAGGGGAATTATCACTTCCCGCGATTTGGAAGCTATACTTCTATTAATGCAGCCCAAAATAGCATTTGCCTTCTTTGCAGCCACATCGCATTGCTGGCTCATATTCACTTTGTGATCTACCACAATTCCAAGATCCTTCTCACTTGTAGTATTGTTGAGCCAAGTGTCCCCCATTCTGTAACTCTGCATTTGGTTTCCTCTCCCTAGGTGCAGCACTTAGCATTTATCCCTATTAAATTTCATTCTGTTATTTTAGGCCCAGCGCTCCAACCTGTCGAGGTCACTTTGAATTTTGTTTCTGTCTTCCAGGGTATTAGCTGTTCCACCCAACTTTGTGTCATCTGCAAATTTGATAAGCATTCCCTGTACCTCCTCATCCAAGTCATTAATAAAAATGTTGAAGAGCACTGGGCCCAGGACCAAGCCCTGTGGTACCCCGCTCATTACCTCTCCCCAGTTTGAGAAGGAACCATTGATAAGCACTCTTTGAGTCCGATTCTGTAGCCAATTGTGGATCCACCTGATAGTTGTTCCATCTAGCCCACTTTTAGCTAGCTTGCTAATCAGGATATCATGAGGCACTTTGTCGAAAGCTTTGCTGAAGTCCAGATATATGATGTCCACAGCATTCCCACAGTCCACAAGGGAGGTTACCCGATCAAAAATTGAGATCAGATTAGTCTGGCAGGATTTGTTCTTGACAAATCCATGCTGGCTTCTAGTAATCACTGCATTGTTTTCAAGGTGCTTGCAGACTGACTTCTTTATAATCTGCTCCAAAATTTCCCCCGGGATTGATGTCAGACTGACTGGCCTATAGTTCCCAGGTTCTTCCTTCTTGCCCTTTTTGAAGATGGGAACAACATTTGCCCTCCTCCAGTCATCTGGCACTTCACCTGTCCTCCATGATTTCTCAAAGATAATAGACAGTGGTTCTGAGAGTTCTTCTGCCAGTTCCTTTATTACTCTAGGATGCAGTTCATCAGGCCCTGGAGATTTAAACTCATTCAGAGTAATCAGGTGCTCCTTGACCATTTGCCTATCAATCTCAAGCTGCAATCCTGCCTCTACAATCTGCACTTCAGGTTTGCCAGGGGGGGGGGGTCATAGACCCTATTTTGGGAGAAGACCGAGCCGAAGTAGGAATTGAACACTTCTGCCTTTTCTTTGTCTTCTGTTATCAATTTGCCATCCTCATTGCGTAGTTGAACCACCATTTCTTTCCTCTGTCTTTTACTGTGCATGTATCTGAAGAAAGCTTTCTTGGTGTGTGTGTGTGTGTGTGTGTGTGTGGTGCAGGAAACTCTGAGGCTTTCCCCTTCGCAATAGTGCTGTTGTCACTGTGGTCACCGCTCAAGATCAGACTCAGTCCTGCACCAGGTCCTTGGCACCGCTCAGGATTCAGCCCAGAGTCACCTCCCTATCGTTGGTTCCATAAACACAGTCATTTAGGGTCCGTGAAATGTTGTCTCTTTACTGCAGCCCAAACATGCATTTCCCTAACTGATGTGAGACTTGTCAGTCACCCATTATTCCAACAGATTCTCTCTTTAATGCCTTCCTGATTTCTTTCCCATCTAATCTCAAGATCTTACTCAGAGCTTTGGTAAGGTGCGTGCACAATAGTGTGTTAATAGTGCTAAATTAGTGCTGGGGCCTGGTATTTCTCCCCACAGCAATTCTATGGAGGAGTTTGATTCTCTTAGACTTCCTTTAATACTCTTTTTCTTTGCAGTGCGAAGGTATGAGGACAGGAGGGAAACTTGTGTGGGGAAAGGAGGTAGGGGAGGAGGGAAGGACAGAGTGTTCACTGTTCGCATTGTGCTGAAAAATGAACATTTTGTAAAATGTTCACAAGAACAACGAAGAAAGTGTGAGAGAGCATGCGCGAGGAGCCACCGGAGGAAGGCTTGAGGCCTTGGACCCGCTTGCAGTGGTGACTTTACGCGGAGGAGCTGGGAGGGCGGCAAAACCTGTTGTGAAGAGCCCTGAAACTGAACCAGGCCAAGGTGGGTCCGTCTTGCCCAGCCTTCTGTCCCCAAAGTGGCCAGCCAGGTGCCCCAGCGGGAAGCCCACAAGCCGGGCAGGAGTGCAGCTTAGCACCCTCCCACTCACTCGTGTCCCCCAGCCTCAGGTGTCGGGACTGCTCCCCCTTTAAGGTGATCCAAGTTTGGAGTCCATCATCACATCTTGTGGCAAGGGTTAACTCAGGGTTAGTTACTTTGGCCAGCGAAGTCTGTTCCTGCATGTTAAAGCTTAAAAGAGATGTAGTTTATTGCTTTTCATCAGTGGCTAATTTCGGTCAGCTTCCTCTTTCTGACAGTATAAAATGCTTAGAACACAACCCTTCTGAATTCACTGAGGAAATTGCCTGAGGAAATATTGCTACACAAGGTGAGAGGCTGTAGAGCGCTGGGCATACATGCTGTGGTGTGTGTGTGTGTCTCCCTTTTTTCTAATCCTAACTATGTTTGGGACCTGGGGGAGGGGCATCAAAGGGAGATGGGAAAACTGAGTGGGATTTCAGTAGTGATGGGAAGGTCTCAGGACAGACTGTGAGAAATGTGGCAGGTGACACCCAGGCAGGATGGAGGATCCCTTGGATGTGAGAATGGAGCTGAAAAGGAACCTGGGGCTGCCCTCTGGGCCTGCAGAGACTCCCCTGTTTGCTTTTTTACATGTGGCGGTATAAAAATCCCCGCCCCAGATTGATGGATGGGGGGATTCGTGGGGATGGAGTCTTACTGCTCAAAGAGCTTTGGGAGTGATGTAGCTTTGGTCCTCTTGCCACTGGGCTGCCCCAGCGCCACCACGTGAACCAAGAGTGGGTCCTGGTAGAAGGGAGAGTGGGGAGCAGCGGCCTTTCTGAGTCCCTGCTAGTCTGCCCATCTGATGCCTGAGTGCTTTGGGCCTCCTCAGTGGCTGGGCATTTCATCTCAGGGCTGGGCCTTGTTCCTGGCATTTGAGCCGAGCGGTGCAAGCCCCCAGGCAGCCCAGCCCCACTTCCAAGAGCTGCGTTGATTTGCCTTCCTGCCTGTCTTACACATTTTGCTTCTGCTTTGCTGCTTAAAGAGCAGGTTGGGTAACACACTTGAAAACAGAACCCCCATTTGGTTTTCTGTCTGTGCACTGAAACTCTTTCTCTCTGGGCCCCCCCACCCCCAGGGACCTCCACAGTTGGAAGGGGGCCCTGCTGCGTCTCTTGCGGGTGGAAAAGAGGGGTACAGCTGGGCTTGGCACTGGCAGAGAAGGACAGAGGAGCTAAGGAAGAAGTAGCAGCAAAAAGAGGAAGAGCTGAAGAATGAACAAGGGGAGGGAAGAAGATGGAGAAGTTAGGAAGGGGAATCATCGTTGTGATATGGGCTGGCTGCATTCCCATCACATCTTGTCATCTGCAGGTCCACACGTGTTTTCTGGGGGTGGGTGTATTTTGTGATGTGATGTTTTCTTCCTCTTCCCAGGTTGGAAGAAGCCTTCCCAGCCTTCCTAACACTTGAATCAGGTTGAAAAAAGAGCACGCTGCATGTAGCCAAATATGTGTGTGGACTTGCACTACCAAAGCTTTGCCTTCAGGCCCCATTCCTGACCATTCAGTGCCTCTCCCTTCCTGTTGCCCTGTGCCATCTGATTTCAAGCCTGTCCTTTCCACAGCTTTCATGCAAGCTATCATTTAAAACCGTACCTTATTTCCACAACTTTTGTTGGCCTTATGCACTATGCAGCCTTGAGATCCTTCAGATCATTTGCAGCTCCTCCAGCTTTCGCATCCATCCAGTTCCAAGGCAAGCCCCTCGATGTACCCCATAGGACTTCCCCCCACCTCCCCTTTTGGCACTAAAATGGGGTTCAGCCAACAGATGCCCCCCTCTGTTGTACTTCCAAGAATCTAGCTCCAAAGTGGATCAGAACCCCTCCCTGATGTTGAGATGCATAAGGGCCCCCTGACCGGCCTTCTCTTGACTCACCTAACTGGTTGTCCTGGCAACAGAAAGATTCCTCTTGGCCACCTGGCTTCTTGCTGGCAAATGCTGAGGTTTGGGGCTGGATATTGATTTTCAGAGGACGGGTGTGATTTTTAATCAGTCTGCGCTAGCTTGATTGCCCCGACATAGAGGAGAGCAAGACATCATTTACAGTAACTGGTTTGGGGGCAAAAGGCTCTTTGGGGATAGATTCCTTGCCGCAGGAGAGCAACGGCTCCACTTGGGGTATGGCATTTGGGCCACAACATGTTCCCCAAATAGCCATGGGACCGCTATGTTCCCCTTCTCCTGGGCCAAGGGAGGCTCATTTGGGGGATTTGTAGGAACACTGGAGCCCCTGACATGCTCAGCCCAAGAGTGGGGGTGGAGAGGGTGGGGGTGGCATGCCCCCTGCTTTGCTAGCCGAACACTGACATGCTCAGCCCAAGAGTGGGGGTGGAGAGGGTGGGGGTGGCATACCCCCTGCTTTGCTAGCCACAGCAATTGCCATTGGCTCCCCCCGCCTCCAGCCCTTCAGGAGGGCAATGAAAGGGGGCCTACAGGGGGTTCTCTAAAGCCAAGGACTAAAAATGGGGGGGACACTCCTGGATCCAGTGAAGGCTCTGAGGCTGGACTCAGCACTGCACTTGAGCAAGTCGAGGGAACCGTGCCTGGCCCAGGTGCTGCAGCTTCTCTGTTTCAACTGGGAAGTGTCAGAGTTGGCCCTCCGGTTACCAGCTGCGCCAGCCCCACGCTACCCCAAGAGGCACCAGGACCTTTTGCTGGAGTCTAACGTGCGTTGCTTGTGAGTGCAGGTTCCCTACTTATCTCTTATACAAAAACAGACACACGTAGAAGATATGAGGATACTTTTATTACATGAAAGACGGAACAGATACAGAGTCCTTAATATAGTATTGCAATCTCATGGCTAAGATACAAACATTAGATGGCGAGGCAGCAATCCACCGCTCACACTCATACCCTATTAAACTCTTAAGAGATGGAAGGCCGTGACCTGTGTGGCCGCGGGGCAGCAACAGGACTGGGGACTAGGGCTCCATGCTGCAAAGAGAGAGAGAAAGTTCAGACACCCAGAGGCGTGTCGTGTCTCCATCCCTGTCCTGCGCAGTTGACTCCGAGGACAGCAACTCTGGTTTTGGCAAAGGTGAGCCGCGTGAGCTACCTTCCATTCCAAAACCCTCCATTCTTACACCCTTTCCCTCCCTCTTTGTCCTATGGAAAGGGGAGTGGTCCCCCCCCCCCGTCCCCGCTGGTGAGCAGGTAACTCCTGCACGAATCCTCCTATTGTTCTGTTGTGTTTTCCCCTTAGTTTTCCCCATTTCTTCCTGACTAGATGTATATTAACCATATTCTTTGCAATATTTCCTCCTGGCTACCTCCTGCTTTTCCTTAATCCATAAACTCATCATTTCCCTGAATACTGACATAGCCTGTGGTCTGGTTCCCTACTGGGCATGTGTTAATCCTTTAGGCTAACACCTCCTATTTGTGATTATATGTTATCAATTTCAACTCCCGACACTCACCCTTTCTCAGTCTCTCTTGCATATATTCTCTCTCTCTCTCTCTCTCTCTCTGTCCGGAGGTTACTTGACCAATGTCCCATAAGCCAACGTTTCAGGCCTGTATAGGTTCTTGTCACTCTTTAAAAAGAGGAATTATTACCAACCATAACGACTTATGGTGCCTGCCTCATTTTTTAACTTTTCAACCTTCACTACGTTTGCCCTCACAATAATTGCACAATGCAGGCCCCGTTTATTCCTATTTCACAGAAGAGGGACTGATGCCAGGAGAGAGTGATTTGCCAATAGAGGCACGTGGGGGTGGGGGTGTGTGACGCACATGGGATGCCCACCACAGCTATGCTAATAGGTTATGATTATGACACTTCCTTGCCCAAGCTGCTGCCGTATTGTACATAGCATGAAAGGACAGTGATGCAACCCTGACTGCGGCTTGTAGACCCCCACGGTACATCTGGCACTCTGGGGACAAGGGAGGGAGAAGAAACAGGGCTTCCTCCTCCCGTGGCTCACACTTTCATAGAATCATAGAAAAGTAGAGTTGGAAGGGGCCATCGAGTCCAACCCCCTGCTCAATGCAGGAATCCAGGTCAAAGCATCCCTGACAGATGGCTGTCCATCAGGCTGTCTCCTCCCGTTGTGGAAAGGGGTGCTGTGCGGCTCCATGTGCCTGGCCTCCACATGATTCCCACAAGACGAGGAGGGCAATTCACAGGATAAGAGCTCCTCACCACCCTACCTCCGTGTGCTGCGTGTGAAACTCACTCCTGTAGAGGGGAACATCCCAAGTGCTCCAGCTCTGACGAGTCCAGCCTAGAGGCGATCCCAACTGCCCCAGTTTCAAGGCTGCTGAACCCCCCTGACCCTCTCATCTGGTGTCTCTTTGCAGAACTCCCCACAGCTCAGGATGGACTACCCTACAGATGCTGAAGATTATAATTACACAGACTATAACTTCACACCCATGAGTGAGGACAAGCCTGGCCTGAGCCCGGTCATCTGGGTGACCCTGGTCCTCTATGCCCTTGTGTTCCTGTTGGGCGTGCTGGGCAACGGGGCAGTCATCTGGGTGGTGGCCTTCCAGATGCGGCACACGGTGAACAGAGTCTGGTTCCTGAACCTCTCTGTGGCTGACCTCCTCTGCTGCCTGGCACTGCCCTTCCTGGCCGTGTCTCTGGCCACACACCAACACTGGCTGCTGGGAGGCTTTGCTTGCAAGCTTTTGCCCTCCCTCATCATCCTCAACATGTTTGCCAGCATCCTGCTGCTGACGCTCATCAGCATGGACCGCTGCGCCCTCGTGGTCAAGCCGGTGTGGTGCCAGAACCACCGGTCAGCAGGCCTGGCCTGGATCCTGTGCGCGGTGGCCTGGAGTGCCGCCCTGCTGCTCACGCTGCCCTCCTTCCTCGTCCGCCAGCTAACGCCCTTTTCCTCCAACCAGACGAAATGCAGCAGCGACTACGCCATCTTCGGTGGGGATCACCACGCCGCCGAGGTCTCCGTGGCGGTCATGCGCTTCCTCTTTGGCTTCCTGGTCCCCTTTGTCGTCATCAGCCTCTGCTATGGGCTGCTGCTCTTGCGGGTACGCAGGAGCCGCTTCATGCGCTCCCAGAAGACCCTGAAGGTGGTGGTGGTGGTGGTGGCAAGCTTCTTCGTCTGCTGGGCCCCTTATCACGTGCTCGGCCTGATCCTTGCCAGCGAGACCCCACAGAGCCACCTGTACCGTTCTGCGTTCCATGCCGACCCCCTCGTCGTGGCCCTGGCCTACGTCAACAGCTGCATCAACCCCATCATCTACGTCATTGTGGGCCAGGACTTCCAGGACAAGGTGCAGCACTCGCTGAAGGCGCTGCTGCGCAACGTCTTGAGCGAGGAGTCCGCCCTAAGGGACTCCCTGACCGAGGGCCGCACCCAGGCCAGCTACACCACCAGCACCACCGAGGACCGCAGCATCAATGCCACCTTGTGAGGGGGCCCGGCTCCGGGGAGAGGCCAGCACTCACTTCGGCTTTGTGCCCCAAATGAGGGCACGGCCTGCTTTGGCACACGGGTGTAACCACACCAGCCTCCTCTTGTTGCAGCAGTTCCTTAATGCTTTCGCTCTGTGACGGGACCAAAATCTCCCAAACTCGACCTATGAGCCTCATTAGGCCACTTACTGGACAACCCTCCCCCCTAAGGTGGCCACTCCATGTATCACCCAAAGAAGAAAAAAGTAGGAAATAAAGAGAGCAAAATTTTTCATAAAGTTTGCATATGCCTGTTTATTTATTTATAATAATTTTAAAGCTGGTATTATTATTATTATTATTATTATTATTATTATTATTATTATTATTTGTATCCCACCTTTTCCACAACACTGGGACCCAAGGTGGCTCACAACCTTTAAAACTCATACAAATACAAAACTTAAAAATAGAATTAAATCATCAATAATATTATATATATGTAGCATTAAAAACAGTACAATATACTATATATATATATATATATATATATTAGAGTAAAAACACAGCATTCCATCGCATCACAGGCACTTACAGTGCGATTTACAAGAGGCTTCTGGGCACCCAGTCAAGGTCGGAAGGAGCATGGAAGTGAAGGCTGCCTCCGCCCCACGGACGATTCTGGTTGTCCAACTCTTTAGCCCCAGCCTGCAAGGAGGCCAGGCGCTGAGGCCCTGCCGGAATATGCCCTGCTTCCGCGGGGCCTCATTGCTCCACTCCCCCGGCGTGGAGCGAACCGCGCTGTCTGTGAGGGCAGAGGGGGGCCGCTCCAAATTTGGAGTCCCAGCTGCAACCTCTGAGCACTTTGCTGTCTGGACAGCCATAGGATAATTCAGAGTCCCAGCTCCGACCTCAGAAAAGTGCTCCGAGGTTGGAGCACTCGTGGCCATAGGATTATGCCTTTAATATATCAAAATCCCCAAGTAGTTCACATTAAAATAAAACATAACAATTTAGAAACAAGGTAAAAATCATTAAAAACATTACATCATCATAACAATAAAACCAGGTGGCAACAGAGTGCCTTGCAGGTTGGGGAAAGCCCATATGGACAGGTATGTTTCTAAGAGGCGCTTAAAATGTGCCACCATTTCTGCCTCCTGAACCACACTTGGGAGTCTACATGCTGTTGGCTGCAGAACGTCCAGCAAGACCTCCTCAGAAGATCTTGGGGGTTCGACTGGAAGGGAAGACGGTCAGCTAGACAGTATTCCTAGGTGTGAAAACAGAACTAATTGATGCAAATTGTAATATTGCCTGCTTAAATCAATGAGGTAATGTAACCACTAGTTAGAATGGGAGGAAAGGGTTACTTGAACAATCCCCAGGGTGCATGTTTTCTAACTCCCCCCCTTCCTACTTCCAGCCTCTCTGTGGCCAGCTCTCTCTCTCTCTCTCTCTTTCTCTCTCTGCCTCTCCAACATGATGGACGCAGGGTCTGAGCTGGCTTCCAGCCAGTGATCTCCAATGAAGCGGACTCTTAACACCAAAGACTCTACTCTGCCTATATGCATCTTGCATATATGAATAAACGGACTGTAAGTAAAACTAATAAATGTTTTTATTAGTTTTAAAACTTGTATGGACAATCCGTTCCTTTAAAGAGCCTTTTACCAGGGTTTAGCAACCCACGTGGTGATAACCAGGTTCAATAACCATAGTGCATAAGGGGGAAAACTCTGCTTTGTCCTAACCAGTACAGGACTGACTCCTTTCCATATCCTCCAACAGGTTATGGGCCCAGAACCCAGACTCATTAATAATTTAACCATTATTAATGTGCATGAGTGTTTTTAGGCAGTAAGTTGAACTGGTATTTTTTTGGTTTTATTTACTGTTTTTTGCTTTTGGATGCGTTTGGGTTGGGGTTTTTTTTGGGGGGGGGGTTTTGCCTCACCACATTATAAGGCTATCCAGATTGTTAAGAGTAATTTTTGGGCTGCAAAATTGCATTTTTGTTGCGAAGGGAGCCAAGACAAGTCCCTGGCTACTGAAAGGAGAGAGCCATTCACAAAAGAGCTGCTTTTAGTGGGCTTTGGAGTTAATCCCATGCCAATCAATCCTCCCCTGCAAGCGAGAGGTTTTAACCCTATAAGTGCGAAACATGGCTGCAGCAGGTAGATTTTTCCTGCCAAAGCTCACAAAGACCAATTACAGAGCATGGGAATATGCTCTGTCCTCTCCTCCTTTACAAGTTTTTTTGTGGAAAGAAAAAGGATGGAAGATGCATGGGAAAACATGGGTGGGTGATGACATCATTCCCCCCCCCCCCCAATTCTGTGAGTGAGGCCAGGCAATTGCAGGATAGAAGCCTGGCTTGGGAGCATCGAGGGAAAGCACGCGAGGAGGGCCAGGGTGTCCGTGTGCCGGGCGGGCCTGAGTGGGTCCCTCCTGAGCGGGTCCCTGTGGCCTCATTCTGCTCTAGGGAGCCTGTTGGGCAGCAGCTTCTGCTGTGCTGGTCACCAGATGGGTTGCCCAATAGCCAGGCGTCAACTCAGGGGACACTTTGCCACAGAACCGCCACAGTTCCGCTTTTCTGCCAGGCTGTTCTAAGGAGGGAGAATCCCTTCGCTTTTTTGCTGTTGTGGCAGATAGTGAAAGCGCTGCTCTAGCAACCCGACCGCACGAAGCCTCCGCATTGCTCAACCTCTGCCTGCCCCACAGTGGTCTCTTCTGCAGCCTCAGCAAAGAAGCGATGCAGCCCTGCCGATGCAGCCCTGCCCCGGAGTGCGGGAGGGAACGGATGGTGGCAGCAGCACGGACGGAAAGTGCGCACTGGCCTGCCAGTAAGACGGGTGGCTGGGCAGTGTGCGGCCCTACAGAAGTTTTGGCCCACAACTCCCATCAGCCCTAGCCAGCATAGCCAATAGTGAGGAATGATGGGAGCTGTGGGCCAAAACATCTGGAGGCCCACAAGTGCCCCCCCTGCCCCAAGAGTTGCTCTCTCTTCCCCGGTCATTAATTTCGGCTCCGGCTGCCCCCCTGCATCGGATGCGGATGAGCAAAAGGCAGGCGCGAGTGGGCACCTCCAGCTGCGGCCTTCAGGGGCTGGTGGCGGGCACGGAGCTGGGAAATTGCACAACCCTGCAGTGTAGGCCAGTGTTCTAAAACCGAAATGCGGGCATCCTGGTGGTGATGAACCGGCTCCTGCTGGCCGTTGTTGCTATCAAAGCCCCGCCCCCAGCACCGCTGGCGCAGCCTCCCCCACTGCATTTTCCTACTCCCCCACCCCGCCAAGTAATTTAAGCCCCCGTGAGATGCTGAACAGGGCTGTAAAATGCTGCAGGGAACTGCGCCCCCCCGCCCCTCCCCTCCCCTGCTGTTAGCGGTTGCTTTGGATTTCCAGCCGAGCTGCAGCACAGATCAGCCCGGCCAACGGCGCCCCGCCGCCCGCCTTGCTCCCGGCCTGCTCCAGCCCCCGCCCCCGGCACACGCGGCACCCCGCCCCGAAACGGCCCGCGAACATGGTGATTCAACCCGGGAGTCGGACCCCGCGCCACTCTAACGGGAATAGGTCTATAGCCCAGGCAGGCCCGCTCTAGCCGAAGGCAAGCTTCGCCCGGGGAGCGTCAGTGGCGCGCACTGAGCATGCGCCGCCTCGAGCGGCGCATGCTCAATAACAGCCAGATCTCCGCGAGACGCCGCCGCTTGACCGAGGGGGGAAGACGCGCGCAAAAGTTCCCGGGAGGCGGAAAAACGTGGGAACGCGGAGCTGCGGGTGGGAAGGGGCTCGCGCGCGAAGAGGATGCTTGGGCAGGGGAGGAGCGATGCGTGGCGGGGGCTTTAGTTTCCTTCTTTATATATAAGTGGTGGCTTCTCGGGGGTCCAGCACCCTTGGAAGAAGGCGGCGGGGCTCCCGGCGCGCTTTCCCACCTCCCTGTCTCCGCTCCTTCCAGGTCCGCAGGGCTGTAGCCCCTGCTCGGCTGCATCAGCGCTTGGGCCCCGGCAGCCTTTTGCGGGTGCAGAGCCTCCTCCCGTGGCACCCCCAGGACCGCCGTGGGCTGCGAAGAGGCGGAGGAGGGGACCCCACCGCGGAGATCGCCCGTGCAGGCGTGGGGAGCCCTCGTGCCCCCTGCCCGGTGTTGGCCCCGAGGGGCTCCAGCTGCGGGTCCAGGCACCCCGCCCAGCCCTGGCCCTTCACGGCCCTGGAGATGGCGCCGGAGGAGGAGGAGGAGGGCCGGGCTGGGGCTGCCCCGCCACCCGGGCCCGCCTGGAGGACCTCTACCTCCCGGGCCGAAGCGCGGAAGAGCGAGGCGAGTTCTGGTCCTTCTTGGAGCGGCTCCAGCGCTTCCGCAGCCTGAAGAAGCGGCCGTCGGGGGCCCGGCCGTCGGCGTCCGAGCTCGGCGTGGGGGCCCCAGCGGGGCTGCCTCGAGAGTACGACTCCCGTGACCGCATCAACCTGCAGGTGCCGGCGCGGGAGGTGGAGGGCGTGGCCCCGGGGCAGGTGCGGGAGTTCCACCTGGCCCTGCTGCACTTCCTGGACTTCCGCCAGAAGCAGAGCTTTGCCCGCCTGGCGCGGCTGCAGCGGGAGCGGGCCGCCTTGCCCATGGCACGCTATCGGGAGCCGCTGCTCCGGGCTGTGGCGAGCAGCCAGGTGGTGGTGGTGGCCGGAGACACGGGCTGCGGCAAGTCCACCCAGGTGCCGCAGTA
Organism: Shinisaurus crocodilurus; assembly: GCA_021292165.1. Taxonomy (NCBI): domain Eukaryota; kingdom Metazoa; phylum Chordata; class Lepidosauria; order Squamata; family Shinisauridae; genus Shinisaurus; species Shinisaurus crocodilurus. The sequence goes on along the minus strand of CM037885.1, from coordinate 122,592 downwards.
CCTTCTGGCTGCCGGCTACGCCCACGTGGCCTGCACCCAGCCCCGGCGCATCGCCTGCATCGCCCTGGCCAAGCGGGTGGCCTACGAGAGCCTGCAGCAGTATGGGGATCAGGTGAGCCGATGGCGGAAAGGGCCTCTACCTGCAGTGGGCGAACACAAGAGTGCCCTGGAGCTTATGTAGAGTGCCTTTCCTGTTGCATCATCACGTGTGTTGCAGGGTTGGCGTTGGGGCTTCCATTGGAGCCAAGGACTGCAGCTTCCAGGTGGGCTCCGAGGAGGGTGGGCTGGGGTACGGGTGGATAGGCAAAAGGAGCAGCGTCAGCCCCCTGGTGAGAGATGTGGTGGTGGCTGGCTTGTTGTCCTCGTTTGTTTACGTAGTGCCATCGATGTATGTGGCACGTTACAAAGGACGGACTGGACAAGCCCCGCCCCAAGGACAATCTGGCACTTGTTATAGGGGAAGCAGCAGAGGGGGGAGTGGGAAGTACGGTAGCCAGCAGGGGTCAAGGGGGGCGGCTGTGCCGCTCTTTGGGTCTCAGGCGTGCTGAGGCAGTTCCAGGCCCTGTGACTGGAGCAGAGGAGGGGACGGGGGCGCTTTGAGGAGGAGGCGTGGGGAGGAAGCCAGGGAGGGGCCGTCACACAGGCCTTCCAGGAGGCAGGTCCAGGCATGGGGGGGCAGCAAGGGAAGTAGGGCAGGGGCCTTTTGAGGGAGCGGGACACCTTCCGAAGGGTGAGGGTGGGTGACCGTTTCGTTTAACAGGTGTGCCTTTGCACTTGTTAGCCGGAGCCCTGGAAGGTGGGCGGAAGGAAGCACAGGTCTGGCTGATCAGTTAAACCGAGTGCAGCCTCGACCTCCTTTTGGGGGTGGGCAAGCCAAGCTGAACAGTACAGCAGTGAACCAGATGAGTAGGACCGCCCCCCCCGCCCCCCGGTATTGAGAGGAGACCTTTACTGGCCTGGTTGAAACGCGTTTAAAACTGCTTCCCGGGTGCCTGCCGCCCCGGCCTTAGCAGTGACCCGCTGCTTGCAGGGTGCCCGGGGCGGCGCGGGCGGGGAGCACGGGACCTTGCCGTGGCTGGGCTTCTCCATCTCCAGGGTGATTGGGAGCAGCCCCCTCTCTTTCCTGCCCCACGCAGGTTGGCTACCAGATCCGCTTTGAGAGCACGCGCTCGCCAGCCACGCGGATCGTCTTCCTGACGGAAGGGCTGCTCCTGCGCCAGGCCCAGCGTGACCCCAGTCTGCCCGGCTACCGCGTGCTGATCGCGGACGAGGTGCACGAGCGCCACCTGCACGGCGACTTCCTCCTGGGCGTCCTGCGCCGGCTCCTGCCTGCCCGGCCCGACCTCAAGCTGGTGCTCATGTCGGCCACCATCAACATCCGGCTCTTTGCCGACTATTTTGGTGGTGCCCCCGTAGTGCAGGTCCCGGGACGGCTCTTCCCCATCACGGTGAGGCGGAGCAGGGGGGGGGGGGTGGCGGCGGCGGCGGCAGCAGATCCACGGGCCTGGGCTGCTGCAGCTGCCTGTGGATTGTGGCTCTGTGGCTTGGTTTCCCTTCCTGCGATCAGGAGTTCTGTTCTCCCCAGAAGCTGGTGCTCCAAAGGCCAACTGAGGAAGCCATTCTAGTGCTCTGAATCACGGGCTTCTTCTCAAGGAGACTCTAGAACTGAGGGGCTGATGTAGAGACAGCAAAGGAAGGAAGAGCTTGTGGGAGGAGAACATCTGAGTGGATTTTTATTTTAGTTACTCATAAGGGCCAGGACAGGTTGCGGCCAGCTGTGGCCGTGAAGAGCAACAGTTATGTTATGTATGAGGCAGGGGTTTTGTCCTGTACTCTGAGCTCTCTGTGGTCACCCTGTGCCCACTTCCCAGTTGCTGAGCTTCTGCCAAACACTGTCTCTGTGTTTCCACCATTATTTCTCTAATGATAAGGGCTAGGATCTTAGTTTTAAAGGGAAGGCCTAGGCAGCCAAGTTCGGTGTGGGCTGTACTTCATTGCTTGCTTGCCTTCTGTCCCTTCCTCCGTCCCCCACACAGGTCCTGTATGAACCCACCCGACCCGAGGAGAGTGCCAGTGGCTGCAAGGAGCGCCTGGACCCCCGGCCCTTCCTGCGGGTCCTCCAGGCCATCGACCACAAGTATCCCCCCGAGGAAAGGGGAGACCTGCTCATCTTCCTTAGTGGCGTGGCTGAGATCGGGGCTGTCGTGGAGGCTGCACAGACCTACGCCACCCACACGCAGCGCTGGGTGGTCCTTCCTCTTCACAGCACTCTCTCTGTGGCCGAGCAGGACAAGGTGGGCTGGGCTGGGCTGGGCAGGCGCCGGGGGGGGGGCTGGGCCTCTCCCACCCCCCACTGCTGAGACCTGTGGGTGGGGTAGAGGCAATGGGTGCGGTTTGGGAGAAAGGGCTGTCCCTGCTGCGGGGTGGGTGGGTGGGTGGGTGGGGAATGTTTGTTTAAATAAGAGTGCTGGAAAGGGTGGCTAGCAGAAACTTTGCCGCGCCAGCCAGTGGGGAGATGTGGCATTTTGCCATCCCTTTCTATGCCGGTCGCTCTGTTTCAGCAGAAGGCTGTGCTTCGCCTGTCGTGGACGGTGGCTGGCGTGAGCCTCGGCCATGGCTCACTCTCTTTCTAACGCACGGGGCTACGTTGACATGCACATGGTCCAATAAGCGGTCTCGGGTCCAAGTCAGCCTTTAATGGGAACCTCTGTGGAAACCATTGGCCCTCTTTGCACAGACCGTTTGCCCCACAATGAGGGCTTTGGTTCGCTTTCAAAGCAGTTTGGTTTTTTGTTCGTTTAGAAGAGCTTTAGGCTGCCCTTCTGCAGATCTGCTTTTTTTATTAGCTAACATTCTCTGTCAAGTGAGGTGAGGGGCATTTTAAAACAAGAACAGATAGATTCTTGAGGTGTTTACACCCAACAGCCCTGGAAACTGGGATGGGTGCAAATTCCCTTTTTCCTTGACTCTTCCCTGCCCTTCCCTGGCAGGTATTTGACATGCCCCCCCCAGGAGTCCGGAAATGCATAATCTCCACCAACATTGCCGAGACGTCAGTGACCATCGATGGTGTCCGATTCGTGGTGGACTCGGGTAAGAGCCGACTTCTCTGGCCTCTGGTGCTAGTTGTACCCTGGAGAGCCACTCGGCATCCAGGAGCTTCTGCCCCTCATTCCAGCCTGTGTGTGGGTCTGGTAGGAGGGGGAGAACTGCAGGAGGCATCTCCCTGCCTGAGGTACAAGCAGGTCAGTGTGTATCCTTCATGTCCGCAGGGTGAGATGTGGAAACTAGTGCAGAAATAGGATCCTCAGCATTCTTTTTAAAAAGCAAGGTTCTAGTGTGGCGTAGTGGTGAGGGTGCTGGGCTGGGACTTGGGAGATCCGGGTTCTAGTCCCCGCTCGGCCATGAAACTCCCTGGGCGACTTTGGGCCAGTCACTGACTCTCAGCCTAACCTACCTCACAGGGTTGTTGTGAGGATAAAATGGAGAGGAGGAGGATATTTTGATCGGGTAACCTCCCTTGTGGACTGTGGGAATGCGGTGGACATAATATATCTGGACTTCAGCAAAGCTTTCGACAAAGTGCCTCATGATATCCTGATTAGCAAGCTAGCTAAAAGTGGGCTAGATGGAACAACGATCAGGTGGATCCACAATTGGCTACAGAATCGGACTCAAAGGGTGCTTATCAATGGTTCCTTCTCAAACTGGGGAGAGGTAGTGAGCGGGGTGCCACAGGGCTCGGTCCTGGGCCCAGTGTTCTTCAACATTTTTATTAATGACTTGGATGAGGAGGTACAGGGAATGCTTATCAAATTTGCAGATGACACAAAGTTGGGTGGAACAGCTAATACTCTGGAAGACAGAAACAAAATTCAAAGTGACCTCGATAGGCTGGAGCGCTGGGCCGAAAACAACAGAATGAAATTTAATAGGGATAAATGCCAAGTGCTGCACCTAGGGAGAGGAAACCAAATGCAGAGTTACAGAATGGGGGACACTTGGCTCAACAATACTACAAGTGAGAAGGATCTTGGAATTGTGGTAGATCACAAACTGAATATGAGCCAGCAGTGCGACGTGGCTGCAAAGAAGGCAAATGCTACTTTGGGCTGCATTAATAGAAGTATAGCTTCCAAATCGCGGGAAGTGATAATTCCCCTTTACTCAGCACTGGTTACACCTCATCTTGAGTACTGCGTCCAGTTCTGGGCACCACACTTTAAGAAGGACATAGACAAACTGGAGAGGGTTCAGAGGAGGGCAACAAGGATGATAAAGGGACTGGAAACAAGGCCCTATGAGGAGAGACTGAAAGAACTGGGCATGTTTAGCTTTCAGAAGAGGAGACTGAGGGGAGATATGATTGCACTCTTCCAGTACTTGAAGGGATGTCACACAGAGGAGGGCCAGGATCTCTTCTCGATCATCCCAGTTTGCAGGACACGGAATAATGGGCTCAAGTTACAGGAACCTAGATTCCACCTAAACATCAGGAAAATTGACTGTTAGAGCAATAAGACAATGGAATCAACTACCTAGGGAGGTGGTGGGCTCTCCCAGTCTAGAGGCATTCAAGGTGCAGCTGGACAATAATCTGTCAGGGATGCTTTGACCTGGATTCCTGCACTGAGCAGGGGGTTGGACTCGATGGCCTTGTAGGCCCCTTCCAACTCTACTTTTCTATGATTATGTAAGCCGCCTTGGGTTCCTTGCAGGAAAAAAGGTGGGGTATAAATATAATAAATAAATAAGCTAGTCCTCCAGCTTGTGAGCACGTGGGCTCTGCCGGTGAATTCTTTGAAGCTGGGCTGGGCCTGAGCCAGATCTTTGGTGATTCGGGGAAAGGGCATCGGGGAGATCGATCGACTGGGACTTTGCTACTCTGCCCAGTTTTGTTTCTTTTCCTCACAATGACTGCAAGCAGCATGCGTGTCATTTGCAGGATTGACAAGCACCTGAGGCCAAGTGTTGCGTTGCCCCCCATCTGCCCTTGGCCTTTCTTCCCAGGAGGCCTTGCAGCTGGCCACTGTTGCCCCTGCCCCCCTGCACTGCCTCCCCCCTCTGCCTTCTGTCTTGTAGGGAAGGTGAAGGAGCTCAGCTACGACCCCAAGGCCAAGCTGCAGCGATTGCAGGAGTTCTGGATCAGCCGAGCCAGTGCTGAGCAGCGCAAGGGCCGTGCGGGCCGGACGGGGCCCGGCGTCTGTTACCGGCTCTACTCCGAGTCGGACTATGATGGCTTTGCACCCTACCCAGTGCCAGAGATCCAGCGGGTGGCGCTCGATGCCTTGGTTCTGCAGGTGAGGAGGGAGCAACTGAGTTGGGCCCATTTGCTACGGGAGGCCTTGCCAGAGCCCGTCTCTGTCTCTGTCTGTCTGTCTGTCTCTCTCTCTCTCTCTCCACACTCCCGACGGCCCGCCTCTTGACAGGCCCAGCATCACCCTTGGGTGGAGAGCCCAGTGTATGGATGTGGCTGCTGGTGGAGGGAGGAGGTCCTGGGCAGGCCTCGGCTCCCTATGGCTGAATTCTGTTCTCTCCGAAACGAGGGGCTGGACCATGGGCTCTGCCCACGCAGAAGGACCAAGGCGCGGTCCTCCGCATCTCCAGCTGGCCGGCCAGCCGGAGGGAGGACGCCTCTTTGAGAGGGGCAGTCCTGGGTTAGAGGGGCTGTGGGCTGGCTCGGTTCAGGGCAGCCCCCTGGAGAAGGAGGGGCAGTCGCTCCGTGAGAGTCCTTGCTCTGCCTGCGCAAGGGCCCTGGTTCCATTCGAGGCATCCCCAGAGGCTGTTTTCTGAGGAAAAGATTCCGGTGGCGGGTGGTGTGTAACGCCTCTCCCTGTCTGAGATGGACCTAGACACCGCCGGCTGGCTGTCCCACACTCCTGCTCGCTGCACAGCAGCTTTCACTCTTCCCCGAGCTGGAATATGGAGGTCTCTAACAGGGCAGTTTGTGCCATACTCTCGAAAGGAGGGCTTGTGCTCCCCCCACCCCCCCGGTTGCCTCTGACCCCGCAAGGAGGAACTCCTCAAACAATTTCAGTGATGGAAGCTGCGCGAGGTGGGGGGCAGGGCGAGGTGGGGGGCAGGAAGGCAGCGCTCTGGAACGTGGGGCGTGTCCGGGCAGTTTGGAGGGCGGGCACAAGCCGGGCAGGAGGGCCAGCGCCGTTTGCCCATGCTGGTCCAGACCTTGTGTGGACGCTGCCTGAGAAGGGCGGGGGCGGGCCCCATGTGCCACCTCTCCTCTGCGCCTAGGTGAAGAGCATGGCGCTGGGCGACCCCCGGGCCTTCCCTTTCCTGGAGCCCCCCCCGCCGGCCAGCCTGGAGACGGCCGTGGGCTACCTGAAGCAGCAGGGTGCGCTGGACTCGGAGGAAGCCCTCACGCCCATCGGGAGCCTCCTGGCTGAGCTGCCCGTTGACGTGGTGATTGGTGAGTGGAGGCTGGGCCTCTGGGCGGGAGCGCGACCCCCTGCAGCTGCTGCTGCTGCCGCCGAGCAGGGGCTGGACAGTCGTGGCCTGCTTGGCTGTGCTGTGTCATTACAGGCCCATATCCGAGTGCCGCTGAGCATGCACAGAGGGTCTTTCTCGCAGCACTGAGGAGCTGCAGCTGGCACCCCCATACAGGGCAGGCCTTGAGCTTCTCCGTTATGAATGTTGCGCTATGGGGCGGGGGGAGGGCCGGGCATGTCGAGGTCGACGGCGAAGCTCTGGTGGCGCTGCCCCCCCCCCGTGGGCCCTGGCTTCTGGCTGAGGGCCCTTCTGTCACTCCGCAGGGAAGGTGCTGGTGCTGGGGACTCTCTTTGGCCTGGCTGCGCCCACCTTGACCGCCGCCGCCGCCCTCAGCGTGCCCTCGCCCTTCCTGCGCGGCAGCCCTGGACGCAGCGACCCCGACCGCGCCACCGCCCGGCAGCCCCTGGAGAGCCCGCTGGGGGACCCCCTGACTCTGCTCAACGTCTTTGACGCCTGGGTGCAGGTGGGTGCTGCCGGGAGAGGCGTGGGACGGCGCCCGCACCCCTGGCTCCCCTGTGCCTGCGCAGGCCTGTCACCCCGGCCGTCCAGCGTTCTCACCGTGCAACGTGCCCCCGGTCTTTTATATTTGGTTTGGCCTCATCGTGGCCCCTGAGGAAACCAGTGTTGGGACTGACGGTGAGAAACTAGGAGAGGATACATTTGTGATATTATCCCTCCTTTCCCGCGTTTGTGAGAATAGCAGAGTTAGTCCCCTGTCAGCTTTAACCGGCCAGAGAGCTTCGGCTGTGGGGCGGTATATAAATGAAATAAATGAAAATGAAATGCCTGTTACAGCAGCATCGGCACTTCGTAGCAGACTGAATTTCCCTGGATTGGCCCCCGTTTATCTCCCTTCAAAATACCAATCAGACAAACAGTCTTGTAAAGGTTAAAGATAACATTTACTCACTCAGATGTTGCAGTTCAACTTCAGGCAGACAAAAAAAGATATGTACAGTTGCAAAATACTCAATTCATCCGGGTTCACTGGATCTCTGAGCAAGGAGCTCGGAGATCAGGAGCAAGGTTTTACACTGCTGCCCCCACGATGAGTTCCTAGATTCAAGCCTCTGCGCGTGTCCGCGGGCGGGAAGAAGAGAGGCCACGAGCCACGCCCACTTCCTGACAGAGGACACGAGGGAGTTTGGACCTCACAGAGTCCCCTCTGGGAATGTCCAGGAAAACTCGTATCAGGCCTCCCTGTGGCTAAACAGAACTCTAGGGCAGTGTTCTCCAACCTTGGGTCCCCAGATGTTTATGGCCTACAACTCCCAGAAAAAAACATCTGGGGACCCAAGGTTGGAGAACACTGCTCTATGGTTTTGACTGTAAACATCCCACAACCAGGACCGCTCTTACTCCCACTGCACGGAGGGGGAAGCGGCTTGCGTCAGGCCGCCTGGCGAGTCCCTGGCTGAGGCGGGGTTCTTGCAGCCACGGTCCCCGTCTGCCTCCAGGAGGCGGCTCTGACTCCGCAGCTAGGCCGGGGCGTGTGTGTCGCTCAGCAGCCTTTGTGCCCCCTGAGAGGGGTGTGGTGCTGGGGATTGGCGCCTTGTTTCTGGTTGGGCGTGGTGCATATTCTGCCCAGGTGGGTGCTGTACCCCAAGATGGGGAAGCCCTCTGGGCAGGCTGCTCCCGGCCGGGCTCTGTCCCTCTGCGTGCGCGCGCACTGATGGTGCTGTCTGTCCTTCTCATTTGGCAGGAGAAATCTGAGAATCGCGGTGGATCCCGCCGTTGGTGTCGGCGTCGGGGCCTGGAGGAACACCGGCTCTACGAGGCAGCCAACCTGCGGCGCCAGTTCCAAGTGGGTCTGAGGCTGGGAAGGGCAGTGGGGCTGGAAGCAGGAGCTGCCTCTTGCTGGGGAGCCAGGCCGAGGCGAGTGGAGCAGGGCGAGAGAGAAGGGGAGGGCGCTCCGGGGCACGGGCCCATCCCTCTGACTGCCTGTCTGGGGACCGGGCTTTTGCAGAAGAGGGGGCAGGGCAGAGAGGGGAATAGGGAAGGGGTTGGGGTGAGACGGGGGGGCTGGTCAGCGTGTGTTTGCCGGGAACCAGCCGTCCCCTTCCTGCGTCTCGGCCAGGAGCTGCTTCGGGACCACCAGCTGCTGGAACCTGCCGCCCGGCCCAGAGACTCCCACACACGGCAGAGCCGGCACCGGGAACGCCGGGAGCTGTACAGGCTCAAGCGGGAGCACGAGCAGGGCGAGGGGCGGCGTCGGAAGGTGCTGCGGCTGCCAGAGGAAGATGAGGAGGCCGGCTCTTCTTCGGGAGACGAAAGGGAGGCCAAGCGTGGCCTGGACATTCAGGTGTGTTGTGGGGGGGGGCGACCCCCTATGAGGAAAGGTTGCAGCATCTGGGATTGTTTAGCTTAGAGAGAAGGCCAGTAAGGGGATGCATGATAGAGGTGTTCAGAATTATACCTGGTGTGGAGAAAGTGGACAGGGAGGCATTTCCCCTCCTTTCCCATAACACTGGAACCCAAAGGGGTCATCCCATGAAGCTGATTGGTGGGAGATTCCGGACAGGTCAAAGGAAGTCCTTCTTCACACAGCGAGGCATTAAACTAAGGAATTCACTTCCACAAGATCGTAGTGATGGCCACCGATCTGGATGGCTTTAGAAGGGGACTGGACAAATTTCTGGAGGAAGAGAAGGCTATCAGTGGCTATGAGTCCTGATGGCTCTATGCCACCTCCAGTGTCGGTGGCAGTGTGCCTACATACACCAGTTGCTGGGGAACATGGGCGGGAGGGTGCTGTTGCACTCCTGTCCTGCTTGTGGGTTTCCCATTGGGGCATTTGGTTGACTGCTGTGGGAACCGGATGCTGGACTAGAGAGGCCCCCTTGGGCCTGATCCAGCCTCAGGGCTTTTCTTGAGTGCTTATGAGGTGACCTGGGCTTGGGCTCCTGGGGCAGGTGTGTGTGTGTGGGGTCCGTGCCTGCCAGCACTGCAGTCTTCATCCTGCGGTGGGGTTGCACCTCCCCCGCCCCCCTTCGCCTCCCCCGCCCCCCTTCGCCTCCCCCGCCCCCCTTCGCCTCCCCCGCCCCCCTTCGCCTCCCCCGCCCCCCTTCACCTCCCTTCCATCTTTGCTTCCAGGATGTGAAGTTCCAGCTGCGGCACGATGTGGGTGAGCTGAGGGTGGCCTCCTCCCTGGCCCAGGCACTCTTGCCCGGCCAGCTGGCCCTCCTGCAGCTGGTCTTGGGCCGAGGCCTCTACCCCCAGCTGGCCGTTCCAGACCCCTTCAACGAGACCCGCAAGGACTCGGAGCAGGCAAGTGTGCGTGATGGAGCGTCTTCAGGGGGGGCTGAATGGGGGTCTGTGTTCTGGGGTCGCCGGGAGGGGGGTGCAGACCTCAGGCCATGTGGCATCCCTGGTCTTGGTGGGGGCCTTGAGCCCCCAGATGTAGCTGATCCCACCCTGAGCCTCCCGCCTGTGCTTTGCCTCCAGATCTTCCACACCAAGGAGAAGGCAGGTGTGGTCCTGCACCCCACCAGCGTGTTCGCCAAGTCTCCTGAGCTGCTCCAGCCGGCCCGGGAAAGGGGCTCCGAGCCTGGAGGCCGCAAAGGTAGCACGGGGGGGCGTGGCGCTCCTCTTCCTGTGGGCAACGCAGGGCAGACTCTGCTGAGGGCTGGTCCTGCTTCTGGAAGATGCGGGGAGGCTCACTAGGCCAAGCTGGACACCCTGGAGTCCGGCCGGGCCAGCGGGACCCTGTGGTTGTGTTGGCGGGCTGGGGGCGACTGGCTGGGGGCTTTGGTACTCTGCTGGGAACAAGCAAGCCACGCGACGTGGGATTTTGGAGCCACGTGGTGGGGAAACTCACATTTTCAACCCCAGGTTTATTTGTGTGTGGGGGGTGGGTGGGATTGGAATGCCTTTGAAAAGTTAAAATTTAGGCAACACTTCTTGATAAGACTTAATAATTCCGGTTGAGAAAATAGGAAAGAAAGCTGGTTAAAGTGGCACTGTAGGAACAAAAAAGAAGGTTCCGCTGGGATTAGAAGCCTCAGCACGACTGCACGGAACCTGAAGGGGCTCATCTCATCTCATTTTAGAGAAAAATAAACTCTTCAATAGTATATCACTGAATACTGCAAGGCTGCAATCCTGCACACACTTACCTGGGAGTAAGCCCCACTGAACTCAGCAGGACTTGCTAGAGCTTTGTGGGCTTGGGTTGCAAGTGTCGCAGACCAAATTCTTCTGTATTTGTTAGGTCTGCTCCATCAGAGTAAATAATATATCCTTGAAAGTCACTGCAGAACTCGGATTTATTTTCTCATCATAATCATTGTCCGAAAGATCTGCCGTTTGAATCTGAACATTCACTTGGGGGCTTCTTTGAGGAAATGGCGGCGGGGGGCGGGCTTCCAGCAGGTTCTCTGCTCTGTCTTGTGCACTTCCAAGCGCTCCAGTTTATTTTTCCTGATGCCGAAGGTGGCGGCAGCGGCGGCAGCATCTGGAAGGCAGCGAGAAGCGCCGGGGAGTCGGGGGCGGCATCGTCCGCAAGGCCTTGCTGAGCACCCCCTTGCAGGAGGGAGGAGGTGCTGGGCAGGGGGCTCAGCCTCCTCCGCCCTTGGACCAAACCTCAAGCCCATTTTCCAGCATCAGGCTGTAAGCAATATTATGATCTCTGACGTTGCCACTTTTCAAATTTGGACCTGAGCGATTTGCAGCAATGTGAACTGACTGCTGTAGCAGTTTTTAGAGCATTTTACTGATTTCTCTGGAAGATATTTCATCAGTGGTGTTTTCACCTAATTTTCCCCTTTCAGGCCTCAGAAACCCCCCTGAAAGAGCCTTGTCTTTTTTTCCAAAGCTCCCCACTCCTTGACATCTCTAAGAAATCCGCTCCCCCCCCCCCCGCATAGCTGTGTCAGCACCGGGAGCCCGTTCTACGTGGCCGTGTCTCTGTTCCAGAAAGAGCCGGGGGAGGGGTGGTCAAACCTGGAGCTAGAATGTGGGCGAAGCAGCTGTGCAGGGGGGAATCGGCATTGCTTCAACATCTGCCTGGAAACGCCCTGAACCATTTACCGGATGCAGTTTGTTTGAATGCTGTGTCTGTGGCTACCCTCTGCCACTCTGCTCGTGTCTGGCTCGAGCCTGTCCCCTGCTCCCAGGACCGGGTTTGCGTAGGATTGGGACCCATACTGGGCTTGTGCTCTAGGGGCTTTTGGGGTGGGCACCAGCTGCGGTCACAGGGCTGCTCCTGGTACTTGCCTGGGGGCCGCCTTGGGTTGTCCAAGCGGCTGGCGGGCGTCGGCCGCAGGCGGAAGAAGAGCTGCTCTTGACCCAGCAGCAGCTGCCACCGCCGCCGCCGCCGCCAGTCCGGCCCTCTGTTTTCCCTAAGGCTTTCTTCACCGGAACGTTTGCCAGCCTCGGAGGAGCGGGCTGTGGGTTGGGTCCTGCACCTGTGGCAGCGGCAGCTGGTCAGGCCGGCCCTGCCCAAGCCGAGAGCCCGGGCGCTGCCTCTGCCCCTGCTGGCTGGGGGTGGGTGGGAGCGTGAGGGACGCGCCTTTTGCTTTGCAGAGGCCGAGGGGGGGCTGAGCAGCTGCCACCAGATCCTGGCCTTCGTCTCGCTGCTGGAGACCAACAAGCCCTACCTGGTGAACTGCCTCCGTCTTCCGGCGCTGCAGGTGAGGGGCCTCTCGGAGCGGCGGGCTGGGCCCCCGGCCCCCTCCCAATGTCCCAGGAGGCCCGCCATCCAGCGCCCCCCTCTGCTCTCCCCGCAGGCCCTGCTGCTCCTGGCACGCTCCCTGGACACCAACGCCGACTGCACACGCCTCGTGGCCGACTCCTGGCTGGAGCTGCGGATTCCCGCAGCGGAGACGGCCCTGCGGATGCTCGGCACGGCCCTGCGCCTCCGGGCCTCCTGGGAGAAGGTTCTGGACCGGCAGCTGGAAAGCCGGGCAGGCCAAGGCAGGGAGGCGGAAGCCGAGGAGAGGCGGCCCAGTGCCCGGGAGGTGCGCCAGCTCACCCAGGAGCTGCTGGAATTCCTGAAGGCTGAGGTGGGTTTGCCTGCCCCAGTGGGGACCGGCTGCGGCCGGGGGCTGCTCACTTGGGCAGGGTCCAGAGCTCCGTGGGAGAGCCCTGGCTCCATCCCCGCCGGCAGGCATCTCCTGGTGAGCGGCTGCAGCCCCTCCTTCCTGGGCCCCTGGAGGGAGAGCCTCTGCCGGGGGGACCCTGCCCCACCCCCGGGGACGGCACCTCAGCCGGATGGGCTCGCTTGCTCTGGTGTCCCGTCAGGCGCAGTATGGCCTCCGGCGAATGACACCCCTGGAGCAGCAGAATCTCTACGTGGGACCGCAGACGGTGGCTGTGGGAGCAGGCGGGCTTCCCTCCCTCTTCCAGGGGGCAGAGATGGTCCCCGATGAGGTGAAGGGCGGCCACAGTGTCGGCGACTTCCTGACCTTCAATTGCCTGGCGGTGAGCAGCGTGTGGGGTCTGTGCCTCCGTTCCAGACTCTGAGCTGAGTAGCAGGAGGGGGCGGGCGGGCGGGCGGGCGGGTGCCTGACGGAGCCTGAAGAGCAGCTTGGAGTTGGGGCCCTTCACTGGCCAGCCGGGGCATGAGCTCGTCCTGGCTTGTCACGCCCTGCAGGACGAAGGGGACCTCTACAGCGACTGCCTGCGCAGCTTCTGGACGTGTCCACGGTGCGGCCTCTACATGCCCTTCACCCCGTTGGAGCGGGTGGCCCACGAGGACGCCTGCCGGTCTCCAAGCCCGGAGGGGGAGCCCAGCCCGGAAGGTGAGAGCATCAGGATGTGTGCTGCATTTTCACAAAGGCCGGACCTTTGGAGGATTGAGAAGGCCTCTTCGTTTCCCCCAGGCTCAGGCCTTCCATTTCCCCTTTCCTTTCCGCAGAGGGACTCGATTGTGGGCCTCGCATTTTGGGTTGGGCAGTGTTACTTATCCTGACTTCCTTGCACCCCCAGGCCCCGCAGAAGATGCCGCCGTGACCTCCTCTGGCGCCTGCAGCCTGCAGCGACTGTACCCCTGTGCCGTCTGCCAACAGAGCCTCCTCCTCACCCCCACAGAAATCCTGCGGCACCGGAAGCAGCACCAGCCCCACACCTGAGATCCGTGGCCCTTGCAAGGGCCTGGCGGGGGAGGTGAATCCTGGACAGATGGGCGGACTTGTGTGCCCAACTCTCTTCCTCCCGTTCTCAGGCTCGTTGGCTTGTCGCAACTGCCCGTCTCCACCTGGGGCTGAGAAGCGTCTGCATGGGGGCAGCTTCCCAGAAGGGGTTCAGTAAAGATCTCGGTGTTTGAATGAGACCGACGCCGCCTCCTGGTGTCCGGCAGGGAGCTTTGTGTGGCCTTGGGCCCCAGGAGGACTCCCGCATGCAGTGGGGAGGGATCGGGGGCAGTGGACATTCTGCTCCCACTCGGCTGCGAGTCCTCCCACCCCGCCCCAGGCAGCTGGTGCGTGAATGAGACCCTCCTCCCTCCCTCCCTCCCTCCCTCCCGCGGGGGGTGCCTCCACCTCCCACTGATGAGGGGTAGAGCTGGGAGTCAGTCTTCACGTGCCTGTGAGGGGGTGGGACGGGGGGCTTGTTCTCTCCTGCTGCGCCGACTGACCTTGGATGCCGATTGGCAACCTCGCCACTTCCGGGCCAAGGCCGGCTGCCTCCACGGCTCGCCCTTGGGGTCTGAGTGAGCCCGCCCTTGGGGTCTGAGTGAGGGTGGCCGGTTGCCGGCCAGATGGGCAATTAATAAATGTAAATCATCATCATCATCATCATCTCTGATGCAGTTTGGCCAATAGAGTGTACCCCCCATTTGACCTGGGCGTCAACGTTTTTTAGCTCCCAGAATGCCTCCTGTATGCAGATGGGCAGTCTTTATAAAACATCACCCCAAAGCCATGAGAGACCAGCCTGTAATGTACTTTTTCTGTCCGTTCAGTTAAAAGAAATTACACCGATTTAAGCCGTGCCCCCGTCACAGCGCTTCACAACCCTTCCAGAGTCTCGCTGGGAGACCACCTTGATCTGCCGATGGGGCGCAGACTCGGAGGCCGGGCAGCGCGGCGATCCCACGGCGGTCCTGAAGGTGGCGCTGCTGCCCGGCCCAAGCCGTCTCTTCCCCCTCTTCGCCCCCCCCTTCGCAGGCGGGAGGCTCACGGGACAAAGCCAAGCCAGGAGGGGGAGTTGGGGGTTCTTCGGTTTCCAACCAGACGGGGTTGCGTCTCCACCGCTCCGGCTCCTGCCCGGATGCAGCCCCCCCCCCGTTCCCAAGCGCCCTGAGCAACAAAGGCTTCTGCGGGTGGATGCGCTCCAGCCTGCTTGCTCTTCTGCCCCCCCCCCCCGAGGGAGGGCGGTTGTTGCCCCCTGGGCCGTGGGCACGTGTCCTCCGGCGGGTGGAGGTCCAGGCTGGCGGTGCCCGTGCTGCCCCCTGGGCCCTCCCCTCCTTCCAGTCCTGTGTTTCCAGGCTGTTTGCCATTGAATGAGCCCCTGCTTCTGATGGGGGGGGGGTGAAGGGCAAAGGTGGGTGGGGGGTGCTGGCTAGTCCCTTGGCCAGTCATCCGTCTCCCGGGGCTTGGTGCCGTGGCTGTTCCCGGCCTGCTTGGAGGGAGCCGAGGCCCTTGTCGGCCTGCAGCCGGGTGGCTCTGCTGGAGCTCCCTGCAAGGTCTCCTTCATGGCTGATTTGTGCCTGAAATGGCAGATCGGTGGAGGCCCCCAAGAGCCCCCCGCCTGCGTTTTCGCAAGAAGGCAGCTGCCCTGCCCGGCTGCAGCCCTTCCCACCGTGCCCCGGCCGGGTCTCTGCCTCTCCCCGGAGCCTGCCCAGGGGGCCTGCCGAGGAGCCCTTGGTGCAGGAGCAGCTCCGGGGAGCCATAAAAGATAACGGATAGTGCCGGAGATTAAGGGCGGGCGTGTAACTCATGGCCTGCTCTGTTGCAGCTGACAGATTTAAAGATGTGCCGCGGTAAATCTCTGCCAGGGAACATTGGATGTCAAGATGAGTCGATAGAGATCGGGGCAGGGAGAAAAATGGTGGGGACAGCCCCCCCCCCCGGGTGTGCAGGCAGACAAGAGAGCCGCTGAGGTACCCTCTTGGCCCGGGGCCAGGCGCTGGGACTTGCCCCCCCACACCTGTGGCTCAGGCTGGCTCAGCTTGTCTGAGTGTGGAAAGCTAAGCAGGGTCAGGCCTGGTTATTACTTGGATGGGAGACCCCTCCTCTAGTTTCCTGCACTGAGCAGGGGGTTGGACTCGATAGCCTTGTAGGCTCCTTCCAACTCGATGATCTATGAAATCTACCCGACTCTCCCAGGAGCGCAGGGTGAGTTGAACAGGCAGGGGATGCTCCGTGTTCTCCTGGCGTCAAGGCGGAGGAGGCAAGGTCTGCCATCTAGGCCTCCCTCACATCTTTATGGAGGATTTGCGAGGGCCCGAACTGGGGCCCTTCTGGAGCCACATAGGCTGTGCCCCCCAACACACAGACACCCCCGCTCTTTTGCTGGCTGGCTGTTCCCCGGATTTAGCGGATTGGAGAAGAGCAACCAGAGTGGCACAAGCGCTCGTGCCTTGGCAGGGGCAGGCGGCAGGCTGCACTCGGTTATGTATTAATTTGGGACATTTCTGCCTTGCGTTTCCAGAGTGCATTCTGCAAGGCGGCTAACAAAGATCTAAAAACACACCCATGAAAACAGCGAGATCCAAGCAGGAAGCAGCAGGAAGGGCCCCTCAGCTGCCGGGCGCTGCAAGAGACCCGCCTTGCTCACGAGGCCACTAAGGGCTTATGTCCCGCCTGATAAATGGGGCATAGTGAGCCCTCCCCGGGACAGTTCTGTTCATGGGGCCTGGCAGCTGCTCCGCACGTTAAAACCTTAGGTGGGTCCAGAGGGGTGTGCAGGAGGCTGGAGGGGAGAAGGGGGCCGTCCAGGGGGTCCGGCAGCCTCTCCAGCCGGGGTCACGTGCTGTGGAGCCGCACCGGGAAGCTGCTCAGCGTCTCCTTGCAGGCTCACGGCTCTCCAGAGCAAGTAGCCGATTCCTTGGGAGCACGTTCTGGGCTGCTAGTCCAAATGGCTCTGTGCTCCCTCAACGATCAGAGGCAGTCTGCCTGTGTATGCCAGTTGCTGGGGAGCATGGGTGGGAGGGTGCTCTTGGCCTGCCGGTGGGCTTCCCACGGGCAATGCTGGACTAGATGGACCCTGGGCCTGATCCAGCGTCAGGGCTCTTCTGTTCCTACAGGGCTGTGAGGAAGCGGTATGGTCTTCTCTGGTTGTTGCTTCCTCCCGTCTGGAAGACGCTCCGTTGCCCGGCCAGGTGGAGACTCAGCAGGGGCTGGCGCTCGGGGCCCTGTGTGACTGCGCATGTCCTCGCCTGCCCTTCCTCAGAGGGGCTGTGAGGGCTGGAGCGTCTTTCCAAATTGGGGGGCGGACGGGGAAGTGAGCATGGGCTAAAGCTGCAGCGCTCACCAGTGGGGTGAGGGAGACTGGTCTCGGGGGCCATTTTCTCCCCGGAGGCTCCACCCGGCCCACCCTTGCGGCTGCCGGGCTCCCTTGACAGGAGCCGCCCTCTGCTGAGGCCTCTCTGGTCCGCTGGGTCTGTTCGCCTTTGAAAAGCAGCAGGAAACCCTCCTAGCCCTTCCCTTGGGGGAGCTGAGCGGGAGGAAGGCCCACTCTTCTTCCTTGGCGGAGGGTTTGCGGAGGCCCGTTCTGCCCTTGTGTTCAAGCTTCCACGCCACCCCGGGGCTGTTCCACATGGTGAGTCCGCTCCCACCCCCGCCCTCCCCTCCCAGCGGGAGAGTCACTTCCCCATTCCTCTTGGGCGCCACAGCCACATTGGGGGATGTTTTATGCTCAGGTAACCCTCCTGCATCTTTAAGTAATGCATGGTAAATAATTCATGACAATTGATTTTGTATTCGCTATTGTGAGGTGGGTGGTCTCTTGGCAGGGGCTTGTGAAGCTGGCTGGCTCTGTGTGTGTGGCGGTGTGTGTGTGTGTGTGTGTGTGTGTGTGTGTGCGTAGGCCCTGTGGAAGTTTCCGTTTCGGAAGTCTTTTGTGGTCATCTCGGAGCACCTTCCGTGCCATGAACATTTTGAGGGTCTCCAAGCAGCCCAGCCCCCTGCCGCCTGAAGCACCTGCTCCCGGTGCCCAGCCCCAGCCTGTCCGGCTGCTCATTCCAGCCCCGCCGGGAGCAGAAGGGCAGCCGGCCGCACCCTTGATCCTCCAGCCCCAGCCCCTGGGCTGCCTTCATCAGGAGCCAGCCCTCCCCCATCCAGCACCCACGGGAGCATCGGGAGCCGCCTTGCGCTGAGACGGGGCCCCTCGGTCCTCCTGCCCCTGCACGGTGGCTGCTGACTGCCAGCCAGGGCGCTCCCTCCAGGGTTTCAGGCAGGAGTTTTTCTGAGCCCTACCTGGAGATGCTGCTGGGGGTTGAACCGGGGACCTTCTGCAGGCCGAGCGGGGGCTGTGCCCTGTCCCTCACAGGCTTCCTGGGAAAGCCAGCAGGACTTCTGTGGCCCTGAAAGACATTCTGGCCAGGGCAGGGCCTTGCCTCCCTTCTTCAGACTCACGAAATGGGCCCAGCAGGTGTGTGGGGTGGGTGGGTGGGTGAGCGCAGTTAATGGGCGTGGGGGGTGCAGCACACTGGGGGATAAAGCCTGCCTGGAAACGAGGTGGCCAGGATGCAAAGGAGTGATCCACAAGCCCCGAACTTGGGCTTCAGTTGACGGCATCCCAGCATGGCTGGCAGGGGAGACAGAAGGGTCTTTCCTGTATTTTTCTTGGGAAATTAATCTGATGAGGCAGAAAGCAAAAGGAGCAGGAAAAGGCTCACCGACCACCTTTCCCTGGAAGTAAGTCTCATTACGTCCGTGTAGGGGTGCTTCTGCGCTCCACCACAGCCACCGGAGAAGCCCACTTTACTTTGGGTGTGGCTCCAGCCGCCTGTCAGTCAGCTGCGACCCAAAGTCCCCAAATCAACAGAGCAAAACCACCCAGGTTTGGCTGCATTTCTGGCATCATAATAGGCTATCTTTTAATTGACATAATTAAAAGCTACTCTGTTCAGCTCATTTACAACTTGTAGCATTGGATAATTACCCAAGTGCCACCTGGGGGGACGTTAGAGGAGCCACTTGTGTGTGTGTGTGTCTGTTGGGTGTGTGTGAGAGAGATTTCTCCCTGCCGAGATGGGAGCAGCAGCCTGTGCTGGTAGTGTGCAAAGAGTTTCTCCTCCTCGCCCCTCTCTGGCTGCCTGAGAGGCCAGTCCTTCCTGTGCCTGGGTCAAAGGCCTCTTCCGCCTCGTGGGGGAGTTTTATCTTCAGGAGAAACCCCAACAAACTGAGCCCTTGGAATCAAATCCAGGCTCCCCCACAACAGATCCCAATCCCACGGCCAGACAAATGGTGTTTTTGAATGGGTCTCTGTCTCTTTAGAGCTAGCTCCTGAATAAATGAAGCTTTGTAACCTGAGTGAGGCACTGGCTGGGTCCATCTCGCCAGGCACTCGCTGCTCTGGCTGACAGCCGGGGCTCTCGGCTCGAGCGCTCCCTGGCCTGCAGATGCCGGAGATCCTTGTAGCTGGAGCTGCTGAACCGGGGACCTTCTGCATGAAGCCAGCAGCCCCCACTCCCCCCAGGCACAGCCCCCCCCCAGCGCTTTTTACGAAGGCTAGTTTCTGGCCAGCTGTGCTTTGCACTCATTGGTCAAAGTGAGCATGCAAAGCCGCACCATCTTCCCGCAGCCACGGCTGCCTGGCTTACATGGGCATGCGCACCTGGGCCAGATGCCTCCCCAGCCCAAGCAGCAGCCAGCAAGTCCCGTGGATGAATCCTAAGTTAAGTGATCATTATGGCCTTGCAGCCACGTTAGACTCAAGTGGGTTATTAGTGCAGTGTCTACGTTGAAATCTCCTGCTCATTAGCAACATTTAAGCTTGTTTTTAGTTGTGACATGTTACTTTGCTTCCCCCCCCCCCCTTTTCTTTTTTGGCTGTTAAATGCTGAGATGTTTCATGCATCACCTGCTGGTTAGAATTTCACAATTAGTATTTGCTCCCATGTGATTAAGCTGCTGCATTAACTGGGCAGAGTAATTTTGCTCTCTTTTCCCCAGAGATAGTGGAGGCCTTGTCTGAAGTTGTGGTCTGCTCTCCTTTTGGCCTGGGGGTGGGACAGGCCAGAGAAGGTGGGTGTGGCACAGCCCTGGATTAATGTCTCTAAGGCAGGGCTCTCCAACCGTGGGTCCCCAGATGTTGCTGGCCTACAGCTCCCACCATGGCTAATGGCAGGGGATTCTGGGAGCTGTAGTCCAGCAACATCTGGGGACCAAAGGTTGGAGAGCCCTGCTCTAAGGCAAGGGCAGGAACTGGTGCCCCCCCCGGTGATGTCAGACTACAGCTCCCAGCATCCCTGACCATTGCCCATGCTTTCTGGACGGTTCCCTGTCCTTAACTAAAGCCCCAGGTGCAATCCTTGGCTTAAAAGAGGGGCCCTTGTGGGGAGGGGGGGAAGGGCCTGGGGAGCAGCAGCTGCTGCCGAGGTTGGTCCGTCCTGCCCCAAGATCAGCAGATCACCCCTGCTGGGCTAGAGGCTCCCCTCGCTTGGGTCGTGGGCTCGTGGCCTCCTTTCTCTGCGTGCGCCAAGGGAAGAGCCGCTTCAGCACCGTGGACAGAGGTGCTCTGCCTGCATCACCCCATGCGGCATGGCGGGGCTCTGGGCCAGGGTGAGGGGAAAGGGGTGGGATCGGCACAGCGGGGGTTGAGGAGAAGGCGGCCAGGGGGCACGCCAGTGGCTCATGCCTCGCTAGCTTCTGTACAGATCACATTCCCCAGCAGGGTTTGTACTTCCAGGGAAGTGATGCCTGTTAGCTCTTGAGGGGAGGATCTGGGGATGGGTGTGTGTGTGTGTGTGTGTGTCCTTTTGCTGCAGCTGGTTCTCTACCTGGGAGTAAGGTGGTGGAAATTGCAAGGCCCTTCTCGGGCTGGGGAGCTTTCCTTCTCACAGAGAGAGAGGAAGCAAGTCTAGCAGCATTCAGGCTTTGGATGGGGGAGCTGGCTTTGGGGGGTTGCAGATCTTTTTAGTGCTTCCAGAAACAGCAGCTCTAAAGGAGGCCTGCTGCTGTGCCCTGCAGAGGTGCCAGCCCTTTGCTCCTGTGCTGTGCAGAGGAGAGAAGGCCTGGCCCACAGGCTGGCTCTGCCTTTCCTTTGCTCAGTGTGGGACTGGATGTGGCGCCTGATGCAGCAAGAATAAATGTCCCCCCGCTGCATTGGTTTGTTTATTTGGAACACTATTCCCTGCTTCCCTTCTTGTGTTTTGGCACTACTCGGAGCAGCTCACAGCAATTGAAACCCAACCCTCCCACAATAAAACCACAAGGTAAAGCACAAATATAAAAATGAAAGCAGGCGCAGCCCCAAACTTTGTTCAACTAAAGCATCAACAAATTGAAACAAAACGCTTTTGCCAGTCATCGGTGGAAATCGGTGAGGGAAGGGACCAAATCAGCCTCGGGGGTTCACAGTCTTGATGGAGCCATGGCAAAGGCCCTTTTCCTCGTCTGAATAAATTGTGCCTCCATGACAGGTGCAAGGCCAAGAAGGGCCTCTCCACCTGGTCACGGGCAGCCTGGTCCCGAAAGGATCTTGCAGCAGAGCCATCTAGGGCTTTGAAGGGCCCCACCAACACTTGGATTTGTGCTCGGAAGCAAGTGGGCCACCAGCCCTGGCAGTGGTTGCAGGACGGCTGTCCTGTGATCCCACGGACAAGCACCCCTTGGCAGCCTTGCAGCTTCTGCCTGGCCCAGCCACGTTTCTGACGAGGCCTCCGAGGCAGCTCCGGGCAGAGTGCATTGCGATCGTTCACCCTGGATATAGCTGAGGCTTGTGCTCCGGGGCCGGGTCTGCTCTCCTCAGGGACAGGTGTGCCTAGAGCACCAGCCTAAGCTGGGCAAAGGCATTCCTGACCAGAGCTGCCACCTGAGCTTCCAGGAGTAAAGCCACATTCAGGAGCACCCCCAGACGGTGACCCCAGTTCTTCAAGGGGAGTACTACCCCACCCCAGAGACTAAAACCCTAGTCTTCGACTAAAACCCAATGGCTGGGGGTTTGTTTCTTGGGGCTGGGCAGGGGAAAGGTGTGAGGCCTTCTGGGGACTGGATTTGGCTCCCAGGCCCGAGGTTTTGCACCCCTGTGCTACTGAGCAGGACTAAAACCAAAGGGTGGAAATGGCAGGGAAGCAGATTTTTCTGAAATCTGCTTCCCAGGTGCTGGACGCCGTCTGCCAGGGATGCTGTAGCTTCATCCTGCATCGCTGAGCCTGCCTTGAGCAGGGGGTCAGACGAGATGGCCTCCAAGGCCCCTTCCCACTCTGTGATTTTTATGGCAGGGTAGCCAGCAGCAACAGGATGAAAGCACTGAGCTGGAAGCAGAGGCTTGGTGGCCTCCCTTGAAAGAGAGAACCTCTCCCCGGCCTCTGTGCTCCGGGCATGAGGAGCTCCCCAAGGAGGGAGTTCTGTGGGGAGGTGAGTTGTGCGTTCAGGGCAGAAAGGAAGTGAGCAGAGTCTGATTACAAATAGCCAAGGCAGGCCAATGGCCTCCACAGGTGGAGAGTGAGGCAGATGATGGGGTGGTGGCGGCAGCGGCGGCAGCATGATGGGAAGAAATGGATGCCTCTTTGGCTAATGAGGAACGGCCGCAGCAACTGGGGTGGGAGGGAGTCTCTCCGCAAGCTCTGAGCTCCCAAGTACCCCACGGGGCTGCTTGCCCTTCCGGCTCCAGGGGGGAAGAGTGGCAAGGCGGCTGGGGCAGTTGCCTCCTTTGGCCCCTGGGCAACAGCAGGGCACTTAAAACCTTGACTTCCAAATGTGCAGTTCCAGCCAATCCAGAATGTGCATTTAGAGGTGATAAATATGTCTATTTGATTGCCACAGCATGTCTGACCCCCCCCCCCCCCAGCATGGAATTATTCAGCACACACCAGCTAGAGAGGGAGATGCCGCTTCGCACCATGGGAACAACATGCTGGACTGGAGAGGCCCCCTTGAGCGTGATTCAGCTTCAGGGCTCTTCTTGGGTTCTTTAGTGTTGCATCTCAGGCAGGACAGGCACTGGGCCGGGCCCAGGTGCGAACTCAGCCTGCCCTGGCAAGCAATGTGCAAGCCCAGAAAACAGTCCTCTGGCCATCCTCCGGACCAGGTGTGGCAGCCTGATGCCGTCCAGAGGTCTTGAACGACACCCCCCTTCAGCCCCAACCAACGTGGCCTGTGGTAAAGGATTCTGGGAGCCGTGGTCTAAATCTCTGGAGGCACCAGGCTGCCGCCCCCCACTCTAGATTGGCTTGAAGTAGGAGGGGAAAACATGATTGGCAGCTCCTGGGAAAAGCCCCAAGACGAGAGGGGGGGGGCTGAGGCAAGCGACTTGTCTCTAAAAGAAGTGAGCCTGCAGGCTGGACATTGCCCTGGCTCTGCCTGTTCTCTTTGGAAGGCAAATGGGCCATTGGGTCTTCCTTTGCAATAAACGTGGGGCCATAGCCTAGCTCTGTGCCCCCACAGCTGATGCCTGCCTGCCTGCCTGCCTGCCTGCCTCTTTCCTAATACTGGAAGAGCTCAGTAAAGGGGACTTCTGTGCTGGGGCAACTCTTTGCACAAGCCTCCCCCCCCCAGCATACACAGGGCAGCTGAGCCACCCATTTGTGCCGTGATGCCCACCTGGCATTTCCCGTCCGCTCCACCCCTCCAGGCCAAGCCAGTAGGTGACTAAGGAAGCTGCACCCAGGGGACCTTCGACCACTCCATGCACTGTTCTATGGCTGGACACCCTCCGCTTTGAGGGGTCCCTGCCCAAAATACTCCCAGTGAAGGAAAGCTGCTACCGTACATACCCAGCTGAGCCCTGGGTGTCTCTGTAGCACCCAACGGGATGGAGAAGGGACCTGGCCTTCCACTCACAGGCAAGAGACACCCAAGACCACACTGTGGTGGCTTCATGACTACACTGTGCCGTGGTTTGCTGAATGCATGGGCCAAAGCCCTGCTGATGTAGCTCCACCCCGGAACATCTGGTCAGTTGGCTCCTTGCCATGCAACTGGAAGAGGCTTATCTCACCACCTCTCACTTCTTTGTCCACTAAAGTGCAACCAAAACCTCCATCCCTATGTTTTAAATAGGTTGACTAGCATAAACCAGCTTGGGTTTTTGAGATGTAAATTTACAGACATTAAAAAGGTGGGTCCAGCCAGCCACTAGGTAATTTTCTGATTTGTTGGCTAGACCACTGACATCTGAGATGGAGGCCATCACATTGTTGGACAAAACAACCAGCAGTCTCTGCTGAGGGGCGGGCTTTTCGTGAACTGAGATCCCCATGAAAGGAGGATTAATTAAGTCCTAGGCTATGGCCCCACGTTTATTGCAAAGGAAGACCCAATGGCCCATTTGCCTTCCAAAGAGCTTTCCAAACTGGAGGCCAAGATGCTCCTTCTCAGACCATCCTCTCTGCAATGAACGGCATGTGCTCTGGAACTCAAGTCGGTAACATGTTACTAGATTAGTTACATTGACTTTCTCTCTGTGTGTTGCCTTCCCTGGTTTCCTCCCCCCAAAATAAACTCCCTTTTAATACTTTTTAAAAGGGGGATTTGTTCAATTCTGTGTTTCTGGGATTTCATTTCATTTTCTTTTCATTTATTACATTTCTATGCCACCCAATAGCCGAAGCTCTCTGGGCACCTTACAAAGATTAAAACCTTTAAAATACATTATAAAAACAGTATATGTACAAACATATAAAGATACAACACACAGAGACACACATATATCTAAAAACAATTTAAACAGTCAACAACACAAAAAAATTCAAGACCTGATTAAAACCTCATCATCTGCTGCCAAATGCCTGAGAGAAGAAGGAGGTCTTAACCTGGTACCAAAGATAACCATGTTGGTGCCAGGCGGGCCTTGTCCCAAATTGGGGGGCCACCACCAAGAAGGCCCCTCTCCCTCACTGCCGCCTTCTGAGCCTCCCTTGGAGGAGGATCCCAGAGGAGGGATCCTCCTTAGATGATGATCGTAGTGTGTGGGTCGGTTCTTGCCAAGAGCGGTTCTCCATCAGGTATTGAGGTCCCGAGCCATGTAAGGCATTATAGGTCGAAGCCAGCACCTTGAATCAGATTTGGAAACATTCTGGCAGCCAGCACAAGAGGGCCAGAATTGGTGTTATGTGTTCAGGCCTTCCAGTCCCTGTTATCAGTCTGGCTGCCGCTTTGGGGGGTGGGGACCCAGAGGCCCTTCCTCCTTGTTGTATTTCCTAGGATAAAGCTGTAGGAAAGGGTCCTTGGCAATCAGGCTCAGAAACTCCCCAAGCTGCTGGACAGACTAGGTCGCGACAAGAGGTTGGCAGCCTGTCAGAAATACGTTTTCCCAGGGAACCCTTGTAAGAAGGGGTCCAACGGGATGGGAAGTGATCCCCCGCTCCCCATCCTGCCTGGATTTTTTTCAGGAGCCACAACTCCCTTCTCTGGAGAAGGATCAGTCCCTGCTCAGGAAAGGGAACTTCCCTGAGGAGCCTCGCCCTGCTCCTCAGCAGCTTCACTCCCATCATGTTAATCCTTCCAGCCATTCTGTTCGGAGACAGCTACATTTTGATTGCCAGAAACAAAATGAAGAAGTGAAAAAAGACGCCTGTTCCACTGTCTTGTGCTTGTAGAAAATGCAAGTTTCATAGCTCCCCAGGGCACCACGGAGCTGCTGGAGAAAGCGCAGGAGGGAGAGATGGGAAACTTGCATCCAGAAGAAAGGAAAGTCTCTAGAGAGGGCACTGCCAGGCCGCGAGGCACATGCTCAGCCCATGTGGGGCGGGGCGGGGTGGGGCAGGGCAGGGCAGGGCAGGGCAGGGCCCTACGACCCAGACCACCCAGCTTAACCACAGCAGGCTGGCTGGTCAGCCTGCCCATTACATGCCCACCTCTCTGGCTTTCTAATGATTGGATTGCCCACTACTAGGAGCCCCCACCCCACCCCACCCCCAGAAGTGTGTCCTCAGCATGAGAGGATGTCAGTTCATCCCTCAAGGAACAGGCCCCATCTGAGGGATCATTTCCCTCTTCCTCAGAAGAGTGGGGCACAGCTATCGCATCCACCAGCCTCTCTCAGCTCCTCCAGGTCAGCTAACTTGGCCTCAAGGGAATGAACTTGTTCCCTGAGAACCGGGGGCTGCTTATGCCAAGCACAAACCCTTCACCCACAACTTCTATAGCGGATAGTAGTACCTGTGACACTCTGTGCAATGCATGGGATAGCCCCTGGCTGGCCCCCTACCTTCATAGCCATTTCCCCTATTGGGCTTGTTTGCTTGCAAAGTTGAGTTATGAAAGATCAAGCACAGTGGAGGAGCTTTGACTGCCCTGGTCTCTTCACCCAGCTGCTAAACTCACAGAGGTGCTTAACTTGCCTGTCTTCTTAACTGTTTATCTTGATGTTTTGTCACTGGTGTTAAGACACTCCATCAGCTGGGTTCCCTTGCAAGCCTGTCCTAAATTTATATCCCTGGCTAGTTTCTCCTAACTTCTGCCGCAGCCAGTTAGATTAGGCGGCCTCGTTTAAAAATAAGGGGGCTGCACTAGATGCCAGAGAGTGGAAATTAAAGGGGGACTTTAGCCAGCTGAGTTCCCCAACAATGGGGATTTTTAGCAGGGGAGTGGACAGCCAGTGATGGTCAAAGAGAGGGTGTGGGCAATTTAAGCCCCACTGGGTCAGACCGTGGCAATTTAAGCCCCACTGGGTCAGACCGTCTCAACTGGCACTTTTAAAAACCTACGCTCTAGTTTTTAAAAATGACCTCACAGCCAAACTCTTAATTTTTATTTTATTTATTTATTATATTTCTAAATCGCCCATCTGGCTGGTCACCCGGCCACCCTGGGCGATGTACAATTAGGACAAATATAACAAACACAATTAAAACACCATTAAAATACAATTAATATACAATTAAAACACAAGTAAAACAATATGTTTTTTTAAATTAAAAAAACCCTAACCCACCCCATATTCCCGCCTGAAAAGCCATGTTTTTAAGCCTGTCGGAAGTTCATCAGGGAGGGAGCATGGCGAAGGTCACTGGGGAGGGAGTCCCACAACTTGGGGGCTGCCACAGAAAAGGCCCTCTTCCTAGTCCCCACCAGCCTGGCTGCTCTGGCTGATGGGACAAGGAGAAGGCTGTCCGTGGCAGACCATGTTGAGCGGCCTACTTGGTGTTGCTGGAGGCGCTCCTTGAGATAAGCTGGACCGGAGCCGTATAGGGTTTTAAATTGAACTGTAGCCCACAACTGCACTTTAGCTTAAACTGTACCTTAAAGCCTAAACTAAGCTTACACTGAGCTTGAAAGCTAAGCCTACACTTTCTAAGCTGATTTTTCCACTGGCTTTGGTCTGCACTGTGGCCCTTGTCAATGTAGAATGATCTGTTTGTTTTTGCACCTTTTCTAACTTTGGGTTTAGTCTGGGTTTTGGTTGAGGTTTATTTCAGCCACTCCAGGCTTCACTGCTACAGCACAGCTGAAGAAACAATGTTTCTACAGAATTAACACCCCCTCAACACAACACAACACCTGGGATTCAGCTCCTTGAAAGCAGAGCCCTTGGTTCAGCTTCAGTTGATAATAAATGCTGCTTAATAAACAAAGTAACTGGACAGTATTTACCTTCTCCTTGCAGCGCTGCTTAACTTGCCCATCTGCTTAACTGTTTCTTTTGTGGTTTTGTCAGCTAGGGCCCCCCCCCCCCCTTATGCTTGTAGTGTTGGGGATTGTTTATTTATTTGATTTGATTTATATCCTGCTTTGTGCCAAATCATGGCACTCAAGGTGGCTAACAATAAAAACGGAATGAAAACAAGATCCTAATTAAAACATATCGTAAAAACAAATAAATTAAAAACACAAGTAAAGCACAACAATCAAAGAAACAAGCAGCACCAGCCAGTTGTGTAAGAATGGCCCCGCTCGCTGGCTGCCAGGCTCTTCCCCGCGCTGGACCTGATTCAGCACTGATTCAGCCAGGCCCAGGAAGGGGGAAGCCCCCCCCCCCCCGCTCCAGTGGCCAAACATTCCAGCCCCTCCCTCCAAACCACCCTTAACTTGCTAGAGTCACCTGCCCCCCCCCGAGAACTGGGGGCAAAACCCAGGAGTCCCCGCACCCCTGCATTCCGCTGCCTGGCCTGCTGGGCCGTGGGCAATGTCCTCCCACTGTGGGGCCAGGATCCAGGCATTGGGCCGCACAGCGCTCCTCCTTCAGAGAGCCAAGCAAAGAGTGACGTTCGGAAATAATATTTGGCTGCTAATTAAACCAAAGTCCTCAAATGCTCCGTGTCTGGCTGTGCTTCTAATTAAAGATAAGCAAGTGAGAGGTGCTTTCCAAGTCTCTGTAATTATGCCTGCTTCATACACAGGCAAATATTCGCATGACAGCAAACAATAACACACGCTACAGGCTTGCTAGCGATGAAATACTAGCCCTGCAGACTGCATCACCTCCTCGCCTGCCTCCTTCTGTTGACCAAACTGCTGAAAATACACTATTGATTCTGCCTTTTCTGCACCCCCTATGTGAATTGCCTTAACGCTATTAACATAAGCTTAGAGCGAGTCATTTACATAACAGAAAATTAAATAAGGCTTGCTTGCCCATAAAGGAGCAGGATTAATTTAGCCAGAGCAATGCTAATGAAAGCAACAAATTCCAATCTGATGCAATAAAAATGCAGGATTTTGCAATTTAATTAATCAATAAATCTTGTCACCCTTTGGAAAAAGGAGCCCAAACCTGCTGATCTTGTCAAAATGTGGAGCTGTGAAGAAGGGTGAGCAGCAACAATCGCAGGCAGGCAGGCAGGCAGGCAGGGGGGCTTCAAGGACTGCGAGCCCCAGAGAGAATGGGAGGATGCCCTGCCTGGGGCACCTGCAGGGCTGTTTCCTCCAGCCGCCTTTGTGGGATACTGGGGCACTGGAGAGGGAGCGCAGGAAAGGGCTGGAGCCCAGAGAAGAGGTGGGGGAACGGAGGGAGTGGAAGCCTCTGGAATCTGTGGGGAGGGGTGTAGGGAAGACGCAGCCCCGCGGCAAGCAGTGGGAGCGGGGACTGGCACTCCCCTCCCAGGTGGCCCAGAAGGAAGTGCTGCTGTCGGCTTGCTGTGCAGCTGGGAGGGCAGATCGTGGAACCAGGTCGGCCCCTTGGTGTTCTGAGGAGCTGAAAGCCGTGAAACGAGCGGGCCGATGAGTACAGCCCAGGCGGTGGGAAACGAATACGTGTGGGCACAAATAAGAGCCGGTGCTTGGGCCTAATTTGTGGCGGCGGTGGCGGTGGTGAAGAAGTCTCAGTCCTCCACCAGCGTGGCATGCACACGATGCCAGCCGGCAGAGGTATTTTGAGTGGGGAGGGGCTCTGCTAGTTTAGGTCTTGGGGCCCAGAATGGAGCACTGTTGAAGTCTCACTGACTAATTAGCATTGCATTTGCAGATACTCAATCCATGCCAGCGTACACACCACCGTTTTAATAGAGTCAGAGATGGATGGTAAAAATACTTTTCAGCTTGTGCAGCCTGAGGATGTGGACAAGCTTCTTGGAGAACTGAGTTCTATTGCCTGTGTTCTAGATCCATACCCATCTTGGCTCTTAAAGTCTGCTAGGGCTGAGTCAGGAATTTGGATTTCAGAAGTAGTAAGTGGCTAGGTTCACACAACACAACAATCCACACTCAAGGTTGAGTATGGGTCGAGTGTGGGTTGTTGTTGAAATGTGGGTTGCTGTGTTGTGTGAACCCAGCTGCACCAACAAACCATGGTTTGTTAACCACAAACAACCCATGAAGAGAACCCATGGTTTGTAGTTGGGTTGTGAGCTGTGGGTTGTTGTTAACAAACCATGGTTTGTTAGCACAGTAGGGTTCACACAACACAACAACCCACAGTTCAGCAACAACCCACACTTGACCCATATGCGACCTTGAGTGTGGGTTGTTGTGTTGTGCAAACCCAGCCCCATTGAGGAACGGAATGAGGCCTACCAGTAGTGAGGCCCCTCCCGGGGGGAAAGACACCAAACCTCGATTCTGTGATAAGACCACCCTCTGCTCAACCTTCCATGTATGAGCAACGTTCTGGCGTAGGTGGTGGCCCCTCAAATCCAGGTAACCTTGGAAGATGCTGATTCTCTGCACCCATTCCAGTCTGGGTTTGAGCCTTGGTTTCAGGCAGAAACTGGGGCAGTTTGTGTAAACACTGCTTCTTTAATGAGCTTTTGGGAATAAT
This sequence comes from Shinisaurus crocodilurus, assembly GCA_021292165.1. NCBI lineage: Eukaryota > Metazoa > Chordata > Lepidosauria > Squamata > Shinisauridae > Shinisaurus > Shinisaurus crocodilurus. The sequence continues at coordinate 92,844 of CM037885.1, read as the reverse complement.
AAGGAAAAAAATAATTTCCTCCTGCCTCCTTCAAAGGGAAGTGGGAGGGCGGCCTCCCTGGCTCGGCACTCTGTTCCTGGAATGGCCAGCGGGATGCCCAGATGGGAAGCCCGCATTCAAGCAGGGCGGGAGCGCAACAGCACCCTCCAGCTGCTCGTGTGGGACTGGGATCCTGGGGGCAACACACAGCCATCACGGCTACTAGTGACTGATCATTTTATCCTTCATGAGGAGAAGCTGGTATGGGGGGGGGGCAGGGGGCAGTTCCTGATGCAGGGGACGGAAATGCCTGCTTGAGAGTTGCAGGTCCTCCTCCAAATTCTTCCTGCTTCCTCATCCAGCTATTGAGTTCCACCTGCCCAATTATTTCTGCCCCCAAGTGGTGAGCAATTGGCCGTCACCCTCTGGCGGGCAGCCGCTTCTGTTGGGCTGGAAGAGAGTGTTGGCCCAGGAGACCCTTCTGGAGCCCGTGAAGGAGGAGGAGCGGCGGCGGCAGTGGCAGTGACCGTGGGGCACGCGCGCTCTGCATGCAGGAGGCCCCTCTCCGGTGCAGTCCTCGGCACCTCACCCCACCCCGGTGAAGAAGAGCCTTGCAGCAGACCGGTGGCCTGATTCAGCGTCCGAGGGGCCAGCACCAGCCTCTGCCCACCTGGGATGAGGGGCAGGAGGCTTGAGCCTCAGCGTCTCCCTCCCGCCACTCTGAATTTAGGCCCAACTTGCATCTGATGGCGGCTGCCCAGCAAAAGGGGCCTGGTTAGAGGTGGAACTGTCTTGGCCGATGGTTTGGGTACAACAAGAGGGGACAGCCTGCTTCCCCCCCCCCGCCTGATGCTTTTCAGATTTAAAGAGAAGACGCCCCTGCCTTGCCTTGCCTTGCCTTGCCTTGCCTTGCCCAACCGCTCCCCCCCCCCCCCCCCGCTGCCTTAGTTTTAAAGTCCTTTGCTGGGCTGGATTTCCGTGGCTGCCTCAGTTCCTGCCAGTCGCCGCCTCCTCCCCCTCCGTGGGCCAGGGCTGGGCATGGCATCAGCAGCCCCCTGCCTCACCACTTCCGCCACTTGAGCCTCCTGCTGCAGAACCCTTTCCCCTCCCTTGCATGCCCCCACAATGGATGCCCCTGGACAGAGCGCCCCGCTGGCCGGCCTCCTCGCTCCACGAGAGAGAGAAGGGAGCAGCTGCCCCTTTGCTGGCACCTTCCTGATCAGCAGGCGCTTTGTGAGCCTTTCCCCGGCCTCCTTGCTGGACCGCAGCCCCGTGCACCTGGCCCTGGCTGAGGCCCTGGCCGGCCAGCCGCTCTGCCATCCGGGCACAGGCAGCGCTGCACTCCTGGCACTGCGGGGCAAGGGGGGGAGGCCGGGCTGCTCTGGCGTTTGCCACGGGCAGGAAGAACTCCAGGCCCACAAAGGCTCAGCTGGGGGGGATTGTTCTGGGTTCCTGTGACTCCTTTTCCTGAGATGTGGGCGGATTGCGCAGGAAGAATCGCCTTGCATGCGGGAGGGCTGGGCAGGTCACCCCTCCCCCCTCCCTCCCGCCCCCCCCCCCTCTCCTGTCCTCGGCCACCAGGCTCCTGGTTCCACTGTTGGGGCTCAGCCCTGGGAGGTGCTGAGGGAAGAGCACTCTTCGGCTCTGCGGCCAACCCGCTTGTTCCTGCCGCTTGTTCTCCCTTGTGGCGTGGCTGTTTCTTTGGGTGCCTTCTGAGCTGTGGAGGCCCCAGGCCGTGTGGGGCCCGGCTGCATCTTGGGCAGACAGACCCCTGCCCCTTATTCTGGAGGGGGCCCCCGTCCTCACCCGCTCTGCTTGGGGCGGCTTGCCGTGGCACTCTCGGGGCCTGATTCATTTGTGTCCCCCTCCACCCCCATGTTTTTGGCTGTGACCCCGCACGGTGTCTATGCTTCCGTGGATTGTCTCACAAGTACTATGAGGCGCAGTTGGAGAGCAATTTGGGGAAGAAAGCAGAATAATTGCTGCTGTGAGTTTATCCATGCATTATGAGAGCAAATAACCTTGAGCAGACAATGCGCTCCGTTACCTCGCAGCACGTGTGCGCTTGGCTCTCACGGAATTTGCTCTGAATGAGCCCACGCAGCAAAGTGTGGCGGAATAAACAAGCCCCTTGACCCATCGCCCTCCAGAAAGGTGGGGGGGCCCTACACCAACCTCCGACGGCAAAGCGCTCCAGTCCTGCAGGGGTGCCCCCACTTAAGGGAGGTGCTTAGAAACCACAAAGCCAGCCGCCTCAGCAGAGGGGAAGTAAAAGCTGGGCTCCGGGCCTTGTACTGGGGTGGGGTGGGGAGCCCTGCTGTGGAGCGAAACAATGATTCCATGTCTCCACACAACAACCCTGTGAGGGAGTTTAGCTTGGGAGCGGGTGGCTGCCCCTGTGAGCTTCATGACAGAGCAGGAGATCTGAACCCGGGGTTCCCCTGCCCGCGTCCAGCACCTTGCCCACATGGCGCGCGGGCTGGATGCGGGCCCTCAGTCCAGGCATGGCTTCCCGGGAAGCTGCTGGGCCGGGGCCCCTCCCTTCCAGAAGGGGTGTAAGAGCCAAGCCCCCTTTTTTAAAGCAGGGAAAGAAAGAGACAGACCCAACAAAGCAAAGGCGAAGGAGAATGAATTATGCTGCAGGAAATTGTTTTTAAATAGTGTGAAGTTCTGTACGCGGCTCTGGAGGGCCCCCGGTTTGATGCACAGAGGGGGTGCCGCAGGCACCTTGGGGGGGGTGTAATTGCATTCTCAAGAACGTGGAGCCCCCCCCGCATCCTCCCCCCACATCCTCCCCCCGTGGCTTCGCCTGCCACAGTTTCTCTCCATCCAAGCCTGGATGGGGTGAGATAGAGGATGGCCTCTATTCTGCCTGCTGCATACTTGGCCAGAGCTGGGGAGGGGGAGCAGAGCCCCCCCCCCACTCTTGCTAGTTGTGTGTGTGTGATGGGGATGGGGAGCCGTGGGCATCAAGTGGTTAATGGGTGGGGAGGAATCACTTGCTCAGCAGGACTCCAGGGGTGGCGGAGGGGAGTCCAGGCCGGGCAATTGCTGGGGCCTCATCCAGACAAGCCCCCCCCCCCCAGCCCCTGCCTGCCTGCCTGCCTGCCTTCAGCTAAGGGGCAAAAGAGCTGTGCTGGCCGGGCCTCCCCTGACAGACACGAAAGAGGAGGCAAGACGAGGCCCCTTCGGTGGCACAAAGTCCTCTGCTGCGTCCTCAGAGCCCGCCCGTGCCCCCTCCATCACCAGCCAGAACTCCACTACTGATGGCCAGTTAATGGCCCCCCTTAGTCCTGGTCCCCCCCCCACCAAAGCTAGAGCCAGCCCTGTTTGGGGAAGTGTGTGAAGGGAGCCCCCCCCCCCCCCGGCTCTTTGCGCAGGGCAGCTGGTTTCCTCTTCTGGCCCTTCTCCTCCCTGCAGCTCCCTCTGGGCAACCAAGGCCAGGCAGCAGTGATGTGTGATGGGGGGTCCTCCTGCTCTGCTGCCGCCGCCGCCGTGTGCCCAAAGCGCCTGCATTTGCTGACCTTGCTGGCCTGGCACACACAGGATAGCTGCGGGTGGCTCTGTGGCTGCCGTGAGCCACACCCTAGGCTGGAGGTGTGTGTGTGGCAGGGTGGTGGTGGTGGTGGAGAGGCAATGAGTGGGGCCCTGGCCGCACCCGGGGCTGGGGCTGGGGCTGGGTGCAGCACTAGGTCCCACTCCTCCACGCTGGCAGCTGGCTTGCGGATCCCCTCTACCGCCAGTGGCTGCCAGCCAGCCCTCCAGGCCCTCCCAGTGGGGCAGAGGGAGACGTGGGGCAAATCAGTGTTTCAGGGCGCGATGCATCTCCTGTGGAAAAGGTGCTCGCGTCCACCAGTGCCACTAGTGAGGCGGCGGCGTGTGTGTCATGTCTCTGGCACATTATGCCTGAGTATTCCCATTGACAACACGTGTCCACACGCATCAGTGTAAGTCGGTGGATCCTCCCTCCTCCTCTTTCCTCTTGAAAGGAGAAATGCGTGGCCTTCTCCTGGGGGCACAAAGGGCCACACAATGATCCCATCCTTGCTATTTCCAGTCGGTCCATCGAAAGGGGAGGGGGCTGCGTCGCCAGCATTAATGGCAAAGGGAGAAGGGTGGCCACTTGTGAATCATCAGAGCAGAGGGCAAAAAGGAGGGTGTCGATTTGCATAAAATTTGCATGTGCTAATTTATATGTATAGATGCAAATTTAGAAATAACTATTAAAATTTAAATAAAAATACACATCACAATTGTGACAAGTGTAGAAGTAAAATTTGTCCAGGCTTTAGTTTAAACAGAAAGGCCTGGAAGTCAGACCTTTTCCTTGACCTTCTGTAGATTACAACCCTGAGGGCAAATCACCCATCTATTGATTTGCCTAAGCCTCTTTCCTGCTTATGCTAAAAGTACTGTGAGCCATTATCACTTTGGGATTATCACCTTGGGAAAGGCTACTGATTAGCATAATGGCTGGAAGATGGGCAATACCTGTTCTTTTGTTTTGTTTAAATGTCTCCTTTTGAATTGTTTCTGTTTCCTGTACTGACTCAATTGTCACCTGACCTCTACATGATGCTATTTAGTATAAATGGAAGTGTCTCCCTTGCATTCTTGTTGGCATTCCTGACTGTGCTCTGATGCCATCCGTGAATTCACTAATAAACTTTCCTCTCTAAGAACCTCTTAAAAACACAACGCAGTAGATCAATTTTTCCACAACAATCTTGGTGCCGTGACACGGATCACTTCAAGGGACTGGACCTGCCTGAAACAGGGAAACACCACTAAACTCCCAGGCGCCAAAACCCAGGTAAGAGACCTTTTGAAATCTCTTTTGGGTTTTTGGTGTGTGTCCTTCTGTTTCTAGCAGACTATCCTTTCCCTCCAACGTGATCTGAACTTTGAGTCCATGAGGTTTTAGAGACGAAAGAAATTTCCTATAGGATTGTATGCATGTCTGTGAAAGTATGATTGCTAGATTTATGAGCTGTTGACCAGGGCTGGGACTAGGCGAAAGCTGAACCTCGTGCCCCAACAGACAGACCCTTTTCCCTTTTCCCTTTTCCCAATTTGCCCAGTACCCATGGTTTTACTGTGTGGAAAAGGCACATCTTCCTAAAATTCTCACGGATGAGTGTGTATAAGTTGCTGACCAGGTCTGGGACTTAAGCTGAGTCAAGACGCCCTGAACCTGTTCGTGAGGGGAAACCCAATGATCGGCAGTGTTTCAAAAGCAAGTGGGCTCAGTGGAACCTCGTGACCCAGTGACGTGTGACTGTTCATGAATCTGCTGATCAGGACCAGGACTTAAACCACATACTAAACCAGTGTGTGGTGGAACCCTGTGTCACAGTGGAGCAAGTAAATCCCTTTTCCTGTTTCCAAGACTCATGAGTCCCATTTGAAGTCATAAGACTGACTGAGCCGACAAAAAGGGATTGTGCCGCAGTTGAAAGACTGAGTGAGCCGATCAAGGTGTTGAGCCGCTGTCTGAGACTCAAATGAGGAACATCCCTCAATAAGTTTGCCCTGGATGAGTGTCCTGTATGAGTGTGAGGAATAGGGGGTGCAAGATCAAAGGAGATCCCCCCCAAGGGAATGCTAGCATGTTATAGGTACACACCTTATGGCCATAGGTAGGTGTGTAAATTTCTCGAGAAATGGAATGTCATGACAAAAGGATGATCCTAGTAAACAGTTCCCACTGGGAGGAACGTTTGACTTGGGACAGGATAGTGCACTTAAGGGGAGCGCTCGAGTCATGAGGAAGTAAGGTACCTCAGACTCAATGGAAAGTGTATTTTAATTGGTATGAAGAAGCTTCAAAATGCATGCATGAATCCAAGCTTAAAAGCTTGAAAGATTCAAATATATATATTAAAAGATCAACTAAAAATTTAAGCAGGCCTGCAGCCAACCACCACCATTGGCTCCTTTATATCCATTGCTAGCAAAGAAAAATGAGTTTTTTTGGAAAAAAAAGCAAGATCCTGTAGATGATTATCCTTACCTACATGAGAAGACCCCAAAATGAAGATGAAAGTAGAAGGTTTTCGCATGATGATGCTGAAACTACCCCAGTGGCCACTCCTTCACCCTAACCCACCTCTGCCTAGCCAGAGAGCAGTAAACAGAAGGAACTAGATGCCCAGAAAAATTTAGAACCCAGAAGCAACCACTTTGCCTGGCTCTGTTCCTTCTCAAAGACTGTTAGTCACCCCAAATTATGGGTCAGTCACCCTGGCTCCACTAAGTAAGAGGTACCTGCAAGAGATAAGACTCTAGTGACTGTCCATGACCCATAGACACCAAGAGATTTAAGGAATATAGTAAAATAATTTCCTAACATGTGAGAAGAACCAGTCAAATTCAAGGAAGAATTTGAGACTGTAATTATTTATATCCCTACCTGGATAGACTTAAATCAATTACTTAAGACTTGTTCTGCCAACAGTAGTCTTAAGAAAGAAAGAAAAAAAAAAGAAATGGCCAGTAACTGATACAAAGTTTAATGATCCTATTAAATTGATAGAGATGCAAATGAAATTACTTGATGCGCTTCTATGAGAAATCAGAGTCAAAGCAAAGAAGTTAAATGTTCTACAAATAGAAGGCTTCAGCAATGAAATATTCTAGAGATGCCCTTACTACAGTAGTGAAACCTAAAACTGACTAGATCAAGATTAATACCTGTAAATAAAAGAAGTATTTTTGAGAGAGTCTGAGTATTGAGAATGCAGGTTTTCTGAGCATAAACAGTTAGTGCCTTTTGAGAATTGAACTGTGTTAGCTTTAAAAGGTCAGAAAGAGTCTGCCCCTGATCAAGGCAGGCTTTTTCTCTGAGACTACAGCTGATGCAGGATAAGCTCAAAAAGAAATGGTTAACTATTTTTCACAGAAGATTCAAGAGCTTCACCAATGAGTGGAGCCAAAAGGTTTTTGAAAAAAAGAAAAGAGATGATTATTTAAAGGCATGTAGACTGTCCCCTCTGCCCCGAGGAGGAGGGGGGGGGAAGAGGGCCATTTAGGAAAATGTGGAAAAGAAAAAAAAAAAAAAGATAAGGAAAAGAAAAACTAGGCCAAGAGAAAGGTTGGACCAGGGCAGATGCAAAAGAAACATTAGAATTGCAAACAGAAGGGCATAAAAAAAAAAAAAAAAAAGGAAATAAAACCCTCTCTGCCCAAGTTATGCAGGCAAAAGAAAGTTGTAAAAGATGTGATAAGAAGTAAAGATTTTGAAAAAAAGCTATTTGAAAGAAAGTTGTGTTAAGCAGTGTCAAAAACATAAACAAAAAAGAGAATGCGTATCTTTAAATATATATATATATTAAGAAGTACTCAAAGAAACCCTGTGTTGTGTTAAAGAAAAACAACAACAAGAACAAAAACGTTTGTGAGCTTTTTGTGCTAAGAGTTCCTGAGCATAAGCAAAGTTTTGGTGCCTTTTGGAGTCTCCACCAGTCCTGTGTTTAGTGAAGAGAGAGAGAGAGTGTGCTCCTAACCAAAGCACACACTTCCTCAGATCTAAACTAGAGGCGAGAAGTCCCAAAATGAGAAGAAAAAAATATTTGTTATAGCTGCTAGAAAAAAATCAAACAAAATATTTTAAAAATGGCAGCAACACTCATGAGTGTTTGTGGCTGCATTCAAGTTTTGCCTTTAAGTTTTAGTGCCCAGTTTTGTTAGAGTGGGCTTTCCTGAATTTCACCCCTCCCCTCTTTAACATAATCCATGCTTAGTTGGTTTTTTGCCAAAGGCAAACCAACAAGGCATCCTTGGTTAATTTGGGCAGTTTAATTTCAGAATTTATGCTTGGCTAGTAGCTTTATGGCAAGCTAGCAGAAAACTTTTGTTAAAATAGTATTTGGGTGCAACATAGCACAGTAGCACCAAGATACTAAAAGAATTGCAATTCCTGTTTCACTTTATTGTTATTAGGCTGGTTTTCAAGAAAAGTGTTCTAGTTTAAATTACACAAGTGCTCCCTTTGTGGCTCATGCTGGCTCAGCTTGTCTGAACGTGGGGGGGTTGTAGGCCCCTTCCAACTCTATATGAATCCCATCACAGTTGCCACTGCATTTTAAAATTGCATCTTCTAATTGCTAATAGTTTTGGCATCCCAGTATTTTTAAACCTTTGGTTGCATAAGTGACTTTTGGCTTTGTTGTGTTTTAAAAGGTAGCATTTGGTTAGTTTTCTAAAGCTTGGTTTACCTTGCTAAAAATTTTTATTGTTAACCCCTCCCGACTTCTTGGCAAAAGACAGGCAAGCCTAAGTTCAAAAGGTAAATTTTTCCTGCATTTATTTATAGCAATGTCACAAGCACCTGCTAATACACCTGAATTGCAAAATCTTGCTGCTATCCAGAATTTGACCCCAGAGAATGGGGGGGGGGGAGAGGGACATGGAAATTTAGCAAATTGCTTTCTCTCTAAAGACTCTATGGCATCATTTGGACGGCCGCCTAGTGATGCCCAGAGTTCTTTTCCCTAAATTACTCACATGCTTCATAGACTTGTCGCATGTGAGCAAAGGGGGGATCATTGAATTGTTTAACAAAGATTGGTTTGGATTAAATTTTACATCTGCAGCAACTCAGATGTGCCCAATGTGCGGTATGCCAGGCTCATAACAGTGGTAAGCCTGTAAAAATAAAAAAATAAAAAAATAAAAAACCAAAATGAGCATGCACCCCACACGCTGGGGACCTTTTGTAAATATACAAATTGATTTTATTGAAATGCCCAAGTGTTGTTCCTATCAATATGTTCTTGTAGTTATTTGTATGTATTCTAAATGGGTTGACGCATACCCTTGCGTGAAGGCTGACACCACAACAGTAAGCAAAAAAAAAAATTGCTAAAAGAATTGATCCCCGGATTCAGAATACCTTGCTCCATAAACAGTGACAGGAGATCACATTTTACTGGACAGGTGGTAACAGAAGTGTGCAGGACATTACAAGTCCAGCAACATTTCCATTGCCTGTATCATCCACAATCTGCAGGAGCTATAGAAAGACATAATAGAATACTGAAAAGCAAACTGGCTAGAATATGTGCAGAGACAAGACTAAAATGGCTAGATGCACTGCCCATAGCCCTCATGACTATGAGATCCACAGCAAATCAAGTAACAGGACTTGACCCCTCATGAGATATTAATGAGACACCAATCTAGACCTAGCCAGACATATACACCTGCTTGATGATACAATTCAAAATTACTGCAAGGCCCTAATGAGATGTGTGAAGACTTTTTATTCACAGATAGAGGTGGCTCAGTACCAGCCCAGCACTGAAGGACACTCTATTGAACCAAGTGACTGGATTCGTATTAAGATACTTCAAAGCTGTGAAGTGCCAAGGACTCCAAACGTGGATCCAAGCCTCCCAACATCTCCACCCGCGATGAGAATGAGGACACAATAACTCTTCCACCAATTCAGGGTGAAATGTGCTAGTAACCTCTTCCCCTGAAACAGAAGAATTTGTGCCAGGACATCAATATCATCTCAGACCTCGGACGGGACGACCATCAAAGACAACACCCAGAGGATCGGACGAGAAGAACTGATGTCATCATTTTAGAAGAACACCACCTCAGCCTGAGCCAAGAGCCTTACTTATCAGCCCTCAGGTACATCAAAGTCAGAACAAGAGGAAACACCTGTAGTTGTGCTCTTGTCAGTGACTGGTGGTTCTTTTGTCCTAATTAATATATAAATATATTGATATCTGAAACAATATGGCCAAATGGAATATGGTTATATTCTTAGGACTCATAATCCCTATCCAATCTGCCTTCTCGGAAAATACTTACATTCAGCTTTCTTTTAAGTTTGCACAAAGATTTAATGCTACCAACTGCTAGGGGTATGTAGCCACATGCCAGTACATTCCCAGGGAGGAGTTCCCATGTGGCCAGTGCCCATTACACTAGTAAACTTGACCTTCACCAACAGACCCTTGTACTCTAAAGGGTCCAGTTGTTGCAAGTTGTTCCTACATTGGGGGAATGGTGTTTTACATGCAACAAAACACAAAATCAGCCCTCCACATTTGTAGGACAAAGTCAATGTAAGCATTATTTTACCCCTCACAGAGATTGGAGAAATAACCATACTGCCAAACCCATATTCTGCACCAATTATGGAAATTAGTTCTCCCAAAGTAATCAAACTATGGGCAATTCTCTTAAATATAGTATCTGGAAGAGTTTTAATGATAAACTGTGGAACTGTACCCTTACAGGGAAAGGGCAGTGTTTTCGCAATGCCACAATGCAAAATAGTACTGCCAAAGATGACATTAGACATGGTGTTTGCCTCAAAAGGTAGAATATGCGCCTTGATTGGTCAAGAGTGTTGTGTGTTTATTCCTGATAATTACAATCAGAAAAGATACTTAAATTGCTTTTGTTGCCCCTGACAAAAGCCTGGAAATATGGTCTTGGCTAACAAGCTGGATACCAAACCTAGGAAGTTGGGGTAGAGCAATTGTTCATGGATTAATAACCCTATTGCTTGTATTTGTTGGGTTTTATATATTATTGTTGTTAAGCAAGTGTTGTTTTACTACATGCAGCAAAAGCAAAAGCTCTGTATTGACTCAGAAAAAAAAAATTGATGCTTGAAAGGATTGATCAAGAGAGAGAAAAGGTAAAAGAAGCTTTAGATGCTGAATGTAACAGTTACAAGTGTTAGTTGTGCTATAAAAGCACAAAATGGGGGAATGTAGAAGTAAAATTTGTCCAGGCTTTAGTTTAAACAGAAAGGCCTGGAAGTCAGACCTTTTCCTTGACCTTCTGTAGATTACAACCCTGAGGGCAAATCACCCATCTATTGATTTGCCTAAGCCTCTTTCCTGCTTATGCTAAAAGTACTGTGAGCCATTATCACTTTGGGATTATCACCTTGGGAAAGGCTACTGATTAGCATAATGGCTGGAAGATGGGCAATACCTGTTCTTTTGTTTTGTTTAAATGTCTCCTTTTGAATTGTTTCTGTTTCCTGTACTGACTCAATTGTCACCTGACCTCTACATGATGCTATTTAGTATAAATGGAAGTGTCTCCCTTGCATTCTTGTTGGCATTCCTGACTGTGCTCTGATGCCATCCGTGAATTCACTAATAAACTTTCCTCTCTAAGAACCTCTTAAAAACACAACGCAGTAGATCAATTTTTCCACAACACAAGGTGAAAACCACGTGCCTTGCCCAGGCACTGCTCCCTGGGGCTGGCCGCGTTGGCTTCCGTCCAAGTTCTTTCCCTTTAAAGCAGGCTCGGACGGGGCAGCCCTTCCACACAGAGGACCGTCTTCGAGCAGTTCTTCAAACAGAGGACTGTCCTCTACACTAGAGGACACAGGGCCACCCACTCATCCCCTTCATCTCATCCCCCTCCTGCTCTGAAGTACCGGTAATCGCATTCCAGAAAGAGCAGAAGGCGATGTTGCAGATGGGTCATTCTCAGGGCGTCAGAACAGGAAGAGGAGCACATTGTGAAATGTGCTTCTGAAGATGCGTGCGCACGCTGTGCATGGGGACCCGACGCATGGGCAGCACCCGCAGCGGCCTGCTGGGCATCAAGGCAGCTCCCTGCTGTAACGTCTCTCCTCGGCTGGTCCTGCTTCCCTGCTTGCTCCATTCCAGGCGATGGACCTGCCCCCCCTCCCAGTAGCGCTGTCAGGGCTGGACCTGGGGGCCAAAGTCCAGGGCCTTCCGCCCATGGGCCCCCTCAAATGCCCCCCCCCGCAGGATATGGTGCAGTGCTGGCACGGGGCTGGGGAGACCTGGGCTCAAATCGCCACATAGCCTCCCTGGCTGCTCTCAGCCGAACCTACCTCAAGAGGTTGTTGTGAAGATTAAATGGAGGCAGAAAACCATAGAGGCTGCCCTGAGCTCATTGGAAGCAAGGCAGGTTATAAATGGCATCCTTACATAAATAACCTTGGATTGAGGTAGCTTCTCCATAAAAAGGACGTCCCGAGCATTGGCAGACGGGGTGTCATTCGCTTCCTGGCCAGGACAGCCTTTGCTGCAGGCCACAAATGGGTGGCGTGTGCCTCTTGCCCCACTGGGGCCGCTCCCCGAACCGGCACGCTCAGCCTGCCGCCGCTTGCCCTCCTCTGGGCCGCTCCTGCTGCGCACAAGAAGAAAACCCCTCCCTCCGGGCCGGGCCTCTGCGGCAGGGCCAGCCCCAGCGCCCTTCAGAGTGCATGAGATGACTGGGAAGCGGAACGCCAGAGAGCAGCGCACCCCAGCGCGTGAAACGACACGGCATATGATGGGCCTCCTCCAGCCTGGCCCTGGCAGAGCAGAGGGAGGCCTGGAAGACGCGGTGGTGCTGCCGCCGCCGCTGCTGCTGCTTTTCCTCCTAAGGCCAGCCGGAGGAGCGATGGAGCTGAAGAACTGGCTGCACTCGAGCTAAAGCCAGGGCCTGGTTGGCTGGTTGGGACTTCTGAAGGAGCTGACAAGTGGCCACCACGCTTCATGGTCATGGAGGTCAGCCCTGCTGCAGAGGTCAAGCGCCAGCAACCCCTCCTGTGCTATTTTGCTGTGACACGGGATCTGCCTGCAGTCAGACGCCCCAGCTGGAGTGAGGGAGAAGTCAGGCCAGGCAGGGCACGGACTCCCCCATGAAGACACGTGCACGTCTCCTTGGGAGGGGGCCTCGTGGTGCTCCTTGCTTGGAGCATGGAGCAGCATTCCCCCCCCCCCATGAGGCAGCAGGGCAACATGTTGGGCCCTTCTGAAGGCAGAGATCCAGCAGAATTAGGGTTGCTCCCGATGAAAGACTCACTCGTTAGTTGATTATTCACTCAGGCCTTTTAACACCCTAATCAATTAATTGCATTTAAATATATGTGCATATCATCAGAAGCTTAAAATCAGCTATGTCTTTCAGCATCTTTTTTGAGATACTGAAAGAAGTGTGAGGACTTGGCAGAAGCTCAGGCTCCTCCGCGTGGGGAGGAAAAAAGCCCCCCCCCGAACATGCTCTCTCTCCAGCTCCGTTGCAGGAATGCAGCAGAACCCAAATAGACCAAAAGGAAAAAGAAGCTAAAAAGAAGTCAAGAAGGGCTCTCGGAACCCTCAGCCCAGGCAGCACAATTGGCCTTTCCTGACTGAAATTGCCCGCCACCCATCAATCCACAAAAGCCGCCGCGTGAGTCTGCTCCCCACCCCCACCTCCATGTTTTTAAGCCGTGAAGGTGCACGTGCGCGTCAGATGTGGCCATGTGCATCATCTGTCCAGGTGGTGCTCGCTCTGAAGCTGCCATCTGCGGGGGGGCGGTGGGCGGGGGGAGACTCCACGACCCCCACCCCATCCGTGCGTCTTAACATGATGTGTGAATGCATCAAATGCAGGCGCCAGCCCCTCCCTTCCTTCTCCACCAGCGGGTGAGTTTACAGGGCCTTAGTCAAAACCTGTCTTCTGTCTGTGGGCCAGAGAAAGGTTGATTAAAATGCACTCTGCCGTGCCCTGGAGCTATCTCTACAAATGCTGGCTTCTCCTTGGATCTGGAACCCAGGTGCGCTGCTGCTTCGCTCCAGTACAGCAGGCGGCAAATCAAAAGGTGTGCTTGTGTGAGTGGGTTTTGGGAGGGTCTGCCCTGGCCAGCTGGTGTCACATAACTTCAGTTTTTCAGAGAGCTTCGGCTATTGGGCGGTATAAAAATGTATTAAATAAATAAATAAATACATAAATACATAAATAACAAAGACATCCGTATGAATAAATAAGCTTGCTGGATGCACAAACGGATTGGTGGCTTCCCCTGTTCTGGCTGATGCCACAGGTTCTATCCAGGTGCTGCAAGCCACACCTGCTGGCCTCCCCCCCCCATTAGTGGCGCTTGAATCTTACCAGTGGAGGACAAGGAAGGGGGTTGCCGCTGGTCTGTCAGTCTCCCATCCAGGCCCAGAGCTGTTTAGCACTACCCAGTCCATTCTTTGGACCAACCAGCAGCTTAAAGATGGTGCCAGCTTTGGAATTCCAGAGAAATCCTCAACAGAGCTCCTGATGGGGTGATAAACTCTTCTTGGGTGTCTGTTTCCCCCCCCCTTGAGACAAAAGTCAGGTTTAGCTGCTACTTGGGACCGAAACGGATATGATGTTAAACACAGAATGTATTTATTACATTTCTGTACTGCCCAATAGCCGAAGCTCTGTGGGGCGGTTCACCCCAGAATGAGTAATTGTGTGAATTATTTTTTTTTAAAGTAATCAGAATCCTGGCATTCGGGGGGGGGGCTTGAGCCCCTTGCCCTGCAGTGCTCCTGATCTGGACCTGCCCCCTCCCCCGCAATTGCTGTCTACTCTGAAAAGGGACATTCAGGCCGCGAGCATCATGCCACTTCCATTTTGGCCCTTCGGTTTCCTCTTGGCCAGAGGCAGCTGCTTGTCAGCCAAAGGGTCCTGGGGGGAGCCAATGAACCACAGAGGAGCTGCCTGTGGCAAGGGGGACCCTGGGCCTGAGGGGAGATGGCCGTTGAACCTCCCCCGGGGACACTTGTAGCCCCTCCCTGGACTTGGAGGCTGAGCGGCCACCTAGTCTAGCCCCAGGGAGCGCAGGTGCCTAAACGCGAAGGCTCGGTTGGCTACCGGGTGCAGCGGTGCCTGCCTGAGCAATTAGGACTCCCCATGAGCAAAGGTATACTCATGAACAAGGCTCTCCCAATCTCCCACCCCCCAGGTGGCACTGAGGGGCCACAGCTGTGCTCTGGGTGGTGCTCTGGAGGTGAAGGCTCAAAAGCTTCAGGGCGAGGCACGGTGTGTGTGTGTGTGTGTGTGTGTGTGTGTGTGTGTGTGTGTGTGTGTGTGTGTGTGGGTGTGGGTGTGGGTGTGGGTGTGGGTGTGGGTGTGGGTGTGGGTGTGGGTGTGGGTGTGTGGGCAGAATCCTGTCTGTGACAGCCCCCAGGCACCTGCCTCGTCTTTCGCCGGTCACCAAGCTCTGGGCTTGATCCTCAGATTGCCTGCTGACTTGGCTGCAGCCTCTGCTGCCGGAGGCAGCTGCATCTCTCTCCTCAGGGCAGGGCCAGCCCTGCTGGGGAGCACAGCACCTGCTGCCCCAGAACCTCCGGGAAGGTGTGGGGAAGCGCCCAATAACGGGATCATAGAGTGCTCTTCTCCAGGCAGCAGTCTTACAAACCTATGGGGTGACCGACCGCACTTAGAGCACTGTGTACCGTTCTGGTCACCGCACCTAAAAAAGGAGATTGTAGAGTTGGGGAAAGTGCAGGAAAGGGCACTTTTTATCAATGAAAGTGATCGAGGGAACTTTTTGCAGGGGTTAGAAAGTAATGATCTGTTTATTTGTGGGTTTCATGAATAAGAAAAAAAATTGGGTTAATTGAAAACAGAGTGCTTTATTTGTAACTATAGAGTAAGAGAAGGTTTCTTTTTGTTGTTGTTGTGGAGAAAATCAGAAGTCCACTTTATGTTTTGTCTGTTGTTATATATACAGTATTTGTAGTGTGGTTTTCTTTGTTTTTCCTTTAACAATAAAAATATAAAGTTAAAAAAAATGATCAAGGGGCTGGAGCAGCTCCCCTATGAGGAAAGGTTACCACCGCTGGAATTGTTTAGCTTAGAAAAAAGGCGAGTGAGGGGAGACATGACAGATGCTGCCCATGCAATGACTTCGAGGTAGAATCCATGCAGCATGTCTTACTTTCCTGCAGCTTCTACCAGAGGGCCAGGAAAGACCTGATCTACCCTATTCTACGGTCTTTTCCTGGGCACCCTACGGAATTTTTAATAACTTTATTACTCAGCAGCTCTGATAAGTTAATCACTGAGCAAGTGGCCAAATTTCTGAACCAGGCTATCTTTACCAGATTATGTTTGACTTCCCATTTTCACGTGTCTAATTAACTGAGCTGTTTGTCTGTACTATATTGTGTGAGGAATGGTCTATTGACTGTAATAAAGATTGTTGTTGTTGACAGAGGTGTACAGAATTATGTGTGGTGTGGAGAAAGTGGACAGGGAGACATTTTCTTCCTCTCTCATAATACTAGAACCCAAAGGGGTCATCCCATGCAGCTGACTGGTGGGAGATTCAGGACAGGTAAAAGGAAGGACTTCTTCGCACAACGCATAGTTGAACTATGGAATTAACTTCCACAAGATGTAGTGATGGCCACCAATTTGGACAAATTTATGGAGGAGAAAGCTATCAATGGCTACTAGTTCTGATGGCCCTATGCCACCTCCAGTATCGGAGGCAGTCTGCCTGCGTGCACCAGTTGCTGGGGAACGTGGGCGGGAGGGTGCTGTGGCACTCCTGTCCTGCTTGTGGGATCCCGTGGGCAGCTGAACAGACTGCTGGACTAGACAGACCCTTGGTCTGGTCCAGCAGGGCCCTTCTTCTGTTCTTAGGAAGCGTGCTAGCTGAACGGCCTCCTGTGGGATCGTCCTGGGCTGAGAGTGCGGCCTTGACCGGGCCCCCAACATGCCGCATGCCGCAGCCGCTTTCCACGGGCCGTCCATTGGAGTGCTTCTCTTTCTGGTACTCTTGAGCCTGCCTGGGAGAAACAGAGCGCAGGGCCCTGCAGCAGCGGTGCACTTGGGAAGGGTGAGGCCATTTCTAACACCGCCCCGGCCCCTGTTCAGATGATCACGCATGTTCCTGGCAAGCCAGCCCTGCCGCTGCGTTGGGGGCTCTCCCGCTCACACGGCCGGCCGAGTGGGGCCCTGGACTGCTGCCAAACGTCCTGCCCAGACAGCACCACTGCCTTTATGTGCAGGGAAGGAATGGGAATGGGGTGTGTGTGGCCAGGATCTTGTCCAGTGGGGCACACAAGGTGTAAAGGCAGCGGGGAGTTTGCCTCATGCCAGCAAAAATCCCAGCCCTGAAAGAGTGGGGGGGGGATTCTGAGCAGGTATTGAAGTGGCTGGTGCGCCCCCTCCAGGGCCCCATAAGTTGACCCTAAAGAAGCCAAGTCATCTCACATCAGTGCAAGCTTTTCAGTCTCCCCCCCCCCAAACCCACCCACCCCTGCCCTCCACAGACATGTGTTTTCATGCATTTCCAGAGGACTCCGGGGGGGGGGGGAGGTGAAATAATTTGCACAATTGCTATTATTTCTCTGGCCTTTTCTTCCTCTTCCTTGTTTGTCTCGTCTTCCCTTGGAAGAGCCATCATTACTCATGCGCTGCAGCACATCTCTGATTGCAAAGGGAAGCCGAGCAGCAGCGGCGGCTCTGACCCGGCCTCTCCCAGGGCAGGCTGCGCTTGCTGAGGCTTCCAGAGAAGGCCGCCTCGCAGCAGGAGTGTTGGAAGCTGCCTTGTGCCAAGTCGGACCTTTGGTCCGTCGCTCAGCGGTGCGGACGCTGCCTGGCCGGAGAGGCTCTCCAGGGGTCCAGACAAGGCTCTCTCCCAGCCCTCCCAGGGATCGGCCCCGGGGCCTTCTGCCTGCCAAGAGGGGCTCTGGCTCTGAGCTACGTCCCCGCTCCCTGCGGACCCCTTCGATGCAGCCGGGCCAGGAGCCAAGGCCTTGGGGGTCCTGCTCTTGAGACCCCTCCGTTCTGGCCTGAGGGCCCTGGCACCGCTGGCGTCTCAGCCAATCCAAGAGCGTTGCCGTGGCTCCTGACAGTTTCCGAGCCAGAGCTGGTTGCCACCACACCCGGTCAGGGATGCTCTTCTCTTCCAGCTCTCTGTGCCGTGGTCTGATTTGAGCCTTCGTCTCTGCTTGACTGTTGTTTCTTCCACCCAGCCTGGGCACCTCGGCTGCTCTGCCAGGCCCTGTCTGGAGAAGGGGTGAGGCGTGCGCAGAGCGGGTGGTGGCAGGCAGCAGCCAGGAGCGTGGACGGGGCGAGCCACGATGTGTCAGCAACAGGGCCACTTTCCTGATGCAACTCCGCCGCTTATGGTGGTCTGGAACGGGGAATCGCCAGCACCTGCTCAGGCAGCGGGGAGCAGCGGTGCCTGCACGGTTTATCCCAGCTTTCCTCCAAGGAGCTCAGCACAGTATATACGTATATGGCCCACCCCCACTGTTGCCAACAACCCTGTGAGGTAGAGATTCGTTTGAGGGAGAGCAACTTGCTCAAGGTCACCCAGGGAGCAGGGCCGGTGCAAGGCAGTTTGGTGCCCTAGGCAAGATCAGATATTTAGCGCCCCCCCTTCCCACTTGAGAGCGCTGTAATTTTTTTTCAAGGCATTTCTGGCGCCCCCTTTAGCCCTGCGCCCTAGGCAGCTGCCTAGTTGGCCTAATGGTAGCACCGGCCCTGCCAGGGAGCTTCCTGGCTGAGTGGGGATTTGAGCCCAGGTCTCCCCAGTCCTAGTCAGTCGCTCTAAGCACTTCACCACACTAGCTTTTGGCGTGGTGTGTGTGTGTGGGGTGTGTGTGTGTGTCGGATGGCAGGCTGTGCTCACAGGTAACTGCCTTTCTAAATGCAAACCCTGTGGAATAAACATAGCAGGCTGGCCAAGCTTGCTGCAGAGGAGCTGCTATAGCCAACCAGAGTGTTCCTGCCTGGGCCTCCCCTTCCTGGCATCTCTGGAGGGTACATCAATGAACCTCCCCCCCCACCCGCTGGCAATGTCCTTCTTGGCCTGCAAGCACCCCAGTCTTTGGCCTCACCTGTCAATTTGTATCTACATGCAAAGCTAAGTGCAAACAGTTGCAAGACCCCACAGGACTTGCTGCCCAGGTAGCTGCAGTGCAGGGACCTGAATGGCAAAGAGGATGAGCCCTCAAAGCCCAGCAGGAGGAGGGGTGGGGTGGGGTGGGGTGGGGTAGGGGTAGCTGGGGGCAGCTGGCGGTGGCAATTGTGGCTGGACAGCCACACAATGAGTTGCTAGCTCAGAATACATCTCTCTCCCCTGCTCCAGCAAATCCCGGTTGAGGTCCAAAGTCCGCCCCTCCGGTTCTCCAGCCTGCCATCACCCTGGCACCATTTATTCATTCCACAAAGGGGTGTGTGTGGCAGAATTATCCCACCCCCCCCAGCCATTCTTTTGCATGCTAGTGAACTGAGGTCGAGCCCCGTCCTCCAGGAATGTGGGAGCCGCACTTAGAGGTTTCGAACAGCTGCAAAACTGGGCCACGTCCGATGTTCATCTGTGACGCGATGGTGTTGGTAAATCCTTGCAAACACGTGCAGACAGCGGCCCACAGAGGCAAGCAGGCAGGCACTAATCCTGTCTGAGTAGGCACTCCTCCCCTGGTTCAATGTATTTCTGGCTAAGATTTTGCTGAAAAGGAGATTTGCACAGCGGCCACCACCACAGCTCTCCATCTCTGGATCAAAGGCAGCCTCGGGAATAGCGGTAATGCCCGCCCGGAAAGCACTTTATGCCTATTCCTGCAGTAATCCTTAAATAGGCACTTTATGCCTATTCCTGCAGTAATCCCCCGCAAGGCGGGGCAGTATTATTATCCTCACCATATTACTGAATGGGCAGGAGGGCGAAGGCTTGGAGAGAGGGGCTTCCCTGAGGCCGCTGGCAGCGTTCAAGGCTCAGGTGGGGGTTGAACGTGGGGCTTCCCAGTCCAGATGCTTTGCTGCCGCCCCAGTGTCACCAAAGCAGGGGTGGGAGGGAGGGAATAGGAGAGGTGTCAAGCCGGAATCCGGCCCGGTCTCCTCCAGCTGTCTGTGGCTCAACTATCCCGGGGTTGAGGAGGCCCACCTGCTGGGGGTGGCAGCGAGAAGGGGTGGGGTGCCAGTTACTTTTCATGCAGCCAATGCAGCAGAGACAAAACATGTTTAGGTGGAGGAGCATTTCTCAAGAGAGGATGGGGGGGGGGCACGGTACATGCCACTTCCCCGCCACCTCATGGCTCTTTTCTAGAGAGATTTCGTTCTTGTGCTTCAAGTCCTGGCATGGCCACCAAAACCTCTCCCTGGCCAAGGAGGCCCCTACTCTGCCAGCCCCCCCCCCCACCGTGTGCTGGGCTCCCCCCTTGCTTCCCTTCCCGTCAGTCCTGGCTTCAGCTCCTCCACCAGTGAGTTGGCCAGCCCATCTGCCTAGAGGGCCTCCTTTTCCTCTGGCTGCCATTTTGCATGAACTTTCTGTGCCAAGTTTATGTTGGGGAAGTGGCCAGATCCACCACACATGAAAATAGCTGTGGGGGGAGGGGGAGAAGTTGTATGGACAGCTCCTCCCCGCCTTGTGCTTAGTCACACTTAGCCCAGCGTGGTCTCCTTTCCCTGAGGGACAGACAGTGGCTCTCCATGGGTCTTTCCCAGTCAGACCTGCAACTGCCTGGGATGATCCTTGGAAGTGCTTTCAGGGACTGGAATGTGATGTGAAACCCTGAGGCAGAATGCAGAATGCGTTCCTCGAAGTCCTCCTCGATGGCCTGCTGCCTGTGAAAGCTACCAGACTTGTGGAACCAACTGTTGCTGAAACTCAGCCCATCTTTCAGGGGAGCAACAGAGCCCAAATTAATATCAGACAAAGTGAAATTAAAGCGATATAGCCCCCCCGCCCCCCCCACAGCATCTGACCGTGGCTTTGAAACCATAATTAATTCATCTGAAGCCTGCCATGTTCAGCAATCATTCATCCCGTTAGCCAACTTGTATCTTAAATGAGAATCGCTCCTCTTGTGCCATTAACACCGCTGCGCGTTCGTTTGAAATATGACACTGGTATCTTGGCAGTGGGATAATTTATAGCCTCTTATTGGTGTTTCTCACTGCTTCCTCCAATCCCCTGGATCGTAGTGCCTTCAGAAGATAAATCTAAAATCTTCTTAAAATTAAAGATCAATCGCCAATTTAACTTTCTCTCTTCACTTTGATATGGAGTCAGTTGTTGGCAGGGGAGGGCAGGGCAGCCCTCGGTGCATCAACTCTGAGCAGAATGGAATTTGCTCTGCAGTTTTGCCCCCTTTGGCAACTCCCTGCAGAAGACCAAACGAGAGCCCAGAAGAAGAAGAGCCGCTGCTCTTGCCCACCAATGTCAGTTCCAGCCGTCTTGAGGGGGAGGGGTGGAAGACCTTTCCGCTGAGCGAGGAGGACATGGCGGCTCGGCTGGGGGGATACGGTGCCTCCGTCTCTTTGAGAAGGGGGAAAGGAAGGTGCCCTCGTCGCCCCCTTTCATCAACCAGAGAGGTTATGGGGGGTCTCCTCTCCCCACTACGCCACCACCTATGGGAAACTGCTCCTTCCCTGGGCAGTCCCACCGATGGGGTTTCTTGTTTAGAGCAAATGCTTGTATTTCTGGGCCTGAGGAACTGTCTGCCACTGTTCCACAAGCCGACCCTTTTCTGCAGCCACAAATTCTGTTAGAATACTTGAAAACCTCCTGGTAGTTGGTATAAGAGGCTTCGGCGTCAGATGCCAGAGACAAGATGAAGTACGGTATTAAACAAGGAATTTATAATAGGGATATTTTGTACATAAGGGATTATATTTACTTTGGGGTTTTCAAAAAACTGCTTAGTGGCAATTCTTTAGGACTTGACACCATTGCTGTCACAAGCCTCCAAGGACGTCTTTTTCCTCAGGCCAAATTCCCTAAACCTCCAGCTCCACACATACAACCAGGCCCAGCCTCGGGGTACCGTCTGCCTCTGCCACCCAAGCTGCCTGCTCCTGTTGCATTACTGGCTGCTTGGACATTTGATCTGGGTTTTTACCCCCTGCCTGTATAACTTTCCTCTGGCAAGATCTCCGGGCAGCCCCCTGGCACAGCCCAGCCCCCTGCTCCCTGTTCCTGATCTTCACCAGCCCCCTAAGGTTATCTCACAGAGAAAGAATAGCTGTTAACGTTCTCCTCTGCGTTCTCCTAGTCCCTTTTACAACACCGCACACCAGCCAGCAGACTTTCTCCCTCTCTCCCCACACAAAGGACTCATTACAGAACCACAATAGTTATAGGCAGGCATTTCTTCACGGAGGGCCACACCCAATAATGCAGGCTGGGTGCAAGGCTCTGAGGGGGGTATTCGGGCCAACTGCATATAGCTGCAAGGGATTTGGGCAGGGCGGGCAGGATGCTGGAGGCTTCATCTCTGGAGGTCTTTAAGGGCAAGCTGGCCAAGCTCTCGGTGTGGCTGGGCTAAATGGACATGGCCTCGGGAGCTGGCCGGCCGATCACGTTCGCCCTGCCTCTAAGGGGGCCCTGTGCTGGAGATGACGATGAGCTGGGCCAGCTTTTTCTCCTGGCAAAGGTGTTCTGGGAAGGGCGGCGGCTGCTGTTGCCAGGGATGGAATGTGCCGTGAACCTCTATGAAATGGGGCTGTAATGCAGAACCACAGATCTTCTGTTCCTCTGGATCAAGAATGAGATCCCAGTTAGCTTCCCAGAGAGGCGACTCATGCTCTTCTTGCCTGGAGGAACCCGGCCGGCATGGATCGCCTCCAGGCTGGCTCCCAGGATAGCAGCTGGGCAACCCCTGCCTCAGGGCCCTCCATTCTGGGCTGGACTCTGCTTTCGGGAGGCCCTGGGATTGGCGAGGGGTGTGCGTCTGTGCGTAGGCCCCATGTGGACTCCACACATCTCCAGGGACCCAAATGGCTTCTGGCAGTCCTGAAGGAGGCCAGAGTCTTTGTGCTTGCCGCCCTTGCCCCGCCTCTGTCTTTTTCAGGTACAGAAGCGATCTGCCTTCCTCTGCCGTTCTTTGCAGGCTCCTCGGCCACCTCCCACCCCGAGTTTCTTTCTTCACACCAGGCAGCAAGTGGCTGAAATTGCTTCACACGGAAGGCGGCAAATGCCCGACTTGGCAGGGAAGGGCCTGCCTGGCACGTCTAGCTAAGCCCTCCTGCCAATCAGATCTTTGGTTACATAGATAGATCTGATATTAAAGCTGCATCTAATGAGTTTTCACACTGGCATCTCAGGGGAGGCGTGTGCGGAGCGTGTGAATAGTCACTCATCCCCCGCTGCGTGTGCCAAGCGATGCAAGCAGGAGAGGAGCGTGTTTGGCTTTGAGCTGTTGGGCTTCCGAGGCTCTGCAAAGGTCTTAATTGCCAGGCGATCCTTCCCTGCGCTTCGGAGGCCCAGTTTCGACTTGTGCTGCTGGTGCCCTTTACTTTTGCATTTCCTTGGGCAGCAGCACATTTAAACACTCACCCACCCCCTTTAATGCAATACCAAAACATTCAGCCACTATGCAGGCTATGCTGCTTTGCAGAGAAGAGTGAACCGGATCCCTGCTTTTGTACCACCACCACCATCCCGCACCACAGCAATATTTAACATTTTAAAAAACCATCTGTGTGCATAATCTTCTGACGTGACCCCCCCCCCCCCATGGTATTCCCAGGATGGAGCCTTGAGGGTGATGTGAGAGACTGTGATGGGGCCCACGGGAAGAGCTCCACGGCTCTGACTGGAGGAGGGAGGCCGCAGGCAGGCAGGCAGGCAGGCAAGGGGGCCTTGCGGCTTCGTGGCTCAGCGGGTGACCACGGGGGCCAGCGGCTGTGCAGAGGGAGCCCCACCGCAGCAGAGCCCCGCCTTGCCTGCAGAGGGTCCCAGGCTCAGTCCCGGCAGTGTCCCCAGGGAGGGCAGGGGAAACTCCTGCCGGAAGCCCCGGGGAGCCTTTGCTGCCGGTCTGCGCCGACAGTGCCGGGCTAGACGGGCCAGGGGGCGGGCGCCTGACTCAGTCCGCAGCGGCTTCCGATGTCGTTCTGCTGCCACCCCCCCCCCGAGGGCCTCCCGCCTGTGGGAGCAGAGTTTAGGGCCTGGCAGGTGAACCCGCCAACGCTGAGCCAGGCTCGCTCCTTCAATGCCAGCCTGGTTTGTGGACACCTTGGCCCACCACTGCCTGCAAGACACGAGGCCCGAGACCCACGCCAGGCCCGCCCACCCAAAGAAGCAGCCCAGAGCCAGGAGCACAGACCTGTCCCTGGAAGGGCCGCTCTTTGAAGGGCCGTGGTGCAAGCTTCTGCTTGGCTGTCCTCTTCGGAAAACCCTTTGGCCCCCTCCCTAGACAGTGCCTTCAATCGTTCCCCCAAATTTAGGGTGAATCAAAACATCTGCCATGTCCCTGGCATCCCTCCCCTTCCCAATCCAACTGTCTCTGGGGGTGCAGGTGGGCAGCATCCAGCACAATCCCCCCCGCCCCGCCCCCGTATGTCAAGCACTGCCAGGGGACCTTTCTTCAGCAGATGTTTTGGTGCCAAACTAGAATAACTGCAGCTGTGGAATTCTTGGCTAAACAGACCCATAAGGTGGGCTTTGTTCTCTTTTATCTCTTGGCAACACTCTGGGAGCTGTTCTGGGAGCAGCAAGCCCTCTTCGGTCTCTTCCCCGATCCTCCAGCACCGACTCCCTTTTCCTCCAGTTGTCTCTTCTCTTTCATTGCTCTCCCCACCCTCCGAAAACCATTAGCTAGCCAGGAGCCGGTTCTTTTGCACGGCCACAATCAAACTGGCTTATCACAGGCTGACATAGCGTCCGCCTGAGGCCTTTGTGCCTCCAAGGTGATAAACACACCGCTCTTTCTGGCTGTCCCTCCTCCTGCTGCTCAGAAACCCAAAGTGACTCGGCTTCACAGAGTCAGCCTCATAAAATGAAGATGTAACAAGGATCCACTTGCTGATGAGGTTGGAGAGCTGGACTTGGAAACTCCAGGATTAGGAGGCAGCTCCCAAGAGCGTGCGGCAGCCCCCAGTTTCCTGGGATTAGGTATTGCTGTAGGGACGACGGCGGCCTCTTTCCCCCTTCCTTGTCCCTCCGTGAAATGTCTCTGGTGCCTCAGTTCCCCAAGGCTCAAGACTGGGCACTGCACAAGAATAATATGTGTACGCGTGTATGTGGGGTGGTTCAGCCTACCTGCCCCCGCTCCTTTTTGATCCGCCACCCATGCTGCGTTCATGCTGAGCACAGTTCCTGCCAGCGCCCGGTCCCAGCAGAGTGGCTTCCCTACAATGTTGCAGTTTGTGCGCATGGATACAGGCCTCTGGATATTGATGAGGATCTGGCCGAGGGGCCAGTAGCCACGGCGCACACACACACACACACACACACACCGGCAAGCTGCAGGCCAGTCAGTCTGGCTTCGATGCCAGGGAGGACATGAGAGCAGCGCCCCTTTGTAAACAACTTGATAATAATGCAGTGATCAGTAGGACCCAGCATGGATTTGCCCAGAATAAATCCTGCCAGACTAACCTTCTCTCCCTCCCTCATTGGGCTGCTAGCTTAGTGGATCATGAGAATGCTGTAGACACAATTTATCTTGATATCAGCAACATGTTTAACAAAGTCCCCCATGATAGTTTGGTTAGCAAACTGGTTAAATGCACACTAGGTGATAGTACCATCAGGTGTTTTCACAGCTGGCTGGAAAACCAAACTCAGAGTCTGCGCCGTCAGCAGTTCCTCATCCCACCGGGGAAGAATGGGGTGCTCTTTCCTGGCCCCAGGCCTCTTCAGTGGTTTTTATTAATGACTTGGACAAAGGGGTGGAGGGAAGCCTCATCAAATTTGCAGGTGACACAAAACTGGGAGTGATCGCTTCCACCTGAGAAGGCAGGAATAACATTCAAAATCACCTCAATAGAACCGGAAAGGGGTTGAAACTAACAAAAAGGAAGTCGACAGAAACACATGCAGAGTTCTACATAATTAATTAAATGCACAGGTACAGGAATGTGAAAAGGATCTTGGGATTGTAGTCAATCACAAATGGAACAAGCATCAGTATTGTGATGTGGCTGCCAAAAAGATGAAAGAATGTGACTTTAGGCTGCTTTAACAGCACCATCGCTTCCAAGTCCTGAGAAGTGCTGGCTTTACCTCATCTGGAGTCCTGCGTCCAGTTCTGGGCATCACATTTTAACAAGGATGTAGACAAATTGGAATGGCTTCAGAGGAGGGCAACACAGATGGCCAGCAGTATGGAAAACCTTTCTCAAGAGGAGCTAGGTATGTTTAGAGAAGACTGAGCGGGGACATGTCAGCCCTCTTCCAGTCCCCGAAGGGCTGCCCCACAGAAGAGGGCAAAGACTTTTCTCTGCTGCCCCAGAGGGCAGGACTAGATGTAAAGGGCTGAAGTTTCAGGAGGGCAGTTTTCAGTTCTGTGATTCTGTAAATACAAACAATGCATAATAAACTAAAAAGCTATAAGATCACAAAAGCAGCATAAAACAACCAGCAAGAATAAATTGTATCTGAATAGGTTGCGATTTTTAAAATTATTTTTAAAAGGTCTTTGCCTGGCACAAAAATGCAATAAGATAAGTGCCAGGCAAACCTCTCTCTGGAGAGGAAAGTCCACAACTGCAGGGCCACCACTGAGAAGGCATCCTCTCTTTGGTAGCCACCTGCCCCACCTCAGGTGGTGGCAACACCTGCACGAGGCCCTCCACTGAAGATCTCCCTTTTCAAAGCCCACAGTCCCTTTGCCTCCCTCCCTTCTCTCTCTCTTTGCTCAATCACCTTCAATGCTCCCAGCACGCGATGCTCTCTGGGCCTCTGGCTCATTGTGTGACCTCACACCCATGCCACAAATGGCATCCATTTGAGGTTTTCTCTGAGGCCCCCAGAGAGGCACCGAGGGATGAGCCTGCAACTGTGCCTCAGAGTTCCACAGTAATGCCTGAAGTGGAGGCCACGGTGCGGGCTGATGTGCAAACCTCACATACCTTGGAAGGGCATGTGTCTCCTGTAAATGTCTTCTGCATTTGAGATTTGCAGAAAGTGGGAGTGTGAACCTCCTGCCTATCTTCTGGCTGGTGTTTATCTCCTGGCTTGTTTGTTGTGGGTTTCTCTCTTCACCTGGCAAAGAGGTAGTTTATTACAAGTGCTGAGGAGAGGGGGGGGGAGAAGGGGCCAGGCGCATGCTCATCTTCCAGAGGTGTTTACTGCTCCTTATCTTGCGAAGGCAGGTTGGTTTACCCACTACACAGCTATTTGCAGATGGTGTGGATAAAAGCCCTGCTTTCTGCACGATCTGCAGATCGCAGATGGGGTTGGGAACTGCTCTTGGCCTTCCTTGTGGCTCCTGTAATGTGGGCATTCTGCTCACTCGAGGCTCATGTTAAGTTTGACTGATGGTGGATTTTAATTTGCATTTAACACTTAATCTTTTTTATTTATTTAAATATGTACATGCTGCTCTATAACCGTGATGTCAGTGCGTTGTTTCACTCACCTTCCTGCGACGGGATGAAGTCTAGGATAGGCTCCGTTGGCCCCTGATGAAAACAGGGATCCTGGGGTCAATGAAAACATCAACCCAGGTGCTGCTGCAGTGTAAAAGGCAAATTCCATGCTCAGGAAGTGTTAGAAAATATTTCTTTTTCCTAAGCTAAATAGTTCCAAACATTATAACCTTTCCTGCAGCCCTCTGACCATTTTGGTTGTCCTTTTCTGCACCTTTTCCAGCTCTATAATATCCTTTTGGAGGCTTCTTAGCTTAGAAAAAGGTGGGTAAGAGGGACATGATAAAGGTATACAGAATTATGCATGGTGTGTAGGAAATGGATAGGGAGATGTTTTTCTCCCTCCCTCCTAATACTAGAACCCAATGGAAGGGTGGGAGATTCAGAACAGATAAAAGGAAGTCCTTCTTCACACAGCACATAATTAAATTATAGAATTTGCTACCACAAGACATGGTTATGGCCGCTAACTTGGATGGCTTTAAAAGGGGCTTAGACAGATCCATGGAGGATCAGGCCACCAGTGGCTACTAGTCATGATGGCTGTACGTATATTAACTCCAGTTATCAGTGGGAGGGTGGTCTGCAAGAGGTCAGCTGACCTCTTGCAGTAGTTCAGACAACCTCTCGTGAGAGCCCCCACTGCTGGGGCACGAGGCAGGAGCGAGCGGGTGGGCGGGCTGGCTGGCCGGTCGAGCGAGCCAGGGGGTGGCGGCCGCGTGGTGCCACTGCCGCCTCACGGGGGGCGGGGCGGCAAAATGCTTTGGGCTGGGCCCGCATGGCGCATTAGCACCGCTGGGTTCACACAACACTGCGACCCACATTTCAGCGACGACCCGCACTAACCAGACACGGCCTTGAGTATGGGTTGTCGTGCTTTGTGAACCCAGCCACGATCTGTTCGTGTCTCCGGATCTCTCCTTCAAAAGGAAACCCGCCCCGGCTGTTGCTGCCTCTGGAACATCTCCCTGCCCAGGGACGTGGGGGGCTCATAACCATGACGAGGGCGGGTGGGGACATAGCAAGGCTCCCAGAGGGGATGGGCTTTGGGCTGCAGACAGCAGGACTGCCAACAAGGGGGCGGAGGGAGCTCAGGTGTGGCAGGAGCCGGAGGCACTGAGGCGAGAGTGTGGCCGACTGGAAAATCAGGGTGGTGGTAGTAATTTATGTATGTATGTATGTATTTATTTCATAGATTTCATAGATTTCATAGATCATAGAGTTGGAAGGAGCCTACAAGGCTATCGAGTCCAACCCCCTGCTCAATGCAGGAAACTAGAGGAGGGGTCTCCCATCCAAGTAACAACCAGGCTTGACCCTGCTTAGCTTTCCACACTCAGACAAGCTGAGCCAGAGTAAGCCACAGGCCTGTATTTATTAATTATATTTATACCCCGCCTTTTTTCCTGCAAGGAACCTAAGGCAGCTTACATAATCCTCCTCCTCCTCTCCATTTTATCCTCACAACAACCCTGTGAGGTAGGTTAGGCTCAGAGTCAGTGACTGGCCCAAAGTCACCCAGTGGGTTTCATGGCCGAGCGGGGACTAGAACCCGGATCTCCCGAGTCCCAGTCCAACACTCTCACCACTGCGCTACACTGGCTCACTGGTAAGGGTGGGGGCTCCCCCGGGTTTCTGGCTGGGTGCTGAAAATCACGTATCCTTCCTCGCAATGTTGGCTCAGGACCCTGGCGACAGGGAGGGAGACTCGCCGCACCTTCTTTGCAGAGGGGTCGCTCCAGAGTTAGAGGCGAGTGGGTGCGCCCAGAAGTCCCTCCCCGGTGCGTGGAGGCTGCCTGCACAGGGCGGTGCGGTGCCACGTCTTCCTGCGCTCCTGGCAGCACTGCTGAGCTTGCCCATCATCGGGCCGGCTGCCCGCCCTTGGAGCTGGCCAAGGGGTGTCCTCTCACTGCCGGTCGAATGCACCGATGGGAGCGGGGTGGTGGCCACAGCCACAGGGATGGAGAGCCAAGGCAGCTGCTTGGGATGCCCATGGCCACGGGAGTAACCTGGGGGTGTGGGCAGACTTGTGGCCCCTTTGTGGCCAGCCTGCAGGACCGCCTCTTCCTCGGACCATGTGGAAAGCCAGAATGCCGCCAGTCCCCTTGCCTTGCCCAAGAGAGGCTGCCCTGTTCGGGGATCTCCTGTGTCGGCATGTCCAGGTGCGTGTTGCTCTTGGCATCTGGCCTGGGCCGGGGGAGATCAATGTCGGACGGCAGGGAAGCCGCACAGCGTCAAAGTCGCCTTACTGATGCTTCGGTCCCCGTTGCCATGGTGATCTGTCGCATCTCACTCACGCTTTGCCTACAGTGGATGGGTTTTCGGGCGGGGGGGGGAGTATGTGTGCGTGTGTCTCTCCCTTAAAGCGCTTTTAGAAAACAACACCCAATGTTTCCAAGAGAATGTGTATGCATGTGTGGGGAGGGGGTGGGTGAGACATGGCCCAACCTTTAGCTAGGTATGTTTTTTCTTCTTCTTTTGCTGATATAAAGAAAACTCCCCACTCCAATAAGGGAGTAAAACATTGGGGTGAGCAGCGGATGAAGCAGAGGGATGGGTGGGCACATGCCTGTTGTTGATGGCAGATTCATTAAAAGACCCCATGATGGTGGTCATGGACCCTCCTCAAGCAGAGGCCTCCAGCCAGGGACACTGAGGCAGAGGGGAGCAGCCTGGAGAAGGGCTCCCTCGTGCCACTGGGACGTCTTGCTGAGTGATCTCCCACCCTCCTCCCCGCCAAAGACGGCATTCGCAGGACCACCACTGCCAAGCGTGGCTTATTTAAGCCATGGTGGGTTGTGGCGTGGGCAGGCAGCCATTTTGAATATTCAACCCCAATCAGGGGCTTGCCATGGTTTGTTGTGTCATCCAAACCCAGGTGAGGGTTAAGCCCTCTAATAACTCTACAGGAGACCCTGCCCACCGAGGTTTGGATGACATGGCAGCGACCCTGCCAGGGATCAAATATTCAACATGGCCACTGCAAGCCAGCATGGCTCGAATAAGCCACAGTGTGCTGTGATGACCGTGCAGACTGGCCCCGTCTCTGTGATGCTGGAGGGAAAGGGTGCCCGAGGTGGAGCCAGTAAGAGAACCGCTTTGCTGGGTCGGGAGGTGGGGTTTCAGTTCACAGGATGCATCTCTGCAGGGCCAAGGTGCCCCCCGCCCCACATGCAGAAACTGGCAGGGCTGGCCGCTGAATCCCCCTTCGACACTGGCAACGGGACCGCGACCCCCCACTGCGCCTGCGGAGCACGGCCTCGCTTAAGGGGAGCCGGACAGGCTCGGTGGCACACACAGCTCTATCCCCCGCCAGAGGGGAGTGGCCAGGCAGGGCCCAGGAGAAATGGCTGGAGGCGGCTGCCCCCCCCAGCCTCTGCCGCCCGCGGTGGCTGCCTCACTGCCCAAGGGCAGGGCCAGCCCTGCATGCGTGTCTCCCGGCACGTGACCCCGAGCACAGTTCTCCTCGGGGTGGCCAACCCCTGTCTTTACTGTGCTGCTTCAGCCTGTCAGGGGGAGGGGGCTCACAAGATGGAATGCTCCTCTGCCCCCCCCCCCCCGAAAAAAGGTCACCTGCATAGAGGATGAGCGTGCATGGGGGAGCGTCGGCAGCGTGCCGTGGGGAGAGAATGTTTGGGCAGGCGGCAGCATCCCATCACGTCAGTCCCACCTGCCGTCTGAAGTGGCACAGCCCGGACACGGGTAGGACGCCCGACTCAGGTTAGGACAGGCAGCTCATTTGCTCCCTGAAAGTCTGTCATGCTGGCTGCGTTTGCTTTTGTTGCTGAATATTTCATGTCAAGGGGCTCCCTGTTGGGAAAGACACTTATTCAGTTTCATTAAACACTATTATTTTTTCATTATTCTATCAGTTTGCCTCCCAGCACAATATGCTCTGCTTCTCTGTTGCTCCAGGTGGTGGGCAGGAGGTGCAAGACTTTGCCGGGCAGGAGAGAAGCCCGGGGAGTCGAGAGAGCCCGCAAGGTCCGGCGGCGGTGGCGGCAGGAGCAGCAGCAGCGTGCCAGGCCTTCAGTGGGCAGCCAGGAGGGCGACCTGCCCATGGCATGGGCACTTCCAGAGCGGGATTGGCTATCCGAGGCCATGGCAGCACCATGCTTTCCACCTCTTTGGCCCGTCGCATCTGCTGTAGACCAAGAATCTACAGCAGATCTAGAGAGCCAGTGTGGCGTAGTGGTTAGAGTGTTCGATTGGGACCCGGGAGATCCAGATTCTAGTTTCCGCTCGGCCATGAAGCTCACTGGGTGACTTTGGGCCAGTCACTGACTCTCAGCCTAAGCTACCTCACAGGGTTGTTGTGAGGATAAAATGGAGAGGAGGATTATGTAAGTCGCCTTGGGTTCCTTGCAGGAAAAAAGGCGGGGTATAAATATAATTTAATCATCATCATCATCATCATCATCATCATCATCATCATCATCATCATCATCATCATCTCTCCTGGAAGCTGGCAAAAGTGCCGTGATGGCAGAGACTTTCAAGGATTGAAACTTGCAGGCTGGAGGATGGAAATTCTCAGGGCTCTCAACCAGTGGCAGGATTGCGTTAGTCCACAGCCAGCCCTTGGGCAACCCAGACGGGCCTCAGCCCATTGGGCTTTGTGCCTTGAGGCACCAGGTAAAGAGACCAGTGATGGGTATACATGCCTGGCTGCCCTTGAGAGGGGCCGTACCCCGTGGCAGAGCCCCTGATTTGCATGCAGAATGTTCCAGGTTCAATCTCTGGCATCTCCAGGTAGGACTGGGAAGACCCCCCCCCCTTTCTGAAACCCTGGAGAGCTGCGGCTGTCAGTCAGTGCAGACAAATGCTGGGATAGATGGACAGGGTGTGTGTGCCTGACTCAGTCCAAGGCAACTTCCAATGTCCCTGTGCCCTCCTCGACCAAGGACGCTGTGGGGCGGATTCTGCTGCCCACAGCTGTGGCTGTGCACCTCTTCATACCTGGCTGGAGGTAAGCAGCAGTGGCCGATGCTAAATCCTCCTTTGGCTGGGGTGGTGGTTATAGGACCTTCCTACCAATTCCAGCTGAGCCAGATGTAGACGGTGAGGTGGTGGCACAGCCGCAGCCCGCCTCCTCCAGGGCCGTCCCCCCCCTAGCCTGGCACTGCGGGGGGGGGGTGTCTGGGCACCTGCTCTGCTCCCGCGGCAGCACCAGGCCAGCCTGCCAGCTTCATAGGATAGGATCTGAATAGAGTTGGAAGGGGCCTACAAGGCCATCAAGTCCAACCCCCTGCTCAGTGCAGGGAACTAGAGGAGGGGTCTCCCATCCAAGTAGCAGCCAGGCCTGACCCTGACAAGCTGAGCCAGCGTGAGCCACAGGCCTGTTCGTTTCCTTCCTGGGCCTCTTGGCAGTGGCCCACGGGGCGGGCTGGAGCCTGTGCCACCAAACTGGTGCTGGACCACGAGCCCTGGCCTCTCTTGCCTCCGCAAGTTGCTCGTACTCCTGTGAGGGTGGCCCTGAAGCCAGGCTGCCCCTGCTGGCCACCTCGCCCAGCACCTGGCTCCTGGGAGGGTAAGCCCCAGCAGACCACTCCAAGTGAGGTGCGGAGCCAAGCCGAGGGAGGCTGCCTGACGCCCTGACCCTTCCCTCACCTGCCAGTCCTGCCGCTTTCCAGAAGATGAAAGAGAATTCCTGGCTTCCCTCCCCCTGCCACCGCTCCCGCTGCCAGTTTCCAGGGACTATTAAAATATATTCCCTGTGGTGGAATTTCTGCCCACAGAGTCGAAACTGGGACAAGGTCATGTAGGAGCACTCGGGTGTTCTCCACCCCGCTTCTGTTCTGTTCTGGGCCTGCCTCCTTCTGCTGTTCATTTCTCCTGTTTTCCGCCCAAGAAGCCCGGGCTGTTCCTCCTGCTGCAGCATTCTCCAGATTATCTCCTTTGATGCTTAGTAATAAATGTAGCTCCATTTCATGACAAGAAAGCAATTCCACCACCGGCAGGCAGCCACGTCAGCTTCGTATTGCTCAAAGTGTATTCTGAGGATGCAGCTTCCTCATTGACAGATGAGGAAGCCAGGTCAGCTGGAGCCCAGCTGAACCCGGAGCCTCCTCCGTCAGCAATGCAGACGGCAAGGGAGCCCAGCCAGTGTGCCACAATTCACAGGGATCAGCAGGCACCAAAGATAAAGGTGGGGGGAAATGGCCCACTTTCATAGAATCACAGCATCATAGGGTTGGCGGGGGCCCTGGAGATCACCTAGTCCAACCCCCTGCTCAGTGCAGGCTCTACAGCATCCCTGACAGACGGCCGCCCAGCCTCTGCTTAAGTGCCTCCAGTGAAGGAGAGCCCCCCAGCTCCCGAGGCGGCCGCCCCACTGCCAATCAGATCTCACTCTTAGGATGTTTCTCCCGATGCTTAGCCAGACTTTGCTCCCCTGCAGCCTCAACCCACTGGCTCTCGTCCTGCCCGCGGGAGCAACACGTCTGCTCCATCTTCGGCATGACGACCTTTCTGATATTCGATGGCCAGTCTCACGTCTCCTCTTAATCCCCTCTTCTCCAGGCTAAACATACCCAGCTCTTTCAACCGCTCCTCACATGGCTGCGCAGCCTCACATTGTGGGAAAGTGGCTGGGAGGGTGGGGTGGGCGGGGGGGGGCGAGTCCCGCATCTTTGCCAGGCGGCAGAAGCTGAAATCTGGACAGCGGGGACTGGCGGGGGCGGGGGGGGGCGTTGGCTGTGAAGTGGTGAAGGCAGCGTGGGCGGGGACTCATTCCCAGGCTGAAGGGGGGGTGGCAATGGCCTGACCAGGGGAGGGGCATCACACAGCCCTGCCCACTGGCTCGCTCCACCTCCAGGGATCTGCGAGCAGCTGATGACTTGCTTGGGGGAAAGGCAGGCAGGCAGGCAGGCGCTTTGGCGCTCTGGGCACTCCTGGGCCCCTCCCCCGCCTGGGCTGGTGATGTGACCGGGTTCTAGACAGGAAAAAGATGCCCGCAGCTGGTCATAAAATCTGAGGCCCGGTGTGAAACTTGTACCCCTGCCTGTGTCGCACAAGCACATTAACACAGGGCACCTGTCTTTAAACTTCCTTAATCTCATGATCACTCTCTTTCATACCGATTAATTTCTAAATTAAATTATTTAATCCCTTCCCACAGTGGTGAGGGCATTAAAAGGCGGAATCCATCTTTCCCCTCTCCTGGGCCACTTTAAACTTTACAGTGCCCCATTGTGGATTCCGTACGAGTGAGATAGCACGGCTTCTGTTGCTATGCTCCACATTGACTCTGCAACGCCCTCCCCACGCACCCACCCACCTGGCCTCCACATATAGTCTGGCTAGATCTGTGAGTGGCAGAAAAACATGCAAATTAAATCTGGCCATGGCATGGACCTCTTGGCCACCATGGCGGCATTCATCACCCATCTTGGAGAGATCTTAACTCTGTGACCAAAGGCCACCTTCCTGTGGCATCTTACAGAGACTACAATATTTCCACTGTATTTTGTCCTCACAGCAGCTTTGCAGGGAACGGCCCTCTGCAGCTCATCCAGAGGGGTGTGCGAGGCTGGGCGGGAGCTGCCCAAAGCACATGCTGAGTCAGGGGTAGAGATGGGATTTGAACCCAGGTCTGCCAGGGTTCTCCTCCCCCTAGAGCACTCCCTGCATTCCTCCTGCCTGTTCCCGCTCTCCCTGCGGGGTCTCCAGACGGGCTGCTACCTCCTGTGTGTGGCAAGAGAGTCAGGTGGGTGGGAGGTGCTCCCATCTCTTCTGACCTTCCTTGGGCCCATAAAAAGCAGATACCTTAGAAAGATCCCTTTGGTTCCGTGTGTGTGTGTGTGTGTGTGTGTGTGTACCGTTCTGTGCCCCAGATGGCTCTTCTCTCCAGCCAGAACTGACAGTGATCAGTTCAGTGGAGATGGGATTGTGTCTTACTGTGAAGGATCACCAACAGGATCCTTTGCGTGAGTTTGGCGCTTAACGGGTTAACCGGTACTGAGTTACAGCCCGTCCGAGCGCTAACGACCACCTACGAGGCTTTCGTACACAAAAGGAAACCGCAGCCCTTCAAATGACCAAATAAGGCTTTTAATTGTTTATACAATAACACAGAACGGAACTAACAGCTCTCCAGGAATACTATACAGTCAACACAACCTTAGTTGACCCCCGCCTTAGCCAATGAACAGGCTCTCAGACTAGCGGACTGAATCTAGTCAATTACCTTAGACCAAAGACTTTAAGCCTAGTCAGTTTCAGCCTGGCCCCGGGTCGGCGATCCGTGGATGAGAATGGGGTACTCGGGCTGCTTGTGTGGAGGATGGATCTGGCCCCAAAGTACCCTTGGTTCCCAACAACCCTCTGCCGGAAGGGAGAGGGGTTTTCTACCCCGGAGTTCCCGCTCTCCCCGCCCTCCAGGTCAGGTGGGGGCTTATGCCTGCCCCTTCTTTTCAGGTGGGCTTATTCCTGCCCGGGAAGAAGGTGACGTACTGGTACTTTGCAGCTCTTTGAGACTGCCCTGATAGTTTGATGGTCCTTGATGGTCCTTCCTGGACTTTTGTGGATCTCCACCGAGACCCTCCTTTGTTGGGGATGATGACCTGTCTGGCTGCTTCTCCGGTGACCTCATCCCTCCTCCCTCGCCCCCTCCCTTAGGGGAAAATTGTGTGTGTGTGAGTGCAGACTTGTATTTGGGCTTTCTCCACACTTACATTGAATCACGTTTACTGCTGCTATTTATGATCAGGGTGCTGGTCCCAAATGCAGTGGAGACATCTTTCTGCACAGCCGGCCTGGGGGGAAAGGATGGCTGTGGTGAGGAGGAGGAGGGAGGAGGAGGAAGGGGAGGCTTGGCAGGAGAAGTGGGTGGGGGGTGCTTGTAAGGTGTGTGTGTGTGTGTGTGATGGACAGAGGCTCACAGCAACTGGACAAGAGTTCCTTTGGGGGTCTGTGGGCTGAGATGCCCCAGGGCCAGGGCCAGCCAAAGGCCCTGATGGTTTTTGTGGTAATTGCAGCTTTTAAACTGCTGGTTTATGAATGGGTCTCTGTGCAGGGTGGAGGCTGCTGTGTGTTTATCTCAATTTCCTCATTGATTTCTGGCCGGCTGCTGCCACCACTGTGATGTATCTGCCCACTTTAGCCAAATCACCGCCACCAGACCTGGCCACCTTCCTCCTGTGATTTGAATGATGTGATCAATTTACCCAGAAGAAAAAACAAATTGCATCCAGACCGATGCTTCAATTTTGTCTCCACTTGAGCAGCAGCTAATGTGGCGGCCCGGTAGAATTGGTGCTGTGTCCTGTCATTGCCCTTGACAGATAATGGGCCACAATTGCAGCCCCCTCTGGTTTTTCCAAGCAACAGAAGCACACAGAGGAAGGAGAGAGAGGGACAGCTCTGGGCGAAGCCGCCGAGGCCCCCCAGACACCCCCTTGGACACCGCTCCGCTCCCCTTCTTCCCGCGGCAGGGCCGCAGCCCGGGGAGGAACAGAGCCTCGGCTTTGCAGACAGCAGGGCCCAGGCTCGGCCCGCAGCAGGCAGCGTCTCTCTGGGTAGGACCGGAAAGCCCCCTGGCTGAGACCCTGGAGGGCCCCTGCTAGGCAGCTGGACAATACTGTGCTCTCTGTGCAGCGAGCGCCACCAGCTGCTCTCTGTAGTCCCCTGGGGGCTAAGTCGATGCCCCCCTGACTCCCCCCTCCCAACCCAAGCTGCCTTGTCCTCTACCCCTTGGCTGGTTTCTGCCCTCCCCCTTCTGTGGCAGCTGGGCAGAGCAGAGGCAGCCTCTTTCTTCCCCTCTTCCGGCCAGGCTTTCTGCTTCTAGCTGTTCACTGGCCATTCGTGGCTTAGCTGGTCTGGAGAACACAGAGAGCTGGACTGGCCTCAGTGGGGCCATTTCTGGGCGGCGGTTGCAGTGGGGTGTGAGCTAGAGCTGCCTGGCCCCAAATGGCGTGCGGGAGCCTGATCAGAGGGAGTCCCCTCGGGCTCTGCATACCTGTCCCCCATAGATTTCATGGATCATAGAGTTGGAAGGGGCCTACCAGGCCATCGAGTCCAACCCCCTGCTCAGTGCAGGAAGCCAGAGGAGGGGTCTCCCGTCCCGTCCAAGTAACAACCAGGCCTGACCCTGCTCAGCTTTCCACGCTCAGACATGCTGAGCCAGGGTAAGCCCCGCACCCTTCTGTGCCCTCCTCTCCACCACTAAGGGGGCCTGTGCAGGGCTTCCTTTGGGACCCCTCCTGGAGCCTCTTTGGGAGGAGGGTGTGGGTGTGTTCCCGAGCGGCCCCTTTGCAGCTGCAGGTCAGTATTCCCAGAGCAGGGGTTGTGACAAACAGGATCTTCACTTGCACACACACGCCTGCGCCGACACGGCCCTTTTCACTTTAGGACCAGGCGCATAAACCCTTCTCAGGCCAGGCATCAGCACTTAAAAACCTGAGGGGAGGGTCAAAGGAAACCTTTCCCCTACTAATGAGGGAAAAGATTAATGCTGGATATTAAGGATCTAGCTTACATTTATGATGCTGTGGGTACAAAGGTGTGTGTGTAGATTTAAAAGTAAAGCAGGTAATAACGCCAAGCTGACACGTAGGATTTTGGTAGTTAACAAAATAAAAATAAGTTAATTTTAATTCTCAAAATCTTAGTTCCAGAAAATAAACCTGCCTACACCCAACACTTTGTAACTAACCTAACTCCCAAACTCCCAACCCTCCCCACACACTACAAGCACTCTCCCATATCACAGTAACTTAAGACAGATAACTTGAAGGGGGAGAGGGGGCAGTGTGTGTGTGTGTGTGTGTGTTTAGGCTATACTATTCCACCCACAAGAGAAGGGGCACAGTTGTTAAATAAGTTGGCCACCACGTCAAGAGTTGAAGCCAAGCCTGGTTTTGGAAAGGCAAAAGAAACCGAGAAGCAGGGTCGGTTGCCAGCAGTGGGTTGGAGGCAACCTGTTGGCACTCTCTGCTGGTCAACAGCCCCTCTTTCAAGTCCGGGCAGACTTTGGGCCTTCGCCTTCTGCTGAGATTCTCAGGGGTGGAGAGGAGAGAGGCAGGAACTGCTTCTTGGCTGCAGCTGCTCTTTGTTCGGCAGTGACAGGCCCGGCCTGGACCCAGGAGGCCACCCTCTGCTGGGCTAGCAGAGGCCTCTAGCAGGAGGCTTGGGGAGCCAAGGAAGAAAGGCCCCTGCTTGCTCCGGCACAGGAGCTGCCAACAAAGGGAGCGGAGCTCCCACGGAGGGAGCCAGGGCAGCTCCTCTCTTGCATTGCCAGCGTGACCTCTCTCATTTCTTTCCTCTGTATGAAGGGGAGCAGTTGGGCACATGATGATGATGATGGTGAAGGTGATGACGTGGCACAGAGCAGCAATGCCAGCTTGATAAGTGGAGTGGGTTGTCACAGACATCCTGCTGTCTCCATCGTGCCTCTGCCGTGCACCGCAGAAGGAAATGGGAGACTGGCAGAGCCCTGGCTGCTCGGCTTCAGGTCCTGAAAGGGACGCTGGCTAAGGGAGCTGCGCAGCACAAGCGAGAGCGGGAGAGGAGAGCAGGCCCGAGGCGCAGTCATGTTTTGCTTCAGCTGCACAAAGAGTGACTAGCGGTGATCTCCCCCACCCGCTCTGTTGGGGGTGGGGAGGGGAGATATGGGGAAGGGCCGAGAGATGGTGACTTGCTCAAGGCCACACTTTGGCGAGTCCCATCCCGGAGGCGAGCCTGGAGCCTCAGCTTCCGTCCTCTGGAACCCGCTGGTTCACAGGGGCCGCTTTCACATTGCTCGCAGCGGACGGTCCTTCGGATGCAACTGGCCAGTCGGGGCTGGCTCTACCATGAGGCAAAGCAAGGCAGCCACCTCAGGTGGCAGAGGCTGGGGTCTGTGTGGGTGGGAGGCAGCGGCGGCGGCTCCCCGGTTGTGCCTTGTGAAGGACTGCCACGGGTCCTTTATCCCAAGACGAGAGACCAAAGGTGCCAAACTGCCAGCCTTGGCTCTGCCGTCTTGACCCTGATTCTCTCAGGGCTTTGCCCTTGGTCTATAGTTACACTGGATCTGAGCACTGAACCACAGAGGAACCACACACACCGTGTGGGGTAGAACCAGGAAAGTTTATTTAAGGTAAACAGATTGCAGTAAAAGGTGGGGGAATGAGGGAAGGGGGAAAAGGTGGGGAGACACTTTGGTATATACAAGTAAAGCTACAAAACAACAAAACTAGTTCCTTTACTATATAAACACCCAGGCACTTACTCTTTGCCTGGGGGGGGGGGGTTGGTCTTCTTAGGGCCTGCCTCAGCAAAAGCCCGACTCCTTCACACAACAACAACCAAACCCAGAAGCCACGGCTGGCAGTATCGATCCCCCCCCTCCTTTCAGTAGCCCGGCTGTCCTTGGCCAATCAGGATGAATTTCATCTGAGCTAGGCAGGGGAGGGGTGGCTCCCAGGTGTCAAGAGGGGTGAACTCCTGACCATGGCTAGAGTGCTTGGGGAACATTTGCATGTGAATACCTGGGAGACTCTGAGTCGGCAGAGGGCCATCAAAGAAAGCTACTTACATTTGCAGGAGATTCTGAGGTGGCCCAGAGCCATCAGAGGAACTATGTACATTTGCATGAGGTCCCCAGCCTCCAGCTGGGATTACACTCCTTTACATGTATGTGGTGGTGAAGGATACCCGGACTCTGTCTGCTTTTCTTCACATGCCTCCCGGCCCCTCCCTTGGAGGACAGAGCCACACAGCCTGCCCTGCACCCCCTAAACTGGCAGGCTGCCCTCGGTGCAGGGGGCTTCCCATGTCGGTGTTCTGCTGCCCGGCCAGCTGGCTCCTCTGTGTCGAATGGCCTCTCTGTGTGCGGGCGTGCCATCTTGTCCTTTGCCTCAGGCAGCAAGCTCTGGCCCGGATTAACTGGAGGTTTCTTTCTTTTTAATCGCTCTTCCAAATCAGTGTTTTCCTGCCTGGGAGGCCTTTTAGGATGCAGGTCTTTTCACGGCTTCCATAAATTCTCCTTCTGGTGCAATTATGGAGCTGCTTCCATGTTCCCACGGTCTTGATCTCTTCCTCCTGATTATCTGGCCATGATCTCTTCCTCCTGATTATCTGGCCACGACTGCCTACTCAGGAGCCCAAGTCAATCCATATACGCGGCATGCCATTTACATATTTGTTTGTCTAACAGTTACCCAGCACTGTCTGGTCCTGCTGCAGCATCATACCAAACGCTCGCAGACAAGACAAGGAAGACCCTATTCAGCCAGAGAGCAGGAAAGGATTCCTTTCTCAGAAGAGGCAGGCAATGGGTCTCCCCACCCACAAGAAATGCTAGTGGATTTTGTTTAAATTCGGACCTTCATCCTTGCCCGCAAAGGGTCTATTTCTGTAGGAAACTGCATTTGTGACTATCAATCAGAAACTTGCTACTTCCAACATTTCAGACAGCAAAAAAGTGAAGGAGGGAGACATGTCGAGGGCAAGAGAAATTCCTTCTGCTGAAATCTTGGCATGAAAAGGAGATGCTTCCTTTTGCCATACTTCTGTGGCCTGCAGTGCCGAATTTGTGCTTTTTCGTGACCTAGAGATCTACAAAGTGAGAATCAAGGTGAAGGCACCAGGCAGGGCCCCCCTCCCTCCTGTGTCCAGGTGATATTCCAAAATGTGCAGGACCACCTTTGCACAGAGGCTCCCCAGGAGGCGCCTCGTCCAATGGGGTCCCCTATCTACTACCCAAAAGACACAAAGCAAGCAATCCTGGGCATTCCATAGTTTGGGGCATCAGTTGGGGTGTCTGGTTATATGGACTCCACTCTCAGACCTTACACGACTAGTGCTCCAAGCTACTTGTGCAACACCAACTGACCTCGTGAGGAAATGGCACTGACAGGCTCCCAGAGGATGCAGTTTGAGCCACCATAGAAGTTGAGGCTCTCTGCTGCCTCAGCATCCCCCACAAAGACAGACAACAACGGGGGCCCTGATGTTTTGGCCCAGTAAGCGCATCTACAATTTTGAGCAACTATCATGGTTGCTCTCACAAAATGGCTGCCACGCTGAGTGTGGCTGTTCACAAAAGACCCATTTCCCAGAAGGCAAGCTGGTGAGACTAAAAGAAAAGCAACTTGGCCAAGAACAAGGACAAGCCAGACAGGGCCAGTGGCAGACTTCTGGGTGCCCTCAGGCATGGTTCTGCCGAAGGCCCTCTCCTCCTCCCTGCTTTTGCCTCCACCTGCCCCTCCCACCGCTCCTGCCCCTTCCGCCTGCCCCCTCCCACTGCCACCTGCATGCCCCCTCCTGCAGAGAGAGGGCAAGAGAGAGAGAGAGAGAGAGAGAAGTTCAAATTCGCCCACAGAACTTTAAGATGAGTCCTGATGTCAGGCCCTCTCCAGGATGGAGTAAGACTCCCCAACAAAGGGCAGCTGCAGCAGTGCTCAGGCCAACCGTGGTGGGAAGAGAGTCCACGGAGCCCCCTGAGAGCGGCTGAGGCACATCACAGGGGTGGGTCATGCAAGAGACTCCTCCGGCCATCTCGTTCTCTCCTGGAACAAGGAAGGCCCTTCTCTAGATTAGGGAGACCC
Source organism: Shinisaurus crocodilurus (assembly GCA_021292165.1). Lineage (NCBI taxonomy): Eukaryota > Metazoa > Chordata > Lepidosauria > Squamata > Shinisauridae > Shinisaurus > Shinisaurus crocodilurus. The sequence goes on along the minus strand of CM037885.1, from coordinate 51,259 downwards.
ACAGTGTAACACACGAAGCCCCCCCATGGAGACCTTCCTGGGAAGAGGAGGAGGAGGAGGGACTGCCGGAACGTGCCCCAGCCCCACAGCCCCGCTGGGGACTCTCTCGGCTCCTCTTCAGCTGAATGGTCATAATTTAGCAGCCTGGAGTTCCTCGGAACAGGCTGCTATAGAGCTGCTTTAGTTGCAAACACTGGATTGTGAAATGATTCCATTGTCAGAAGGGTTTTATTTGCATCCAGCATGGAATAACAATAGATTATATCAAAGGAGCGAGCAAGTGAGCGAGCGAGACTTAAGGTTTGTTGTATCTCGGCAATGGCTCAGCAAAGCATCACTTGCATTGGAGGCCGTGGCAGCGTGTTGTGGAGCTGAAGCCAGAGGAGGCTTCATTTTCTACACTGTGCTGAGCCTAATTTGGAGGAAATGGCACAACGGGGGGTGGGGGGGAGAGGAGGTTTGTGTTGTGCATCATCGGTGGGCTCCTTGGCCAGATTAATATACAAGATATTCATTTCATTGCACGTTGCTGGTGGAGAAGCAGAGAGATTGGTGCTCTCCCTGTCAGGTACATAAAGGGAAGCGAAGCATTCAGGAGTCATTTTGAGTGGCTGGTGATGAAAGCACTCCGTCCCTTGACGAAAGAGGACCGCGGCCACAGTGCCCACCCCCTGCTTGCTCTCCTGGTTCCCAGTTGCCTTAACTGCTCCCAGCCATGGGGGTGGGGGGTGAGCCCTGGGGAAGGCCCAGCCAGGTGTGCTGGTGATCAGGTGCTGCTTTAAATGCAAATGAGCCGGCAATTAACATCTATGCTGTGCTTTCAGTTCGGCCCTTGAATCCCTAATAACCTGCCAGAGCTCAAAATGAGATCCTGGACTCTTTTTTTGTTTGTTTGTTTTTGTTTTTTAATTCAGAGTAACATTTCATTATTTTACTAAAGGGATTTTAATTCTCACCATAATTGCTCTGCTGAGGTAGCCAAGAATATGGGGCTGTATTTTTATTTTTTGTAACCTGAGTTGATGGGAAATTGCTTTCATTTAATTTAATTACAGGGCCAGAATAATACGTTTAAATGTGTCCTAGCTTTGTGTTTATGCTTACGTTCAAGGCCTGGAATTAATTAGCTCTTAACTTTGAAAAATAGCAGCAGCACAAACACTCCAGTCAAGAAGCACTCGCTGCAGATACGGCCAGTTGCGCCACTTCCCTGATGGAGAACTGGTCACCTCAGGAGAAAGCACAGGCTCTTCAGGAGCACAGCAGTCGTCCCCCCCCCCACAGACACCCTGCCCCCAAGGGAGGGCTGACCTGATTGTGCTCCAGGTGGTCTTTGCATCATGGAGACACTGGGGAGCAGGCAGGACCCGCCTCACTCTCTCCTAGGCAAGCAGTGCAGGATATGGGGGTGTGGGTGGGTGTCTGCCTGGGGGTCCCCTAAATGGAAGGAAAGAGATTCCTGGGATTGTCCCGTCAGGAGCCAGTGTTGTTTTTGGCCACTTGGGAGGTGGCTTTACAAATAGCCCACAATAAACACCGCAATTATGCTTTGTTTATAGCTCTGTACCAGCCATGCAAATGTTTGCCGCCACTGGTGACCCAGGTTGTGCAAGCACTGGCTGGCACTCTCTTTCTCCCCACGCACCCACCCGCCTTCGCCTGCCTCTGCCTCTCCCTCTCCCTCCACAACACAAGACTGACCCAGTTAATGATGTCACTTTGCTGCCTGCTTGCCTCTCCTCGTACCTGCAGTAATTTCACACACACACACCCAGCCGGCCATGGCTCCCTCCTTCTTCCCTCCTAATCCGGAGCCCACAGGATACAAACCACTACACACGCCCCCCCCCACATGTGCTACAGAGGACGTGTTGCAAGCAAGGCTGCTTTATGGGGGCCGACTGGAAACCCGCGGAGGGGGTGGGAAGGCAACGGGATTGTGACGCAAGGTGTCTCCCTCCCGGAGCTGGACTGAGGCCCCCAGGTGCACTTCCCGCCAGGTGGCACAAGCAGGAAGGGCCGTGGCTCGGTGGCAGCACAGCCGCTGTTCTGCAGGCAGGTGGTCCCGGGGTCAGTCCGGGCAGTATCTCCAGATAGGGCTGGGAAGGACCCCCGCCAGGGGCCCTGGAGAACAGCTGCCAGGCAGAGGAAACCATTCTCAGCTGGAGGGACTGGTAGTGGTGGCCTCGCCTCGCCTCAGGCGGCTTCCCACGGCTGGCCAGTAGTTTGTTTTGGCCAGCAAACGTCTGGATAACTTCGCAGTCCTTGCAGGTTGCTGGGTCCAAGATCGCCTTGGCCCAAGGATGTCCTCTTCTCCAGTCGTCTAGGTGGAGGCTTACCTGTTTGGCCTTTGGGCACCTTGTTGGGGTATCAACAACATGCAAAGAGTTTTTATTTACAGTACAGATGGCCTGAATCCTCTCCCTGCTGCTTCCCCACCCAGTGCTGCCGCCTTTTCGGGCCTTTGGGACTGTAGTGGGCAGCAAGTTGCAGAGTTTCTGCACAGCATAAAATTGGCCAAGGCCAATGTGCCAGCCTGTCTGTAGAGCTTTGAGGAGGGCTGTTCTAACAGAAGTGCTGAGGCAACCATAAGGGGGGGCTCACCTTGGCCCTATATCAAGTGCCAGGGAGAAGCTGACCTTCCTCCTCTTATGGAGGCGGCAGGCAAGATCAGCCAGCCAGGGAGGCGGAGATGCTCCAGGGAGGGTGCTGAGCCCCTTTTGGGGGGCGCTGTGGCTGTTGGGTTCAGGCTATGTCCGAGATGATTGGCCGGGGGAGGGGAGAAGACCCTCCACCAACTCAGTGGTTGAACTTCAGTTAAGTCAAGGGGAATCTGGCCATCCTCAGCTTGAAAGCTCATGGGGGTGGTGGTTTACTACCAAAAAAAAAAAAAAACACAGCTGGGGGAGCCCCCCTGCCAGGGACCCTTGAGGCAACAGTGTCCTGGGCAGCGGGGCCTTTCGCCCCAACCATTTGTCAGCAGTGCAGCCCCCCCTGAGTGAACAGAGAAATTGTTCCATGCATTTGCGTGGGGGGGGGAGGGAGCAGTGGGAGGGAGGCAGCGAGAGCCCGGTGGGGGCCACAGCATGGCCTCTTGGCTGAGGCGGCATGCCAGGACGAGGACCGTGACTGGGCAGTTAGCGGAGTACCCTTGGGCTGGTCCCTCTCCCTCAACCTAGCCTACCTCAGAGGGTTGCTGTGAAGATAAACCTGTGTCTGGTGGTGGGGCGGGAGGGCACCTTGGACACTCCCTTGAGCTCCTTGGACGGAAGGCGGGATGTGAGATCTGATATTTCTGACTGAAATGTCTTTAAAAATCTATAATTTTCCTTAAATATATAGAAAAATCAGGTTGTGGGTGGTATGTGTGGGGGAGAAAATTTGGCCAGGATGTTCTCATTCCGTGCCCTCAGCCTGGGTCCCGAGAACGTGCTATAAAGCAGACTCTCTGTCTTCCGAGTTTTGCTAAAGGAAACGGATAAACAACCATTTTGTCCCGATACCTCGGCAAGCAGGTGCTTCGGTGGCGATCTTACTCGCATGCGCGGAGCTGCCTCGCAGCGGTCTCGGCGGCCCCGCCACATCCCACCACGAACGGCCTTCCCCGACTGACCGCGGCTCCCTCGGCGTGGGGCCCCCTTTCCCAGTCCTTGCTCCCCAAGAGCCGTTGACCGGGTGGACTGAGGGGCGCCCTCCTCATGTCCCGGGTCTCCGCCACGGTGTGGCTGCGCTGTTTCCCAGCCTGTGCGGGTCGTTTCCCCACAGCACAGAATCGCATCGGGCCCTGGGCCTCTCGAGACGGGCAGCGGAGGAGGCTGAAACGGAAAGCCAATTTCAGTGGCCGATTAGAGCGTGGCAGCCTTTAATCGCGGCCCCCTCACCTTTGCGCCCAACAGGGACGTGAGCTGCAGAGTCGCACATTATCGCTTAATTACTTGGAAAGCAACTCTCCACACTTTCTATTAAGCCTCAGCGGGCAATTCAGCCAAAGGCAAGGAAGACAAGACACTTCCTTTTCCCAATTAAATCCAGCCTCGCTTTCCCAAAGCAAAGCCGGCAACCCCAGTAATTAGAAGCCTGGCTCACACTTGCTACGCCGCCGCCGCCGCCGCCGCCGCCCCAACTCCAGGAATCGCTCCAGGTGGGGAGGGCAGAGGAACCTGTGAGGCCGGACCAAGGGGCCCCTCCTGCGCTCGCAGTCCACCGATGGAGCGGCAGCTAGAGTGGTGGTGGTGTGACTGATTGTGCTGGAGTGATGCGTGCAGGATGCCATTAATCTAATCAAAAGGGGACGTGGTAGCAAATGGTTTTTGCCCTCTTGCAAAAATGAACTTTGCAAACTAACAGTTTGAACGAATTAGCAGCCACATTTGGTTTATGGCTGAAAAATGACAAAGCGTCCGTTTGGAGCAGCAGCTGGGAAAGAAGCAGGTTCCCAACAAATGCAATGGATATCAGGATGCAGATTGGGGTGGGGGAGAGCTGTGACAGGCCCGATTATTGCCCCGGTCTATCACAGGCTGCATTTGCTGGTCTTCTCTAAATTTGGCTAAAAAAACCCCTTTTACATAGTTAACAGTTTGTGCAATCCTATACATATCTACTCAGAAGTAAGCCCCATTCAATGGGATTTACTCTTGGGTAAGTGGATATATGACTGCAGCCTTACAGCGCAATCCTATGCAAGTCAACCCAGAAGTAAGACCCACTGAGTTCAATGGACCTTACTCCAGGTCAGTGTCCATAGGGCTGCAGTCTTCCTCTGCATTATAACATGCTAGTACAAGAATATACTGTCACAGCTGAAGTTGAAGTGTTCTGCTTCAGAGGAAATGCTACTTTTAAATATCACTAAAGGAAAAACAAAGTACTCAAAATGTCTGCTGCTCCTTGGGCAAACGTGGCTAACCTTTGCTGCTCCTTATTAAATCAAGGTGTTGCCCTGTCGCTGGTGGATTTCTGTGCAAGGCAGTGCTGTACCTCTGCTCTGCTTTACTTATTTTCTCTTGCTTTTATGCTTTAGCGTATGAATTTTAGGTTTCTCCATCCCCTTATAGGCTGCAGAGCTTTGCAACTCTTTCAGTAAATGATCTATTATTACTGACTGGAACTGCAGAGTGGCCCACCTTTGTCCCAACACAGGGTGGGGATTTAAGGCTGCAGGAAGGAACTGGCTTGTTTGGGGCAATGTGTGACGAAGGCTGACCTTGCCCATGACAAAAAGCAGCTCTCCGGCAAAACCTGCTGCTGCTGGTGGTGGCAGTGGCGTGGGGTGTGCTTCAAGGGGCTGGCTGGATTAATGCCAGTGCTTGGAGACCCAAAAGGCTTCTGCATGAGGTGAGGGTGCCAGTCAGCGTGGGCTGCTGGAGCAGGGTATGGAAATGCACCTTCCCGCAGAGACCGCTGTTGCCAGTGTTAAGTGAGTTTCAGCTGCTGGCCCCATTGGCTTCTGTATGTGGAATATGGGGGGGGGGGGGCACCTTGTTCTTTGCTCCAGGGTTAGGCCCCACTTCCAACAGAAGTGCCAGCAGCAGCCCTTTTGCCTGCCCCCTCCCACCCACCAGAACCCCCCGTTATCCACTCACTGATCTCCGGAGATGGGTGGGCACCCCCAGGCAGGCACGGCTGGCCAGCAGCCATCGATGGAGGGAGGCATTCTGCAGCTCCAGTCCAAGCAGATGAAGTGAGGGTGGATCTTGTCATTACCTGACTGACCAACACCCTGGCAGCTGCGAGGCCAAACATCGATTTCCTTTCCATAGCAGAAGGAGCAGAGAGGGAAGTGGGGGCCCAGGAGCTGAGCCTGACCGGCCCCCACTTGGCCACCAGGAGGCTGCGGGAGTGCTTGAACCGCTCGCCACAGAGAGCAAGCGGGTGCCGGTGCGCTGCGAAGGCCAAGCCCCGGGGGAGCAGAGCGCTGTGGACGGGGAGGACCGTCCACTCTCCCAGCTCCTGCCAATGTCAGGGCGGCTGCAGGCTACACAGCCTTTCCCCAGCTGCTTGAAGTGAAGGTGGAGCCAAACACTCTCCCCCCCCCCCCCCCCGGCAACTGGACTTGGCAATCGAGCCCAGCATGACAGAGCACCCCTGATGTTTTTGCCAGTCTTGCCAAACTCTGCATACACTCAGGCACTCTGGAATGATCCATGGCTCCGCAGAGGCCCAGTCCCCTCCCCGGAGACCTTCTGTGGGTGGTCCACCAAGCCGCTTTCCCCTACTGCAAATGGCGTTTGCTTCTGTTTCAAAGCTCCTGTCAATTTCCAGCCCTCTGAGAGAAGGAGCCAAGGAAAGCCACACCATCTCCCTCCTGCAGGATGAAGAGCCCCCTCTGAAGCCCCGGAGCCCGAGCCCGCGCATGGCTGCTGCAGCATCCAGCGCCAGGCACTCTGTCCAGCCGCGATACTGTTGTCATTGAGACCTGTTCTTTGTCACCTGTTCTTTGTCACCTTTGGCCAACATGTCAGCAACACACCTGTTTATTACCTGAAAAATCTGACCCAGGTTTTCCACTCGAGGGCAAGGCAAGCACCAGCTCCCCTGGGCCTCAGCCCCCCCCCTCGAGTGCTGTGGGTCTTACTCCTTTCTCCATTGTGTCCTTGGCTTGTTTCCACCAATGCAACACTCCCAGGGCCCCGTGGGTGTCAGCAATAGAGATGGTGGCATATGACCATTTCTGGGCAAAGTGGAGAGCTCCCCCCAGCCCCATGCACAGCCAGAGAAGAGACGAGGCCACCCAGCCCGGAGGGCAGCCTGAGAGGCCCTTCCTCACATTCCATCGCCCTGGAGCCCGGGCTTGCCTGGGATCGCCCTGATGCAGGGCCATAGCGCGGTGCTGGAGCCCCCGCATTGCGTGCGGAAGGCCTCCGGTTCGATCCCCGGCAGGCAGCATCTCCAGGTAGGGCTGGGAAAATTCCTGCCTGAAACCTGGAGAGCCGTCGCTGCAAGTCAGTGTCGACAGTGCTGGGCTAGATGGACCAAGGGGCTGACTCAGTCTAAGGCAACTCCCTGCATTTCTGTCCCCAAGTAGGACTGGGAAAGACTCTTGTCTGAAACCCTGGAGAGTCACTGCCGGCGGTCAGTGTGGACAACAGTGTGCTCGGTGGTCCAAAAGACAGAGACGGCAGACCCAGGTAGCTCGCTTCCGGGGGGGGCAGGCTTGCAAACTCCCCAGCAAACCCTTGCAGGTCCGGGGGGGGGGGGGCTGGTGTGCTTTGAGCCGGAGGGGGCCATTCTGCAGCTCAGGCTGCAATGCCAAAGGGGAGGCACCACAGAGAGGAGCACCCCCCCCTCATCTGAAGCAGGAGCAGCCTCTGTGGAGAGCTCAAGGCCAAGGAGACACCCCAGCTGCATGGGCGCTCCTCAGATGATGCCGCCGCCGCCGCCACTGGGAGGGGACTTCCAAAGCAGCATGCGGGAACCAAGAGGAATGCTCAAGCCTTGCGAACAGAGAGGGCTCAGTGGCTGGGGGAGCAAAAAGGGTTCACCACAATAAAGAGCAGCTGAAAACCATTTCCAGGGTCCCCAAGAGCGGCTGAGCTGAGCCTCCACCATTCAAAGGGGAAGGCAGCCAGGACAGCCACGCTGCCTCGGTGCCAGGCATGGGGGGCGGGTTCTCCTGCCCATTTGTTGCTTTCTGATCTGTCTGCTGTGGATTTCCACCTCTTGTGAGAGTGCACATGCATGCTCCAAAATGTATCCACTGCTCATCCATTCTTTCCTGCTTGCATTGCCTCCTGCTGCCACCTCTTCTACCCATGTGCTCCAGCCGCCTGAGGAACACCCCGTGGAACCCGCAAATGTCTATCGGTCTGTCATCTCCACTTTGCATGGCCAGAAGATTTGTACGCCCTTTTAAAATATTCTCCTGAGGTGGGGATTTATTGAGACTCAAACAAGCAAACTGTAGATATTTCTTGGGGCTTTTACAGCACTAATTAATGATGCCATTAAGCCGTGGAATTAGACCTACCTGCTTATTGAGAGAGATCTGCCCCCTGACACACACACACACTTTGGGAGCACTGGCGGGAGTTCTGCTTGTTCAAGGATGGATGGATGCATTCTCCCACATGTAAGCATGTGCTGCATTTAATGACTTATGCAGCGTTTCTCCAGACAGATGCCCTCCCGCTGGCCTTGCGTGGAAACTGTTCATTAATGTGGCTCCCACTGGCCGTAGCCCTATGCAGTGTCACTGGCTACAATTGCCCCGAATCTGAGCTCCAAAAGACCACTCCTGTGGACTGCCATAAGGAGACTCTTGCGGGATCTGAAGAAGAAAGAACACCACCAGCGGCAACCGGGGCCCATTGGAAAGAGATGGGAGCGAGCAAGCCCGGAACAGGGACACAGGGAGAGAGAGACATTCACTTTCTTTATGACTTCAGTGAGCAATAAAAAGAAAGAGAATTAGCAGCTAAGCCGATTGAGAAACTACTAATTATATCCCACAGGGAAAAGAATAGGGAATTGCCATAATTTTGTTTTTAAAGCATGAATCATTTCTCTGGAAATGAGAAACTTGCATAAAAGTCGCTTTACACCCAGGGATCCCAAAGCCTTTTGTAGAGACTGATTAAGCCCTGCTCTCCACCTCCAGGAGGAGGAAGGGAGGCCACCTGTGCCTGGTCCCTGGAGCGGCAACCCAGGTGTTCTAGCCCTTGGCTTGGGGTGGACTTGTTTCCTTCCCCTCAAGTCAGCCTCTGCCGAGAGGGCAGGCACAAAGGGTTAACAAGGAGGCAGCCAGGATGGGCCCCCAGTCTGAGGAATGTTGTGGGACTTCCCATACCCTGGCCTAGAGGAAGCAGGAGAGGGCCCTGATCTTAAGCAGGCATTCTTGGAAGCAAACCCATGGCGGTCTTCTCTTTCCTCAGCCCAGGGAGGGATCCACTGCCACCTAGTCAAGATCAGCGGTGAGCCTGCTTTCCATCTAACTCATGCCTCTTGCTTCACATTTGTACAAGCTCATGTTCTGGTGTCCTGAGCATGCGGCAATGTGAGGCATGCCAGGAAGCGGCCCCCACCCATGGGTATCCTCCTCCTCGAAAATGAGGTTCCGACTTTGCCCCAACGGGCGAGAGAGTGTAACCAGAGCTTACAATTAAAATGTTCAATATATTTGAAAATGTATATTTTAAAAACTTAAACAGGAAACAGTGAATGCCTTTTAACTTATGAAAAATGAAAACATTTCACACAGAAAATATTAAGATAGAAATAGTTTATAGAGAAAATACAAAAGAAGGTCACATGCAGAAGTAAAATGTGAAGCATGTAATGATTACAGAGTAAATACAATTGTAACCATGAACCACAAAGTGGTGTGGCCGCTGCGTGCAAAGACGACACCATGCAAGGCAAACGACAGTTTGATTTTTGCCGAGGCCTACTAAGAAAACAATACTGGGAAAACTGTAGAAGAGCATCAAATAAAATAGCTATGGCATACAAAAATTATCTTCAATGGCCTTACTCTGAAGTAAATCACACTGATTTCAATGGCCTCGCCTTTACTTTTGGGTGCACGGGGTACTGATCCGGCTGGCTTCACCCCATGGGAGGTGGGAGGACTCAGCGGCAGCGGCAGCGGCAGCAGCAGCAGTGCAACCTCCCCTGCTCCTTCTCCATGGGTTTTTTTTTTTTGTGAGGGGGCAGCCAGGAGCTGTCAATTTTTTTTTGTGAGGGGGCAGCCAGGAGCTGCCGTGGGGAGGGGGGTCAGAGGCGCCTTCTGGGGACTCAGCCTGCTGGGCCATCTGGCTCGGCGCCCTCCACACAGACTGGTAGCAACGGCTCTGCGGGGTTTGGTTCCACAGCACTCTTCCTCTGGCCACAGTCATTATAGGCTGCCCGCCCCTCACAGCGAAGGAAGGGATGAAGTGGGGGGGTGTGTGAGTGGGGCAGCCCCCCTCAATGGCTCACTGTCCCCGTTTCACGCTTGAGAGGCGGGTGGAGGGGGTGGGGGCTCTTCTCCATGAAACGGAATCCATTCCCCCGCGCCTGTGACACGCTGGTGATGAAAGTGCTCCACTGCGGGTGTCTTGTTTTAACATTACGCTGGTGAATGTTGTTTCCATTCAGCGTCTGCTAACTCCCACTGCTCATCTACCCACACATAACAGCCAAACGATCAATCAAAACCGTGGTTCCCTTCTCTAGGAATTCTCTTGCTTGCTAGTAATGTGGAATTTGTGGGAAGGGGCGGATGCCCGCACTTCCCTGGGCGACACCCGCACCAGCTTCCCAGGCTTGCTGGGAACGGCCAAGCGTCTCTTAGGAGGCGCATAGCAAGAGGGGGGGCGCCCTCGGCCCTGGCTGCTGCGTGTCCCACTTCCCCGCTGGGCAAGGGCTTGTTCCGCAGCAAAAGCCTGATGGGCCAGGAGGGCGAAGCAGAGGGGAGGCGGAGCCTCCTAGAAAGAGTTTTGTCCCCAGCTCCCACCAGTAAGTCCAGCTCTCCAGGCAAACATTGTATATGTTGGAAACGGGGGGGGGGGGGGGCAGGGGAAAGGCTGCACCCCCACCGACGTCTGCTTGGGCGGGGGCGGGCACTTGGAAATCTCTCCGCAGCCTGTCAGCACAAGACGGGTCCAGGGGAGGAAGCCAGCCAGCTGGACAAAAGGGGTGCTTGGTACTCTGCACGCTTTGCCTCTCTCCACCTTCCTTTCAAGGGACACATTTCAGAGACTCGGAAATGTGAGCCTGAGAAGATGTCAGCCGAGCGTGTGCTTGTGACTGAGGAGCTCCGCTCTGGCACCCTCCGGGTCACACTCGCCAAGCTCCTGGGTGCTCAGCAGGGGACAGTGGCCTCTTTCCACCGAGACCCCACCAAGGAAGCCCGCCCCCCCGCCCCCTGCAGTGCCTCTTGCCCGCTCTGGGGCTGGGTCGCTGCGGCCTTCCAGGCTCAAGTCAGTGTGGTGTCGTGTCAGAGGGCTGGGCTTGGACAGAGAAGGGCTAGGTTCAAATTCCTGCTCAGGCATGACGCTCACTAGATGAACATGGACCAGCCACCATCCCTCAGGCTGGCCTACCTCACAGGGTTGTTCTGAGGATAGGAGGGAAAGGATGGTGTATAGCGCCCAGAGCTCCTTGGAGGAAAGTTGGGATATAAAGGAAGATCCTGCTCTTAATGTGTAAACTCCCAAAGGCTTTGGACCCTCCATACAGCTACCTGGAGGATTACACCTGTGCCAGAACTTCTGCAAAATGTACCACCAGCACTGCCAAGCTCGTTTGCCCGAAAAGTGGCACCCCTGCTCTCTGCCTGCCGGTGAAAGGGCTGCTTGGGCATCCTTGGTCGGTCGCTGTTCCCCCGCCCCCTCCCAGTTCTCTCTCCTGGGTCTGCTGCTCTCTCGGCTACCCAATTTGCGTGCCATGCTCAGAGTCAGAAGCGGGGAGGGGTCCTTGGAGCCCCCTTCTTGCCCCCAGGAGCTTAATGCCAGGGAGGGAGACAGCAGGCTAAGGGGCCATTTCAACTTTCAGAGGATTATGAGTTTTTAGTATGTTTTATTTGACTCGATGTTTTCACTGGGCATTCCTGTTCCTTTAAAAATATATACTGTATTATAGCCTGTGGCTTATGCTGGCTCAGCTTGTCTGAGTGTGGAAAGCTAAGCAGGGTCAGGCCTGGTTATTACTTGGATGGGAGACCCCTCCTCTAGTTTCCTGCACTGAGCAGGGGATTGGACTCGATAGCCTTGTAGGCTCCTTCCAACTCTATTTAGTGTTGGGGATTGCTAAAAGAGCTGGGAGAGGATATTATGAGTTATTATCTCTCCCCTCTTGCGTTTGTAAGCACAGCAGAGCGGACCCCAACCACAGCGGAAAAACGTGAGCGTGCGGAGCTGCTGGTCAGAGCAGCGTCGGCATTTGGTCTCTGCAGGCTGCCCTTGTGTGCAGACTGGGGCTTTTGCCTGGTTCCCTCCCCCCCCTTTATACTACCAATAAGACAAACAGTCTTTTGGTAGTATATAAAAAAAGAGAGTTTGCTCTTAAAAAGAGAGTTTGCTCACTCAGATCTTGCAGACATCTTCAGACATGCGGCGCCCACAAGTTCACGGCTCAGGCTGTTTTCCCGGGGCAGGAAGAGAAGGCACTGGCCACGCCCACGTCCTGCCCCGGAGGACGTCTGGGTAATGTCCACAGAGTGTCTGCTCTAGGAGGCAGAGACTCTGTGGTCCCAATTACGCCATGCGCCCATACATGGCTTGAGGTTCTGACTGCACCCCCCCTACAGTTAGACTGCAATGAGATGATGCCCCATAAAACCCCTGAACGATCTTGAGAGCATTATTGCAGAAAGGGAGGCCATGAGCTAAGAGGCTCTGAGCCCCCGCTCCCCCCAAGAGGGGGGGGGGCTCCTCTGGCATGCTAGGGACAGGTGCCTTTTCTGAGGCATGTACGCCGGATGCAGATGAGGCAGGGCCCTGTGAAGGGCAGCACTTCAGATATTTGCCCGTACGTGATGCACGCACAGCAGTGTACATGTTCTTGGAAGTACGCGCTGGTCTCTCGTGATGCGGAAACAGCCCACGCCCTGTGCGTGTGAGCAAATTCCACTCTGCGTTGAGTGTGCCAAGGCCGTGGCTGGCGTCAGGAGCAACCGATGCTGTCTGTGCTCCTGGGCCCAGTCCCCTCAGGGGTAGCCAACTTCGAGGGATTGCTGTGTGGACACGGGGCCAGGAAACCCAGCCGGGGGGGGGGAGGAGCGCAGCCTATCGCTGCGTCTTAGAACCGAGGGGGTCAGACAGGGTTAGACCTGCCCGGCCCGCATTTGCTGAGCTCAGAGGAGGCAGTGCTCAGCCTGCCAATGCAAGAGGGCTGCCTTCAGCAGGCTGGCGAGGCTGGAAGCAGCAGCAGCGGCAGCAGCAGCAGAGCCACACGCCTGGGCGCGGGGTGGCGGTGGTGGTGGTGGTGGTGGTGGTGCAGGAGGGGCCGCCATGTCTTGCGATGCTTCAGCTGCCGGCAGCATAATGGAGACAAATGAGGACATTTGCTGCAGCTTCAAGCTTAAAGTTGCGCCCAGAACCCAAATCTGCTGAAATGGCTTCTGTGTTACATCTGAAACAAATGCTCCTCTAAAAGTTGCACTAATTTCACATGCAGGCTGAGGCCTCATTTACATTTTTATCAGGCTTCCAAATTACTGCCATCGCCACCATCACCATGTGCAATTCTCTGCAGCTGTGAGGAGGCTCAGAAAAATGAACGGACGTTTCCCTTTCGTGCACAGCGGCCCCAGTGGGGAGCTGCCGATTGGAACTCGGATGCCCCCATTCCCTTCTGTAAATGCTGGGGGGAGGTTAAGGAAGCCAGGTGGCCCGATGGGCAGAGGCTGGGTGCCTGATGATGGGGAGCTTGTCATGCTCCCACCGCGGCCCAGGGGACAGCCTGGCCCCAGCACGGCCTTCGCCGGGCAAGGATTCCTCTGGCCCCATTTCCTGCTCAGGGGCAGCTGCCCCCTAGAAGCCGGTGCTGGGAGAGGCAGGCCGGCCCCCCTGGATGCAGAGGCGAGAGCCCTAGATTATAGGACTTGGCATACTCAGTGTGGCGGGAAAGGCACTCTGCACATGCTCAGAGGCACCCTATTCTTTATTGCTGCTATGCATGTTCCAGGGCGAAATCCTGGCTTTGGATAAAGGTTCTCACAAGTGTTGGCTTAAAGTAAGCTCTGTTTGTAGCCCAGCCTGGGAAGGCATCTGAGGAACGGAGTCTAATAGCGAGGGGTATTCTAGGTCTAATTGACAAGTTAAAATGAAAGTGACCACTGCTCTTGACTGCACCCACCCGAAAGTTCTATACAAACTCAGATATGAAATTGCTGATCTAACAAAACTATTCAACTGGTCACTAAAAGTAGCATTTGTACCAGTGGATTGGAAAGTAGCCAACATAAAGAAGGATCTGAGGAGAGCCAGGAAACAGAAGGCCACTTAGGTTTCAATCCCATGCACACTTTCCTGTAAGTAGAGCCCATTGTAATCAATGGGGCTTACTTCTGAGTAGACATGTATAGGATTGCACTGCATGTCTGTCTGTTCTGGATTAATTAGTAGAAAAGCATAATTAAAGAAATAATTATCAAATATACAGAAGACTTGCTGAGATGGCTTCTGCAAAAGTAAGTCCTACCTCCATTATATTCTAAAGTTCTTTGAGAGTGTCAACAGGCAGGTGATGTGCTATATATTGTATACTTGGACTTTCATAAACCTTTTGACTAAGTCCCTCACTAAAGTTCCCTGAGTAAACTTAGAAGTCATGGGAGAAGAAGAGAGGTCCTCTTGTGGGCGGATATCTGGTTAATGGACATCTCGCAATGGAGGAAGGCAGCGGCGGGTTCTCCCCACAATCTGTACTGGGGCTGGCACTATTTAATTTATTCACAAAAGTCACATCCCCCACCCCAAGGAGCCTCAGGATACCCCACAGCACAGGCACTGGTGAGCACCAGCGAAGCTGCCCCAACGTGCATCTCCAGTCCAGCACTGGAGCCCTTGGGAAGCCTCTGTGGCACGGGGCAGAGATGGGCTATGAGCCTTGTTTGGCATGAAGGTGGAGGCTCACCGCGGCCCGGGGGCGGCGAGCTGGAGAGCCACTCACAGCGCCCGGCCTCACCGACAATATCGCCGTGGTTTGCGTCTCTGCGCAGGAAGCTCGGGGCTTTCCTTGGCACAGGCGCCGCGGCTGCCTCGGCCATCCTGTACTGGCGCAGAAGAACGAGCTGGTACTGAGCGCAGGCTTGCTCAGGATGCCTGTGCGGCTCCAGGCTCGGAGGGGGGCTATTGTGTGTGTGTGTGTGGGGGGGGAAGAATCGCTTTGCTGGCGGGAGGAGCCTGGCTTGGGCGGGTTCTGAGACAGAAGACGACAAAGCTTGTTTGTCTCACTCGCGGCTGTTTGGCGGCCCCTGTTTTTAAATTTGCTTTCTCCAGCTGCTTTTGGTTACCAAAGCAAAATGCCCCTGGAACAAGAAGTGACAAGCAGCAAAGAGGGAGCAGAAGTGCGGGCGGCAGAGCCAGAGCGGGGGGAGCACCTGATTCTGCTGGTCGCGGGAGGAGGCGCGGGCGGGCAAGTCCACCCCAGACCCACTCGTGGCGCAGACGGAGGGGCGGAGCGGGCCTGCTTCCCGGCTGCCTCGCGAGGGGGCTCTCCCGCAGCCGGAGGCGCGTTGGCAGGACCGCCGCGCCCCCCGCGTCTGATGGAGCTGAAGAGCCGCCAGTTCGTGCAATCGCAGCGAGGGGGATCAGCCGCAGTGGCCTCTTTCCCCCGCCGCGTGCGCCACAGGAAAGATTTCCCTAATTACCCTCGCTGGCGCGCTTGCTGCGCCCTTCAAACGCGGCTGGCGCGGCGCCTCTGAGGTGGGGCGGCAGCATCCGTCGAATAACCCAGTAACAGCCCGTGGTTTATTTGAGAGTTGCGGCCCGTCAAACAAGCCAGGCCCATGCCGCCGGGCTCAGACGACACGGCAAGCTGCACCAGCGAGGGTAACTAGGAAAATCTGACCGGCACACGAGGCAGGGTTAACAAGCCACCATGCCTGATTGTGCGAACTGGGTCTCCGAGTCCTGATTCTCATATGTAATGTGTGAGTGCAGGGGGGTTGCATTGAAGCCATGCACACAAATGTGACTAAGGGGCACAGGCAAGCCCACTGCTCACCCAAAGAGCCCAGGGTCTGGAGAGGTCCTTTCTCTCCCGCTCTGAGGATGCTGTGCAGGTGAAACACAAAAGCCAGCAAAGAGCAGATGCTGTGTCTCAGACACTCGGTCATGGCTTGCATCCCACTGCTGTTTCCTCACACACCTATTGCTCTCCCCCCTCCATAATTATGCAATCATCCCCAGGCAAGTGAAATAACTTGTGTTTATGCCAAACGCAGCAGTAGGCGATCACTCATGACCGAGTAAGATTGTCTTCCGGGATAAAATTACAAAAAGAAAATTATAAAAGGAGGAAATTCTAAAAAATTGTGTAGACTCTAGCGATGGGTCCGTAAGTGACTGTGGAGGCCAATTCTAGATCCACACAGCTTCCCACAGTGAGGACACAGGTTACCAGATGGAAGATGGTCCTGTGAAGGATTCGTTTGACGTGCTTTTCGCTTAGCACGTTTCTCCTTTTCACCTTGCACTCTTGCTTCTTCAGAGTCCATGGAACCTTTGGGCCGGAGCTTCCCAGTTTTCAATGTTTATACTGCATTTTTTTTAGATTAGTCTTAAGAACATCTTTAAACCTCTTATACTGACCACCGATATTCCGCTTTCCATCCTTGAGTTGGGAATAAAGTAACTGCTTTGGGAGACGGCAGTCAGGCATTCGAACAACATGACCGGTCCACTGAAGTTGGCGTTGAAGGATCATTTTTTCAACGCTAGTAGTCTTTGCTTCTTCCAGTACACTGACATTTGTTCGCCTGTCTTCCCAAGTAATTCGCAGGATTTTCCGGAGGCAATGTTGATGAAATCTTTCAAGGAGGTGGAAATGACGTTTATAGATAGTCCATGTTTCGCAGGCATACAATAAAGTTGGTAATACAATGGCTTCATAAACCAGCGTTTTGGTCTCCTTACAGATATCCCAATCCTCGAACACTATGTTTCATTCGAGAAAACGCGGCACTTGCGGCGCTCCGCCAAACACAGCATCCAAACCTTAAATGCAAAGCCTGTAGGAGGAACGCAACTTCTCCCAGACAATCTTCTCTGTGGCTGGCACTCCTTCATCACACTTGGGAGCCAGTGTGGCCTAGTGTTGGACTGTGACACAGTGTTGGACTGTCCACAGTGTTGGACTGTGACTCGGGAGATCCGGGTTCTAGTCTCCGCTTGGCCATGAAACTCACTGGGTGACTTTGGGCCAGTCACAGACTCTTAGGCTGACCTACCTCACAGGGTTGTTCTGAGGATAAAATAAAGAGGAGCAGGAGGATTATGTAAGCTGCCTTGGGCTCCTTGCAGGAAAATAGGTGGGATATCAATATAATATAATAAATTAATAAATAATAAAAGAGGGTAGGATGAATGCACGTCCAGGAGCATCTCCCAAAGCCATGGACCCAAGGCACCCCACCTCCAGGAGGATCAGGCGGTGCCTGCCTATACCACCAACAGCCAGCCAGGCCTGTGCAGTGGTGCAAAAGCCCGGGAGTCGGGCGAGCCGTAACAGACCCTCGACCCCAGTCAGCAGGCAAACGGGCCTCCCTGCAACAGAGCCCAGCAGAGCCGAAAGTGCTGCTCGGGCATGCACTGCGATTGAGAGGCCTGACACAGCAACCATGTTGTTCTTGGCTCTGCATTTCCCAGTGTATTTACCTGTTTCAAGTGACAAAATATCCAGCAGTAAAAACAAGCTCGATGAGCCAAGATGCTTCCTTTGAGCAACTTGCCTGGCGGAAGGAAAGATGATAACAAACGCTCAAGGGGGGGGGGGGGCGGGGAGCACTTGCGTACCAAATGCTCATTCATGCCTTGCGGTGCAGCTACAGCGGACAGTGGCTGAAGTTGTACAAACCTCTTCTGCTAATGCTGGCTTTGCACGCACTCTGCTTTGGGAGCTGATGTTTGGGACACCTGCATGAGAAGACACTTGGGCAGCCCATCCCGGCAGCTGAATCAGACCAAGGTGGTGGTGATGGGGGGCAGGCTGGCATCCTGTTTCCCACAGTGGCCGAGCAGCTGCCGTGTAGAAGCCCACAAGCAGGACACGAATGCCAGAGCCGCCCGCCCTTCTTGTTCCCCCCACCCCAGCGACAGGCACAGCGGTGCCTCTGAGTCTCCCCTGGGCCATCTTGCCCAGAGCCGCAGACAGGCTCGCGCTCCATCCCCCATGGATTTCTCTCCCCTCCTTTGAAAGCCATCTAAGTCAGTGGCCATCCCATCACTCTTTGTAACAGGGACTTATTCCTTCAGCTAATTCTTATACCTGGTGCAAAGCAAAGAAGGGCTCTCTCTTGTCTGTCCTGAATCTACTGCCAGTTGGTTTCATTGGGTGACTCCCAAGTCCTTCTGGTATTATCCTCTCATGATAAACTTCTCTACAATTCCTCCACGCCATGCATACCGCAATTTTATCAACTTCTCTCTGTAACTTCCTTTTCGAGATGAGAAAACCAGAACTGTACACAGCAGTATTCCACTTGTGGGTTGCACCACAGATTTGTATAAGCTTCATACTATAAAGGCATTATGATATAGCAGTTTTATTTTCAGTTCCTTTCTTAATGATCCCCAACATGGGATCTGCCTTTCCCACAGTGGCTGCGCACTGCGCTGATGGTCTCATGGAGCTTATGCTCTGCCACAACCCCAAAATGCCTTTCCTGATCATTCACCACCAACTCAGACCTGATCAGTGGATATATGAAGTTTGGTTTTTTTGCCCCCATGTACATCGCTTTACATTGTTGTCCATTCCTCTAGTTCTGAGAAATGCTTTAGGAGCAGCCTACTTGAGGCTTCACCATCCTGAATAATTTGGTGTCATCAGAAAACTTGGGCTGCCTCACTGCTCACTCCTAACTCCCTATTATTTGTGAATAAATTAAATAGTGCCAGGCCTCGCTTCTTGAGCTAAGTCCTCCTTTGAGCCAATGCCCTCAGAGCAGTCATTAAACTAGCTGCTCTGTGCTTGTGCGTGAGAGAGAGAGAGAGAGAGAGAGAGAGAGACGGGGGAATTCCCTCTGTGTAATCATCAAGGATTTGAGTGGGAGGGGCACTGGGTGCCCCCCCACTCCTTCCCCTCAAGTCCAGTGTTCCGTTGAAAAGTACAAGCAGTATAAGCTCCCGGGTGCAAGGCAGAGGACGGGCCGCCCCCAGTGCCCTGTTCCAGCACGTCCCCTTCTGTGGGCTGGTGCTGTCTGGTGCAGCCTAAGGCCAGGGGGGGCCAGGGCCGGTCTCATTGCCCCACCACTGGGGGAAGCACATCCGACGGCAACAGGCCCCAGGTTTGGACTGCCCCCCCCCCAAGCCAGGCCAGCCACCAACTGTGCTATTATGGCAGCATCAGGCTGCCACCTGTTTGTTTATCCAGGCATTTATAAGTGGTTAGCTCTGCTTATGACTAATTGATTTTATTAGAATTTTATTAATTATTATTTTATTGTTGGACGTTTTAATGTTGTAGTTACCCTTCCCCCTTCAAGGATGGGATATAAATGGAAATAAATAGATAAAGTCCTGTCAAGGTAGGCAAAGTCAACTCATGGTAAGCTCATGGTCAGGTCCAGCAGGCAACGTCTTGTCAGGGTAGATCTATTCAATTCAGTTCAAAAGGTCTCTTATGCAGAGGGCACAAAAACAGCTCCAGGTAAGCCCTGCTGGCTGAAGATCTCTCCTACTAAGGTACGTAGCTATGGGAAGATGTTGCCTCAGCGAGGAGCTAAAGCCACTTTAGGCCTTCTGTAGGCTGACAAAATTTGTAGTGTGGTTGGAGGAGCTGACTGCATTGTGAAAGATCCCTCACCTGAGTTTGTAGTCTTTGACCTCTAAGAGGTGGGCATACTGCCAGGGGAGGAGTCCCCTGAATTTGAGGAAGGTGGCATGGCTGTGTCCTCTAGTCAGGGGACCCTCAGATAAGGTAGCAATAGTTCTTCCCTTGAGGAAGCAGCTTGAGCCTCACCAGAGCACCCCCAGCCCGTAATGTCCAAGGCTCAGAAAATAAGAATATCAGAAGAGCCCTGCTGGATCAGACCAAAGAGGCTCCATCTAGTCCAGCATTCTGTTCACACAGTGGCCAACCAGCTGACCACGGGAAACCCACAAGAAGGACATGAGTGCACCAGCACCCTCCCACCCATGTTCCCCAGCAACTGGTGAACATAGGCATATTGCCGCTGATACCAGAGGTAGCATATAGCCATCAGGGCTCTGTAGCCTTCTTCTCCATAGATTTTTCCAATCTGCTCTTAAAGCCATCCAACTGGTGGCCATCACAACATTTTGTGGAAGTGAATTCCATAGTTCAACTATTGTGCTGTGTGAAGAAGTACTTCTTTTTATCGGTCTGGAATCGCCCATCAATCAGCTTTGTGGGACGGCCCTGGGCTTTAATATTATCAGAGAGGGAGAAGAATGCCTCCCTGTCCACTTTCTCCACACCATGCATAATTTTGTACACCTCTGTCATGTCTCTCCCCTTTCACACCTTTTTTCTGAGCTAAACAATCCCAGATGTTGTAACCTCTCCTCATAGGGGAGTTGCTCCAGTCCCTTTTAGTTGCCCCTTTCTGCTCTTTTTCCAACTCTACAATATCCTTCTTAGGTGCAGTGACCAGAAATGTGCACAGTAGTCCAATTGTGGTTGCATAAGGGCAGTATGATATTGGCAGTTTTATTTTCGATTCCTTTATTATGCCTAACATGGCATTTGCATTTTTCACAGCAGCTGCAACCTGGGTCAACATTTTCATCAAGCCCAAGTTCTTTTTCTTGGTCAGCGTATACATGAAGTTGGGATTTCTTGCCCCAACGTGCCTCACTTTACACTTGCTCACATTGAACACATTTGCCATTTTGATGTCCATTCTCTCCATTTGGAGAGATCCTTTTGAAGCTTTTTGCAATCCTTTTTTGTTTTAACCACCTTAAATAATTTGGTGTCCTCAGCAAACTTGGCCATTTTTCACTGCTCACTCCTGATTCCAGATCATATATGAACAAGTTGAAAAGCATTGGTCCCAATTCAGATACCTGTGGGCCCCCGCTGTTTACCTCCCTCCATTGGGAGAAGTTACTCCTGCTCTCCACTTTCTGTTCTTCAACCAGTTACTGACCCATAAGGGGACCTCCCCTCTTATTCCATGACCGTTAAGCTTGCTCAGAAGGTTCATGACAAAATGTGCGGGGGGGGGGGGCGAGGCTGCGGAGAGCTGGAGCCATGGAAGGGTGAGGGACGGGTGGAACTGCCCCATTCACACCTCAGCTCAGCCATTGTGGGCAGCCTCAGATGCACCCCACTTATGTGCATAGTGAGATAGAATCATAGAATCATAGAAAAGTAGAGTTGGAAGGGGCCTACAAGGCCATCGAGTCCAACCCCCTGCTCAATGCAGGAATCCAGGTCAAAGCATCTCTGACAGATGTCTGTCCAGCCGCACCTTGAATGCCTCCAGACTGGGAGAGCCCACCACCTCCCTAGGTAGTTGATTCCATTGTCTTATTGCTCTGACAGTCAGGAAATTTTTCCTGATGTTTAGGTGGAATCTAGGTTCCTGTAACTTGAGCCCATTATTCCGTGTCCTGCAAACTGGGATGATCGAGAAGAGATCTTTGCCCTCCTCTGTGTGACATCCCTTCAAATACTGGAAGAGTGCGATCATATCTCCCCTCAGTCTCCTCTTCTGAAGGCTAAACATGCCCAGTTCTTTCAGTCTCTCCTCATAGGGCCTTGTTTCCAGTCCCTTTATCATCCTTGTTGCCCTCCTCTGAACCCTCTCCAGTTTGTCTATGTCCTTGTTAAAATGAGGTGCCCAGAACTGGACACAGTACTCAAGATGAGGCCTAACCAGTGCCGAGTAAAGGGGAATTATCACTTCCCGCGATTTGGAAGCTATACTTCTATTAATACAGCCCAAAATTGCATTTGCCTTCTTTGCAGCCACGTCGCATTGCTGGCTCATATTCAGTTTGTGATCTACCACAATTCCAAGATCCTTCTCACTTGTAGTATTGTTGAGCCAAGTGTCCCCCATTCTGTAACTCTGCATTTGGTTTCCTCTCCCTAGGTGCAGCACTTGGCATTTATCCCTGTTAAATTTCATTCTGTTGTTTTCGGCCCAGCGCTCCAGCCTATCGAGGTCACTTTGAATTTTGTTTCTGTCTTCCAGAGTATTAGCTGTTCCCCCCAACTTTGTGTCATCTGCAAATTTGATAAGCATTCCCTGTACCTCCTCATCCAAGTCATTAATAAAAATGTTGAAGAGCACCGGGCCCAGGACCGAGCCCTGTGGTACCCCGCTCGTTACCTCTCCCCAGTTTGAGAAGGAACCATTGATAAGCACTCTTTGAGTCCGATTCTGTAGCCAATTGTGGATCCACCTGATAGTTGATCCATCTAGCCCACAGGAGATAATGTTCCTGAAGCATTTTGAGTTATGCAAATGCTGCACATTGTTCCAATGTCCTCTACCAAAAGCAGGAATCCTCCTCTTACATCAGCCAAGAGGATCCTGCGGGGGGGGGGATGGGGGATGAGTGCAGGGAGGGGAAGTCTGCGGACAACACAGAGGTCAGGGTCAGGCCAAGCTCAAGTGCCTGAGTCTCCTTGACAGCGCTTGTCATGTGAACACCGTGGCCAGGGATCAGGCGGGGCCCTCTGAGTCCACACAGTGGCAGCAGTGGCAGACGCTACTGTGGCTGCTCACCCTCCTCCCTCCCTCCTCCTCCTCCTCCTCCTCCCCCTCCTCCTCAGCCTAGAGACCGTGGTGACTGCAGCGTGCACAGATGGGCAGAGCAGAAGCTGCGCAGGACTCAGGCGGGTCAGGTCGGCATCACAGCATGCGGACAAGGAAATGAGGACAAGCGGTGGCAGTTGGGGGTGGCAGTTGGACCTCCGGGAGATTCAGCCGGCTCCTGGCGCCCTTGACAGAGTGACGGGGGGGGGGGGGCTCCTGCACATTCTGTGCCATACTTGTTGCTTGCTGAACTCTGGTGAAATCCCCCCCCCCCAGAATCTTCTCCATGCAGGGAGATGTAATGTTTGAAGCGGCCCCAAGAGTGCAATTCAACCTGATGGTAGCAGGACCAGGAGCCAATCCAAAGCCTGCCAGTTTGCTGTGCCAAGGAGATTTAAAGCACAGCAGGTGGGCTTTACTTCTGAATAATCATTAAAGAAGAATTTTGGCCACAGGGAAGGGAGTTACTGGATAAATGCCTGCTGGATTGATTGTTGTGGCAGCCACAGTTGCAATTCCACTTCCAGCTGATCCTGGAAGAGCGCTGCCTCAGGGCGTCAAAGCACTGTGGGGTGGAAGCTGCCCAAGGAGACTCACCCCCACCCGGGCTCAGGCTTCGGGGCTGCCGGGTGCTGGGCTCGGCTCCCTCATTGTTTATCATCCTTATTGAATTGCTCCATATTTACCTCATTAATTCATCTTATAAAAGGTCGCGTTTATGCATCCATCACTCCAGAGACTGATTAACCCAACAGACCCACTTACAGGCCAAAGGCCTTCTTGAATGAAGCAGTTTTTGCCTGCAGGCGGAATGACAGGAGGCAGCAAACCTAGCCCACCTCGGCAGGGAGTTCCACAGCCTGGGAGCGGCCACCGAGAAAGCCCTCTCTCACGCCACCACCAAATGTGCCTCTGAAGGTGGCGGTCTCAAAAGAAGGGCCTCTCCAGAAGATCTCAAGGAACGGGCAGAAGGTGGTCTTTCGGGTAGCCTGGTCCCAAGCCATATATATAGGGCTTTATAGGCCACGACCAGCACTTTGAATTCTGCTCGGAAACAGACTGGACCGGTAGCCAGTGAAGCTGCTGTAACAAGGGAGTCACGTGCTCCTTGTAACCGGCCCCGGTCAACAGTCTGGCCACAGCATTCCAGACCTGCTGAACTTTCTGAACAGTTTTCAAAGGCAGCCCCTCATACAGCACATTACAGTAGGCCAAATGGGATGTAGCTAAGGCATGTGTGACCATGGGCAGATCAGACATCTTTAGGAATGGGCACAGTTGGCGCATTAGCCGCAGCTGTGCAAATGCACTCCTGGCCACCACCGAGACCTGGGCATCCAAGTCTCTGGGTCCTTCCATTTCCCAGCTTATATTTTGGGACCAGCACACAGGTTTGTTTTGGTTTGTATCTCACCCATGATCAAATACTTTGCAAGGCAGTGGGAGGTGCGTCACTGGAACTGGTGTCCCTACCCAGAGAAGCTGGGAAGCCAATTTAGACTAAGTTGGACCCCCTTCGATCCATCCAGCCCAGTATTGTCGACATGCCAACTGGCAGCCGTGGCTCTCCCTCCAGGTTTTCAGGCAGGGCTCTTTCCTAATCCTGCCTTGAGATGCTGCTGCCAGGGGTTGAACGGGGGACCTTCCGCATGCCAAGCGGGTCTCTGCCCCTGGGCTGCACCCCCCCAAACTGGTGGTGGACTTTAAAAATGTTTCTTTTTTATGTTATAAATAAATAAATTGACTATAATAAGCTGTACAAATAAATCCATGGAAATTAGAATAAATCATACGTTTAAATAGTTTCATAATATTAAATTCACCAAAAACCTTTCAGAATAAGCGTGGCTCATACGTAACAGATCTCCTTCACATAACCCCCTTCGACATCTGTTCTCCCCATACTGTCTCCATGTGCATAAACCAATAGATGTAATATTGATCCATATTGAAGGGGCTTATCCACCGATCCTCCCTCAGCCTCTGAATAAAAAACTCAGACGGGTTTTTAAGCTCAGCAAGCAACCAGCCAAACAGCTTCTATCATCCAAGAAGGAGCCCTGTCAAGAAGAAGCTGTCCTGTGCTTAATTGTGGCCAGGGCCCCGCAAGCTGCTTTTGCTCCAGAGCAGCTCCAGAGATGCCACGCAAAGCTCCACATGGTGGCCAGGCAGAAGAGACTGCCTGGACACCTGGCTGGCACCTTTACATTGACTGTTCTGTTGCTAAGGTTAAGTCCTCCTCCTCCTCCTCCTCCTCCTCCTCCTCCTCCTCCTCCTCCTCCTCCTCCTCCTCCTCCTCCTCCTCCTCCTCCTCTAGGATTCTGGCTGAGAGAAGAGGCTGCTGCGAGCAACAGGATCCTAGCAACAGGATCTAGGGTCCCAAATAAAGACGCCCGAAGGTTGGCTGCTCTGTGATTCAGAGCGCCTGGGAGCGGGACGTGTGCAGCCGTCTTGTCCGGTGCATGCTGAGTGTGGACAGGGTGACAGCCCAGATGCTTGCGTAGGTAACAGCCACACCTTAACATGCCAGAGGCAGGCAGGCAGGAAGTCAGGGGCAGGACTGCCTGGCCGCTGAGTATGAGAGCACCAGCCTCTGAGCATTCGGGAGACCTGTGGAGGGAAGTGTGTGCGCAGAGCCCACAGTGGTGCTCCGAGGAGTTCCTGGAGGGCCTTGACCACGGGGGGAGCCTGGAGGAGGTGTCTAGACAAGGCTTGGAGTGGAAAGAACCCAAGGATAGGGTGGCTCTGCCTAGGAGGCTGTGTAGACAGAGGTCCAGGGCCAGATCCAACGTAGTCTGGGGTACCCCTGGATCCATCATTGTCGCCTGGAGTGCCTTTTACTAGCTTCGATTGGTTTGCCAGCTACGGCCTCTCAGGGACAGGTATAACTTGGCCAAAGTGCTACAGGTGCTAGTTACCTCAAGACTGGATTACTGCAATGCGCTCTATGTGGGGCTGCCCTTAAGGCTGCTCCAGAAGCTGCAGAATGCAGCAGCTCGGCTGTTGTCAGGAGCTGCCCCTTTCCAGCATGCAACTCTTTTGCTGAGGGAACTGCACTGGCTACCTTCTCGCTACCGGGTCAGGTATAAGGTTCTGGTACTTGTGTACAAAGCCTGAAACAACTTGGGACCAGGTTACCCGAGAGAGCGCCTCTTCCCATACCAACCTGCCCAGTCACTGAGGTCATCGGAGGGCATGTCCCTGGTGGTTCCCCATGGACCCATGGCCCAATTGGAGTCCACCTGGAGAAGAGCCTTCAGTGTGGTGGCTCCATTTATTTGGAACTCCCTGCCTCTGGAGGCCAGGCAGGCTCCGGCATGGTGTTGTTTTCAGCGCCTCCTGAAAACAGTTTTATTTCAGGAAGCCTTCCTGAACTAACCAGTCATGGTTTTATTGATTTTGTTTTTACCATATAGTTTTATTCTCTTACCTGTTTTATTTTTTATTGTTCACCATTCTGAAATCTCTATGCTAGAATATGGAGCGGTACATAAATAATGTAAACAAAGAAAGAAAGAAATGCACGCCCTGCCAAGGACCCTTGAATTGGCCCCAGGCCTGCCACTGCCTTGCAGCCCCAGTCTGCCTGGTCTGTAAAATGGGAATGATAATGTCCCACCTGAACACCAATGAAGTGCTCTTTTAGGAAGAATTTGCAGCAGGTTAGGTTCCTCCTCCTCCAGTTGTGTGTTTTGGCAGCAGAAGCACTTTTTGTGACAAGATTTCTCAGTAAATTGTTACAAAGGTTTTGCAAGAAGACTTCTTAATAAATTATGAATTTACAAACGCAATCTCTCTTTTAAAAATGGGATTTGTTTCCAGATTAAAGCTGATTGACTGAAAACTGAAAAATTCAAAATGCGCTCCCACACAAATTTTGATCTTCAGCATTTAATGAGAGCCAGTGTGGTGTAGTGGTTAGAGTGTTGGACTAGGACTTGGGAGATTCGGGTTCTAGTCCCCACTCGGCCATGAACCTCACTGGGTGACTTCGGTCCAGTCCCTGACTCCCAGCCTCAACTATCTCACAAGGTTGTTGTGAGGATAAGCTGGAGAGGAGGAGGACCATGTAAGCTGCCTTAGGTTCCTTGCAAGAGGAAGAAAAGGTGGGATAGACATGTAATAATACATAAATAAATAATAAATGAAACTCAAAATCAAACCTCAGACTCTTTTTCACAAATATTTTCATTTCAAAAAATTGGTTCTGGGGCAGGGGACTGAAATGGAGGGAGAGGCTGACAGGACAAGCAATCACACGGGCTGTTCCTTGCTGCTTCACATGGTGAGGAGGGACATTGTGGGGTTCAGCGGGACACCTTTCATCTGCCTACCTTTAATCCTTGCCCTTTTTGCTTCCTGCACTGAAGGCTTCGTTCCTTTAGTTTCCCTCACCTTCGTTTGATCAGAAATGAAGGACGCCCCCAGGCGTGGGGTCACCGCGGCCAGCCGGCCTTCCTGCCATGAATGGCTTCCTCCTGTAAAAGTCTGCTAACCCAAGGGCCCCCCTTGATGCTTGACTGGAAAATATTTAGCACCAGGGACAGCAGCAAACAGCAAGATCAGCATCACTCTCAGTTTGCAGCTGAAGCCATAATGGTTCATCTTCACCAGGGCTTGCCCTTCTATAGGCCTACTAATTTTATTTTTAATAATGTTTTCCACAATTTACTTGAAATAGACATTAAGCTAACCAGCCTGTAATTTCTCAGATCCCACCTGCATCTGTTCTTAAAAATCGGCATTACATTGGCCATTCCCCAGTCCTCTGGTACAGAGGCTGATCTTAGGGGCATGTTACATTTTTTTGTTAGAAGAGCAACAATTTCACATTTGAGTTCTCTAACAACTCTAGGATGTTTACCAGCTGGGCCCGTTGATTCATTAGCTTTCAGTTTGTCAATAAGGTTGAGAACTTCATCTTTCATCACCACTATTTTCCTTGAATCCTCGGACTCCCTTCCTGAAAACATCAGTTCCGGCACAGGTATCTGTCCTACATCTTCTGTCGTGAAGACAGATGAAAAGAATTCATTCAGCATCTCTGCAGTTTCCTCATCCTCCTTTAGTATTCCTTTAACTCCATTGTCAGGTCCAACTGCCTCCCTAGCTGGTTTCCTGCTTCCGATATATTTAAATAATTCTTTATCATTGGCTGCAATGTTGTTAGCAATATGTTCCTCAAAATGCTTTTTTGCTTCTTTATTCTCTGCTTGCATTTCCTTCGTGCAAGTTGGTGTTCCTTTTTTGTTCTCCTCTTTTGGGCAAGACTTCCATTTCTGGAAGGAAGCCTTCTTTTCTCTCATAGCTTCCTTGACACTGCACATTAACCATGCTGGTGACCTCTTGGACTTGGTGCTACCTTTCCTAACCTGTGGTATACATTTTAGCTGAGCTTCTGTTATTGCATTTTGAAAGGATTTAACCCTCTTGACTCCCCCTTTCAGCTTCCTTTTTACCAGTTCCCTCATTTTAGAGAAGTTTCCTCTTTTGAAGCAAATGTGACTGTGTTGGACTTCCTTAGCAATTTCCCACTTAAATATGTATTAAATCTGATAGCACTGTGGTCACTGTTTCCAACTGGGTCAACAACATTTACATCTCATACTAGGTCCTGGGTGGTACCACATAGGATTAAGTCCTGGGTCACCTCCCTTCTGGTCATCTCCCTGACAAATTGTTCTAGAATCATAGAATCATAGTAGAAAAGTAGAGTTGGAAGGGGCCTACAAGGCCATCGAGTCCAACCCCCTGCTTAATGCAGGAATCCAGGTCAAAGCATCCCTGACAGATGGCTGTCCAGCTTCACCTTGGATTCTGGGACCACGGGCTACACTTCCTGGAAGATGGACTGCTGGCAAAGGATGGGTTGCACCTCACAAGGACTGGGAAGAATGTGTTTGGCCACAGCATGAGGAACTTAATCAGGAGGGCTTTAAACTGAATCCAACAGGGGAGGGAGACATAAACTCGGGGGTACCAATGGAAGAAGGCCTCTTTGCCACAATGGAGAGAACAGCTCCAGCGGTGCCCATTGATAGTCTACCACAAAATGTAGGGGGAAAGTCGGACTGTAAAGCACATAGTCTTCAATGTCTCTATACTAATGCCCAGAGTATGGGCAACAAACAAGACGAACTTGAACTCTTAATACATGAGGGCAAGTACGACTTGATAGGGATAACTGAAACCTGGTGGGATGACTCCCATGACTGGAATACAGCAATTGAAGGGTATAACTTGTTCAAAAGGAACAGAAGCAACAGAAAGGGAGGTGGAGTTGCACTGTATGTTAAAAATACGTATCTCTGCACAGAGATACAGGAAGAGGAGCTTGGCAGCCCCATTGAGAGCATCTGGGTTAAAATAAAGGGGGCAAAGAATAAAGCGAACATGGCGGTTGGAGTCTACTACCGACCACCCAATCAAGGAGAAGACGAGGATGGAACTTTTGAAAAACAAATTGCCAGTGTTTCAAGGAGGCACGATGTGGTAGTAATGGGAGACTTCAATTTCCCTGATATCTGTTGGGAGACTTATTCAGCCAAACATGGCCCCTCCAAGAAATTCCTGAGCTGTGCTGCTGATAACTTCCTCCTACAGAAAGTGGAGGAAGGAACTAGAGGATCGGCTATCCTTGACCTGATTCTAACCAACAGAGACGAGTTAGTGGATAAAGTGGCAGTTTCGGGAACTCTGGGGGAAAGTGACCATGTTATACTTGAGTTCTTGATTCTAACAGAAGCAAAAGCTGAGTGTAGCCAAACACGTACCCTGGATTTTAGGAAAGCCAATTTTAACAAACTCAGAACAATGATTAGTAAGATCCCATGGCAAATGACTCTCACGAGAAAGGGAGCCCAGGAGGGGTGGGAGTTTTTAAAAAGGAAATTTTAAAGGCACAATTGCAAACAATTCCCACAAGGAAAAAAGGCAGAGGGCAACAGAAGAAGCCAATGTGGCTTCACAATAAACTCAAAGATGACCTGAAAACAAAAAAGGACACGTATAGGAAGTGGAAGGAAGGACAGGCTACAGGGGAAGAGTACAGGCAGGTAGCACAGAACTGCAGGAATAGTGTCAGGAAGGCTAAAGCTGAGAATGAGCTAAGGTTAGCGAGGAATGCTAAAAGCAACAAAAAGCTTTCTTCAGATACATGCACAGTAAAAGACAGAAGAAAGAACTGGTGGTTCAACTACGCAATGAGGATGGCAAATTGATAACAGAAGACAAAGAAAAGGCAGAAGTGTTCAATTCCTACTTTGGCTCGGTCTTCTCCCAAAAGAGGGTCTATGACCCCCCTGGCAAACCTGAAATGCAGACTGAAGGGGCAGAATTGCAGCTTGAGATTGATAGGCAAATGGTCAAGGAGCACCTGATTACTCTGAACGAGTTTAAATCTCCAGGGCCTGATGAGCTGCATCCTAGAGTAATAAAGGAACTGGCAGAAGAACTCTCAGAACCACTGTCTATTATCTTTGAGAAATCATGGAGGACAGGTGAAGTGCCAGACGACTGGAGGAGGGCAAATGTTGTTCCCATCTTCAAAAAGGGCAAGAAGGAGGAACCTGGGAACTATAGGCCAGTCAGTCTGACATCAATCCCCGGGAAGATTTTTGAGCAGATTATAAAGAAGTCAGTCTGCAAGCACCTTGAAAACAATGCAGTGATTACTAGAAGCCAGCATGGATTTGTCAAGAACAAATCCTGTCAGACTAATCTGATCTCATTTTTTGATCGGGTAACCTCCCTTGTGGACTGTGGGAATGCTGTGGACATTATATACCTGGACTTCAGCAAAGCTTTCGACAAAGTGCCTCATGATATCCTGATTAGTAAGCTAGCTAAGAGTGGGCTAGATGGATCAACTATCAGGTGGATCCACAATTGGCTACAGAATCGGACTCAAAGAGTGCTTATCAATGGTTCCTTCTCAAACTGGGGAGAGGTAACGAGCGGGGTACCACAGGGCTCGGTCCTGGGCCCGGTGCTCTTCAACATTTTTATTAATGACTTGGATGAGGAGGTACAGGGAATGCTTATCAAATTTGCAGATGACACAAAGTTGGGTGGAACAGCTAATACTCTGGAAGACAGAAACAAAATTCAAAGTGACCTCGATAGGCTGGAGCGCTGGGCCGAAAACAACAGAATGAAATTTAACAGGGATAAATGCCAAGTGCTGCACCTAGGGAGAGGAAACCAAATGCAGAGTTACAGAATGGGGGACACTTGGCTCAACAATACTACAAGTGAGAAGGATCTTGGAATTGTGGTAGATCACAAACTGAATATGAGCCAGCAATGCGACGTGGCTGCAAAGAAGGCAAATGCAATTTTGGGCTGTATTAATAGAAGTATAGCTTCCAAATCGCGGGAAGTGATAATTCCCCTTTACTCGGCACTGGTTAGGCCTCATCTTGAGTACTGTGTCCAGTTCTGGGCACCTCATTTTAACAAGGACATAGACAAACTGGAGAGGGTTCAGAGGAGGGCAACAAGGATGATAAAGGGACTGGAAACAAGGCCCTATGAGGAGAGACTGAAAGAACTGGGCATGTTTAGCCTTCAGAAGAGGAGACTGAGGGGAGATATGATCGCACTCTTCCAGTATTTGAAGGGATGTCACACAGAGGAGGGCAAAGATCTCTTCTCGTTCATCCCAGTTTGCAGGACACGGAATAATGGGCTCAAGTTACAGGAACCTAGATTCCACCTAAACATCAGGAAAAATTTCCTGACTGTCAGAGCAATAAGACAATGGAATCAACTACCTAGGGAGGTGGTGGGCTCTCCCAGTCTGGAGGCATTCAAGGTGCGGCTGGACAGACATCTGTCAGAGATGCTTTGACCTGGATTCCTGCATTGAGCAGGGGGTTGGACTCGATGGCCTTGTAGGCCCCTTCCAACTCTACTTTTCTATGATTCTATGATTCTATGAATGCCTCCAGAGTGGGAGAGCTCACCACCTCCCTTGGTAATTGGTTCCATTGTCTTATTGCTCTAACAGTCAGGAAATTTCTAGGGCACAGTCGTTCAGGGCATCAAGAAATTTAACCTCTTTGTCATGACTAGAACCTGCATTTATCCAGCCAATGTGGGGGCAATTGAAGTCACCCATTATTACGACACTTCCTCATCTGGAGGCCTCCCTGATTTCATTTTCCATCTCAAGAGCTCCTTGAGTGTTCTTGTCTGGGGGATAATAGCATGCTCCTAGTACTAAATTACTTTTGGAAGGTGGTACTGTCACCCACAGTGCTTCTGTGGAAGAGTCTGCCCCTTTTAGGTTTTCTAGTCTGCTTGACACTATGCCTTCTTTGATGTACAGAGCAACACCGCCCCCAGTACGCCCTTCCCTGTCCTTCCTATATATCCAGAGAGGCCCATACCCCACTGGTTCCCTCCATTCCAGCAGGTTTCTGTAATGCCCACTATATCTAAGTTCTCCTAATAACCAGTCACTCAGACTCTTCATCTTGGCTTGGAGGCAACTTGGCTTGGAAGGCTGCCCCATCATCATCACGTAGCAGGTAGCAGGTAGCAGATGCTGATTGCCTAATGGAAGAGACCCCCCCCCATGTTTCTCAAGAGTTTTGAAGTAGGGCCCACCTCTACACGTACCCTCCCTTCTGGGACTTGCTTTTAAACTAACTCCCCCTTTCTAGTCCTACTTTACAACAGAAGATGCCAGAATCAGTAGGTAACACTGAACAAGTTTCTATTTTATTTTTCATTTTTAATATTCATATAGATATACATAGGCAGTATGTATTTGAAAAGAATCTACGCATGACATGGAGGGTGCGAGCAGGTGAGGGAGCCTCTTAACAGTGCAGGTATGTTGTCAGCCTAATGAAAGAGGGGGAAGCCCTTAGAAATGGCAATGTAGCCGCTGCCGCCAGGCCTCACTGTGCAACCCGCCCAGGAGCTGCTGCAGGCCAGGCACGAAGGGGTCCACGGCCTCCTCCTCCTCGGGAGGCCTCATCTGCCCTTGCCACTGGGGGTGCAGCAGGGGTGGGCGACCTGGTACCCGCCAGAAGTTCTGGACTACGACCCCCATAAGCCCCAGCCAGCATGGCCGATGGTCAGGGATTCTGGGAGTTGTCGTCCAAAACATCAGGAGGGTTGCCTACTCTTGGTCTGCAAGATTGCCCTCTCCTATGTTCCACTTCCCAGGGAGTGGCTGGCCAGGGCCAGATAAAGGCAAGGATGGGGTGGGCTTGAGTGGCCTTCCCAGACAATTTCCCTCAGAGCCTGTTGCCGTGATGGCTGAGCCCCACATGCCACCAGAGCAAGGAAGCCAGGGCGCGATCTCCACAGAAGCCCAGACGGCAGCCCTGGCCAAGGCAGCAGGCACCAGGGTTGCATCATCCTCATGACACATAAAAGTGCAGACTTGGAAAGCACTGGGGTGGGGGTGGGGAGCAGCCTCCAGAGGAGGGAATTGCAAGGCGCCTCATCCCCTCTCTGTGTTGAACAGAAGCTTTGAACAGAGCCTCAAAGAGCAGAGCAAAAGGATCCTGCCCTTATTAACAACATCTCAGTGGCTGCAGGAGCAAATCAAAGGTTCTCTCGGCTGCCTGAAAGTCTCAGCTCCTGCTACCCCACAAAGAGCCCCCACCCCAGCTGCTGCCTTGTAGTTTCCACAAGAGCCAGCGAGAGCCCGAGTGATTCTCTGCTGAGGTGGGAGCGGGCACAGAGCCCAGTTCACAGGGGGAGGGAGGAGGGGGCAGAAGCCCCCCCCCCATGGATGCAGGAGAGGCAAAGGAACACAAGTCACTGGGCCGTGGGCGGAGGATGCTGCCCGCCCTTGTGCTGCTGCTGCTGCGCCTCCCGCTGGGGCCCTGGTTGGCCTCTGGGGCCACAGCAGGCAGGACTAGAGAGGCCTCTTGGCTTTGGGGCTCTCTTTGTCCGGCAGCCCCGTGCTGCTCCAATGGCCTTTCCCATTCCACTAATCATTCCCAGGCAATTCTGGGAAGACTCAGGAATTGGCAACGCGTGGTGTGAGGAGCACAGCAGCCACCCGAGGGTAGCCACAGGAGTCCCAGAGGCCTGGGTTTCCAGGAAGGCACCTCCTCATTCTGAGGACAATCTGAGGAGTGCGAGCCCTGCCTGCAGTGGGAAGGAATAGGATGCATCCAGCGTTCAGCTTGATGACTGCCAACCTGAGAGTCCAGCTTCCGCGGGCGCAAGTGTTGATGTGCAAGCCGCTCTCCTAGGAACAGCCGGCTCAGCCTTGGGCATCCCCCCAAGCAGGCAGGGCAACCTGCCCCCCTGCCTCCCCCCCCCCAGTCCCGCATGCCCTGTCCCCACCCCCGCATACAAGAGGTTCTGCTGTCAATTGGTGCTGAGTAGCGCTCACAGTTCCCCCACCCCAGTACACACACTGCAGTGCTCTGTGCTTCTGGACTTGAATGTTTTATGCAAAGCCATTTCCACTCCCCCAGAAGCTGTGAGCAGAAACCATCTTTCCAGAGCAGAGCTGAAATAATCAGGGATTTTCAGATTCATGAATCAAAGAGGCATGTTTGTTTCCTTTGGCAAATACTTGAATTCAGATTTATGGCCTTCAAGAATCTCAGTCACCTTTCCCTGCCTCTGATTAATTTGCTTGTTTTGTATTTCACAATTTGCAATTCATAATCTGTGAATTTACAATTTAATAATTCACACTTTGTGAATTTGCAAACTCCTTTAAAAATATTTAGGTAACAAGGACGTTATGGGGTTCCCTGAGGCCTGGATTATAAACCTCTTATTAACCATTAAATCATCAAAGCATGCGATGGAGATCATCAGCTCGCAAGTGATCCACTGACTAACCCCCCCCCCTCAAATTTAGCAACATGAACAGGAAAGGGCCCCACATCCCTTCTGCAAGCTTTCTAAGGAGAAAGGACAGGCTGAGGCTTGGCCCCCTGGGACTCTGTGATTCCCCACCTGCCTCCAAGACCCCTGAGGAAGGGTCTGTTCCAAGTGCTGCTTCTCCATGGACGGACCCTGTGGGGTTGCTTGGGGGCCTAGCAGTAGACCCCTTCATCACCGTCCCCCCAGGCTCGGATGGCCGTGATCAGGGAGGAGGGTCCTTGCGCTTGCGCTTGCGCCCAGGCTCTCTCCCCTGACTGGGAAGCCTTTCCCAGCTGTGATGCCTGGAAGCCTCTTAATGGGGATGCTGGGGGTGGAATGGGGGGGGGGGCTCTGGAAGGGCAAAGAGAGGAGGCTGTTGCTTGGGACAGAATTCCTTCCACCCCCACCCCCAGCTGGATCACAGATTTCGCTCCAGGTCGCGGACCTTCCCCTCAGCCTTTGGTGATTTCACTGCCATTGAGGACTCCAGACCCAGAGGGGGCCCACAGCAGCTGCAACCCTCGTCCAGCCCCCCCCCCGGCAGACACCTTCAGCAGTGAAAAGCGCTGCCCCCACTTCCTCCACTGCTTCGTGGAGCTCCTTCTCGCGCTCTGCAGGCACGTGTGCTTCAGCAAAACCTGCCCTCTTGAAGAGGCTGCCATGGCTCAGCCCTGTCCAGCTGAGACACCCTCTCATCCCAGCTTGGCGCGACACTCCGGCCAGGGAGCGAATGAATCACCTGGTGCTCGCCCCTTGCCCCATATCTACAGGGCCCTCCTGTAGACATGCTACAAAAAATAGCTCAGACCTTTAACCTTAGCAATAAACCCCATCCTTATAGGCAATAGTAAAGATAGTCACCAATACAGCAAATGCCCTTGAGCCTGTCAATCAACTTACCCAGCTTCAGAGCGCAATGCAACATGCTTAAAGATCTTAGAAAGCTTAAGGGGGGATATGTTAGAAAATTCTGCCCCCCCCACTGGCCTAACTTACCCATCTGCTTTTTGCCTACCCTAACCAGAGGCCTCTGAAAGATGGCTTTGTTCTTTGTAATATCGCCTGCCGTCTCCCCCTCGCAGGTGTGCCCTTTGGCCGCCGCAATTAGAACTTCTTTGAAGCCTAGCAAGGATTGATAAGGAGTTTCAAAAGTAACAAACTCTTGAAATGCCCCATATCAAATCCAGCAAGAGGGAAGGGTGATGAAGCGCTTGGCTAAAATAATCAGACAAATGTGCTTTGTATGATGTGTTCCCATAATTCCCTGCTATAAAAGGCGAACCCCATATTTGTTCCTTTGTTCAACTCTTGTTTGTGGCGTGAGCCTCTCAAGTTGGATCTTCTGCGCAGAATAAAACTTTGAAAAACCTCACTCTGATGTAGCTGCTTCTCATTTCTGGAGAAATTGGGTTATCCGGAAGGGCACTCTGAGCATATTTTTGCAACACTCCCTCACCCCCTGGGATGGACTGCAGCGGAAGGGGGTGTTGTGCCCATGAGTGGTGGTCTGCACCCCAAACAAACTGCTATGACTCTCCTCCTCCTCCTCCTCCTCCTCCTCCTCCTCCCCCCCCATTGCCTCCCTCCCCCCCCCCCCGTTCCTCCCTGCTCAGCTGTCTCGCCTCAACCCTCAGCATGGGACCACTCTGTGGAAAATTCTACAGCTCCATAAATGCTGCGAAATAAAAACGCCATCTGTTTCTTTATACTTTCCTTCCATCTGGGCATTTTATGGAGAGATTTTACCACCTTCTGTACTTTATAAGCCCTTTCCAAAACATGTATACACTAAACACTGCTGAGATTCAGTGGGGGAATGACAAAGTTTGGGCTAAATCCACAATGGGCTGCAGTTGGCACTTGGCAGAGAAGCTCTCTCTGCTTCAAATGTACTAGTCTCTTCCTTGTTAGGAAGGCCAGATGATGGCACCAAAATGCCTTCCATGAAACGAAATCCCATCAGCTGAGGGAGGACAGCGAAGCAGCTATTTCTTAGGCACTTGAGGGCAAGGCCAGGAATAGCACCCTCGCCCTCTTTCCCAGCCCTTCCATTGGCCACAGAGAATCATAGAATCATAGAAAAGTAGAGTTGGAAGGGGCCCACAAGGCCATCGAGTCCAACCCCCTGCTCAGTGCAGGAATCCAGGTCAAAGCATCCCTGACAGATGTCTGTCCAGCTGCACCTTGAATGCCTCCAGACTGGGAGAGCCCACCACCTCCCTAGGTAGTTGATTCCATTGTCTTATTGCTCTGACAGTCAGGAAATTTTTCCTGATGTTTAGGTGGAATCTGGGTTCCTGTAACTTGAGCCCATTATTCCGTGTCCTGCAAACTGGGATGATCGAGAAGAGATCCTGGCCCTCCTCTGTGCGACAACCCTTCAAGTACTGGAAGATTTCATAGATTTCATAGATCATAGAGAGTGCGATCATATCTCCCCCTCCCCCCCAGTCTCCTCTTCTGAAAGCTAAACATGCCCAGTTCTTTCAGTCTCTCCTCACAGGGCCTTGTTTCCAGTCCCTTTATCATCCTTGTTGCCCTCCTCTGAACCCTCTCCGGTTTGTCTACGTCCTTCTTAAAGTGTGGTGCCCAGAACTGGACGCAGTACTCAAGAAGAGGCCTAACCAGTGCACCTGAAAGTACTCGCATCAGCTCAGATCAGAGAGGATGTATCTATGTCTTCGTGCCACAGGTCACAACAAAGCCATAATTAGAAATGCAGCATGCAGAATTGTCATTGCTCATTAAAACAATCCACCACATAAGCGGGGGAGGGGAAAGCAATCCTTTGATGTACTCACTCCGCTGCAAAGGTGCATTAAAGCCAACTTTTCACTTACATGTCTATTGCTGTTGGCTAATAGAAATCCCCTTTCTTTTCTCTTTTTTCCAAAACCAAGTGTTTGCATTTTATCCCATTATAAACAGGGAAATGTTAAAAAGGGTGGGGTAACTCCTCCATGACACTCTTCCCACAAATACATACCTAATCTTAAATTAAATGAAACGTCTGATGGCATCTGCTTTAACTATTAAAAGATCCATGCACCCCTGATAGTACAATTTGCGAGGTCTGTTAAGCAGACTAAATTTAATCCTGTAGTGGCACAGGGTGGGGTGTGGGGTGGGCTGATTGAACTTTCGAGAACATGGGTGGTTCAGTCTCTATCAGAACATCTTCTAGTCTGTTGTTGAAGATCTTTTTGGCTGCTGCTGGCTGGCTGGCTGGCTGGCTGGCTACCAGAAATAGGCTTGTGTAAAGCCATGCACCCCTACAAGCTGGCTGTGCCTGTTCAGCCTGTGGGCTCCCCTAAGTGGAAATGAATTGGGTGCAGCAGGGCCCCAGCAGCACTTGAGGGGGGGGGGCAATACAAACTTCTAAAAAGTCCTACACACACACACACACACACACACACAGTCCTCATGGCAGGTGAAGCATAAATGCACAGAGAGGGTCCCCATTTCACCTCCTCCTGCTGGCAGAGCCAACCACCAGCCATCTTCACTGGCTCTGCCAATGGGCCCAACAAGCAGAAATCTTTTCTTCCACCACTTTATCTCCAGGACAGGAGAAGTTTCTTTCTTTCTTTCTCTCTCAAAAACATTTATATTCTGACTCTCAAAAGGTCCTCAAGGCAGTTTGCAATCCTAAACATTCATTTTAATGCAATAGAAACTGAGAGCTATAAAAATCTTTAAAACAATCTCTTAAAAACAGCATCAATTAGATGGATTAACAATAATTTAAAGATCTTTAAAAGCTTGGCAGAATAGAAATGTCCTGGCTGCCCACCTAAAAGCTGTCCAAGGCGGGCCCCATCATGCTTCCCTTGGGAGAGAGGCCCCAACTGTGGTGATGGTGGTGGTGGTGCTGCTGCTGCTGAAGGAGCCCTGCCGGCGTCACGCCACCACCACACTGGCCTCCCTCGGCAGTGGAACCCAGAGCAGGGCTCCGGGCAGAGCGCTAGGGGCAGGCCACGCCGAGTAAGGGGAACAAGGGATCGATGCTTAATATCTATCCCTTGTTCCGGGCCTGCCCAGAGCCAAGGGATAAATGGGGGATGTGTTGCTCCTCCCCCCACCCTGCGTTTGCTGTTGTGCAATGCCAGGTCCGTTACCCAAAAAACATCTCTCATCCATGACTTGATCATGGATGAGGGTGCGGACCTGGCATGTGTTACGGAAACCTGGCTGGACGAGGCCACTGCTCCTACTCTGGCGGCCTTGTGTCCGGCCGGTTTCTCGTATGCCCAGCAGCCAAGGGTTGGGGGACGGGGAGGGGGAGTGGCTGTTATCTACCGGGAGTCCTTGGTCCTCACCAGACTCCCTCTCCGGGAGACCAAGTTTATTGAGTGCATGTACTGGAGGTTGGGTCCAAAGGGCAGCCTGGGGATTCTGCTCGTGTACCGTCCACCCCGCTGCACGACAGACTCCCTGGCTGAGGTGCTGGAGGTGGTCTCCGATGTGCGTGTGTTGTCCCCCAGGCTAGTGGTGCTGGGGACTTCAACGTGCATTCGGGGGCTTCCCTCACTGGGGCACCTCGGGACTTTATGGAGACCATGGCTTCCTGGGAGCTGCACCCTGTATTAACTGGACCTACCCATGTAGCCGGTCATGCACTGGACTTGGTTTTTGTTTCCGGAGAGGGGGGAAGTGATCTGGAGATCGGGGGTATATCCACCACCCCCTTGTCATGGTCGGATCACTATCTGGTGGGGTTGGATTTCTCGGTGCCACAACCCCTCTGCAGGGGTGAGGGACCTATTAGGATGGTCCGCCCCAGGCGTCTTATGGATCCAGATGGATTCTTGAACGCGCTTGGGGAATTGGAGCACACAACCGGTAGCTCGGTCGAGACCCTGGTGAATGACTGGAATGCTGCAATCACCAGGGCATTAGACCGAGTTGCCCCGAAGCGCCCTCTTCACCTAAACAGAGCTCGCGCGGCGCCATGGTTCACTCCGTCGCTGCGAGCTCTGAAACAAGAGGTGAGAAGGCTAGAGTGCCGATGTCGAAATTCCCGCTCCGAAGACGATTGAACACGGGTTAGAGCTGCATCTTCAGCCTACCGGGTGGCGGTGAAGGCAGCAAAAAAGAATTTCTATGCTGCCTCCATTGCATCTGCAGAGTGCTGCCCCAGGAGGCTGTTCCAAGTGGTCCGGAGTCTGGTCGGTCCAGTCGCTCCGGACCCACTGGAACAGTCAAAAGCCTCCTGTGAGGCTTTAGCGAAGCACTTGCAGATAAAATCGATCGGATTAGGAGTGGGATATCGTACGTCGTGGACACAGGGAGTGAGCGGGAGGAGGCCAATGACAGACTGGTTTGTGGGATTGGTTTCGGCTTCTTCTTTCTGATGAAGTGGACAAGGTGCTTTCATCTGTGAGGCCGACCACCTGCTTGCTTGACCCTTGCCCGTCCTGGCTCATCATGAGCTGCAGGGAGAGACTGGGTGAGGGGATCAAGGCGGTGGTGAATGCCTCCCTCGAGGAGGGAGTGATGCCATCAGCCCTCAAGGAGGCAGTAATAAGACCACTTCTAAAGAAGCCCTCCTTGGATCCCCAGGATTTAAACAACTTTCGCCCAGTCTCCAATTTACCATTTCTGGGCAAGGTGATCGAGCGGGTGGTGGGTGCTCAGTTGAAGGCACACTTGGATAAGCCGATTATTTGGATCCGTGCCAGTCGGGCTTCAGGTCTGGACATGGGACGGAGACGGCCTTGGTCGCCTTGGTGGATGATATGAGGAGGGCTTTGGATAGGGGCGAATGCTCCTTTCTAGTCCTCCTCGATCCTCTCGGCGGCTTTTGATACCGTTGACCACGGTATCCTCCTGGACCGTCTGGAGGGGTTGGGCTTGGGAGGCACTGTATTGCAGTGGTTCCGGTCCTTCCTCTCTGGAAGGTATCAGAGGGTAGTTCTCGGGGAGGAGGCTTCGGACCCTCGGCTGCTCACTTGTGGAGTGCCGCAGGGTTCCATCCTCTCCCCGATGTTATTCAACATCTACCTCAAGCCGCTGGGAGCTATCATCAGGAGGTTTGGGGTGCAGTGTCATCAGTATGCGGATGACACGCAGCTCTACCTCTGTTTCAAGTCCTCACCGAGGTTGGCCGTTGAGACCCTGTCCAAGTGCCTGGAGTCAGTGGCTGGGCTGGATGGGAAGGAACATGCTGAAACTGAACCCCCGACAAGACCGAGGTACTTCTGGTGGGGGACAAGGGAAGGTTAGGGGATGTTGACCTGGTGCTGAATGGGGTACATCTACCCTGAAGGACCAGGTCCGCAGCTTGGGGGTCATTCTAGACTCCCAGCTGTCCATGGAGGCTCAGGTGGCAGCTGTGAGCCGGGCGGCGCTCTATCAGCGCTGCCATCTGATACGGCGGCAGCTGCGCCCCTACCTTCCTAATCACCTGCTCCATCAGTGGTTCATGCCTTGGTCTCCTCTCGCCTAGACTACTGTAATGCGCTCTACGTGGGGTTACCCTGGAAGACGGTCCGGAAGCTTCAGCTGGTACAGAACGCGGCGGCTCGCCTGATTAAGGGCAGCCGCCGGCGTGATCACATCACGCCAGTGCTTAATGAGTTGCACTGGCTACCAGTGCTTGCCGAGCCGAATTCAAGGTGTTGGTTTTGACCTTTAAAACCCTACACGGCTCCGGCCCAGCTTATCTCAAGGAGCGCCTCCAGCAACATCAAGTAGGCCACTCAACAAGGTCTGCCACGGACGGCCTTCTCCTTGTCCCTTCAGCCAGAGCAGCTAGACTGGTGGGGACGAGGAAGAGGGCCTTTTCTGTGCGGCCCCCGTACTGTGGAACTCTCTCCCGAGTGACCTCCGCCATGCCCCCCTCTCTGATGAGCTTCCGTCGCTCATTAAAAACCTGGTTGTTCAGGCGGGAATATGGGGTGGGTTAAGATTTTAAAATTTTTATATTGTTTTAATGTGTTTTATTGTACTTATGTATTTATTGTGTGTACATCGCCCAGGGTGGCCGGGTGACCGGCCAGATGGGCGATTGATAAATATAATAATAATAAATAAATGTTGCTGCCTGAGGCATCCCATGTACAGAAACCCACGGGAACGGCAGCTGAACCTTTCTTCAACGCTGGCAGCGAGAGTGCCAGTATCCTCTATTGTGCCTGAGGGGGTGCCGGACAGACCCATTTTGGGGACCCATGTGGCACACACTACTCTGTCCTCCAAGATAGGGGGATGGCCATGGAGGGGGCTCAGGAGGAGTGGGGGGGGCGCTGCTATCTCTCAGCATCTGCTGCCCGAGGCATCTGCTTCACTCAGCGTAATGGGGGGGGGCATCCCTGGCTCGAATGGAAGTCGACACACAACCCGGCAAAGATAAGGGGCCAAGACACACAACACCCCAACGGGTGTGCCGTGAACTCACCCGAATGATGGATTCACAGGTCACACACAGAGGGACAAACCGCTGATGGCCTCCTCTCGATCTGCCTTGCAGCCGCCGCATGCACACCAAACCATCAGCTCATGCTTGCATCGACAGAAGTATAGTTTCTTAATAACAGGCAGTGACAGGGCCGGTGCAAGGCAGTTTGGTGCAGTTTGGTGCCCTAGGCAAGATCAGATGTTTAGCACCCCCCCTCCCACTTGAGCCCTCCCTCCCTATTTCTGGCGCCCCCTTCAGCCCCACGCCCCCTTTATCCCTGCGCCCATGGCAGCTGCCTAGTTGGCCTAATGGTAGCACCGGCCCCGGGCAGTGATCGTTGCACTCTACTATGCACTGGTCAGACCTGGGGGGGGGGCAGTCAGAACCTCAAGCCATGTATGGGCGCATGGCGTAATTGGGACCACAGAGTCTCTGCCTCCTAGAGCAGACACTCTGTGGACATTACCCAGACGTCCTCCGGGGCAGGACGTGGGCGTGGCCAGTGCCTTCTCTTCCTGCCCCGGGAAAACAGCCTGAACCGTAAACTTGTGGGCGCCGCATGTCTGAAGATGTCGCCGGGAGAAGCAGTTCTGAACTTTTCCCAAGTTCAGAAAAGGTCGCCTACCAAACGATTCCTGCACAGCTGTAAATACTTTCTTAAGCCTGCCTGTATCCAGTCTGCAAGATCTGAGTGAGCAAACTCTGTTTTTAACCTCCAAAAGACTGTTTGTCTTATTGGTAGTATAAAGGGGAGGGAACCAGGCGAAGATCCAGTCTGCACACAAGGGCAGTCTGCAGAGACCAAATGCCAACGCTGCTCTGACCAGCAGCTCCGCACGCTCACGTTTTTACGCTGTGGTTGGGGTCCGCTCTGCTGTGCTTGCAAACGCAAGAGGGGAGAGATAATAACTCGTAATATCCTCTCCCAGCTCTTTTAGCAATCCCCAACAAGATCTCACCTCGAATCCTGTGTCCACTTCTGGACACCATGCTTGAAGGAGGATTCAGATAAATCAGAATGAGTTCACGGAAGGGCAACAAAGATGATCAGGGGACTAGAAACCAAGTCCTATGAAGAAAGCTGGAAGGAACTGGGAATGTGTAGCCTTGAGAAGAGAAGCCTGAAGGAGGATATGATAGCGCTCTTCAAGCCCCTCAAGGGTTGTTACAGGGAAGAGGGCGGCAACCACTTCTCTCATCCAAGACTGAGTAGGACAACAGGCTGAAGTTACAGGGAGGCAGAGTTCGGTTGGGCATCAGGAGAAACTTCCTGCCGGTCAGAGCGGTCAGATCATGGAGCCAACGGCCCAGGGAGGTGGTGGGCTCTCCATCGCTGGAGGTCTTCAGGCAGAGACTGGACGGCCGTCTGTCAGGGATGCTTGAAACGGGATTCCTGCACTGAGTAGGGGTTTGGACTCAGGGCCTCAGTGGTCCCCTCTGTGGTGTAACCCCACAATTCAGTTCCCTGGTGTATGTCTGCTTCTGTTCCTGACTCCCAGCTGAGCAGGAGCACAACAGGAGAGAGGCTCCAGCTGTTTTTGGGACTGTGATAAGCGGGCAGGCTCCCAGAGAGCGAGCGAACAGAGCAAGTGCACAGGGAGAGCAAACAGGAGTTTGGCAGCGGAGTTCGGCAAGGGAGGTCAAGGGGGAGGGTCCCTAAGAAATTTTCTAGGAAGACAGAAACATAAAGGGAACAGAGCACTATGGAAGGAAAGGACTCAGCAGTGGTGGTGACCTGCACTGGGTGTGCAATGTTTGTTTTCCTGCCGGAGATCAACATGGCCTACACGTGCAACAAGTGCAATCTGGTCACGCTGTTGGAAGAAAAGGTCAGAGGACTGGAGCAGCAAGTGTCAACCCTCAGGAGCATAAGAGGTGAGGAGTTCTTAGACGGAATGGTGGATCTACAGCACCAAAGCGTAGAAAAGGAGCCAGAAGGGCAACGGCAGGATGAGGCGGAGTCGGAGACTGCAGAGGCAAGGGAAAATAACGTAGCGGGAACTCCCTGGAAAAGGGTGACTGCTAGGAGCAGAAGAACTACAAGACATTCTGCGCCTGTGGAAGCAGTGGAGCTATGGAACCGCTTCCATGTACTTGAGGACGGGAGCAGAGGACAGCCTGCAGAGGACGGATTACCGGGCACCCAACATGACAGCGAGCAAGAGGCTGAGGGCCAGTCAAGTGGAGGCAATAAAACCAAGGCCTATAGCAAGAGGAAGAGAAGAGTACTCGTAGTGGGAGACTCCCTCCTGCGGGGGATCGAAGCCAAAGTATGTCGCGAAGACCCATGGACTCGCCAGGTGTGCTGTCTCCCCGGGGCACGGATTAAGGATGTGACAGAGCAGCTGCCGAGGCTCATACAGCCCAACGACACATACCCCTTTCTTCTCTTCCACGTGGGTACAATGATACTGCCAAGCGGAGTTACAAAGAATCACGGCAGACTTTG
The DNA here is from genome assembly GCA_021292165.1 of Shinisaurus crocodilurus. Lineage (NCBI taxonomy): Eukaryota > Metazoa > Chordata > Lepidosauria > Squamata > Shinisauridae > Shinisaurus > Shinisaurus crocodilurus. The sequence goes on along the minus strand of CM037885.1, from coordinate 7,180 downwards.
AAGAGCTGGGAAGGGAACTCAAGAACTTCGGGCCCAGATAGTTTTCTCATCCATCCTTCCAGTACTTGGAAGAGGCATAGAAAGGGAAAGAAAAATACTCCGAGTGAATGACTGGCTACGAAGGTGGAGCCGACGTGAGGGATTTGGATTCTGGGACCACGGGCTACACTCCTGGAAGATGGACTGCTGGCAAAGGATGGGTTGCACCTCACAAGGACTGGGAAGAATGTGTTTGGCCACAGCATGAGGAACTTAATCAGGAGGGCTTTAAACTGAATCCAACAGGGGAGGGAGACATAAACTCGGGGGTACCAATGGAAGAAGGCCTCTATGCCACAATGGAGAGAACAGCTCCAGCGGTGCCCATTGATAGTCTACCACAAAATGTAGGGGAAAAGTCGGACTATAAAGCACAGAGTCTTCGATGTCTCTATACTAATGCCCAGAGTATGGGCAACAAACAAGACGAACTTGAACTCTTGATACATGAGGGCAAGTACGACTTGATAGGGATAACTGAACCTGGTGGATGACTCCCCATGACTGGAATACAGCAATTGAAGGGTATAACTTGTTCAAAAGAAACAGAAGCAACAGAAAGGGAGGTGGAGTTGCACTATATGTTAAAAATACGTATCGTGCACAGAGATACAGGAAGAGGAGCTTGGCAGCCCCATTGAGAGCATCTGGTTAAATAAAGGGGGCAAAGAATAAATGAACATGGCGGTTGGAGTTACTACCGACCACCCAATCAAGGAGAAGACGAGGATGGAACTTTGAAAAGCAAATTGCCATTGTTCAAGGAGGCATGATGTGGTAGTAATGGGTGACTTCAATTTCCCTGATATCTGTTGGGAGACTTATTCAGCCAAACATGGCCCCTCCAAGAAATTCCTGAGCTGTGCTGCTGATAACTTCCTCCTACAGAAAGTGGAGGAAGGAACTAGAGGAGCGGCTTATCCTTGACCTGATTCTAACCAACAGAGATGAGAGTGGATAAAGTGGCAGTTTCGGGAATCTGGGGAAGTTGACCATGTTATACTTGAGTTCTTGATTCTAACAGAAGCAAAAGCTGAGTGTAGCCAAACATGTACCCTGGATTTTAGGAAAGCCAATTTTAACAAACTCAGAACAATGATTAGTAAGATCCCATGGCAAGCGACTCTCATGAGAAAGGGAGCCCAGGAGGGGTGGGAGTTTTAAAAAAAGGAAATTTTTAAAGGCACAATTGCAACAATTCCCACAAGGAAAAAAGGCAGAGGGCAACAGAAGAAGCCAATTTGGCTTCACAATAAACTCAAAGATGACCTGAAAACAAAAAAGGACACGTATAGGAAGTGGAAGGAAGGACAGGCTACAAGGGAAGAGTACAGGCAGGTAGCACAGAACTGCAGAATAGTGTCAGGAAGGCTAAAGCTGAGAATGAGCTAAGGTTAGCGAGGAATGCTAAAGCAACAAAAAAGCTTTCTTCAGATACATGCACAGTAAAGGACAGAAGAAAGAACTGGTGGTTCAACTACGCAATGAAGATGGCAAATTGATAACAGAAGACAAAGAAAAGGCAGAAGTATTCAATTCCTACTTCGGCTCGGTTCTCCCAAAGAGGGTCTATGACCCCCCTGGCAAACCTGAAGTGCAGACTGAAGGGGCAGGATTGCAGCTTGAGATTGATAGGCAAATGTCAGGAGCACCTGATTGCTCTGAAGAGTTTTAAAATTTCCAGGGCCTGATGAGCTGCATCCTAGAGAAATAAAGGAACTGGCAGAAGAACTCTCAGAACCACTGTCTATTATCTTGAGAAATCATGGAGGACAGGTGAAAGTGGCCAGAGAACGACTGGAGGAGGGCAATGTTGTTCCCAATCTTCAAAAAAGGGCAGAAGGCAGGAAACCTGGGAAACTATAGGGCCAGTCAGTCTCGACTCAATCCCCGGGAAATATTTTTTGAGCAGAGATAAAGAAGGGTCAGTCTGCAAGCACCTTGAAAACAATGCAGCAGTGATATTACTAGAAGCAGCATGGATTTGTCAAGGAACAAGATCCTTTCAGACATAATCTGATCTCATTTTTTGATCGGGTAACCTCCCTTGTGGAGGTGGGAATGCTGTGGGAACATTATATATCTGGACTTCAGGCAAAGCTTTCGACAAAGACTACCTGACTCATGATATCCTGATTAGATAAAGCTAGCTAAGAGTGGTGACTAGATGGAACAAACTATCAGGTGGATCCATACATTGGGCTACAGAATCGGACTCAGAGTGCTTATAACTTATCATGGGTTCCTTACTCTAAACTGGGGAGAACGGTAACGAGCGGAGGGGTACCACAGGGCTCAGGTCCTGGGCCCGGTGCCTCTTTCAACAGTTTTATTAATGACTAGGATCGGAAGGTACAGGGAATGGCTTTATCAAATTTGCAGGATGACACAAGTTGGGGTGGAACAGCTAATACTCTGGAAGACAGAGAAACAAAATTCAAAGTGACCTCGATAGGCTGGAGCGCTGGGCCGAGAAAAAGCAGATGTGAAATTTTAATAGGGATAAATGCCAAGTGCTGCACCTAGGGAGAGGAAACCCAAAATGCAGAGTTACAGAATGGGGGACACTTGGCTCAACAATACTACAAGTGAGAAGGATCTTGGAATTGTGGTAGATCACAAACTGAATATGAGCCAGCAATGCGATGTGGCTGCAAAGAAGGCAAATGCAAGTTTTGGGCTGTATTAATAGAAGTATAGCTTCCAAATCGCGGGAAGTGATAATTCCCCTGTTACTCGGCACTGGTTAGGCCTCATCTTGAGTACTGCGTCCAGTTCTGGGCACCACACTTTAAGAAGGACATAGGACAAACTGGGAGAGGGTCAGAGGAGGGCAACAAGGGATGGATAAAGGAGGACTGGAAACCAAGGCCCTATGAGGAGAGGACTGTAAAGAAACGGGGCATATTTAGCTTTCAGAGAGGGAGGACTGGGGGGGGATATATGATCGCTACTCTTCCAGGTGACTTTGAAGGGATGTCACACAGAGGAGGGCCAGGATCTCTTCTCGATCATCCCAGTTTGCATGGGGACACGGAATAATGGGCTCAGGTACAGGAAGCTAGATTTCCACCTAAACATCAGGAAAAATTTCCTGACTGTCAGAGCAATAAGACAATGGAATCACTACCTAGGAGGTTGTGGGCTCCCACTCTGGAGGCATTCAAGGTGCAGCTGGACAGACATCTGTCAGAGATGCTTTGACCTAGATTCTGCATTGAGGAGGGGGTTGGACTCGATGGCCTTGTAGGCCCCTTCCAACTCTACTTTTCTATGATTCTATGATTCATGGGAAAGCTAGGCCCTGGGATCATTATGAGCTAGTCACATGGTTTGTATGTTCTGATGACGTGCTAACTGTTTTTCTGTCTGAAGCCATTTTAGAGAAGAGCAGGACTGCTTTCTCTATTTCTCTCTTCTGGCTATTGCTTGCTGAACTTTGCAACAATGTAACGTCTTTGCTGAAGTGGAGTGAAGCTCAACCTACTCCACTGGAATTAATGCTTGCTATGCATTGTACTCTGCACATGGACTGTAACTAGGAAATGTATACTCTGTAGAACTTTTCTTGCTAAGTGAATAAACAGGTAGAAATAGACCTGTGGTCTTACAGAGTGTTTCCTTGCTACTTGGATTAGTTGCAGACCGGGGAAGCTAGAACTGGTGTCGGATTACAGGCAAGATGGCTGGCAGCTTCAAACCGACACGCTGCACGCTGCGCAGAGGGGGGTGAGATCTGGAAGATCTGTGTGTGGAATAATGGGCCTCTATGCACAGACAGGATTTTAAATCTCCCATCCAGCACAGCGGGGCTCTGCTGTCACTCACGCGCCATCACCAACAGCATCATAAATTTAAGCTAGATACTTAATAAACAGTATTAATCTTTTCCCTCATTAGAAGGGGAAAGGTTTCATTTGACCCTCCCCTCAGGTTTTTAAGTGTTGGTGCTTGGCCTGAGAAGGGTTTATGCACCTGGTCCTAAAGTGTAAGGGACTGTGTCGTCGCCCCTTCCAACTCCAGGATCCTATGATTCATACAGGACCGGTGCAAGGCAGTTTGGGGCCCTAGGCAAGATCAGATATTTAGCGCGCCCCCTTCCCACTTGAGAGCGCTGTATTTTTTTTCAAGGCGTTTCTGGCGCCCCCCTTTAGCCCTGCGCCCTAGGCAGCTGCCTAGTTGGCCTAATGGTAGCAGTGGCCCTGGATTCATAGCTCATTTAAAGGGAGTCAGCTCAGGATGGACATCCAACATGCACTGGACAGGGGAGATGGAAGCGGGGGAGGGTTTGAACCAGAGCCCACCTCAGTGTCACCTGCATGAGCCAGACCACACTTTCCCCTGGAAACATCATCCATCCTTCCATCTGGCCTACCTCCCCGCTTGGCCTGGGGCATTTCCACCTTGAGAGGGGATATTCCACTGCCATCCCACCAACCACAATCCTGAATCTCTTCAGGGAGGGGGCACTCTCTCCTGCTGCCTCATTTTCCACAGCCCACCCCCCACTTATCTTCCTCCCCACACAGGACTCCTCTGCAGCTCCTGCCTCCAAAGTTCTACCTGGCCTTCCTCAGTTTCCCCCCTCTGGCTATGAGGGCTAGGAGCCAGGCTGCCCCTGCACTGGAGCACTCTTCCTTTTGCACCCCTGGCTGAGGTGCTCAGCCAAGGTTTCCACTCCTCAACCACACACCTGGCTGTAGTTCCTCTCTTGTGGCAGCCATTTTGAATAATGGTGGTCCAGCTCTTAGAATGGGAGTGGGGGTGGACTGAGGTGGTGAAGAGGATCCACCATGGACACACTTTGGTCCAGCAGAGAATGAACTTCCCTGCTCCTTTTGCTTCTGGACAAGGCTGCTTTTGAAGGACCTAGGAAAATGGGTGTCCATCACAGAGGAGGCAAAACCACATACCATGTCTGGGACCAGATGCTTAAAAGAGTTGCAAACTTGACCCTGAATGACGAGTCATCTTTGACGGTCTCTTCTCTGTTGCACGTATAAAGACAACTTGATAATGGAGATGGAAATTCAGCCGCTCTGCTGGTGCATCGAAAGTCTGTAGCGCACCACAGGATCCACCAGGGAAATACTGAGTGTGTCCTTGCCAGGTGTCAGGATGCTGATGAATGGAATGCAAAGTGCCCCTCCCCTCCCTGCCTGAATGCAAATGTTTTTCCAGAGCAGGGGGGACAACAGAGGAGCCCTGCTCCAGGTGCCCTTCAAAAACCATTCTGCTTGTGTAAGGACTAATTTCGGCCATGCCCATCACAGCACCCCTGCTCAGCTCTGGCTAGCAAGGGGGGTATCACTTGGCTGCTTCTGCCTCCTTTAGCCTACTTTTCATCAAGTGAGCCCATCTCAGCCAGTTAATTTCAGTGGAAAAGGCTAACCGATGCTGCTGCTGTGGCAGGAGAGCAGGGCTGCAAAGCGCAGCTGACGTTTTAGGGACAGCAAAACCCTCAGTTTACCCCACCCAGGAGGGTCCCACGCCCACTGCTCACAATCAGATTTTCCTTCTTGTGGAGATGAAAACTGTGAAGAAGGACTGCCAACCGGTCCTTTATTCAAGACCAGAGATCAAAGGTGCAAAACTGCCAGCCTTAGCTCTGCTATCTTGACACTCATTCTCTCAGGGCCTTGCCCTTGTCTATACTCTGGATTTAGCGCTGAACCACAGAGGAACCACACACGCCGTGTGGAGTAAAACCAGGAAAGTTTATTCAAGGTAAACAGATTACAACAAAAGGTGGGAAATGAGGGAAGGGGAAAAGGTGGGGAAGACACTTTGGTATACACAGTAGAGCTACAAAACAACAAAGCTAGTTCCTTTGCTATATCACTACCCAGGCCTTACTCTCTCTTTACCTGGGGGTTGTTTGGTCCTCTTCAGGGTTTGCCTCAGCAAAAACCCTACTCGGTGCTTCTTCACGTGCAGACCCCAACACAGGTTGGTGGTCCCCTTGAGGGCTTGCCTCAGCAATAGCCCTACTTCAGCTAGTTCACCGAGAGCTACTCGGGGCTGGATCCTGAGGTCAGACCGAAGCCCTGGGCCTCCGCGCAGCTTGCTGCCCATGATCAACAACGAACCCCAAAGGCTTCAGCAGCAGTATACCGGTAGATTCTTTCCCCCCACCCCTCCTTTCAGTAGCCCAGTGTCTTTAGCCAATCGGGATGATCTTCCATCTGGCTAGGCAGGGTGGTGGTGGCTCTTTCCTCATGACTGGGGGGCTTGAGAACATTTGCATATGAATATCTGAGGCACAGGGGCATCAAAGGGGCATCAAAGGGACAGGGGAGACATCAGATAACCTATGTACATTTGCATGACTTTCCCAGCCCCCAGCTGAGATTATGTGTTTACAGGTGTGGAGGTGTGTGTGTGTGTGTGTGTGTGTGTGGTGCAGGAAACTCTGAGGCTTTTTCCTTCACAAAAACACACGCTCACTTTGACCACCGGGAAGTTTTTCTGGTCTATCAAACTTAGGGTGGTGGAGGGAATAGGGTGGAGTTGGGGCATTTGGAGTCTGTGCATTCCTTGCTCTGCTTGTGGAAACCCACTTGGCTGCAGGGCGCGTTCTGCGGCTGGGCCACCAAATCTGATGCAGACTGGACATAAGGAAGGGCCACCTTAAAAAAAAAAAGTACAAAGAAATCAGGTGAGCTTGGAAGGACCGGGACCCCCCAGAGCCAGGGGGGGTGCTTTTTGGCTAGGGTGAGAAGCACAGGAGCCCGACCGGAGCCGGGGCCGGCAAGCTGCCAGCTTCCATTGCAATCAGAGATGCCAGCGGAGTGACTGAGCACCACTGGGTGGGGCTCTGGCAGCCTGCTGAGCTTCCCCTACTCCTGGGTAAAGCAGGGGCAAAGGAGGTCTGATCTGAACATCAAAAGGAGCACACGGGTGAGGGGGGCTGTGTCCTCCCCTAGATCTCCCCCTCCCACAGTTTGTTACCCCCACCAATCCATCAGGAAGCCGTGTGTGTGTGTGTGTGTGTGTGCGCGCGTGGAGGAGGTTCAGCTCCACTCACCTTGCATGTCTTTGACATTAAAATTAGTATCCTCACCCACCACTTTGTATGTGACAGTCAGACGCATGAAGAAGCACACACACTCAGTCACGTGTTGTCTGGACCTTACAAGAG